>OX453241.1:24545767-26024267 GCA_949709985.1 Luffia ferchaultella | reverse complement strand
CTTTCATTGCATACCTTGCTACTATTTTTTGTGTGTGTAGGACATGAAATTTGACCGCATGTCAAAATTTTTAGGCAGGAGGCATAAAAAGTGGTCATGTTTAAACTTCTATTATATCGACCATCTATTGTTGGGGCAGTAGTCGGAGTGCCCATAAATTCGATTTTATTGTATTTTTCTACACTAACCTAAACTACATACCTATTGATTGAGGAAAAGCAATCTGCCTTGACCGAATTTCTTTTAAACATTCTTTTATGTACTAAACCTAAATAGTCGAGACTTATTAGAAGAGTGGCTGGCCATTTAGTGTTAGTTTTAAGTATTTTGAGTTTGAAGGCTATCAAAAATGTCTTAATAGCAGGTATGTATTACTCATTTTTAATTTAGTTGTTTTCTGATTTCCATATTTCTAAAAATTCTAAAAATTGGTTTAATCTGTTCACCTCATTCCCCTCTCTCTTATTATTAATACTCTTAGGGTGGTAGTTTTGGAAAGGCAATCCTTTATATTACATTAAGACACTCAAGTCAATAAGTATCCGAGATTTTGGTGACTTGAATACCAAAACCGACAGCTGAACTGAACTGAAAGTGACGAAAGCCATTGACCAATCATGACTTTGTCTAATAATTGTTTGACAATTCCTAAGTCATGTTAGTTGCAAGAAGACAATAAGGATACCCTTCAAAGATGCACTAATATGCGATCAAGTAATGTATCTGGTATATTTTTCTACGTTATTGAAACCCCATATACTTTACTAGTTCACAATTTTTTTTAAATCCTAAATCTTCTGACATTTTTGGATCTCATGATGGAAATTGCTGTACTAGTTGGGACCTTTCAATTGAGGCATGTCAAATATCTGTAAGACACTTGGACTCATAAAAGTATGAATTGACTAGAAGCCCTCTTCTGCGTTTACCGTCCAACCACTCAAACTCTAGCTAGCTCGTGTAAGATGGCGAGTTTCAAGCCGCGAAGTCCCCGCGAACCGGTCTGCATCCCCGCGCGGGTCTTCAACCCCGCAAAATTGCGTAATGTCGATACTGTGGAGTGACATTTATGACTCTATTAAAACCAAACGTTTGATGGACCAAAGGCAACTAACAATGTCATTTCATTTATTGATTTAATTTGTTATAAATTATATAATTGTTTGATAACTATTTATAAGCCATTGATATGGCACTGTGTGATGGCAATCTGACTATAATAATATGGAACTTTTGAAGATTACACGCTCATGTAGTTTTTAATTAGAGATGTTTGAAGCAGCAATTGCTATATGTCATTATATGGCAATTGTTGCTTCATGATAGTGGCGTGCTGTTAGAGCTATAAGTTATATAATTATCGAATCTACATTTTTCAAATATAAAAAACCCTAAATAAATCATTTCATATCGTCTATGATGTCAAGCACCGATTGATAATTATTAAATTTTTAAAAATAATAGTATGATTAGTATGATGTAGTAGGTATAGTATGGTATGATAATTTATACTTCATTTGTTTTATGATGACCACACTCAGAACAGTTAAAAAATACACTATTATGACTATTGAGTGACAGTACCGTTCCAGTCTGTCCACACAATCACAAACATGGCTGTCTCCAATGAATTATGTAAAAATTTTATAAATATATTATAATATTTTCATGTGTGATGGGATATGATATAATAGGAAATGATAGAAGTGACCACAATCATTATTTTTGTATAAACTGTTTATGTACATGTACACATGTAGAGATAAGGAACATCTAGGACATCCAACATAGTGCCACCTAGTCGCAAAGTAAGCAAGTATTATAGTTGTATTATGGGTTACTAGACAACTGATGTACATAATTAAATATTCTTTTACACCTAGACAAGGAAAAAATAGACATGTTCATGTGCACAAATATTTGTCTCAGGTGGGAATGAAACATGTGACTTTTGTTTTTGCAGTTAGGGTCTCTGACCACTCGACCATTGGTCATATGGTATACCACCCCTTTAACAAAGGCCAATGCAAAGGGGCCTCGTGGCCAGTGCTGTGGTTATAACTATGGTATTTATGTATGGTACAGACGCCTGCTCTCATATCTGAACACCATCCAAAACAGTCGATGGGCGAACAGAGAACTGCATCACAAGTTTACCATTCTCGCCCTGCACGTTAGTTGCAGCAGGTAGACAGAGTCCCCCCACCTTACCGTAGACGCCGTTTTATGCGTTTTTAACCCCCGACGCAAAAAGAGAGGTGTTATAAGTTTGACGTGTGTATCTGTCCGTGGCATCGTAGCTCCCAAACGGATGAACCGATTTGTATGCGGATTTTTTTTTCAAAGGTGAATTATTCGGGAGGGTTCTTAGCTATGTTTGATGAAAATCTGTCCAAGATGGCCGCCACCACAAAATGGCGGATATCATAATTTTTCACTACTCCAACAATATGGGTACCAAATGAAAGGGTTTGACTAGTAGAATACTATACACTATGACAAATTTCAATCCAAGATGGCCGCCACCACAAAATGGTGAATTACATTTTTTTTTTCACAAATCCCTCTATATGGGCTACAAATGAAAGGGCTTGACTAGTACAATAATGTACACTATATTGAAAGGGAATGAAGAATATTAACTAACGAAATATAAACTAAAAACTTGAATTATATTTTTTACTGATAATGTATGAATTAGTTTAACTAAATAACAAAGTTTAAAAAATTTTAAATAAAAATTAAATGAGAATTTAAAAAAAAAACCCCGACAAAAAAAACTAACCTTTAAAAAGTGTGAAATAATACAAGTTTGTTCATTGTCAAATAATTTTTGTTCCTTAGAGGCATCTGGGACCGTGCCCATGACGCTCATCGCATTATTATTATTATTTTTTTTTTATTATTATTATTATTTTTGAGTAATAAAAATCAAAAATGTCTTAGTAGCAGGTATGTATTACTCATTTTTAATTTCGCTTTTTTCGTATTACGGCATTTCTAAAAATTCTAAAAGTGGGTTTAATCTATTCACCTCGCCCCCCTCTTTATAATTATTAATACCCTTAGGGTGGTAGTTTTGGAAAGCAAACCCTTATTATCAATCATCATTTCTTAGATTAAATTTTTCAACATAATATTAAACAGCAGTTACAGTATGTCCCGCGGCCATACAATCACTTTCATATTACAACTTTCAACTAAATTCAAGACTTATTGCTTAGTAGCACCACAGGCAAGTAAAAATCATGACTTATCTTTCATTGTACAACCAGTTGGTCCACGGACAAAAAAATCCCCCGTGGACCAATTGGTTGGACAACGCCGGTAGTACCACAGGCAAGTCATAAACATAAAAGGTGCAAAAACATATCTTGAAAAGTAGCTCCGAATACACGCGCTCACTGATGCTCAATGATGTGGCAAAACCATCAGTCACCTTCCATTAATGCAGAACAAAAAGTGAAGTACCGGGAAAACAAGAAATCACAGCGTAATTGTAAATGTGCAGTCTCCGAATGATGGTTAAGTGTGCGTGCTACGCGACAACCGTGAGTTTCATGATTTTCAAAAACCCATGGTATGAAAAAATTTTATTCCATGTTTGGTAGGTGCCAAAAATGATGATCCACCAAAGTACTATCACAAGTTGTATCTATTTCTTATTTGCCCACCTTCAGTTGACACCAACGCTAGATTTACTGTTATATTTATCATGTAATCTTTATCAAATTGTTCAAGAACAGTAAAAATTTATAATAAATTCATGTTGTATTATGTTGTTCAATAGAATTTCTAACCTCTTTTCTGCTTTCCTCAAAAGTCCTAATCAATTCTTCACAATCAAGATTTTCCTCTGGCTCCCAGGTACTTTCCTCCTCCTTGTATCCTTTCCATTTCAGCAAGTACAGAACCTGTAATAACAAATGGTGTTATTTAGTACCTGGCTGTAGTAGCGAGGGGCTGAGCACCCTACCTTTTATACAAATATTATATATTACAAAAGTAATGGGTGTGATTTCACTATAGCCATACTGGCCAATGAGTTTTAATCTACATATAAACACTCAAGTAAAATAAGTAAGCTACGCCGACATAACTCCTGTGACTATGGAGGTTGACAGCTCACAACCTACACGGGGCTAACATGATACACTTGGTGTTCAAAACTCCTTAACTCAATGTTTAGGAAGGACTGTACTCCAGCAGATGAGACATGACAAAACATGTTAAAAAATATCTGGCTAAAACGACACATATACCATGTTGCCATCTTTTAGTATGAATAATCACTTTAAATGAATAAATTATAAAATTAAAAGTAAACTGTGTAATTGGTGCATTACAGTTGTTAAACAATATAAAGTGATGTAATACTCAATAAAATATTAAAATTGTATACATAATCTCTTTGATTAAAGTTATAACCTTTCCCTTGACGATTTTCTTGTTCAACACTTTTTCAACAACGAATTCTTCCTCACTGGATTCATCACTACTGTCTCCTTTTTTTGAGTCTTTATCTTTTTTACCCATAATTACTGGTCAAATTTAAGTAAAACAATATATTTAATGTTTAGTACAACTTCAATAGATACAGCCCGGCGGCGGCGCTTCAGTTAAGATTTCAAAATGGAGGACGGATCGGACCATAAAGGATCGGACGGATTGATGGACTGGAACTGGATTGGACTGGATTGGTTGGAGATTGGTTGGAAGATGGTTGGAAGTGGTATGCATCACAGAGTACGTATGCATTGGCAGTGGTTGGTTAGGTAGTTGCATGGTTGCAGCCGTTGAAGCGGTTGGACAAGTAGCATGTGAAAAATCACATGAAATGCGTAATCATAGACATATATATACTAGCATAGGAGACCAACTGACATCTAAACATCGCATGACCGAAAAGGAAATGAGTATGTGTGCAAAATTCACATGTGGTTGAGCCAGTTTTAGTGATGTGCATGGGTGTTTTTTATATTATCGATAGCACGTAGTACTTTCATGATAATGTGTCGTTGAAATTACCGCGATATCATAAGTCGAAATCGGCAATCCTATTTATTATTTTGAATCTGCTATACTACATACTTTTTTTTTTGAGTTACTTTTCCTAACTTTTAGTTTTTTAAAATGACAAATCATCAATCAGTCAATTCAAATGCCATTTCCTTTACTCCAATAAATATTTTTTTTTGTTAACAGTTGATAATAAAAAATTTGCAGAAGTAAAGTAAGCGTTAACATCATTATGGAAATGTTAATATTTAGTTGAATACAAGCCAAGTAATAAATAAAACAATATAAATAAACGATTTTTATTTTTAATTACAATACGTCACGTTGCAACGCATAACAACAAAATTTTAACTTTTTGTAAACAAAAAAATGAGAATGTACAAAACAAAAACATTTACAATAGAGAAGTTCATGATGTTCAAAATATACAATTTAACTCGATAGAATTGAAAGATAAACCAAAACTAATAAAACAGTGAAAGTTTTTTTTAAATTCGTCAATAAATGACTGAGAAATAAATTATTGATATTTATTAATTTGACGACCGCTTAGCCTAGTGGGTAGCGACCCTGCCTACGAAGCTGGAGGTCCCGGGTTCGAATCCTAGGTCGGGTCAGTATTTATATGATGAATATCGATACTGGTACCGGGTCTTGGTTGTTATATGTATGTGATGTCTTCGCTTGGTACGCAAAACACAAGCTAATGCTTAGTTTGGGGCCACGACGTTGTAATGTGCACGTTATTATTATTATGTATTTTCGTGCGGTTTGACTGGTGGATTCTTACTGCCCATGACGTCACATTGTCTACTCGATTGAGTGTCGCGTCGTCTCACTACACCACAAATTATGCCTTGGATGCCTTGGACTAGTCTATAATATCTTTTGTTTCTTTGTGTAATAGGTAATTAAGTTTTATTTGAATATAAAGGAACAAGTTTTTGTAAAAGACAAAGTGATAATTTGATATTTTCACTGTGATGGACTTTTCTTCAAATCCATTTTATATTAGTGCTGAAATAAAGGTTTAGGCTCTAAAGTTGAAGGTCCTGGTGATATATCCCGGTAAACGTACGCTGACACCGATCGCTTGGTCTTCAGATTGACCTGTACAGAAATTACAGTTGGCATAAATGCTCTGACTTTAGATATTAAGTATTATTAGTATATTACTTAATATACTTAGTAAGCACATATGAAAAAAAAAGAAACCCCTAACAGCACAAATTCAGTAGGTATAGATCCTTTCTTCAAAAGTCGTCGGTGATTTAGTTAGACAAAACAGTTATCCGTAAAATGTCTAATGCAAACCAAAGAATGTTTTCGAGGAGTCCCACCTGTTCTATTTAACATTTTTTTTCCATTGTTCTATGCTAACCGTGTTTACAGGAAACCTGGATATTATGAAATAGTCATCATTATCAGGAAGCATTTTTTAACACCGCAGTTTCTTGGAGGAAAATGAGGTTAAACTATTGTATACAGTAGTTTTGTCATTCAAAGTTTAATTATTTACGACGTTCATAATCAGAGAACAGATAGAACGTCAGACTTTAAATCATAAATAAATAACGATTAAAATTAAATAGAGCATCAGATTTTAAATCATAAATAAATAACGATTAAAATTAATTGTGTATATATCTAATATTTTCATTTGAAAAAGTCTTGTATTTACATATATACCCTATGTGTAGTATATATGTATAGATGTCATACTTTCCCTTACAATGTGCTGCCAGGCTAAATAAACCTCACAATATGTTTAAAAACAGTTAACGACATCATTCCAGTGGAACAGGTGCAATTAGGTAATATCAAATTTACAAAATATTTATATTTGAAAATATCGACATATCGATACATTTTGTGCAATCCCTATGCTTCATTGTTTGATTGTAATTTTACACAATATTTTTGTATCGTACACATAATTGTTTAAAATAACAAATTATTTACAAAATAAAGTATTTACCGTATACTACTGATGTATAACCAAGTAAATTTAGGATTGCTTTTTATAAAAATAAGCATTAAGATAACAGTATGTTATTGGCAGTACTTACCGGTGAAATATCTCTTTATTTGGATTATTAACATATGTTACAGTGCAATTTAAAACTGAACACGACACCATTTTTATCACAAGAATTAATTTTTGTAGAATTCAAAACGATTATAACACAAAATAGAAAACAAAGCTGGACCTTATTTTGACAAGTGAGTCTAAATGAGACTAATTGTGTTCAAAGAGGTTTTATGTCAGATTTTCTTGCATTTCTTTCTCGCATGTAGGATTTCCGCAAAGAGCTGGATGTCATTCGCACACTGTGTTCCTCTCTTACGCTAGTATATATACCTTTATGTGCGTAATCATACGTCTTACCTGCTACTTTCTTTCACATAGTCTGCTTCTTGCTCTTTCTGCTACAAATACAATTCCAATTAAACTTAATGGCGGGTGTGAACATAGGCACAAGTCGCGTTGCAGTACCTGCCCAATCACGGTTATAGCGTTGTATTCTGATCCACCATAAAGTTTGAGGTGAACTATTGCACAGAATATATTTAGAGCTGCGAACATAATATATACTATTGCACTACGCACGTACTACGTACTGGTATTAGTCCATACTTTTGTTTCGATGAAAAATACTTTAGCATCGAATAATTTTTTACCGACTGTTATTTTGTTCGTAATAAAATTAAATTAAAGATCCTGAATTTGTTGTTTTTTTTATTGATATACTAAAAGGTGTCGATACTTTATGACAACTAATGTGAGTGTTACTTTTACATAAGTATCGATACATTGTGGGTTTCAGACATCCCCGTATGACATCCCTAGTGTCCCTAGTGCTGCGCGCAGAATACCTAGCCTAACACTGTTCTACGTTTGTGCCGCGGGAAAGGAAATTGAGAATTAATGCCTACCGATTGATCTAGTTTCTTAGATCTGTAGGCCAAAGAGATGCACCCAACATAACGATGGTGATGATAGCGATTTCTTATGAAACGCGCCGCCGTACTATATGATCGACATCATCTTCGCATCGTCGCTCTGTTAGAGCAACTGTAGTGTTGTGGATTGTTGCGGACCCATATAAAATCGCAGGCGCGTGCACCGACGTTCTCACATTTAAAAAAACGTTATTCGCGTTTATGATTTTTATTAAATTTTTATAATAATAATAATAATACCACACACAATCACAACAACGTCTAGGTCCCAAACTAAGCATTAGCTTGTATTTTGGATACCAAGCGAAGACACCACATACATATAACAACCAAGACCCGGTACCAGTATCAATATTCACCTATAAATACTGACCCGACCTGGGTTTCGAACCCGGGACCTCCAGCTTCGCAGGCAGGGTCGCTGCCCACTAGACTAAGCGGTCGTCTAGATACTGTCGCCAATCCCTCGAAATCTACTAAAAAAGTAGAAATCTAATAATTAGGTTAACTACTCTACCTCTACACCTCTACCACCCTCTATCCTATCAACTTTTTATCATTTTTAAGTTTGGTAACAGATTAGTTTTGATCTGTGGTTTTGATTCTTGCAACATTTGTCAACAGAATTACCAACCTGCCTGTAAGAAATAAGTAAATGTCTTCTGTTTCACTCCGCGGGTATAATACAAAGAGATAAAATGAGAAGCCAAAGTGACTCAGCCGAACTTCACTAGTAATCCATTCATCATTTGTTTCCTTGGGTATAAGTGCGTGCGGTGCGGTGCGGTCGACGCGACGCGAGTGAACACAAATACAATTCAGTCCAGTCACAAACAGCTTTGATGGAGTTTGTATACTATACATACATGGTGAAAATATTTTAAATAGTTAATGTTGGAAAAACATTTATATTGACACTTTAGTGATTTTAAACGAACTGTTTATCTATTGGTTTTTAAACAGCTAGATAGTGAAGTGATATACATAAATTTAATCACGGGCGGGCTACTTGAAATAGAGTTGTATCAAATCAAATGGACACGTGACGTCACTGTGAGCGACCAATCGCCATCGTGAGACCGCCCAGTGCAACAGGCTGTTTGATAATAGCCGATAAGTGTGACCCACTGAGGGTACAATGTTTTGAAACATTTAATTGCAACTATCACAATATGTATAACAAATGTTATAAACCGGTGTTAAAATGCTTCTGAAATACACTCCGGACGGCCGGAGAATAAAAGTGAACGGAACGCCTGTAGTACATCAAGGGAATGCTGCGCGGGCTTCTGGTGAGTTTCCTTCATCATTAGCTTATCACGCAACGTCTCTGTCTTAATGATTACTTATCATTTTAAAATGGAACATTGCACAATTGATATGTTCTAGTTTCATTATAAACAAGTCGACGAGACGTTTAGTTTTAACAATTCTCTTATTTTCGTTAGTTATTTATTAAATACCTACCTAGGTAGCGAAAAATCTTGAATCCTGCGCAGGAGTTAGCGGGTCAGGGTAGGGGGGAGGCGTACCCTTTGGTCTGGTACTACTCCCCCCGCAAGGAGATGCGATTTTACTAAGAAATATTAATTAAAATTTTCTTTAGACTAAACCTAAAAATACAATTTATTCCCACTGCTTATCCCTTTTTATGCTGTGCCCTATGAGACAGGATCCATAGCATACCTAGTAATGTCATAGCATAGTAAATTTTACTTAAGTAAATTAATGCAAAAAATTGTAAATTATTAACATTGAATTTAAACTGCTCTGAATCATTAACTTATTTTGGCTGAAGTTTAAATTGATATAAAAGTATCTTCTCCGTAGCTCGTGCTTCGCTCCTCGCATTGACATTGTGATAGGTACAGGCTTGCCTAATGTAGGTATGTAGGTATTTAGAAATGATGGACCATCAACCTAACGGACCATCAACCTAACTCGACCGGATTTCAAATGGATTAAAAAGCTTAAATGCCATGTCACGTCGCTCCGCTCCTCTTCACTTGTTGCTCTTCGCATTGACGCCATTGACATAGACTAAACCATAGAAGTAGCGAAACTAGCGAAATGCGCCTGCCGAACCACAACACGCTATCGACAGGGCGACCGGGACCACTCGGCGCTCGAGCGCTCATACACGGCGCTAGTAGTGTATGCTAGCACCGGTTGTTTCGTTAGTCGGTAAAAGCCCATTAACGAGTGCAATGTTGTAGAAACACATCCAAAAACAAAAAAACAACGTAGAGTGGTATAACTCTTCATGTTATTTATGAAATTGCGTGGACGCTTCAAAATAAACAAACTTAACGTAAACCTATCAATTAAAAATGATGGACCATTAGGTAACATAACTTGGCTGAATTTCAAATGTATCAAAAACTTTTTGAGTATCACGTCGCTCCGCTCCGCTTCGCTCTTCGCATTGATATAAACACACCACGATAACCTACGTTATCAATTTGAAAATGGTAGACCATCAACTTGGCTGACTTCCTTTTGAATGCCTTGTCGCTCCGCTCCCCTTCGCTCAGTATGGAAATGACGGAATACGTTCCATCCGTTCCACAACTACAAATCCGAACTACCAAGCTAGGTAAAATGTTTAACCTTTAACCGTGAAATATAATACTGGTGCATATGACTCAAATTTACGTCAACAATATCGACCATTTATTTTTAACAATAATTGCCCATATACCTAAATCACTACATATATTTATATATAAATATATATCACTACCTACATATCATAAAATAAAGTCCCCCACCGCGTCTGTCTGAACCTGTGGTCTGAACTGAATGCGATAAACTTAAAACTACCGAACGGATTTGTATATGGTTGACACCAATGGACAAAGTGATTCAAGAGGAAGGTTTAAAAACACGTTTTTTGTATGGGGACCTCCTTAGTTTTTAATTTCATTTTATTTATATTATTGTAGCGGCCATAATAGGTAGGTAATACATACCTACTCTATGAAAATTTCAAATGTCTGCCTATTACGGTTCAGAGATAGAGCGTGGATACGGCCCTGTGAGAGGCGGACGGACGGACAGCGGAGCCTTAGTGATGGGGTTCCCATTAGTACCCTATGTGTATGGAACCCTAAAATAAGAATCAACTAATCGGACTACTCTGTAAAAAGTGCCCTTATATTCTACCCTTATGGATGGACCTTTTTAAATTAAAATGTGGCCAACCTATATTTATACCCTAATCAATAAAAAAAAAAACAAATCAGACTACACTAAAAAGTTCCTCTATTTTTCTACCCCTTGGAGACGAGATTATTTTTTCAAATTTTTTTGGGACCAATTTGACGGTTAGTTATATCCAATATAAAAAGAACCATCCAAATCGGACTACACTGTTATGCTTTATGGATTATGCTCGAAAACCCAAATTTTTTTATATGTCATCATCATCATCATCAGCCCGTGTCTCTCCACTGCAGGATATAGGCCTCTCCCAAGGCTCGCCACCACACACGGTCCTCCGCCTTTCGCATCCAACTACCCCCGGTATGGCGCTTCAGGTCATCTGTCCACCTGGCCGGGGGGCGTCCAACGCTTCGCTTTCCGGTACGTGGCCTCCATTCGAGAACTCGTCTACCCCATCGGTTATCAGTTCTACGGCAAATATGACCGGCCTATTGCCACTTCAGCCTGCTGATCGCTTCGGCTATGTCGACAACTTTAGTTCTTTGACGGATTTCAGTGTTTCTGATTTTATCCATCAAAGAAACACCGAGCATAGCCCGCTCCATAGCACGCTGAGCGATTTTGAATTTATGGATCAGTCCTGCCGTAAGAGTCCACGTTTCGGCACCGTACGTTATTGTAGGTAGGACGCATTGGTTGAAGACCTTGGTCTTCAGACATTGTGGTAGTGGCGATGAGAACAGATGACGAAGCTTCCCGAAAGCAGCCCAGCCCAGCTGAATTCTTCGGTCGGCCTCTTTGTTGAAGTTGTGTTTGCCTAACTGGACAATCTGTCCTAAATAGACATAGTCTTGCACAACTTCTAGAGTCGCACCTTCTACGGTTACCGGTCTCGGGAGAATATGTTCGTTAAACATGACTTTCGTCTTGTCCAAGTTCATCCCGAGCCCCACCCGCCGAGAGGCGACATTGAGGCCGTTAACCATTCCGCTGAGCTCCTCCAGCGACTCTGCCATGATGACTATATCGTCAGCAAAACGGAGGTGAGATAAGTATTCGCCGTTGACATTAATGCCACGATATTTCCAGTCCAGCGTCTTGAAAACATCTTCCAAAGCGTTGGTGAACAGTTTCGGGGATATGACATCCCCTTGTCGTACTCCTCTTCGCAATTGGATAGGTTCCGTTCGCTGGTCCTGGACCTGGACAGTCATTGTCGCGGCTTCGTATAGACACCTCAACACCTCAATGTAACGACAGTCAATTCGGCATCGCTGCAAGGATTCCAGAACAGCCCAAGTCTCGACGAAGTCGAAGGCTTTCTCGTAGTCCACAAGGGCTAGGCACAGAGGTTGATTATACTCTTCTGTTTTCTGTATAATCTGCCTCAGCGTGTGTATGTGGTCTACGGTGCTGTAGCCTTTTCGAAACCCGGCCTGCTCAGGGGGCTGAAATTCGTCAAATCTTTGGGCGAGGCGATTCGTGACGACTCTCGAAAACAGCTTGTACACGTGGCTGAGGAGTGAGATCGGTCTATAATTCTTAAGAAGCGTTTTGTCTCCTTTTTTGAAGAATAGGATGACCGTACTCTCACTCCAAGTACTCGGCGCAACACCACTATGTATGACAGTGTTGAATAGCTTCTGAAGCTCTTTCAGGACTGGCGTCCCGCCTGCTTTCAGAAGCTCTGTCGTGATGCCATCGGCGCCGGGTGCTTTGCCATTTTTTAGCTGCCTGAGAGCTAATCTTACCTCGCCCAGGCTGACGTCGCGGTAATGTCATCTGTGTAGTGTCGGGTGAGCGGAGCTCTTCGATCACTGTTGTCGCGGGCTGCAGGGGGAGGTGAATGTACGGCATAGAGTTTTTTATAAAAAGTCTCAATCTCAGCGAGAATCTCTGGTTTAGAGGAGA
Source organism: Luffia ferchaultella (assembly GCA_949709985.1). Taxonomy (NCBI): domain Eukaryota; kingdom Metazoa; phylum Arthropoda; class Insecta; order Lepidoptera; family Psychidae; genus Luffia; species Luffia ferchaultella. Next base: position 26,011,208 of record OX453241.1, on the reverse strand, counting down.
CGATTCTGTTGTCGCCAGTCCTGAGCTTCGTCAGTTGGCTTCTACCAAGCTGCTGAACGAACACTTTCGAACCTTTGTTCCGCTGGATTGCCTCTTCGATACGTTTTGTATTGAAGAGGCGGAGGTCCCGTCGTATCAGCCTCTTGATTTTCCTGTTCAGAGCCAAGTCTGACGATACTCCACGTAGCGACTTCTCACGTCTCTCTCGCATGAGATCCAGTGTTTCGCTGGAGAGTTTAGACTCTTTGCCTTTGCACCTCGATCTAAAATGTTTGCTGCCCACTTCTCTGACAACATTGATCAGATTATCCGCCATGTCGTCAACATTCGCCATGGTTTCCAGCGCGTCGAATCGGTTTCTCAACTCCAGTTGAAAAGCCTCGGAGCCTGTATCGGCTTGGGACGGTGTCGGTCGGAGCTTGAACCTCATCAGACGGGCCCTTTCAAGCCTGTATTTGATATTCAGAGTGCCTCTGACTAGGCGGTGATCGCTGCCAGTATTGAACCTATTGATCACTGAGACATCTCTGAATATGCGCTTTTTATCCGTCATGATGAAATCAATCTCGTTCCTGGTCACTTTATCTGGGCTTTGCCAGGTCCACTTCCTTTGTGGCGCCTTCCTGAAGAAGGAGTTCATCAGGAACAAACCTTTCATTTCATTTTTATATGTGTAGGTACCTTATATGCCTATACAGACAAATTAAAAACCTCGTCCTTCTTTCGTCGGTTAACAAATAAATAAGTATGTAGTTAGGTAAATCTTCATTATACAAAATTAGTATTCAACATTAAAACGTAAACGGTATCACATTTTATAAACAGTTTTATTTTTATATATACACTTATATAACTTTTTATTGCTTTAATTATAAATAAAATATACAACGTGGTAACTTTAGAGCCATTCACTAGGTACGTCATTGGCACAATATGGATCGTCGCAAATGTAAATATTAACGAGCTGATGACGAACTGAAAAGGATCAATATTGATATTTAGATCAAAGACCTACGCCGCGGCCGTCTGAAATGGCTGCGTGTGCGCAGCTATCTAAATAGAGATCCAGTTACGTCTCCAGACCTTTCTGAAATCACTTACCTACTTATGAATTCAGCGTACGAAAGCTCGACAATTTAAATTTTGTTTTTACCAACTTTAACTTGTAGATATGTCATTATAGATGAAATAGGTACCAATTTTAAGGTGGCATTAATTTTATTATATAAATTAATAAAGTAAATCATAGAATGTACACTATTCAAGGCAAAAAAGAAATTGTCTTAACATTTGTTTCATCCGACTCCAGTTATATTCTTCTAACTATATATTTTTAGTCACTGAGATTAGAATTAGTATTCGAAATTTTTAGTATAAATATTAGGCAGGTACAAATTCACACGTGGCTTACGTAAACGAAATAAATAATCACATAATATAATCTTTGCTCTCGATTTAGAAAACATAAAAATAACACTTTCTAGTTAAAATAGAATCTCACTAAGAGATCTATAGTAATTTAAAAAAAACCTTAAAATGTTTTGACTCTCGCTCGTTTTGCTTTGCTTGCGCCTTCTCATTTGAATGTGTCTCATGGGTACCTAAGTATGGCTCACGTCAAACAACTGGTTCGCTTTGATGTTGACGCGAGTCGCGATTGCAAAACGTACCCACCACGTTACCTGTGATACCCATTTTTGCTAGCTAACTAGCTACTCGCTCCGACTTCTGAGCGAACTAGAAATTTGGCGCAAGCTGGCTGGTACACAGGCGCCTAGAAAATGCAAAATAGTAGGTACATAGTACATGAACAGTAAAACAGTAGTATAAGGTAGATAAGTAGCTCGATGTTACTTGATATTTATACTGAGCTGTAAATGCTAACTATTGTAGTAATTTTACTCTACAATTTACCAACATTTACTAATAAAATTATCAGTTTCATTTATTTATCCGATCGTTTATTATCACAGCATATTTATAAGTAAAACCACGTGGTAATTAAATCTTTGCATGTTTATCTTCAATCTACATGTTGCCATCATTAATATTCGGACGTGTCTCTACGTTTTTAACCGACGAAATGTAAAAAATGTAGAAATGTTTATTATTTCATATGATGTTTGTTGTTCGTAATTGGTTGGTTGTTAGCGTGTTATCATCCAAAGATATCACGGGTCGGAGGTGCGGCGCCCCACTTTGTTTGTAAATGGTTTGTAAAGCTTGGTTTGCGCACGCGTCTACTAGATGACTTAAAACCGGTTAGGATCGGTTTTCTACCTGTACTACTCTAATGATTTCTTTTATCGTGATACCGACGCAGTTCATAGATACGATAATGTTTAAACGTAATTATATACCTATACATATATTCCGATGATTTAATTGTCAATATACATATTTTTTTTTTGTTATTCTATATCGCTGGCCAGTATCATATTAGGTCTTAACCTATGAAGTTGCCGTTCTTCAGTACTGGTCTTTAAAAAAATTTTTGATTGGCTGTGAATTCTAAATTCAAATTAAATTTGTTTTAAAAACATGACATTCTTTTTACAAAGTCAGTCTTTTGTTTATTGATTAGCGTTGTGTTTTCTTTACATTTGAACATTTTTCGTCCTAATGGACCCTTTAAAATTCGTGTAATTATGGAATATGAGTTCCGTTGTGGTACGAATGCGGCACAAACAGCACGTAATATCAAATATGTTTACGGTGAGAACTTAATAAACGAACGCACAACCCGATTGGTTTGCCCGCTTCCGTCCTGGAAATTATGACTTGAATGATGAACCTCGTGGTCGTTCGGACACTTTGGTCAACAATGATGAATTAAAGACGATTGTGGAAACTGATGATATTCAAACTACATACAGCTGAACTAGCAGCAGCTTTTGATGTTAGCATCAAAACAATATTGGACCATTTGCGACAAATTGGCAAAGTAAAAAAGCTTGATAGATGGGTACCCCACGAACTTAACGATCGCCAGCGCAACGTACGCGTCGAGACCTGCCTCGCGTTGCTCAACAGGCACAGAAATGAAGGAATTTTGAACCGGATTGATACCTGTGATGAAAAAGGGATTTTGTTCGACAATCGAAAGCGCTTAGCAAGTTGGTTAGATCCTGGTTCAGCACCAAAGCAAACCCCTACAAAGGTGATGGTCACTGTATTTGGTGGTCTAGTGCCGGTGTGATTCATCACAACTTTTTACAAAATGGCATGAGGATTATGTTCTTCATAGTACAAATTACAGATATGTACTATGAAGAACTAAAGACAATGATGGAGAAGCTCGCACGTCTGCGACCAGCTTTGGTCAATCGGTCGTCCCCGCTGCTCCTTCACGACAACGCGCGAGCCCATACTGCACAACTAACAGTCTCTAAGCTGCTAGAGTTGGGGTTGGAAGTTCTCCCTCATCCGCCATACTCACCAGATCTTGCACCTTCCTTTAAAATAAAATACTTTAACTTATTTCATACAAAACGACAACTGCATAGGTTAAGAACTATTATTTCTACCTAATATACATTTTTTTGAGATCCGTATTAGCAAAACATTTATGTCAGAAATATGAAAACTATCAAGACTGTTTAAGTTCTTAATATATTTCTTTGTAAATAAATTAAAGTTGTTATTAGAGACCTCGCAGGCTGTAAACTTTCTATCGGCCGAGATGGTTCGCTAATGGTTGACTTTAAAGGCAATTGACCATTCCCAAATTTTTGAACTAAAGTCCGTTATATTTTATTTCGAAAGAATAGGCAATTTTAAGAATGTATTTACAAAAAATATTTTAGAGCGGTATTTACGTAGATATTTAGAAAATTTGTATAGCGTGACGTCATCAGATGGCACTATAAGTTTTGACATTGCCGTTGCATATTTATAAAAAAAAATGTCAGTCTCAGAACTGTCAATAGTAATATTGTCATTGTTTCTATAAATATGCGACGGCAATGGCTAAAGTTATAATTCCACCCTGTGACGATACGCTATACGAATTTTCAAAATATCTACGTAAATACCGGTCTAAAATTATTTTTTTCTAATTAGTTTCTTTCGGAATTAAATACAACGGACTTTAGTTCGAAAATTTGGGAATGGTCAAATTGTGAAAATATTCAATCTTTTTAATCAGACGATAGTAAATCGCTATAATCGCATAATGTTCAATAAAAATGTGCTATAAATATTTTTTATTTGCCTTCCAAATGGCCCTTAAACTATTGGCAACCTAGGTATCATCAGTCGATAGAAAAAAGTCAGCAGTCTGCGTGGTCTCTTAGTGCCCGCAAGGGGCACGCCTGACGTCCCGCCAAGGCCATCAACGAGCACGACCCAGATGTTTGAATGTTTCATTTCTTTTCAACATTGAACTAAACACTTTTTTTTCGCATCTCAATAATAATATCGCGTCAAAATATACTCCGATTCCCACTGATAAAGTGCATGTTGCATTGGTATAATGTGTACTTAAGTACTATTACGAAACTGTTTGTACTGACGACAAAGTCATAAATACGCGATCGCCCCAACTAAATTATAAGGTAGGTGAATGTAGTCGGTTGGTACTGTCACGTAGGAGTTCATTGTTCTTTGCTAGGTTGGCAATTAGCTTGTCGCGTCAGAAGCCAAAGCACAGCCGATAGGGTGTGATGCGGCCACTGACCTGGCATGTCAATCTAGCGCTACAAAAATAACAGATGTTAAGTAATATTGTACTGTCATATTCATAATCTTCAGTGCAGGTCACATGGTTTGGTACTATGATTGTACTAATCAGAACCATTCAATAGGTACAATCATTAATGTGACTAGAGGTAGGCGGTCTTAGGGAGCTGCGAGCGGTGTGACCATTGAACTTTGAATTACTTCAATAGAGGAGTAATGCTAGCTGTTTAGTTCGAGAATTGAAGTTATTACATTTTAGCAATAGGATGAGGAAGGGTGACGGGAGGGACGGACGTATGATCTACACGATTGGTCACCTAGATGTTTGTGTTATGTCTAGGTCTTTGTGTATTACCTGTCACAACTAGATACATAATATTGAATGAAAGGCAGATACCGATACAATTTCTTTAAAGTAAATAAAGTTGACAAAATTTGTTGGCCTTGAGTCGTTGAATTTAGCAACCATGCGGCTTCTAGTCTGCTACATTCAAAGTTCAGTGGGTGTGACCGCACCGGGCGCAATGACAGTTGCCTTCTCCATAGATTGAAATTTAACTTATCGTAAACAATTTATATTTCCTGATATAATTTTTAAAAGGAAATTCCCACTAGGTATTACAATGAACACAAAAATGTTCATAGAATTATAAAATTTCATTCTAACACAAATCTGTTTAATTTTAGGTTTTAAAGTTCACAATTTGCGATTTTATTATGTATTTGTGAGCGAGTTTTTTTTATACCAAAATCAAAACTGTTTCGTGTTAGGTAAAAAATATTTTATTTTAATTATAATTCTATGGCAAGCTTTACTTATTAAGATGGTAAAATAAATATTACGATGTGTAATTTTTTAGTTTTGGTCAAATACATTTTAGGTTTTGTTTAAATTTATATAACTTTTAAAGAAATAATAACTTTCTAATTACATTTCGCGCTAAATTCACAGTCTCTGTCCAATCACTTACAGCTACATGATGTATCACTCGGCCGGCCAACTTTGGCTATGATTTGTCAGTTTTAACTAATGCCCAGTCAAATCTCGGGGGTATCTTGCTCTAACTACGTTAAACTCAAAAGAAAGAAAGAGATAGGCAGCTTTTACAAGGTTGCTCTTTTTATAATCAGCCTTGACCTTGTAGTAAGTGTATCACACTGTCTGTGCACGTTAATCTAGACTTTATTGTCACACATCGGCGATTCATTATAATCAAGCTTAGAATATATATTTCTCATTACCACAGACTAAAAATTTAAACTAGAAACTAGATTTAAGCCAATGTATGCCCGCCACGAGGCAACACGACGCATTTATACTCTGTCCAAAAATACTTAAGCTATTTGCGTGTGCGCATAGTTTTAAAGCCGGATATAGCTGATGATATGTTTTAATACTATTATAATTATGTATAATGTGTTCATTCCATTGTCATTAAATATCGTAATAACTCAACAATTACTAATATTAAGAATATTTACTTTTGTAAAATAGATGCATAGGTATGATCTCATCTAGTATGATAAATATCTTCCGTGGCTTTAAAATACTGCTCTGAAAATTATCGCCCCATACATACATCGGGTCATGTATCACTTATTCCAACAATGCCAAACCAAAACACTTTGGAAGGGTAATAATTTTGCATAATTTATATATTTTTTTTTAATTTATACAAATCATAAAACATTTAACATGCCACGCTTGATTCGTGTTTAAAAAAAAAAACTTATGAAACATCTCATCGTTGAAGAAAGCCAGATAAATAATTTGTAAAGCAATTTTCGCGTAAATTTCTCTGTATTCATGAAATAGAAGACCGAAAGCGGTCGCCATTTGTAATTCGTTTTTTTATATGCTCGGATACTTAGTACAGCTGTAAAATAAACTAAACTAAATGTAACAGGTTTTAAAACTTAGGTGTTTAAAATGCGCCTCTCTCTTCCTTTCGCTTTGTTACAAAAACAAATTAATTTTAATGAACCAACCGGTTGCGATAATTTTTCGATGGTCATGATAGTTCTTTTGATTGTATATCTACTAGTGAAACGCTGCAATCAATCGTTTATTTCATTAATGTTGTCTACATAGGTATTAACATAAAATAAATAATAATAATAACTAGGTATTAACAAAAAATCCGAGCTCTTACATGAGCTCGGATTGAGCACAGCAATTTGAAATAAAGAAGCACTAAGATACAAATGTAAAACATCATATACTAAATTACCAGTCCCTTGTACATAAGTCTAGTACTACTGCTTAAGACCATAGAATAAGAATAATCACAATTATAAAATATTGATAATTAAATAATAATAAAAGTGCCAAGAAAATAAAAAACAAATTTAAAAAAAATGTTAAACTGTAACTTTTCATCAAAAAACTCGTCCATACAGTAATAACATTTTTAATAGATGTTTTTAGTACAATCTTAGTGTCATTTTCATTTGTAGGGTTCCGTATCTGAAAAAAAAGAATCCTTTATAGGATAACTTCGTTGTCCGTCTGTCTGTCTGTCAAGACTGTTTTTCTCAGATATGCGTGGACGTATCAAGTCGAAATTGATACTTAATACTTAGTTCTACGGTCCCTTGAAGGAAGCTATAAAAAAATAGAGCCATTTGGACCCTCGTAAGTAAATCATTACCTTTGGGATACTTCCCGTTGACCTACAATCATAAATTTTGGGAAAAAGCAAGATCTTATAGCACAAGAAAAGGAATAAATCCGAAAATCGTTAATAGTAGTTATAAAACATTTTAAAAAATGTGTAAGTTGTGTTATTCGAGTACATTATTAAAATTTTACATATATTTTTCAAATGACGAGCGCAATGCCGAAAACGCTGGCAGCTTCCCACGCTGAATAGCTAGGCTGATCCTCTGAACAAAAATTTTTTTGTTAAGACGGTCACCTGACACCAATCACAGCCTTGCCCCAATCTCACGCGAGAACGCAACAGCATCTCCGGACCATGGGCCCATTGTCTCCACTGCGAACACTAAAAATTCGTATTTAACTATTATGTCCTTGTATTTGGAGCGTTTCAGACTTACGGCTGACTCTGCACCGGCATCGGCTACTCTGTGGCAGGCAACAACATGAGAAGCACAGTGTGTCTACACAGATAGCGTCCCAGGCCAATGATTTCTGTCTGTATACGTTTATAACTGTATGGGACCCTGAAGACGCGATTCCAGCTCCAGACTGGCATTTGACCGGTTTGTTTATAGATATAGGAGATCTTATTATTTTGTTATACATTACAAAAGAGCTAGTACGGATTTTTTTAAGGTAGAGATCATAGAGAAAGGAAGTTTAGTCGATGTGTGATCTGAGGTGTGTAGGGCGGGCATATTGTGGGAAGAGACGTATATATTTTTTGTCAATGAACCCACATATTATCGTATCGTTTAATAGGAACCAACAATATCAGTGTAAACAATAAAAGCAAATAATCTGTCGGACGACGCGTCGTGCGTCACTCGTTATCGCCGGGTTATCAATTCGGTAAGCGTTTTGCAATATTTCGCTCGTTTCTCAGCAATGTGTGCTTAGATCGCTCATGGTTCGCACTATCAGCTGATTGGACACACCTCCTATACTTTTGGTAGCGTGTGAAACAATGTTACAAAGTCGTATGACGCCTCTTCTGGCGCGTCGCTTCAGACCGAAGTCTAAAGTTCACCGGTATCCACGTGTTTGCGGGTGTATTATTGGCATTGGCCCATATGCGCCAACGTTCTAGCCACAAATCGATTCATTGTCTGTTTTTGGGACCCGAGTCAAAGAACGTTGGGCCAATGCATCTATAATATTACGAGCAAGCATCCAATCTACCAAGCCGTACTGGAGTAGCGTCGTGGATTAAACTCCAAACCCACTCACCCTGAGAGGAGGCCTAAGCCCCTGCAGTGGGCCATAATGGGCGGGTGGAATGGAGTCAAAGAATCAAAGCATCCAATAACACGCAAAACTGAGGTCAAAAACCGGCAAGTGCGAGTCGGACTCACACACGATGGGTTCCGTACTACCATACAATATTTAAAAAAAAAACATCTCTTTTATGGGGACCCCTTTTAATTTTTACTTTATTTTATTTTTATTATGTGTTGTTATAGCGGCCATAGTAGTACACATTTCATGAAACTTTTAAGTGTGAACAATAATCTCACAACCACCAATCACCAAAAAGTCGAAAAAAAGCGCGTTTCTTGCTATGGGGACCATTTTAATTGTTAACTTTATTTTATTTTTATTATTTGTGGTTATAGCGAACATAGTAGGTGATAGTAATTACATCCTCTGTAAAAAATTCAAGTATCTACATATTACGGTTCAGAATGGGTTCAGACGGTACAGCCAGATAGACACGGACAAACGGACAACGGAGACAGGAATAGGATTCCCGTTGGTACCTTTTGGGTATGGTACCCTAAAGTCTTAAAGTTTTCAAACAATTCATAGCAGAGACTGCAATTGCTTCAACGTCCACCACTACGTTAAGAGTTGGTGTTAATTGGCCCAACGTGTAATCAAAATGCCTTAAACCACAACTTCTTTACACCTCTATTTCGCTAAGTAACAGTTTACAATCTGATAGTTCTATTTGTCACTTTGACAACTAACTTATTTCTTTCCGTGTTCTCTTCGTTGTTATCACTTGACTGTCTCTTCAATGTGACTGACTCCCCCGTTATCAAATGCACCGAGTTCCGTACCTCAAAAGGATCACTTCGCTGTTCGTCTGTCTGTCTGTCAAGATCCTTTTTCTCAGGAACGCGTGGAAGTATTAAGTTGAAATTCATATGTAATACTTAGGTCTACGATCCCTAGAACCTGTAAAAAATATTTTGCGTAGTGGTAGACTAAATATCAAAAGTGTTGGATTTCTACAACATTTAAAAAAGGTCAATAGACAATACTTAAAAGCTCGTGTCGAAAGATTAAAAATGTCTTTCGTTCTACACAAATAATTATTTCAAAAAAATGTTTTGGTTTGAAAGAAGATGTAGGCCTAGAATGTAAAAAAGTTATAATGTCATTCTACACATGACGGCATGACGAGGCTCGCCACCTTTACCGGTTGTTAGTCCACCTAGTGGCGGGCCGTTCACACTGGGGCGGCGTCCTCATGGTCGCCACTCGAAAACCTTTTTTCCCCAGCGGTTATGGGTTCTACGAGCGATGTGGCTTCCCACCACCATTTCATTTTTCTTTTAGCTACGAGCTGTTTTGGTGTTTTTGCACTCTAAAACACTAGTGTTTTTGCGGATTTTGTTTTGTTTCGCTTCCGTGAATCGTGTGTTGCTACCAAAGTGGTTGCCACCAAAAGGGTTGCCACCCGAACTGCCTGTATTCAAATCGATACGAATGAATCCTGATAACAGCCTGGCTGTCGTATCTTACGTTGTTTTACAAAGATCAGCTGTTAGGTTAGGTTGATTGTGTAAGATCACGGCAATGTCAAACGGTTGATACAAATTTACGTATTAAATAATTAAATGATACAAGTTATCGCATGATATTCTAAATATAGCTTTTTATCTTGTTGCTATATTTGTCTTTCTTAAAAATTTATAGAAACGGCATGGTCTTGCACCTGAGATTGTTTTGTTTGCTAGTCCAATACAGGTAATCTGAGTTTGTGTATTTTATTTCAGCATTATTTTTTTGCAAATGTTCAAAAAGAATAATGGCCTGATTTAGGCCAGCAGCTATTCATGCATGGTCTTCAGTCATATGTGCTACATAGTGAATTTTTTAATAAACCTTGGCTCAAGTGAATCAGTGGTTACTATTATTATGTGTTAATTACTGATATACATAAGTATTGCAATGTAATATTGAATAATTTGATTATTTTTATAGAAAATAAATTTAGATACTAATAATTGTATAGTTATAGGTTCTGTTGTGACATGTAAATTATATGTAATTTATAAATAAAAATTGAATTGAATTGAAATTAAAGGGGGGGGTCCTATATAAGAAATGTGTTTTTTTCGACGTTTTTAGTGATTGGTGGTTGTGAGATCATTGCTTACTCTTGAAATTTTTATGAAGTATACGTACTACTATGGCCACTATAACAACAAATAATAAAAATAAAAAAAGTTAAAAATTAAAGGGGGTCCCCATACACAAATGTGTTTTTTTTTTCATATGGTTCGGTGGTACGGAACCCTTCGTGGCCGAGTCTGACTTGGCCAGTTTTTAGGTTATGAATAATTTAACGGTCTTTAGGTGGTTACGTTTTGACTAGATGTTTACATCGAATTTTCTATCGAATTAAAACCGATCATAAACAAAAACGATCCGCTATCGACCATTTTTAGAAAAGTTGCTTGACCTCTTTGATATGTGTGGGAATCGAATTCTATGTGATTAAAATTGAATAAGTTAACTATTTTTATTAAGCGTGCGGCCACAGAGAATCGAGTAGGTTAGAGATGCTATGAGACAGTATTTGTTCAGAGACACGTGTCCCAAAAATCATTACTCACACAACGAATATACGTAAACATATAACGCATATGCCTAAATAGTTTTGTCTCAGATTTATATCATTTTAGAAAACGGTTAAGGGGTAGGCTTTTCATACAAAAAAAGAGGGTTCGGCCCGTGTCTAATCCTCGCTGTTTCTGTATCAATATTTAAACAATATACAGACACAACACAATATATACACAAACAACAATATTTAATTTTTATAGAAAAAATATATGTAATAGGAGAAATACTGTCACAGAGCGGTATGTTTTTGTTTTTTTAATATCTTGTTTAGTTGTTTTATAATAAATTCCTAAAAATAAAAGTTTTCCGTTGGTTCTTCATTTTTGAAGACAATGAGCCGTAAATTCGATATTAGTGCGAATTAAAAAATATATATAACAAAACATACCACCCTAGGAACATCCTTTCTTATGACCCTGCAAATTTTGGTTCCAGTTCATACACATTTCAGGGGTGAAAACAGTCACGGCCCGCAAGCTGTTTCGAAGGGTATTTTATAGGTATTATTGGGAATTTGCTCTTGGGAACCAAGATATTATGTTTACCGTAAAAACGTATTTTTCTTATGTGATTTGTGATATAACGACAACTTATCGATTTCGGATTTTATCCTTTATTTGTGTTGTAAGATCTTGCTTCTTGCCAAATTTCATGATTGTAGGTCAACGGGTAGTACCCTATAGGTTTTGATTTATTTGCCGCTGTCCAAAATATGGGGCATAAATGACCATATTATTTTATTTTTTTTTACAGCTTCAAGAGTCCGTAGACCTAACGGACAACGAAGTAATCCCGTAAGAGTTTCTTTTTAGTTTTGAGATCTTCTTCTCCTTAGTCGTACACTCCTGGCGGAGTGGTCGTGGTCATGGATCGTCTGATAGGAGACCTTTCCATGACTCTCATGGTGAAAATAGTAGCAGTGGTTTCCTGTTGCCTTCTACTTTAGTACTTGTGATTTTTATTTAGACTTCAAGGGTGCTGTAGCCTCATCTACTGTAAGTAGGTTTCGAGGTAAACGCACCTAAAAACGTAGAGTTTTAAAATGTCCCAGCCAAAGAGTTAATTAATTTGACAGCAGCGTAATAGTCATAAATGTCAATTCACAGTATCGAAGTGACATTACGCAATTTTGCGGAGTTGCCGGGGATTTCTCGGGGGTGAAAAGCGGCGCGCGGAGACCTTGCGCCCTGAAACTCAGATTAAAACTTGCCATCTGACACGAGTTAGCTAGAGTATAAGTGGTTAGACGGTTTCTAGTCAAATCGTACTTTTATAGTCTGCATATGCATGCATATGGTATGCATTGGTGGGCTGCGCATTCAATTTGTGCAACTGCAAGCACGGGTCGTCGCACTTACAGCGCGTGCCAACCTTTGGCCTGTACGTGACGTCTGCGTGCACAAACAACGACGCGATACCAAGTCGAATCTAGCCAACATTTCGATTCGTGTGTGACGTCAACGCTCAGAGAATAAACTTCTGTGTTGACATTCCATTTATTGGTACGTTATGACTCGTTTTGATGCTGACAAACAGTTTATAGTGTAACACACCTGTACAATTGTCGTACGACGGTTGTACAATTTAAAAAGGGCTCGAATTAAGCAGCTACTCTCGTTAGAGTAATTTTGCAAAAGTTAGATTTCTATTAGTGCAAGATACCGGTTTATCTTGTGAACCCCTCCCTCATTCTTTTCCAATAATTCATATTTATAATTTAAAAAATTGCCTGTACCGAATTCAGGGTGCCAACTCTCCTTAGTATTATTGAATAATATATTTCATAGCATATGAACTGGAAAAAGTATGAGGGGTGCACTAGATAGATCGGGATCTTAGACTATATCCATTTTAAAAAAGGAAAACGGTTGAACTATATTTTCGCTGATCCGAATCCCATATAAAAATTTTGTGGAAATCGATTAAAGTTTAGACTAGTTTCACTATTTTCACTGTTGTAGGCTTAGAGCAAGGACGTTGCATATTTGACAGCAGCGGTCTATGGCCGTAGCTAACATAATATTAACATTAAAATTTATATGATTTAAAAAATCGTGCATTCCTTTAAACTTTAACACCTTGTTTCCACCAACTATAATACACTGTATTATACTGTCATATCCATACTGTAACACTGTATTATACATGGTGGAAACGAGGTCTAAAAGTTATTTTGCTGTAGTAGCGCAGTAAAACATGACGGCTTCTGTCAAAACGATGACGGTTAGATTTTACTCATAATTGACCAAATTGATATGGCCACTCGGCCACTCTTGAATGAGTTAATCGAATAACATTTTTTGACTTGGTCAACTCGTTTATGGGCCATTTTCACCTGAATTGTACATATAACGAAATGGAAACGAAACGGAACGTCACGAAAATAACGAAACGGAACGCAAGGGCTAGTTCATAATAGCTGAGTGAAACTAGAAATATTTTAGGTTTTTATTTACTACTAAATTTTTTTATCTGAAGTACATATTATATACGCATATATTAAAGTATTCATAGTTATTGTGAATTTAGTTAATTAGATTTTATTTGCAGTTTATTTTGATACACAGATGTGTTATAAATTATGTATAACAAACCGGTAAACTGGCGTAGGTCGGCGGTTTCACAGAAAAAATTAGAAGAAATATCTCCCTACCAAATCTCCCATGTTTCCCCAAAGATTTATACTGTAATTAAAAAACTTGCGTTCAATCGGGCTATTATGTTTTCTATGAAATCTGTAACTAGTGCAGTCGAAATGAACTGCAATTACAGCTCCTGTGTTCGACCTTGAGATCCATAAGATTTACAAAATTTGATTTAATTACCTAAACATATTGCATGGTGAAATTGAGAAAATAATGGCTCACATTTGGTACATGTGCATTTATTACTTCTTTGGCAAATAGATTCTAGAACAGTAATAAAATATGTGATACAAATCAATCAATAATACAATAAACAAATCTTTTGGTACATTTACAATATGAGCTAGAGTAAGAACAAAACTATCATGAATAATTAAAAAATATAGGGCAGCAAAATACAAATTTCAGCTGTGTAATAAATGAGCAAAAACACACAAATTTTAGCTGTATAATAAATGATTAAAAAGATTGTCCCGAAAATTTCTAAATCTTTTCCATATAGTCAAATACCCATACATTTTTGACACATTTAATAGTAAGGTTAAAAAATGACAAACATTAAACAAACTTAATTACTGAATTAAGCCATGTTTGGCAGATTCTATAACTTTAAATGATAAATGTTAAATATAACAAACATGACATATAAATTCTCGATTTGCCACTTCATCGAATGGTCGACCTTTGTGCACTGTGCACTTCAGGTGGAACCACCTAGGACATTTATCACACCCAATATTTTTCAGGTCGTTTTCTTCAACGTCACTAACTAAATCCTCCTCGCAACCCACACATTTTATGCGCGATTGTGTAGCTGTATAATGATTTTGTTCCTCCAGTGGATCTATTTCATTATTTATTTTTTACTTCTGTAATGGGGCCAACATTATTTTTCCTTCTTTTTTCCTCTCTCCACTTTTCTCTTTGCATTTCCTGCTCTTCTTGGCTGAGATCTTTAATTTTCTTTTTATTCTTCTTCACTCTCTCTAAATGCTTAACTCTGATTTCTTCATATCGTTCAGAGTGTTTTAACTTTTCCCTGTAACGCTTTTGACGTTCTGCGTTGGTCAAAGGCATCTAAAACACAAAAGGTTACTGCATTGGTTGTTGTTATAAGATTATAATCATACTAGCGGCTGCCCGCGGTTTAATACGCATAGTATTACTTTTTTCACGAAAATCATATTTTGTCCACAAACCCAATCCCCAGTCTTAAGCGCCCCTGTCCCCCGTCATCCATCCCGTAGCAAATTAGCCGACTCGTCCCCACTAACCCCGTCACCTTGGAACACATCACAGACAGACAGACAAATGAACAAAAATTTATAGCCTATGGTATTCTGATGCATGAGCTATATTAAAATTAACTCACTAGTTTTGGAGTGAGAGTAACAACGTCACAAACTTTTATATTTATAATATTAGCAAGATTAGCCATAGCGTTATAAAGAAAGCATACATAAAACATTCTATTTAAATTTTGTATTGCATAGTAAAAAAATGCGTATCGTCTTAAATGGAAATCTTATCAAATACAAATTAATATTCAAATAATATTTCGTCGGTAAGTACATAGTACATTCTTTTCAATAGTCGGTTAGAAATAACTCAATATGAACACAGCTTTTTCAGTTTCGTTGCGTAACGAAACGTCACTAAACCGAAAACGAAAATCTGAGAAATTATAACCTATCTTTTTGAATAAACGTTCACAAACATTGTCATATGGAGTTTTTCTATACAGTTTTAGCTATGCAATATAAAAGGTAACAAATAGTAACTTAACGTGAAAGTTTTCTTACCGTAATCACTGAAATTTCGTCTCTAAACGGAAACTAAACACTCACTATAAAATTTCGATCTGACGACTACGGAGACGACATATCAAAATGGCCAACTGCGCGTCATTCATAACCTAACAGCATATCGTTGCCAGTGTTAAAAAATATTTCTTTTATTTTTAAAAAAATTATTCACGCACAATTTGCGTAACGAAACAAAATGTTACGAAACAGAAAAATAAAATAATACAGTAATTTAAAACATATTTCTATGCATTATTAATTTAAAATTTAACAATTGCATTTAAAATTCATATAACATCTCTAAATTACAACCATAATAACTTACATTAGTGAATGTTATTGTTAATTGGAGACTGTAATAATTCATTGAATAAAACATTCAGGTGTTGTGACATTAAAAATCTAGTGCTAATAGTGCCTACGTAATATTTTAAAGAATAAAAAATGTATTATTTAGTAACATTAAGACCTTGAAATGTGTATAGATCATGAAAAAATACATAATAATATTATATTTTAATAACATAAAGTAAAATGATGGTTTTTGATTGCACTTTTACAACAAGAATAGGTTTGTGACAATATTTGTTTTCAAATGTACAAATTAGATGAAAATGACCCTTATAGATATGTTATATATTAGAATACCGTTAAACACATATTTATGCTCTGTCATATAAAATTACCACGGTAGGGTCATTCTAAAATTAACTCGTTTGCTGTCGGCGTCTGCAGTCGGCCCTATAGAATGCGGCCGAATCGCACGAGACGACCGGGTTAGTAGTGGTTGACTAAAAAATACGAGATTTTGTAGTCAAGTAGTCAACCTGTTTATGTCAACTATAAAGTCACAGACTTATAGAGTAGTTTAGTTGTTAGACGGATTATGACAACCAAAATCTCTTCGAATACCAACAAACATTGTACTCGACCTCAAACGGAAAAATACTAAAAAATCACCATTCTAGCTAACTTATGTGTGTAAAAACATGGAAAGAATCTGAATCAAGTTCAATTAGAATCGCGGTAGAATTTAGACTAGGAGGTGAAGCCCGGACCTCCATATCGAGAAAAAAGTTTTACAGGTATTATAAAATGTGTTTATGATTCCCGAGACAATTATTTTATAGGAATTTGAAAAGAAGTTTTCTTCAAACTAATGTCACATAACAGTCATTACAAAATTTTGATAGGAATGTTAAACTTTAACAATTCCCAGAAAATATTGTAGTTACTATTAGTTTTTGTTGTATTTGTAGCTACCCTAACCAATCTCTAAGTGCAAGGGAAAAATTAAGAATTTCCTCGAATTACAAATAATGCAACTACTTTTTACAGAAATATATTGCAACACCGGATTTGTAACTGTTACAATAGTTTTTTTTGTCGTGGGAATTACACATATTTTAGTAATAACTAGCTTATTTTAGTAAATATTTTTCTCAGTACGCTTATACTTACTACATGATGGTGGTTACGATTTACGGTCACCACGACTCCCACCGTCTTATAAATCTACTAGGAAAGTTAAAATGATAAAAGTACGATTGCTCTCTTCTGCACTTCCCGTCTAACCACTCCTACCCTAGCTAGCTGGTGTACCCGTTTGCGAGATGGCGAATTTCGCTCTCAGGAATCTTCCTCTAAAATTACTTACATTACTGCGATCTAATGTGCACTTTTCATTATTCAACTGACAACAGTAATTCGACTACTAGAATATATTAAGATAAAATATTAAGACAAACACTTGCTCTGTCTATATATTTCAAGCAGATTTTACGTTCAATAACTTTTCGGGTAATTTAATTAATGCGTCACTTTTTTACAAGGTTTAGTATGTGGTCAAATCTTGCAACGGATTTTTAGAGCAGTTCCCCCTACCGGTCGAATTGAAATGTGAATATACGTGTAAGTGAGGTGACAATACACTAAAATTATAAGCATGACTTGATGATACAGCCAGGATTGTCTTCTCGCGAAGGAACTCCTCAACGGTTTATCGAATCGACTCAAAATTTTACAGATATGTATAATTTGGATGATAATTTATGATACCATCAAGCTGATCTGATGTTGGCACTGGAAGGTAGACAACAGAGCCCTTCAATGGCTATTTTTCTTCACGAGCACTTGTCATAGCACACGGTAAAAAGGGTCTGATGATGGAGCTGAAAAATGGATTACAGATTAGACATTACAGACAGATACAGTGGATTCAGTAGTATGTCGTAAACCCACTGTGGTACCCTCAGCCAAACTAAGTAAGGTAGGCTATATGGCATGGACAATAACATGTCGTGAGTAATTATAACAACCCAAGCTCAAGGTGAGTTACGTACAGAGGAGTTGGATAGGCCAGGGGTAGCGAACACAGTTGCCACTAAAAAGTCTAAAATAATATATATATATTTAACAAAGACCTTTTTAAAGACAAACTTTTATTTAAAAAACAATAAACACAAAAATTTGCTTTGTGTTTTCATTACATTAAACATTTTTCCTCATAATGGACACATTAAAAATTCGTGTAATTATGGAATATGAGTTCCGTCGTGGCACTAATGCGGCGCAAACGGCACGTAACATCAACAACGTTTACGGAGACAACTTAACAAACGAACGTACAACCCGTTATTGGTTTGCCCGTTTCCGTTCTGGAAATTATGACTTGAATAACGAACCTCGTGGTCGTCTGGACATTTCAGGCTGAACTAGCAGCAGCTTTTGATGTTAGCATGAAAACAATATTGGACCATTTGCGACAAATTGGCAAAGTAAAAAAGCTTGATAGATGGGTACCCCACGAACTTAACGTTCACCAGCGCAACGTACGCGTCGAGACCTGCTTCGCGTTGCTCAGCAGGCACAGAAATGAAGGAATTTTTAAAAAGGATTGTTACCTGTAATTAAAAATGGATTCTGTTCGACAATTGAATGCGCTCAGCAAGTTGGTTAGATCCTGATTCAGCACCAAAGCAATGTGTTAAACGAAAAATAACCCCTAAAAAAGTGATGGTCACTGTTTAGTGGTCTAGTGCCGGTGTGATTCATCACAACTTTTTACAAAATGGAACGAGCATTACTGCAGATATGTCCCCGCTGCTCCTTCACGACAACGCGCCACCTAATATTGCACAACAAACAGTCTCCAAGCTGCTAGAGTTGGGGTTTAAAGTTCTCCCTCATTCGCCATACTCACCAGGCCTTGCACCTACCGACATAACTTTTTTCAAAATTTGGAAAACTTTTTAACGGGAAAGAAATTCAATTCCCGAGAGACAGTACAAAATGCCTTTGAAGAGTTTGTTGTCTGTTGTCCAGTTGATTTTTACAAGAAGGGCATCAATAAACTGGCACTGCGTTGGCGAAGATGCATCGATTGCACAGGTGAATACTTTGAATAACAGAAATAAAGATGTTTGGAAAAAAATTTTTTTAACCTATTTCATACAAAACAGCAACTTCATAGGCTAAGACATAATATGAAATATTAAGTATATATTTTCAAAGCTCAAAGCGTTAAACATCACATTATGTAATAACTACTAGTTTGAAATTTTCTATTGGAAATAAAGGCTATTATTATATTTATATAGATTTTTTAAACTTAAACCATTTACATCACCGATGACGATTACATAAACCATGCCTTTTTAGGGTACCGTAGCCAAATGGCAAAAAAGGAACCCTTATAGTTTCGCCATCGCCGTCCGTCTGTTTGTCTGTCTATCTGGGGTTTTTCTCGGAAACTATTGGCAATATATAGATGAAATTTGGAAGGTAGGTGTAATCTATGAACCGCTACACATTGACATTAGGAAATTTTTGTTTGGGATAGGTCGCAATACATGTAACTGAAGTACCAAAAAAAAAAGAAATTCGTCGTATATTAACGCGAGATGTACCAAACGATAGGTCTTAAAAATGATATCAAGGTATCAAACAATTGTTTTTATTTAATTCGATAGTTGTTGAGATATGTACTCCTAACATCCTAATTTTTGTTAGAGCCATGCCCCCCCCCCCTCTACCAGCTAAATCGTTGTTTTTGGATATGTGGAAAAAATTTATGACAGGAGTATATATAACGCAGTTAAAAGGAAAACTATCACAGCTAACTAGACTGTATTATTTAACGAGTAATAGAGTAACTTATAAAATGTACTTTTATAAGTAAAAATTTTATAAAAATTCCATGGAAAATGACAGCGTTTAGCCAATAAGCGAAAAGTAGATGCATTTTATCTTTGTGATGTTATTGTAAAAGATAATTTACAAAAAAAAAATTTATGATGAAAACTACAATTACGCTTTTCTTTGCAGAGCTTATTCTCTTCAGAATCGATACTAAAAGTCAAAGGTTCGCTGTAATAAAATAAGTATTAAAAATTGTCTCTAGCTATCAGTGCACTCATATTATTGCTTTTCGGATTAGCCAGAGAGGATCGAGCGCCTTCTAAATAACTAACGAAATAAAAATGAAATATATTAATACAATAATTTTTAAATTACATATTAATACCGATTAATAGTTAAGTTCGTTAACGTCGCGCTCGTTTTTTTTATATTGTGTGGTGGTACGGAACCCTTCGTGGACGAGTCCGATTCGCATTTGGCCGGTTTTTAGTTTTCGCCTTAGTATACCTATAGCAGTGTTATATCACGCACAGTAGCGCAACGTAAGTTCTGAATCTCCGAAGCGAAGCGGACAGATAGGCATTATCTAATCTAGACGTTATCAGGGACCTTGGAGTCCTCGACGACTGAGCACATAGCGCGGCGCCCGACCGACCTCCGCAGCCAATAGTACAACGATCTCTCTCGCAAGGATACGTCAATGACTACATAGAGATACGTGAGAATACCAAAGTGTAGCAAGAACATTTTTAATTTCATTTTTTCAGAGCTGCTGCTTTCGAGTTGAAAAGTTTTCTTTTGGTGCCCACAAAAATATTTCAAAAATTTATGATTTTAAATAAGTTTTTCAGCAATTATATTCGATATAAAAATTCTGAGAAAATTTATTAAGTCTGTTCTGTAAGAACGTTTCATAGTATTTTCTATACAAGTTCATGACTAAAATTTTAAAATTTAATTACATAAATTTATTGTAAATATGCGCTGTTTCAATCGGTAAGCAATCTTGTGGATAGTGTTACGATCCTACTATTGTAGAAATTCTGGAACTTTTGGGTAAATAGTTGTAACAAGTACTTATAAAAAGTTGTTGATGTCAACCTTAACCTACTTAAATAATTCTGAAGTAACCGACACTAGTGGGAATCTGAAGGGGCTAAATCAGACCTATCTGATGGATGCTTCAGTCCCCATCAATCCCCAGCCAAGATCTCCCATTCCAGTGTGCCTAAAAATTTCTATAAACAGGCGTTATAATAATCAACGATGTTAATCAGCTTAGGAGTTTTTTTTTTTCTTAAAATTGTTTGCTTTAGTACATCAGCTGTTTGTAATAGAGATCTAAATCGTAGGATATTTTCCTTGAGAAAAGCATCCGATCCACCACGTACACAAAATCACATTGTTTTGGATTAATCCGGGTTTGGTCACTTTGTGGAGTTTGTTCGTGCTATTACTACGATCTCTTTCGCACGTTCTTATCGTAAGAGGTCTACTTCTCATCACCCGTGGACAGTTTATCCAATACGTTACGTAATTGCAAACGGTACATGAGATTTCTTTCCGTAAGATTATGCCGACCACCGAGCACATAATCTCATGAGAAGAGTTCTTCTTGTACTCAGACTTTTACAAATGACTCAACACCGTTTCGTGGTCAATACACAGCTCTTAAGCAAAAAATTATAACTATTGATGTGTTGATTGTACTTTTTTACAGAAGGTATTGATTTATTCAGTAACGGGGCGACTGTATTAAAGATTTCTTTGTATTTGAGTTTCTGACCACGTGTTCACCGATCACGCAACCACATAAGACCTTGAAAGTCGACGAGAGATTTCAAAAATACGGTTCAGAGTCCTGTAACATATTCAATGTAGATCCACAAACCTGCAATGGTCATGTGAGTATTCGTAGAATATTTCTTATTGAACACAGTGGATTGAGTAAGATATCAGTTGTCACGTCTTGATTTCAAGTTTTTTTAAATTATATTCATTTGTTTCAGTCTAACATTAAATCTTGTATTTCCCACGAAAGTTCCATAATTCCATATCAGCCCATTATGCTCCACTGCGGGGGTTTAGGCCTCCTCTCAGAATGAGGGTGTTTGGAGCTTAATCCACCATAATTCTGCTCTAGACCATGTTAACGATTGCCATCTGTTGATCGCCATTAGGACCGTTGGTCGGTTTAAAGTGTTTTCTGAGGCACAGAGTCAGTGATAGTTATGTACTTAAGTCAGAAAAAACTCATTGGTACATCTACGGCCGGGTACTGAGATTCGAACCACGATCTTCTAACAAGAAACGAGCTCACCACCACGCGGCTATAACGACAAGTTACTATGTACTTCCATTGTAATGTAATAATTTTAGTGATTTAGGTAAACAAACGATTTCAACATAACTTGAATTTCCTGTAGATACAAAAATAAACGTAGACAAAAAAAATATATGAAACCTGATTGCGAACGGTAATTATTGTTGAATTCGTATTTGTGGGCTGCGAAAGGTTATTTTTTGTTTGTGAAATCAGCTCCATACAAAACAATTTGTTAAATGGAATTTGAATGGAATATTGTCGAATCGATTTTTTTACCTTAGCGTCATTGAGTCTTTGGCATTGAAGTCATCTTATTTTCAGGATTTCGTAGGCAAAAATAATAATAATTCCTGGGATAGCGCCATCTAATCCCAAAGTAAGCTAGCAAGTATTATGCTTGTATTATGGGGTACTAGACAATTGATATTCATACTTAATCATTCTTTATAATATAGATGTATATGGATACTTTTGCACCCAGACACGGAACAAATAGACATGCACACAAATATTTGTCACGGGCGAGAATGAAACCCGGGACTCTTGGCTCCGCAGTTAGGGTCTCTAACCACTCGGCCAATCGGTCAGTCAAAATAAAACGTATATCTGTCTGGATGGCACAGTATATGCTGAAATTATTTAAAATATTCAAGATCTTGCGCATGGAGAGCATGGAAAAAAATTCACCAATTTAAAAAAAAAGTACACTGCTTTATTGCGTTCCACAATTTTTGGCATATGTTCACTTTACATAGGGAATAGACATGCTATAACAATATTGTGGACCCTGTCATAAAGGGCACAGCAAAGAAAAAAAATGGATAAATAAGAGGATGCCTTAAATCTATTAAAAACATTAAGAACATCAGAATCCTTAATTACTTGCTATAACTACACTTTATGCGAGACCTACCTATATTAATTTATGCACTTATTTGTTCATAGACAATATTTAATTTTTTATTTGTATTATGGCTTATGTATTGGGTAAAAACGTAATTTCTATTATTTTTATTCGTGTATTTTACAAAATATAATTCTAAAAAGTATAAAACTGTATCACTTAGATAATGGTGTTATGGGAAACTATTTTATTACAAATAAAAATGTTCTTATATATAATATATACATACTACAATTATATTCAAATTATTTATAAAAACAGAATGAAGTTTTTTCAGTATAATTATTTACAATATTTAAAGTCTTTAAAATTGTTGTGTTAAAATTGTTTAAGAATACTATCTAAATCTAATAACCCGCCCCTTGTCGCCCCCGGCGCAAAGGTGCCCAAGATAGTAGTCGCATTATCAAGTTGAATGGTAATGGGCAATCTCTGCGCCAGGAAAGACCCGCAGCGGGAGTCAAAACCCCTCTCTCTCTCAAACGACGCTCGATGTCCACTATAAAACGTTTAGCCTCACTGCCCCAGTACGCTCGTCAAAGACAGCAACGCACCGAGGCATCCTAAATGCGTCCGGTTGTCGTTCAGTTCTAATCATGCTCTTCGGAGTATATGTTGAGGATGTCGTTTAGCCGGTCGGGCTGCATCTTCTGTGTAGAAATCCAACCCGGCACTGTCTGCGCGGTAGGTCGGGTGCGCAGGTGTCTGTAAGCAAATTCGGCTCTCACTAAATAAAATAAGAAAATGCCCCAGCAGCCAGTACATTCCACGGCGAGAGGGACGAACATGTATTGACACTCTAGGGCAGAGTATTTAATGTTTCCTGGCAGCAGCAGTTTCCGCAGCAGCTCCAGCCGATCTCGTGGTGTGACTGAAGTGCGAGGCGGCACAAATGCTGACACAGGTAGCGTCAAAGAGTGGGCACCTGCCATTCTCCAAAGGCATCAGAGCCATACCATCGCACATACATCGGTCTTTTGCCATCAGAACGGCAAAGGCCTGGAGGCTCTAAAACACATGGCACATTTGCAGAAACTAAAACTTTGCGGACAATGTTTATTGAGGGCTGGTGTCGCGGGTATCTTCCCGAGCAGCGATAACAACTTAAACCATAATATCCGTCAGCCTCCACCATGGAACCGCAGATGCATAGATGACGTAACATCGCAGCCCAGGCGAAGACCCACAGCCACATTAAAATTAATTGAAAGTGCTTTAATATACAATGTAATAATAATAATATCTGACGGGATGACTATTGTACGTATATTTGTAAAGTAAACCCACAATTCTATTTTCTCAGTGCTATTCCTAGTTTTATACCCACCATATTACCAGGAGAATGAACCTACTGCAACGCCACTGGCATCCACTTCATATCGAACAAGAAGTTTGACGCGAGCTGTAAGGTAGAGCTTTTTTAATTCCTTTCACTATGGATATGAAACTCAAAAGTCGTTATGTGTACCCTTCACGCACATTTTAGTTTAACACACACTGTATAGACCCTACCTACTATTTATTTCTAATAAAGAATTTCAATTGGTTAAATTATAGTTACCTGGTAGAATTCCAACGAACTTTAAATGTACCAGACTAGGAGGTGCTAAACTAAAATAAAAGAATCGCAAATAAAAATGAAAAAGAAAACGACACTTACGATTTTTTTTTAGAAATCCTTTTTTTGTCAACGTTACGAATACTACTAAGCCCGAGGTCGCAAAAGTTTTAATTTTATAATGAAAGTATTAAATTGTATTTGCTAAACTCAACGACTCAAAACTGACAAATTCTGTCTACTTTATATACTTAAAAAATTTTCTCAGTATCTACCTTTCATTGAATAGTATAATTATGTTACTAATTATGACGGGTAATACACAAGGACCTAGACATAACACAACAGCTAGGTAAACAATCGCGTGGACTTTCTCATCCTGTGGCTTAAATGTTATAACTTTGGTTCTCTATTTAAACGGCCAGCATTACTCCTCTATTGATCTAATTCAAAGTTCGGTGAAGAAATTTGTCAACCCAGGATAAACTTCAAATTCATTCATTTCAGTTTCATTCAGTCATTTTTGCTATTGACATTTCTACATCTAAGGTTGTTTATTTTTGGGGTTGAATTGAAAGCAATCAGCGAACAGTGTCCCATTCAGTCGTAGGAATTGAAAAATTAAAAAAATTAATCCAGTATTCGAAACAATTGTTCTTCACTTGTCATAGAACTGACGACGTTACGTGCTTACTCTCGAATACGTTTTATAATAGGTACATACAAACATTATGTTTTCTTTATTTGCGTAGCCGAGCGCATGTGGACTGTTTAACGTGTTCATAATTTAACACTTCTTCACGCTCTACACGTGCTGAAACTACATAACTACGCAGTACGAATTTTGCTTGTATATTGGCATTAAAGGTTGTGGTGCATCATAAAACCCCAGGGTCGTGTTTTGTAATTTTTATGTTTACTTGGTAACTAAGCTAATAATAATAATACCTGGAATATCCATCACTACGCCATCTAGTCTTTTAAAATATTCTTCATGATATCGTATATTCATTTATGTATAAATATTTTACACCCAGACATGGGACAAATCGACGTGCGCACAAATATTTGTCCCGGGTGGGAATCGAACCCGCGAAATGCAATTTTCAATCAGAATTTCAGCAGTGAGCAACAACCCTAATGACTACCATGTTTTTGAGGCGTTTTGTATACTATGGTTCTTAACTGTTTGCCGATGTTGACGACATCCCATTTTGGACACCGCTCCTAACGTCATATCGGGCCAAATATCTTCTTCCTTATGACATTGACGCGGGTGTACGGTTTTAAGTCAGGTACGGGGTTCGCTCTCGCCCCGTTAATACCATTTTTCCTACTGCGACGTCACTCGCGTCGACTTCAGATCGCAGTTAACTTTTCGTATTAGCTGCCGCCTAGTTAGAAGTATTATTTCACAGTAGTAGTTTATGTTTTATGGTGCATGATCAATTTTGGACTTCCTCGGACTCTCACAATGTTCTCGGATCTGTTTTCAACTATTTTTACTGGGCTGATACCACTGAACTTTAAACGTAGCAGATTAGAAGGCGCACGCTTGCCTCAAAGCCGACTCAACTGTATTTTTTTTATTGGTATCTGCCTTTTAATAGTATGTAACTAATTGTGAAGTGTAATACACAAAGACATAGATACAACAGACAAACATTACCACGCAATCGCGTGGGCCATACGTGCGTTTCGCCTGTCTCTCTTCTTTGACCTGTGGCTCAAATGTGATAACTTTGGTTCTCAAACTAAACGGCCAACATTACTCCTCTATTGAACTAATTCAAAGCTCGGTGGCTGGTACGATACATCATCAGTCTGCATTTTAGCTGCACGATCGGAATTAAACGGGGAGGTTTTCACAGAATACGAAACGTTGCTTTATCACGATGATTAATTCAATATTGCATCGTAATCCATAGCTAACTTCAAATGATGTTTAATGTGAGCGTTACAGACACAGTTAAAACTGCAGCTGACACATGCATGGCATTAATCTGTACTGGCGCACGCGATGGCAGTGATTAACCCATTTAATTGTAACATCAGGCGTCCTTTAGAAAATCATTAATAACTTACACTACTTCACGTTCCCCTTTACAGCGGGATCTAGTCAAAATAAACCTCGGCCATCAAAGCGCATAACAACTCCGATTTCATAAATACTAGCTTTCTGCCCGCGACTTCACCCGCGTGGACTACACACATTTGTACCGGGACTGCTAAAGGTTCGCGACTTTCCAGGTCATCGTGGGACTTTCTAGAAATTTGATTAATAGGCTTGCACCCAACGATATGATCTGATGATGATCAAAAAGGTATTCTGAAGAAACGTCTACTACATCGAACTCTGGCGGCTTATGACTGCAATCTAATCTAAGAACCTGCCTAAGGTACCTACCTAAGGACCTAAGGTGACACCTGTGCGCTGTGTTATGCGAAAACTCGCATCAAGATCAGCCTAGCTGTTTAACGACACATCTGCTGCAGACCTCCCTAGTAACTTATTCTTATTGTATAGTTCAACCTGTCTGAAAACTTGTTCTCAGGTGATACCTATGTAATGCAAAAAACCCATCAAAATCGGCTTAGCCGTTTCAAAGGAGCAGATCTCTATAGCAGCACTGTCTGATGGTTCATAACCGTAATCTTATCTATTATTATATTAACCTGCTCTTAGATGATAACTATGTAACGCAAAAAACCTCATCGAAATCGGCTTAGCCGTTATAGATAAACATATCTATTGTTTGCCCTTTGGCACTTGGAGCGCGGTCGACGCTACTTTGACGCTGCAGTACGGCCGCTACTCATTCTACTTATTCTACTTATAGCTTTCGGTTATATCAAAGACATCACTCACAACGCCGGCCACAGACTAAATTGATAATGCGGGTTTTCGCGGAAGCCGACACGCTAGATCTTCTCCTTGATCTTCTCACGTAATATTAACGTAGGTACCTACTTTTATTAACACGTAAGTACATCACAACCCAGTCGATACGGTAAGTATATGACTGAATTCGTATTATAAGCCTGGAATAAAAAGTTATTTTAACACGCTCTAAATGTTCTATTTTAATCATGTAGCTACTTTGAAAACTTTGTGTATCTGTGTCAGATTAACCGTGAAGATACAAAAAAAATACAATATTTTTTTAAACCGTCGTAAATTTTTTTCTATACTGATCCATTGCTGGGAGACGTAGTGATAAAATATAAAGTAATATGCCTAAACATTTTTCATGAAATATAAATATTTGTTTTGATTTTATAGTTTTTTTTTTTTTAATTTTTCATCCGAGCTTTACATACTTGGGCATATTCGAGATTTTACGGTCACCGTGGGAGGTTGGTAAAACGTCGTATAGTTTAAATTAAGTACAGAAACATATACTTAGTTAGTTGTTATATACATGTGGACACAACAAAAAGGTTGCATCGGGTTTCTTCGTAGATTGACCGTGTTGGCAAACGATTCTGACCTTAATGTGAGCGACACAAAGTTTATATTGAATTGTAATTTTGTTGCTAAGGTCGGCTACGCAAGTAACCTGATGCCACCTTTTTGTTGTGTCCGTATGTACCTATATTCGAAGATCCGAATTAACAACGACCTTTACCCATCTGTTTCCAAGAATGATTTATTTTTGTTATCAAAAGCACACGTAGAAAATACATCGCGAAAAATTAACAAGTTTGAAGTATATTTTCCCTGATATTAATTTATTGAGTTGTAGTTTAAAATAATTTGCTAAATTTAAATTCTAATTTCATTTGGAAAATAAAAAGCTGCGACATTTAAAATTATAATACAAAAAACGAACCGTGGAAATTATTGAACTCTTATTAAAAGTGCTTCTCACCACTGCAAATATATTGTCGTTAAATAAGAATCTTCACAGTGGAAAAAGGATGGGAACCCTCATCAGAAGTTTAAGGTTCATGAATCAGCAGGGAAATTAATGAAAACTAAATTTTGAGATGTTGAAGAGATATCACTAATAGAATTAATTATTTGAAAAAAAAAACTACGTTGAATGTCGTATATTATGCTAATTTGTTAGATCAACTACGAGAATCAATTTAAAAAAAAAAGATATAAGGCATATTGATTTTGCACAATTATGCATCTGTGCATACCTACTGCTCAAGTAACAGAGCGAGTCATAAGCATAACCGGCAAAGTGCGAGTCGGAGTCGCACACGAAGGGTTCCGTACCACCGTACAATATGAAAAAAAAAAGCACGTTTCTTGAATGGAGATCCTCTATAATTTTTAACTTTAGTTCATTTTTATTATTTGTTTGTTATTACTAACTTACTTAAAATTTCAATTGTGAGCAATGATCTCACAACCTCCAATCGCTGAACACGTCGAGAAAAAACACGTTTCTTGTATGGAGACCCCTTTCATTTTTAACCTTATTTTATTTTTATTGTTTGTTGTTATAGCGGCTATAGTAGTTCATACATACTGTCCACCTGTTACGGTCCAAACGATACAGCCCTATGACAGATGGACGGACAGACATACAGACACCGGAACTTAGTAATAGGGTTCGTGTTGGTTGGGTCTAAAAACTGTTTTGTAGAAATTTTACACCCACTCTACTACAGCAGGGCTTAACCATTTCCATCTCAGGGAACTTGCTTGTTTCTTCTTTCATAGTTCACTAAGTAAACTGTTTATCAGCTTCCCCTCGTAGATCAAACATATCTTTTTCACTCTTTTTCTTTACAAGGTATTGGAAAACTCTTCAAAACTAAATTCACATATTTTTCTTCAAGTATTCACGACCACAATAATTGTCACCTACATAGAGAACTCGGAAATAAACGACTTAATTAAAAATCAACAATGACATTGGTCGGGTGACCGTACGCCAGCTGTATAAACCGTATTCAATGGTGCAACGGACTGAAATTTAAAAGAAATATTCGGAAAAGCCATGAAAACTGACCTCGAAGAGAACCGGTATTAATAAACCTGGTTATTCGAACAGCGCGCTTCTATATTATTTTTTTTATGTAGGTATACAGTTTATTGTTTCTAGGTTTTTTTTCTTTGGCAGTTGAATAAACGTTTGGATAATTAATATGCACAAAACTATACCAAACGCAAATAGGTTTTTTTGTAACTTTAAATAAATTTTTACTATAAATCATTTTACTCTAAATTACTATCACAAGAAGAAAAATTAACGTTTCCAATTCCTAATATATTTTATCTAGGCAATGGGCTTGGACCAAAATTTTTAACACATAGTTTTTATATTTTTACCTTTTCACCACCGATCTTTTTACCTTTCTCTTAAAATAATATAGAAAATGTTAAATCTGTCATTTTCTTAGTATTTTTTTCTGTGACGTCAACTGGACAGATGTTTACTATTTGCATTATCTTAGAGTAAATAAAGTCATAATATTCTTATTGACTTAAGTGAGGATTACAATCTCATTTAACGTCACTACCTTACCTTAATATTTTTTATTTACTTTTAACTTTGTTTTTACTGTGGCAAGCTGGCCAATAAGCTCACCGTCCAAATCACGTCACAGGGACCATTTCAACGTCAGATGAATTTTCATAAATATCTGGCGTTGTTTGTAAACAGAAGTTTTTTTTTTGAGGGATTATTGTATAGAACCTTATTCCTTTTAATTTTAATAACCATCAGTGAAACGTTAAGATTTTGGTCCTAGCCCATTTAATCCCAGATAGTCATATACATCTATGTATGTCACTAAACAAATTATAATGTCTTAAACATAAATATATAAAAGACGATCCGAGAGCAGGTATTCATAGATTACGTAACTACGACATAAGACGTGGCGTCAAACGGCGGCATGATTAGTTTAATAAGGAGATTTGCTGCGTAGATCATGATGCGGTATTCCTTGATAAGAACAATACCCTTATCGCGAATGAATCTACATATTGTCTAATAGATAACTAACAAATGATAAGATTTCTGTACCTACAACCACACACGTGTTTTAAAGCTAGTTTTTCAACTCACTATATACCTCGAACTGGTCTTTGACAGGCGGGTCTTTGTTTTTTACTTTGATCATATAATGTCTTGTTGGACATGTCTTGGTCAACAAAAATGACAGGCCAACTTTTACTTAATTGTGTGTGTGACTCAACAACCACACACTCTCGCTACGTCATACTAACCATGTACAAACCGTCTCTGTGAGCGTGATATATAACCGAACGGTTAAGTGATATTTTATCTACGTTTTTTGACGCCGATTCTCTATCCAAACAATATAGTATAATCAAAGGTTTTTTTAACCAATGAAGAAATATGTTTTGAATTTATAACTCTACCATTAGGCATATCTAATTTCATTAGCTCACGGAAGGTTCAGAAACTCCATAAATAAAATTTATTGCCGATTGATGCCGAATCCTTCCCGCATTCGAGAAATTTGAAGGCATCTTCCAATACGGCAATGAGAAGTGAGTTCCAATACGGAGAGATCACGTGTCCCTGTTTCACGCCTCTTCGTCATGAAATTGCCTCCGAACTTTGCTCCTGTACTCGGACCGAGATAATGGCGTTGTTGTACAAACACAACACTTCAATGTACCGATAGTCAATATGGCATCTCTGGAGATTTGAGCACCGCCTATGTCTCGATTGAATCGAATCAGCGATGACATGTGGAACTGAAACGTGGTTTCTTACTGTAGGTCTCATAAGTAAGCTCAAGGTCCCTCAACGAGCTATGGAGAGGGCTATGCTCGGAATCTCCCTGCGAGATCGAATCAGAAATAAGGAGATCCGTAGACGAACGAAAGTCACCTACATAGCCCAGCGGATTAGCAAGTTGAAGTGGCAGTTGCCATGTTACATAGCACGCAGAACTGATGGCCGATGGGACCAAAAAGTTCTGAAATGGAGACCACGCCACGGCAAGCGCAGCGTAGGACGTTCAGCCACAAGGTGGAAAGATAACCTTGTAAAGGTGGCGGTAGGACGCTGGATACAGGCCGCTACCAGTAGGTCCTATTGGAAATCAATGGGGAAGGCCTATATCCAGCAGTGGACTTCCTATGGCTGGGATGATGACGATGATAAAGTGAAAATTTGTATGTCACACTAGAGCAAATTATTTTATTTCTCGTGCTTTCGAATCGCTCACTACACTCAGGATTGTAACTTTTTGCTCCCTTGTTCCACACATATAACTATTATAGTATGCTCACAAAATCCTAACAATAAAATTTATACGATTTGTACAATCTCGATAAACATTAGAGATGTGTCTACTGTGTTTATTTACGTACTAGCTTTCTGCCCGCGGCTTCGCTCGCGTGGACTACTTAATTGTACCAGGACCCTTTTTTCCGAAATAAAAAGTAGGCTGTGTCACTATTCAGCTTATAAATTATGTCTATGCAATTATAGCGGTCCCAGTACGACTGTGTAGTCCACGCAAACAGAGCCGTGGGCGGATAGCTAGTTAGAAAATAAAATATAGCTTATGTCACTCGCCGATAATGTAGCTTACTATAGGTGAAAGAATTTTTAAAATCAATTAAGTAGTTTTCGAATTTATCCGTAACAAACATCCAAACAAACAAAAAAATCTAATTTTTCTTTATAATATTAGTATAGATTGTACATGACGTACTTCAGTCGTTTTTCCGCTAGCGAACGCCCTCTTAAACATTTCAAAGTAAAACTTGAGACAGAAGAGTTCTCATTTATTACTTAACCCAGATTGAAGCCATCTAATAAACTAATAGTGACTGTAATCTCCAATAGCTTTCGACTTGGAGGGCTGCGTCCACCTGGAATATATATTGAGGTTACCGTAACGAATGTGGAACTAACCCAACTGTGACGTAAGTAATTTAAAAGAGTGCACTCCTTGAAACGGCAGCATTAACTTCTCTACTTAATTGAGATGAATGGTGAGGGAAACCCAGCAAATTGCCGTTTTCTAAGAACCGATGAACGGACCGCGTCACTGCGGTGCATGTAACAAAACAACCACATACAAACGGAATATTTTACTTCGAGTCGGTTTCTAAGTGGTCTGATTTAGTCCTTATGTGCCGATTTATATATTCAATTCACAAGGGACGCATAGGTTTACTAAAAGCCATACGCCCTGAACCACGATTTTATATTATATCACAGCAATTCAACTTAATTTTATTTTAACTTCCCGCTATCCAAGGGAAGTTATTGATTTGGATCCGATTTTCGAAAATCGAGTTTTCATCAGATTTCTACGTTTTGAGGTCCTGGGAAGCCATTCTGACCATTTTCGGCTGGACGTCCGTATGTGTGTGCAACTTTTTTTTGTCGTACATATCTTGAAAACGGATTGACTGATTAAGACCCGCGATGGGGCGTTTAAAAGGGTCCATCGAGACTTAGATCTGATTAGATCTTGAAGTCGATCGGTCGCTGTTTCAAAAATATTAAAAAAATAAAAGTTTTAACGTTTTTTTAAATAACTTTGAGATTTTCCAACCGATCTACTTGAAACCTTGTATACGTTTTTTGTACATAAAAAACTGCGTCGAATGCCGCCAAAAATATCAAAATCGAACGACGCGTTCAAAAATATCACAGTTTACAAACTGATAACGTGTTTTTTTGACATAACTTTGAGATTTTATTATCAATCGATTTTTTATTTTACACAAAAATTTTATGCTTATAAAATTGCATACAATGCCGTAAACTACATTAAAATCAAATGAAGCGTTCAAAAGATATCCCAGTTCAAATATTTCCAAAATAACATTTTTTTTGATGTCCCAGGTTTCTGAGCTTGAAAAACTAAATGTATGGAAATTCTGTTTTTAGGCTTGGAGAGCTCGAAACATGAATATTAACGGTCAACAGATTCTTATTATTAGTTGTTTTAGCGGCCATAGTAATACGTACTGAAAATTTCAAGTGTTTACCTAGTATAGTTCCAATCAAACTTTATGGCGGATCAGAATACAACGCTTGAAGCATGCTTGCGCAGGTTCAGTCATATGCCCCTCGCTCCACTGCGTCCCGCTACACCTAAATCTGGTTACTGCGACGCGACTTGTGCCTATGTTCACATCCGCCATAAAGGTTGATTGATACTGTACGGTTCAGACGGTACAGCCCTATGACAGACGGACAGACAGACATCGGACCCTTAGTAACAGGGTTCCCGTTGGTATCCTTTTGGGTACGGAACCCCAAAAAAGTATTGGTGGTCTTACCAATAACAAAGATCAAGTGCTTGAAGGCTTAAATTGTCGTTCGATACCGAAAACAAATTAAGTAGTATAGTTGCATGTTTTACATGCAGGTTTTATTTTCATTTAAGTTTGCCAGTAGTTACTATGGCAATTGAAACCCTTATTATTATTATTATTATTATTTACTAGAGATGCCCGACTATGAACTTGGCCGACTAGCCGATTAATTGGTCCTAACATGGCCAACTATATGTACTTGGCCGTGACACGTCGATCGTTCGTTTTTTTTCAATTTCTTTGTCGTTTATCTCTTCACATACAATCTTATACTTTTCTTTGTGTTGTTAACAATACTAATTCGAATCAGTACAGTTAAAAGCGCCCGTTTTCCTATTCCCGCTCCTATTTTTCTTGATATTCTCCTATCTTTTCATGATCTCCACGATACGTTATGATATTGTTACTTCGTTGATTAGGTTGGAGTTGTCCTTAGTGGTCAATTATAATATCTAACGTAACTCGTTGTGCCGACCGTTAGCGGATCGTGGCCTTTCCTAGAGTTGAAATATTGAATTTCGATTAATATTTATGAAGGACTTGTCTGTCCGCCCTGCCTGACATCTCGCCGTTGCGCAGGCGACAAGCCAAACTGGATCAAAACTCAACATGCTTTATTATTGTACATTATTTGCGCGGGTCAGGAGTTGTATTCCCATGGCGTGATAAGAAAACCGGCCAAGTGCGAGTCATCATATCACGAATGATGAGAGACGAAACTTCTATTAAACGTTTCATAAACATTGGAGGTGGGCATGGATAAAACAAAATTCAGTTGAATGCTGCTTCAAATCCAAAAATTGTTCTACATTTAATTTTGTATGTATCCACTCGTATTATTATTAAATATATATATATTCTGTTTAAAAAAAAAGATATTTTAGCTATTTCAGATTTAGTATTTTAAACCTCTCGAATTTCTTGCTAACTAGCATCCCGTATTGCTTTCCACAGTCACTTTACATTAGAGTATGTTTTGACTTCCACCCAACATACACTAAAAAAATATCGTTTAAATCTGCCAACCCGCACTGGAGCAACGTGGTGGATTAAGCTCCAAGCCCTCTCACCCTGAGCTGAAGCCTAAGCCCCTTCGGTGGGGTATTAATGGGCATATTTACGTGTATAATTTATTAATGTTTTGTGGAAATTGTTGAAATATGGCGATTATTGTTGAAGAAGACGGAAAAAAAATCAAGCTGGCTGGGAACTTTCATAGGAAATGCTGCCTAATCCTTTATGATA
The DNA here is from genome assembly GCA_949709985.1 of Luffia ferchaultella. Lineage (NCBI taxonomy): Eukaryota > Metazoa > Arthropoda > Insecta > Lepidoptera > Psychidae > Luffia > Luffia ferchaultella. The sequence goes on along the minus strand of OX453241.1, from coordinate 25,976,105 downwards.
TAACAAAATAATGTATGGAGGAATTGTGTCTTTTTTATAGGACTAAAGAAAAGTTCGGGATGGCATATGTCTATCTTTTATGGATAGCTTCCTATTTTTCCTTTTTCCTTCCTTTTTTTCCTTTTTCTTTTTTCATTTTCCTATTTCCTATACCTATTTTTATGTTTAAAAATATGGTGTCATATGATGAGGTAATTGGAAAGCAATTTATACGGATACAGTATTAATCTTCATCAAATTAAATACGATATTTACCTTCAGCATTTCAAGCACATTATAATTTCCTTTTACACTATACAATTTATATCAATATCTTAGGAGCTATCGCGAAATATAAATATCTCGCCGGCCATACCGGACGACGCGACACCGTGGTTAGGCTGAAGTTATCAATGTTGAATACAAAGAAATATTGTAGTTTGTTTTTATGTATTTATTCTTTACTTTTTCAAATATTTATAGAATTGAAAATAAAATACATTACAAATAATCCAAGTAGGATGAACTTATGTTACATTTAAATCTAATTAAATCCAGTGTACATGTTCGACGTAACAAGCTGATACGATTCTACGACAAAAAAAACATTATGGCTTATATGCTCTGCTACCTGTGCAAAGCCGGGGCGAGTCGTTAGTTTATTATAAGATATACTGTTTCTCGGTAGCATTACAAACGTAAACTACCAACATCACCTGAGACGCTTTAATTAAATTGCTTTATACGGAAACGTAATTCGACTTTATCTCGAAGGCCATAAAGTACATATTATATTGATCGAATGTTGGGTTTTCCTTATGGCATTGCTTTGAAGGTGAACGGGGGGTAGAAGTACGCGCGTCATCGTCGTCAGTACTGACCAACCCTCTTAGAAACGATGACAATTTACTTGATAATGAATCATTGTGACCTTTGGCATTTCGATTTACAGTAACGTGAGTTATTACGCATAAAGAGCTGTGCACATAATACGTTATTTGAAATCAGGGAAGGGGTCTGGTCTAGGATGAAGGTAATCTGACGCAAGGGAGTCTATGCGAAATTAACGTTACCCTCGCAAATACGGAAAGACTCGAAGATATGTAAAATATTAAATGACTAATATTACTGAACTCATAAATTAATATACTTGTATAGTATGTAGTAATTAGTATTGTTGACGTGTAGATCTTAATTTTAAGCTTAATTTCACAGATTAATATAGAACGGGTTTTTAGGTAAATATTGAAGAAAAATATTGATTTTCTAATAAATAATAAGATTAAAAGAAATGACGTCAGTATTTTACGAGGAGGGTAATTAGATAGTGATTTTAGGAGGGGATATCGAAAATCAGCAAAAATCAATAACGTAATATATGAACGGGCCCCAAGTCATGCTGACCGCGAATTGTGTGTATAATATATTCAGTCAACAAAGATACAGTGTAGTGTGCACCTACAACAAATATTATCCGGTTAATAATCATATAGATCCTTGTGTATACTGATGATTTTCATATTCGAGTACACATTGAAAATAAGTTATCCAACATTTCACACAACATTACACGTTTTAGTTTATTGTTTTGGTGTGTAGTGCATAGAGAAATATTTTCTTTTTTGTCGTATTGACCAATAAACGATTCGCACTCGCACACTGGGGGTACGGTACCACCTTACAATATAAAAACCACGCTTCATTTTAATTTTATTTTTAATATTTATTATTACAGACAGCCCTGTGAAAGATAGACGGACAGAAGGCCGAGGCTTAGTAATAGGGTTTTCGTTAATACCCTTTGCGTGTGAAATCCTAAAAAAGTGCGTAAGATTATTCAACCGCATGCGTCGTATGTGCCCCACGAGGACCTAAGGAAAAAGAATTTTAAGAATTTGAACTTGGCAATAGTAATGTTTGAATAAAATTATCGACGCGTACATTGATCCACGTGTACTAACGCACACATGCACAGAGCTGTCTTGTCTAGATACAAATCTCGTCGAATGAATATTCTTATGTAGATAGATACTATAAATATTTATGGTGTTTCTTTACGTAGCAAATATACACTATAAGGAAAATTGAAGCAATACCCATCTTGCATTTCCTCAAAGTTGTCATCTGAAGTCTGTAACCCAGTAATTAGTTAAGTTGTAGCTTGAAAATTACTCCAACCATATAATTGTAGTGGAAACTGCACTGTTGTTTATGTGGGAACGCCATTTTCAGGTAACAATGTTCATTTAGACAATCTATAGGTAGATGCTTTAGGATTTGACGTATTTATTTCTAAACACAAGAAAACATAAAAACTTACAAATGTGCTACGTTGCGGGAGGATTTGAAGTAACGTAATTTTGTTCAAAAACTTATTACTATATTTCCAATAACAACTATTTTCTAAACTGTTCTTCGCGTTCTCAGACATACTATACGCCCGGTAGATTCAATCGCTGTCTCACGCAACCCTAAACGCTCACGCAGCTCGTACACGAGACGAGAAGTATTTTACCAAGGTCGTTTTGAAATTGGTCCGGTGCGGGTTGGCAGTCGGCGGGTTTTTATTCTCCACCTTTACAGAAGTGACAATATCCGCGAAGTTTCTGATATTTTATTTAAATTTTCTTACCAATAAGAATTCATTGATTGGTCGATTCAGTTATGGCGGGAATCGAATACACCGTTTACATTAAAAGCAGAATACTAATACCCACTCAGCCACCACAATTTATTATTGTCACCCTTGAACTCATATAACATATTTAATTTTTTACGGCCGTTCGTTAGATGATACCAGGTTCTACGTAGCAAAGCAATAAGAAGATAAGTAAGTAATGCAGAACGGGATTGCAAAATAACCGAGGTATGCACAAAAACGTTCATCTTTAGATGTAACCACGAGGACAAAGTCTTAAACGCATTAGTAATAAATTGAAATAACGCCTATTATTATATTAATCGACTGCATTCTCTTACGTACTTCAATCCGTGTCTTAGGCTGCACTAACAAAAACATCAGGTACCTATTGACTCTGTTGTAGCACTACCAGCTAGATTACGCATTGTGTCATAGCCTAGTCAAGGCAATCGTCCGAATTATAACGCTGTCGATTGCATAGCTTTATTAACGTAAGAAAGTCGATCAAATTGTGTAAGCGCCTAGCAATGTGACCCTCTACTAAGTTAACATAGCTGTTATTATGTTATTTAACAGCGTTATAATTCGAACGATTGCCTCGTCTAGGCGATAGCACAATGCGTGACCCAGAGAGTAAACGAAGAAATAATGGTTACTAACATCACCGCAATTGACATGCAAGTCTCCGAATTAACTAATTCAACGAACTTTGTCACGCAACGGCTCTGACATGGTAAAAAACATAACTGTGCACTATGGCCTCTGCTTCATTGATATATCATTATAGATACGGTATCACCATAGTTGCATCTTGACGAATCCAATCGTATATAACTCCATAGTCTTAAGAGTCTTTATCATAGCCTTTCTTTGTTTTTGTTTATATGCAAGAACAAAGTTCAGTATTAACCCACATTATTGATTTATTGTTTAAAAAAAAGACTACCCTTTAAAAATATAAATGTCAAAAACATATATACGGTCGAATTGAGAAACCTCCTTCTTTTTTGAAGTCGTTTAAAAATGAAGTTACGCGAAAATATTTTTAATTTCGATTTTGTGATTTCCTATGCAAAGAGTTTATAATAAGCTCTGATAAAAAATTGTAAAATTCTGATGAAGTAGATAAATCATCCAATAAATCCGTATGAAAGATGTCGCTATCTAGTTATTATTCTTTACAAAAGATAGCGCCATCACTAGAGCTGTCTTAAATAAACGTTAAATATTAAATTTTAAAGAAAAATTATAGGGTTTCAAAGACGTAACACGTATTATTTCGGAAAATTGCATATTGCTTGAATTAAAAACATTCGAATGCAAATGTATATCATAAGATGTCGCAATATGCATACGGTTTAATACACTATTTCAAAAACGTATCTTTTTTAAAAATATCGTATTAAAAGAAAAATTAACAAAAAAGACCTTTTTTTTTTAAAATGACGTATGTTTCAATTTGAGGTAACTTATAGTCATGTAACAATAATTTTGGCCAATATCACTTGCCGCAATGGTCATTGTAATTTGGTCCATAGTCCGGTCCGGCTATGATGACAACCGATCTATACGTAGGTAGTGATGTATAATATCTATGTTTTACCTGCCAATAAGTAACAAGTACAATGAATACTCAAAAAATAAAATAATAAAAATATTATGTTTTTCGTTCAGTACAGGATGGTGACGCGAAGTCTATGAAAAAGTGAAGTATTCTTTTTCTCTATGTTTTAAACATACACACGATTCATTCAATCACGCTTAGCTGCTCTTTTCGCGAAGCGTGAAAACATCAACAAGGCGTCCGATTGACTCGCGAGAGTGCGAATATATTTAGCCGTCGCGTCGCGTCGGCAAAAAAATGATCGGCCAATTATACGTATATATACGTCAGCCGGTTTCGACCGGTTGGGCCGCATTTTATACGCGAAAACTTCTCTTATAGTAAAGAACCGTAAAGTTAAAGCTCCGATGCAATGTAAAATACGGACATCGAAAGCGTGTGACGCCGATACTAAAACGATTTTGTATCTCCTACGTAGACGAGACATAACATCCCTAATTTAACTATGCATATATAACTTATAATATTAGAACCACAGATATATATGTTTGGTTGGATCATTTTGAAAAATTACAGGTATATTATGACGAATACTTAACTATGTATATCAGTTTTCAAGATAGTTGTCTAGTAACCCTTAATAATACTTAATACCTAATCTGTGATAATACTTGCTTATTTTGGGACTTGGGACTATATAGCGCTGTGTGGGATGTCCCATGTATTATTGTTATTTTTTCTATTATATTTGTAGGATCTATGAAAAGATCCAATTAATTTTAGGATAATCACAATGAATGAATCACGCGAATTTCTACACACGCTACAGCAGCAGTTCCGCGTAACTCGTACATCGCCCTGTGAGGTATAAGGTAAGGGCCTAGGCATTGGGGTTCGGAGATGAAGGGCAGGAGCGGAAGTATACTTCGTGTCTGCCTCCTGTCGTCCAACCCGCGACGCTTAACCTTACCGAGTGAAAGACTTCATAATTCACTTAGCACGTCTTATGCAGTACCGCTGCAATGTGAAATTTTTCTAAAAACGGCTCTGCGCTGCGCTGGTTGTCTAATGAAGCTTTAAAAGCTGTACAAAAATTAGTTCATCATTAACTCTCAATCGCTTGGAAAATCTGGAGAAATTAAAGACAACAGAAAATGAGTGGACAAAGAAACCCCAAAATCAATTATGGAATGAAAGGGCAAGTAGGTACACATCAAAAATGTTTGTAAGAGAACACAAATCTGCGAAGGCTACGCAACTTCTAAAACTAGACAGGAAGCGACTTAGATTAGTCACAGGAAAATTGTCGGGTTACTTCACCATCAAAAAGCTCTTGCAACACATGCGACTCACATAGTCTTCACTAGGTAAAGCATGTGGTGGTGCAGAGGAGAAAATACTACACGTCCTCTGAATGTGATGCACTAGGGATATCACAGATGAAACAGCTATCCCAAATGGTCCTACAAAACAATCAAATCATACACTTCATGCAAAGTGTATTCGAATAGCATCTAATGCTATTCTCGATTGATTATCATCATGTGAATCATCAAATGAAATTGCTTTAGAAGTAAACAATGCTCTTCCCTCATCCAAAGGTCTAATTATGTAGACACAACAGATCTAAATAAGTCGTATGTTGGGCAAGCCCACCCCAATTCAAAAAATAAGATAAGAATGTAGACATTGACCATTCAGGACAAAGACATTACAAATCACATTAAAGTTAAATTTCTTAATATTACCATGGTGACCAAAAAAGCACTGCGGTGCTTGGAATCACTGGTGATTCGATAATGATTGGTTTTAGTGGTGATCATCAAACGAAATTGATTTAGAAGTAAACAATGCTCTTCCCTCATCCAAGGTCACGCCACCGGCCGCCACCGCACCGGTCAGCGATCAAGGTCGCGCGTTCAACGTAAATAAGCGCGTTCTTGGTTGTGCATTCTTTTAACCTCATATGGTACCTAAATAAGTGTTAGTATTTTATTTAGAAATATTTATTGGGGTCTTATTTAAATATCTGGTGGTGCATTGCAAGGAAATCCGCGAATTAAAAAACACGTATTTGTATATGTATCTTAATTACAATACCTAGGCCTGTCTTAGGTCATGCTCCGATAGTCACAACATATAACTATTAGAAGTCCTAACAGATGGCGCTAGTTTCTGTGATTCGGCAAACCAGATTTGTAGATGGGCGTGTCTTTATTTTCTAAATTAATATAAATATGTATAGACTTTTGAAGCTTGCATTTGACGTCACATGCGAAAATAATTAGAGACGGTATAATGTAAACGTATAAAACATTGGAAGTTTTCTTGTTTACAATTTTAATTGCCTCGTGTCGATGTTTAGAGATTAGATTTCATTCTAGAACGATTAAGATACGTTTCATGCATTGCATTCATTGTATTATGAATTTGTAAATTGTTTACTTCAAAGCGCATGTCGCGATAACATCCTCCGTTGTTATTGCAAACTGTATGGAAAATGTAAATAACATGTTGAACATCGATTCCTGTTACCTTTTTACTCGTGTATTTTCTGTTCGTCTTCATCGATGTTTAAAGATGGGCCTGTCCAACCGAAAAACTGGTCCCTCAAAATCAATCTGGTTTCTGAAAATTAGTTTAATTTTGAAGGACTTTAAATATTGTATCATTCAGGGGTTTTTTTTAAAGGTAATTTTTTAACAAAATGTTACATTGTTGGTTCTGTTCTTGCCTCGTGTAAAAGTGATATGCGGTTTCCAAACATAAAGCAGAAAACATAGTGCGAGCCTTAAAACGACACGTGTATATTTTCGGATTCATTTCTCGAGCGTGTTTGCTAAGTACTGGCTTTTTTTAAACATCGATGTCCGTTTCGAGTATTTTTTTGAAAGTTTTCGCGACGCAGTTGCAACGCTACTGCATAAGTGCAGCGCTACTGAATAATTGCATCGCCATGTTACGCATGAAGTAAGATAAAGGGCTAGCTAGACATCGCGGTTGGCAGATAGGGGCGGGAATAGGTATAAGCACGATGTCCATCCCCACCCGCGACGTCCGAACCCTTCTTCGTACATTGCTTAGGGCGATACGTGACTTAATTAGTACCATGTGATGACTATGTGTAATCCACCGCAGTTTCGTGACAGCGGTATTGCTTTTAAAGCTTGCACGCACACTAAGGTGCGTGCGCGTGCTTCCTGATATTGGTAAACGTTTGGACACTTCTAGAACAGCCAAGTTACCCATTCTATACCCGATTCATTTTGGTTATAACTCGTTATTTTGGACTTGGCGATCACGTGGCATCAGGGTATGTTGTGATGAGAAATTAAATATAGGTACCTACTATATTAAAATTTTAATTATTTATTTATTTGCTTCACTGCTATACGAGTAACCAGCAATCTCATAGTACAGTTTTTTGATTGCCAAATTCAAAAGTACAAAATTTAAATAAAATCAATCAGGTATAGAATGGGTAACGGGAAGGGGCGAGATCAAAGAAGAAGAAGGAACCCTCTCGGAGATATTGTGCGCTTGTCTAGCAGTTTCAACCTCTCGGAGGTTGAAACTGCTAGACAAGCGCTCGGGATTTGTTGGAAGGGTATGCCACCGATTCTGCGTGTTGGCAACAGCGAGCTGTGCTGGTTGCTTTTAAATAAAAAGACTTACCAGTTGCTCCACTTCCTAGACAGGGACGCTGCCGCCGTAATCCCTAATATTCAGCTTATCTAGCACGTTGGTAATATAACGGTATCGCTGCAACAAAGCCGGAAGTCAGGACATTAGTGAACTAATCTACGTAAAACAATAATTTCGAACGTAAGTAGTTTTGTTACAAGATACTCAGTGTACAGCCATTAAAATATTATTGCGGTCTTGTATCGTTTCGTAGAATCGAGCTAAAAGTTGTCAATAATAAAATTATAATTAGTCTGAGAACCAGTGGGGAATTCTCGCGACGTGAGTGGCCGGCCGGCGGCGCCGCGCGGACGTCATTACGGTTCAATGCACTGTGGAAGCTTTACAAAAATAACAAATTATCGATAACAGACCATCGATGGTAGATTTTGTCCATTAAGTTTGATAGTACGCCTGTTGAAATTTTGAAGATATGAATGGATGATTCGCCCCGCGCCCTATTATAGCGACAATCGAGTTTTATATGAAAAATTACAAGCTTTTATTTTTCTCCACTTGATTGTATGTTGAGTTAAATATGTAAGCTCTTTGATTGCTAATTGAGAAACACTTCGGCTTGACCTACTAAATTTTGCACATTTATGTGGATCTGATGACCGTGCAATCTGGTGACCAGGTCCTGTTGTTATAGCCTGGTTCGTCTCACAAGGGAAATCCTCAACAGTTTATTGTATCGAGTTCAAATTATAGATATGTATGCAACTTTTGTGGGGAGTTTTGACCGCCCTAAAAGCCAAGAATATTTGATAAAAGTAAATATGTTTTAAACGATTGTCTAAGTTTTTATATTTCTTATTTTCAGCATCATGGGTATTGTTTTTATAATATAGTGATTCAATAAAACCAAGTAACCACCTCATGTTAATCAATGATAATATTCTACTAATAATAAAAGCTCTTCTACTGAATACTAAGTATTTAAGAAGGGGCTGCACTCGTGCGTGCAGCCCCTTCTTAAATACTTAGTATGCACGCCCATACAAGCGCTCTTAAACGATTACGACGTTGATACGCATTTTAATTTGGTTATGTTGCATGTAGAGCTTACCGAACTAAACAAAAAGTTTCAAGTGATCAGACGGCGCAAATTAACAGTCACCGAGAAAAACATGTTTAACATTTCGTTTTTTTGTCGTTTTTTTATTATTTATCTTATTTTTTTACTTTTTGTTAAGTTCGGTAAGCTCTACACGCTCTATAAGTTTGGACTGCGTTCAACCGAACACCTGGAATAGAAACATTTATTTAAGTATAATTTACCTACTCAATTTTCTATAAAGTTTCTGATCCGATTACAACACAAAATATCTTTTTTCGACACCACACCAATGTGTAATATTATTTATTACGGACTATTAGCATAGAAGACTATTTCGGGAGTCCGTGACCAAAAATGGTTACGTCTGTCTAAAAGCTATATTTTAGATTAGGAAAAAAGTAGATAAGGAAACTATTAGAACTATGGAGTTGCAGCGGAAGAATTAGCGGACTACGAGGAGCCATTGTAATGCGCATCCGCATCGATCATTTTTACATAATAATAAGCCGCCCTTCTCTAACGCACCCATACTACGCTGTCAGGCCACAGCCTGTGAATAAACATGTTATGTACTACATTGCTCCAAGTGTACTACTGATTATCAAAAAATAGTTCTTTTAGAACTTCCCGATTTTCGGTCACGGGTTCCCGCACTATCCGGAAAAACGGTCAAACGCCCACACGTGCGGAATTGATCGCACGCACTTGATGCGTAGGCATGCAAATATCTAATTTTGATTCGGGTCATCGCAATTTCTCACTGCGAGCTGTTGTGGATTTTATCTTTGGAAACGATGCGATGGAAGAATCCGAAGGTCGTGTAAACATGAAAGACGAAAATTTCATTCTGAACTCTATACTCAATGAAGAGTTAGTTTTGTTCCTTGCGAACTACGAAGTTGCAGCTCGTGCTACGCACACGTGCTCGACGTCGATCATCGACACTTGTATTCCAGATACAAGTGTGCAAAACAAATGAGTATTTTACTTTTATCAGTTTTCTGGAAAGCGCTGGCACGGTTAGACCTCTGAGTATATAAGGCGACGAACTGGACAACCAAATTTACATTCAGATTTGAATGAACGATGAGGTATTGTGAAGTGACAAGTGTACAATTGATATATCATATGTTCTAACAGAAGAAAATAAAAAAACCCGTTTGTAACATTTTTGAAGCTGATTGGAAATATACATACATAGATGACGTCATTTATGTCCTATCTATCCAAGCTGAAAACTTAAAAGTTATTAAATAATTAGTAATTTAATAAAAGTTGTATAATCTCAACCAAATGTCAACTATTAAAACGTCAATTTTTTTAAATATACCAAAAAACCTCACAAAAATAGATACAAATGACATAATTTTTCAGATATGACCTTTTAGAATAACCAACTATTAAATGCATTGAAACGGCTTGAAAATATTATTAATAAAAAAACCGGTTTTTTACTTTTGTTTTAGTTTCGAATAAACCAATAAGAAGTTAAAAAGAAATGTCAATGATTTCGCTATAAGTAAATTATCGCTATAAGTATAATGTTTTGCCGAGTATCTTACTTGGAAAGAAAACTCAATTTTATCACCACCTGCGTACAGAAGCAGTCTACCCTTAGCAACAGGTGGGAAGGAGGCTGGCGCGAGGAGGCTGAAGGTGAGTGGAGTGTGAGGCGTTGTTTGCCTACAAACACTTGGCTAGATATTGCGGACATTTGTAACGAAGCCATCCGACCGTATTTACTTGGTGTAGCCGTCTGACTACATTTTCATCTACTTGCATCTTTGATAATGTTGGTCTTAGAAAAGTGTAAAATAAATTATTTTTTTTTATAAAAAAATATCCGTCTGCCTATATGAAAATTTTCGTGTATCCAATACAAGTTTATTTCGATTTTTCTAAGTACGAGTTTTCGAGTATTTTAGTTTTTGGTGTTAGAAATGTTAAGAAAAATTTGCACCACTTGAAAAATCATTTGTTAAGCACTATTTACAATAACTTCCCGTTTATAAAATCTTTTTTTTTTCTGTTATTGAAACATATTATTTATAACAATTGCATAGATTTAAATAAATTTATACATATGTCTAATCTTTTAACAACGAAATATTGAATTACAATTTTTATAATAATAATAATAATACATGGGACAGCGCCATCTAGTCCCAATGTAAGCAAGTATTATGCTTGTGTAATGGGTTAATAGACAACTGATATACATACTTAAATATTCCTTATAATATATAGGTACAAATATAAATATTTTTGCGAAGACACCACACACATATAACAACCAAGACCCGGAACCAGTATCAATATTCATCATATTAATACTGACCCGACCTGGGATCCGAACCCGGGACCTCCAGCTTCGTAAGCAGGGTCGCTACCCACTAGGCTAAGCGGTTTTTTTGAGTATTAGCATTTCGAAAATCAAATCCATTTCTGTGAAAAAAAAACCTCTAATGTCAGAAGCATATTTCTAGTAAAACTTAATATAAAACTGCCTCTTTGAAATATTGGATCGTCTCTTCTGTGTGACAATTTGTATCTACACGATTGCGTCTAATAAAAAATGAAACGTTCCATTTAATATGGCAGTCGGTCACGTAATCATTTCATGAGATGGATTGTCCCAGCCAATAGCTGATACACAATACCAAAGAGTAATTGCTGGCTTAGCCTTGACTTGGCATCTGATAGTCATCGATATGACTTGCCACTATGAGAAAATATTTCTAGGTATATAATATAGTAGATTATATTATAGTACACACATACCTAGATTGTGTATTTAATATGAAACTAATAATCTACAAATTAGATATTGGAATACAATAAATATATTTTTGGGCATATTAATTAAACTCTAATCCAAAATCTATTTATATGAATATTAAAGTAGGTACATACATGGTCGTCATCATAGTTTGTCGCTTTAAAAATATTTATAACAGACATTTTTTCATTGCGTGATTTTGTTTATTCAATTGTAAACTTATATAGTCACGAATATTTTAGACAAACTTTTACCCGCGGCTCCTATATAAGGTATTCCATATCGCAACTCGAACCTTGATGATCAGTATTTTAGGGTTCCTTCAACTCTCACTTGAAAAAACGAACAAATGAAGAAACAAACACACTTTAGGGTTCCGTACCTCACAAGGAAAAAGAAACCCTTATTGGATCGCTCGGTCCGTCTGTATGTCTGTCTGTCAAGAATCTTTTTCTCAGGAACGCATAGAGAAATGTATATCAAATACTTGTATACGTTCCCTTGAAGCTGTAAAAAAATCAAGCTTTTAAGTTGACCCAATAAAAAAAAATACGGCCATTTATGCTGCATGTCTGGAGACTTGCAACGTAAATCAAAACCTATATGGTACTTCCCGATAACGTAGAATCATGAAGTTTGGAAGAAACGAGGTGCCACAGCACAAGTAAAGGGAAAAATCCGAAAATCGTTTGTAGTTATAGCCCAAAATATTTTTTTTTTGTTTTGTAATTACGGAACCCTCGGTGTGCGATTCCACTTCGCACTTGGCCAGTTTTCATGTATAATAGTAGTTAGGATGTATCGAGCCCTCAAAACCAATGGTATATTCTAGGAAGAAACCTATAAATGTTACGAACAAATTCTTTAAAGTCAACGTACCTAATTCAGATGACATCTGGAAATGAACATAATGGAAATGCAATCCGAGAAAAGCTAAAGATTTGAACCATGACATAGAGTCTACTAAAATGAATAAATAAACCTATTTCTAGGTTATTAGACAATTTAAATGCTTCAACCTTAGATAACAAAACAATCAAGATAGAGGGTGTCATACTTCCAAATGATCGAAACATGAGCAAAATAACAAATTAGACAGACATACGTCATTATCATTGTTTTAAGCAAATATTTAGTTAAATTACACTTGAAGTATAATTTCAGAATATATATTATACTTTCCAATACAAATTTTACATGCGGGTCACACAAAATTCTACTTCAGAGTTAACATTTCAAAAGCTCGACGTCGTATATGTTTTTTTGTTCACATTTTTGTTGTCACAACATGATATCTCTATGAACATCAATGACCTCAATTTGTGAAGTTTCGAAGATAAAAAAGCGTTGCCTAAAATAAAATATTTTCATCGTACAAGAACGTTTTTCAAATTTTCTACGATCCTTTGTTGTTCAATTGTTATAATAATAACTGTGTTGCCTTTAGGTACAAAAAAGATCTCAATAAACTGTTGTAGACGTGTTTTAGTGGCTATTTTTAGACATTTAATGTGATGTTAGTTCAAAGTGGGTCTAATTATTATGCCAGTTCGAATGATCGATCCGCGTAGTCGCTTGATTCATGCGTCAATGTCTAAAAAAAAAACAAAGCCATTTCTAAATTGGAATAATTAAAAAATGGTTAAGTGTACGAGTTTGGATTCCCATCACGAGCGTTCTGTATCTCGTATGGCTATATAAAATTTTCGATAATGTCTTTTTGTCACTTTCAGTAATATTATGTATTATAATACGCATCGTTTTTTTTTAACTATTTTTGATACTGTTTTACGATAGGTCATTTAATGATTTTTGGATAGATACAAATAAGATTTTTATTTGAATTAAATATGTTTTTGACCCTCAGTTTATCCCAAAAGTCATCCTTAAAATTCCAAACGTGAACCTCGGACTACCTAGATAGCATCGCGAACTAATTACCGACGTACCCCTAGTAAGTCATCGCGGGTCAACGTGAACACCCTCGTACCATAGTACCGACCGCCAGTACTCTACGAAAGTTCATTCAAACATACGCGGCCGCCATTGGTTGGACAAGAGTCTTGAGTTTTTATTACGTCTGTGACTCCGATTTTCAATTTTTATACTGAACATCAACAATCATACTAACGTCTTACATTAGTATTCTCGCCCAGTAATACTACCGAATTCATTTTATATTTAATTTGACCAGTTTAGATAGGGAACGCTAAAAACTGGTCATCTAACAGCCTCATAATCTGATGAAAGCAGACGTCCGTCTCTGATACACCTGTCACTGCAACCGAGATGTGAGCCGTGCGATGGCCGGAAACGCCGCCTTTCACTCAACCTCTTAGTCGCCATATCGCGGCCACACGTGTAAAAGCAAAAACTCGCTTTTCCGATAACAGCTTGAGCATTTAGAAATGAGACGCTTCTGACGTTGATTGATTTTCCAATCAACTGTCTCTGTTAGGAGAACTAGAACTTACAGAGCTTTGTCGCCTACCGAAGTGTAGATCTATATTATAGACTGACCGAGTGGCCGAGTGGTTGGAGACCCTAACTGTAGAACCACAGGTCGCGGGTTCGATTCCCGCCCGGGAAAAATATTTGTGTGACGATTAACGAACGTGTCTATTTGATCCGTGTCTGGATGTAAAATATCTATCTATATACGTACATATTATAAACAAAATTAAGTACCTATGTATAACAGTTGACCAGCACCCATAATACAAGCTTTGCTTAGTATGAGACTAGATGGCGCTGTGTGTAAACGATATCGCTGATTTCCATACAAAATTTATTTCACCAGAAGTATTAAATTCAACACTAATTTTGTCATCTTAATAAGTAAAATACATCTCGAAATTGTCGTTAAATTGTTAAAGTTAAATTGTTAAATATGTTCTTTCTAACTGAAAACGGTTCTAATTTTGGTTTTTAAAGTTCATAATTTTCTGTTTATAGTTAGGTACGCGCGAGCGAGTTTTTTTCGAAAACCAGAATTAGAACTGTCTGGTGTCAGAAGGAACATATTTTATAAACTTAACGACCGGTTTACGATACACTTATTAAGATGGTAAAATAAATACAACAATGCATAGTATTTTATTTCTGGCCAACTAAATTTTCTATGTTAGTGCCACACTTGTGCTTTTTATTCCAAAAGTTCAGGTTTATTGTCTACGTTTCATTTCACAACAATATTTCCTCAGTATTTTAGATTTTTTGCCAAACGATAACGTCCAAAACTCAAACCACGCGCATCTACGAGTAGAAAAATCAATATACCCATGTAGCAATAATTCAGCATGGATTGGTTTTCATTAAATTAAAGTCCCATCTGAAGTAATTAAAACTTTTCACTTATTTGCTTTAAATCGTTACTTTCGTTTTACGTATTTCAAATTAATCAACATAACGCTTTCACTGTCACATAATTTTGCATCCATAATAATACCTGGGACATCCCACATAGCGCCAACAGTCCCAAAACTTGTATTATGGGTACCAGACAACTGTTATGCATACTTAAATATTCTTTATAATATATACATATATTTTACACCCAGTAACCGGTCAGTCGCATGCAAGATGCAATGTAAGATTCATTTGGTTTTGCGTTCTGCCGTAACAATCCTTCAAACTCAACCAGCACCAATAAGATTTATAAAACATGTATAAGTTAATCGGAATCGTCCCTACTTAAACCCTACAATTTAGAAGAAATATAACTCGTAAGAATACAAACGTGTAGTCCACGCGACTGAAGTCACGGGCGATGACTATTTTATTTTCCGTAATTTTTTTTTAATTTCATCTTAAACACACACTGCGCAGTGTCATTCTATCGGTCATTGGCCTTTCATCTTAATTACGTATTTAATAAGTCGTTGTTTGTGTAGGCTTTCCTTTGTTTGCGTTCACTTCGCTTGCATAAATGTGATTAAAAACTAAAAATACAAATTATGTTTACGTATTTTTCGCTTCATTAAATAACCAACAATCAAATTCGTACAAGATAAATATAATAAATCGATCTGTAGTCCTAAAGAATTGCGATTATGTAACGTTATTAAAATTATTCGTGTATTGTCGTTCATTTTTATTGAAAAGTGGTGATGAAGTCTGCGTTGTTCAATTTTGAAAAGTGGGGATCGCCCAGTGCAAATCAGATCCGGTGGCGAAGTCGTATTTTGATGATTGAAATTGTTTGCATATCATTGAATTGTGAGTATGTATGAGTATGAGTATTAACTAGATGCGAAGGTACTAGCCCGTCGGCCGAGGCCGTTTTTTGTGATGCGTTGTATCGTGTCTATTGAGATTTGGAAAACCTTCCTATTATTGCCTTCTTACATTAGTTTTGCGAATGTAAGAGAATGCTAGAACGTCGCATGCGGAATACTTTATTGTGTAAATAAATGAATGATCAATTGTGCCCGTCTTTCTGTCCGTTTAGGAAGATTTAGGAAGTCATGTCCATCTCAAATGTAAATTTTAACAGCTTATTTTGAGGGTCTATGTTGAAAAATAAATGTACTGAGCTCACTTGGCAAATTTCATGAAAAACTTGCTTGTTAAAAGCGCTAAATAACAAGCGTAACGAACGCGATGAGGCATCCACCATATGTGAATTTTCTTCACTAGGTATAAATATCCTTACCACGTGCGACGCGTGCAAGCTTTTCAATCTAAATCTTTCGTATAGAGAGTCCACTTTTGCTTCATAATGTTGCAAAAGTGTCGTGATAGCCCAGAGGTGTCGTGATAACCCTGAGCGCAACGACCCTGTCTCAAATTTATAAGGCCATAGGGCCATGGTTCGAATCCGGGCGTGTACCAATGAGTTTTTCTGACTTAAGTACATTAACTATCACTGACTCCGTGCGTCGGAGAGCACGTTAAGCAATCGGTCCCGGACTCTGTTAATAGATGGCGGTCGTTACAATCTCCAACCCGCAGTGGAGTAGCGTGGTGGATTTAAGCTCCAAACCCCCCCGCCCTCCTTACCCTGGGGGAGGCCTAAGCCCCTGCAGTGGGGTAACATGGGCTGATGATGATGATGATGATGATTTTTGCAAAAACCTCAAGAAGATCCCCATTTCTTTAATAATTCTTTGGAGCAACGAATCGTCTTGCAAGAGAAATGGCTACATAAACGTTCACTATCTTCATAGCTGGCAGTTTGAAAACCCTCACGAAATGAGAAAAGATCCGCTCCCAATTCAAAGTAAATTTATGGACTGGTATTTCAAAATAAGCTACTAAAATTAAGATTTCGTAAAAATTTGGAAAAATTAATTGTTTATTGGAGCTGTTTCAGAATTTAAAAAATGTGTTTAATTCATTCAATGCGGCAACTAATGTAGAGTTTTTTTTCAAAAAATAAATTTCAAAAATTTGTTAATTTGTGGAAATGACAGCCAAACTATTGATGCAAGGTAGAGACTCTAGGCTATTTTAGAAAAGTCTGAATTACTCGAAAGCCATAATACTTTTACTATACATACTTTGGGTTATTCTGATAGAGCATGAACCCAACTATCAGCACCCAAGAGTCTGCGCTCTATTTATTGGACACCTTGTGTATGTATAAGGCGGTTTGGAGGAAGCTACGGTCAAAACAGACGACCTGATTGACAAAATTTTTGAGGGAAAAAAAAATTCGATTTGTTTTCGGTTTTGAACTTGAATTTATGTAGTCGGTGTCAGAGAGCTAACAAATTATCGTTTTAAACGGTTTTTCTTTTATGTATAGCGTTACAGCCTAAAACTTTCTAAATGAAGATGACATTTGAAGATATCGGAGATAGGAGGATTTTACAAATCTGGCGTATTGCGTCATTAGATGAGATACGATATATTAGAAAAACGGCCTCGGCTGACGGTCTAACTCTATTGTGATACATTTCTCAGCTCTGTTATTTTAACTATTGCGCAATGTATTTTTTTCTGAGTTCCAATTTTCGCAATTTCATTTCGTAAAGACATTCCGAAAACGCGATCGGATATAGAATCTGTTAAGAAAATGGCCGTCAATGTAAAGATTATGATTACTTATATAAACATTATATTTTGTACCGGTATGCAGCGGTTCGAGGCGGCTGAAACGCGTAATCTAAACAGAGGTACGTTACGGTCACGTTGGAATCGCGAAGGGTATTTGCTATGGCTTAAGTTCTGTTGTTCCCGCGATAAAGTGCGCAAATAACTGTAATATATCTTATTCGGATTATCTGTAAATGTATTTGGTGCTTAACGAAATTCATAGATATTGCCAGAGCAACCACGCATGCATGAATCATGCAAGACCTGTGCAAAAACGTGCTAAAACCTTTGATTATATCCACATAGAGTTTCTGCATCAAAAACATAGATAATATGTCACCTAACTGTTCGGTTATGATTGACGCACATAGAGACGGTTAGTACGGCGTGGCGAGAGTGAGTTGTTTGTTTAATTATACATACAAGCAAAATCATATAAAAGTTTTTTTTTGTTTAGTTCGCGTGGCTCTATTTAGACGTGTAAATAATGAAAGGGTATTATAACATAGAAAAGTGGTAACTATGTATAATAACCACAAAGCAGTTGTACTTGCTGTATTTTCGTGTTGGTTACAACAAAAATTTGTGGTGACATTAATAAATCAAGCTCATATTGAAATGGACGTCGCTTCTGAGAAGAATCAGATGAATTGTTGATAGAAGGATAAAAGGAGAGTGCAGTAAACTTAATGTTATCGTCGCCGGCGCCAATGGTTGACATGTGGTCGCCGTCCGGTCACGTCGTGATGGTGATGTGGTTGTGGTTGCTTCTGATCAACAAGGCTGCGGCCACATTAGCTCACAGTCAGTGGTTTTTCGATCAACCAACTAATCATCTTACGTTACGCAGTCGGGCATTCGTGGTGTAATACGTTGAATGTGTGTGAATTCACTGAGTACGTCACTCCAACGGTTTTTTTTAATACATATACGTACAATCATCAAAATCCTGCTATTTCTTCCCGAAATATAACATATTAACTCGTTCGCAATAAATATTATTATTATAAAAGAAATAAAACAATTAATTAAGTTTAGTTCATAAACAAAAATAAATGAAACAGACTGTAGGTTTTGCAACATCCATACAAATAGATAGATGCGTGCATCGATACTAACTTTAGTAAGTGATTGTTCATTTTAACATTGAAAATGTTTCTTAGATCGTTTTCGTAGGGGAGTGTAATTCGGCTATATTTCCGAAATTTGTGGTGGTAGACGAAAGGCAGTGGCGTCTTAAGATGCAAGAGCTTGTGGGGCATCGTATGATACCAAATTTTCTAAAATCGGTCCGTATCTATTTCAGAAAATTGAAAATAGTGAAAAAATGGACGAAATTTTCCGATCATTCGGACAAAATGTTGATTACTTAAAAAACGAAAGCCAATATCGAAAAAATGAGAAAAAACCTCCGAGACAGATAGATTGTCTATATACTGTTCGAAGGAAGAAATTTTGGATTCGGTCGACAACTGTGGGCTGGGCGAAGGCCGTTTTCATTGAATGATTATCAATCAGATCAGTTATCACGGAGAGTGAGATTCGGTTATATTTCAAAAAGTTATAAAGGTAGCTAAAAGGCATAGTAGTGTCAAAAGATGCAGGAGTTCGCGAGGCATCATAGTAGTTAAAATTGTTTGACAAAAATATGTAATTTTTGATGTTCATTTTTAATGTGCTCCGATAGTTGCGAGATGCGTGAAATCTGTAGATTTTTTTTTCTCTTTTACCATAGACCTTAGGGTGTATAAGCCCCCTTGAAGAATTACTTTAATTTAATATACGCTTTCGGGTCAATATTCTGTATAAAATATCCGAAGTTCGGGTCTGTAGCTTAGACAATAATACATACATAATAGGACTCCGTTTTGCCCTTTGAGTAAGTATGAAACCCTAAAAACTCACAACATAGATTAAAATTGTATTGCATCACAAAAAATACAATAACTAATCATATCTACTGTCGAAAATCATTTAGATTTTGCCATGTTGCTTAATAGATTTTATTTATTTAATCTTGTCGCGTGTTTTCTAATCTAATTAGCGATTAAACAGGCTACGATTAGATGTTTCCACAAGATTATTAATTAAATACCAATTTTAATCCAGTGCAGTCGATTGGGCTTAGTAACTACCAAATTATCAGTATAATTGCGATATATAGTGTTTTATAGATTAGCGGGTGCCTTGTTCAGACGGCATGGATGCTTAGATTCTAGTCTAGGATCCCGCGCCTTTTTTTACAATTATTACTAACAGGCTGAATCTTCGCGTGTAACTTCATTTCGTCAACGAGACGCCCAACTTTTCTATCTACGAAAATTCTCTATAGTGGTAGCTAATAAAGGATACAAAATTGTAAAATCTTAAATCTTCAGGTAATTATATAAAGCACTCAAAAAAACTGTTGTCCTACAAATATATGACGTTCCCCACTACCAACATGTATGAATAACAGATATAAAAAATTATTATTAACCAGCAGTTTTTTTTTTTACAATTCTTTAGTTAATGTTTACATATTTATGTGACCACATTGTCCTACGAATTGAATGGTATGCTTTCCCGGTCCTACGTTCGGAAATTGTCAGTTCCATTGTACAACTTTTTTATTGCTCCTAACTGTAAGACAAAAATAAACTGAAACTACACACGGAGATTCAGCTTATTTAAGTAGTAATCATTTTCAAAAAAGGGCGCGGGATCCTAGAATATTCACTGTACGCTTGTGCGTTCAACTACGAAGATATTTAGATATCAAGTGCGTAGGTAGGCCTATTAGTATAGAAATAAATATTATTTTTTTCAATTATTTACCGCAAGTTCCATTCTATTAACATAATAGTACTTTTCTGACTTTGAAAATTATAATAGGAAAGTCGAATTGCATAACAAGGATGTGACTATATTTTTTATCTCTAAAGCCAAAATATGCGAAAAGAGACTAATCCTCTTACGTTTGCCATATCAACTTTCTTATGCCCCACTGCAGGGGCTTAGTACTCGCCTCTGATGAGTGAGTTTGGAGCTTAATCCACCACACTGCTCCGGTGCGGTTTCATGGATTTAACGACTGCCATCTGATATATCATCATCAGAAAAAAACTCATTGGTACCTACATGCCCGTATCCTATATGCTCGTATGCCGGAATCCCAAAAACCGGCATGTACCAATGAGTTTTTCTGACCTAAGTACATAATTATCACTGTCTTTGTGCCTCAGAGAGCACGATAAGCCATCGGTTCCGGTTGTCATCATCAGATGGCAATCGTTGAATCCACCAACCCGCACTGGAGCAGCGTGGTGCATTAAGCTCCATGTAGCCTCATTCCGAGGGGAGGGTTACGTCCCTGCAGTGGGGCATAATGGGCCAATATGATATTCGTAAATATTTAGTGTAGTTGCGAGAACCTCTACTCGTCGGGCAAAAAATGAAATAACCGCTTTAACTAACTAAAATATACTAATGTTTAGTTTGGGGCCTAGACGTTGTTGTCATTGTGTGTGTTATTATTATTATTATTATATTATTATACTAATATACGATTTTTTCGTGCGACGAAGGAATTTTAATTTTATGGAAAGTCAAAGATAACATATTTTAAGTCTTATTTATGCATTCATTTAATAGTATCAATACGGTATTATTGACTTCTCTCTCGCTGGCTTTATGTAGTCATAAAATTGGTCAATAAATTTTGTGATTGCTACAATCGACGTTTAATTTAATGCTCCGACACTATTAAAATATTGTTTCACTTCGTTATTAACACGTAACACGTCTTATATTTGAAGATATATAAATTATCAAAAATATATTCCATATTATTGACGTCAATGGACTACTAGATGAATTTATTATCTTAAGGTTGCCAATTCTATTTAATATTATGTTTGCAAATCTATAAAAATATGTAATATATTGTGTATTTCGATTAAATTATCCAGAAGCTATGAAAACAAAGAGTTTATACCAAAAGGCAACTATCGAACCGTCCGGTCATCCGCCTCGATAATTTAATACAATTTTAATTGGTGCGCCCATTCTTATCGACTCTTAATAAACGTTTGTGTGACGATGAGAAAATTGCGTTTTGATGGCTTTTCGAGTATGATGACGTTTCTGTCGATACACATGTTTAGACAGCCCTAGGCACGTTTTCCATGCGTGATTGAACGATGTCATTTCAATTACTTACTAATATCTACTAAAGGTTGTCGCTTCTGTGTTATTTAAATAAGATAAATTACTTTGTTAGTCAGTTACGTTCAGAAAATATAACTAGAAAAGAAAGTATTACTTATTTACCTATTGACAAATATTTTTAAGTATTAAAGTTTTCTGTTTGATTTATGAAAATGTATTAGGTTTTGTTACTTATTACCAATTCTTTTCTATTGCTATTGTACATCTATTATAATGACTAAGGTTGAATAACAAGGCGTTTTTTAGGATTCTGTTAGATTGCGAAAATAAAATAAAGTTAGAATTTAAAGGGGGTTCATATACAAAAAACGTGTTTCTTTCGACATTTTTAGTGATTGGTAGTCGTGAGATTGTTTCTTATTTTTATGAAGTATGTCGCTATAACAACAAATAATAAAAATAAAGTTATAAATTAAAGGGGGTCCCCATACAAGAAACGTGTTTTTTATATTGTACGGTGGTACGGAACCCTTCGTGTTCGAATTTAATTCGCACTTGGCCAGTTTTTTTAGTTACACAACAGTTGCACAACCATTGTTTATATTTAGTTGTTTCAACAGCTTGTATGCTAGATATAGTATATGAAACAAGATTCATTGTAAATTATAAGCATCCAAAGATCAAATTCTGTAATTTCGATTTCAGGGAGGCCTCCTCGAGGTCTGTTCTGACAATTTCTCTACACTTTTTCCTTATTATTGTCGTTTGGTTAGGCGCGATATCGGTTATCATTATTTGTGTAGAGAAGGATTTGGGTCGCACGTTCATGGATAACTTACGCTTGTCTATACAAATATCCGGTAGTGTTTGTTTGTTCTTCTGTCCGATCGGCCGTATATTTGATCATCACGTGATATGATGTTTAAAGTTCAATTTATGTCGGTCTAATTCTAGAATGCTATGAGTTAGAGAATTGATCTATGAAGTTTTCAAGGTAGGTAATTATCGAGCTCAATAAAAGCGGCCTCACATACATACAGACAGAAGTATCAACGCGGTTGGTAAGATTTTGGTATGTGTGCTTGTTTCTATATTTACAAGCCAATAGTTGAATTTTTTGAGATCCTGTCTCCGCCCTTTTTTTGCCCCCCAAAAAAACCTATAGGTCAAAAAGATATATATATGTATACCAGACACTGATGAGGGCGAAACCGTGTCCTTAACTACTAAACACCAATAAGACAATTTAACGTGTTTATTGTTTCGTTCAATATTCTCCGATACACAATGTTTATGAGTTCGGTATTCCTGTTTTATGCTCGAGTATTATAGTATAGCCGTATATTTGATATTCAATATTATTTCTATTTCATGCTATTATGTCTGCTCTGGCCAAGGGTCGCGGGTTCGATTCCCGCCCAGGATAAATATTTGTGTGCATGAACGAACATGTCTGTTTGTTCCGTGTCTGGGTGTAAAAAAATTTTAAAAGTATCTATATATGCATATATTATAAATAATATATGTATAGTTACTTGCTTATTTTGGGACTAGGTGGCGCTGTGTGGGATGTCCCAAGTTATTATTATGTAGTCAGCTACGTTCGTATACATCATTTATAATTATTTAAATATTGGAATATTGTAATATGTACTCTAATGATTAATTAATAGATTCCAATTTCAAAACTCGATGATGTAGTTAATAGGGTTCTCCAAAAGCCCAATAATAATTTCAGTTAATAGGATGTTCGGATAAACGTAGTCCACACTTATAGAACGTGTAGAGTTTATGAAACTAAACAAAAAGTTTCAAAAAAAAAAGATTGATAAAGAAATGAACCTATAAGCGTGTTTTTATCGGATACCGTTAGTTTGCGCCATCTGCTCATTTGTAGCTTTCTGTTATGTTAGGTAAGTTCTACACGCTCTCTAAGTTTGGACTACGTTTAACGGAACAGCCCATATAACGATTTTAGATGATTCAAAAACGGTTCTCCTTGGTTCGCTTTATATTTTTCAAGTATTTTATTAGCAACGTTTGCACGTATGTGGCTTTGATTATTTACTTGTTTGTATGAATATAACTTTTACATTCCCGCTATGCCCTTACTTACCATTTACTAACCATCTCTGCATGCGTGAATTATAACCGAACGGTTAGCTGATATTTCTGTCTACGTTTTTTTAAAGCCGATCTTTATCTAGACATGTATATAATCAAAGGTACGTAGGCGGAGTGATAAGTGTGGTAAAATTGTACTTCGGGGTGAGATTATAATAAATTACACATAATACCTCATTGGTAATTCACCTTTCTTTAGGCTTCATCTCAGTCAGTTCTATTCATTAGTTTACTTTTTATAGCCAATTAAAAAAAAACTTTTTAAACATGAAAAGTGAATTTCGTGTGCTGTACCGTAAAAAATCCATTATGAATATAAAGAAAAAGCTTGATAAATACTTTGAGGACTTCGCGCTATCTCTTGAAATGATTCGTAAATGGTTTACTCACTTGCGCTGTCCTTGTACAAGCACAAGTAATGCCGAAAGTTCTGGACGCCCCGTTGAGATCACCACACCAGAGATGATTGCCAAAATCCATGATATCGTATTAAATAAATAATCGCCGAGTAAAGGCACGTGAGATTTTAGAGAAGTAGATATTTCTGACGCAGATTTTACATCAACACTTAGATATGAAAAATCTGTCAATCAATAGGTGCCGTGTTTACTTACCATAGATCAAGACCCGTGAGCCCACTTCAGAAGCATGTTTGGCGTTGTTGCAATGGGATAAATAAATTTGCGACGTTTTATAACAGTAGACGAAACGTGGATACATCATCACATTCCAGAGACAAAAGAACGGTCGAAACAATGAATCGCTTCTGTAGAACCCATACCGAAGAAGCCCAAAGTAGTTTTATGGGCCAATAAACTTATGACTACAGTTTTGTTGGGACGCTTGTGGTGTAGTCCACATTGATCACCTCTCGAAAAGAGAAACTGTCAATGGCGAATATTATTTCGATTCATTGGACTGTTTTCATAAAATTTTAATGGGAAAACGACCGCAACGACAAACCGATTGGCCGAGTGGCTAGAGACCCTAACTGCGGAGCCAAGGGGTTCGATTCCCGCCCGGGACAAATATTTGTGTGCATGAACATGCCTATTTGTTCCGTGTCTGAATTATATGTTGTATGTATGTATATCAGTTGTCTGGTACCCATAATACAAGCTTTGCTTAGTTTGGGACTAGATGTCACTGTGTGGGACGTCGCAGATATTATTGTTACTATTATTTAAAGAAGAAGAAAATTGTCTTCCACCAGGATAATGCGTGGATACACATCTGTGCTGTTACTATGGCCAAGTTCCGTACTATGGATTGCTTGGTTATCCACTATTTTCTCCAGATTTAACCCCCTGCGACTATTTTCTTTTCCCTAACTGAAAAAAAATGGCTAGGCATAAATAGATTTAGCACCAATGACGAGTCAATCAGAGAAACAAACTTATGTTTTGAAAAGTTATCGAAATAATATTTTTCTAAAAGTTAAAATTATCTAAAAGTTAGAAAAGCGTCAGATGAAGTGTGTCGAGCTAGGAGGAGAGTATGTTAAAAAATATATAGTAGTGTCCAAAGGATATGTTTTGTTTAATTTTTACCAGAGTTATTTTTTAAGTGGGTGGGTGGATGTGTGAATTGTCAATTTTCAAATATATTTGTAATTGATTTCGCGGAAGTGGTCGCGCATAATCTACCGAGTCAAAACTTTGCACTCATATAATAGCTCCGATGACAATACAATAACCTGGTGACCAGGTCCCTTTGAAGCAACCAGAATCGTCTCCTCATAGGGAACTCCTCAACGGTTAATCGAATCAAGTTAAAATCTTACATATTTCTGATTTGGATGACAATCGATAATTATGGTACCGGTACTATCGAGCTGATCTGATGATGGAGCTTGTGGGGGGATACCAGGAATCTACGAGATTTTAAGCTCAATAAATTTGTCTTCACGAACAATTTAAATAGCACTTGGGGACGTGGACTGAAAATCGAGCTGGAAGGTGTATAACAGAACCCATCGATACCTACCAGTAAATCCACAGAGTTTGTACTTATTAGAGTATTCACGAGCACTTCTCATTGCACATGGTGACGAGAATCGGAGGATGGAGCTGGAAGGTTATTTCAAAATACAAGTTTTATTTATGACGTTTGACGTCTCAAGCTTTTAAAGTAGCGAGTAGTAGTAAGTTTAAGTTTTTATTGAAAAATAAAAAAAAACCGAATTTGAAAAGTAAAACGTAATTATCAGTAATTTAAGCTCAAAAGTATATCTATTAAAATGCAGTGAGGCAATTTATAGAAGTTTCATTTCAACAACATTTAAATAAAATCGAAAAACTTTAGTGTAATATTTGAAATTTCGCTTTACGTACAATAAAAACATACGAATCCCTCACAATATGATGTGGAAATTGTACTTGTATTTTCATTAGAATTTTCTAACCTTTCAATTTAGGAATGATTTCTTGAGATTCTGCAGCATGATCATTTTTCGATTCATAGCACAGAACACGAATAACTTGATTCGCCACACGTCACCGATATTTATTACGAGTGGACTTTCCCCGGCAGACTGATGTTGACCGATAACGGCCGTATCGTTGGGTCGCACGTCTGCCGCAGGGTAACGAACTCGAGCCGATTGTGTGCATACTGTATTTAAAACATTAACGTTAACAACCGTCACCGATTATTTTTAATGCACTTTCACTCCACCTCCATCTCTTTCCAATTAGCGCACAAAGCTCTGAAGCTTGTAAGGTACACCAAAGAGGTGGAAATAGGTAGCTGTGAGTACACATTATTTTTATTACTCATTCGGGCTACGTGCCATGTTAAGCCGCATTTACACATTCGCGCGAGTGGCGAGGCGAGCGAGAATCGCGAATGTGTAAACGGTCGTCTTACCAATCGGACTCGCACACGACGGGTTCCGTACCATCGTACAAAATATAAAAGAAGACGTTTCTTGTATGTATGTATGTATGTATTTTTAACTTTATTTCATTTCATAGTAGTATATACTTCATGTAAATGTCAAGTGTAAGCAATGATGTCACAGCCACCAATCGCTTAAAATGTAGAAGAAAAAAACACTTTTCCTGTATGGGGACTCCTTTTAATTTTAATTTTATTTTTATTATTGTTATAGCGGCCATAGTAATACACACTTTGTGAAAATGTCAAATAACTACCTATTACGGTTCAGACGATACAGCCCTGGGACAGACGGACGATCGAACGGACGGACGGCCGAGCCTTAACAATAGCGTTCCCGTTGGTACGCTTTAGGTACGGAACCCTTAAAAAGATAATATTTAGTATCGTAGAAAAAAACAAATTACCATTACGAAAACAACGTAACAAAGATATCACACATTATGTCATTTTATTGTTATCTTTGCATACATCTTGGTTGATTCCTTAATTATCTATCCACAGCTTCCAGCGTAACCAATATATTGATAAACCGGTAATGTCCAGTTCAGGAAAGTAATCCCACAAGGACAAAAGACATTTTTGTAACATGTGAGTCGATGTGAGTATAATTTCGTCCCATCCATCCGTTTGTTCGTATAATAATAATACCTGGGACGTCCAACACAGCGCCATTTAGTCCCAAAGTAAACAAGTATTATGCTTGTGTCATGGGGTAGACAACCGATAAATATACTTAAATATTCTTTTATAATATACTCTTTCTTCTTCTTCTTATTCTTTCTATATATCTTCTTTTATAATACATATTTACCCTTTTACATCCAGACACGGAACAAGTAGACATGTTCATGTACACAAATATTTGCCCTGGGCGGAAATCGAAGCCGCGACCCTTGGCTCCGCAGTTATGGTCTCTAACAAATCGGTCAGTCAAATGGCACAGACGTAATAAACATGTAACATGAAATCATTGGATCGATTAAGTCTTTACTGTATGATATACTGCCAGCGATTAATCTGTTTTATTCGCGTCTGTCGCCCAAACAATCAGGGTTGTCGCGTTCTTTGGGGAGGCAAACAAGAAAAAAATAAACTTTAAATTCTCGTCAAGTACTTTTCATTTGTATGAATAACATATCTTAAAAAAATAACAATAAATTTGTTTTGAAGAGGATATGTTTGTAAGTTTTTTAGAGATCCCAAATATTTTTTTTATTTGTTAAAAAAATGTCCCTGTGTAAGAATTGTTTGCTTTATCTAAGACTAAATAAGATCATAATATTTTGTTTGATTCATGAAGATTACAGTTTTATTTGATATAGCGACTAGCCTAAACATTTTATAGGTAAGTACTTACTTTTTGTGTTAACTGTGGAAAGCAGCGGAAAATGTTCACCTGTCTCGATGACATCACAGGGATAATTTCGACGTCAGAAGAATTTTCGTATATCTAACAAATTCGTAAAAACAATATATTTTGGGAGATTGTTATAGAACCTTATTTCTTTCAATTTTAATAACCGAAGAGTGTTCGTATATCTAACGAAGTCATTAAAACAATATATTTTAAGAGATTGTTATAGAACCTCATTCCTTTCAATTTTAACCATCCGTGTTATTGAAATTTTGGTCCAAGTTCACTTATGATCCTTGAAAATTTTGATTCAGAGTGATAAAAATGACAGTCGAAAAATTCTAGGTTACCCTAAGTTGATGTGTGACACGCACCTGGCTTACTTTTAATATATTTTATGTTTACTGGTTTAATAGGGTAAATAAAATTTAAATTGGTGTTAAAATTAATTATTATTCAAATTGGTGCTATAATGGTAGCTTGAAGTCATTATGTAATTAACAATACAACTATAGTAGGTATTTGTAACGGCAGTTATTACGTTTTTGATTAGACATAACGATTTTATGATCTGCGATGATAAATGAATGATTTAGGTAGACGTGTTATATGATTTAAGCCATACTTGCTTTCAGTTTATGCTCAGTATTACGCAGTCGAGCTGTCGCATAGCTTATTTGTTTTTCCTGCCTCCGTTTTCAAAATATCTTGTGTAATGCGTAAGTGTGGAAATAATACTATACGTACTAGAAAAAAAACCAAATAACATTTCATTCGTAAATATACTATAGAATTTACAGGGAGAAATTTTTTTTAACAAGTTTGTTATCTATATACAATAAGCACAATATGCCTGTAAGTACTATCATAAGAAATTTCGCGAGAGCCACTTTTTAGGTTTCACCTGTGTTGAAGTAACCAGTCTACTTTAAATTATATGTTACGTCATTGTAACAAATAATAATAATTTATAGTGTTGTGATTTAAATTGTTTATCTATAGACGAATTTTATTTATAAATAGGTAGATTTGTTATACTCGATGAAAACATTAAAATACGATATAAACATGAAAACCCAATCGAATCATAATAACATGATTCTCATAATAAAATTCTACGACGAACGGACTAGAAATCGTTAATGTTTATTTAATGTTGTGTACTGGTATTTATACGACTCCCGTTCCAATATGAGACGCACCAGTTTCATCCATAAAATTTATGAAGTATTATGTCATTCATGATTCATGTTATTTAACGATTTTTCGTAGGACTGTTAGGTACGTTTTACTTACGAATGTAAACATTTTACATTTTATTATCGTGTAATCTGACCACATCTTACTGAATCTTAGCAAGGTTTTGTTTTTCTATTGCTGATGACTGGTCGAAGTTCGTGTTGTCATAGAGTAAATTAATTTGACAGCAGCGTTTGATTTTAGAAGAATCAGAAAAGTCATTTCATAGCGTGTTTCACAGTATTGAAGTGATATAACGCAATTTTGCGGGGTTGAAGACTGGTGCGCCGGGATTTCGCGGGGGTAAAGAACGGCGCGCGGGGACCTCGCGTAATGAAACTCGGACTAAAACTTGCCGTCTTGCACCAGCTAGTTAGAGTAGGAGCGGTAAGACGGTAAACGCAGAAGAGGGCTTCTAGTCAATTCGTACTTTTAGATATGGTGTTTGTGTACGTACTAGAAAGCGCTGAAGTGACACAAAATCGCCTGTTTATGAACTATGCAAATTAGTTAAACGTGTAATACGTATGTAACCTTAGTGTACGTGCATGGGCGCGTATAGGCAACATAGCCAAATTTAAAGAACGCTTGCAGCTTAACTAAGGCATCCAATAGAACGACGCTGATGGCTGATGAAAAACGCGCTGCTGATCGTCAACGGAGCTCTGTGTGATTATATTTTGATATATAAGAAGCGCTAACGTACGTGACCGACATCAGCGTCGCTTCTTTAGAAGCCTTAGGCATTCTATATTGGAAAAGAATTATATAGTAAAAAATACCGAAGAGTTCAAAATTCTTGCCGGTTCTTCTCTTCATCTTACATTGAGTAAAAAAAATTGAGATTGAGTTGTAATAATAATAATAATATAAGGGACATCCCACACAGCGCCATCTAGTCCCAAAGTAAGCAAATATTATGCTTGTGTTATTAGCTTCGGTTATTGGGTACTAGACAACTGATACAGGTACTTAAATAATAATAATAATGTCTGGGACATCCCACACGGCGCCTTCTAGTCCCAAAGTAAGCAAGTATTATGCTTGTATTATGGGGTACTAGACAACTAATATACATACTTATTTAAATTTTTTTTTAAATTTATAAATATATAGATACTTTTACTTTATATACTTTAAATTATTTTTATAACACATACATATGTAGATACTTTTACACCCAGACATGGAACAAATAGACATGTTCATGCATACAAATATTTGTCCCGGGCGGGAATTGAGGACCCGTGATTTTTGGTTCTGTAGTTAGGGTCTCTTACCCCGCAGCCAATCGGTGATCAAACGCGGTTGTAATTAATTAGCACGCAATCTAATCCTGCCTTTGAACAATTAATACCTAAAGAAGTACATAATTCTTAGAAAGGAATTATTTACGAAGACGCAGGATGTAGGTACAGTGGCAAAAATGCCACTATCACTTGTCTTATTTCAGGCTCTTAATAGCTATAGACTGATTCGCACGAGTACACATTACATGGACTCAACGCTATAATGTTTTGCTGTAAGATATATGTTGCCTATACACATTACAACGAGAGCCTCAATTCATTAGAACACCAATGAAACCATTACGTTCAATATAAATGTAACATGTGTGTTAATTTGTCTACAGGCATGAAGATGACGATGTCCACGTCACCGACGATGAGTTCGAGGGTACATCGTAAAGTGATGCGAGCGCCGCACAAGCGAGCCCATCCGGGCAAAATTGGCCATCCGGGCAAAATTGGCCATCCGGGCAAAATTATGCATCCGGGCAAGATGCATTTAGGCAAATTCGGAAAATTTGCTCATTATTCTCACACACACGCTTTAAGGCCGCCGGAGCACTGCGGCGACAGCAACGACAGTGGTCTAGGTCCAGAGCACGATCAAAGGCTATTGCACAACAGGTCAGTCTTTGTTTCTGTGTCGCATAAAAATAAGATACATTTTTTTAATCGAAAGTGCCCATTGTCTTCAAAGCTTTGTCAGCTTTGCCCTTTTTTGCACCTATCCAAAAACCACTGAAGGAACAACATTTTTTAGGCAAAATCATTGCAAAGACACATAGCACTTTATTAATATGTACATTCATCCATATCATGAAAGTTGAATGCAGTAATTGAGCGCATGCAATGAGTTTATCGCATGTTATATCACAGTGGCTATTGCAATATTATCATTATGTGTCGTTACAGATAGATGCTTTAAGAGTTCTATAAGATTATAAGGAGACCATAGAGGTTCTGGAACTGAAAAGCTTCTAGGTTAGCCTCACTTTTCGGCTGGAATAGTGTTCATTGTGTATGAGATACTATAATTGCGACATGCATAGGTTCTTCAATATAGATGTGGAAGATTATGTGGGCTAACGTAAGATTGATTCCCGGTTGCTGGTTCTAATTCCGACCCCGGTCCGCTTCTGATCCCGATTCCAATATCCATCCCGATCGCGATCCCGTTGACGTATCCAAAATAACTCACAGCGTTTCGTTCTTTAACTTTCTTCCCATTTTTCTTATTCTACGCATTAATTTCTATCTTCGAAACCCTTTTAAATATCTAGATAAAAAAATGATCAAGATTCTATTTCGGATCCCGTTCTGGACGAACATACAAACAGGCAGACAAATATTAAAACCTGTTATTTATGCTTAGATGTCTTGTAACTAGCATTATCCCACTCTGATTTCGGCATTCATTGGGAAATGTGCAAACATTTAAGTTTCAATCATTAACGTTGATCATAATGTTCAGTCCTTGGATATTTCATATTCGTTTTATTACAAAACGACAGCCCGATATTTTCAAATAAAAATCTTAACAATGTAACCAGTAACCATAATAAAGGCACAAACGGAAACGATCATTTTACGTAACTTTGCACCGCAATGTGAACGCGTCGATAAAAAATTAAACCCGCTGATGCATAGCTCTTCTCGAATTCTCTTTAGACGTTTACATATTAGACAGACACAAAAAAAAAATTACTCGAATAAAGAAAATATTATTTCATGTATATACCTACTGAAAGGGATATTCTCTCAAAATAAATAAATATTTTCTCTCTATTTTTCCCACATCTCAAATCAACAAAAAATTACAACTTTTTATTTATTTTGAAAAAAAATATATGTTTTTCAGTGTAGGTATATGAAATAATATTTTTTTGGTCTGAGGAAACTTTTTTATAATGTATTATTTTCACTGAAAAACTGGACCAGTTATTTAAATCTGTGACTTCATAAGTTAAAAATATTAGCGAATCGGATGTTTCATTTTTATACATCCACAATTAACTAAAATATGACAGTTCATGCATTTAATTGCATTGATGCATATAATTTAATTGATAATAAAACCTGTTCACACATATTATTTTAACTTCTAAAGTGTTAAAAATATATGTGATAAAATATTGGAAATAGCTAGAAATTGAATTTTAAGACAATATTTCTTTCTAATATTCTCATTCATTCCTAAATCATTAGCGCCGTGGATTCAGAATATAGAGATAGGCAAGCTCCATAAAGCCCTGTATGTAGCGGTTGGGCATGGAAGAAAAAAGGATGGAAAATAACTGTCTATATAAATCAAGGTACCCCCAATTAGGTACTCCTACGAGGTACTCTTATTCTCTATCTCTTTCTATTCAGACTCGCATTTGACTGACCAGTTGGCCGAGTGGTTAGAAATCCTAACTGCGGAGCCGAGGGTCGCGAGTTCGATTCCCGCCCGGGGCAAATATTTGTATGCATGTACATATATATTTGTACCGTGTCTGGGTGTAAAAGTATCTATGTATGTATATATTATAAAAAAATAATATTATAGTATATATATCAGCTGTCTAGTACCCCATAATACAAGCATAATACTTGCTTACTTTGGGACTGGATGGCGTTATGTGGGATATCCCAGATATTATTATTAGTATTATTATTAGACGACCGCTTAGCCTAGTGGGCAGCGATCCTGCCTACGAAGCTGGAGGTCCCGGGTTCGAATCCCAGGTCGGGTCAGTATTTATATGATGAATATTAATATTGATACCGGGTCTTGGTTGTTATATGTATGTGGTGTCTTCGCTCGGTACCCAAAATACAAGCTAATGCTTAGTCTGGGACCTAGACGTTGTTGTGATTGTATGATTGTATATTTTTATCTACGTTTTTTTTATATTATTATGTCGGACTGGCTTGCCTACTCTATCGTTTTATCTCTATGGTTCTGTCTGAGAATAGCGACTTATCAAAACTCAAAGACTATTTATTGATAAATCGTTTAAAGTAAAAAGACTGCTGCTTAAAAAATCTATATAAAAATAATATTACGCGAAAATGTCTACCTTTAATTTCGATATTGTGGTTTTCTGTGCAGCGGGGTTTGACAAACTGTAAAGAAAAAGTTATGAGATTCCGATGGAGTATATAAACCATTCTAATATACCTACAACGAAATCAACTGAAATAATGACTGAAATTGAATTAGTTGCTATTAGTTGCTTTAACGACAGATAGAGAGTGTCTTTGCTATATATCTATGGGAAGCAAAATTCAACAATGTTCATAAAGGCGATTACTATTGCTTCGCGGGGTTTAATTTTGGTTTTTTTTTTCTTCAAAAGGATTGTTGTCCAAATGGCGGAAAAAAAATTATAGTCGGTTTAAGCCAAGTCCGAAGAGTACAGTGGTGACGGAGGATTTCTAAATGTAACGTTGTAGCGTTGCAACGGGTTCTTGTGCAGTGCAGTATGAAGGCTTACGAATTTGACGCGAATGGGTCAGGCTTCCACCAGAGCTCGCAATTGTCCGTTATTGACTTTGGTGACTGGCCAACCTCTTGATTCATTTTCCAAGTCATCATTTTACCTCGGCTCGGCGAACCTGCATGAAACGATTGATGAATGTCGACAAAACGAAAAAGATGTGTAAGGATATTACCACGTATATCACAGCCTTCGCCTTAAGGAAACAGTCGTGAGCTTATGTAAAAAAAAACCGGCAAGTGCGAATCGTACTCGCACACTAAGGGTTCCGTACTACCGTACAATAAAACATGTTGCTTGCTTGGGGACCCCCCTTAATTTAACTTTATTTTATTTTTTATTATTTGTTGTTATAGCGGCCATAGTAGTACACATTTCATGAAAATTTCAAGTTTAAACAATGATTTCAAAATTACCAATAACCAAAACGATTAAAAAAACACGCTTCTTTTATGTGGACCCCTTTATTTTTAATTTAATTTTATTTTTATCAATTGTTATTGCGGCCATAGTAACACATCCTGTGAAAATTTGTAGTGTCTATTACGGTTCAAACGATACAGCTCTGTGACCGACGGAAGGTCGAACGGACGGACGGAACTTTAGCAATAGGGTTTCCGTCGGTAACTACTACCCATTGGATACGAAATCCTAAAAACGTATACAGATTGTTTTTAAAACAATGTAGAGCATTTACTTAAACGCTACATTTATACGCCTTAGCAATCTATTGAAAGAATCGGTAGTATGCTGATTAGTACTGTTGGCACGTCGGAGGCGAAGTAAGTTCTAAAGTGTTCGTCAAACACACCAGTAGTTCGCTTTATGACACGGCCCAAGGTTAAGTTCATTGCTGGTACAGTCGCCAGACAAAAAAGTATCTGGTCGAAAATAATGTTTCAACTTATTATTCCTTTGACGTAGATGATTTTTTTTTACGTTCGGGTGACGCCACTCGTAATTAATTAATATCAGATGTTTTTCGCGTTTCATGCTCGACATTTGAAATTTAAATAAAGCATATTTTTAGTCTTATAAAAAATATTTTGTATCACTTCGACGTCGTACGAGAATCGTGCGCAGATGGGACAGATTTGATCTCGTCAGATAGGTATATTATGAGACCGTTCGCCAGGAGCAGGTGACTTTACCATAATAAATGACCCTCAGACAGATTTTTTCTGGAACACCGATCGGCTACACCATTCTAGTGATTAAACCTTCTAATAAAATGATTGACTGATTGGCCGAAAGATAAGAAACCTTACAACTTACGTCCGGGACAAATATTTGTATGCATGAACATGTCTATTTATAAAATATTTATAAATGTATGTACATATTACAAAGAATACTTAAGTATGTCTATCAGTTGTCCAGTAACCCATAACACAAGCATAATACTTGCTTACTTTGGGACTAGATGGCGCTGTGTGAGATTGTCAGCTATCGGCTTCTTTACCTTTCTGACGCATCAATTTCCGGTGTCTGGGTCAGGGCATTCCTCAAAGCTACAAGGTGTCATAGCTTGACAGTAGCCTTTACGTCTTTGTTTGCGGTTGCGGTCTAAAAATTCCTGAACGAGACTAGTTATTCACCATTGCGACAGTGGCTCCTGGGCAGGGCTCATATACGTTCAGACTCAGTGGAGCACGGTACATCCGCTGTGATTCAGGATTTTGCACTCACCGGTACAGTAAATTTTCTGCACGCCTATATTATCTCATTATCTCATGCCTAAACGAGGTAGTTCTATGCGTAACATATAGAGCTATCTCGTTTCGGCACGAGATGATGTGTCGACAAAATTTTGTCGCGTTGTGCACGCAGGTCGGCAGTATTGCTAAAACCAGTATTGAACCACAGATTGATCACAATTCATATAAGACAAGACCCTTATTTTATAAGAAACTGTAAAAATTCTGTACTTATAGATTTTCCGAAACTTTACTCGGACTAATGAAATTACTCACGAATTATTTTCAATTTATTAAAAAAAAACGTTTTTTTTTTTTAAATAAGTTTAGCCACGTAATATCGACCCAAGGAGCCAAAGTCGCTTTTATGTTGTTTAATAAAATACATGATAGTAATTAGCATTGTTAACATAAACCAAATGTTGAAACGCAACTGTTTGTGAACTGGTAATGTAATTTGTATACCGCTAATCACTTCCTTACTAATTGATTAGAAACGTGCCATATAATAATAGCTACGGTCTTTGAAAGCCACGAAATGTCATTAATTGAGAAGCCATTACTACTGTAGGTCTTCAAAACCGCACATGTCCATATATTGTACTTTAAATGTGAGATCCTAATATGCATAAGTCTTCTCCAAAATTATGATTATACATATTTTTATTATACAACATATTATTATTACTAGATTCGATAATTAGTACTGCTATTTCCATCAAATAGGAAAGTTAAACTTGCATTGCAATAAAAAAAGTACAGCGGTAATATCTGAATATATTTAGCTAAGATACGAATGTTGTTATAATATATTATTTACATCGAAATCGTGGTTTAGTGTACAGTTCAAAAACCGCCCAATTGCTAGTTGAACTCACACGAAAGGTTCCGCGCAATATAAAAAAACCTTTCTTGTATGGGGACCCCCCTTTAATTTTTAACTTTGTCATAGCGGCCATAGTTAATACACACTCTGTGGAAATTTCAAGTGTCTACCTGTTAGGGTACAAACGGTAGAGCCCTATGTGACAGAAGTACGGACCGACAGCGGAGCCTTAGTGATAGGGTTCCCGTTGATACCTTTTGCATACGGAACTCTAAAAATTACATTCTAATGTACGTTACTTTAACGTTAGATAATGGTATTAATGTTTTAAATTTCTAGCGTTAAAACTAATTTTAATGCAATGAAATAGACATAAGTAAAACGTTTGAGTGTACCTACCTATTCGTCACCTCGCGCTTTTTATCAGTCGTCGATCTCTCAATTTTATTGTCGATTCTAAGACTTGGCACGTTTTACGATTCGGATAGTTTAATGAATTTCAACGACCTACAGTATTCTATTTTTGCGGTAGTCCTTATAATTTCATCATATCCTTTATTTTATCTTTTTTTTTTGTGTCGCAGCTTAACACCATGTAGGTTATTTAACTAATATTAAATATTATATTATAATTACCTAGAAAATATACAAATAGACTTTATACGATAACAAATAAACAAAATTATATTTCCTTGAAGAATATGAAAATTATAACCTATTAAAGTTTTATCTACAGAGTTTTATCTGTGTATTTTTCTTGCAAAACGAAATTCAACATTATTTTAAATCTGAGATTTTAAATAGCTTGACGTTACAGGCTAGTTACCGTGCAATATTGCCTTCTCTGTCTAACTAAACATATTGAACATTAATAACTTTATTAATAATGATTTTTTTTTTATTATTTCACTGTTATGATATATTTAGAAATCTCTTTCACATATAATATTTAAAGAAATAGTCAATTAGGTTAAAAACTGTTTTTAACACTCTTTCTCTCTTTTAATATTTATTTATTACCTTCACCACGTTTTAGGGATGTAATGGAATCTAAAGACCTGAATTTCGCCCACTTTTAATTGTGACATTTATTGTATGAACATGAAACTTGGCAAATGTGTGTATAGTTCTGACGACAATACAATAATTAGGTACCATCGGATTGATTTGACGATTGAGCTGGAAGGTAGACACTAAAACGTGGTTTGGAAGATACACATCTACTGCAGCGCCCCCTGGTGGTGAATAACCACAAAACCTATTTAGAACCTCGTTTTGAGATGACACCTATCTAAATACAATATTACATCCAAATCCTTAGAGCCGTATTCGAGATGCCGAAATATATATTATAGTATCAGATATTATGCATTTAATGTATTGTTTTTCATAATTATGTATTCTTTAAATGTGAATTAACAGATTTTACATTTTGTTAATATACCTCCGACTTTTCTCCGTGTATTTGTTTGTATAGTGCGGTAGTAGGAAGGAAACATTGAGCCCTTGAACTTAGATAATAGACGTCTTGGCCACCGAGCTAATAGATCTACAACTGTACTTTATGGACTGTTAATAGAACTTCCTTGTTTATTAACTTTATATTAATATCTAATATAATCATAATTGTCGCACTTATACGAGATACTGTGAAAAGCACATAAGCTACCCTATATTCGCAAACGACCTATTATTTTAGTCATTCCTATACCCAAATTAGGTATAAAACTCAACGGATAATATATATGTTATGTTAATACTTATAAAAAAGAGCGAACTGCAAAAAAGATGGAAACGAAATGTTCTACTTCTTTCTCCGGTCCCAGAACCTGCGAGCACACCCTAAGAAACCTTATACTGTAAAAAAATCATACAGTCAGAGGTATCTTTTTAATTTAATATTGTTTTGAATACATTTGCTATTAATACGGTCTTTATGACATCGAAACTTGAATCGTAATGTTGTATTTTACAGTACTAAGCCTTTTTACTTTGCACCTATTACAAACGAGCATTCTGTTTGTAACGCATGCGTAAACCGCAAAAAGCAGCCCGCTCCCACCCTTGGCTCCCGCCATTACTACATTTGAAGTATCTACCTAATTTTAATCGCAAATGTAAACTGTAAGCTGCTGTTAGACTCAGTAAGCTGGCTATTATAGACATCGGTTTATTATAACCACTCGGCCCTCGTTCCTATAAACACCTCGACTATAATATGCAGCTTAGCGTACTTGCATCATAGCTATTACATATACATATTACATATATTCTATTACAGTGTGAAGTTTGTTAGGGTGAATTCTGTGGGATCGGAGAAAGAAGTAGGACATTGTGTCTCCATTTTTAAGTCAGTTTTTACGCAGTCAGTTTTTTTAATTTAATTTCCTATTTTAATTTTCCCTTTTTAGTTACTATATAAATCCATCTACTTAGCTGTTATTTTAGATATTTTATTTTATTGTATTTATTAATCAATACAAATTTAAGTGAGACGGTTGGCTTACACTTTAAATCGTTAAAAATCCCAATTGCTCATTTAAAAAGAAAAATAGTTAAGAAACCTAAACATGATTTATGATGACCTTTTCAGTGATACCCCCCTCGAAATAGTTCATTGAATTTCACTTTTTCTCTGTCACAATGTGGCGTCTGGTGGTCGCCATATCGACTTTTGGATTACTATCATGTCTTTAGCGATTCTCATAAGATTATTTCATGAAGTGCTGACTTTGTAATATTAATCACGCGAACCTGTATCGCCCTGGCTAGTTTTCTAATTACGTGTTTGTTTAATTTTATATTTCTGTTTTTGATTTCTAGGTACTCCCGCTAACACTATTCCTTTCCACAACTCGAAGTTTTGCTTGTCATTAGTTCATATTCAAAATGAATGATGCGATATTTCCCGTGGATACCTTGAACCAGGATAACTGTAGCCTATTTTACTCTCTGTCCCTTCAGCTATCTCCGTAATAAATATCACGTTTTATCCCCCCGTTAAAAGACAAACAAAGATAAACATGCTTTTGAATTTATAAGATTAATTAAGATTATTAAGTTTGATGCCGAGTCGGCTCCAATTGAGGTAACCTCAGATCCCAACGACACGACCTCGGTTCGGCTTCGACCTTGTTCCTGCAAAAACTGTAGCTTAGCTGACACGTTCATAGCGATTTTAATAGTAACTGTACAGTTCTAACGGGAATCGAACCACAGTCATTTAGTCTGGGATTCAGGGTTGGTACAGTTGGAGCCGACTGCACAGATGTTTCACGGAAACATTTGCCATCGGTAACACTTACTCGAGCTTCTGGGGAAAATACGATTATGGCAACATCAGACATTCGAAGTCCTAAGTCATCATAATGTCTGATAAAGCATGTAATTAAAAAAAAAACTGAAATCTGGTTTTTTTGATGCGAAAATCGTATTTTCCGAAGATATCCGAGACCTCCAGATGGCAAAGATTTTCACAAGACATCTGTAGGTACGTGTGTCGGTGTGTGCCGCAGACTGAGCGAGCCGGAGGTATCCGCGGTGACGGCGTCGGGCAAACGGCGGCGCGGCGATAACACGTCCGTGAAGCTAGAGTGCGACGACGCCAACGACGCGTACACGTTTGCCGCCTCGCCTGCCCAAGCACATCCCGCCCACCCAGCCGGCGACCACGGCTCGCATCCGCTGCCCACCCTGTACGTTGCATAATAATAAATACACGTTTTACCCCTTACCCAGATATCAGAAAAAACAAGATACCGCGTCGCACGAAAATGTGAGCTCAAAAACTACAACCAACCTTGACTTTTTTAACATGCTTATATATAAGTTCCACCTGTATGTTTGTTTGTATGTAATGGAATCTTAGAACACGATTGTCACCTACTTCCACAGAAGCTATCGGGCTGAAATTTGGAAGACATGTGTAACTTCGATGACAATACACTAAAATTACAAACATGACCTAATACTGCTGCCAGGGTTGTCTCCTCATAATGACACTCCTCAACGGTTAATAGCACGAACACGAAATTTTGTACATACGTTGAATTTTGATAATTAACCATGATTTTTATCACGAATTGATGCTGAAGCCTGGATTGTCTCCTCATGAGGATACTCCTCAACAGTTCATAGCACGAACACGAAACTTTGTATATACGTTGGATTTTGATAGTTAACCATGATTTTTACAACGAATTCATGCTGAATCTAAGATTGTCACCTCGTGAGGATACTCCTCAAAAGTTAATAGCACGAACACGAAACTTTGTGTATACGTTGGACAATTTTCTGTTTTTTTAGTTCAGTTTGCTATTAAAGCGTGTTTTTTTTAAGTTTTTTTTAAACTTTAATTTAAATTTATCTCTACGTCACTGTTACGGTCTTCAACCGTTTGAAATAAGACGCAGCATCTTGACATTCTGTTAATCCAAGCTCTTGGCGCACCCGACTGTAATTTATATACTAGCCTATGGATGGGTTGCCACCATAGCTGGATAGGACAAAAAATTCGCGTACCAATTGCAAATACGTTGTAACGTATCTAGAGACGGTAGTATTTATTAATCTAAGTTGTAATACTAAGAACGAGGGCACCGTGGAATCCAAAACCATGAAAAAAGCTTTCAATCGAACATACGATTGTGCCACTGCGTTCGATATGCCACGGTTATCCAAATAAACCACTATTAGAGTGTTTAAATACAATGAGGAATAACGAATTTTTAGTTAAAAAAATAGTAGCATACTAACTGACGCCTGTTGCAAAGATAGAATCGAGTGGGCAGAGCATGGTTACTTAACCATATATTTTCGATGTAAAAGTAACCTCTACCCGTAGATCGGCCGCTCAGACCACATATCGTAGTTATTTCTAATAACTTATTTGTCATCTACAGCTCTTTAGCGCTCCTTTACATTTTAGAGTTACGAAACTGACCTTCCAACCACCTGTATACCAGATTAGTGGTGATCAAGTTTGCCGGTTTGTAGGCGAAATAGCTGACAAAGCAACAGTTGACAATTGTACGGTAACACCCGCACACCCGAAACTTGAGTCCACGTCAGATCCAAAGATCGAACTAAGATTGAACACTTTAACTGAACCATGCGCTGCTCTTTCGTTCTTTTATGCTTTATTTCGTTGTTTTTTGGACTCCATCGAGAAAAACTAACTCACGTGGATAATACTGTCTCCATTCCGACTTACCCACTTTCAACCCACCACTCACGTTACATCTTTTGTACATTGATGTGTAACTTGACGCTGTGAATACCCCACAACACTGGTTAAAAGGTGGACAATTGAGTAGGCGTTTTCCGATATTACCAATTTTTCTTTATCTGCTTTTTCATATCTCCATTTCCGTAGTGCAGCACCTTCTTGATTCAAATAATTTAGATCATAAACCCACTACCCTGGTCTGTTGTGGGTTGGATTCTGTAGATTAAAAAATTGCTTAATCAAAAGAAATTACCTAGCCATATTCCCTACGCATTTCTGCTATCTAATAAGGAAGAGGACAAGTCACTGGAGAAAGTTGTCTAAATTGCAGAAAAACGGTACTCGGCAGGAGGTAAGTACGGAGAGTGAAGGAGGGTAAATGGGTTTGTAAGCGTAACTCTTGTACCATGGAAACGGTTTCTTGTTCAGTACTAGGTCTTGCGTTATCGTGTAGCAATAATAGTGAAGGTCTCTCGTATTTTAAATTTGCCCATTTGGCGCAGTAGGTCAATACTGTAGGTATGCTGACCTCAAACCATGCTGCTAATGATGTAGTAGATTGATATGGATCAGTTTCCACCAGGGCTTGGAATTACTTCAGTGTCGGACCTACCTCTTGATTCATTTCGCAAGTCAATATTTCCACTTAACGGAAAACGTTCGCTAAACGCTTTCATTAATCATGTTTCCCCCAAACACAGCATTGATGTTACGAGCTGTATTAGCTGCATTAGTGCCACGCCTGAACTCTTATTCAAGAACAAATCGAATTTTCTACGTGTCC
Source organism: Luffia ferchaultella (assembly GCA_949709985.1). Taxonomy (NCBI): domain Eukaryota; kingdom Metazoa; phylum Arthropoda; class Insecta; order Lepidoptera; family Psychidae; genus Luffia; species Luffia ferchaultella. The sequence continues at coordinate 25,933,287 of OX453241.1, read as the reverse complement.
ATGTTTGTGTGCAGACGTGATTGTGGGAATGATTGAAAAGCCATTATCAAATGGTTTTATTGATTTGTAATTTAGGACAAAATAGGCTTCTATTTGAATAAGTCCCAATTTGAGAACTCACTCGCGTAGGTTTAGTTTTCATTCAAAATTGCCAGTAATTTCATACACCGACACATACATTTCATATTTATCGCTTCCATTTCATCCGACATTTGATTGCACGCATATCAATGTACTTATTTAGCAATTTTAAATATGTTAACATTATCTGTTGTATGCTATTCCCAAAAATTGTTCACTGACCTTATTTCCTTCATGGTTTACAGAATACGAGCCAGTTGCAGTATATCTAGTCCCGGGGGAATTCCCGAAAGTCCTGGAAAGAGGTTCGAAGAATCATCCTTTAGGTCATGCGGTGGCGGCAAGCTAGCCACTAAATATATGGGCGGGGGGAAATATGCTGGTGATCCGGGAAAGTTAGGTGGAAAACTAGTCGGCGGAGGAAAATTAGGTGGTAAGCTAGGGGGTAAATATGGCGGGAAATTGGCACAAGCTCTTGCAAGGCGGCGTGCATTGGCTTCTATGACGCAGACGGGACCCCCAGGATTGGCGGCGCCTCTCACCAACAGGTCCAGAGACGGTCGTGTAGAACTACAGATTTTGTGCCAACCTGAAACTCAGCACAGAGCCAGGTTAGCATGGTTATAAATTTTTATTTAAATAATTTAAAAAATAATATCGCAGTACAAATTGTAAAATTAGTAAAACTATTATTTAGTAGCGAATGTACAACCGTGGTGTCATTATGATTACAATTTTATTTAATTAACGGTATATTTATTATAATCTTAGGTAGGTGGATTTTGTGGTAGTTAATAAATTTTGTGCAAACTCAAATCGGAACATGTAGGTTAGAAGGTTTGAACCAAACCTTTCACTGTTATTTTTTATAACGATGCAACACCGAACTTTGAATTATTTCAATAGAGGAGTAATGCTGGCTGTTTAGTTTGAGAACCAAAGTTATCAGGTTCAAGCCATAGAATAAGGAAGGGAGACGGGCGGGATACGCGTATGGTCCACGCCGTTGGTTAAATAACTTCATTAGTTAGTTAAATAAAAAGTCGTTGATTTAAGCAAGCGTGTGCCTTCTAGTCTGCTACATTCAAAGTTCGGTGCAATGCAAAAAAAAACTCAAATCTTGATAAAAGATCTTACGTTTATATTGCGACATCATAGATGTTTTTGTGTTTTATTGCGATATTATTTAAGATATTTAAAAGAATCATAATCATAAACCGATTTTTTTTTTAATATTCCATAAAGCTATATTTTGTACTTTTTTCGTTATTTCCAGGTATCAGACTGAAGGTAGCAGAGGTGCGGTTAAAGATAATTCGGGAAATGGTTTCCCAGTAGTCAAATTAATTGGTTACGACAAACCTGCCATACTACAGGTTAATATATTTTTATTATATTGACTCTTTTAGAGAAGAACTAATAGGACATTCTCTTCGAATTCAGCTTGGCGGTAGATACACACTAAAAGCACGAATTCGTTTACACTCTACATTCTACACTAATGGAATACCTACTTATTGTTCTTACGAACACATAATTTTGAGACACATACACTGCACAAACAAATGTTTAATATTTGAACTATGAACAGCTAGGTATGAGCCGAATATCGTTCAAACCAAAACAAAGAAAGACTATTGAACTGATTATTAGGATGTATCTTGTGTCGATTTGTCACAAGAATCCATGTACTGTGATATCAATCTGAACAACATTAATGGAACTTCTATGTTTACGTTTTTAATGTTTATGATTAGCACTATACATAGTCAGGTACTCCTCCTTTCACATTCAACTAACGCTGGTAGGGTGCTTCATTTATTGGGTGGTTTTGGCAATAATCACTAGGCTTTAGCAGGCGGGTTGACGGGCCATGGGTGTGGTGGCGAGACGAGAGTGGCCTATATCCTGCAGTGGAGAGATACGGCCTGATTATGATGATTATGATAGACAAGTGTCTTTTACGACTATTTCTGAAAACCAGCAGCACGGCTTAGGCTCTGTCTGTGATATTTAGGCTGAGCAAGGGCCATTTCGGCAAACAATCACGACCATAATTTCTTTGTTTCGTTTCATTTTGCTTGACAGTTTCTTTCTTTCTTAAACCCTCTGTCTATTGTACTAGAAGTACTAATAGATGGTACTAGTTTTTCTAATATGGCAACCGTTTGGATGGAGGTATCTTGATTCAAACTTTTTAAAGGAACAATTTTTACTGTGCAAGATTTTACTTTCAATTTCGATTATTAATTAAGATTAAAACTAATAATCTAAGTTTGGATTTATTGAATTAATTATCAAAAATAATTGTCACAAAGCGCCCCTTAGGATTTCGTATAGTGTATAAATTAAGGGTGTGTTTAGTTCTGAATAATACTACGTCCTAAGATATTTCGACGGCAATTTATAATTCTAGAAAAAAACATTATGCATATAAGGAATATATCATTAATACAGATTAATTTGCAAAAAACTATTATCGGACCAAATTTATAATAGGTAATCGTCTAAAATCCGGAAAAAAACGCAAGTAACCTCTTGTATTTTGTGTTCATCCGCAAGTTCTGGGTTTGAGTGTCTATATATATTTTTAGGCTTATTGGAAGTATTTTTTAATGTATTAAAACTATTATCGACCACTTTTTAAAATTGTATCTCTATTTCACAGTAAAATTTAAAAAAAAAAACTACAGTTTTAGATAAAATCGCACAGGAGATAAACTATGCTCGAAACTTGCTAAGGCAATTTCAGCTTTATGACCCTGTTCATGCGGTCGTCTCGTCAGTTAGGTGGTAGTGTTGATTCAATACACAACTGACTGCGTCTTAATATAATTTCAAAAGAAAATATGACTTTCTAGGTTTTCATAGGAACGGACACGGGCCGCGTAGCACCTCATATGTTCTACCAAGCGTGCCGAGTGTCGGGTAAAAACTCGACTCCTTGCAAAGAGCGGAAAGAGGACGGCACCGTGGTCATCGAGATAGACCTGGAGCCTTCAAAGAATTGGCAGGTGACTTGCGATTGTGTCGGCATACTCAAGGTAATTTTAACTCTCTTTAATTTTCAGTTGGTTTCGAATTCTTTCCGACTTCTTGTATAAACGAACGAGTGCGGTTCAGATTATACAAAACTTGAGATAAGTTACCCAAGGCAAAAAGTATGCGAACCCTTGTGGCCATTCTGCATTCTTTATTTTGAAATATCGAGTGTCGAATGTCTAGAGTTCCCATATGGTAGGCGTTTGGCGGATTTAGTAGACATCTTTGCTTCTGGTTAGGCATCCGGCCGGCATTACTCTAAGTCAGGTATTTAAGAAATTGGTGCTGAAACTTTACTTACAGTAGTCAAGTATTATTAACAAGCGACGACCGCCTAGCCTAATGGGTAGCGACCCTGACTACGAAGCTGGAGGACCCGGGTTCGAATCCCAGGTCGGGTCAATATTTATATGATGAATATTGATACTGGTACCAGGTCTTGGTTGTTATATGTATTTGGTGTCTACGCTTGGTACCCAAAATACAAGCTAATGCTTAGTTTGGGGCCTAGACGTTGTTGTGATTGTATACGTTATTATTATTAAAGACATAAACGAAATTAATATAATATTTTTTTTTTTGTTAAGGTTAAACAATACCGTTAATTTCCATACAACATTAATTGACCCGAAGTAAGAATCTACACGCTGTTATGTTTATTTTACCATCTTAATCAGTAAATTGTATCATGAAATGGTTGTTCAAATAAACATATGTTCTTCTTAACACAAAACGGTTTTTATAGTGAAAGTCGAAATTTAAACTATTTCGTGTTAGAAAGAACGTATTTTATGAATTTAACTATAAATCTGACACGTTTTACTTATTAAGATGTTAAAATTATTATGACAAAGCGTATTTCTTTAGTTATGGTGAAATAAATTTTGTATAGAAATCAGAGGTATCGTTTAACAAGTTAACAAGATTCCCGAGATAATATTTGTAGGTATACCTACTGCAATAAATATTACTTTAGTTTGAGTAACTATGTATGGCGCTTCGTTGATATTAAATTAATAAAGCCGTGTGCACACAATCAGTACAGTTCGTTACAACACTATCTTGTGTATATTTACATACATCTATATCGAATGTATAGTGATTCCTTATCGCTCACGCGTGACTTAGTGGTAGCGTTATTACACCACATATTCGTATCGTTTCTTGTACGGACAGCATAAAGCGTTATATAGTTATGTAATACTTTTGGCGTAGATGTATATTTAGCGGTTTATTTTGGTTATATCTAATTTTACATTGTCATGTGATGTTCAGACGCGGTCGGTCCCCTGTCCTTATCTTTGGCGCGCGCCCCTTTGACTTGGCCTGATATGAAAACGTGCGATTATGACATTTATATCGGTCGGGGTTGAGTTTTTGTTTCTATCTGAATATATGCGTATATTGAAGCATCTAAAGGTAATCTTTAGATGAACTAAAAGGTGTCTCAGTAAGAGTGCACTTTTTAAAATTTGAATATTTTTTTTTCATGCAAGCGGCAACTCTGAAATTTAACAGCTGTAACCTCTGTTTATTCCGATTATTAAAAATGGAGCGTTTTTTGAAAGAACAACGCGTTATAATTGTGAAAATTGATGGAATAAAATATCCGGTGAAAATTTCGCCAAATTTTCAGCCGAGAAAGTGCAACTAATGTGTCAACTATTCGAAGAATGGTCAAAAAAATTTAAGAAACTAAGTCGATTATAGATAATAAGAATCCTTTGCGTCAACGTACCGGTCGGTCTCTTGAAAACATTGCTGCTGTAAACGAGAGTGTCGCCGAAAACCCGAAAACATCAATTCGACATCGTTCTCAACAACTTCAAATTTAATACGAAGCACTACGTAGCGAATTTTGACTAAAGACCTCCTCCTTCATGCGTACAAGATTCAGCACAGGAGCTCAAACCAGCAGACCACGGAAAGCGCCGGCAATTCGTTCAATGGGTAATGGAGCAAGGTGAAGTCGATGCCAATTTTTCGGAAAAGTCATTTTCTCCGATGAAGCGCATTTCCATATGAATGGCTTCGTGAATAAAGAAAATTGTCGCATTTGGGACTCAAAAAATCCTCATGCAATCCATGAGAAACAAATGCCCCCCAACGAGTAACTGTCTGGTGCTGGTTTTGGTCAAGCGGCGTGATTGGACCTTACTTTTTTGAAAATGAGGCCGAAATTGCAGTGACTGTGAACGGCATTCGTTACAGGAATATGATAACGGACTTCTTGTGGCCTCAACTGGACGGCATGAATCTGGACAACATGTGGTTTCAGCAGGACGGCGCAACCTGCCACACCGCGCATGACACAATCGACTTATTGCAGCGACGATTTCCAGAGTACCTTTTCTCACGAAATTCTGATGTCAACTGGCCACCAAGATCGTGCGATTTAACGCCGTGCGATTTTTTTCTTTGAGGTGTTGTGAAACAATTCCTGAGCTCAAATCGGAAATACAACGCGTCATCGGTGAGATACAGCCACATCTCTGCGCAAAAGTCATGGAAAATTTCGTGAAAAGAGTAATGGCCTGTCATCGGAGCCGTGGGGGTCATTATTTTATTCCATACTTAATCGGAACATGTCTTCTTTACAATACAATAAAAATATCACAACTCTGTCATAAAATACTTGTTTTTATTTTAAAATGAAAAAGTGCACTTTTACTGAGACACCTTTTATATAGTAGTAAGACTTGTTAGTAATACTCTTTTCTGTAGCTACTGTGCTGCTGTAACTTTTGTCTAGAGCTACTAGTGGCAGCTTTGCGAGTGAAGTAAGAGAGGCTGAGCCTCACTCATCTGATTATGCTACAACAACAATCTAATTATATTTTTAAATATATAAATAAATTTGTTCTAGAGCTTATGTTTTATAGTAATTACTTACTCTACTAAAAATTGCACAATTAATACTATGTGATAGGAATTTTATGTTTAGTAAACGCTCTGTTTCCTATCCACGGCGTGTTGAACTGAGATGAGTCTAGCAATTAGTTGGTTTCACTAGCGTTGTACACATGGCGTGGCTTCAACGGAGAGAGCCGGATACTCATTAACTCAAGTAGCAAAGGATTATACTTCCATTTGTTAATTTAAGTAAATTTCTGGCCTCGCGTGCCGTTCAAATGATAAAATGGAGTGCAGAGGCGGGCGATTCTTTTGCATCATTCACTCGCATGCAATTCGTGTCGCATATTTCCAAAATACATCTGGTTTGTTTGGGTCGATCATATTTTTGTTCAATCAAGTCTAGCTCTACACGCTCTATAAGTTTGGACTGTGTTCAGCCTAACACCTATGAACAAAAGTACGCTTTGTCGTGTAGTTCGTTTTTTCTGGTTAATCCTGTTACGGTTGTACGATACGCTGTTGAATGGCCTTAATGTTCAATATGGCGTTATGGCATTTGACCGTCTTGATGTTTAAATCTTTTTATAATCTTTTACAGGAACGCAACGTAGACGTGGAACACCGTTTCGGCGAGGCTCTGGGCAGCAGCGGCAGTGCAGTGGCACCTGGGCCTTTACACGTGTCTCGCGGTAAGAAGAAGTCGACACGGTGTCGCATGGTCTTCAGAACAGAGATCCTGACGGCAGAAGGGCGAACGGAGACCCTGCAGATCTGTTCTACGCAGATTATATGCAGTGAGTAGTCAGGATTATGTGTGCTTTTGATCTGTTGTAGATCTCCATGACGTCATTCATACATCGCCCTTAGTACTGCTCTATAATCCATACTAATATAGATGCGGAATGATCTCTATCTGTCAGTTATTTTTTTGTGGCTTAACTGCTCAACCGATTTTTATGAAATTTGGTACAGAAATAGTTTGAACCCTCAGGAAGAACATCAGCGCCAGCCCGAGCATTTCTGGCGCCCGAGGCGAAAGACTGGAATGGCGCTTTTTCTAAGAAAATTCGTGACAAAATAAAACAGTAATGTACACAAAATGAATACATGGCAGAGGCAAAATTAATTGTCAAATTTTTAATAAAAAAAACTAGTGTACTTATTTGTTACATAAAGAAGATATCTATACAACCTTTTTGATGTATGAAAGGTGTGTTTTTTACTGTATGAGTAGAAAGTAAACAAAAACCACTACATAGGGCATAAAGTTAGGTGAGATTTATTTTTCTTGCCTTAATTTCGGTAAAAGTGGGAACGATCCCCTTTAAATCAATTGTTTCCGCTATTTCTTGCTCTACTGATAAGTTGACAATCCCACAAGTCTTTCTTCAGTCATTGTTGAGCGCAGACACGTCTTAATTAGTTTCAATTTATAGAGAAATTGCACTCGCCACTGGCCATAGATTACCGCCCCCTGATACGAGCGCCCTAGGCCGTGGCGTCACCTAGTTCGTCTATTTATACGAACAGACCGGCCCTGAAAAACGTAAACTACTTTTTACGGCATAAAAGTGTCCTTTGTTATCCTTTCACGGCTAAACCGGTATGTCCCTATAGCCGTCCCGGTACAAACATGTGGTCCACGAGGTCCAAGCAGGGGAAGCGTCAGGCGGAAAACTAGTGTTCAATACTAATAAATACTGAAGAAGAACAGAGTTCGATTGTTGCTAGATTACCTACTTGCAATTTAATAATGCAATAACCTATTTTCAATTTTCGTTGGACACATAGTTAATAAAGCTGAATATTAAGGTAGTTAACTGGTTCTATAGTGTTCGAATATTAGATTCAAAATACAAAATAAAAACTAATTTATTTTCAAGTGGGACACTTTGCTGTCACTTTTGAACCTCATAAGCAATCATAAAGGTGGTTGTCATAAAAACTAAGTGGATTAGAACTATTTAATCCCAAACATTTTTATCATTCATATATTCTTTTAAATCATAATATATGGTTTAGACATAAGTTGTCGTTTTACATAAATTCTTGAATTTATTTGCAGACAAATATATGATATTGCTTGGAAGTTTATTATGAAATCTTACACAATTTACCCTTGAATGAATTACTTATTTTATACATTTTGTGCATAATAATGACAATAATACTTGGGACATCCCACACAGCGCCATCGAGTCCCAAAGTGAGCAAGTATTATGTTTGTGTAATGGGTAATAGACAACTGATATACATACTTAAATATTCTTTATAATAAACACATATATATATTTTACACGCAGACTCGGAACAAATAAACATGTTCATGCACACAAAAATTTGTCACGGGCGGGAATCGAACCTGCGACTTTTGGTTCTGCAGTTAGGGTCTCTAACCACTTGGCCAATCAATCGGTTAGTCATATACATGTAACACATACATATATATGAACAATATCTTTTTTTAGCACAACCTCCTGGCGTTCCGGAAGTGTGTCGGAAATCCCTGGTTTCGTGTCCTGCGGGTGGAGGATTGGAGCTGTATCTGCTTGGCAAGAACTTCCTAAAAGAAACGAGAGTCGTGTTCTGTCATAGACAGGACGGTCGGACTATTTGGGAGGAAGAAGTGGTACCAGACAAGGAGTTCCTGCAGCAGGTTAAGAAATTATCCATTAGACTATTTTTAAGATGTGGTAAATCAAAAGAGAGGACGAAATAAAGTGCTTGCATATTCTTGAAGATCTTGAAGCCTTGCTCGCTGTTATTCCAATTCTTTCATAGGTTGTCAATATTAAAGTAGGTAGGCACCTATAAGTTGTTACGAACCGTTTCAATTTAGTTATTTTTTCACAACGTGAATAGGTAAATACTTGATTTTTTTTGTTGATATAACGAATATACCCAACAAATAATATGGATAATTTTGTATGAGACCTGCCCTTTAAAAAAATTTTAACGTTATAAACAATGTTGATTGTTGTCCTTGTTGAATGCTTTAATTTATCTTAAGGCGGTACTCCTGAATTCGATTTAAGAAAAAAGTAATTCACGTTTTGAGGTGATAAAACGAGAAGCAAAAAACAGTTCTATTCTTATTGGGTACAGCTAAATATTGGATGAAGGCATTAGTTTTTTATTTGTTGGCTTTTTTTATCACTAACACGATTTCCTTTTAGTACGACTATAGGTATATTATTTATTAAATAAAGTTTATTTAATGATTATCCGATACGATTGTCGTGATAGCCGTGTTGGTGGCGAGCCCGCCTCTTGTTTAGAAGGTTGTGATTCGAATCGCAGAAAAACGAGCATGTACCAATGTGTTTTTTCTAATCTAAGTACATAACTATGACTGACTCCGTGTCTCGGAGAGCACGTTAAGCCGTCGGCCCCGGTTGCCTTGCCAACATCACATGGCAGTCGTTAAATTCTACCAACCCGCACTGGAGCAGCGTGGTGGATTAAGCTCCAAACACCATCATCCCGAGAGGAGGCCTAAGCCCCTGTTGTGGTGTATAACGGGCTGATATGGTATTTGAATATAATCAAATATACAATTGACCTACATCTAGATTATAGTTCTTTATGTTTCTTTACTGTAGGTTTCTGTATAAATAAACGCGTTAGTTGGATTGAAAAAAACATGTTATATATATGTCCATTTTTAACAAAGGAATCTCTTGACCAGTTTGTTGAGTATATTATAGCAATACGGTTCCTCTAATAAAAACGGTTAGCTCTAAATAAATAAAAAACCGGCCGAGTGCGAGTCGGCCTCGCACTCTACCTATTACAATTCAGACGATACAGCCCTGTGACAAACAGATAGACGGACGGACAACGAAGCCTATATAAGTAACAGGATTCTCATTGGTACACATTGGGTATGGAACCCTAAAAAATGTTTTTAATCACATTTTGACAATAATAATTACTTTTGTAACATCACCAGTTTAAAACATCTATTCCCGCAATGACAGGATTTGCACCTGCGTTCAAGCAGGTACCATAAATCACACACAGTAATTATTACGTGGCTTCCGTCCGTTCCTGTAATATGCCTCTCCATTTTATAATCGAAAGGTATATTCATTCGTTTATCAATTACTTGTTTACGTGATTTCATGTGTATCGCTATTGCCGTCATCATTGTAGGCGGCGTTGGTCGTCGATTAAATATTTAATATCTCCTTTAACCAATCATATGAAAATATTCTTTTTTAAGATTTTTGTTCTAGCCATTCGATTGGTTGATAGTCAACGAATAAATAACTTTCTTGCAACCTGCCAATAAGGCAGTAGACTATTATTTTTTTTAAATTATTTTATATGAATGTACCTACTTTCTAAATATATCATAAGAGTGAAATAATAAAAAAAAACATTAATAAAGTTATGAGTGTTTAAAATCTCTTGTTAGAGAGAGAGAGAGTTCAAAACCGCACGGTGTACTAGCTTGTGACGTCAGGCCATTAAAAATTATGTTAAATTTCGATTTTCAAGAAAAAAATAAAAATTCTATTGCTTATAATATCCGTATTCTTAAACCGAATATAATTTTGCTATAAAAAGTCAGTTTTAATATTTATTGATAATGTAATGTAATAGTTGAATGCCCCATTGAGGACGAGAACTCAAAAAGGAAGTAAGAACACGATGTCTTGGAACAACTTGCTGCCGCGTTGTGGCACAAAATCGTATCGTTTCACAAAGTCGATACTAATATACTTTTGCTTTGACCTTACTTATAGATATTCTGCAAAATGTATTCAACCAAAATAACACTGGCTATTCAAATTTTTTATTTTTGTTTAAGGTTAAACAATGCCGCTGATTTCCATACAAAATTCATTTGACCAAAGGCATGAAGCTCTACATTTTTATATTTATTTTACATCTTAATAAGTGAAGTGTATTTGTTAAATTTATAAGAATAATATGTTCACTTTAACACGAAATGGTTTTAATTTTGGTTTTTGAAGTTCATAATTTTCGATTTAGTTACGTTTGTGGGATCGAGTTTTTTTGAAAACTGAAATCAAAACTGTTTCGTGGTAGAGAGAACGTATTTTATAAATTTAACGAGTTTTATGGTATACTTAATAAAGTGTTAAAATAAATACAACATAGTAGTATGGAAATCATCTGTATCGTTTAACCTTGAAAGGAACTTTGTGGTTTTTTTCATAAATAAATGTAGAAATACAATATATTCAGACGCATCTAGTGTGCTGCGTGCCGCCTTACCGGCGTGCAGACATCACAGAGACGGTGGGAGTGCAACTGTTCGTACGATCCGGCGGTAAAGCGTCCGAATCTCACGCTTTCTACTACACACCACCTGCGCACGATACGGGGCCACAGCATTGTACGCGACATCCGGCGCAAGGTACGAGCTTTCGAGCTTTTTGTGACATGACGTGTGTATAGGCTTTAAGTGGTGTATATGCTGCCTAAATTTCTAATTTAGTCTGTTATCTATGGACTACACGACTTGATAGATGTTCGACTGAAGATATTGAAAAGTGATTCAATGTAATACTTTTCAACCTACTAAACCCGAAATTAATTGTGATGTTGTAGTGACGCGGTTTAACGCAAAAACAGTCAAGTGCGAGTCGGACTCGTGCACCGAGGGTTCTGTACGACCACACAATATATTTATCAAAAAAATTATACTTACACACCAAGTTTGACGCTTGTATGTATAACCGTTTTTACGATAGAGCAAAACAAAAAACGCGTTTTTGTGTGGGGACCCCTTGATTTTTTACTTTTTTTGTAATTTGTGAGGCTCTCTGTCATAATAATGAACAATGAGCTACCTATTACCATTCACGTGATACAGGCAGCCCTTTAAAGGTAGGACCGATGGACAGACAGGCGGCGTAGGCGTAGTAATAAAGTCTCGTTGGCACCTTTTGGATACAGAATTCTAAAAAGCTGTTTGGGAGCAGATATTATTTATTCCTGTAATGTCCCAATTTCAATCTTTCATACATCATCCAAGCCTAAGTTATTGTAACAACTATAGTCAATAAATGCATGTTAAAAGATATTTTGAGTACTTTACTTAAAATCTGTCTTAAACCTATTTTCAATAAAATAATGTCATCAAAAATTTAGATGAGTAAATGAAAGTTATTGACAATGTTAAAAATTGCTAAAGTAGGTAGGTACTATAACTAAAACACCAATTAACAACTTACAAAGTAAAATAAAAACTATCCGAATACACAGCTCTGCACGCCCATCATGTACGATTATATATTTCAAGTCATTAAAAATTGCAAGACAAAAAACACAATAATATCCATTTAAAAAAGAACAAAGTTCATTATTGACCTACACGATTGATTATTTGTTTAAAAATAAAAAGACGTCCTCTAAGAAAATCAGTAGGTATCAAAAATGAAGTTACGCGAAAGTAGTGAAATTCCGATGAAGTAGATAAACCATCCAATGTATGAAGTGAAATATATTTAAAATCCAATTAGTTTGCTATACTTTACCATAGATTACGCGATCACTAGAGCTGTCTTGATCAAACCCTATTTATTAAATTTTGAACCTAAATTATAAGCTTTCAAACACGTAATAAGTATTATTTCAGAAAAATACGTGTTACTTAACATCATCGACATAACATCGAATTCTGAACGAATGACTGAGTTCTGGTAGATTAGCCTTCCAATGCTCATATCCATACATACTTCATAATAGCGTTAAAATTAGGGCTCATATAATAATTCTGTAATGGTAAGGTAACCTGGAAATCACTCCCGCCAGGTGGAGTTTCGTCGCTGGTACATAATTTTATTATCAATATCGTAGCTTTTTCCGAAATTTATGTTATAGTAAAATCTAACGACAAAATCCAATTTGTCGATAAATTACCACAATACAGGCTCGGTCTAGATGGCCGTATGTGTGTTACTTACCGTGCGATTTAATTCTTTTCATTTTCAAAAACTTTTGACTATCAAAAGAGTTGGAAATAAATTTCGAAATAGTGTTCATATAATTTGTTCGATCACAATAAGTACACGATATTCGTTTTGAGAATGACAATTTTCTATGTAATAATAAATTAGCAGCGATTACAGTGCCATCTGAAGAAAGCTCTGCCTTCTCCAAAAAATATAAGTACAAATAAAAAAATATAATTGAAAATTTTGTATATTGTAATTGGTACATATGCTGAATCACCTCCCAGCATGTCTTCAGTCGAATTAAATGGCTCTTGTTAACCTTTTGTCTTCAGAGTTGCGCGCATTTTATGAACCCATAGATAACGACTGACGGGCATATCACGTAAAACTGCAACTGGCGGCGCGGTGCAGTATACGACAGCTACCGCGAACAGCGGTGAATGTCACGCCACTCACCGCGAGCTTCGCAGTAACAAATTTTAGGTGTCAGCGGGTGTGAAGGAGGGTATATTCCATTTATTTCTTCCTGCCGCTGGTTCTGCAATCTCCGGTCGCGCGAAGTATCGCTCTAGTTAGACGCTCGCCGCGCCGCTGTGGCGAGACAAGTGAATTATGATTGTGTGTTTGTATCGCTCGCCGCTCAGCAATTCGCGCCGCTCGTTGCATTTGGTTATGTGGCATACCCGTAAGATGATCGCTTTCAAAATATAATACAAATGAAGTATCATTACAATATATTATAAAACAATGCATATTAAAAAGATTATGTGCTATTAATTCAATGTTACACTAACATATGGATATATGGGGAGTAATATTTCTGTTTGCTTTAGCATAACTTTAAAATTGCTGCCAGTGATGTCAGGGATCGTAGAGTCGTTCTTGTGCCTGTATTCGTTATTACACCCTCACACTAATATAATTTAATTTTCCATGTTGCTTAAAAGTGGCTTTTTTAGTTGCTTTGATACAAAAAAAAAAATACGTAACAATCAATAAAAAAACTGATCTTTTACAATATTACTTTTTAATGTATTAAAAAAAATTTCCCGTGGTCGCGTTAACGGGTCAACTCATTGGGACCACGGGTAAGTGCCCTGAAAATGAGAAAATTAACTAATTTAACTAATTTGCACAAAACATAAAAATTGCTTGCACATTTTTTAGATTGCTTTATTCCCGTGTACGCGTCTATGTATGTGTGTTTGTCTTTACGCGTGAATGCATGTACCTGTTTGTGTCCTTCGCATGCGGTTCGTAAGAGAAGAGGTTTCTATTTTATATTTTAATATACAGAAGTTATTGGAAAACATGACTGATGCATAAATGGCGTCCTTCTTCTTTTTCCCTTCTGTTCAAGCTAGGTCTGTCTAGGTAGTGAGCGGCGCGCCGCCAGCCGCTGCCCCCGCCGGCCTCGCGCTGCGGCACGGTACTGACACACACATAGCGCCAACCTACGAACTGATACACACACAGCGCCAACCTACTAATTTACACACAAACAGCGCCAACCTTCGAACTGACACACACAACGTCAACTTACAAACTAACACACACACACACACACACACAACTCCAACTTTCGAACTGACACACACGCAAAGCGCCTAAACACATCTTTATATACATTCTCAATATTACTACAGTTTCTACAAGCCAGTTGTTTATTGGGTATGTGGACTTAATAGTGACAATACAACCAGGATACCGTCTGATACCTGAGGTTGTACTCCACTAAAATAAGGTGTAATTATTTTAATATAAAAATATTTCAAAAACAGTAGTCTTTTAGAGCCTTCGCTTATTCACTTGTTCGTGTTAAAAAAAACCTGGAGGGTCAGTAACATTTTCTATTTCTAATAAATAGTTTCCAAAATCAACAAGTTGATATCTTTGTCTTTCAGTGTTGACTCGAATTTTATATTTAAAAATATTTTGGAAGAAAACAGTTTCCAAATTTACATTTGACCCCTTTTGCAGGTACATAAAACTCTTCTTTTGAAGTAAATAAATTAGTAAATTTGTAGAATCATTAGTATTTAAATAAATTGCAAAAAATCATAAAAATGGGCTAACTCTACAAGACCTTCATTATAATTAGTAGACATGAGTTTTTATATATTCATAGGTCTCTCAGTAATAACAGATTTGCAGTTAATTAGTATATTTCGAATACTATTCTAAAGTTTGAAGCAATAAATTCCTCATACTTCATTTTGCCAAAGAGATTGATAATGGTAAGGGGAATTGGCAAAAGTTTTGCAGTTTTATCTCTTAGACAAAACTCTCTTTTGCAGGAACGAACCATTTTGTACGCGGAATCGAAAATCATAAGCGCCGAAACCATTTCTTTTAATAACTCATAATACCTATATATATTTTATTTTTTAGTCCTTAATGTTCTAAAGGTCCTAAAGGTTCGCGGTTTTCTTTACTTATTTTCGTATTCAAGATATTATTGAGTACAAAACAAACAAAAGGAAGAAAAATTACACATAACTTTTAATATATTTTTTTCTAGGGAAATTATATTCATCATGTTTTTAGTCAAAGTCACTCATAGAAAATATAAAGATGAATCGAATTTCTTTATATGAATATTGTGTATAATTTACTTAAAAAAACATTAAATCTGCCCCTCGCGTTGAATTTCGGAGCGGCCTCTTAAATTGGTTTACAGGTGGTTGGATGGAACAATCGAAATGCTATTTCTAGGTAATGGACGCTGCCGTCATTTCGTTACTTTGATGCAGTAAACGCGTTATTAGCGGGCGCTGTATACGCCTATTTTGCATTGTTCATATACTATGAAATGTGTTAATAATAATTACTAAGAACGGTGGCACCCCTAATTCGGTCCATGCAATTTTTTTATTAAAATTGATAATAAATATTGTATTTTATTTATTCAGTAATTAGAATTACTCTTTTCCAAAATATATTCCTGGGTATATTCCGACACCAACAAAAGTATTTCCTAATGATAATTATTTTCCTAATGAGAAACAATGTTTGATTTTTACCAGAACCCTGGATTTTTTTTATAAATTTTTGAATGTCATTATTTTTCGTATTATTCTAATATAATTGATTTTATTTTTATTTTTGTATGTCAAAGTTCATATAACACATTTAATAAAAAAAATAGCATAGACCGAATTTAGGGTGCCATTTAAAAGTAGATTGTTACACGAGGGGTGAAAGGGACCTATTTAGGTACGAGATAGTTTGGCATACGAGCGTAGCGAAGGCACTAACAATTCGAGTGCCAAATTGGTCTTTCACCTGAGGTAAATATTCTGCTTTACATTACGAGTATGATAAAAGTAAAAAAAACGCACTAGATCCATATCTGAACCTGACGAACTCATTTTATACTAATATCTGTATATGTAAAGAATCAGCACTCGCCAAAACAACTGAAGATTGAATTGCCGCTTTTCAGCATTTTTTCTTTTTCCTTTAATGTGGCATTCTACCAGCCAGTACTTTTTATCATTGATCATGGTTTAATTTTTAGCTCAAATCTATGTTAATTAAATAGTAATTTAGTCAAAAGTAAATTAAAAGTATAAAGTCATATTACAAAATTGTTGATAATGCTTTTTTATTAGAATTTTACGCCGCGATTCAACTGAGTTGTATAAAAGTTGGGTCACGGCTTGCATAGTTTTTTATTTAAATTTATTTGACAGCAGGGATAATCGTTCCCCAGAGACGCAAAGTACTACTTTTATTCCTCTGATCAGGTAACTTCAAGCGTACTTTCCGAGTATGAGTAATGAAAAATATTTAATAGTATGTATATGAATAATACTTCCCCTAGGAAAAGACTGAGGGATTTACGAGATAGATCGGGATCTTAGACTATATACAAAAAAGATAATTTTCTATATATAACAATTTTATTTTTTTTAAATGTCATAAATCCCCTTTTAGGCAGTTGGTAAATTTGAATAATAAATTAAGTATTTTCACTTAGACATTCTGTTGTTTCAGTCATTACAAACAATGCTTGCATGCTGTGTGTACATTATTATAGCATCGCATATTGTTATACACAGACAATATGTTTATGCCTATCTACCTATCCTATACCTCTGCCGTTTAACTTTTCCGTTAATATAATTGAGTGGAAAGACGATGTGCTTGGAACAAACTTTTAAAGTGATTGTCATTAAAATTAAGAGGAAAGGTTCTAGATAACCTCTCAAATAATTTTTTTTTCTATCTACAGATTTCCTAGATATTTATGAAAATTCATCTAACGTTGAAATTGTTCCTGTGGCGTCATCTGGGTGGTCGAGTTTATTGCGCTGTTTTCCAGAGTAAAAGAAAGGCTAAAACTAACTAAAAAATATTGGGATGAGGTCACTATGTCAAATAAAATTGAATCCTTGTGAATCAATAAAAAATATTATGACTCATTTAATGTAAGATAATGCCGTATCTGTGCAGTACTTCTTAATTATTTTTTTTCATTCTAACGGGAAGGCACGAATTGCTCTATGTTTTCAAAAAAAAATAAATATAAACGATGTGTTAAAAAATTTGATCCAAGCCCATTGAGAGCTTAGCATGTGACATTAGTTACACATTTTATATTACCCATTAGGCATATACAAGACGAGGTTATGATCACTAGTTTTGTAGTGTTTTGGACATCTGAACTGTTTGAGATTCAATGAAAGCTATCAGGATATTACATGACTAAATCGCGAGAACTACTCAAGTGAGAGCATTCGCCAGCACTAGTTAGATTTAGAAAGTAATAGCTCTGTGGCTTTTCGTATTCACTATACTGGAGGTAAGAACCTCCTTTCAGGTTTAACTTTTCTAGAATAACTTCTTAAAATATTATTTTTTTCTTTTCACGAATTTACCAGATATTTATGAAAAATCATTTGACTTTAAAATTGGCCCTTTGAAGTTATCTGGACAGTTGAGCTTATTCCGTTGCTTTCCACAGTAAAAAAGAAAAGTAAAGGTTTAATCTATAATAATAATATTAGGTATAAAGAGGAAAAAATAGATTTTTGTTCGTTTGTTACAGGTAAACTTAGAAACTACTTGACTAATTTTAAAAATTCTTTCACCTAGACAAAAGTATATTATGAGCGAGTAATATAGGTTACATTTCATTTTCAAATTAACTTTCCGCCCGCGGCTCCGTTCGCGTGGACAACGCAGTTGTACCAGAATCGCTGTAATTTTTTTGCATAGATATAGATTATAAGCTGAAGAGTAACATAGGCTACTTTTTATTTCGGTACAACTGTGTAGTCCACGCGAGTGGAGCCGCGGGCGTAAAGCTAGTAGTATAAAAGATTTTTTTTACGTAATAACATATACGTCACAACAACGTCGAGGCCCCAAACTAAGCATTAGCTTAGTACCAAGCATTTGGGTACCAAGCGAAGACACCACAGTGTCAGTTAGTGTGTGTTAGTTACTATTTATATCAAATGAAATTGTAATCCTTACGAATCAATCAATATATTACGACCTTATTTAGTTTTAGATAAAGCAAGAAATAAACATCTGTCCAGATGATGTCACAGGGATACTTTAACAGACAAATTTTAGAAAATAAATTACTTAAAAGTTGCAGACTTAGTTTTTTTTTATATCAAGCGAAAGGTATAAGTATAGATTGGTCTATATTTTCGAGAAAAAATTTAAAAATAATACATCAAGAATGCTGGTCCAAGCCCATACATAATTAACACAAGCCGCTACTTATCACACATCTCATGTTTTACGTGTACACATGTACATAGCGTTCCATTTTACACATTTTAACACGTCAATGATTTTAGAGCCGTGCCAAGTCCGACTTTGTTTTTCAATGTATCTATTACCGTGAATGCCCGATATTAGAGAATGTCAAGATGCACCAGTGTTTGTTGACAACCACCAATTTCGTTGGTGTGAGCCCGTTTTTTTAGTATTATCATTATATTAAGACATGTACCGGTGCATGTAAACAAATACCAGTGCGTTTCTGTGTCTTAGAAACACCAATTCAGTAGAAAAAACGTGAACGTTAACAATCTCCGGTACTTGTTCCAAAACCTTAATGATATTACTGTCATTTAATTAATTTGTTAACTGATTGATTAATTTTAAACTCGAAAAGCTTCGGTGTGACTCGTCGCTCCGCTCCGCTTCGCTCGTCAAATTGACATCAACCAATCTGGGCCAAATTTGAAATTGATGAAAAGGCTTCTTGGGTGGCATGTCACCCACTTTGTTCCTCGCATTGGCGTAAACACATCTAACTTATCAATTTAGAAAATAACGGATTTTTTTTCCAAAATTAACCAAGCCGTCGTAGTTGTGTATCGTCCCATTTTCTGGATTTCCGTAATTCCCATAAACTGAAAAATAAATCTACTTTCAACGTGCACTAGTGTGTCTTAAGATACGCCACATGTCGGATATTCACGGTGACGTATCTATTAGTAAGAAGCATTTGAACTAAAAATAAAATGTTGTTATATATAAGAATAAGAGACAGTCGGCACGTAAGCTAGGATAGTCTCGATAGTGTAAAACACGAATGTTATTAAGTATCGGTTGTTACCGACAGGTGGTGGTTGCGAGGAGGCGCGACCTGTGCTGCTGTGGGGCGGACCGGCCATCATGCCTCCGCCAGCGCTGCCCATGCGCCGGCCCTCTCTCATTCTGCCCGACCCGCACTCACCGCTCGGCCTCAAGAGCGAACTGGCCGACGACTCCAGCCAACACTCTCTCTCCGACCGTGAGGGTACCGCCGACACACCCTCGGACCGCGGTACCAACGGTGCCCCCATCGCCAACACCGACAACCTCGATGTTGTCGATCTCCGCCTCAAGTCCGAGACGATGGCCAACGGCTACGCTGCATACGGTGACGGCCTGGAGCTGAACACCCCTGCTCCCACAACCCCCTCCGATGGACCCTCTCCACTCGCTTCCTTTACGCAGCAGCTGCAGGCCATTCAGAACCAGGTGCAGACCGACAAAATGGTCGAGAGCGTGACCGCAGCGCTCTTCAACTCTGACAGCTCCGGTCAGATGTACGTCGACCAGCCGATGCTGCCCATGACTGCCATGGACCCGATGCAGCGGTTGATGGTCAAGCGGGCTGCATTGCAGGACGACATAAAAGTGATGTCCGATATGCGGCTCGGCGAGTCCGGTTACCCTGGCAACGTGATGCCATCCGGGATAGACTCGCGCATCGAGGCGCGCCTTATGGTCTATGAGCACATGACGGCCGCCGGCACACCTGCTGATCCGCCCTACCACCCGTACACTGCCATCACCAAAATGGAAGCCCAGATGGAACGACGGCTCGCTCAAAATGTTCAGATGGAACGGCAACTCGCTCAGAACGCCCAGATGGAGGCTCTCGTCGAGGATGCGATGAAAGCGACTGCTGCGATGCTGCCCGCCGACGCAGCCAAGCTCGACGCGCTTGTCAATTCCACAGTGGAGGAGCACATGTCAGGCGCGACTTCACCTTCGACCGGGTCACACACCTCGCACGCCTCCGATGTGCTGCTGAGTCCAGCAGCGGGCGGTGGTGTTGTAACACGGACCCAGTCCGAGTTGATGCCATCGATGACTGCCACCGCGATTTCACCAGAGGTTATCCTCAACCCGCAAGTGTCACCAAGTATGCTGTGCGAAAATTCGCCGCGCATCGGGCTGCCTGCAAGCGGGGTCGGCACTGCCGCACAGGACGATCTCTTGATGATGCAAGATTCTGTGGGCCTGCCTACCTCGGTAAAGACGCCGCCCTCGGCCGTCAAATCGATGATCCTGAACGCAGCCGCCGAAATCCTCACTTCGGACTCAACTATGAACGCGCTCGTCACGTCAGCCATCAATACGGCCAATATTTTGTCCACGGAGAACGCAAACGGGGCCGTGCAGACGACGGGCGTGGACGTACAGCCTCCGGCCGAACCGACAACGGAGGCTCCGCTGTCTGCCATGTCGCAAGCCGTGTCACAGGCCGTCACACAAGCGGTGTCACAGGCCGTGAGTCACGCCGTGTCACAGGCCGTCAGTCAGGAGATGACGGCGCCTGTGCAGGGCCTGACCGACATGAGCGACAGCGATCTACTCTCCTACATCAATCCGAGCACTTTCGATCAAGGTTAGTATTGCATAATAATTGCATAAAAATTAAATAAAACAAATAAAAATAATACACTCAATCACTTTCTCTAAATTTCACATAATTTATTCGTTAATTTAATGTGTTATTTCTTTCACAGTATAATGAGACTTCAAAGAAAAGTTGCAAGCGAAATCTGAAATAGTGGTACCGAACAAGCTAATTTGTACTGATCAGAGTTTATTGGTATTTACATGAAGATTTATATATATGTGAGAGACTATTTTGTATTCAGATTTTTAATGCATTTGTAAATACCCAAGATGAGTGCGTGGCTCAAACTAATTGTTATTTTTAAATGAATCAATATTTTATGTCTAATTATTTTATTCTATTTACGAACGTAAAATCTCTTATTCAACAACTAAATTATAGCGTAATTGTTTGATGAATTATTTTAAGAATTTTAAATTTTTAACTATTCTTACTTGTGTAGTAGTCCAAAGAAAACTGACACAATCGATTTGCTAACACATATGCATTTACATGCGCGTAAAAGAGACAAACTATATATATATATATATATTGCTATACTTCTATATATGTATCTATTATAATGCATATTTCAGTATATATATCACTTGTCTATTACTTCATAATACAAGCGTAATACTTGCTTACTTTGAGACGAGATGGTGTTGTGTGGGATGATCCAGGTGTTATTATTGTTAACCTTACGTACAGGTAAATGCATATGTTTGAGTAAAGAAATTTTGCCACCTTTGCGTGGACTATCTATACCGAATGCTGTGCAAATGTTGATGTTCAAATTGTCAATTATTAAAAAAAAAATCAAGTCAGTATTACAGGGCTATTGAATACAACATCCACTGCTATCTAATGAGTTTTGTATTGTAATGCAGCGCTGCATCTAAGGAGGGACCTAGATATGACCAAACTCATTTATAAGTAAGAATCATCCGACTTTAACTATTTTTATTTGGCACAATCGGTCATAAAACACAGCTAGGAACCGATTTTGAAAAAGCCAGTTATTTTAAGATGAAAAATATTCCAATAGTGTTTATTCAAAAGTTCACTATTTTGAAATGAAATGTAATAAATATTTAACTTGTGCCCTTAGAAAACAGACACTGTTAATTTTTTTCAAAACCGGTATTCAATAATTTCCATAAAATTTGCTTCTCCTTAGTGTAGCGCTGAGTGTGTTTAAAGGGCATATACATATACCTATAGTTAAGTATGCATATAGATAAACAATTGTAAATATTAGCTTATTATTGTTAGAGGAGGTCGCGCGGTCAGAGTTGATTTATTTCGTATATGCGATCCGGTATGGTTTTAATAATGTACTAGCCAATTATTAATCTATGTAATTTACTGATCAATTTTGACTAATATTTGTTGTATTTCGAAGATATATTTTATGGTGAATTCTATTTATTGCATTATTTATTGAGTTAATTTGACTTTTATACACGAATTTTCTCATTTAAATTTATATTGCATCTGGCGGATTTTTGGCGGGAAACTTGTGATTATAGTAATATCGCAGCTCGAACGGGCTGCTTGGGTTGAAACCATATCTATATAGTCGCGAGTCCGTGACCAAAACTTCCTAAAAGCTAAATGTTTTATAAGTGTTAGTACTTACAGTGCAAATGATATGTAGATACTGAGTGTGGTCTGTCGACTAGATAAATAAAATTAAAAAAAATAAGTAACAGTTTGCTAAAACCAATTTTGTTTTAGTATGTCGCTAGTATTTATATATACAATACTGTATTATCTTTTTTGCGTTGCCATCATCAGATGGCAGTTGTTGAACTCCACCAACCCGCACTGGAGCAGCGTGGTGGATTAAAAACTCTCATCCCGAGGAGAGGGCTAAGCCCCTTCAATGGGGCATAATGGGCTGATATGGATTGTCATTTAAATATTCCTCGACATAAATATTGTAATAGGTTTTTTTTTAATAAATCATTTATAAAAAATTTGGTTTTTAGAAGGTCAAGATTATTTTTATACACGGGCTCCCGGTCTAATATGTCGTAGCCGAGATGGTATAACGCGACCGCGCCTTCGATGTCCGAGTGAATGTGATATATAACAATATATTTTGACACGCACTTAGATAATAATTAGTAAGCGAAAACTGTACTGATGTGTTTAGAGCAAAGATTTATTGTATACCTATTTTAATAATGTTGTTAGGTGTTAGTTGGACGCTAAATACGTTATTGATGTGCCATTTTACGATGTGTATTGATGCGATTGGGGTGCTCGCGTGTCGCTGTGGATTTGTTGAGGGATTTTTAATAGCCGACTACACATTTTATACGGAACGATTTATATAGTTTAATGTTTTGTTCACATATCAAAGTGCCTTCGGATAATATACACTGAAGAATTTGGCCTAGATATAATCAATATATTACCACTGATTTATGCAACAGGACTTGGTGAAAGGAACACTGAGCTGCCAAATTTTTAACGTCATCTATTGTTGCAGTGAATCAACACTACCTTAAAGCATTGAGTTGATAAACAACTTTTAATGGGTTGGACCAAAATTTTAAAATTGTGCGACAAATATAAAATTGAAAGGAATAAGGTTTTATAACAACCTCTTAAAATAGGTATATATTTTTCTTTTTATGAGTTTGGCAGATATTTAAGAAAATTCATATGACGTTGAAATTGTCCCTGTGACGTCATTTGGACAGTTGGCCTTTTCCGCTGCTTTCCAAAGAAAAAAAGCAAAGATAAACTTAAAATATTTCAGTTTGTCACTACGTCAAATGAAATTCTAATTCTCATGAATATATCGAAATTTTATGACTTTATTTAGGGACAATATTATTTGATCCTCTAAAATCTAATTGATCTATTTATTGTAAATAATATTCAAGCGTACTCAATATTTTGTATACAAAAATATTTGGTCCTCTTTTTTATCTAATGGTTTTTTTTTATAATAACAGTTTTCATATCACGTATGCCTTTTAAAATATAAAAATACAAGAAAAATTGGAATATATGGATACCTACTCCGACTGCTGTTCCAGTCCGTTAGGAACATAAAAATCGCGCGAATCGAATTTTCGATCTCATAATTTATTGAAGATAAATCGAAATATATAAAAAAGTCTCAAAGTTTAAGATATTTAATGCTCATTTATCTTATCTAAAATATCGATTGATTTGATTTATTTTATGTCTTAGAAAAAGAGGATCATTAAAAACGATGACTGTTTAAATTTTATGCTTGCTGTTTTCGTAAAATTAAAATAGTCATTTAAATACATGCCCTTTATTTAATCTTAGATAATGCAAATAATAAACATTGTCAGAACGACGTCACAGGAATATTTTATTGATCAAATTTGAAAAATATTACTAACGAGATAAACTTATAGACTGGCTACATTTTCGAAAAAAAAAAATATAAAAATTATATGCCAACAATTTCGGTCCAAGCCCCCTTATTAGCGCGGTGCCTTAAAGTAGTAAAATTTCATTGTCACTACGTGATACAAATTATATGTTTATAATTTGACTTATAATCACCTAAAAACTTATTGTTTATTGCCGATACAACCTACTCGATCCTTTTTGAAATAATAATAGTGGCAGGTAAACGGTGTCGTTCTGCTTTTACCAGAACTATGTTAAACACTAGTAGTTTGTTGTATTTATTTTATTATCCTAATAATTTAAGTGTATCATAAAATTGTCGTTAAATTTATAAAAATATATTCTTTTTAATGCCAATTTTGATTTAAAAAATATTTTAACAATACACTTATTAAGATGGTAAAATAAATATATGTAGTTTTGTTCTTCTGGTCAAATAAATTTTATATGGAAACCAATGGCATTGTTTAACTTTAATATGAATTCTGCCAACGTTCAATTAAAATATGTTGGACCAAAATTAGATTCAAGTTGATGGGTCCATGTTCGGGGCCTATGGCCGCGTTCTGTAAGAAATAAATATATATCAGTGTACATCACAGTATTTTTTATCAGGGACCATAGAAAATAAATGCAAAATGTAAACTCCATTTAGGTCGCTCGTTATTATTCCTTTTGTTTTTAAGAGAGATATATTTACTTTTTTCGTTGTAAATGTAATGGGTTTGAACCAAAATTTTAAAATTGTAATCAGATGGTAATTAAAATGTACAATAGGCGCCACCGATGTAAAAGGGCGCCGGATGTACACACTCGCCGATCTGAGGCAAGCGCCAGAGGCCCCTCTTTTACCCGCATAGCGCTGCCTCTGGCGCTCGCCTCCGCTCGGTGTGTGTAGCCGGCGCCCTTTTACATCGGTGGCGCGTATTGTATAAGGTTCTAGAATAAGTTCTTAAATTTTTTTTCTATTTATGAATTTGCCATATATTTATGAAAATTCATCTGGTAAATTGTCTCTGTAAAGTCATCTGGGCGGCTGAACTCATTGCATTGCTTCCCACATTAAAAAACCAAAGCCAAAACTAAAAATTAATGAGGTAAGGTCACTACGTCAAATGAAATTGTAATCCTCATGAATCAATTAAAATATAACTTGATTTTGTGTAAAATGTAAACTGTCCGAATGATATCACAGGGATATTTCATTATTCAATTTTTGGGAAAAAAAATGACAAAAACTCTGTTTTTGTGTTATTTTATATATTGGTATATATTTTGTTAAACGTTTTAATCCAAGCCCATTTGGCGAATCTCTCATGTAACTGAAGCGCAAAACTTGATGTCTTCCTCCCTTTTATCTGAATGAAATATTGTAATGATATTTTATATTTTTATATGAAGTCTTGACCCTGTGCGGTGCTGTGAACATGTTATGATTTTGTTTTGAAATATTTGTTATTATTATTTTTTGTAGCGTAACTTTTATTTATATGTATAAGACTTCGGCGAAATATCAACTGGATACCAAGCGCGCTGAAATTGACCGCGCGAAGTAGAATGCTACTCCATCATTTTCTTGGCTACTATTTACATCTGAAACGCCTTTTTATTCTTTTATTTAGCTAATATTGATTTTACTTAAAAATTTCAATATTTGGTTTGACATAAAATTAAATTAAATACATTTTGATTTTATTTATATAATTTATTTGCTTATACGATGATAATCATTCTACTAACTTTATAAATGTGAAAATTTGTATGTTTGGGTTTGTTACTCAATCACACAAAAACGATTGAACGGAATCGGATGAAACTTTACAGTAATATAGTGTAAACATCTAAATAACATATAGGTTATTTTTTTCCGTTAAAGGCACGGTTCCTATGGGATGCATATTCTTCATAAAACGGCTGAACGGATTTTGATTTTAATACGACTGTATTGGAATAACACACAGGATTAATTTTATCCCGGAAAATATACAGTTCCTGTAGTCTTCTTGCTAAAATGGTTAAACGGATTTATTTAAATTTAAACATGTAGTCTCCGCGAAACGGGACGATCGCTAGTATTATTATAAATTTATTGAAAATATATAAGTAAATATGAACCGCTGGCGCCAAATTGTTAAAGCTAAGATTTTTCCCAAAACAAGAAATCACAAAATTTTATGCTTCAAGTTATAATCTAATTACATTTTAAATCTGGCATTATGATCTCAAAGAGTTTTAGAACTTTGTTTCTAATATTCCGAAATATATTGTAAGTAAATGAGTTTTGTTTTGGGCTTGTGTATCCAGAAGGTGTTTGGGCGAAAGTTGTAATGTTACGTTTGGTGTTTTCAACCTTAGCCTAACCAGGTAATATTTTTAGCGTTTCATATAATTTTTTGGTCGTAAACTTCAACATTTGTTTCAAAACGGAATTTATTTCGTCATTTTTACAACATGATGAATCTGACATTAAAATACTGTTGAAATAGATTTGGCGCATCGGAAATTTTCGTAGACGGTCGAATGTTGGATTATGAATATCAAAAATGGCGGATAATTAAATTATTCGCTTTAATGATGAAATTTAAATACCATTAAAGTCTAGTACATTATAGATTTTAATTTTGAAATTACGGAGATCTCCGGTGTGTCTGATATGTAGTTCAATGTTTGAGGTGCTTTTGATTTTAATAATGGAATAAACATTATTCTTATACCCTAATATCGATGTATATTGTCTAGTCAGTGTCAACACTGAAGCAACTTGCCGGTCGTTAAATGATAATTGTGTATGTTATATTTGTTTTGATGTAATTAAATGTTATGGAAAACCAATCGAAATCTTTATTATTTACATACCTGAATTTTTTAATTTTCATCAATTATATTTTGTTATACTAACACTACTAACTTTCCAAAATCAAAATGAGAGACATGACAAGGTTTTTCTAAGCAATCATGAATGAATAAAATTATACTAGAAAAAAAAAAATCTCAATTTTATCATTTATTTAGGATAGGTACTCTAAAATTCGAAAAACGAAACATTCCGTAAACGCAAAGCTAATTAATTTAACCTCTCTCATACGTCAACTTTCGTCGCTGTTACTCGCACCGCATGACATTCTGTAAAGAATTTATAATCCGACTTATTGAAAAGACGGTTTGTTAGAATGGATGTCTTACAATTGTATAGTGTTTTTAATCGGAGGGATTCTATTATGTGTCGCTCGCAATGCCATCAGTAAGTAGATACGCATACGCATGAAATGGGGGACGACAGATGCGGAACAGTTGGCAGCCTTATGATAAACACTTTTTTTTACAAAAGTGTACCATTTTGTTGATTGCTGATAATGTTTCATATTTTTTTATAGAAAACAGGTTTTCATATACATAATTATACCACATATAATTTAAAAAATACTTTAAAAACATTGGACTTCATTTATTTGATTGTACCTAATTACATAAAAATTACAATATATGAGCAGTATACCCCAATAATTACACTAAAACATGCCCCCAAGATTTGCTTTACAATAGAGTATCGTTATATACCAAGATACGAGCACAGAGTGAATGTACAGAACAACACAAAAATTATTAGAACAATAGCTGCCCACGCAGGCACCGTCCCTGGAACAAAAAAATATTATTAATAAATTGTTTTTAGTAAAAAGTACAAATTGTCCTAGTTGATAATATAAGAGTAGATAATAACTACATAGAGACGACACTAACGAAACATGGAGATAGTTGAAAGTATGAAGAATCACAGAGTAAGTAAAAAGCTACAATTTTTTCTGTCGTGTTAATCAAAAGTGCAATAACTAGGTCTGATCTACTTTCGAGAAAATCGCGGTTAAAGTTTTTATTTTTGTTTTGTTTGTATCTCTATGCCCATAAAAGACTAAGTTGAAACTTCCCGTAAAAATAATACGTAATAACTGTTTAAGACGAGAATATAGAACTCGTTTTGCTCATGTCAATAATGCATACAAGTCTGTTAGGCCCGAATACCAAATTACTGCACCTTTGATTAGCACGGCAGTTTTTTATCCTGGATATATCCAAGAAAGAATATAATAAAGATTTAGAAATGAACAATGAGCAGTGCTTAGAATTGTAAGATGGAATAGTAATCACGAAGTGAAATTGGAAAACCATTGCACACAGTGAAGGGCTCTATAGTAAGAATGAAGGTTAATGGTTAAAATTCAAATAAATTTAATAATAATAATAGAAACTACTCAATACATCATTTTTATATCAACATAATTTTTTCAGAATTTTCCACCAAATAATTGAAACATTAAAGGGGAAGGAGGACACACTTTTTAGAACTTTAGGAGCCCTTATCCCGATAACAATTGACTTAAATAAAATAGTTATTTTCAAACCCCTATATAA
Source organism: Luffia ferchaultella (assembly GCA_949709985.1). NCBI lineage: Eukaryota > Metazoa > Arthropoda > Insecta > Lepidoptera > Psychidae > Luffia > Luffia ferchaultella. The sequence continues at coordinate 25,904,418 of OX453241.1, read as the reverse complement.
AAAAATTAAAAACCATCTATAGGTACCCTACACGTTGGTGTGCGTTGAGAATTTTTCGCCCCTCAATTACATGTTTAGCGACCTACTCCAAATCAAATTTTACGTAACTTCTTTCATAGTACATTAAACACATTAAAAGCTTTGAGACACTCAAAATTTTAAATTGGAATACATCTGTATGTTTTTAAAATAATAATTTAATGAGCAAACTATTTAGTCGTGTTGACATATTCAACATGTCTAGTTACATTTTTAAATGAATTATTTTTGTTTTTTTTTTTAATAAAAATAATTTTTAAGTGAAATATATTCAAGAATGAGTCTTGAAGAAAACCAGTAAACCATACATTTCTGACCAGGTGGAAAAATACTAGAATAAACGTTTTCAAATCTGGTTTAGCCAGATGGAAATTTGCATAGAGAATAATGGACAATATTTTGATAAAATATAAAACAAAATATAATAAATATATTGTTTATTTTTCACATGTCTCAAAACTTATATAGCAACCCACGTATTGCGGTTCATTACACTAACTTATAAAATTTTATCTATGCAGTACCAATAATAGTCTCCAAGTACAATGTCTGGTTTTGCTATTTGGCCGTGGATCCCTAAAAAGTGGCATAGTTATAAGAAAGTTTATGCATGTTCTAGCCTTTTAACAAAAGTTATGTATTTGAAATAAATAAAGAATGTAAACTTACTGCGGTGCGGCAGACTGTGTATGCAAAGTCGGTTGTCCACTGAAATAGACAGCAGCGCCACCTCGCTGGGACTGGTGACGGGCGGTCCGCCTCCGCGCACAGGCACGAACTGCAGCCCCGTCACGAACATTGAATGCGCGCCACTCACGTGCAACACGCGCTGTATCAACAATTTTTTTTAATTTTGGTAAGTAAAATACATACCTACTACACGTACATTTCGTTTTTATGATAGCTTTCCATTTACATAAGAAAAAAAAAAGTAATCGGCACCATGCACGCAGTACGAGCAAGGACCGCTTCCAAATTGTGGGTTCCAAAATCTGGTTTATAAACAGAAATATTGTTTATAAATAATTGAATATTAGATAAGACAAAAATCGCTGGTCTGATACTACGATCTATCAATATTCCACAAAACCACCCGAAAAAGGGAGGGAATTATTTTATATACGGTGTTTTCGTAATCTATAGTCTAATGTGTTATTGTTTTTTTATGTCAATTACTTGACTCGAAGGTGGTCGCGCGAGTGTTCGCGGGTGGTCGCCGTCAGCTATTTCGCCTTCAAACTGGCAACTTATACACCATTAGACCGGCGTTTAGGTGGTTGGAACAAACAATCGATATGCTACCTTTACTATGATGGACACTACCGCTAAATATATAAAAAAAACTCCGACACAAAAAATGGGTTGTCTGGGACTGCTAATTATTAAATTTTTTAAGTTTACTTAGCGGTCCCAGACGCCTTTAAGGATCTAATTTTTTTTAAAGTGAACAAACTTGTATTATTTCACACATTTTAAAGATTAGTTTTTTGTGCCGGGGGTTTTTTAAATTTGAAATTAAATTTTTATTTCAAAATTTTTAAACTTAGTTATTTAGTTAAACTAATTCATACATGACCAGAAAAAAAAATTCAAGTTTTTAGTTTTCATTTCATTAGTAAATATTCCTCATTTCCTTTCAATATAGTGTACATTATTCTACTAGTCAAGCCCTTTCATTTGCTACCCATATTGATGGAGTAGTGAAAAAACAAATGTAATTCGCCATTTTGTGGTGGCGGCCATCTTGGATTTGAAATTTGTCATAGTATAAAGTATTCTACTAGTCAAGCCCATTCATTTGATACCCATATTGATGGAGTAGTGAAAAAATATGATATCCGCAATTTTGTGGCGGCGGTTATCTTGGGCTGATTTTCATCAAATATAGCTAAGAACACTCCCGACTAATTCATCTTTCAAATAAAAAAATCCGCATCCAAATCGGTTCATCCGTTTGGGAGCTATGATGCCACGGACAGATAACAGATACACACACAGTCAAACTTATAACACCCCTCTTTTTGCGTCGGGGGTTAAAAATATGTTTATTCCTGAGTATTTTGTTTTCTTTATAAGTGTTAAATTCGCCCCTTACAGACGTCTTAATTAGGACGTTTGTATTTAGGGGCTAGTTAATGAGCTAAAAGAGATACTTGCTGTCAATAGTAGTACAATCGCATAAATTACCTGGTCCGAGTGATTGTCGTTTAATAGAATTTGGTATAAGTATGATACCATATCTATAGAAATGTCAAAATCATAAACGGTGAAAATTTACCTGTAAACTGAAAGCAATATAGATGTCCACAGATCCACTAAACATGGTGCCCACACCAACGAATCTGCCATCGTCCCTTACAGCAAGTGCTGACAAGCTTTCATCTACTGACATGGTACGTTTTAATGTTCCATCTTGAGGGTCCCAATATTGTAAGAGACCCTTCTGTTTGCCGGATCGACCGAGCGGGTTCGCCAAGGTGAATAATCTATATACACCCTTTTGATCTTCTATTAAGCCGAATCTAATTGAAAAAAATATACAATATATAATTACTATTAAATTGTTATTAAATTATTAATGAATTTGATAAATAACGTATTTTTCTTATAATTCATAATTAATATTTTCGACTCCAATATCACTAAAAATATTTATATCTGAAATTTCTAGTTTATAGATTATTATTCCCTACATTGAAATGCCTTGAATTATATATTAATGAAACAATCATATTTTAGAATTACAGTAATTACAGTAGTAACCTATTCGCTACTCTTTAACCATATTTGGTGAAATTGGAGGTCACAACCCGTTTAATTAACAGAGACAATTGGTTGATAAGATTGATGACTAGTTAGTTAAAAGGTTAAACTGAATTACAGTTTTAAAAAAGTAAACGATTTTTTATATGTCTTCTAATATTTTGAAAGGGACATGAGACAATTTTTTCTCATAAATCATGTGTTAAAATGGCACTAGTCCTAACTCGACATAGGATACATTTTGTCTCTCTGTTTGTCTGTCCGGGCTGATCTCCGAAACGGCTGAACCAATTCAAATGAAACTTTACAGACTAAAAAGGAGGTTGTCAAGAGTGACACAGATTACTTTTTGTCTGTCACCTATAAACAATAAACGGCAAGTGAAGTCTGCTTCGATCAAAGGTGTTCTAGAGCGTCACGTCGCGTTCCTTTAGCTGTCCCGGCACAAGTGTGTAGTCCAGGCGGCCGAAGCCGCGGGCGGAAAGCTAAAATGGTATATGTCCATTGTTGATTTTATTTTGAAGTATAGCAAATACTGGACACTTTTTTGTTTACAACAAGCGCACTTTGATAGATTCTGAAAAGTTTTCATTTGCGGAGTTTTGCCCTTTTCGAAATGCCAACGTCAATTATCATCATGTTATTGAAACTGACCTGCATCGCTTGAATAAATATTTCGTCCCGTTAGGAGGCTGACATGTTAACTTGAGTATTGGGTCTCCCTTTGCGCTTGTAGACCACACATGAGCAAAACCATCTTTAGCTATGCTCACCAGCACCTTATCACACGGACTGAAGTCCAGGTCATCTAACTGAAATTTTATATCACATTATGCTTTTATTATATTTTAATTTTACTGAGTATCATCTGAAAGATTATTGAAGAATATGAAGAAGATAAGAAGAAAATAGCTTAGTTTGGGACTAGATGGCACTCTGTGGTATGTCCCAGATATTATTATTATTATATGATTCTCGCTACCAAACATCAAACAGATACCTATATGCATTGTTATTTAAAACGAGAAATTGGACCTTGAAAATTCCTGTATTTTTTGGTAAATCACCCTAAATATAAAATTGTAATAGGATTCTCATATTATTAACTTGGTCAAAAGGCTCAGTTGTGACTTACACCGTGAAAAGAATTAGTTTCCCTTCAAACCGTTAGGTTGGTGTATTTCAGTAGGTTCCTTTGCATGATGAAAATCCATGGGTATAAACCGGTTACCTATCAATTTGTTTCAATAATATTATTAATATTTAAGCACTAAATTATTTAAATTTAAAAAAATCTGTAGAAATTATTATTTCTGACAGATACAATTTCTTTTTTCTAATCCATGACATCTTTGCTACTTAAGGGCTGTTTTTTAATTACTTAAGACAATTTGGGGAGGGAGGGGGTCCGACTAGATGTTATTGTTTTTAGATGGGGGCAGGAAGGAGTCTATAAATATAGTTCTTACGTAAGATCAAAAAACTAAATTAAAATTATAATTTATGTCTACAACCAAACTTTACACCCTTATTTTTGCAACTGTCTCTAAAGATTAACAGTGACACTGCTTTTCAAAAGGTTCCTTACAAGTTTTGTTGTCCATTTGTCTGATTGCGCTCGACAGGAAAAATTGGTTCAGTATGCTCCAAATATTTTGTGTCGAAAAAGGCTATGCTATTACACAAAAAAGCATTGTATCGAAATTTAAAAAAAGCAGCCGCATATTCAAGATGGGCTTTGGCAATGAAGTTAATGTCGAAATCGTTGAATAGGTGGGCATAGACGATCATACTAGCATAAATGAGACCGAGAATTTGATGCAGAGCAGATACGTTTCAGTTGCAGATCTACTTTCCGATTGGTTGTTGAGTCCCTGGACCCATTCACATAATGATTAGAAGTAAAACATTACTTTTGTATAATAAAAACCAACAAATTTTTATATTTTTTTCCTAAGTATTTGTAATTTTTTGTAATTCCTTTGTAATTTTGGCAGACAACAATTTTACATAAGAATGAATGAGGGGAGGAAGTTTAAACAAATCTTATTTTTTCTAACACAGGGGGGGGGGGGTTAAAAAGTGGTAACAATTGTCTTACATCATTAATCAACAGCCTCTTACATGAAATATGTTGATAAGTCAATTAATATATCTGTAAAAGATAAATTATAAAAAAAAATTATTATAATGACTGGACAAAATACCAGACTTACTTCTTTACTATGAGCTTCAATATCAAATAGGAGATGCATTTTGGGAAAACTCCACAGCCGGACATAACAGTCCGTGCCACCTGTTGCCATCATTTTTCCATTATTGCTGATCCGTACAACACGTTGCATAGCCTCATCACTAAAATATTTTAAAAAATCTTAAAGTAAGTCTGTATTCAAGAATGTTTTAAAGCTGCAAGAATTATTGCAAAATTATATTACTAGTATTATTATCACAACTTTCAAGAAAAAACAAATAGCTCAATTTGTTGTTTAATTTAATTGCAGGTATTTAGTGTTTACTATAAAATAAACTCACCCAAAATCTGTTTGTACTATATCACATGGCCTTATTTCAAATGATATTCGTTTCTCAGTTGTATTGCTGTTTTTATCCATCTTAGAGATGTTCTCATTTTCTGAAACGGTTCTTCTGCGGCGTCTTATAAGCCCATTTTCAGCTCGAAAACTTCCTCGTCTCATTTCTGCAGCATCCACCATGCGAATGTTGACTCGGTAGAGTTGACAGTGGCTTTCCTGGCCTGCAGTGAGATAAGTTCGGGTCTGAACAGCGCGCACTGAACAATTCATCACGACATTTGCCCCTGTCTCATGCCTCATCACCTCTTCGGCAACAAATCTACTGCCATTGTGAGAAAGTTCGAATATTTCCTAAAACAGACACTTTATAAAACACAATAGAAAGCGTATGCAGAACCGAAAAAGCTGTGACGACACGTAACATGAAATACAATGATTTTGCCTACGTGAACAACCATTACTTTGATATAAACTTACAAATCCATTGGCTACACCGGTTTTGGACGCTCCTCCACCACCCGCGACCAGCACATGCCTGCTGGTCAGCGTTTGAACTGTGTATAAAGGAAAATCCACTCGCGCCAACAAACCGTCGTTTCTGTTATGATGCATATTGACCTAAATCATTTATTTACCTTACACTACTAGAGCCACAACTTTTAGCAAAGGTTCACTGTGTTCAAAGTGAGGCAACATATGTCTTTAAACATAATATAAATTAAAACAATTCGAAATAACAAGATCAAGAAACACGAAACTAGAACAAAACTTTGAACGATTATCTCGTAGTTCCAACATGACAAAAGTCAGTCATACACATATTGACATTGACAGTTCGGTATGACCACTTTTAAACAATTATTTTGTTTTTAGGCGTATCCATTTTTGTTAGTGTGCGTTCTAGATATACCCCCAGGTATACCTACCTCTATATTAGTTTGTAATCGTTTGAAACGAGGTGACTCAACTCTTTTCCACCAAGTATAATACACTGTATAATACAGAGATACAGTATGATATGATACAGTATAGTACAGTGTATTATACTTGGTGGAAACAAGTTAAGAAAGTATGAGGCGCTTTATTTGGATTATGCTAAGTAAATATATATCTATGGCTAAGTACCTATCGATAAAATGAAATTTTTAAAAAATCAAGAAAAATAAAAGTTTAGACATTATTATAAAATACCTTGACATTTCGACATCTTGTCTGGGCTTGTATTATAGTAATTTATTGACTTTTATTTTGTGGGTATTTTACTATATAAACTCCGAAAAAAGCTACGATAATTAGGTACAATACAATACATCGCCCGTCGCGAGTTTGCGTTCCTGACACATGATATTAATAGCTGTAACATCATGAGTTGACATAATAATATAATTTTTAATTTAATTTCGTGTTATTCACATAAACCACAGAATATATACATAAACCATCCAATTACTATACCGATTACGACCTATCAGGAACGCAAACTCTCGGCGGCCGATACTTAGCTGGAGCAATTTGCAGTTTTTTCCCCTCTACATGTTATTGATTTTTATGTTTGAAACTGGCCCTATAGCTATACCCCAACCCATCACTAAACCGTTTGCCAAACGTGGTGATTATTATAGCAAACACTCATAATGACATACACAAAAACACAATGGCCCCCCAGTCTCCGGCGCACAGTGGGGTCTGAATCATCAAAACATGGCATGAAGTCATATTAAAAATTCAACCTTTTTACGGTTTGCTTATGTCTTTAATATAACTAGTAAATTGTTTTATTATTTGCCATATACGCCTTCTCATTACCTACACAACGCGTTCGGCTATTATCAATCGAAACTCGATCGTTCTGATGCTCTTACGTTACATTGTTTGCCGCCCGTGAAGAAACTTAAAACTTGCTATTTAATTGTTTGAAAATGAAATAATTTACGAATGAGTGACAATATGGTAAACTTACCTAGAGGTAAGTACTTTGTATTTTAATATTCGTTTGTTTGTCACATTGTTATTATAAAGAGATTTGACTAGTTATGTATTACTAGGCGAAAACCGCTAATGGAGTTTATTTTTCGAAATTTCAATCAGACTTACAGTATCCTTCCGGGTTCTTCCGAGTCACGAAATTTACAGTAACATTTCCTATCTGCCTTCTAGGAAACATGATAAAATCTTGCCCAAGCACAGACACTTTTAAAAAATAAACCAAGTGCATGCGAACACTTAATGCGTATTCGCACGTACGTACTTGGCCTATTTTTTAGTAGTTAGTGTTTGTTTAATGTTATTTTTTTAACGTGTCTAGTTTAAACAGACAGACTGACGGATTTGAAGAAATTATAAGGGTTCCGTTTTTGCCATTTAAAAATGCAATATATCCATAAAAGTACGAATTGACTAGAAGCCCTCTTCTGCGTTTACCGTCTAACCACTCATACTCTAGCTAGCTCGTATAAGATGGCGAGTTCCAGTCCAAATTTAAGTGTGCGAGGTCTTTGCGCGCCGGCCTTCACCCCCCCCCCCCCCCCGCGAAATCCCCGCGTGCCGGTCTTCAACTAATAAATAAGATTTTTTACTACGTTCATACCTTCGTAATTATAATAAAAATAAATGTGTTCTAGCGTCCGAGTCTTAATTTATGTATTGCTATAAGTAGGTATTACAATATAATTTTGTATTAGGTACTGTTAAAGAACTGTATACTATTCCATAGAATGCCTTGCTTTGAGAACATGGCCATAAATGTTTTTCAGTCGGTAAAAAACAGCGAAGGCGATACCTAATGTTAATTCAGCGTAAGTAACGGTGGCCCCTGCTATGCGCATGCAAGCAACGGTCGCCGGTCCAACACTGTGTATTTTGTTACTTTATGTTTGCTGAATAGAACTAACATTTGCTCATGTACATTTCAAAAATATGATATCGTCGGTACTAGGTACTCTACACCTACACACGTCACGTCCCTGCCACGCCTCTTGGTCACAGATTAGTTCTATCGTGGTTATATCACTTGGTGCGAGCCATGGGTGCGAGCGAACGTCTCACGGGCAAAGCACTCTTCGATCAAATTGACGCAGTATCACTTGGTGCGAGCCATGGGTGCGAGCGAACGTCTCACGGGCAAAGCACTCTTCGATCAAATTGACGCAGTAACTCTCAAAACATCAGAAAATCTATAGATTTCGCGCTTCTCGCAACTATCCGAGGCGTTCAGCGATCGAATGACATTGAAATTGAACATCCACATTAAAAGCTTATAACGAATTATTGTGAAACGATTTTATTAAATTTTCCGAACAAAGTTACGGACCAATTTTAGAAAATTTGGTGATCATACGATGCCCCTCAAGTATACACTAATAATTTACATAAATGATCTCTGACTTTGATGTTTAAAATTGATAGATCTCAAATTAGTTATGACAATGTATACAATGCACATAACCAGATATTGAAATGGTTGCATTAATGGAAATTTACTGTTTTACTAATGCATGGAAAACTAAATGCATTAAATTAGCTCTTACAAATATCAATGTTCTCGGGACAAATTTTTTTTTTAATAATGAATCATTTGAATTAACCAACTCGACACTGTTTTTGGGGATTACCTTGGATTCGAAACTGTAATGGGGCACCCCATATATTTTCTTGCTGGTAAGCCAAGTTTGGCTGTTTATGCGGTAAGGATAATCAGACAGCTTGCGGATGTAAATACAGCTCGGTTAGTCTACTTTAGTTTTTCCGCAGCGTTGGCGTTATGATCCTTTTGTGGGACAGAGCCACTGTTATAGACGCAATTTTTATAATAAATAAAAGCTTCAACTTCAGGAATGATTTCAAGACTTTGTATTATGACTGTTACATCTCAATATATCTACAGTAATATTTTCGTGCATTAAAATATGAATAAAAATTAACAGTGTAGACACAAAATAGACATAAGTGGTGTGCCTTCATATCACCTGAAAAAGTCCATATCTGTTTTATTGGGCAAGGTGTAAGCATTTATAACAGATAGCTTCTAGAAAATCGTGCCATTGCATAAATTTAAAAAATGTTGTTTAGACAAAATTAACTTAAAAAGCCTATAACCAGTAGATAATTATTTAAGTGACCGACGTGTCCTAAGCAATCAACATGTTTTTGCTATTTGTGCAGCCTATAATTTGAAAAAAGTAATCACTAAGTGTTTGTCGTTTCTTCTCAGTATAAACTATATTCCGAACCGATAATAAAATAAAATAATAATTTGTAACTGTAACCCTTGACGATTGAAAAGTATTAGTATATAGTATGTAGTATATAGTAGTAGGCGCAAGCCTACTTGGATAAAAATATTTTGGTATGTTTACGAAAGCCCTAAAATGTTGAGCGCGTGACAACAGTCGTGTTGGAATTCCAAGTCAAGACATATATTTGGTTAATCCAACAACTCGCCAAAAGTCACAGGCAAAGGTTAATAAACAAACAACAATGAAACAAATAATCACATAAATTCTTTATTAATATCTCTAAATTTATACAACTCTTCATAAAATATCTAAGTTGACCGTAGGCTATGGGTTGAACACACCAATTACACTTACTTAGAATCTATGGTGTTGTTAACAATTACAATATTTTGTTTTTGGTAGGTAACTGCATTTAATTTTTGTAAGTACACATTCATCATTCTATTTATTTTTTCAATTTTGATTACACATGACTGCCTCAACTTTTTTAAATATTCTGACTGAGGTACTGACTGACTACAATTGGTGAATATTATAAATATGGTTATATATTCGGACTGAGTTGGGCATGGCGACGTGTAATCATGATTTTAAAGGACAAACTCATTGAATCAATCTCATCTCTCAAATCTCATAACGTATGTAACGTATGTGCATGCAAGAAAAAAAATTAATTTAAACAAACATTTAAAAAATACATTTTCTCACATGATAGATGAGAGCGTTTGGTAATATTATCATTTGTTAAAAGCTATAAACCGACATGACCAATTTGGTCTAGGTCATAAATAAAGATTTTAAAAATTGTATTTTTTTTAATTTGGTACATTTTAATGTTGCCAATATAAAAATTGACAAAATAAGTTATATAAGTCGTAATGCTCAGGTAATAATGTACCAAATTATTAAAAAAATATTTTTTTTTAATTCTTTATTTATGACCTAGACCAAATTTCGGAAAAATGCAAATACTTCATCATCTCTTTTTCATTTATGAAGGAAATACGGGCGTTTGATACTCAACATATAACACATAAATTACATTATAATAGTAAATGTAGCACACTAAAAGCTATAATAAATTATTAAAGACACTAAACAAAAGCAAGCAGATTTAGGTAAATGCACAAGCTGTGATTTGAGGTCAGGCTTTAATGAAAGTGCATTTATGTCCAAGATACACATCTGATCAAGATTACATCAATTTTAAGCAGAACAAAACCATTTTTGAATTTTTTTACAAACATGCTTTGAAGAGCGGATTTTTTTAACTATGTACCTAAGGTTTTTCGGATGTCCTCTAACTTTCGATTTTTCATCAAGCTTTCATCAAGATAAAGTTTAACTTTCCTTGTTTTATGTTTAATGCATGATTATATGCAAGGCATCTTTCTGCTATTTTTTTTTTATTGTTAATTACATTTTTATTAAAATTCAGCATAATAAAGTTGCTATATGATGGTTTATAGGGTTCTGTAGCCAAATAGCAAAAAAGAAACCCATATAGTTTCGCCATGTCCGTCCGTCTGTCTGTCTGCATGTCTGTTTGTGGTTTTTCTCGGAAACTATTGGCAATATATACATGAAATTTGGAAGGTAGGTGTAATCTATGAACCGCTACACAACGACGTAATGAAATTAAGATAATATTTTTTTTTTGGAATAGGTCGCAATGCATGTAACTGAAGTACGAAAAAAAATTCATCATATATTAACGTAAAAGGTACCAAACGATAGGTCTTAAAAAATTATATCAAGGTTTCAAACAATTTTTTTTTTATTTAAGTCAACAGTTGTTGAGAAATGCACTCCCAAGGTCCTAATTTTTATTAGAGTCATGTGTCCCCCCACTACCAGCTAAACCGTTGTTTTTCAATATGTGGAAAAATTTTATTACAGGAGTATATATAATGTAATTAAAAGTAAAACTATCACAGCTAACTAGACTGTATTATTTAACGAGTAATAAAATAACTTATAAAATGTACTTTTATAAGTAAAAATTTTGTGAAAATTCCATAGAAAATGACAGATAGCGTTTAGCCAATAAGCGAAAAGTAGATGCATTTTATCTTTGTGATGTTATTGTAAAAGATAATTTACAAAAAAAAAAATTTCATGATGAAAACTACATTGTATTACTAGGTACTATAAATTTACGATTTCCTTTGGAGAACTTATTCTCTTCACAATCGATACTAAAAGTCAAAGGTTCACTGTAATAAAATAAGTAATAAAAATTGTCTCTAGCTATCAGTGCACTGATGTTATTACTTTTCGGATTAGCCAGAGGATCGAGCGCCTTCTAAATAACTAACCAAATAAAAATTAAGTATATTTATACAATAATTCTCAAATTACATAATAATAATGATTAATGGTTAAGTTTGATTAACGTCGCGCTCGTTTTTTCATATTATATGGTGGTATGGAACCCTTCATATGCGAGCCCGATTAATACTTGGCCAGTTTTTTCACTTTATCCTTTCCTCATATTATTAAACACAACTTAAAATAACAATGCAGCCATTTGGTAGTAGGTTCATGTATAAATATTATTGGAAAGGCTATGGACTAGATTTTGATAAATCTATAGTACGATTTTATTAAATACAAAGAAATTTAAAATATATTTTAAATTGTCTTGAAATTTGACCTAGGTAGAATTTTCCACTGACTAACGCCTTGAAAAAAATCTACCAACTCGGGTCTTGATTTTTCTTGCTGGCAATATTTATAATGGTGTGTCAAGTGTTTGGGCTGCCCGCCGCCATGTTGAACAGTTGTCAGCAGTTGTCAGTCTCATGGCAATCTGTGCTTGGCAATGGTCCCCGAGTATTACAGTGTTGAGTGAGTACAACGTTTTTTATGGTAATTACATTAGATTTAAAGTTTTTCATACATCAGGTAATATCAATAATCTAATATTTTAAAAAGATATAGCTTTATTTCATTGATGAAGTCACAAAGTCTGCAAATAAAAAACTGGTTGGCAGTTATAGGGACTGCCGATAGAAGTGAAAGCTTAGAACTTTTAGTATTAAAATTTGAAAATTCATAATGTATAAATTTAAATTATCAACATCGATCAGGTTTTCACATCTATTGACACTCCAAGCATTAATTATATGGTTCCATTATACACCAAAAGTGGTGGAACATGATGTGGATAGATGTGAAAACCAGATTGACTTTGATAATTTCAATTTAAACATTAAGAAATTTCAAGTTTTAATACTGAAACTTCTATGTTTTCACTTCTATTGGCAGTCCCTATAACTGCCAAGTTTTTTTTTTTAATGTCCATCTCTCTAAAGAACACGAAATCAGTAAAACATTTACACTATATATTATGACATCAGCAGACTCGAAATTCATTTTCAATTTACACATGTAATTAAGCATGTAATGTTGATGTTGTCTATACTGTATAATTTAAATGCTAACACTAGATGGCGCTATCATGAGCATGTCGTGACACGAACCCATAAGATCGACTCCTACCAAAATACAAAATACTTGTAAATTTAGATACAAAGTGGATGCAGTGGGAAAGTGTAGACCATAAGTACATGAAGACTGAAAAAGGAATCAACATCAGTGCAGTCGCGAAAAAAAAACATCTAAAGTATTGAAAAAAGGAACTGTTGGAACTTTGATTCAATCTTTTGAAGACAGCATTCCAATATTTAAAGCACACTATTATACTTTTATAAAAATGAGGTCCTAATTCTATGTGAACGATGTATCTGATTTTTCTGAAATTTACAAAATTAAACTAGCATAAGAAATTCAGTTGATACACTTTGGTGCTTCTAAACAGCAAATAAAATAACGCTCTATACAGGTAATTTATTGGTTTCATTAGCTTTTACTAGTGTTTCACTTGTTTCGAAATTTAAAGAAGAAATAAAAATCTTTATTTGTTATCGCGGGTAATAAAAAATTACCAAATTTATCATACATATCATTTCAAATTTATCATACATATCATTTCAAATTTATCAATTTGAAAAGGATTTTGAATCTGCTTATCTGTATAATTCACTTGTACTTAGCGACCCACAGCTGAATTTCGTTTTATAAAATACTGGAAATTTACTTTAATCTGATCCACTCACGCTTAGAGAAGAGCCACAAAATAAATTTTAACAATACGGTTTAGGAACTCGTCATGTGACTACATCAAATAAAAGGCGTATATTAACCGACGAAGATAAATAATCTACGATGCCAAAAAGGATATGTGAAACCAAGACTAAACCATAATATTGGCCAGCCTGTAGCGAAGGAAAATATCAAAGTCAGAAGTTTGGAAGGCTTAAAAACTACCGTCATTTGCACTCTACACTGTACCAGTTGCAAAGTACATATGTCACCATTCCGAACAGAAATGTCAAAATGTATATATAGCTTGCACAAAAACAATTTTCTGGTAATACTGCAATGGCTAAACTTATTTTGATTATATCTGTGCCAATTTGTTTAGGTAAATAAGGAGAACTTAATTTCTTTTTCCGACTGTCATGTTTATTACCTAATTTGTATTTTAATAATGTGTTAAGTGTAAGATCTAAAAAATTATGGTATTTAGTTGCAATGTACCGTACTTTGATTAGTTTCATATCAATGTTTGTATCAATATATCATATTCATAACCTTATTTGAGATTAAACTTGATTGTGTAATATTTAACTGTAACGCTGTAGGATTACCAAATAAAATGAAATGTGATTTAACAAATACCTTAGGCAAAAATCAGGATAGTAAATGTCAACTCTGTACATATAATATGATTGAATTTTATAAGTATGTTACATATTGTCGTAGGTAAGTGGATTGTATTAATATGATTCTATACAAATATGCAATGTAAAAATTAAGTTCATATTGCGTAATTCATATATTATATATAAAAAATAATTCATATATTGTGATCAGCGCCTTACTTTTCCACATAGTAATTTTAAGCGTTCATTGATTTATTGGCGTCTCCAAATTTTTCGGAAATTCGTTTGTACTTAACAATTTATGCTATATATGTATCTATTTTGTCCTTCTTCAGAAGATAATTTATGCTGTAAAACCATTTCATTTATCATAAAATAGGAAGCATTGTCTATTTGAATAGTTATAAAAAAAAATATGCCACAAATTCACTGACAAATTAGTCAGAGGATACAAAAATTACCAGAATATAAATGTTTAATTTCATTAGCTGAAGTTAATATATATATTTCGATTGTAATAGTTATGTAATATTTATTAAAAATGCTTACATCCACTAAAATGCGTTTTACTTATTCAACTGTGTGCAATAAAGTTTTGTTACTCTGTGGAAAATTTAATCACACAATTAACTTTAAAACCCTAATTATTAATCCTATAATAATCGAAAATGTGTCATATTTTTCATAAAATTTAATTAATCTAGAACAAGAACTTAACAATAAATCTATAATTATGACCCACAAAAAATAAAATAAAATTGTATAACATAGTACACTTTTAAAGAAATCCGCCATTTAACACAATAGCACAAAAAAGTAAGCACAAAATAAAATATCGTATTTTAACATATTTTATCACAAAAACAGTAAACTAGTTCATAAAGGCACAGTCATTGCAGCGCAATTAAAAATTCCATCTTCGATCATTTTATACGTCAATATGCTACATCACATCGCTTAATTTCTAAAAGGAAAAAATAACCATATTATATGGGATTCTCACCATTTATTTTATTTTATTTTATTTCACTGCATTCCTATTTTGAATGGATACCCATTCTTAAAATATTTGTCTATGACCACTCAGCATTTATAAGAGTTGTCTATTACATTATTGATACTATGTCATTATATTGTTATAGTATTTGTTTATTCTATTAACACAAACAATTTGGTGTTAATTTCACAGGAAATTATTAAAAATACAGGGACTAACAGAAGATTAGTCATATAAACTAACAAACACCCAATAAAAAAATCCTTTAAAAAACTATGTAATCTTGATAGTTTGATATTGCATATCATTCAATAAGTAATGGCTTTGTTTTTTTTTGACATGCTAATGTTTCTTAGTTTTTTTTTTTAAATAACAATAAAAGTGGGACATTCCACACAGCGCCATTTAGTCCCAAACTAAACAAAGCTTGTATTATGGGTAACAGACAACTGATATACATACTTAAATATTCTTTATAATATATAGATATTTTACACCCAGACATGGAACCAATAGACAAACATGCACATGCACACAAATATTTGTCCCAGGCAGGAACCGAACCCGCGACCCTTGGCTCCGCAGTTAGGGTCCCTAACCACTCGGCCAATTGGTCAATCCAAATGATACGCCGCTTTAGAGTGTACTTGTACATTAGCATCTGCACCAAAAGTTCATTTCGAAGAGTTCCCTTGCCATAAAGTTGATCAGTCAACAAAGACACAAATAATTTTTTCTGCAAATAATCCTGTTCCTTCTTTTTTATTTTATTAACTTTGTAGGTTAGCTTTATTAATTAACTCACTATGTCATAATATGATCACCATTGCTGTTTGTAAATAGGTAAGCTTGATGCAAAAAAATCTTTTTTTTTATTCTTCTTTTTCAATAATTTCGTGTCGGTTACCTAAAGTAATGTGAAAATTAAAACAAAGTTAATATGTAGTTATAATGGTAGGTTTCCAAAAAAATCACGAAAGTCTCGAATTTTCAAGTAACTATTATGTTTTTAAAATCACGGCAACACTAAATTGAAAACTACCAACATTACGACCAAGGGAACTGTTTCGTGAAACATACTTTACTATATGAGTTTTTTATTTTTTTATTCTACTACATTTCCAATCAAAATTTATGGCGGATCCGAACATAGACACAAGTCGCGTCGCAGCAACCAGATTTAGGTGTAGCGGGACGCAGTGGAGCGAGGGGTATATGACTGTACCTGCGCAAGCACGCTTAAAGCGTTGTATTCCGATCTGCCATAAAGTTTGATGCGAACTATACTTACTCTAAACATATTTTTTTTAGTAAGTGAATATAAGCGATCTTATGAGTCCATCTCGCACGGAGTCGCTGCTCTGGCCAATGCCGAAATTGAAGAAAACAGATTCAGCTGCGACTTGCTGCGCGCACGTACCCAATGGGTACCAGCCTACTTTGTTGAAAACTATACCAACTTTGTACACCTGTAAAATATTTATTTATTTTTTATTACGAGTAATAAGAAATATATCTGTATATATCAATTTTCACTGTTGGTTACAAGAATATAAGCAAAACCAACACTATTATTTTAACATTTAAATAACATGTGCACTCAACGTCGATTATCAACATTTCACCATTTCAGCAATATATTTTTTTTTTAATATATGTTTAAAAACATGTTGCGAAGGCCAAATATAATTAGGAATTATTATTTTTAAATTATTTCATTATACTGGATTTGCTATTGAATGGAATTTCATTTGTGTAAAAACAAATAAAAAAAAAGAACTATTATACTGTGGAATGTTATTTATTTGGCAAAGCCTGTTTTGTTAAGAAGAATATAAACAGAATACACTATTCCAAAAATATGTTAATAAGATATGTGAATGTTATATGAGATGTTGCAGACGGGGACAAACTAATTGCTAATATACGTTTGCCGGTGGCCTTTCAGTGAACATTTTTTTTAAATAACAAATATTTTTTTTACATTTTGATTGTTCTAGTATTCAATAGGTACCCTATAAACATTGAAGTGATATTTATGTGATAGTGTATTTTACTTACATTCTATAGATTACAAAGTTTTTCTTTTTTCAGTTAATTATTTTATATGCAGTCCAAAATTGTTACAATTTGTTTTATTGCTGTTAAAAAAATTGACCAACAACAGCATCCTTTTTCAAGTTTAAGTCCCTCGGAGAAGTATAACTCCGACAATTACGGACGTGGAGATGAAGGAGCCGTAGGCTCGATTGCGGCAATGAAGCTAGCTATCCCTTAATTTGTCCCGAGCGGGAATAGGACCCGCCACCTTTAGTACTGCAGTCGGGGTCTCTCTACTCGGTTAGTCAACAGTTTGTCAGCAACAGTCTGTAGTTTTGTACCAAGTTCATAACTATAGCGTTTTCCTATCCCTAATGGAAAGCATTCGTGAGTTTGCACATATGAACATACCTTGTTTCTCTGTATATAAACAGGTCTGTTGAATATTATATCCAGTAGATGACGATAGGGGACACGGCTTGTGTAGTGTGTGTACGTCAGCCGCGCCCCATCCGCGTCCAACAAATGCGCATACAATAATTCTGAGTATCCATGTTGTCTTGAACCTCCATTAGATACACTTAGAGGATCTATATTAACTACTTTACTCTCCTCGCTTGGTGCTTGGGTTGGTACCTGGATCATATAATTTATAGATATATAGACTTTGAATCCATTCGTAGAAGACTATTGGTCATGGTGTGACATGATATGATTGCTGGACTGGCTGATGAATCTCTGAGTGAGCTAATGCAGCCATAACCTTCTAGGAGGGCCAGACAACGAAAATAAAAACTGAAATTTGCTCTCTTCAGATGTCACTACTGTTCAGTGATCTCAGAATTTGACACATGGCTGTCAAATACCTGAGGGTTTTACGAGGCAAAATGTTGCGTTTTAGTTTTCAAAATGACTCATGCAACTATTGGTCTTAAAAATATAGGAACCCACATATTTCCGAAGGATCCCATAGTAGAAAACTATGGAAAAAATATCTGCAAAGGAAAACAAAAATTGTTAAAGATATGTTAAGATTATGTGGAAATAATTTTAAACCGGATGATTATTATGATACAAACTCATGCACTGGCAAGTATTTTAGGTCTCATTCTTAATGTAATGAGGTAAATGATGAGACTATTTCATTATTTGTCCATTTATTAATTATTACAATATTTGTGAAAACCACACATCTAAATTGGTGGTAGTCAACGAGAAGAAGAGAGTGAGGGATGGAGTGTTTTCATACAGTGTTGTCTGCTTGGGGCAAAGGGTCACTGTCATACAGCCAAACACAACTCAACACTTATATTTTTATTATTACCTTTACAAACTTATTAATTTATTAAATACTGACAAAGTGGCCAATTTTATGACCACGCGAGAGTAGCGACATCTGCTTCGAGTTTGCAGTTTCTAACTACACTGCCTGGTACTAACGCGACCTGATGTGTATGTGCATCATGCTACTGACATGTATTTTAAGATTCAGGCGGAAATAAAGTTCTAAGACGAAAAGACGTGCCATTCATTTGTGGTGCATACACCAAGACCTCTCTGCGGTATAAAGGGAGCGCAACTGTTACTGGGCCATGACGGCTACATGCGCTGGCTGTACTGGGGCGTGACGTCACAGCCTATTATTACCGTGTCTGTCTAACATGAAATACTAAACCCTTATAACTTTGTTCTTAGTTACCTGTTCAAAATAAGTGTGTTCTATGGTGTGTTCTATCTATAATGGCTACTATGCTATTAATAATCCCACCTTTAAAAGAATAGAATTGAAAAACTAACCTGTACTCCAAGTACACATATATTCTTGTCCACCATAAAAGTAACTGAACAGTCAAGAACGCTCGTGTTCAAACAATCAGTATGGAGCATCATCGGCCTTTGGCAATATATCTTGTTAAAATCATTTGCATGTCTCTCTATTTGATCTTGTATATGAGATGGCCAAGATGACGTAGGGTTGTGGAATACAGAAGAGAGTCTTATACCATCATATTGTCTAACTGCACCTGGCCTGGGGTAAGTTAAGAGTGGGCCATGTTGCGGTGATACCGCACTCAAACCTATAGGATTGGCTGGCCTGGACGTTTCCATTGCGCCTAGTGCTTGGTCTATCATCACTGGACTTGGCGTGTCCACTGTGAATGTTGGTAACTATAACAAAACATTTTCCATGTACATATACACTATACTAAGATGTTTGACATTTTAGAGTTCTGTATTCATACATATTATAAAACACAATGTCTCTCTATCTGCCCATCTATAACTTGAGAACCACTGGTCCGAATTATATAATTCTTTTTTTAACAAAGATCTCATTGACTATCTGATTTATTGTTATGATAGGTAACCTAGGTTATTAGCAGTAACAATATTAGTACATTATGTAGGAAGAAAAGTTGCGGCGTGGACGCACTACGAACCAGTGGGAATGTGGCATTTGGAGTGCCAGCAAGGCTCATTTGGTCCAACTAAACATACATGTACAAATTGCGATTTTACTACAACTTTGTAGTTCACGCGGGCATAGCCCCGGGTGGAAAACTATTAATGTGTAAAGGAATTGTGTTTTTCTTTTTGGAATATACTGTAGATTTTTTTTAGAACTTGTTACAATATTAGTTTATTACAGATTTTTAAATTTATTAGTTAATCTGCTTGTTAATACGCCGTGCACGTCTAGTTTGCCTGTAATTGGATGAGCATTATAAGCTAGTTAGTATGTAATTTATCATAGTTCATAAGCTCATAATGTTAACTCTGTTGGCAGACCAAATAAATAAAGACCGCATGGAATAGTAAACATAGACTACCAGAGTTATCAGTCCCAGTTAGACCGGAATCCATCGTGCTAAAGTATTTATTAATTAATAGGGTTGGACCAAAATTTTAAAGTTCTGCTGATGGGAATTAAAATTGAAAGGAATAAGGTTCTAGAATAACCTCACAAAATATCTTTTTTTTATTTTTGCCAATTTCCCAGATATTTATGAAAATACATCTGACATTGAAATTGTCCCTGTGACATCATCTGAACGGTTGAGTTTATTGCGCTGTTTTCCACAGTAAAAAACCAAAGGTAAAACTAAATAAAAAACAATGAAGTAAGGTCACTACTACGTCAAATGAAATTGTATTCCTCATGAACCAATCAAAATATGACTTTATTTGGTCTAAGATAACGAGACTTAGCATCTGTCCAGTTGACGTCAAGGATATTTCTATAACAGATATTTGAAAAAAAATTTGTCAAGCCAATAATTAAATAAATATTGTTTTAAAATTAATTACATTTGAACTGGAACCTCCGATCAGTTGCTTCCTTGGTACTCGACATGTTGAAAACCCACAAGGCATAGCCACGTCTGAGCTGCTGGATAAAATATTCATCAGAACGGCGAAAGCTTCAGATTCTGTCAAGAGTGTGGACCTTGCTGGGCCTTCTGCGAACTGCTGTGGTGTTAATGTTAAGAATCTGATCTTCTCTATAGCACTCCGAATGGTCAGTTTATCTTTATTATCTGTAAAGAATTAAAAATTTACATTCATGAATTTATATATGGCGTGTACAGCTTACTAAACTAAAAATATGATAAATGACAAAATAAATGAAACTTTAAGCATGTTTTTCTCGGTGACCGTTAGTTGACGCCATCTGCTCACTTGAAACTTTTTGTTTCGTTGGGTAAGCTCTAAATGGTCTATAAGTTTGGATTACGTTCAGCCGAACATTATAGGCCCATATTGAAACAGATGACAACATAACGAAAAATAAGACTAACAAGAATTCTGCATGATTTCATTCGAAATACTGATTATTTTAAATATGAACAAGTTTTCTAAATATATCATAATAGCAAAAGAATTTTAAAAAATTAATCATTATTAACAAAGTTATGTTTAAAATGTCCTGTTACACAGAGAGGGCAAGACCGCACGGCGTACCTATGTGTGACATCAGGCCATTTAACATAATGTTAAATATTGTTTTGTAAGAAAGAGACAGCGATAACATTTAATTAGCTTATAATTTCCATATTTTTCAACTAAATATAATTTTGCTATTAAAGTTTATTTTTATATTTTCTTGATAAATATAATATATTTAATAGTAGTCAAATACTTGTACTACGGTAATTAATAATTTCGTCTCACATGGCATGTGAGTATCGCCTTCATCACGAGAATGAAAAACTAGGAGAACTGAAACATTTTTTTTTGTGTTGTGTCAGTTTATTATATTTGACTGATACCAGGAGGTCAAGTTGTCACAGATCTGTCAGTACGAAGTTAGCATATCAGCCAATGCACAATGTATGACAAAATCAAAAAATAAGTTACAGCATATGCATGGACAAATTTCACACTGGCAAAGATCTACCAAATTAAGAAGAAGAAGAAGATCTACCACAACTTGACCTCCATTTTATTCTGTTTTGCTAGCTATAATTCAGATTATATGACATGCAGTGACAATATTTTAATAAATTTAACCTTTTAAAAATAAACTATAAAAAACGGAACTGATTAGTACTACACGCTAATAAATTAATACAACTCAATTTATTTCTTCTACTGAGTTATAATTCGACAACACAAAACACAACACAAGCATCCGTTTTCTCCATTATATAACCGCGCTATCCGAACTGACCCATCTTGTAAAGTCGTTTAGTTTTTAGGCATTGGCATTTTACGTTACTACACAATTGTCGTTTCATATGTTCTTTTGTTTATTGATTACTTATTGTTTCGTGTTTATTCTAACTGTATGTGTTTTGAACTTATTGGAAAAAAATATTAACTATTGTTAAAGAATATTAACTACCCCCATTTCCACCTTTGTTCTTATTGTCATCAATTTGTGAACTCTGTGTGCTCTGTTCAGCTTCATTAGTTTTGCAAGCCTCGATCACAGCTTCAGGGCTGTTCTCGGCACTGCTATCTACATTCACAACTTTCTCCTTTGAAGTTGAAGGTTTAGGTTCCCTATTATCTTCAACCGGTGTGATGGCGCAGTCAGTATGTTTTTTATGATGAGCCTGAAAATTTCAGAAACGTTTTTGTGAACATTATATTTTTAAACTCACACATAACTGTAATAGTGTAATATCTGTACATGGAACTTATTAATATTGTCCAAAAATCTATTATGATCGAATAATTGTAAAATATCTGGATTATAATATGATATAATATATATCAATGTATTATAAAAAATAATAATGTTTATGTAGATCAGTTGTCCGACACCCATAATACAAGCATTGCTTAGTTTGGGATTAGATGGCGTTGTGTGAGATGTCTCAGGTATTTATTATTAGTCATCCCTAAACCCGTTTAAACTGCCTAAGGTTTAATGTACCAACATGGTGCAAAAATATTGACAGGTGCAAGACAGTTTTACAGTATCTTATTGAATGGTGTTAGTAGTGAAATTGTAGTGTATGTGCGGAGTGAGACGTGCAACAAGGTATTCTACAACAATAATGATTTTTGACATATATCCTTTTTTACGTAAAAGGTAACGCCGCCATCCGCCTCTGTTTGCTAAAAAGGGGGGCGCGAGTAACTCAAACTAAATCAACGGTCAGTTGACATGCACTATGTTTATAATAGTTTGCTAGTTATGATGCTTTGAACAATGCATGTCAATTAAAGCATGATTTATCTCATTTTATCTATCTGCTATCAGTCCTTGAGCTATAATCAGTTTGGCAGTTTCTTTGATAATTTGAGTTTGTTCACATCCTGTGATGTGTCATATAAGGAATAACTTAATATGTGGTAACTGAATGTTTGCTATTTGTTTTTTTAGCCTGAATGTTGAGTTTTTGGAGTCCAACTGTGTAAGAGTTAGTTTTTATGTCGTGGTTTTTGTTTATAGGCCCTGCACATTTCCATGTTCTATTTGATAGTGAGGATTTGTAGATAGTCATGTACTTCGGTGTTCCTTATAAACCAAGGTGCAAAGCTCAACATCTTAAAGTTTTATTTTGAAATTGTAATTTTTCTATATTTGATTGGCTTGCCGATCCCCAGAGTGCTGACTTCATGTCAGTGGTATTTAGGATTAGTGAGTACAATTTTTAATATGTTACATTAATAAATAAATTTTAACCTTGGCATATCTGGTTGCAGCCTCAAACAGATCTAGTTCACTATCAATGTTTAGATGATCCAAGGAAAAAACTGTGATGACAGTGTTCAATTCCACTTCCTCGAAACTGCTGTCATTCAATACATCTTTAGTATTTGTGCTGATAATCTAAAAACAACAAGACATATATTTTAGTAATTTGGCAAGGTAGAAAAAAAATCTTACTGGCTTACACATTGCGCTCTGGTATTATACATAGATTTTGTTTGTCCTCATAAATTCATATCATAAACCTTTGATCATAAAAGTGTAAAGTAACAATATAGTCAGGGAGCATGTCACTGATAAAATGTACAAAATACACAAAAGTGTATATATAACCCATAAAAGTTTTCCTGCTTGTGTGTGTACATACTGATGCACGCACACATTTATTTTTTCTAACCTTCACGCATCCACTGCTGGAATACAGCCCTTCCTCAAGACTGAGTTAAGAAGTATGAACCATAAACCCACCAAGCTGGTTCAGTATGTATTGGTTACTATGTTAATGCCTACAAACTGTACCGAAAAAGACCAAAGCAGTTTTATCAGCCAAAAATGTCATGTCTTTTTGAATTTATTGGGATATTTATGCTGTATCCACAATGATTGCCTTCAGAAAAAAAATTGTAGCATTTAATGGACTATTTTGATAAAAAATTTCTGAAAAAATGATTGCATTTTATGAAGAAGAAAATTCTCTTCCGCCAGGAAAATGCACGGATACACACATGAGCTGTTGCCATGACTAAGTTCCATGAATTATGCCATTAATTACTTGCTTATCCACCATAATCTTTAGATTTATCCCTCTGCGACTATTCCTCTCATGTACAAAATGGCTCAACAGAGTAATTTAGCACCAATGACAAAATCATTAGTGAAACAAATGTATATTTTAAAAGAAATAAAAAAAATATAAAAGCAGTGTCCTGTGCTATGAGGAAAGTATGTTGAAAAATAAATAGTTTTAATGTGCAAAAGAATCTACTTTGTTTAATTTTTACCAGACTTATCTCACCAGCCTCATATGCAAACCCAATATGTGCCTCCTAAAAATAGCAATCCAGTTTACCTGTAAACACTTGTCCATCAAAACAGATTCCTCGAAGAGCCTGGCAAACTCGTAAGCACGACATGCATTCCTTGGATAGAGATCAGACCATAAGTACCTCGTACATTCTTTAACCAAATGTGGCAACATATACTTTTTAGCACCATAACATAGTTCACAAGCTTTGTCAAATGAACTGATATTGATGTTATCTGTATAAATGTATCTGAAAATAAAATTAAGTGCAATAAAAACAGTCTAATATAATAATTATTAAAAATTTATATAAATTGACAAGAAAACAAGAATAGAACACATGAATTGAACAGCTTCAAATATCAAGTCTATGAGTAGATCCAATGTGAATTTAAATAATTGTAAATCGATCTCTAAAAGTGAAAGACTTACTCCAGCAACGCCTTAAACGCTTCAGGTTGTACATCAAGTATAAGTATTGGGTCGTTTCTTTCTGCCATACCCCCAAAGAACATAGCTTCAAAAACTGGTGAGGCCATAGCTAAGATGAGCTTATGGCCATTTACGACAGTCTGATGAGGCTCGGTTCCTACTAAAAACGAACAATCAGACCATTGTCCAGATTGTAACAAGTAAGATCCTCGTTGTTTCAATTCAGTGCAGCCCAGCTGCCAGTCACTAGGAGCTGCAGCCATGTCGTAACCAGTCGTAACTGTTAAATACCAAAAATATGTAACGAAAGTATTGACCGTTAAATTAATAAAAACATAAAAACTGAAATTATGAAACAGATTTTCTCTGTGAAAATATATTTTCAACTTCAGTCAATCAGCTTTAGTCAATCATTTCTCGTTGATACTGATTGATTGTCAGTTAACGGCGACTTTTTTTTTTTAATTTATTAAAGTTTTGGCTATTTACCCATCAGGAGATGGGAGTAATTTAACATTGCGATACGAATAAGTTCCATAAGCCACGAAAGTAGCATCAATAATCATACCACAGATCAGTATAAAATCATACTATTTGGCCACCGCCACGAACTCGAATGGATTTTTTTTTTTTAATATGTTTAGGGCCTGGATTGAAGTCTTTTTAGCCGAACTCGAATGGAACGCATCTAATCCATAGTTTAACTGTAACCTCGATTTAAATCATCAATAGTGTTATTCCCTAATCTTGTCAATTATCAATCTTTCAATATCAATTCCTGATCAGTGTCAGTGTTTTTCTGACATTATAATATTTCGAAACCATTTCGGAACAAACAAAATCCATATTTTGATATGTAGTTCATTTAAAATATATCAAGTTCATTTTGAAAATGAATCTTGAAAGCATTATGTTAGTTGTACAAGAAAAATTTGCTTCAAGTGAAACCGTGACAGCGGTACTACCCCAAGCAACAGTTCTGCATCCCGAATGGGAAAAAAAAGAGAGACTTTTGGCGATAGTTGAAAATGGAGAAGAAAAAGCAGTCTTTTGTTTATTTTCATCGTGTTTTCCACCTAAAACGTTTTCGGATTTATCGATAGAGATTGTATTGCCGATCGACAAAAATTTTAAATGCGAAATTGATAACAAGCCTAGTGATTCAGAAGCTCTGCTCTATTTGAACCTTCTATCTCGCAATAACAGTAGCAAATTACAGTTTGAAATTCGGATGACACATAGTAATAACTTTGTGGACGAGTTGTTCAATGGAATGGAAATTGCGAATAAAACCACTATACAAGAATTTCAATGGCTTCAAAAGTATAATATAAACAAGAATGTGGATGTTGACCAAAATTTTAGCCCGATTATTTTAGCCAGACAGTCTGTTGCTGCGAATGCCAGAGGACCGGAGAGAGAAAGCAAGATTAAAATTGAAATGCTAATGAAAGAAGCACAATACACTTACACAAAAACCTTTTCTATTTTCACCGCTACTTGGAATGTAAATGACAAACGTCCTATCATGTCACTCAAGCCTTGGCTAAGTATTGAGACGGAACCGCCTGACATATATGCAGTGGGTTTTCAAGAATTGGATTTATCAAAAGAAACATTTTTATTTGATCAAACTGGCAGAGAAGATGAATGGTGTGATGCTGTTTTAGCAGGGATAGATAATAGAGAAAAATATGTAAAAGTTGGACAGATTAGACTTGTTGGTATGTTATTAATAGTTTTGATAAAACGAAAGCATTATATCTATGTTGAAAATGTGGTTTGTGATACTGTAGGTACCGGCATCATGGGTAAAATGGGGAATAAAGGAGGAGTTGCAATCAGATTCGATTTGCACAACACATCAATTTGCTTTGTTAATTCACACCTGGCTGCCCACGTAGAGGAATATGAACGAAGAAACCAGGATTATAGGGATATATGTGCAAGGACACAGTTCGCGCGACCATATCAACCACCCAGAGGTATCAAAGACCATGACCAAATTTATTGGATAGGAGATCTAAATTACAGAATCACTGAACTTGACCCATTAGCAGTAAAAAAATTACTTGATGAAAACAATATTGCTTCAGTCTTGGAGTGGGATCAACTAAAGAAACAGCATAAATTGAAGCAAGTGTTTGCAGGATACACAGAAGGTATTATTACCTTCAAACCTACTTACAAGTATGACCCTGGAACAGACAATTGGGACTCCAGTGAAAAGAATCGTGCTCCTGCTTGGTGTGATAGGATATTCTGGAAAGGAGAAAATATCATACAGTTAGCTTACAGAAGTCATCCATCGTTGAACATAAGTGATCATAAGCCTGTGTCAGCTACATTCAATTCAGAAATTAAAATTATTGACCAAGAAAAGTACAGAAAAGTATATGAAGAAGTCATAAAGAAATTAGATAAAATTGAAAATGAACTAATACCTCAGGTGATGGTGGATCAAACAGAAATAGACTTCGGATCTGTTAGGTATCTGGAATTACAAGTTAAAACACTAACCATAGCTAATACTGGTCAAGTACGAGTTGATTTTGAATTTATTAATAAACTGGATGAAACTAGCTTCTGTAAAGAATGGCTTATTGTTGAACCTTACAAAAAATCTATTAATCCGGGAGAAAAATGTGATATTCAATTAAAGGTACTCGTAAATAAAAATTCTGCATCCAAAATGAACTCGGGTACAGACCAGCTTTATGACATTCTGGTACTACATGTGTATCGCGGAAAAGATATTTTTATCACTGTGACTGGCAATTATGAAAGAAGTTGTTTTGGAAGTTCAATAGAAGTATTAGTGAACTTAAAAGTACCCATAAAAGAAGTTCCAATTGGAAAATTAGTGGAATTGGAAGGTAAGAGAGACCAATGTGTATCCAATACATCTACTTATTCAATACCTAAGGAGATATGGTATTTAGTTGACCACATTTACTTGCATGGGTTAAAAGAACCCAGTTTATTTGACCAGCCTGGATTACATTCTGAAGTGCTTCTAATTAGAGACTGGCTGGATACTGGATCTGCTGACCCTATTCCTGGAAGTATACATTCTGTAGCTGAAGCTTTATTACTCCTGCTAGAAAGCACAGCAGATCCAATCATTCCTTATAACTTGCAGTTAGTTTGTCTAAGTGCCTCAGCTAACTATTTACAATGCAAACAAATTGTAATGCAGCTTCCAGAATTCAGAAAGAATGTTTTCTTTTATTTGTGTCAGTTTTTGCAAGAAGCATTGCAACACAGTGCAGAGAATGGTCTTGATGCAAAATCACTGTCTGCTCTTTTTGGTGCTATATTTCTTCGGGATATACCAAATCAGACGCAAACAGAAACTGTGACTCGAATCAGCAAACAGATTATTGACAAAAAGAAAGCACATTTTGTGTACCATTTTTTAGTAAATGATCATAGTGATCTAATATTTGGTAAATAATGCTTTGTTATTAGTAACAAGGACATAACTCAGTGGTGGCCATTGATTATGTGAATGCTTATAGGGGGGATGGGGTCTGACCAAACACACCAAGGGTGAAGGAAGGATCTACAATAATCTTACGTCAAGTTTTGAAATTGTTAAAAAGCATAGCAAATCTTCTTTTTCTGTTCAGTATTAAACCATGCACTTTCAGAAATGTTGAGATTTGGTGAGGCAGAAGGGTCAGTTTCAATCTCACTATTAGGCTGTCCAAAACTGATGAAACATATCACGTAATTAATGGACATCCTGTTTCCTATTTGTACAATGCTAGAACAAAATATTAGGGGTTTAAGTTGGAAACTGCCATTTTATATAGCAAAAAATATATCTAGAAATTATTTAAAAAAAAGTATGTACTCAGATTTATGCAAAATAACTTTACATATTCTCTAAGAATTTCTTCAATACTTACACAATGCTTACACACGAGGTCACGAATGCTTTTGAGGTAGTACTCTGGGAAGCAGAAATCAACAAAGTTGGTAAAGGCGATTTTCACTGCTTTTTTGAAATAAAGTTTTCATGATATGCCCGTGGTGCCATAAAATTGTACCACTGGTGGTACCACTATTCGGTAATACCACCAAAATTATTATATTTCATTGCCTTGTATATTCACCAGTACATCTATATATTCTATTATAATATTTTATTTGAGATGATCTTATTGAAACTAAGACGAAGTACGTAATTATGAGTATATTTTAGTTACTTGCTATTTAGTTTAATTAGATTACTATAACTTATATTGCAAATTTTTTTGGCGTTATTTTTTCATGGCATGTCACAAAAAAATATTGTTTATAAGTTGTAATTGGATGATTCAATTAGGTACATCATCATTAATTTTATCTTATGGTTTTCGTTTGTTTGGCTCATTCTGGGACATGAAATCATTCTTCTCTAAACAATTCAAAACGCGCATTATTCTCATTAAGTTTTTAATCATACTTTTATTAACTTGCGAATGTCATCCTTCAACCACATTATTAGTTCTGGGGCGCTCTTCATAAACGCTAATCATGTTTAACAAACAATTGTTTCTTTTTAACTTACCATACTTAAAAAAAGGTCTATTGAAGCATATCTGTATTCAGTTGCGTGCAATTGGTAAAAAGCATGGTTACGCCAACACGACATCATCATCATCAGCCCGTGTCTCTCCACTGCAGGATATAGGCCTCTCCCAAGGCTCGCCACCACACACGGTCCTCCGCCTTCCGCATCCAATTACCCCCGGTATGGTGCTTCAGGTCATCAGTCCACCTTGCCGGAGGGCGTCCAACGCTTCGCTTCCCAATACGTGGCCTCCACTCGAGAACCCGTCTACCCCATCGGTTGTCGGTTCTACGGCAAATGTGACCGGCCCATTGCCACTTCAGCTTGCTAATCGCTTCGGCACAACTTTAGTTCTTCGACGGATTTCAGTAGTCCTGATTTTGTCCATCAAGGAAATGCCGAGCATAGCCCGCTCCATAGCGCGCTGAGCGACTTTAAATTTGTGGACCAGTCCTGCCGTGAGAGTCCATGTTGCGGCACCGTATGTCATTGTAGGCAGGACGCATTGGTTAAAGACCTTGGTCTTCAGATATTGTGGTAGTGGCGACGAGAACAGACGACGGAGCTTCCCGAAAGCAGCCCAGCCCAGCTGAATTACATTACATATTACAGTACATAAACTTTAATTATGCCTCTGTGTGCGTAGTATGCTTAAAAAAGGGTTTAAAGCTTTTCCTTCACATATTTATATATAGATTCCTAGTATTAACATTGTGTATATCACTAATAACGGTTCTGTCAATGAAATAAAACGATACTTCGATTATTCTGCAAAAACAGATTTCATTTTCGAAACGGGTGTATAATCGGCACCCCGAAACATGGCGGTCTAACCATTAAGTGTATATGATCACTTCGGCTATGTCGACAACTTTAGTTCTTCGAGGGGTTTCAGTATTTCTGATTTTGTCCATCAAGGAAATACCGAGCATAGTCCGCTCCATAACACGCTGAGCGACTTTAAATTTGTGGACCAGTCCTGTCGTGAGAGTCCACGTTTCGGCACCGTATGTCATTGTAGGCAGGACGCATTGGTTGAAGACCTTGGTCTTCAGACATTGTGGTAGTGGCGACGAGAACAGACGACGGAGCTTCCCGAAAGCAGCCCAGCCCATCTGAATTCTTTGGTCGGCCTCTTTGTTGAAGTTGTGTTGTGCAACACAACATGTGAAGTTTCAATTTTCAAATGATTGTGGTGGAATCTTCATAGCGCCGCCCGCGCCGGCCGCCTGCGCCGTAATACCTACCACAAAATCATATTCTACCTACCTGTGGGGGCTTAAAAAAAAGCTGTGTTGGTTTTAAAGGCTGTAACTGCTACTGGTAACATATGATTAAAAAACCATAAACAATAGGTTTTCGCTGTTGCAATGAAATGAAATATAAAAAATATATTTATAAAAACATTAAGTATTTGTATATTAATTCAATGCGTCTTTTCGTTTTTAAAAACTCGTCAATGATTTCATTATAAAATAAACCTGACCCAGACCTGAAATATTGCGTAAATATGTGTGGATTCGTTTGTAAAAATCATGTTTATAAAAGCTAATTGATTTATAAAGCAAGAAATACCTACTACCTACGTACTGTATGATTTAAGTTACCTAGTTATCTTGTTACTGTGTAATAACTGCGAAATACATTTCTTTCAGTGAAATCCTCCAAAATTTCCATTTCGGTATTTTACACTTTTACTTCACCTAATTCACTGTTACTTTAATACAACTATCTATATATATTATAAAATGAAGTCCCCCGCCGGGTCTGTCTGTCTGTCGGTCTGTCTGTCTGTCTGTCTGAACGCGATAAACTCAAAAACTACCGAACGGATTGGCATATTATTGACACCAATGGACAGAGTGATTTAAGAGGAAGGTTTACGTGTATAATTTATTAATGGTTTGTAGAAATTTGTTGAAATATGACGATTATTGTTGAAGAAGACGGAAAAAATTCAAGCCGGCTGTGAGCTTTCATCGAAAACGCTGCCTAATCCTTTTGAGATATAATAAAATAATGTATGAAGGAATTGTGTCTCTTTTGAAGGACTACAAAAAATCCGCGATTGCATACATCTATCTTTTATGGATTGCTTCGTATACCTATTTTTATGTTTAAAAAAATGATGTCATGTGATGAGGTAATTGGAAAGCGTGCTGCCAGCACGCTGCAAAATTCCCCTCACACATACTTACGCGGCCGTCATTGCAGTGCTTCATTGGTTGTTCTGTGACGGAGTCTAGAGTTTTAATAACTTTGTGGTTACAAACTGCATTAGTTGCGTTTGAGCCACAATGGAAATCTTATCAAACATAATCAACTTTTCTACATGTCCATGTGTAAGTGTTTGTGAAAACAATTGAAAACTAATAATAGTTTTATAAATCTAAGTCAATAAAACAATCTAATAAATTATTATTTATAGTACATTATGATGCAAGTACATTAAGTTGGATATTATAGTCAAGGTGTTTATAGGCACGAGGCGAAGCCAAGTGGTTATAATAAACCGATGATTATAAAAGCTAGCTTACTAAGTACGAGCATAATACCTACGACGTGTTTCATTACATTTGCGATTAAAATTAGGTAGGTACTTCAAATTTAATAATGGCGGGATCGGGCTGCTTTTCGCGGTTCACGCATGCGTTACAAACAATACGCGCGTTTGTGATTGGTGTAAAATCAAATGGCCTAGTCCTTAATATACATAACGATCCAACTTTCCGTGTCTGTGGACCATATTAATAGCAAATGTATTGAAAATTGTATTACTGATTTTAAATGTAGAACACCATGAATTTTATTTTTAAAAAAGTTCTAAATTAATAACTTAGTAGTTAGATTATCAATTTCATACTTAAACCCCTATTAATATGTTTTAAGTTTAATATAACTTTATAATTAAGTATTTATTTTTATGTTTAATTTATTAAAATGTAAAACACATAATAATTCCACATTTTATGAAGTAGGTACTTACAAAAAAAATTAATAAAAAAGGAACACTAATGCTTAATATGCATTTTAATTATTTATTATATTTAGTGTGCCATGCCATATTCCATGTATATCTTCAAAATAGTTTGCATTAATTTTAATTCACATATTTTTTTAAAGTGGCCATGTCACATGTAAGGGGGGAAGAAAGGGTCTAGGAAATATGAGGTGTAACTAGGTGCACCTATAGGTGTTGTACTTTGTGATGTCACATTTGAAAAGTAAAAAAAAACATTTATATGTATGCAAAACAAAAGTTATATGCAACATCATGAGGTCAATATTGTTTATAATTGTTAAATAGGTAAGTATTTTCCAATTATTTATTCTGAATGTCCTGTAGTTAGTAGTTTAAATTACTTCTAGAAGAAACTACCTACTTTTGTGACATCACAACAGCGGGAGGGCACAGTATTGTGACTAGCTACTGTCTAGGTATTTAAATTTACGTATTCCTCCACTAAATACATTTTCAATGTTCAACTTAAATATATAATGAATGGGAACACAATTTTAGACTGGATGATCTCTATCTGTGACAAGAACGAGAGAAGGTAGTCAGAATACAATAAACGGTTAACATAATTTATGGAAGCACTCTAATAGCATACTATTCGACCGCTCTAACTTGGCGCTTGTGACATGATGTCACTAACAAAGCTGAATAAACAACGAAAACAGAATAACGGTTACAAACTATGTAATTCAACAGGTAATGGGAATGTGTATAGAGAATATGACTTTACTAATGATCTGTTAATCTGTTAAAGGTAGCAGGGAATGTGGATGGACTGAGAAGTGAGGGGGCTTTATACCGCACAAGCACTAAGGTAAAGCGTTCGGATAGTATGTAAAAAAATGTTATGTTTTGAATAAATGAATGTGATGCTTAAAAAAGAATATGAAATTATTATTGAATCTTGTTAAATTAATATGTGGGTAAGAATAACCATTACGGGGAGCATGAGAACCAAACAAAAAATAACAATGACTGCATGTGTATGATGTACCAACAACTGCTACCTATTAATGTTTTTACTGTGATGAATTTTCCATGTCATAAATCTAATTAATATACCTAGGTAGTTTAGGTTCTTCATTGTAGTGAATGATTGAAAGATACCTATGTAATATTTTATATACATAATACATACACATGGAAGTTAATATTATAGTAACTAACTGTAGAATTATTTTTGTTTTATTTTTAAATTTTAGTATCACAATTATGCTTACTTTGTATACCCCAACCCTGTCATTTCTTGGATTTTATTGTGAAAATGAAAACCAAGTCGAAACTTCGTGCCTAAAATATTGGTTATGATCATATTTAACTAGGTACCAAATAAATAAATATGTGTTTATTTTAGTCCATATCATGGCAAGTAGGAAGGTACCTACTAGCACTTTTTTGTTAAACAACTTTTAAATATAGGTATGAACCATTAGGCGGTCCATTCATGATCACTCCCGCTCACATCAGTCCAAAATCTTGTGAATGTTGTTGAAACGGTTGGATTTTTGGGTGACGTCGCGCCATGTGCGGATATCCAATCGTTCCAAAATCCAGTCCCGATGCGTCGCACCGCACCATCCCTCCAACGTATTGTGAATGCGGAAACCCACGAACCGTTCGCGCCGCGCCAATCACTCCATCGCGCCAAATGATTGTGAATGTGGGAATTGTGGTCCAAATTATGGATTAGTTTGTGTGAATCCGCCGTTTAGTCATGACGTCTACAGATTTCGTTTTGGAATGCATAGAAATTTTTTACGTAATTTGCCTGTAGCAAATCACAAATAGTGATTATCATGACAAAACAAAAAGAAGTGCAATAATGGAGCAATTGCTTCTTTTATTTCGGTCCAAAGACCCAAATTAATAAATTATAATTAACATTAATTTAATAAAATTTAGTAAATTAACATGTGTATACGCTTTTTTTAGAAGCCATTTTTTTGTCTATTTATTCTTGGATTTGCGTGTTTTTACTTAAAGATAAACTGCAGTCGATAATAACATTTCGAAATCCATTGCACCCGTTTCGTTTTCGAAATACATTGCCGCCGTTTTGTGGCGTAGCACGCTCGTGAGTGTGGCCATTGATCACTCCATTTGGATGTGGTCCGAACGGCGTGTTCGTGAATGCCTAATTTTAGACTTCAAAAGCGAAACGAACTAGCGATAGCATAATAATCAGGATGGAGCATCTCATATTTCGGAAGTTGGATCGATCGAAAACGAGAGTGAAAAGTCAGACTCAGTGATAGGACCATGATTGGACAGTCTGTAGGTATGTCATCATTATTGTTTTAAACAGATATTATAAGAAATACAATTTCAGAATCTTTTTCTTTTCCAGTACTTTTAAATGTGAGTCACAATAATTCTACTTCACAGTGAATACTTCAAAACATCAAATACTGGTGTAGGTAGGTAGGTATATTTAGTCTACGGCGTAGGTAGGTAGGTACCTAGGTACTTAAATTTTTTCTCACATTTTTGTTGTCACAATCTCAGGGGGTTATTCAGTATACTGTTTATAAAATGAATTAAATACCTAATTATTGGCCACTAATTTAAAATTATTATGAATAAATTGAACAGTTCATATAAATGAAAAAGAAAGTTCATGTTATACCGGCACAGCAATGCTTTATAGCACGTATTAATTTAGCTGTACTATACGTCGGTATTAGGTACATAATATTACGGAAGAAAGCGCAGGGATTGAAGCCTAAGCTTATAGTAGATTCGCATCATGCGCCAGCCTTGTTCCAGATTGATGTCATCCAAAACAGCAATAGGTACCGACTTTGTGTGCTAGGTAAACGTGTTCTACATTCTGCAAACATCTTAGTTCAAGGGGGTCAGGGCTTTAATATTTGAGCCGAGATTTCATACCAGACGAATCGGAAACTGAACGTAGCCAAATGCTTTTTTAACGACATGATGATTGCTTCTAATATAATCGAAAAAAAACCGCTAGTGCCCGCAATAAAAAACCTACTATCTTAAATTAACAATTACCGAACCATTGACCTGTTTAAAATCCGCTTTTCGAAAAAGAAATCGGAACTAAAATAATCAAAACAACATCAAAATTGATACCTACCTACACGTATTTTAAATAATAGGTAGGTACACTGTACACCATAGCTGTACACTTGATTGACGGAAGCTATACAAGTAACCGCTAACGTGATCGAAATCAAATTAATATAGTACCTACTTAGAGTAGGTATCGAACCCGAT
Source organism: Luffia ferchaultella (assembly GCA_949709985.1). Classification (NCBI taxonomy): domain Eukaryota; kingdom Metazoa; phylum Arthropoda; class Insecta; order Lepidoptera; family Psychidae; genus Luffia; species Luffia ferchaultella. Next base: position 25,868,635 of record OX453241.1, on the reverse strand, counting down.
AATAATATTTAACGTAATATTTGATGAAAAATTCCGCCATAAAAAACCACAAGCAAATAAAAATTTACCTACCTATGTACCTACCCGCCTTGTAAATAATTTATTAAGTTCACACTTGACCACAAAATCAAGTACTACGTATTCGAAAATTACGAATACGCTCCTTGTATAGGGGCATTAAAGGGACCAATACAGTTCTGACGATACAGCCCTGTGCCAAGGCGAATAAAATCGCGAAAAATTTAAGCCACTTTCTAATAAAAGTATTTTTAAAATACGGTTCAAATGATAGTCACTACATCACTACATAATATAAAATAAAGTCCCCGCCGCGTCTGTCTGTCTGTCTGAACGCGATAAACTCGAAAACTACCGAACGGATTGGCATATTATTGACACCAATGGACGGAGTGATTCAAGAGGAAGGTTTATCACTACATAATATAAAATAAAGTCCCCGCCGCGTCTGTCTGTCTGTCTGAACGCGATAAACTCGAAAACTACCGAACGGATTGGCATATTATTGACACCAATGGACGGAGTGATTCAAGAAAAAGGTTTATGTGTATTATTTATTAATGTTTTGTGGAAATTAGTTGCAATATGATGATTATTGTTGAAGAAGTCTGAAAAAAATCAAGTCGCCCGGGAGCTTTCACCGAAAACGCTGCCTAATCCCTTTGAGATATAACAAAATAATGTATGGAGGAATTGTGTCTCTTTGATAGTACTAAAGAAAAATTGGCGATGGCGTATGTCTATCTTTTATGGATAGCTTACTATACTTACCTATTTTTATGTTTCAAAAAATGGTGTCACATGATGAGCTATTTGGAAAGCAATTTATACGGATACAGTATTAATCCTTATCAAATGAAATACCTTATTTACCTTCAGCATTTCAAGCAGATTATGATTGCCCTTTAAACCATATAATTTAAATTAATATATTAAGATCTATCACGAAATAAAAATATCTCGCGACAAGCAGCGGACGCCTCCGCGCACCGCGCCGGCCGGCCATATCGGGCGACGCGACACCCGTTTTGTAAAATTAAGTAGAATTTATCAATATTGTATACAAATATTGTAATATTGTAGTTTATTTTTATGTAAGTATTTATTCTTTACTTTTTCAATTATTTATAGAATTGGAAATAAAACACTATAAAAATACTCCAAGTAGTATGAATGAACTTACGTTACATTTAAATCTAATTAAATCCAATTTACATATTCGACGCAACAAGCTGATACAACACTACGACAGAAAAAACATTACGGCTTATGTGCTCTGCTACCCGTGCGAAGCCGGGGCGGGTCGCTAGTATTCAATAATTTGTAAATGATAATTTATTAGCAAACGATGAAAGACATAATGAAAATTAAATATAATTCTGAACTGAACGCATTTTAGTAAATCTGCACTCGATCGAACGAACAAAAGAGCGGGTCGATTCGATTTCAACCAATAGCATCGTTGTGTTTGCGGTTGACATTCGAAAACTTCAAGAGGAAGCTGTGTTGGAAAGACGTGCATCATTTTTGCTCATATCCTGTACAAGTTTTAATTTTAAAGTTTTAACGGTTGACTTTATTGTTTAAAAGCAGCTTCCAACAAGGAAATATTTTAGAAATCAACCTTATTTCAAACACGTCGGTTGTCATTTAAATATTCTTATTGCACATACGTTTTTGACTTTCTTTGTTCTTCGAGTCCAGTCTGTACCCGAGTGCGGTTGCTTATTTCATTCTTCATTAGTGCAATTGGAGATTTGCTGAAATGGCTGAAGTTGTGAAATGTGAGTACCACTTTGCTATTTCCATAATTTATTGGATTTATTCCCGTTGTTCAAACTTCAACGGATTCCTTCAAAGTTCCTAGGTATTTGGTTGATGTATTTATATGTATACACAAACCAACGAACAAAGCAAATTGCATACATTTTTCATTCATTATCCACCGTCTTTGTTTTCTTATAAAGAAAATAAGGAAATTATTTTATGTAAACTACCTACTCAACCATATCCCTATGATAATCTTCATAATAGTTTCTTGAATAATATTATAAATCGGAATATGTACTTTTTCTTTAGGCTTTCAAAATATATTTTTGTTAAGAAATATTGAAGATCTTTTTGTATATTTAACCAAAATTAACATGTTTCAACAAGTTCATGCTCAAAGAAATAAACCAAATTAATTAAAATAATTTTTGTTCTATTATCTACATAGGTACCTAGGTACACACTTTTTTATCCAATTGCAGTGGGTAAATGTTTTCGTTTGTATGTACCTATGTATATTTCTTTTACATACTCTAGCCTAAACTGTTTGATGGTTTTAATTTACATACCTATTAGGTGTTGTTAGATTCTTCTCATTTAGGAGAGAGACAGAGAGTACCAACCTATAATATTTAAATATGGTATCTTCTGATCAAAGAGTGTGTGGAATAAAAAAAGAAGTTATTAAAGCAATATGGGTATCAAATAAAGTCTATAAAAGGGAACAAATATAAAAAAAATTACAAAACTTTTGTTTTGTATTTATTTGTTGTAAATCTTAAGATAAATTTTTATTTAAAAACTATCACTAACACAAAAGCCATTGTTTTTACAAACCATTACAATTCAATGAAATATTTTAATGCCGTCATGTAGATTAATAAAAATCTGGTATTTCTTTGCACCTTTTGTAAGTAAATACCTGTATAGTATACCTAGTAATTTAATTTTGTCATTCTTGGAGAGCAATAATTATATTATATTTTGCCCACCTTTATATCCCTGGCTTCAGCTACACTGATTGCTGATTATAATATAATTTCATTATAAAAATAATCTTGTATCCTGTTTGTCCCAGTCCCACTAACTATGATTTAGGCAGGGCCGGTGATAGGGAGGGTGCAGGGGTAGTAGTACCACCAGGGCCTGGGCTAAGGAAAAGGGGGCTCGGCCAGCGCCAAAGCTTTAATTGTTTTAAATAACCGTTCAATACAGTTTGCAGTACTTTACGAGCGCTGCTTTGTCAGTACAGCCATCACAAAAAGGATACTAACGTCTTGTCAGGGACCGAAATGTCTCAGACCAGTGCTTCAACCTAAGCTACGCAAATTATCTCAATGACTTCATTGACAGAAGGATACGTGTTTTATCAACATTAGTCAGTATGGCTACACAAATGTCTTCAAACACTTCTTAATCAATTTTTATACAGACATATTCGAGATTTTCCTTAAATGGCCTCATGGACTTAAGGATTTGTGATTCGTAAATAATCCTATTAAATAAAAATTGTTGCATTGTAATTCCATTTACAATACACGAGGCGATCATTATATTTTGGTAAAATCACGAATCCGTTTGCAAAAAATTGATTGAGAGGTGATTGATGTCATTTGCATAACCATGCTGGTCAAGAAAGTAAACAGTATTTCCAGATAAAAAATACAGTAGGTACTTTCTAAAAAAAAGACAGTACATGTACAGTAATATACGATGATTTTTTTTTCGTACCTCAGTTACATGTATGTATGTTACAGCTTGTTTTTTCTTAATTTCACTACGTCGTGTAGCGGTTCATAGAGTACACCTACCAGCCAAATTTTATCTATTTATTGCCAATAGTTTCCGAGAAAAACCCCAGACAGACAGACGGACAGACATGGCGAAACTATAAGGGTTCCTTTTTTGCCATTTGGCTACGGAACCCTAAAAAAAGTGTCTCACAAACACGTATTCAAGGAATGATGGCTTTATTAAAAACACGAGCCTTTTCTTGGTGTTAGGCAGAACATGTGATATTTCACACGAAATTTTGAATCCTTGTTATGCTCAGGATTCTACTATACAAATCTTTGCTTACTTTGGATTCAAAATAAGTTCTCGTTAGAAAGATCAACTATCAAAACAAACTTTTTGTCGTAGTGGTTAGTTAAAATTTTTTCAAAGAAAGGTGGGGTGGGCCCCGCAATGTTATACACCCGGGGCCCGATTTGGCTCTCGCCGGGCCTGGATTTAGGCACCAGCCTGTAACTTCATATAAATATATAATGATCAGCGCCATGTCGTATTGTCCGTAGCCTTATGGATAGATACCTGTTTCTACCATACTTTACGGTGAAATTGCACAGGGCATTTTGCACACCTTTTACAGCCTAAATGTTTGTGTGCGTATTATGTCTAAGCTAAGGTAACATTCCATGAATGTTTCGGTGTAATTGATACCGAACTTCTGGACTGCAAACTTTGTTTAATTGAAATTTGGTGCGAAAAAGAGACCGTTGAACTCACGTTGAACTCGATTTTTCAATTGACCCCTCGACCGTTAAAATAATAAACTACAAATAAATTATACGTTGTCACTTTGTGCGAGATGACCGTTGCATGACGGCAAGGCCAACTTCGATAACCGTTGAAAGTGACTCATCTACCGGCGAGTCTAAATATAAACAGACGGTTTAAAACCATTCTATATTTGAACATGCCATATATAGAAGATTTATCTATCCGAAAATGACATGATTTTTTCCGCGTTTATCATCCATCGATACCGCCATTTTTCTTACCCATCTAAGCTAAAATAAAATTTTGTCATATCGAAAACCCAAATACATTGATTTAGTTTTTGGGTTTTCATTCAAGAGTTCATGATACATACTAACGACATTGAGTGACATTATATGTGTATTGCTGATGATTGCTGGTGAGTATTTAAAGCTGTTAAGTATTTGTAATATTCATAGAAACACAAATTTTAGTGCGCAGCTTTTTCCGCGTCGACAACTTCGTTTCCTGTTCTCGCGACCGAGAAACCGTACCAGTTCTTTTACTTCTTTTTTGATTCTATTCCATCTCAATTTACTGTACCCCATGGAAAGCTTCGATCAAGATAAATAGGCACATCTCTGCTCCTTCGACTATTTCCGTGCAAAAATCACAACAAACAAACACACTACTTCCGCAATCGCAAGTTTTTTGGCAGGCTTTTTCGGCCCCCACTGATGGAGTACAGCCCTTTCTCAACATCGAGTTTAGGGGTTTAGACACCGAGCTTTGAATTAGTTCAATAGAGGAGTAACGCTGGCCGTTTAGTTCGAGAACCAAAGTTGGAGAGCCAAGACCCACGCGATTGGTTAGGTATAGTTCGCCTCAAAGTTTATGGCGGATCGGAATACAACGCTATAAGCGTACTTGCGCAGGTATAGTCATATACCTCTCGCTCCACTGCGTCCTGCTACACCTAAAACTGGTTACTGCGACGCGACTTGTGCCTATGTTCGGTTCCGCCATATAGCTTGATTGGAACTATATTTAGATATTTTGTTGTGTCTAGGCTTTTGTGTATTACTCGCCACAGAGAATCGAGTAGGTTAGAGGTTCTATGTGACGGTATTTGTTCAGAAATACGTGTCCCAAAAATAATTAGTCTCAAAACAAGTATAAGTAAAAATGTTACACGTATGTAAATTAGTTTTGTCTCAGATTTATATTATTTTAGGAAGCATTTAAGTCGTTCAACCATTTCCCTTACATCTTTGGTATGATTTTATATCGCATTTTATAGTTAGGGTTAAAAGATTTGTCTTTAGTATGTAACATATTGTATACTTGAAGGGGGCAGCGTAACGGCCTACATGCCAATTCTAACCTACTCTAATACTCCGTGTGACCCTCCGTAACTAGTTACATACCATTGAATGAAAGGCATTATACTATTTTTTTTTTTAAATAAATACAGGAAGTTGACAAAAGTAGGTATCGAGTCGTTGCTTTTCACAAGAGTGCGTCTTTTATTTTGATACATTCAAAGTTAGGTGGGTTTGGACCATAAGTCTATCACGTTGGTCAGGTGCGGATTGTAGGCTGTTGACCTCTACCGTAATGATTAGTTAGGTTGCGTTGGATAATTTATCAACGATTTGTATGACAACTATTTACGAGTATTATAATGTATTTAAAGAGCTACGCGATACAGTGACAACAAAAAAGTTGCCAACTTTTAAATACTTATGTCTGTGTGACTAAACAGAACACATACCTACTCCTGCTACGCCATACTAACCGTCTCTGTGTGTGTTGATTATAACTGAACAATTAGGTGATAATTTTGTGTACGTTTTTTATTGACGCCGAATTTCTATCTAGAAATGTATAAAATCAAAGATTAGGCCATAGAAATAGAAATTTTGTTCGGACTAGTTTATCTTAATGTGCGTACTGTTCGGAATCGAAATCTCTTTCTATAAACCTTGAACTCGTAAATTTTTTTATTACTTTTACTTGAATGCCGACACATCTCTATTAATGTCATCTGTGAATTGTATTGAGGTTCAATACGACCATTTTTAAGGTACTCGTTAAAAAACTTTTTTTAATGTCGACAAGTGCAATCTATCTGCATGAATCAACAGAAGTCAACGACTATTTTATTCGTGGCTTAGACATAGGGTTTAAATAGATCAATCTTGTACTGAATTATTTAATCAAGTTTGCGTATATTCGAGACACATTGGAAAAGAGAATGCCCATTTATACTGATTTTTCTCATGCATCAAACGAAAAACCATTTGTTTATTATTATATTGACTTTAGAAGTCGTCCTGCCATTTCTCTGCTTGTTTTAGACAGGAGATTTATTGGAGACTAAAAAATATCACCTGATTTTTATTTATTTTTTACATAAATGGCGCAAAAGAGTTACCCTAGTAAATAAACAAGAATGTCGAAAGAAAGCTCCGATCGATATTTTGAACGATTACAATTAAATATAAAAAAATAATATAACGCCGTCATCAGGTTACGTTATGTTTTAATATGTCAATATATAAAAAACTTTGACACTCCAGTTTTTATTTTGATAGTAAATTATTGTTTTGTATACCGTTTTAAACAACTTGGGAGTTGACGCAACGTAAGTACCGTGAGCCATACACAAACAGCGCCATCTAGTTCCAAAGTAAGCAAGTATTATGCTTGTGTTATGGTTTACTATACAATTGAGATATATATTTAAATATACTTTTTTTATAATATATACATAAATATATTTAATATTCTACACCCAGACCCGCAACGAAATAAACATGTTTATGCGCACAAATATTTGTCCCGGGCGGCAATCGAACCCGCGATCTTTGGCTCCGCAGTTAGGGTCTCTAACCACTCTGCCAATCGGTCGTCAAATCGAGCATTATCCTGTAAGTGTTTAATTAAGTTCCTATTGACATTATTCCGCACATTATTTTTCGCGTGTTTTATTGACGTTTCAACGGATGTATTTGTGCCGTTTTTTCCCTGCGAAACGCCATCTATGCCAAACGATTTAATATAACGATTATAATTTCATAGCAATTGAATGACTTACATCTAGGATTCTAGGCCGTTGGCCCGTCTAGTTTATAATAGCATTCTTAAACCATTAATTTAACGTTCGAATAACCGATCTATTCCACCCACGCTCCTTTCAAAAACTTCTTTGCATTGGCATGAGTCAGTCGGGGATGTTTTGTTGTCCTCGTTGTTCGTACGAGAGAAAAGAAAGTCTGTAGTGACTCCAGAAAAGGCAAGGCGTGGGCGAATCCGTTTAGCGCCCACGTACACATGCAACAAACGATACGACTTTCGCCTTTTTTTATGTGCGCTTTTCTATGTTAATTAATTATTCTCGAATTTGTCATAAAGTTATTAATTGTCACGTCGTCGTTGTCAAGTTTGTTTTTTATTATTGTACTAGCTTTCCGCCCGCGGCTCAGTTCTCGTGGACTACACAGTTGTAGAGGGACCCCTTTTTCCGGGATAAAAAACGGCCTATGTCACTCTTCAGGTTATAAACTATATCTATTCAAAAAATCATAGTGTTCTCGGTACGACTGTCTGTAGATCGCGAGTGAAGCCGCTAAACGAGAAGCTAGTTTGAAAACACAATATAGCTTAAGTTAAAGTTCGCCTCAAACTTTATGACGGATCGGAATACAACGTTATAAGCGTGCTTGCGCAGGTACAGTCATATGCCCTTCGCTCCACTGCGTTGCGCTACACCTAAAACTGGTTACTGCGACGCGACTTGTTTACATCCGCCATAAAGTTTGATTGGAACTGTATCCGCTAATAATGTACCTATGAAAGAATTTTCAAAATCAGTTAAGTAGTTTTTATGTTTACCTGTAACAATGAAACGAAAAATCAAATCTTTCATCCTTATAATATTAGTATAGATAAATATGTTTTTTTTTAATCCGCCTAAAGGGATAAAGTCTTTGGAGTCTATGTATGTAGGCAAGTCGTATTTCCAGGGTACGCTCTGTAGCCTACACAGCTTGTTAAAAACACAAAACTTACTGAAGACTGAAGAAACATAAAAATAAAAGAAAAATGAATGCTTCTTCTGCTGCTGTTATGCTGGAAATCAGAACACGCAATCATTGTTCAACAGATTTACGTTAATTAGTTGTTTTTCGGTATTCTCCAGACGGAGCAGTGAAATATGAAACTGTGTGACGATTTCCGAACGACTCACTGCTCGCACTTGTACAAACTATAGATGTACCGTTGTACGCCGCGTATTCGACACCGATCTTCAGGCAATTGTGTAAAAAGTCTAGATTATTAACCCCGACAGCGTCAGCGGCATACCAGGTCGTCATCGCCTTGTATATAAAAAATATATCACGCCTACTTTATTCAAGTAATACAATAGTACGATGATGCGTCCTTGTGTATATTTGCACTAGTAGCGATTGATAGTCTATACATATAATAAAATTTTAACGAGGTACATTAAACGATAATTTTAAAATTTTTGTCTGTTTGTCTGAACACGCTAAATTCAAAAACGACTGAACCGATTTCGATAAAACTTTTTGTAATTTATTAGCTGAAACCCAGGGTGTAATTAATCTAAGATGGAATTTATCACGCTTTTGTGTATTTGTTTGTCTGTACGAACATTTAAACAGATATTGAAATATACTATACTAATATAAAAATGACTTAAACGGTTAAAGTATTGCAGACGCAGACAAACAAAAAATACGAAACATTTTTTTTGTGTAAAAATCTTTATTTTCACATAAATACCACCACCATACTATTACCATATATTTTGCTTATTAGTTTGTTTGTCCCCGCCTGCAATACCTTATCTTATACCATTTCTCTATCAATGTATATTTTAATACCTACCTGCTTTAGTAGTTATCGGACAACAAAACATTGCATGGTATATTCTGCGTTGTTCAAACCAAATTCTATAGAATATAGCTTGTTGTTAGGAATCCGTACGCAAAGGGTACCAACAGCAACCTTATCACTAACACGCAGCTGTCGGTCCGTCCGTCCATATTTTATAAAAAAAATGTCATATTTAATGTATACATTTTAAATTTTTAAGAAATATTATATTATATAAATATAAGAATAATATTTATTACAATTTATAACAATATGTCACACGGCTGTATCGCCTAAACCGTAATAGATAGTAACTTTCATAGAGTAAGTATTTATTAGGTACTATATATGGCCACTATAACAACAAACAATAAAAATAAAATGAAGTTAAAAATCTAAAAGGGGTCCTTATACAAGAAACGTGTCTTTCTCGACTTTTTTGGTGATTGATGGTTGTCAGATCATTGTTTACACTTGAAATTTTCATGGAGTATGTATTGCTATGGCCGCTATAATAAAAATAAAATAAAGTTCAAAATAAAAAGGATCCCCGTACAAGAACGCGTTTTTTTAATATATTGTACGGTTGTGGTACGGAGCCCTTCGTATGCGAGTCCTATTCGAACTAGGCCGATTTTTTCTCTTTTCAGTTAATAATTATTTTTTTCAAATACCTACTTAAGTTGTTTTGCTGTCTGGTTTTTTTTTTAACTTAAATATAAAAGTCATGAAGAAACCTCTACATTATTTTTCAGGACCTAATTATAGGTTCCTCACACCTTAATGTGCATTTGTAAAAAAATGTGACAGACAGAAGGACAATCCGAAATAATAATAATAACACCTGCGACATCCCACAGAGCGCCATCTAGTCCCAAACTGAGCAGAGCTTGTATTATGGGTACCAGACAATCATATACATACTTAAATATTCCTTTATAATGTGTACATATATAGATATTTTACACCCATACACGGAACAAATAGCCGATTGCCGATCCTATTATTATTTGACTCGCATAATAAATTTTTACCCAGGGTTTGTTTAATATATTTTTTTTATTCTATGGTTTTATCTCCAATGGATTGTTCGTTCGTGGTGACGACCTAATAATTTGATTGATTGCGGCTGATTGCGACTACGTCGGCACATAGGGCTTCGGCCTCTTGGGGTTTCTGTACACGCTATGATCATTGTCACAATCTGTGCTAGTGCTGATTAGTTCTGTCTCATTTACCATGTTCACAATGAAAATGTAACTGTTGTACATCCGTTGTTTGAAATGTTGTATTGTGTCCCAAGCTCTTAGTTTAAATCTAAGAAGAATGAAACTAACGGAGTTTGTTTCGGCAAATTATTTTGAAAAATTATATGTCAAAAATTTTAGTTATATTTTTGTTTTAGTCGTATTTTTTATATGTATATGTCAAAGTATTAATGGTAAGATTAGTAAAATTTAATTTTACAAAAAAATACAAGTAATTGTTGGTTTTATTGGAATTAAAATTACTAAACTGGTGGTAAGTGGCCTTTGCGGCAGAAAAGTACAAATTGATTAGAAGCCCTCTTCTGCGCTTACCGTCTAACCTCTCATACGTGCTTATACTCTCTATTAGCTAGGTGGTGAGTACCCGTTGCGTGATAGCGAGTTTCAGTCCGAGTTTAGTCCGCGAGGTCCCCGCACGCCGACCTTCATCTCCGCGAAATCACATTGGACATTTTCGTTACTGTGAAGTGACATTTTCGACTCTATTGAAACCAAACGCTGCTGTCCAATTTATTTATTATATGCTTTGCGTTTATTTTTTTATTAGTAGACAAAGGAAACCTTTAAATTTTGCTGATGATGTTACAATTACTTACTGCGACTAAAACTTAGTAAAATTGTATTTATTTGTTTTTTGAAATTGATCAATAAATTAATTATAATTTGTCATTATAAACAGAACGATTACAATTTTTATAGAAAAATTGTGATTTTATTAGTTTTACATTGCATTGTAACATAATACGATGTTTATTTTCTCCCACACATTATTTTGGATATTTCTTAATTCTACAAGTACGTTGTCATCCATCATATTCCTTTCTATTTTGCCACAGAGTAGGGTACCATGAAGATTGATCTAACTTCGCTCGATTCATGCCGACATTTCATTACCGTGCGAAATCGAGTTTGGCTACATTAGCTTTTATACATAAATAAAATTTCATTATCATGCAATTAATTATTAAAATAAAAGTAAATTTTTAAATAGAATAGTAGGTCATCATTAAAAAAAAATGGAAAACTTAATTATTAACACTAGAGTACACGCGCGGGCTACATATGTAGCCCAGGGTATTGTTTTTGTTCATAACTTTGTGAAATCGCATCGTTTAAATTTGAGTCTCTAGCTATGCTCCGATTGGTTGTTGCTCGACACATTCAGTGTGGTGTGAGCGCTCGACGCTGGCGCATGTGCCAGAAATAACGATTTAAAGTTGTTGGGCTACGTATGTAGTCCACGCGTGCACTGGCGTAACTTTTTAGAAGCGACATTTTTTTTTTTTTAATGACGTATTATCTTTTCTTATTAATTTTTGTATTTTATATTATATTTATGATCTATAAACTTACTGTTCATTGATATTTTATCAAGAGATTGCTAAATATGGATCGCAGAATGAAAGAAAACTTGCGAGACCGCCCTCAGAGGCAAGAAATTGATAAGCTTGCTGCTATACGGTGCTTTATTGAGGCTATGAGACGCCATTGTTTAGAATATTATACTCCAAGTGAACACTTGACATTAGATGAGCAACTTGTAGCATTTAGAGGTCGATGTCGTTATATAATAATAAATATGTTTTATTTAAAATTAAATTATTACCTTTCAGTATATTTCAACTTTAAATGGGCTACAAGTGAAGCCCACGCGAGCACTTATGAAAGTTTTAGAGGCGCGTGTACCGTAGTGTTAAGGATCTCTACGAGTAAAGGCCTCGTCGTCCATTTTTCTCCATGTTTTATCTGTAGCTTTTGTAATCCAGTCATTGCCAGCTGTGTTCTTTATTTCATCTACCTGTCTCTCTGCCGGTGTTCCTCTGCTGCGTTCGTTGTATTATATTTAAAAATTGGAAACCTGCGATAAATAGCTACGATTTTGTTAAACATCTATCCATCCATGTTAGCCCATTATGTCCCACTACAGGAGCTTTTAAGTATTTCAGGAGATCCTTCGACCAAAATAAATTATGTGTTATTCTCAGTCCTTTCGTCATCGTCACAAAAATCACATCATGTTCGTTGTTTCCTTAGGACTTGAAGAAAGGGCAAATTCATTAGCGCTTTTATATTATTAGTTGACCCCCGTAAATTCAGACCCTGGCTGAAAACATATGGGCGTATGAAAGTTGGTTCACTTTGCGCTCGCTAATATTTTTCACTCGTAAATAATAGTAATATCTGAGACATCCCACACAGCGCCATCTAGTCCCAAAGTAAACAAATATTATGATTGTGTTATGGGTTGCTTGACAATTGATATACATAATATTCTTTATAATATATACATATATATATATATATATATTTTACACCCAAAAACGGAACAAATAGACATGTATATACACACACACAAAAATTATTCCCGGGCGGGAATCGAACCCGCGACCCTTGGCTCCGCAGTTAGGGTCTTTAACCACTCGGCTAATCGATCAGTTAGTAAATGAACGGAAATCGTAAAATTAGCAAGTGAAAACGAAATGTCTATTCTCATGACAACCGTTGGTATGTTAGCGATCGCAAATGAACTATCGAAAAATATACCATATAGCGACCGTCGAATATGCGAATAAAACGGAATCGATGTAGGTTAAGAAGGTGCTTTCCTCGTGATAGCATAGTTATGAATTTTTATATAACTAGGATGTTTATAAAAATTTAAAAGTTTTGCCTCTATACAAAGCTAGTTCTAACCCGAATGAGACTATAATTCAAAACATAATAAGATTAAAATGCGTATTAACTTCGTAAACGTTTAATAGCTTTTGTATGGGCTATCACGCGGGGAGCCTCTTCTTAAATGCATGCCCTTTCATCTTACACATTCCTTCGGGACATAAAACGTGACATATTTAACACTTTAATGTCACAATTTTATTAAGATTGTACGGGAGTTCGTACAAGGCCTTAAATCGATCGCCGTAGCTAGCGCGTGCTGACGAAACTTGGTGTGTGCGTGTTATTTTATTTTACCTACAACAAATACGACGCTTATACGGTCTGCCTTAATACTGAATTTTCATATGTAATATTTTTCTTTCTATTTGTGGGGTTAGCTTATCCTTTGGAGGTATTTCTCGCTTTTATATACTTAAAAAATTTGGTGCGATGCACTCTAACGCTGTATAATATTTTTTTGTAATTTTCTTTTTGTGGGTACCGGCACGTCATTCGCAAAAAAAAATTCACATAAGATCACGATTATGACGCCATCTCGCTCGATTGGACCCCGAGTTTATTGACTGCCTATGTCTCATCTCATCATAGGAATGTCGTTAATGAGACGTACTCAAAATACGAAAATACGGCATCCGTTTTTATTACCTTTATTTAATAAGGAGTGAATTACTCCATTCTTAGATTAAACTGTGAAGTTTCACTCTGAGAAAATTCGTTAACCAAATCTCGCGTCTAGTCTGATATATAACAGTTATTTTTCGTATAGGCAATTTCAAGCCGAGACGCCCAATGGGCTTGGACTAAAATTTTTAACTTATTTTTGTATTTTTTTCCAAAAATACAGACCAATCTATACCTTACACACCGCACCGCGGGACTTTTTTGGTGGCGTGGACTCTACTGTCCAGATGACGTCACAGGGACAATTTCAACGTCATATGAATTTTCTTAAATATGTGAGAAATTCATGAAAAGAAAAAAATTTATTTTCGGAGAGGTCGTTATAGAACCTTATTAATTTCGATTTTAATAACCATCAGCGCAACTAAAAAAATTTCAGCCCAAGCCCATCCAAGCCCATTGATAATATTTGATTTCCATTTACGACGTCTTGTTAATGATAACTAGTTTTTTACGATACATTATCAAATTTAAAATAGTAATTTCATAATTTCCTAAAATATATGGAGGGTATCACTTTGGTAAAATAATTAGAATTATCGTTTTCAAAATCAATATCGTTTAGCTGCCTAGTCTAGAATTTTTTCGATATCAATTCTACTAGTGATAAAGGATAAAGTGTTTTTTAGATGCACGTATACGCGAAATACCTTCGGGGCAATCACATAATCAAAGCATACAGTATTTAATATTACATCAATCTCTCTCCGGAGCCGACATAGCATGAATTTCTGATTCCTCTCTGTCCATATTTATGACCCTACTTTTGAACTCTGATTATGCCATTGGTGAACGTGATAGTAATAATTAATCGGGATTCGCTTTTGGGTTAATTAAAACCTGAACCAAAACGACACCCTTTTCAACAAAGCGCTGCTTGCGTTCAATTAAAATTTTAATACAGTAATAATACAAAACCTTTAGGGAAACAAACTGCGGTTATTATGTTTTACTTCAATCCAAAATTAATTAAATGTAAAAACACGACTGAAAATTATATATAGATCATCTATGTGCAACTATCTTAGTACGTTTTTATAGCCAGGAAGTATAAATTCTCATAAGTCAATGAGATTCTCGTTTTGTTTTACATTTTAATAACAAACGTTGAAAATGAAATGATGCGTGTCTCTATACACGCTGTCTCTTTTATGTGGGATGAAACTGATACTAGTGACAAATTATCGACTAAAACGTATTAAAAAAATATACTCAAATTATGGAACATAAAAAAAAAATTGTTAAAAAATCGACATATTTCTTCGCCAAAACCACTGTTTATGGTTAATACTGTTTTTGTACAGCGAGTGAACATCAGTGCGTCAGTAACTAGCACAATAAACTAGCTCATTACGGTCATTGACTTTGTTTGACCTCGATAACTAAGCCAGTTATCGCCGCATCAGCGTCCACCCACCGTACGAAACAATGTTAATGTTGGATCTATAATTAATTGATATTTCGCAAAAAAACCACATCAACATTTTTTAACCCCCGACGAAAAAAGAGGGGTGTTATATAATATCATTATTTTTAATATTTATTCATACTTGTTAGTCGACACTTTGTCATGTATGTCCCACATAAAATATACGGCGTGTATAAGATACTGAAATGGTTACAGTATTATAATAAAATATAGTTTAAAGTGGATGCGCGATCCTGCGGCACTAACAGACGCTCGAAGATGTAAAATCGATAAGGTAGCCACCGCAAGCTCATGCAGCCAGCTCCGAAATGGTTTTTTTAATCAAATCCAACGGGCACGTGACTCAACTTGTTGCTGGTCGTAGCAGAGACTGAGTAATGTTATTAGGTTCGCCTATTAAACATACAGACGGAATATTACTTTCCTTATTCACCCCATATTGGGTGCCAATATTTACGCGCGTCTCATCCGAGATTGTGAAAATATTTTCGTCTCCTCAAAATCGATAACTAGTATTAGTCCATCGTATATGCAACTCCGTTATATATGAAGCTTTTTGAAATTTCGTTTCTCGTATATGAACAATCATGGATCAATCTCAATGCTAGGGTCCATCCATTTCCCATAAATCAAAACTGGTAACTCCTGTACCAATTAGGTATTTTTGTTTATTATACCTTTTTATTATATTTTTGTATATGTTTACTTTTAATGTTTCAATCCCATTGACATATAATGGACTGACTCTACGGGCGTGATAGTCACATTAGGGTGAGTTTGACGCGGCGATGTTTCTATGGAATCGCAGCTACAATCACGCCCTTGGAGTCAATCCTTAACAAAGTATTTGGCAGTTTTTTTCTGCCTACTACGTCATCGTCGCAGGGAACGAGTCGAATGCAAGTTATATTAGTCATCGTGTCGGCGGCGACACGCTAGCTCCGGACAAACTTTTATTGGACGACTAATCCATCACTACGATAATAATCTCGCAAACTTATAACTCCGCTCCGATGGGGTGTTACGTGGATAGTGTTTTAATGTTGAAGTTGTTTATTTTTATATTAGCGTTAATGTAAAGCTGTAAAGCTTTTTCCGATTACTGGTAGATCAAAGCATTTTGACTACTGCTTCAAGGTTTAACAATATTCTCTTAATTATTATTCACTGCTTGTAACAGGATTCTACGTTTGTTTCTATTCCTGCTTATAATTAGAGAACTCTTGAAGTTGTATTGATAAGCTTTTCGTCACAAACCAAAAAGTTTATTTAAGGATGATTTACTAATTTATTCTGATTTAGAGATATTTTCATGTGTAATGTAGCCAGTCAGACAAAATTATGGGAAGCTTTGTGGGATTACGTAGATTGGTGAATGAAGACACCGATTCTCTTGTAGGATAATGCTTGACCACGTGTCGCACGAATAACGCTGCCAAAGCGATGAAAATCCTAGTCACACGCCGTATTTCCCAGACTTTGTACTACCTGACTACCATTTCTTCCACACATAGGACCACTTCTTGAAAAAAATTAAAATTAAACCACAAGCTGTAGGAAACATCTTCGCGATTAGGTATAACAGGTATACCACCAGTCACCCTCTAAACTTTCAGTTTGAAATCGAATATTTCGTGCTTTATGGCTTAATATAATGCCGATAATAGGAGCTTCAATCGGGCTAATGCGGGTTGCTGTGTGACGCAACCTGTGAATGGGATTCAAACAAAACCATTATTAACGTGGTAAGGCGTCGGATCGGCTGTCGCGCCAAATAGGCGCCGCTGGCGTTATTTCCATAGCACTCTGTCTATATGTAATAAAGGCGCCTATATGGGGCTTAGTCCTGGAATTCCCAGTTATTATTGCGGGGGTCGACCCGCCACGGGGTTGTTGGCCCGAATCGATTCGATACTCAACCGTCACTGACGATATTAACAGTTCAAGTGTTGCGGCATTAAATTCTTACAGCGCTTGCATTGTCATTCTTGATTTTTAAAGGTTTTAATTGGCAGGCTCCAGATTTACACAAGTGTTATCTTCAATAGATTGAAAGTCGATCATTCGAACGGTAATAGCTAATCAATCGATGAAGGATTTCGGGTACAGGAATTCAATCAAGCTAATCGAGTATCGAGACAAATTCAGTGTGACGTTTTTGGCCATTAATTGGCTACCGGGGCGGTGGCGCCGAGACGGCGCGAGCTGCGGAACCTCCGCATGGCCCCTTTCCCATCCGCAACCGTCGCCCCACCTCATTCACCGCGCATATGAACCACCACCACTAGTTCGGCGTTTTTATGAGCGAGAAAGCCGCCGAGACTTGCACGTGTCTAAAGCGGCTCTCAAATTAGTCTGTTATTCTAGCCCCCTAGTCTCTCATACTTTGTAGGTGGAAACGGTTTGGAAATTAGAATGAATGTCTTCTTCGGCCCGAATCCGGAATTTATCTGTGATGTAGTAAAAATATTTCATTTTAAAATAAAGTAGGTAGTTTTTTCTTGGTAGTAACTGCAGGTTTTTTTTTTTTTGAGTTATAAGTGTTCATTGTTACTTACGTTATTTGAAATAACCCCAAAGGAGACACGTTTCGTAATAAAGTTGTAGGTGGACATTATTTTTCCATTTGGAGAGCTTATTTTCTTGTGCGGGTTATCAAGGGTGGCGGCGGCGTCCGCAGTTCGGGGAGCGGGGGCGTTGGTATCGACCGGCAACCCTCCCCTCATCTTCACCCCCTGGCACGGCTCAGTTTCCGGGCAAGAGTCGTGCAAACCGCCTGTACATTGACGCGACTGCGGCTCTCCATAGATACGTCAATCCAAAGCCGTCACCATGCTAATAGGGCTCGTACGGGACTCGGTGCTGCAGTGCTTCTGCCACTCGTGCCGCGCGCCCATTCTGCCCGCAGGTTTTTCACGCAGCACGCGTTTCTCTTTAAGTGAATTTTCTACGACGAGCAACGCCGCCACTATAATCGCCACTGCACGAAAAAGGCCAAAATTTAAACTTTCAACATGATAGATGTATAAAATATAGATTTTTCTCTGAAACCAACACGTTTATAATAGATATATTTGAAGTATTTGTTCCTCATCCAATGTTATAATTCGTTAAACTTATCAACAAAATTATACCCATTCTCTATATACATTCGAACAGGGTTTCTTAACTACATTATTTTAGTACAATATCTTATGTAAAATAAATTTAAATACTTTAGAATCATATATCCAGACCTCAACAATACAACCTCATGTGGTACCAACTATCTAGACCGGCCATGCCATGCCGGCCGGCGTGGAGTGGGCGTCGAAACCGGGAGGAGTTATTTGCCGGTTATGTTAATCACTATCTCATTGAATCTACCGCGTGGTTTGTCATCATTGTATAGAAAAATACATTTTAAAACATGTTTGTTTTAACAAATTAGTTGTCGCATTTACTATCACATAGCTTGCCCTACATTTTTAAATGTAATAATGAGCTGCAATAGCTACTCAAAAATACTATCAAAGTAGTTATTATACTTAATCGATCCTGCATGTATCGTGTACACGTATAGTTTTTCTGAACTTAAAGTAAATCGATTTATTTCCGAATTTTCATGAATATTGAAAATTAAAAAAGTATTTGTGTTCTGATTTCCAAAGCTCATTACTAAAATTTTCAGCAATTTCACAGTTTAGTTAAAATATGCTTACTTTTTTGCCCTGACTAATAAATCATGACTTATGAGAATATTGACTTGATGGTTTTACAACAGACTTTTAATTAAAAAGCGAAAGGAGTACAGTCAACTTTGTGAAATTGTATAGGGGACGATTAACAATGAATCGTAAATTGACTTAACAAGTTTACAACGACCCTCATTTGATCGTTAGGGACCCGCGCAACAGTGTTTAAACTGAACAGGATATCTGAAAATTTGTGAACACAACCATAATACCCCTCATTAACCTTTATTAAGGGATTCGATGTCGTGATAGCCGTGGTGAAGGCAAACCTGCTTTTTGTTTAGAAGGTCCGTGGTTCGAACCCCAGAAACGGGCATGTACCAATGATTTTTTACTGACTAAGTACATATATTATCATTGACTCCGTCCCTCGAAAAGCACGTTAAGCCGTCAGTCCTGGTTGTCATCATCAGATGTCAGTCGTTGAAATCCATGAACCCGCACTGGAGTAGGGTGGTGGATTAAACTGCAAGCACGCATATCCCCAGGGGAGGCCTAAGCCCCCGCAGTGGGATATATTGCGCTGGTATCAAAAGTGTCAGTATCAAATTCGAGTTATAAAATGAGATGTTTCGGTTTGTAGTAGATGACTGAGATTTAATCTTTGATCGTAAATTAGTTGCTCCCGTTTTTTTTTCTAGAAAACCTTGTAAAGTTCTGATACTTTTCATTTGAAAATAAGTACTTCATCTTCTTTTTTTCGCAATGCAGCAAAATTCTAAAACTTAGAACGGTCGATGATACGACGGTCATGATTCGTCAGGCAATGCATTCTTCTTCGCTACCATTAAAGCCGGCATTTCGTGTGGCTCTCGAATTCCCTGCGGTAATAAATTCGCTTTTTGCCTGCAAATGCTTCGTGGGCGCCCCACTCGTTTTTAAACTAGGCTCTAAATATTTTATCAGCTTTTCGCATTCATGTTACGGCTAGGAGGATTCATCGGGAAAAACCATTTTGGTATTTTGCATACCAATATTTTTGTAGGGCTCCCGTGACGCAGTGGGCAATTCTGTCTGCAATGCGGAAAATCCCGGGTTGAATTGCCGTGTCGCTACACGTCGAAAATGTATTCGTTCGTATGTTTGTTGGTGGCCGTCATTCCAGAAAATACCTATATATTACTCGTAAAAAATATTTATTAATTATTTTGACTTAATTTATAGAACCAGTATATAATAATTATACATGTATGTGTATATTCTCAATAAAAATTAAACGAATCATTGGATTTGACTTTAAATTCGTACGAGAAAGGGAAAATATTGGTAAAGAGAAAATGCGTATCAAATGTATTTCCTAATTTCATTGGGAACTAAATAAGTTCAATAGGCTTCGACAAAAAATTTTAACATATGGGTTTTATTATTTTTATAAACCAATTTATATCTTATATGCATCTTGCATAGGTTTCTTCTATACTTTTATTGCATAAATATTTAGTATACATAAACAGTTTTGGCGGTTGCGGTGCCGTGACAGATTGTCTTCGTCGATCGAGCGACTTCGACTCGATTCCCATCGATCACGATTATCGAGTTCTCGATAAAACAATTACTATTTTCTTTTATATCGCGCTAAAATCTGCACCGTTCAATTTCAATTGCTTGATTGATATTCGATTCGTTGTTTTGAAACTTAATCTAACTTTTGTATAAAATTTGTCTATCAAACTAGCTATTTGGATCCTGATTTGGATGCGGAGATTATTCATCGGGCGCATTTACGAACACCCACGAACACCACCATCACAATGCTATAAACATCCTTGTGTTTAGTTTGGGTGAAAATTCATATTACGCTCACAATGTTCGTGTATATTTGTGGCCATATTAAATGTTATATACTGCACACCGTGAATACAACAACAGAACTGCGAACGACATTTTTCAACCAATTCTTATCATGGCTACCAACATTTAGAAGTTTTTTGATTCATCATGAATGCGCCCGATGGACCTTACAATACACAAGTGTAATAATATTGAATTGTATTTTTATCCCCTTATTTCACTCAAATTCATGGAACAATTTATTTTCGTATTGTCTGTCCGTCCAAAGCAGTTTTTATTTGAGCCCCGGTTTCTGTAATATGAAAAAATCTTATAAGTAGTTTTAATTGAAATTTTCAATATTAAATTAGTTCTAAACTACAATACAAAAGTTTCAGAAAAATCGAGAAAAAATCCTTCAATTAAGAAAATGTTTGTTATGGGACTATATGCATATTATAGCTTTAGTACTACTTACTATTCTGTGGCCATTGCTAACTATTAGTTACAAAACGTTTAGGCTCGATTTGGCAACGTCACAGACATCTTACGGCTTTAAAGGCCGTTAAGTTATACATTTACCGGCCTTTTCACAAATAAATGTAAAGTTCGTTTGGTCATAATGTCACGTTACAGTGTAAAAATATCAGAGATATTGTAACATTATGTGTATTAAAAATGAAAAGACAGTGAGATAGTTTGTTCAGCCATTTACTAAGGGATTTTGTACGGTGGTACGAAACCTTTCGTGTGCGAGACCGCCTCGCACTTGGCCGTTTTTTTTTTTTAATAATCTTTTAGAGTAATATCCTTTCAACATCCTAAAATATAGTTGCTATTTGACTCCCTGCCCACACGGACGAAACTCCGAGGAGGCTTCTCATTCTTTTTGAGGTGTAATTATTCTTGTTTATTTTCGGAATGTCCTTCTGGAATCCAGGTCTCGTTACAGGTTATTATTCTAAAAATAATTTCTACCTCTACCTCTCTCATGTTTAAAATGCGTTGTTTCAGGTCGAACAGAGTTAGTATTTTAGAACATTTTAAGACCTTGGAAATGTCCAAATATTGATGAATTATTTCTTTTACGCATTCCTTATCCGTAGCGATCTCTCACTGCTTAATTCTCCGTCCTAATAAAAAAAATTCTTCGCTTTCACATTTTCTTCGACAACGGTCGAAACGGATCGCCCACTACGAGGTCGTCTTCGAGGCTCCTGCGGCTTTCCTTAGACGACTTCTATGAAAAGTTTATTGTGAAACAAAAAGGGCAAACATTATGGAATACATTCAATACGTTGTCTTATTTGCCGTGCCATATTTCCCTCGTTAGTTAAAAATGTAATGACTGCTCGATGCTCAATTTTTAACATTACGTTTTTCTTGCGACGTGTTCAAAACAGGTACACGTCAGTGAGAAATCAAACACACAAAAGACTGCTTAATTTTTATTTTTTTAAGATCAAACAGAGAATACGACAACTTAACGGCTAGTATCTTTTTCACATTATGTATGGTCGAAAAACTTCTTCTCAACCTGCCCTCCTATAAGTCCTTGTACGTATAACATATTCCTCAGTTTGTTTCCAAAACGTTCTTTAAGCAAACTGATCACGGTCGATTCCAACTGCAGTATGACGGATTATTCTTATAGAGCCCCTAGTTCGTTAGTCATTCGCATTCGGATCACGTGCCGGCCTCATCTCTCGTCTGTCGCGGACGCGGCTTATTACCTCTCGACTATTACCCTGGGCACCATGCCATCACTCTATACGACCCAACGATACCAGTACTAAAGATTGGGGTACTTGTATCTTTTATTTTACTGCACCAACCTTTTATAAATTTAGTTGTTAGATGCAATGGTTTAGTGGCCTGAAACATTAATGTAACTACTACACTACTACATGCAGCGGTCGATGGCTATACAAACAAGTGAAATACGTAGAACATTGTAGCCATAATTAGTAGTAGTGACGTCATCAGCTGTCAGCTATAAATTTTAACAATGGATCATTCCTTGAAAATCCATACATAGAGTTGAAAAAAATTAAAATACTCCAGATGGTCTATATTTTCATTAAAAAAAAGTATTCAAATATAATGTCAGAATTTCTAGTCAATGCCATTGCGCCATTGTATATGGATATTGGGATATTGCCTAATATATACTGACTGTACCAGCAACCTGTAATCCATTCTAGACATCACAGAATACAAAATACCGGGCAGCACGAGTAATGGATAATTATATTCTCATAATATAAATATTATTACCTATTGTGTTGCCTCTTCGTTTAGTACGTCTTTTCAGTACGCTTTTGGCGTGAATTCAATGAACGTGGTACCGGCGGGCATTCCAAAAAAAATGTTTTTTGCAAAAAAAATTGTAAAAAACCGATGGCCGAATTGTTTCCTTTTAGTATCATTCAATAGAAAAATATTGAGAGTCATCGTAGTCATCTACGCAAACCTTTCCCGAAAAAAAAAAAACAATATGAATAGTCACCATTCACGGCCGCCGCACGCTCCGCCCCGTGTCGGTCTCAAGGTCTCGAGCACGTCGTCACAAAGAAGGCAACCAAACGTTATTAAATAACACTGTAGAGAAGATAATTTATTATGAAAATGTAACCTATATTTTTTATTTACGTTATGAGGTGATGAAACAATTTCGAAAAAAACATCCCGCGCATTTAAGTTTTTTTCTTATGATGATTTGATTAAGTATCAAAATTTTTAAAAACTTAAAAACGAATAAACCTAGTTTTTGCTGATATGAATACCATATCTTTTTTAGCGCCAATCGGTTAAGGTTTAATGGGG
The DNA here is from genome assembly GCA_949709985.1 of Luffia ferchaultella. Classification (NCBI taxonomy): domain Eukaryota; kingdom Metazoa; phylum Arthropoda; class Insecta; order Lepidoptera; family Psychidae; genus Luffia; species Luffia ferchaultella. The sequence continues at coordinate 25,845,074 of OX453241.1, read as the reverse complement.
AGCAACCGTTAACGCCGTTTGCATAGGCCACTACACAATCCTCTTGATGGGCATCCAAAACCCAAACTAAGTCAATTAGCTTCTGACGGCACAGCGCACAGGTTTCGTTACCCTATGCCGATTTTACGCCTTGTATTACAATTTATTTTAAGCCCAACCCTATTTACATGTTCGGTATTGTATTCCGAATCGGTAAACGAACCCTTTTTATTGAGATCCTATGCCGAATGGGGTATGTTCATTTCAAAGCAAATCCCCTATTCGAAAGTATTCGATTATTTTGGGTTTCGGGACTATTGAATACTTAATCAGCGGATTGGCAATACCCACGAAACTGCCCTTAGTCGTTTATGTTTCAGTTTAACGGTTTCTATCGAATTGATTTGATGAGTAAGTTAGTGGTTTAACGTATGTGCGGGTTCTACGTCTTTTTAGGGTTCTGCGGTTTGACTGACCGTTTCGCCGAGTCACTGCCGAGTAGTTATAGAGACCCTAACTGCGAAGCCAAAGGTTGCGGGTTCGGTTGCCGCCTGGGATATATATTTGTGTGCATGAACATGTCTATAATGTTCCGTGTCTGGTTGTAAAAAGTATCTTTATATAATTTTATTTATAATATATTTAAAATAAAATTAGGGAAATATACCAGTACCCATAACACAAGCATAACGCTTCTTTTGCGACTAGATGGCGCTGTGTGGGGTGTCCTGATATTCTTATTATTATTCTGTACCTCAAAAGAAAAATCTTATAAGATCACTTTTTTGTCCATCTGTCTTTTATAGATGCTTTTTTCGAAAATCACGTAACGCAAACATTTCGAAAACTTAATGTTGTGACACGCACATATTTCAACAATCATTATGATTTTTTTACAGTTTATTTGGGGGTGTGGTCGTTGGGCTTTTATAAAAAAGTTATTATTTTTGTGTTATGTGAGATGTCTTTGAAAAAACTGCTTTTAGGAATTTCAAAAATATCTTTTTCACCTCACCAGTTCGAAAAGGAGGTAGTGAGTAAAGTTTACTTTTTCTTGCAATCAACCCTAATTGCACGAGCTCGACTTACTCTTGATCGGCTGAACGTAGTCCAAACTTATAAAGCTTACCGAACCAAACAAAAAGTTTCAAGTAAACAGATGACGCAAACTAACGGTTACCGAGAAAAAATGCAAATTTTCATCTTTGTTTATTTCGGTAAGCTCCCACGCTGTAAGTTTGGACTACGTTCAGCCGAACACCCGGTATAATATGTTCACACCAGAAAGACCGGAGTCAGTCGATGGGTGACTGGTTTGGAAGTCCGATATATATGTCAACTTTCTTCTTGTTTAATAATATCTGAAAAATGAAATTCGTTAGATATTCGAATGACTTGCGAACTACGAACATAAAAAAAAAAACAGGTTCTACCTTCTCCAAATTACGAGTACATTGATACTGCATTGAAATTGAAATTTTCATGAATTTTAAATGTCATTTAACGATCGTCGGTCTGTCACGCGATCGTAGTCGCTGTGTGCATCGATTTTCATCGTTGATTTGTCGGCTTTGACGTTGTTCAAATAAACATTTATCGATGGTTATTGTCAATTAATTGCTTTACTAATTTTTTGACATCTGTTATTCTCTCATTTTTCGTGTGGCTATTTTACACACTATTTTATGACGATAGGTAATTTTAAAAACAGCGTTTCTACAATCGCAGGTCCAATTTACCATATCTCAAGAAGAAATCCATCCGTCTGGGGTTAAATTTCTCCGTTGTAAATATGAATTTAAATTTAATACCATGCGTTATTTTATATTAGATTTTTACATTAATTCTAAGGCTATTAGATGTCTATAGGAGCATGAGATTTATATTTTTACGACTCCGGGTGCCGCGTGACGCTCATTAAAACATACGGCGTGTTCTTTTTTCGTTTATTTCGCTAAGAACAAATTTACAGCGAAACAAATCCAGTAACCTCTTTACATATGTATAAATACGCACGTCATTCTGACACAACTCATTTATTTTTCTTTTGAACCTTCACTCTCATCAACCGCCTGACTTCTAATAGTCCTCGAATCTGCTACTTCGCTAATCAAGTGCGTTTTATATATTCGATAGTACAACTGGTGTCATCCAGAAAAATATCATCAAATTTATTTTGACGTCGATTATTTCTGAGCGAATTTTCTGAAGCAAAATAGTAGATGTGCCTGTAATAAAAGAAAAATTGTACTTACTACGCATAATGTAAATTTACAAATTAAGTGCGGGCCTTCGTGTCGTGATGTGATGTAGTGGCCGCGTTGTACGTCTCGGGCTCCACTGATGTCCCCATTTGTACAGCACACCGGCGGTCGGCGCCCGTTAAGAAGCCCCTGGGCAAACCGCGCACCAAGCAACCAAAGAAAGTCAAGTTCATCAGTAAGTTGACGTATTCGTAAAGTTTGTAATGCTAAGACGCTGATGTCGGTCGCGTACGTCAGCGCTTCTTATTATTGTATCAAATACAACCACACAGAGCGCCGCTGACGATCAGCAGCGCGTTTCGTATGAAGTTCTCTACATATCGCCGACGGACGCAACGACATCAGCGTTGCTCTGTTGGAGGCCTAAGCGCTCATTGGTAGAATATACTTTTTTAATTTGCGAATTCATGTTTTGTTACTTATATTTGTACTAATCACACAGTTAAGAAAGTGTTGGAAAAATAAACATCACTTTGGAAAAAATTACGCTTAATTAGCTCTATTCCAGTTAGATATTGTTTTGAAATAATACCCATACGATACCTATTCCATAAGTACATCTTTGATAGGTTTATAAAATACATATAAAAGATACGTCCGATTTAGGCTTATAATTCCTTGTTCTCACTTATTTCATTTCATTTCCAATGTCTGAAAAATCTAAAACTTAAAACTGAAAACTTAAGAAAAGACAAGGTTTTTTTTCTTCAATGTAGTCTTCTAGGAAATACGCTTATTACATTAATTTGTCATAAAGAGACATGTGTTATTTTATGTCACAGTTTTTGGAAAACTAACAGCTAGTACAAACATAAATAAAGATAGATATAATTAAGGCTAATTATAAGTTTTGTGTAATTGTGTGTAAACATATTCATCTTGTGATGTTAAATACACGACATTATGTAATAAAGGTTATAATAATCAACAAAGATTACTTATTTAAGTTATTGAAGTATAAATCACTCATTAAACGTTTAAAACGCTTGGTAGTTAGTTGTATTAAACAAACCCATAATTCCGCATCTACAGCTGAATGCTCATGTTCGATCACACTTCATTAAATTGTTTACTAGTCCTGAAGATAAATGAATTCTGCCAATAGTTCGCACTCACCAGCGGGGCACATTGAGAATATTTGGTTTTCTTACTAATGCCACATTCGTACGCATTCCTATCAGTTCTAATATCTCTGCGTTCTTTCTGCATGCGTTCATTAAGCTATTTAAAATATGTTCCTTCGGTTCCACGTCAAAATGCTTGCTTACTGCCGCCTTCATCTCATCCGTTAAAAATCCACGTCGCGTCGCGTCCCTTTGAATCTTTCTTCAATAATAAATAAACGCAGGGTGTTAAGTCTGGGCTGTAGGTGTGGATGGTAAATTTTTAGCATACAGTTTTTTAACAAGGTTCATTAGCATGGAGCTATGAATGTTTTCGGGCCGCGTCCTGCTTGGAGCAAACATGAAAGAAGTATGGGTTCGGGCGGGTGCGACAAAACGAAGTGGCTGTCATAAAACAGCATAAAAACTCAAACAGGAGTAAAATTTGACACTCGTTTAACAACCCTAAAATTACGGTGATGGTAACTCCTGCAGCCCCGGCGCGATACCAATCGTGTTCTCATGTCGCATACTCCACATTATGAGAATCGGATAAAATTTTAGACTTTTAGCTAATATGTGGGCCCGGCTTCAATGAAACGTATCATAATATCCTCGTAAATTGATATTTTATTCCGCTAACAAAATATGACGACATTGTACAGAATGCGAATACGTAAATACAAATGCATTTTGCTTATGACTCATTCTGCGAGAAGGTGGCTAGGGGAATCGAACCACACTCCCTTCCCCCTTTCTCGAATTCCCGACCAACCTAAGGAAGCTTCGACCCATCTTATCCGATTCTGTGGACTTGCATAATTAAACTAAGTCAACTCGTAGCCTTCAACAGCTGGGGTCCCTCTCATTAAATCCTTTACAGAATTTGACTTTGAATATTTAAAGCCCATTCAGTGAATAGCTTTTGTTACCAATATTGCTCTCTCGGAGAAACGGCGTAATTGTATTTCCGAATGCTTGAATTAATTTCTGTTGTTTTTGTTTGTTGTGTTTTGTTATTCCAAGAATTCATTTATTAAAAGCGTGAAAACTGTTTTAAAACAATATGCTGTCTTATTTATTTTCCCTATATTATTAGGCAATGTAAAATAAATGTTGAAATTTAATAATTGCCGAACAAACGGAATTAGAATTGAACGTCCCTTCAGAGAAAATGATTCATAATGCTTTGATAATGGCCACAGTTTTTACTTTCAGTATAGTACATTTAGTAAGCTGGCCTTCACAAGCGCAATAGATTATTTAGCGTCTGCTAGCTGTCGCAGAGGAACTATTCAGATCACGCTAATAGTTTATCATGACTTCACTACTTACTACCTACGATGTGAACCACTGCGCATGTGAAAGCCAGTATTCTTAACTCGTGTCGCTTCTTGTAAATCTGTAATCCATTATCACTACACATTATAAAACAAAGTCCCCCCCGCGTCTGTCTGTCTGTCTGTCTGAATGCGATAAACTCAAAAACGCTGATTTTCATGTGGTTGGCACCAATGGACGGAGTGATTCAAGAAGAATTCGTTGAAATATGACGATGATCGTTGAAGGCGTCGGAAAAAATCAAGCCGACTGGGAGCTTTCATCAAAAACACTGCCTAAATCTTTTGAGATATAACAAATTAATGTATGGAGGAATGATTCCTCTTTTATAGGTCCAAAGAAAAGTTCGCGATGGTATATGACTATCTTTTAAGGATAGCTTACTATACTTATTTTAATGTTTAAAAAAATGGTGTCATATAATGTGGTAATTGGAAAGCTATTGACACGAATACGATATTAATCCTTATAAAATTCAATACGTTAGTTACCATAAGGATTGCATAGCAGACATAGTATAATATCGCATATAAACGAGATTGTGTGGAATTCGGTCTTCTGTTTTTACGTGTGAATTTCATAATGAACACATCGATTATATTTTTGTCATATGTTGCCCACAGCAACCGAAATCCGGTGCCAGGAGATGTCAAAAGGTGGACTCGCATATGAGGTGATCCTAGCGGAACCCGTTGGTGCTCCAGCGCCACCGAGGCGCGCTGACTCCCCCGAGAAGTCGCCCACCGTCGAAGAAATTCAAGAGAAGCTCAAAGCTGCCGAAGAGAGGAGACGTGTATGTATTGTATATTTTTACTTGTATTATATGATACAATTTATAAGTCACATCGATACACCTGATCGAAGAACTAATAATAATCACTCATTTAGTGTCAATAGAACTAGCTGTGAACACTACTAGAGCTATTGACTCCAATCCATATTTAATAAATCCATTCTCTGATTCCCGTCACATTTTGTTTCGAGTCAGCGTAATAAATACAATCAATTTTCTGATATTCTTAGTTTTTATGAATTTTACTGATGCCATTTCTAGAAGTTGCGTCGCATCGTAGAAACTGTTTGTCATTTTTTCTGTTTTTCATAATTTTTAGGGTTCCTCGTACCTCAAAAGGAAAAAAGGAACTTTTTTAAGATCATTTCATTGTCGGTCTGTCTATCTGTTTCCTTGTTCGTCTGTCGGTCGAGACCCCTTTTCTTAGGAACGCTAGGAGAGGATATCAAGTTGAAATTAATATTGAATGTACGGTCCCTTGGAGTTGTAAAAAATGAAGCTTCAAGTTTTGACGCTCGTAAGTTAATCTAAGTCTATATAGTACTTCCCATTAACCTAGAATCTTGAAATTTGGCAAGAGACAAAGTCACACAGCACACGCAAAGGGAAAAATCCGAAAATTGTTAATTTATAGTTATATTATATATATATACATTATATATAATTTATATATATAATATTACAAAAACGACTTGGCAAATTGTGAACAGCGAAACTGGAAAAGTAAAAGCACGCAATAATTATTTTAAACTTAAAATTGATGATAAGATTTTAACATCAAATTTAGAAGTAGCCGAAGCTTTCGAGAAATTTTTCTCTGATGTTCCAGTTTCGACTACCAAGTCCTTAAACTCTTCTCCCGCTCTTGCCGAATCATTACTCAAGCAAAATGTCAGTGAGTGCATGGTTGATTTTAAGTTTTCTCACGTGGACCCTACAGTCATTATTAAAGTATTCAAATCATTAGAAATGAAAAATACTGCGGACCTTCATAGCCTTTCAGTTAAAATTATAAGCTCAATCATTGATTGCATCTCACCTCATCTTGCTTATTTATTTAATAAGTGTATAGATCATGGCGTTTTTCCCGACCTAATGAAACACAGTAAAATCATTCCATTATTTAAAGCCGGTAGTACATCTGACCCTACTAATTTCCGGCCTATTTCAATACTACCAACGTTAAGTAAAATTTTCGAAAAAATATTAATGGGTCAGTTACTTTCACATTTTAACTTGTATAATTTAATGCATCGCAAACAGTTTGGTTTCACCCGGGGCCGTTCAACAACCGATGCTGGTGTTGAACTGATTCAGCACATCTTTGAGGCCTGGGAGGGCTCTGGAGATGCTATAGGTATCTTCTGTGATCTTTCTAAGGCTTTTGATTGTGTCCAACATGATACATTGGTCGGGAAATTGTGTCATTATGGTGTTAAAGACCGTGCGCTCGACCTTCTGAGGTCGTACTTAAGTAACAGAGTTCAGAGGGTTGATGTAAGCGGAGAGAGGTCATCAGGATCTCCAATGTCGATGGGCGTCCCACAGGGTTCAATTCTTGGTCCATTTCTATTTTTAGTTTATGTTAACGACTTGCCTTACCTTGTAAAAAATAATCACGAGATAGTAATGTTTGCTGATGATACTTCTTTAGTATTCAAAGTTAATAGAAAGAAATTTACCTACGACGATGTAAACAATGCTATCTCCGAAATAGTAAAATGGTTCACGGCTAACAATTTATTACTAAATGAAAAAAAAACCAAATGCATAAGATTCTCGCTACCGAACGTCAAACAGGCACCTACCAATATTGTTATTAAAAGCGAGAAATTGGACCTTGTGGATTCTACTGTATTCTTAGGAATCACATTGGACGCGAAATTGCAATGGGATCCTCATATCACTAACTTGGCGAGAAGGCTCGGTTCTGCAACTTACGCTGTAAAAAGAATTCGTTTCCTTTCGGACATAGAAACCGCGAGGTTGGTGTATTTCAGTAGTTTCCATAGTTTAATGACTTATGGCATTCTGCTGTGGGGACACGCTGCTAATGTTAATACAATCTTCGTGTTGCAGAAGCGAGCTGTTCGAGCAATTTATAAACTGGGACCTAAAGTATCACTTAGAGAAAAGTTTAAGGAAATTAATATAATGACATTGCCATCTCTATATATATTTGAAAACATTATGTACGTAAAAAAAAATATTACATTATTTAAAAAAAATAGTGATCGGCATAATGTTAATACAAGAAACAAAGATAAACTTGCTAATCATGTCAGCCGCCTCAATAAAATCACGAAATCTTTTAAAGGGCAATGTATACGCTTTTACAATAAGATCCCAGCTGACATTCAAGATCTACCCCTTAATAAGTTTAAAACTACACTAAAACGAAAGCTTTATGCAAAAGCTTATTATAAAGTATCAGAATACTTAGATGATAAAAATCCATGGGTGTAAGCCGCTCACCTATCAGTTTGTTTCAATAATATTATTCTTTAAGCACTTATTGTAAAAATTTATTTTTAATAATTTTGTTAAAAAGAGCGTCCCTCAGTTTCTTGCGCATTCTTCTGAGAGGAACCAGCATTTTTGAATGCGCCTTTGTGGTCACGTTCTTCCACAAAGTAATAAAATTCACTCTTATGACGTATTTCAAGATTATGTTACATAACTACGAAATAAAGATATTTTGATTTGATTTGATTTATCACATAAAAATATTTTTTGTACGTTTGTGAACTAGCGTTTTCATGCCATACGGGGCGGTGAGAGCTATACTTTCTATTAAGATAAGATAAATTTATTTCTGCATAAAAATTTGCTTTTTTTACATTATACATTAAGACAGTAGCTAGACCTAGACTAGACCCTCAGAGCGCGAATTCGACTCGCACTTTGCTGGGTTTTGTTGCCCTCTCTGTCGAATATTTGAATATATAAACTTAACTTTGTTAATAATGATTTACCATTAAAAACGTCTGAGAAAACTTTTAGAAAGTGCTAAGTACTCTTTTGTTTTGCTGGATGACAGTAGTATTTTAATAGTTCTCAGATGATAGTGTCCTGAATCGAAGGTTGGGATTATTCTGCAAATATAAAGAAATATGATATCGTCAGCTTGTCATAAAACTGAATCGTGTCTTATAATTTAAATACAACTTTGTACGATATTGCTTTAAGTCATTAGAGCATTTCCACCGCCGCCGCCGCGCCGCCGGTACGAAGCTCGTTGAGGCATGCTCGGGTTGTGGCCTGGCGGACCCGTTCAAAAAACAAGACGGAGAGCCCAGGTGTCTCTCTTCGACATAATCGCACCTTCAGAACAAAAGTGACCTAACTAAAAAATTACGATTTTAATTTTTAGTAATATAACATTTTTTTAAAAGTATCTCATGATCTCGTTATAAAAAGCGACATATCTATGTTAAAATAAGAGATATGTTTAGGTCTATTATTAAAAGACAAGACTACGGATCAGCTGAATAGCCCTTTTTAAACTCGTTTTGTTACTAACATTGAAAATTCTTCATTTTTAGTTAAAGTCACTTTCGTTTTGAAAATGCGATATATTTCAATCGTAGCCAATGCTACTGTATATAACGTGTATAAGATATTTTAAACTATAACTACCACAAAGACAAACAAAAATTATTAAAAAATGGCTTAAGATTAAAAGTTTAAAATAACTTAATACATACGTATACACATACATACACGTACGTACAGAATATCAATAAATCAATAATATAAGTAAATTCATATTATTATTGTGCAGAATAATTGCTGTTTCAAAATTCTGCGAGTGATTTAATATAATTATTTATTTAATTTGTAGAGCCTTGAAGCGAGCAAGATGGCAGCGATCGCCCAAAAGATGGCGAAGATCGAGGAAGCATCACGGATCCGTAGCGAGCAGACGAACACGTTTATCGTGAGCACCAAGGAGGCGCTCGATGCGAAAATGGATTCGCACGTAGAAAAACGCGAAGCGTACATCAACGAATTGCGCGCTCGGCTCAAGGACCATCTCGAAGGTGTTGAGAAGACCAGGTTGGTATTGATTTAAGACGACCATACGTAAAGATATACAAGCACAGTTCTACCTGTACAGCTGACTCTAACGGCTGCCTCTATGTGGATCACTATTGCAAAGGGATAAATCACGCCCTTTTCCAAAACTTCCATATCCTTTTTATGTTGCACGCGCGCCGTTTATTAGTCATATAATATAATATATAATATATCTTTTGTTGTCGCCATAAACTTTAATATTAGGTCTTAACCTATGAAGTTGCCATTTTGTATGAAATAAGTTAAAGTATTTTTTTTTCAAACATCTTTATTTCTGTTATTCAAAGTAATCACTCGTGCAATCGATTCATCTTTGCCAACGCAGTGGCAGTTTATTGATACCCTTTTTGTAAAAATCAACTGGACGGGAGGCAACAATCTCTTCAAAGGCATTTTGTACTCTCTCTCGGGAATTGAATTTTTTCTCGTTAAAAAGTTGTCCAAATTTTGAAACAAGTAATAGTCGGTAGGTGCAAGGTTTGGTAAGTATGGCGGATGAGGGAGAACTTCCAACCTTAACTCTAGCAGCTTGGAGACTGTGGTCGCACGTTGTCGTGAAGGAGCAGCGGGCACGACCGATTGACCAAAGATGGTCGCAGGCGTGCGAGCTTCTCCATCATTGTCTTCAGTTCTTCACAATACATATATATCTGCAGTATGAAAATTACTAGCCATTTTGTAAAATGCTGTGATGAACCACACCGGCACTAGACCACCAAATAGTGACCATCACCTTTTGAGGGGTTATTTTTCGTTTAATACATTGCTTTCGTGCTGAACCAGGATCTAACCAACTTGCTGAGCGCTTTCGATTGTCGAACAGAATCCATTTTTTATCACAGGTAACAATCCGGTTCAAAATTTCTTCATTTCTGTGCCTTTTGAGCAACACGAGGCAGGTCTCGTCGCTTACGTTGCGCTGGCGATCGTTAAGTTCGTGGGGTACCCATCTATCAAACTTTTTTACTTCAATTTGTCGCAAATGGTCCAATATTATTTTGATACTCACATCAAAAGCTGCTGCTAGTTCAGCTATAGTTTGACTATCATCAGCTTCCACAATCGCCTTCAATTAATCATTGTTGACCAAAGTGTCCGGACGACCACGAGGTTCATTATTCAAGTTATAATTTCTAGAACGAAAGCGGGCATACCAATAACGGGTTGTGCGTTCGTTTGTCAAGTTCTCTCCGTAAACGTTGTTGACGTTACGTGTCGTTTGTGCCGCATTAGTGCCACGACGGAACTCATGTTCCATAATTATACGAATTTTTAAAATGTCCATTATGACAAAAAATGTTCAAATGTAATGAAAACACAATGCTAATTAATTAACAAAAGACTGACTTTGCAAAAAAAATGTAATGTTTTTAAAACAAAATTAATTTGAATTTAGAATTCACAGCAAATAAAAAAAATTTTTTTTTGTTTGAAGTGGCCAGTACTGAAGAACGGCAACTTCATAGGTTAAGTAAGACCTAATACATCTCGTGACTCAAAGTTGGTACAAAGAGCAAGTCTTGCAGCAGTTGCCAATGATGTGTAACATATAATAAATTGGGGGGCGCGAGCTTCTCCCTACTTCCTGTGCATAATTCCTCGCATTCACGAAACCGGTCTCACCGAATGCCACATACTGTGTCTAAGTTTTGATCAGCGTGCGTTTCCCCACTTCTTGTTAGACATTTCTTTTACATTCACAAAATTAGTTTCACCAAGGCGCATACTGAAACTTAAGATGTTACATCTCACATGCCTAAGTACAAATGGTATTTGAAGATTTTCCAATGGGGTAATTTACAATTTTGATCCTAGATTCGAGTCTATGTGACAAAATCGCCTGAAATAGCACCCCATATACCATACTATACCATACCATCAGCCCATTAAGACTCACTTCAGGGACTTAGGCTTCTTCTCGGAATGAGGGGGCTTGAAGCTTAAGCCACCACGTTGCTCCAGTGCTTAAGAACATCCCGTATGCCTACGTAGAAATGTTAATTGTAGGTTTTCAAATGAAGCCATTTTTTCCTTAGATTCGAGCTTTCGAAACATCATCGGAAAATAACACACCTAGGTTTAAAAGCTTTTTTAAAATACTCGAAATGGTGGTCGAAAATTTTTAATTCTGATATGCTGTTCTTCATTTTCTTCGCATTCATGAAATCAGTCCCACTGAATTCTTCATATTGTAACATGATACACATAAAAAATGGTACAGTTCTCGCCTGTATCGGCAAACTAATCGATTGTGATAATTAGTATTTTTCTAGCGGTTATACCTAGCATTTTTCTTTTATTACAAACCTAGTTAAATATATGTATGTCAGGACCGTGATAAGTGGCACTCTATCGTCTCTGCTTACCCTGGACGGGAATAGGGCGTGGGCATATGTATGTATTAAGTATTAACATATATACATCAATCACCAGCACGGTTTCAGAACTGCGTCAATAACATAATGAGGTTAGAGGTGCATGTGTTGGTATTCGTTAGGAGACATGCGTTTCAAAAAATAATTAGACAACGAGAATAAGTAAGAAATCACCACGCATTTATTTTTTATTTATTTATTTAATAAATTCACAAAATAGATTACAATCAATACAGCACCAACACAGCAATGAAAATCTTTATGCATTATCGAAAATGTTTAATCTCCAAGAAACTTATTTTCAGATTTTAAACGTTTTTAGTAAACCTAAACTAAAAAAAAAACGTTCAAAATGTTTAACTATTTTCTCAATTTTCGATAATACTTATAAGTCTGCTAACAAAAACAATACTTTTATCATTAAAAGGCATTTTTTAAAGTATACTTGTCTAATATTAATATAATTTTTTTAAAATTCTATTGTGTGTAAGTTAAATATATTTCATTAATTACTTTAAAAAAAAATTTCTTTCCTTTCTTATTCGGTCCAGAATAACGTGCGATGAAAAAATCATGATAAATGGTAACACCAGTTTGAGCAATAAACATTGCAAAGGATGCATTCGTTATAAACTATTATAAATAATTTATAGATGTGTTCAAAATACAACTTAGAACATTATTTTCAGTAGTCATTTTTTTTTTCAGGTACTTATAGAAAAATAATGAAGTAGCTAAAAAATGCTGCTTTACAAAGAGTATCGATTTATGGTTCTTATCTCAAGTACTTTTCCTAGCCCAGGATGGGCATCATTCTTTGTGTTTACGTTGCGATCAAGCCACATTTTACTTGACAGATTTTATCAGTTATCTCTCCTCTTTGAAATCAATACAATAAAATAAAGAATAGAATCTATTTGTTACTGCTGTCATAACAAGTCAAACCGTGAAAAAATTTAATCGGTTCTTGGCCAAAGAATGCTTTGAAAATATAACAATTTTTAGTTAGACTCTTAACGATTTTTGCGACGAGGGTTTTGTATGTTAAACCTTCTTCATCAGGTTAACTTTGGAACAGCAGACGGCTGAAGTCCACAAGGCGATCGAAGAGAAGTTGAACACGGCCGCTGCCCAGCGTGATGAAAATCTCAAAAAAATGGTTGATCGCCTTCGTGAACACGTGAGTTTTATCTATGTGTATAAAATATACTGTCGCTATTGCGAACTACAAAATTGATGCGTTAAGCGTGGTAGAAGTCGATCACGCTATTCCGATACATATGCATCTAAATATATACTCCTGTATATGGAGATGATTTTAGGCTACATTCTAGCTCATAGATTATTATTGAGGTTAAGTAAAATCACTCAACCGTACTGCGTCAAAATATTTAATTCAAGGTCCATGAATACATGAGTAATGGTCGACTATTGAAGCTAATCACTTAAAGTTGGCCCAAAATTTTCTAGATTCTCGTACATAACAAAAAGGTAAACTTTTAATATGCTTATGTTATTTATTGCTGCTAGGTTTAGTGGTACAAGTGGGGACCGTTTCCGAAATGTGGGTGGTTTATGAACAGATTTTTTTTAAAGAGTTGAACATTAAATGTCGTGATAGCCCAGAGCGCAACGAAATGTCGTGATAGCCCAGAGCGCAACGAACCTGTCTCAAATTTATAAGGCCCCATAGGGCCATGGCTCGAATCCGGGCGTGTACCAATGAGTTTTTCTGACTTAAGTACACAATATCACTGACACCGTGCTTCGGAGGGCATGTTAAGCAGTCGGTCCCGGACGCTGTCAATAGATGGCGGTCGTTACAGTTCCTAACCCGCAGTGGAGCAGCGTGGTGGACTTAAGCTCCAAGCCCCCCCTCCTCACCCTGGGGTAGGCCTAAGCCCCTGCAGTGGGGTAAAAATGGGCTGATGATGATGATGATGAACATTAAACAGAGAACCGCTGGTTTGGTAGTCCGTAACCCGACTTGATTTAAAAAAAAAATTTTAACCTATTGATCTTACTCCCTTAAATCAGGTGTGAACTGACAGCTAGACATAAGAACGATTAAGAAACTAGCATCCAGTTCACTATAGACTGTAAAACAATCTTCGTCCCAGACTTAGAACTTCGTCACGTGCTTTGCATAAGTCATATATCGCTCGCTCATTCACTTATTCATGTTTTGTCTCTGTGCTTAGTGTGCTTAACTTGTGTCCTATTTTGCGTGCGCGTCCGTCATACAGGAGGAGCAAGTGCGCAAGGTACGCACAGCCAACGCCGAGCGGTACCAACAACTGGAAACTGCAATCCAAGAGAAACACGAGCAAGCTGCGGGCCGCCGTCAGCAAATTGAGGACGAGCAACGAGAGAAGTTGCGCAACCATGTGAGTGATTGCCTCAATTCAGCCCCATTACTTGCCATTTCCCGATGGACCATGGTGGCCGATTTTCAATGGGCGTGCGCACACGCCGATCACTATACGTCTCTCCATTTGATGTGTGCACAAAAACCGAAAACACAACCATCATCCACTAGCATTGGTCATCGTGGGCCATTACGCTATCTATGCATTGGTAGTGGTCGGCGTGTTTGATGGCAAGGTTTCGCAGCCACGTGAGTAACTAGGGGCCGTTCATAAAATACGTACGCACTTAGGGATTAGGGGAAGTGGTGTACTACCCTGCATGACTTGCGTTATGAAGTAGGGTAGGTTGAAGCAAACGTGACGTCACGAAGTAGTATAACGAATAATGCAAGATTATTAAAATTTCTTAAAATTGATTATTTGAAGTACACACCAAACGTTGGGTTCAAATTAGCATGACGCAATATTAACTGCAGAATCACGAAATCTTGACAGAAAGTTACAAAAAGGAGGAGACATCCGAAATGCTTGAATTGAACTTTATATTTATATTAATACTTTATGAACGACCCTTTACAAAAAAAGTGTAGTTGGAACTAGTGAACTCATATCATCAAATATCATTTCTGTTTTCTTATCTTTCCCAAAATATTTATTTTATTTTAAAGTTTTTAGATTTTATTTTTCTTTCTTTGTAACATTTGGTTGTGTTTTTATTGGTTATTACATTTGTACCCCATTGAACATCCATCAACAGAATACAGTTAAGCTAGCCGAGGCGCGTACCTTTGTTGAAAGCAACATTACAGCAAAAGTGGAAGAAATAAGCAAAGATATCGAGAATAAGCTCACGGCCGCCGAACAAAATCGTGAAAAAGAAATACAGAAGAAACTCGATTTTGTCAAAAAAGAGGTACGTACTGCTTTTGTTTGTGACCGTGGTCATGCGCTTTAGATTCATCGCCGTTTCGATCATCAAATATTTACAAAGATTTTAATGAAGACTTAAAGTCTCCAACAGAGCGACGCTGATGTCGGTCACGGACGTCAGCGCTTCTTGTGATAACCAATACAGCCACATAGAGCTTCGCTAACGATCAACAATGCGTTTCGCATGAAGTTCTCTACGTCGCCGACGTACGCGACCGACATCAGCATCGCTCTGTTGATGGCCTTAAATATAAGTCAGGAAAGTAGTTTCGTCTAATAATATAATTAACCAGGTTCGCAAACTCTATAGGTAGTTACATAATCATCAAATTGCTGATTTGCTGCAAAGCATAATATATAATAACTAAAATTATAAAAATGCATCCAAATATAAATTATGGTTGTTGAATTGTGTGATAGCTTATTATTTGAATTACTCATGCTAGAAAGATAGGTAGTAAGTATTAGAAATTTAAAAAAAATATGGAATATGCAATATTATAATGTCTATGTATCTTATGTATGTGGGACGTCTCACATGCGGTCATCTAGTCCTTAATTAAGCTGGGCCTGTGTTATAGGTACTAGGCAACTGATATAGTTACATACTTCAATAATTTTTTTTTATATAATAACTTTATTATGTAGATATTTTATACCCAGACATGAAACAAATAGACATGTTCATTCACACAAATATTTGTCTCGGGCGGGAATCGAACCCGCGACCTGTCATTCTGCAATTAGGGTCTCTAGCCACTCGGCCAATCGGTTTGTCGAGTCCGGAAAAGGTGTAATAATAAATTAAATCAATAAATCTAAGATCTAGAATATTTATTGAGACATTTTTATAGTCGATAATTATTTAATATTAATTTAATTACAAAAATCAGCTCTCTTTTACACAGACACTGAAAATTAGACTGACGATACAAACTTTTATTAAAGAGCCTAAATCGACATTATTTTTTTCGAGGATGAATAGACGTAGCTAACGTGGCGCGACCAAGCACATCACTTTTCGTCGTGCGCCCGACGCTTGATACTTATTATATTTAACTGGCATTTCTCGCCTCCAATCGCACTTACTCGATAGAGGTCATATGACCGCTGCTTAATTAAAGGGTTAATTCATTCTTACACGCCTTATCACGGATTCCTGTACTCTTCTGTAGTGATAAACGAAAATGATTGAATTTCCAGGAGCGGCGCGCTGAACTTGTGCGACAGAACAAGAACGCCCGCACCGACGTCACCGAAGCGATTTCTGGCTAGGTCCCTTGCACCTATGCCCCACGCCGCGCGCCCGCTACAACGCCCACACCTCACGTACACCGCATTACCATCGACAATCTGCACTGACGTTTTTCAATCATCGTAAATCAGCCATAGACATTCATTATAGTTAAAAACCTATATGAAGGAACAAGGGATAGCAGTAGTGATGAGTTTGAGTGAACGAATTATATGATCTAAAATTTTATATATTATAGTTCGTAGACATAGCATCAGAATTACGTACCTTGACAAAACGTAGTGTGAGATGGAATATCGTAGAAGTTGACCCGATTGCATAAGTGTGAAAAGGAAAGCTATTCGAACACCGATAACACTATTGTGTGAGCGAGGAAGTCCCCGGTGTACGCGCGTATTCGGATTTTTTTTTTACATTTTAAACTATTGTCAGTTAATTATTTTAGTAATTTTTACAAATATAAGTGTTTTAAGAAGTATAATGTATTGTACCAATGTCGTTTTAAGTTTGTGATGTCATTATTTTTGAAAGTGTTGACTATATCGTAAAATTTTGCTGTGGTAAATGTTCACATTTGTATTCTAAAGTCTTTCGTGATTAAATTTTAACACATGTAAAAGACATGGCCTATTTTTGTCTAAGTGCACACAAATTCATAAACACACACACGCGTAAATCACTTCGCTTCCATATTCTTCTGGGCTTTGTTCATCTAGGTACGTAACAATGCTGTGTCTATGATATAGGTCATACTATGGATGATACTAACGGTCTTGTTAAACCAAAAAGTTAAACAATTAGTAAACATATAGTTGGCTAAATCATAATTTTCATCCGAAGTGAAGTGTGGGTCACCAGAACGTACATATAACAAATGATGTAACGTTTTATATGTCGGTATAAAAATGCAGTGCTGCATCTTGGTGTGTTTTAATTGGGTTGAGTGCGGGTTACATCATTAATTCCATTTTGGAATATACGGTATCAAATTTGATTTTACCACGGTCATGCTTACGTTTCTTTTTAAAATTTTTGTTTTTCGAGCTTTGGATATGATCTTTCTTTTAACGTAATGGCCTAATGTAATCACTAAATTTAAGTTGTAAGATCTCAAAAAAATCACTAATACAATTAAGTAGTGTAAATCCAGCTTAAGGTGTTTCAGACGACTTACAACAGCTATAAAAGAGTCATATATCACGATCGAATTGCTAATACGATTAAGGATTCCGAGATTTGCATGGACAGTCGGCAACTACAGTATGCGCAGAAAGTATGGCCGCGGCCGTCTTTTCTACTTCCCAAGGGTAAAGTAGTATCGTATGAATCCTGTCCTCTTAGCAATTTGACCGGTAAGTATAGCTGTTGTCCTGTTACCTCATCTGCCATATAAAAAGGAATATTAAAAGCTGTGTGCACTCTAATACAGGAGAGAATGCGGGCGAATGAGCGTGACGGGCGTGCCAAGGTCTGGAAGCGAGTGTCATTAATCATTAGTTATAGAATTATATCATTATTTTTAAAGGTCATCGTACGCAGCAGATCGCAGCAGTATTTTTAGGAAAATTTAATCTCGACTAATTTTGTGTTAAGTTAGAATTTACTGAAAAAATTAATCGCATTTGACTGTCCATAAATTTTATCGATTCGTTGTCTACTATAATGAAGACTGTGTTGCGACCGCATTGGGTATGCGGTTTCATTTGTTGGCACGTTGTAGCTTGTATTTCTTGTCGTATACTTTAATCCAATGAATGCGCCGTGGACAATCAATAGTTGGTTTGAGTCCGTTATTAA
Source organism: Luffia ferchaultella (assembly GCA_949709985.1). Taxonomy (NCBI): domain Eukaryota; kingdom Metazoa; phylum Arthropoda; class Insecta; order Lepidoptera; family Psychidae; genus Luffia; species Luffia ferchaultella. Next base: position 25,826,788 of record OX453241.1, on the reverse strand, counting down.
TAGTAGGTATGTGTTGATATATAATTCACATCGGTCTGTGGCACACCCCATTTTCTTGGCTATACACGATGCAATAAAACAAACCTAAAATCCGTTTGCCATTTCATCATACATAGATAAAAGCAATAGATCTAAACACAAAAAAAACCAGAACGTAGACGTATCCACGTCAATATCAAAGGACATGAAAAAAAAAACTATTGTTTTAGGAAAAGTGCCTCGGTATTTTCATAATCGGCTCTTAATAAAGGCGAAATATCAAGATGTAACTTAGAACTGCCTTTCATAGCGTTTTATATTTTTTTAAATGTAGTGAAAAACGGGTGAGAGGATTCGTAACGTGTTGGACACAAATGGCTTCTGTGATGTTTACGCTCTAGGATTAATTGAAAGGGAATTGTACCAGTTAAGCCCAAGTTATATTAATACCATATTAGGGTACGCAGATGGCTCTTAAAAACTTTTGATTATGAGGAACAAAATAGGTATTATTTAATATCACAGCGATAATATAGAATGCACGTTTTTATATACAAATGTTTATGATGTACATGTGTTTTGTCCAAGTATTGAAGAGTAATCCAGTAGGACCATGGATCTAATGAAATCAACATAGTACAGTACTTGCCATATATGTATATGTGCTGCTCCGAAGTAAGTCCCAAAAACGTCGCAGTAACAAATTTCATAGAAGCGTTTGCGGCCGGAAGCATTGCGGATTTGCGCAATAGGGCATGCGGCATGCACTTCGGAGCCGCATTATATAGCAAGTACCTACTGTACAACATAGTTTATTCGGAAGCTTAGGGAAGGCACTTATTGATGGTTGATAGCTTCACGCGTGTGAAGAGAAATATACGAGAGTATCCCCGTATTTTATATGATATTTTTGCCCATTATTTAACATTAGTCAGTTTTAATCAGGGATTTTGGATTGATAAGGATGTATATATAAGGTGCTTGCCTAGCTTGTATGTTGATGATGCTAATTGAGGGACCTAGGTTTAAGTGACTAGCTTGTTTCTCGGTAAAGCCTGAACAACCGATGACCAATTTGCCTTTGGTATTGTGTAGCCTTTAGAAATTTCACAATCGCGACAAATCATGTATAGCAATGCAAATATGGCTTGAGAATTCTATACGATATTATATGTAGACATTATGTAGATTTGTTTGCATGATTTTTAGTATTCTTATTTCTAATACCTATTATGATGATGTATGTTAATTATTTTTTTCTATTTTGTGTAATTAAATGTGCTTCAGTTTGTGAGGTATATATGGAAATGCCGTATGAAGTGCAGGCAACTTTTGTAGTTTCATTGTCGTATTGAATAAAGTCATAAAAATACAAAATATAAATTTTGGTGTTTTATTTTTGAAAATCAATGACATTTTTTTTTTGTAGTAATACCTAATCAAAATAAAGGCGAGTGGGGTGTTGCAATTAATACAGTTAATAGTGACCAAAATAAAACACATTTTTTAGATAAATAAGCTTACACCTATTTTCAAGTGGGTCAGGCAGAGCCGGAATGATTAGAATATCACAATTTTCATAGATATAAACAATTGAAAACATGGTGATAAAATGAATTGTATTGTAATTACTATAAGTGATCAGGAGCAAGAAGATGGGAATGATATTAAGTAGATTTATAAATGAAAGATTTAATATTAATCCAAAAAGTTTATCCACGACCACCACCTTGAAAGTTGTATTTATTCATCATAAAATAAGCCTTTCAGGAAGTGAATAATTATAGTGCAGATCACATACATCTAAAACGTATCAACCCAGAAAACTTTGGATGACTGTCAAGGAAATAAATAGCATAGTATTATGCATATGCAGATTTTCCATTGAGGTAGGAAGAAGTCTGTTCCCACCTTTCTGGGAAATATATTTAACATTACACAGAAATGTAACCAGTTACACAAGTAAAGACTACACTAACTGGTAGTTCTAAAGCTGGTTGAAAATTCCCGTCAATTCAAAACTAATCAAGAGACGAAATGTGTAATCTTGAGCGTGAAAGAAAATAAAAGTGTAAACAGAAAAACCAGCGGAGCCCCTATACATATTAAAATGGCAGAGGCGAAAACTGAAGTGACTAGAAAAGCGGGAAAAAATGCAGAAACGGAAATGAATGGCATTATACCGGAGGCGCCAGACTCAGATTCAAATACGCAATTACCTACAGTCTCCAAGTGTGGCACGGGAGTTTAAGCATTCAAAGTTTGATCACACATTTGAAGTTTGCTATGTGTTATCGGTTTTTGGAACGAACATCAAAACGTTGAAAGCTCAAACTTTGTGTAGCCTGCAATGTTGCTAGACGTCCCGATTTTAGGGCTCCAATTAAATAATTTAACAATTCGATTATAATTGCAAATTTTATGCAATTCAATTTTGATTTCGAGTCATGTATAGACTTTCATAGATTTTTGAAAGACAAGAAAGATATTACATCAAGTAATATCTGAGCAATATCAAACAAAATAAAAATATTATGTTTATTATTTTTTATGCACTATGTATGTTTGTGTTTTTTATTACGAAAGAATTTACTGTCATATTTATAATTTAGACTGATTATAAAACTAATAAGTAAATAATAAATGGTTCGTAGGTAATTTGGTTTGTCCCGAATTTTTCAACGAATTCCCGCATTTTTTTTATTTTCGCATATAAATCCCGACTGATCCCGACTTACGCGAAAAAAAAAACTGGCAACACTGGTAGCCTGCCACAATGAGCGAGTCAGGTTTGACATAAAAAAAATTGTTCTGAGGATGAGTCAATGGGATGAGTAAACACGTTAGAGGCTTAAAACATTTGACATTAAAGGCTTAAAACCTTTGACAAAGCCGACGAGATTTTATATAGGAACTTTTTGGCTGACTTATTCATTATTAAGTATTTAGTTGCATTCGCAGTATTTTAGCATAGCGTAGGAATTTGGGAGAATACATTTGATAACTATTCATTCACAGCTAATAATTCACTTTCATGTAAAGAGAGAAAGAGTGTCAGCGAACTTTTTTGAAAAGCCAAGGTCATAATTTATAGTTGCAATTCATTTGAATTTTCGCTGGAGATTCTAACATGTAATAAATTAAGTGATAATGGTTACACAGTTGACTAACCAATTTTTATCGTTCAGAAGTGTGTTTTATTTATAACATTACTCAAAATCAAAAAGTTTTTATTGAGTATAAGATGTTTACACACACTTATTTAAAGTCAAAATTAATTGATTAGGTGATTAGGTACCGGTTCCAAAACTAGAAGAAGAACCGGCAAGAAACTTCTCCCTGTTTATTTTATTTAAATATATGTTTTTCATAGTTGTTTTTTTTTTTAATATGCTTACAACTATTACAATGATGTCCAAGCGTCCTTATCATTTAAATACTCGCTAATACAATAGTAAGCTTTTTTCACGAGTTGGACTTTAACTTGCTTTGTACTAAAACACGTGATAAAAATTTAGTAGAATTTGAGTACCATTTAATCCATTTTTTAGTACTGGCGACACAATTTTTTTTTAGACTGCCGAATTTTAAAACGGTGACACCACTGGACCACAGGTACAGAGTATAGACGTACAGACCATGTACAGTCCATGTAAAGATTCAATTCAATCTTTAATTCAATCCAAATCATTCAAATCAAAGAAAATGGCTGACTTGTCTTGTTGTGGCTAGTGGCATTGTAGTGGTTTTATACAGTGTTATAGATTGTACTCAAAATACTCACTTGTATTCATTAAAATTGTGAATAAAACGTTGTGTTTTTCCGGCTTTTGATTGTAAATAAATAAAACAAGTTCATTCTTTTGGCAGATTTTATCCTAAATATCTATGTATTTTAATTATTAATCAATGTAAGTAAAAATGGACCCTGAGATACTTGAAAGTAAAGGAGAGAAACATCGTGATAATGAAGATTCAAACAGAGAAAATAAATATAAACGCCGTCGTACTAGATCTCGCTCTCCTACACGAGCAAGAGATAGGGGTACAAGGAAACGGAGGCGTTCCCGTTCTGCTTCTGTCAAATTGAAGAAAGATGGACAGAAAGGTGGTTCTCCAATTGCTGAATTGGACACTAGAAAGGATGTTATTAAGGAGAAAAAATCTAAAGAAACAGATATGTTAAACACAAGAACTGGTGGTGCCTACATACCACCAGCGCGATTACGCATGATGCAAGCGCAAATCACTGATAAATCCTCTGTAGCATATCAGAGATTAGCTTGGGAAGCTCTCAAGAAGTCAATACATGGACACATAAACAAAATCAATGTTGGTAACATTGGTATTATCATTAAACAATTATTGAGAGAAAATATTGTTCGTGGTCGTGGTTTACTCTGTCGTTCCGTCATCCAAGCACAAGCTGCATCGCCAACTTTCACAAATGTGTATGCAGCACTCGTAGCAGCAGTGAACTCTCGATTTCCCAATATCGGTGAATTATTACTGAAACGTCTTGTTATACAGTTTAAAAGAGGCTTTAAACGTAATGATAAGTCTATATGTATTTCATCTGCTTCATTTGTCGCTCATTTGGTTAATCAAAGGGTAGCTCATGAAATTCTTGCCCTAGAGTTATTAACTCTTTTAGTAGAAACACCGACAGATGATTCAGTGGAAGTAGCCATAGCCTTTTTAAAAGAATGTGGTCAGAAATTAACTGAAGTGTCTTCAAAAGGAGTAAATGCAATTTTTGAAATGCTGCGTAATATTCTCCATGAGGGCCAACTGGAAAAGCGAGTACAATACATGATTGAGGTCATGTTTCAAGTTTGGAAAGATGGCTTCAAGGACCATCCAGCTCTCATTCCGGAGTTAGAACTAGTACCAGAAGAGGAACAATTTACACATTTGTTAATGTTGGATGATGCTACAGATCCTCAGGACATCTTGAGTTAGTAAAATATTTCTTCTAATTTTATATAAATTTTTATTTGCACATTTCAAATAAAATTTTGTAACGCTAATAAATTTGTTTTAGATGTCTTCAAGTTTGACGATAAGTATGAAGAAAATGAGCAGAAGTACAAGAACTTGAGCAATGAGATTTTAGGGTCCGAAGGAGAGTCAGGCGATGAACATGATGGATCTGAGTCTGGAAGCGGAAGCGAGGAATCTGGTGAAGAGGAAGAAGAAGAAAATAAACAAGGAGTCACTATTATTGATAACACAGAGACTAATCTTGTGGCTCTTAGACGAACTATATATCTAACAATCAACTCCAGTTTAGATTTTGAAGAGTGTGCACACAAACTTATGAAAATGCAATTGAAACCAGGTCAAGAAATAGAGCTTTGTAATATGTTCTTAGATTGTTGTGCTGAGCAGAGGACCTATGAAAAATTTTATGGTCTATTAGCACAGAGATTCTGCAACATGAACAGAATATATATTGGACCTTTTGAAGAAATTTTTAAGGACTCTTATTCAACTGCCCATCGATTAGACACTAACAGGTTAAGAAATGTAAGCAAGTTCTTTGCACATTTGCTATTTACCGATTCCATCAGCTGGGAAGTGTTGGAATGTGTGAAGCTGAATGAGGAGGACACTACTAGTTCCAGTAGAATTTACATTAAAATTCTGTTTCAAGAATTAGCTGAATATATGGGGCTCAAGAAGTTGAATGACCGTTTGAAAGATCCGTGAGTTACTATTATCAACACCATTTCTTTTCTTTTCCTGGTTTTTGTTCTAATCTATGTTTTCTCATTTGCAGGACATTACAAGAAGCGTTTGCTGGGATCTTTCCTAGAGATAATCCAAAGAACACAAGATTCTCCATTAATTTCTTCACATCAATTGGTCTTGGAGGACTGACAGATGAACTCCGTGAACATCTGAAGCAAATGCCAAAGGTGAACAACAGAAATAATAGAAATTACCTAAAATAATGAAATAGTAAAAGTAACAATTTTAATATTAATAGCTATAATCTGCGCCTGCAGAGAGGAAATTAAATCCTTTTAAAACTGAGCAATGCATGGCATAACAAATGCCGAGTTTTCCATTCATGATCAACAAAATTACAGATGTGTGCATGCATACCTTTCATTCATTTAAGGCAATAGACACAGAAAAAGTTTAAAATGTAATGTATATTTTAATTATTAGCGAATCATTTTGAATTCGCGCGGGTAACACACATTATCTAGCGTAGTAGTATTTTTGTTTACGATCTGCTGTATAGAGCTATGATTAAAATTCAGAGACCTATGTCAATCCTAATTGGAGTAGTGTGTTGATAAACAAAATTATTTAATACAAGAAAGGATTGCATTTTAACAAAATAACAGCGGATTGATATTATTTGTACAAATAGATGACAATTTTTTTTGCATTTACCTAGTCTCCACAATAATCCTTTAAAAACTGGAAACAGGTTTTTTTTAAACACTGCATAACACATATTCACACTAACCATTGGCAAGGTTGCAAGATTGACTGTTATAGATGAAATATACAAAACTACAAATTTAATTTGATAGATGCATATGCATATTTTGTCAGACGCCTAAATTGGAGTGTATTAGCTGATACTATTTTACTATCACTACCTTTGGCTTTTAAAATGTTAAATGCTACATCTGCTTAAGCTTATATGTACCAAAACAAGTTTCGGGAAATTGTACTTTTTTTCAACAGTGCTTCATCAATTGATTCTTTAGATACCGGAACTTCTGTAGCAGTGGACGCTGATCCCTTACAGATCTGTAATAACTTTTCCATGGATCCTCAGATTAATCTTTTCAGATTTGTGTGGCCATGCATCATTTTAGTTTTCTTAGCATTGATTGTAAACAAAAGATAAGAAATAACAAAAGAAAATGAAACTTTATCAATTACAATTTTCAACAAAACAAAATTGAAAACTAATATAAAAAATAAATAATGACTCAACAATCTTAAAAATCCATCTTACACATTGGATATCATTTAAAAGCCAAGAATTTGTTTATAAAGATAAACAAAATAAAACGGCAGCACCAAATAAGTTTAAGGAGGTCTAAAAATAGTCGTAACGATTTATGAGAACTGTCTCGTTTTGTGGAACCACACTGCATACAGACAAGCAATTACGTTTTCATATATTTACCTATTTAAAACCATATATGTTTCATATATTTACCTATTTAAAACCATATATGTTTCATATATTTACAGTGTTGTGTTAGACGAGTAGTGGCGAGCCCGCTTATTATTTAGAAGGTCGTTGTTTGAATCCCAGAAACAGGCATTTAGCAATGAATTTTGACATGGAATCAAATTCCGTGTCTTTCATGGACGGAAAATTAAATAGTACGGAGGTATGTTATGAAAGTTGACTGTTAACAAAACCTGTTCCGCGAGAACGCGTACTCCTCAGAATTAACTGCACTCTGGTACGTTACGCATGTGTCGATTGAATGGCCGACATTGCGCGATGGTAATAACAGCGGAAATTTCCATTTGCGGCGATTACGTCATCGGCGATACGATATCTAAGTCAAGCTATTTTATTGACAAAATTTCTATACCGGCTGAGGTCATTGAATAGGGTATTACACATGCTATTTTTTCTGACTTAAATATATAACTATCACTTACTCCGTGCTTCGGAAAGCACGTTAAGCCGTCGGACCCGGTCGCCATTATCACATGGCAGTTGATAAAATCTACCAACCCGCACTGGAGCTTCAGCCCAAGGAGAGGTCTAATCCACTGCAGTGGGGCATAATGATCTGATATGAATATTTACTCATTTCATCTTGCCTCCAGATGACACAGCGCAAAATTTGTAATAGCTCCATGATAGTAATCCATCTAATTTGGTTATAATTCGATGTGATGGCGTCATGCGACGTTATCCACCCAAATTACTATGCCACGGTATTCACGTTCCTTCCTCGCACTTGTTATCAAAAGTGTTGCCACGGCAAGGCGAAGTGACGATACTACGTAAGAATTCGTTCATAATTATTCTGTAATTATTTCAAATGTAGAATAGGCAACACAGAAAATGTCTCAGTGCTAAAAGGATTTAGTCTCTTTCTCTCGCGCATGGATAATAATAATAAATATGACTAGCTGCCTTCGCATACAACTTCACTGCATGGCTTTCATAATTTTATAGTATATTTTAACATATGTTTGGCTGAACGTAGTCCAAATTTATAGAACATGTAAAGCTTACCGAACTGAAAAAAATTTATGGAACAGATGGCGCAAACTAACGGTTACCGTCAAAAACATGTTTAAAATTTCATTATTTTCATATATTTTTTTAGACTTTTTTAAGTTTAGTAACCTCTACACGCACTATAAGTTGGGACTATGTTCAGCCGAATACCAGGTATATATTCTGTTAATCTACATAAACAATAACGCGTATTTATTTAAAATGAATCAACTGTGTTTTACACATCAGATCTATTTTGTGAATCCCTAGGGTGAGGGGGGGCTCAGTGTAACAAGGGGCACAGTATAACAGTGGCTATAGCTCTGTCCCTTTCTAATATTTTACTAGCGCTTCACAACTATATTGACAAACGCACGCATCGCCATCTTAGGCCAGTTGTCAGTATTGGTGATTGTCTCTGCACTGTGTGAAAATAAACGAATATTATATTTTTGGTATTTTGGAACTCGAAAATCGCGAGAGTGTAATTGTATTTTAATCTACATTATTGCAGCTTTGGTGAGTAAGTTTATTTTATGTTTTACCGCTATATTATGACACGTTTTAACACTAGATAAATTGGCTGACATTATAATCTATAAATTTTGAGCATGTTTGTTTTTAAAGATTGATGCCATTGGGTACAGTGTAACGGGGTACAGTATAACATGTTATAGTGTGCCCCTTTTGAAACATTTTTTCTTCTTTATAGGCTCTAACGAAGAAATGGTGCGAAATAGAAAGAGGAAGACCACAATTGGATTGCACGATGAAAAAAATATGAGAAAGTGACGACATTTTAGTGAGCCCTATTGTCTGCAGAAATTACCCAAAAGCTGGACTGAGAACTACTATATAGTACTATACTATACTATACTGTATAGAAATAATTTTACCAACTCCTACTTTGACAAATAAAACAAAACGTCAGGCGGACTGTTGCACTTTTCCTCATAAAATTTTAAGAAAATATAATTTAGTTTAAGCGTTTTGTAAGAAAAATACTCTTTTTTTACGAATATTTTGTATCTTGCATAAAGTGGTGGACATAAAATTAAGAACATAGGACTTAATTCTATGTCTATGACTGTGGAAGCTGAAAAACCAGATTATTCGTTGCTTATTTTGATAATTTGTTGATTTTTTAGAATTTCTATGTTAATTCTTGAGATAATTAATGTTTTTCTGCAAAAGTCTTCCAGTTTTGTTATACATGCCTTTAGTGTTACATAGTACCCCAGGGTGCGTTACAATGTGCCCCTACCATGGGGTTCACTGTAACAAGAGACTGCTTTATGAAAAATGATTATTAATATAGTTTTTAAGGCTGATTAACGAGATATTTACATTCCAAATGAAACACAAAGGACTGAAATTATATTGAAAGACTTTAAAAGTGCCACATAATAAATAATTTTATTACTACGAGGGTTTATATCATTTTTGTTGCACTGAGCCCCACCTTACCCTACTCTTAATTACTTTTCTTCTTACTGATCTTTATGAAATCAATGAATTAATGAAAAATCATAATAACACACCCTAATATGTGTTAAACCGTGATTTCACCCATTTGTAAAAATATATATAGTAAAAATTTCGTTATAATAAGTTTAATGGATCTTGAGTTTTAAGTATTTAAACAAATTTCAAAATATCAAAATCAAGATGTATATTTTAGGTTCAGAGATGACCAATTAGTAAATTTTCTCAACCGTATATTATGTGTACAAACGTCATTGTCGTACACTTTTATTATAATAAGTTATTCATGTAAAATATAACTTCAACAATTGCAGAATGTTCCACCACCGCTAACTTCTGTCAATGTAGAAAGCAGTGAGTCAAGTTCAAGTTCAGAATCCAGCTCAGATTCTTCTGATTCTAGTTCTTCATCCGAAGACTCATCAAGTGGTTCCTCCTCAGGTAAAATTTTAATTTTATATGTCTGTGCATAACAGTACATTGGCAGCTGTAAAATACCTGTACATGTATGCATTATAAAAAATATTTAAATATGTATATCAGTTGTCTAGTACCCATAATACAAACATGACGTGAGGGATGTTCCAAGCATTATTATTGATGTCACATGAAGCGAAAGCCAAACTGATAAAGCGTTTATGGTTGTTGGAAAATGAATTGTCATCTTATTTATAAAAGATAAGTCTGAATAAGATTATGAAATATTTTCATGTAAAAAGTTATGCATGCATTTCAGGTTCAACTTTCATGTGCCAGACTAAAGGGTGGTTAGCTCACTCCATTACATAATTATATTACCCAATCTTAACCATTTTTAAATATTGTTATAGAGAAATTGAGGTATATTTCTAAATATAAGTGTTTTATAATATGTATGGCACGCGCGAGAGCGTAACTATTTCGCCCAAGTATTGGTGTACTGGTTAATATGACTACAAAATATAATAGCATTAAAATTGTTGCTCGTGCATAATTATAACAGTCTCTTATTAAATACTTATTGATTTGTATTCATACTTGTTGCAGACTCAGAGAAACTGGATAAAGGTAAAAAGAAGAAAAAGAAAAAAGGACATAAAGCGAGTAATAAAAAGAAGAAACAAACTACTGTAGAGCCAGTAGAAACAACAAAAGAAAAAGACAAGGAAGTTGAAAAATGGGGCCATGATGGCTTTTACGATACATATGGGAAAGACGCAAGACGCATTGATTCAAACAGAGACAAATATGATGAAGAACGAAATATAGATAGAAATGAAAAGAACAGAAATGTTTACAAAGAAAGAGATACCGAATATAATTCAAATAGAAAAAACAAAGAAAGAGATTTCGAAAACAATTACAAGAGCAAAAATAATGAAGATGTTAATGAAAATGAATGTAGAACCAGAAGTAAAATAAGCAGATATGAGTATCATGAACATCCAAATAGCAGAAATGCACAGAGGAACAGACAAGATAAAAAAAGAGACAAATATAAGTCTAGAAGTGAAAAGAGATATGACTCTGACGACGAACAAGATGAACGGAAATCAAGAAGTGAAAAGAAGAACAATAAAGAAAAAGATAATCGAGAAAAGGGTGAATATAAAGAACATCAGCCCAGCAGAGATGCATATGAGAACAGACAGGACGAATATAAGCGAAAATCAAGAAAAGACAAAAGATATGATATTGATAAAGAAGAAGGTAAGCAAACAGAAAGAAAGGAAAAGAGATATGACACTAATAGTGAGAAAGACAAGCGAACAGAAAGAAAAGAGAAGAGATGTGATACTGATAACGAGAAAGATAAACGAAAAGAAAGCAAGGAAAAGAGAAATGAGTACAGAGAACACCAGAGCAGTCGGAATGAACAGGAAAATAGACAGGAAAAAGAGAAGGATAACAGAAAATCTAAAAATAAAAAGAGCAATGAGTCAGATATAGAGAAATACGAAAAAAAATCCGGAACTGAAAAGAAAAAAGGGCGTACAACTAGTTAAATGTAAATTAATAGTGTAAGTAAATAAAGTTATTTTGTAACAAAATTTTGTTTAAATGAAGCAGTACAAACATGTGTAAGCATTTACACATTTTTTTTTTTTTCAAGTTGATATGCATCTTCTTTACCAGGCTTTTCCAAAACAACATTCCATGTGTTAGGTTTCAGTGTCATATTATCTACAGTTTTAGTGCACACACTTGTTGATAATGTTACGGGCTACAGGTACAGATATTTTTAGATAAACGAAAACACCGATTTAAGTTTTACTTATACTTTATTTCTTAACAAAACACAAACTGTTATCGCATTTGCAGGTACGTTCGTTCGTTGACTTTTCCAAAAATGCTCGCTGGCGCTGGCGCCCGGCCTCTTTATATATGCGACGGAATCCCTACCCCGAAGCATCTCGAAATTTCCATCATCGAACGTTCGATAATGAAATTCTAATTTACGGGAATAATTCACGGCGCCGCCTCTCCATTTGACCTTTTGGCCTCTAAAATAAAAAATTATCTCTAATTTATTTTGACCTCGAATTTTCCCGCATTCAGCCGATGTTTGTGAAACCGCGTGATCTTTCTAGTATTTTCTAACATCAACGTGTCTATGTCAACGTTACAATAATTATTAGGGCACAGATGTGTTACCATCGTCAGCAAATCTCGTGTCCAACTTACACAAACTTTTCGAATGCTCGTCGAGCGTGACTGAAGCTGAATAACATGATGTTGTTCTGGTTAAAAGAATATATAAACTCTTCTGTATTATTTCGTATTTTGTGGGTTTAGAATTTAGACTGCCTCTAGTTATGGTAAGAACAAATCCATATACTAATAATTATTGAGATATTATATGACGACACGTGAATAAGTTTGGGTAATTAAGGGAAAACAATGTTACCACGGGGAACTGCTCGTTAAATAATACCAAATTTTATTTTTCGGTATGTTCTCCCTGAAGTGTAATATTTTTTTTTTTCAGAACATTCAATTATTTTCTGTATATCAACAGAAAAAATTTGCTTTACTGTAAAAAATATTGCTAAATTTCACCCTTGACTTTTTCATTGTCTGAAAATCTTTTCCCATGAAGCTTTTCTCCAGATTACTCCTTTCCAATCTCATGTTTGATGAGAAATGTTTTATTTCACACTTACTGTTCAGATTCCACTTGCAAAGAAAATGGTGAATATTTCCCTGTCCATCACTTTAGGAAAGAAAAAAAAAGAAATTGGCCCAGCCATAAAAACGACAGACAATACCCAGAGCGATGGCCCAGCTGATTTAGAAAAACATTTACTGTAGCACGCTTGCTGGTGGCCTATACAATATAGCCTATGACATTTGGAAATAGTGTAGATTTATATAGGTTTTTTAGGATCGGATCAGTAGTTCCAGAGAAAACCTACATAGTTATATACATAAAACAAACAAATTTATAATATTGCTTGGTACCCAAAACACAAGCTAATGCTTAGTTTGGGTTATAGGAGTTTTGTGGTGTATACGTTATTATTAAAATGAAGTATGACTTCTTTTGTGGCGTCCAAGTGCTCCTCCTTCCATCCGCAATGTGGCTGGCAGGTTCACTTTTAAATGTAAGTATAAGTAAGATACCTACACTTGTTAATGTTTCCAAAACCTTCATCTTGTATCATACATACTATCTTCTCCAACTATGCCCCTTTTGTAGTAAACATGTATTTCCTATGCAGGTATTTGTATTTTATTTATTTAAATAATATTATATAGTATACATTTAACTTTCCTCATGATTTTAGTATTAGTATTTAAGTTAGCACATCATTATATGTGTAATATTTATGTGACTAATTGTTTAATGTTTGCGACTTTAATCAGTTTTGTTTATTTTTATATCCTTTGACTTATGTATATATAATTTGTATAGCTTATCTCATTTTGTTAACAATATTGTGTAATATGTGAATTATAATTGTATGGACGGGTTATGCTTGTGGTGTGTGCAGCTAACTCACTTAGGGGCTGACTAAAAATATGTGTTAGGGGCGTGTTCACACTTCACACACCTGCAGCCGTGCTTAGTTCCTGTCATGGTAGCGGAGAACTTCTTTGTGTTTTGTTATGTGTATTTGTACACTAGGTATGTATTATCGCGGCTTCGCCTACGTGGACTGTATATTTCAATTTAGATAGATCTGTTTATTTATTTTAGCTTGAAGAATAGCTAACCCATAGGACTGTATTTTTTCGTAATGAAATTTATCCAAATCCGTACAACCGTTTGAACATTGAAAATGGGGCATCGTGTGATACCAAATTTACTAAAATCCGTCCGTAAATTCCTTCGGAAAATCGAAATTGTGAAAAAATAAGACGAAATTTCCAAGTTTGTCAAAAAAACTTCCAAGGCAGATAGAACTACTGTTGGGAAAAAGAAATTTTGGAATTGGTCGATAACTGGGCTGGGCAGGTGCCCTTTTTATTGAATGATTATCAGATCAGTTACCCTGGAAAGTGAGATTCGGTTATATTTCAGAAAGTTATAAAGGTAGATGAATAACAGTACCTAGTGCATACAAAAGGTATAAAATTGATTGACATTTTCATGTTCATTTTCAATATCCTCTGATAGTTGCGAGAAGCGCGAAATCTTGAGTAACAAACATGAACTTTCACATTTATATGATTAGTAAAATTTTCCAATATAGTCTAGTTTTTCAATCTAATTAGATAATTTACAGAAGCAGAACATATATATATAATTTGGATGTATCATATATTGTAAATTAGAAAAAAAAACACTGGCAGACTATGATGTTGAATTTTCAGATGTCACAAAATGGCCAAAAAGGAGTAAATTATTTTTTTACTGTTTGACCTAGAAACAAGAAATTAGTAAAAAAAACATAAAATGGCTGATGTTGTAAAAAGTGAAATTGCAGTACAACAAAAAAATATGGTTGAATGTACTACTAAAACTGTAGATAATACAATACTGAAACCACAGATTTCGGGGCCTTGTTGTTTATACTCACTCATTGAGAATGATTTACCACCTTTTAAAAGACCTGGTAAAGAACTGAGACCTCGACTTTTGGTAGGCTCTTTGCTCAATGAAGATGAAGTAATAAAAGTGATTGCTGCTGATAAAGAAGAAGGAGGCATAAGAGCTTACTTGGGTTCGTCTTTCATTTGTACAAAAACTAGGAATAATTATCCATTTTATTTATGGTACACTTAAAGCCACCAACTTAAAAACATTGGTCAAGTTTTCCTATTTGAACGACAACCTATTTCTGTCACTTTGATCTGTACAAAACAACAGTTCACATGTTGTGCATTAGGTTTTATAATATGTCCATATCCATCCATATCAGCGCATTATGCCCCGCTGCAGGGGCTTAGGCCTACCTTTGATATTAGGGTACTTGGAGCTTAATCCACCATGCTGCTCCAGTACGGGTTCGTGGATTTCAACGACTGCCATCTGGTGACAGCAACCGGGACTAACAGCTCAACATGCTCTCTGAGGTACGGAGAGCAGTGATAATTATGTACCTACTTAAGTCAGAAAAAACTCATTGGTGCATGTCAATTTCTGGGATTCGAACCACAACCTTATAAACGAGTAGCGGGCTCGCTCCCACACGTATAACATGTACATACTTGCAATTATTAACATATTTAAGAAAATATTTCTGACAAGCAGGCAAACTACTTATTGAGAAGAAAGTGACGGCTAACTTTGAGATCTCTGAAAGGAACTTCATAATCAGTTTATTATTGGAAACAATTGATTATGCAGCAGCACACGACTTTGATGCTTGCAAGTTGTCGTGTCTTCTCACTATATATGTGGCTACTCATAAATTTTTCAAACATTATTATTGGCAGTCACCTACTGCAGTCTGGGAATATTTTAAAGAACTAGTGACTCAACATACTATAGAGGTATGAGTAAAAAGATTGAGCTAGTTTTAGAATTGATGGTCAAGTATAAATTGTTTGTAAATATCAGCGTGTAGCAGTACTAAGTGTGACCAAGCTTTTTTGGAAAATTCTGGAGGTAGTGCAATGGATTAATAGCACCAGACACTGATAATATTTTGATAATGTTTGGACATTAAAAAAAGTTTGTTTTTTTTTTTGGCTGACCTTTTCTCCGAGTGGTTAGAAACCCGAACTGCGGAGCTGAGGGTCGCCCTCAGCTCGTTTGGTTTGATTCCCGCCCGGGATAAATAATTGTTCAGTGTTTGGCTGTAAAAGTATATATGAATATATTTAAAAAAAAAAATATGTATGTATATCAGTTGTCTAGTACCCTATAATACAAGCATAATACTTGCTTACTTTGGGATTAGATGGCGCTGTGTAGGATGTCTCAGAACTTTTAAAAAAAGACATCGTGCAATTTCCATACTTATTTGCTCTAAAAAAAAACTTCTACGGCCAGACCTATGATTATTCCTTGGGCCACACATAACTTAAACTATTACTATGGATTTACCCCTCTGACTGCGTTTTCTGAGTAGTTACTCAATTTAGATTTAACATGGTCGAGAGCAATGAATGGTACAAAACCAGTCTATATTTGTGCCTTGTAGGGTGAGTGAGCATACGACGAAATCAAGTCACTCACACATGTATAGGAGTATCGTCGGCCGGTTGGCATTGTCAACTAATAAACACATTAACCTCCATTGCGTCGCGCAGTCGAGTAAAAATACTACTCTGTGCAAAAACAATTTATTTAGCATTTTAATAGTCGACATTTGGTTGCCGTTATACAATTTTAATAAGACTTTGTAAAACTTTTATGTTGAAGCATTCAGCTTGGATAGGATACAAATGACGTCATCACCCTTCTTTATGAATATTGCGTATTGTTCATGAACTATTGAAAATATGACTCATATATTTCTGACCAGTTTCAAAAATGCTACAAATGGTTTTTTTTTTATATTTTCCTCTATTAGAAAATAAGAAATGTCAATTCCGCTTTTGCCCTAATCCCTCCATTTAGCTCAACCTCTTTGCTAAGTTTCTTAAAAATCTGTTGGATATGACAAAACCTATACTACCTTTATTTGCACCAGTCACCTCTAAATTGAAATAATATAAGGGATAATGCCCGCATGAAGGTACTCCATGTAACGTCGGCTCTAGACATGTGATCACATGCCTGGCGCTGGCGCCAGCATAATAGAGAGCCACATTAAGGCTTAAATGAAAAGCCCTAATGTTATCACATTCTTACTTACCAACGTGCAGCACATACTAAATTCTTACATTTAACTTAAGTAATATACTCGCCAATATTCCCAGAAGCCAACCCTATGGCCATTGCTGTAAGGAAAAGACTTCTTCTTGTCGCACAAGCACAGCTGAAAGACCTTTCTGCCCACATTGCTCTTATCCTTTTGCGGATGTGCTTCGCTGCTCCCAGAGTTACTTACCTTTTGAGGACGTCTCCTAGCTGGCTTTTCCCTGAGGAGGCTCTTTCGATGACGTCTTGAAGCATCTCCTGGAGGAGATTTTGAACGTCCGTCTTGAGTCGAACCAGTGGCTTCAGGCCACCTTACCAATCCGGCATGGAGGGCTGGGGGTTCGGTGCGTGCGGAGTGTTGGCCTGCCGGCCTTCCTGGCGTCGGTGCATGCGGTTGCCGACCTTGTCACTGATATCCTATCTTGTAATGGTGGCAGGGCGGACATACCCTACGCAACCGATGCTTTAGCCTCTTGGGTGGCTCTCAATCCGGGCGCGCCGTTGCCGGCGATTCTACATAGCCAGCGCGCATGGGACGAAACGGGAGCTGAAAGGGTTTTTAACAGTCTCTTGGATCAGGCGGCAGGGGTGGACTTAGCGAGGCTGCGAGCGGTGTCACGGGTTGAGTCCGGGGCCTGGCTCAACGCTCTTCCCTCCCCGCACATTGGTACCCTACTGGACGGCGAGTCTTTGCGTGTGGTAGTGGGGCTCCGCCTGGGCTGCGATGTTTGTGAACGACACCTATGCATCTGCGGTTCCATGGTGGAGGCCAACGGACACCACGCGTTGAGTTGTCGTTGCTGCTCGGGGAGATTACCGCGACACCACGCTCTTAACGACATAGTCCGCAGAGCTTTAATTTCGGCCAATGTTCCGTGCGTGTTGGAGCCTCCTCGTCTTAGCCGATCCGATGGCAAAAGACCCGATGGTATGACTTTGGTGCCGTGGGAGAAGGGTAGGTGTCTACTTTGGGACGCCACGTGTGTCAGCATATTTGCCGCCTCTCACCTTGGTCGTACCGTGGGAACGGCCGGAGCCGCTGCGGAGTCTGCAGCCGCCAGAAAACGAGTCAAATACTCTACTCTGGAGAGTAAATACTTGTTCGTCCCTCTTGCGGTGGAAGATGCTGGCTGTTGGGGGATTGAAGCCAAACATTTCGTCGCAAGCATCGGCCGTCGTCTAAAAGAAAGGGGACTCGACCCCCGTTCCGGTTCTTTCCTGGTGCAAAGAATTGCCATTGCAATTCAGCGCGGCAATGCGATGAGCGTCATGGGCACATTTGCGTCGGGGGCGACGAGGGGTGGATTATTGGATTAGTTTTATTTATTATTATTATTATTTTTGGTCTAATATATGTTCAAAAAATTAGGCAATAATTTTGAACAGAAAACGCGTTTTAGTTTTGCTTTTCGTTGCTAGTAGATTTATGCTATTTTTATGTTACTGAACTTACTAAAAGTCAAATATTTTACATGTGATATTATGGTATATTTAATAAAAGTAATATACTTAAAAGTATTTCTTTAATTAAAATCAATAAAAAAGTTACCTACTGTATTGCTTATTAGTAAATTTGATTTCTTTTTCCTGATTACAGGAAAAATAGTGACATAAATCATATACTTACTTTAAAATGAACCCCAAACTTGAAATAATTTCATATATATTAGGTATACAAAAAATTAAAATGATTCCATTCTTACTTTTAATTCAATTTTCAGGATTCCCCTTATGGACAAGAGGTTTTTCAGCCCCACGAGTGTTATGAAATACTAACTCATTTTCATACTGTATACATTAACAATTTGCCCCTAATTCATATTGTCACTTTTGGAACAACCAAAATTAAGTTCACCTGGCCTTTCACAAAAAAATAAATATGATTGCATTTGTATAACAAAAATCTTAAATTTATTTACATTTTAGATATTAGTAAAGAAAAGGTTTAATAAAAACAAAATAATACAGTTACGTTTTATTAATTACTCACAATATCTTTGATTTGATTCTTCACTTTCTTGGATATTTTTTTTCGATTTGGTTTTTTTACTTTGCTTTCAGTAAATGCATTACTTTCTTTTTGATCTTGTGTGGGTTTCTTTTTTTTCTTTTTACATGATAAAGGATTAGGGTTGTGGGGTTTTTTCTTCTTTAATTTTAGCAACGGTTCCACTGGAACACACTGAACCCCCATCATTTGTTTCATTTTATTCAACATTTCATTTTGGTTTTCAGTAATAAAGACATTATCGGAGACACTATTTTGGCCATTTATTTTCTCATAGGTAACTTTAGAAGGTTTTTCCAAAGTAGGAGATTTATTATGTAAGTATAAGAGTGGGACACCAGCAATTAATCTAAGTTTATCTTGCAAATCCCTGTCTTGTGAAGCCAGTATGTAATGTTTATCATTGTTTTTTCCTATCATTGAAAGAATGCATTCAGACCCCATTATTGGTTTTTTATGACCACATTCATGAATCCCAAACTGTTTTAATATAGTTAGAGCACCATGAGTCTTTTTGGCAATCTTTTCCGTTTCTATTATGATACATCTACTTGTAAGCATTTTAACATGTCCTGATAAGTATTTCGGTAGTTGGTCTCTAACACTGATTTGTTCCTAGAAATTTTTTTTAAATTACTGACTTGTTATTTATGAACTAGCAAATCTTGTTTCAAAGACAATATTAGGATGTAATCATTTTCACAATAAAAAGAGTAAGTACCTAAATTTGATCATTGCTTGCAGGTTCTGGGAAATTCTCTTGCCACCTTTGGCTTTGTTCTTTAAGTGTTAGATGTGAGTCAGCACTATCTGCTTCAGGATCGGGCAGTTCTTCCAGAGGTACCATAATGTCCTCGTGTGGTAGCTGCTCAGCACGCCACTCACTATCAACCAGGTCAATTAAACGACCATTACGTTTGTACTTACTGTCCATTTACAACTAACCTGCAAGCAATAAACAAAGCTAGGTATAATATATGTACAATAGTATTTCGAATTCACCTTGAAAGCAGCAAAACAAAATGTGCCATCGATTAAAACTTGATATGGCTGCCTGAATCCATAATTATTATAGAAGAATTTTAAATATTTTTGAACTTTTTTATATCTAGTTATTTTCATACTAGAGCAGTCTTGAAGAATATCATAAAATAAATATATTTAAATTGAACACCCACGTTTTTAATTAAAAATTCAAAGCAATAAAGAGCGGTTCACAGTAATAGGTACACAACTACTGACAACTACTGATTGCTACTGATCACTACTGATTGACATTGACAGTATCTCTATATTATATAGTCTTATGTAGCACATCGCATTGCCTCTTTTAAGTTGGCGGTCAGAAAATGTTTTTATTCGATTTTTTTTACTTATTCGTTTGTTCTTGATTGTTCGATCAAATTCATTGTTCGTTTTCCAATTTTTCATAAACAATATTTAAAAATTATCTCTTAGGTAATAGACGTTCCATTTTTAATTTTTTTTTTCTTTTCTAATTCGTTTGTTCTTGATTGTTCGATCAAATACATTATTTGCTCGTTTTTTAATTTTTTATGCAATAGGTACTTAAAAATTTTAGAAAATATTTAAAAATTTCAAAATTTTTGCAATCAATTGTGAACCATAAAAACGATAACCAAAGTTGCTGAATTTGATACAGAATGAAGAACTAGTTGCACGTTAGTGAATAACATAAAAACTGACCAAATATTCGGTTGCATTATTCAGTAATCGTCATTCAAGGATGCTTAGTTGTAACCTAAAAAATAATAATACGATAAGCTAAGTGGTTGAATTAGATACAGAATTAAGTACTAGTTGCATGTTAATGGATGACATAAAAACTGACCAAATATTCGGTTGCGTTATCCAGTAATCTTCATTCAAAGATGCTTTATCGTGACCAAAAAAAAAAATGATAACCAAAGTGGCTGAATTTGATACAAAATTAAGTACGTGTTGCACAAACGAACAAACAATGAATTTGATCGAACAATCAAGAACAAACGACGGAAAAACGAATTAGAAAAATATTATTTTAAAAAAAATTCTTTTGGGTGCCAACTTAAGAAAGAATTTTTAAATATTGTTTATAAAAATTGAAAAACGAACAAACAATAAATTTGGTCAAACAATCAAAAACAAACGACGAACAAACGATTAAGTAAAAAAAAAAACATTTTTTGACCGCCAACTTAACAGAGCCGTCTGCACTGACGTCTGCACATAGTCTGTGATATTGACAGACCACTGGTGCTGACCCTGATCTCGACCCTCGACTTGACCAAACCCATAGAATATAACCACACACGTGGACCAGCGATGTGAATATCAGCTATTTTAAAAAACGCGCTTCGGACTATAAGCTATATTATTTTATATGCTAAGCTATAGTCATGGAACTAATATGTGCTACGTACAACTGGAATGTTATCTCTCTAACATTATCGTGGTCAAACGTAAACTGGTGATTAAAAAAAAAGTGCGAAAGGGAAGTAACCGGGTGCCTAACTATCTCTTTCTACACCATTTCTGTGTGGCTAGCATAAAATATTGTACCGCTACACTGGAAAAAGTACTATGGTGAATTTAGATTTTATTATGAGGGAACCGAGGAATAAAAAATATGCGTCATGATAATTACGATACAGGACCTATAATTTTCGCTGACGTATTATTTTTTCCTCTCCATATTTCTCGTTTTTTATTATGGGGTTCGTAATTAGTGGCCTACAAAAGTTAGGTAATGGCATTGCTTCGCAATGCAATGATCTCACGTCGTGTTCTAATGTCACTTCTTCTGAAAGTTCTGAATCCATTTTGATGATTTTTGTGTTTGCTCATTATTTTTCAACATAGGGTAAATACAGTGAAAGAATTATTGAAATCAGCTGGTCTAATACGCCACTATGGCCGTTTCATATCCGAGCTGCTATTTCACGCCGCTGGTTGTACACAGTCGCCGAGCGGAGGTGAAGTCAGAGACGCATATTTTTTCCTCTTCACATTTCTCGTTTTTTGTTATAGGGGTCATAATTTGCTCGACTTTTTTTTGACGACGACGACGACATGAACACTTTTTTTAGGGTAGGGAATTAGTGGCCTATAAAGGTTACATAATATTATTTACACAGACCAAAAGAAACAGACTTACGTGATAAAAACATTACCGCTCCGTTTACTTATGTAGTAGGGCAATCAATATGAACAATCAGGAATTGCAGTTTCATTTCATCCGTATTTATTTTGTATAAGTATAACCCCAAAATACGATAAATAAAAAAATAAGTACACTAAGTAAATCACCTCAAAACTTCAAATTTATAGACGTCATAGCAAAGTACTTACGTATGAATATTGTGACGTCTATCTATAATAGCACGTTGACGTGCCGTCGAATTTGCTCGAAAAGTTCCCACGGTCATTGTTAGAATCAGAAAAATTCAGGTAAATAAATAAATTCCACGTAATTATAGAAACATTTTTGAGAAAAAATTTTGGGTTCAGACAAAAGTAATGCCACGGCATCAGATACTCGAGCGTGGGGAAATTCTCACGCTAAAAATAGCGATGTAATCTTTAAATAAAATACTTGAGAAGTGGAATATTCGCGACGTGTGAATTGGTGGAAGAGAGTGAGTTTTAAAATAAAATAATACTGAACACAATAATTTGTGTTCAGTATTATTTTATTTTAAAATTATTGTCACTCTACAAAGAAAGTGACAAAGGGACTCTGACCTTCAGAACAATTACCTGAAGTCATAGAAGGCATTTTTGTATTAACATCATAGACATACATTTAATAGCATAGGAGACCAACTGACATCTAAACATCGCATGACCAAAACGGAAATGAGTATGTGTGCAAAATTCACATGTGGTTGAGCCAGTTTTAGTGATGTGCATGGATGTTTTTTATATTATCGATAGCACGTAGTACTTTCATGATAATGTGTCGTTGAAATTACCGCGTTATCAAAATTCGAAATCGGCAATCGTATTTATTATTTTGAATCAGCAATACTACTAAATTTTTGTTTTCAGTTACTTTTCTTAACTTTTAGTTTGTAAAATGACAAATCATCAATCAATCAGTTCAAATGCCATTTCCTTTACTAAAATAAACACTTTTTTGTTTACCGGTAATAATTAAAAATTTGCAGAAAGAAGTAAAGAAAGAGTTAATATCATTATGGAAGTTTTATATTTAGTTGAATACAAGCTAAGTAATAAATAAAACACTATAAATAAACCATTTTTTTTTAAATGACAATACGTCATGTTGCAACGCATAACAACAAACTTTTAGCACTCTTTGTAAATAAAAAAATTAGAATGTACAAAACAAAAACATTTACAATAGAGAAGTTTCATGATGAATATAAAATTTGACTCGATAGAATTGAAAGATAAACCAAAACTAATAAAACAGTGAGTCTTTTTTTTTAAATTCGTCAATAAGTGATTGAGAAATAAATTATTGATGTTTATGTATTTTCGTTCGGTTTGACTAGTCGCTTCTTATTGCCCGTGACGTCACATTGCCTACTCGATTGAGTGTCGCGTCGTTTCACTGCATCACAAATTATGCCTTGGATGAAATTCCTATATTTCATCCAATTCTATAATATCTTTTGTTTCTTTATATAATAGGTAGTTAAGTTTCATTTAATTATAAAGGTACAAGTTTTTGTAAAAGACAAAATGATAATTTGCCTAATCAAATCCGTTTTACATTAGTGCTGAAATAAAGGTTTAGGCTCTTAAGTTGAAGGTTCTGGTGGTATATCCCGGTAAATGTTTGCTGACACCGATCGCTTGGTCTTCAGATTGACCTGTACAGAAATTACAGTTTGCATAAATGCTCTGACTTAGTATACTACTTAATATACTAAGTAAGGACATATGAAAAAGAAAGAAACCCCTACTGGCACAAATTCAGTAGGTATAGATCCTTTCTTCAAAAGTCGTCGGTGATTTAGTTAGACAAAACAGTTTTCCGTAAAATGTCTACTGCAAACCAAAGAATGTTTTCGAGGCGTCACACCTGTTCTATTTAACATTCTTTTCCATTGTTCTCTGCTAACCGCGTTTACAGGAAACCTGGATATTATGACAGAGTCATCATTATCAGGAAGGATTTTTTAACACCGCAGTTTCCTGGAGGAAAATGAGGTTAAACTATTGTATACAGTAACTTCGTCATTCAAAGTTAAATTATTTACATTGTTCTTAATCAGAGAGCAGATAGAACATCAGACTTTAAATCATAAATAAATAACGATCAAAATTATTTGTGTATATATCTTATTTTTTCATATGAGTAATTCTTGTATTTATATATATCTTATGTGTAGTATATATGTATAGATGTCATACTTTCTCTTACAATGTGCTGCCAGGCTAAATAAACCTCCCAATATGTTTAAAAACAGTTAACGACATCTTTCCAGTGGAAAAGGTGCAATTAGATAATATTAAAGATACAAAATATTTATATTTGAAAATATCGACATATCGATAGATTTTGTGCAATCCCTATGCTAAATTGTTTGATTGTAATTTTACACAATATTTTTGTATATTACACATTATTTTTTCAAAATAACAAATTATTTACAAAATAGAGTATTTACCGTATACTATTGACGTATAACCAAGTTTTAGGATTGCTTTTTATAAAAATAAGCATTAAGATAACAGTATGTTATTGGCAGTACTAACATGTGAAATATCTCTTTATTTGGATTATTATCACATGTGACAGTGCAATTTAAAATAGAACACGACACCACTGTATTTAACAAGATTTAATTTATGTAGTTCAATGATTAAAGCACAAAATAGAAAACAAAACTTATTTTGACAAGTAGCTAATGGAAACTAAATGTGTTCAAAGAGGTTTTATGACAGATTTTGTTGCGTTTCTTTCTCGCATGTAGGATTTCCGCAGAGAACTGGATGTCAGTCGCACACTGTGTTCCTCTCTTACGCTAGTATATATATTTTTATGATTTACATATATTTGTTTCATTTTACACATGTTTCCCACATGATGAATTTTAGTGTGAGTTAAAAAGATGTAAGTATATATATAATATATATAGTTTGCTTCAACCTGCTTGTATCTCTTTCTCAATAACATTTGTCTGACTAGTCAGACTGACGTTTGAATCAAATTATTTGAATTTACCTCCATCGTTTAAATAAATTGAAATTAATTTGGGGCTACGGTCTGAAAATAAGCAGTAATGATTTTGTATCACCTATCTTTTTGTTTCTAATGCTTTAATCTACATGTTAGAACAAGTTAAACATAAAACTCCTTTTCAAAATTAAAACATAGTTTTTAACGCGTAGATGACTAAAAAAACTGGTCGGTACCCTAAATTTTAGGCCCTAAAAGATGATAAAACATAAACTAAAATTAAAAAAATACTATGACTAATTCTTAAAAATGGTAATCAAATAAAACTAATGTAGTAATCCACCCCTCATTGCACCCGACGCAAATGTGCCCATAACGCTCATTGGATTGCCGCGCTGAATCGCAATGGCAATTCTTTGCACTAGGAAGGAGCCGAATCGGGGGTCGAGTCCTCTTTCTCTCAGCTGACGGCCGATGCCCACGACGAAACGTTTGGCTTCACTCCCCCAACAGCCAGCATCTTCATCCAAAAGGTACTTAAAAAAAATATTCCACAGTTAAACATATGTAAAATTTACATTCCTTCTATGACTTTAGGTAATTGTTCTGAGCTTTGACCCACAAAGGTATTAGATAGTGCTTAGAGGAACATAGTGTGCGAGTGACATTCAGATCTTTGTGGAAATCCTATATGCGAGAGAGAAATGCAACGAAATATGCCAGAAAACCTCTTTGAACACATTTATCTTCCATTACCGTCTCGTCAAAATACGCTCTCGTTTTAATTTTCTATTTTTTGCCTTGATCGTTTTGAATTACATAAATTAAATCTCGTCAATTATAATGGTGTCGTGTTCTGTATTAGATTGTGGTATGAATTATAATAATAACCCAAATAAAGAGACATTTCACATGTAAGTACCGACAATATAATTCTTTCTTCATACCTATTTTCATAAAAATTGTTTCTAAATTGACTTGGTAATATATCAGTAATTTACGGTAAATACTCTATTTTGTAAATAATTTATTATTTTAAACAATTATGTGTAAGATACAAAAATATTGTGTATAATTACAATAAAACAATTTAGCATAGGGATTGTACATAATCTATCGATATGTCGATGTTTTAAAAAATAAATATTGTGTATATTTTATATTACCTAGTTGCACCTGTTCCACTGGAAAGATGTCCTTAACTGTTTTTGAACATATTAGGCACATTGAAAGAGAAAGTCTGACTAGCTGGAAGCCGGAAAGTAATCTGCTCTTACAACGATTAGTATAATGACGTTAAATTATTCTTCATAGAGCGCATTTTTAGTGCCAGTTCCGCAGACTAACAGAATTTTGCGAAAAGCACACTTTTTTTGACACACTTAAATATACCTCATTTTTATAATTTTAGATGCGGAACATCTTTATTTTTATTTTTATTTCATAACATTTCTTGACTTTTCGTAATATTTTGTGACATTTCGAACGTTTTGTCATATTTCATGACATTTCATAATAATTCAGTTTATTTCAGGATATTTCGTTACATTTCAGGGCAATCCGTAGTATCCCATAATATTCCATAATGTGTCATGACATTCCTTATATTTTGTGACATTTCTCGACATTTCGTATCATTCTATATTTAATGACATATCTTGACATTTCTAGATATATCGTGACATTCCGTGATGTTTTATGACAATCTGTACTATGTTGTGACATTTCATATGTCGTAACATTTCTGGACATGTCGTGGTCGTGACCTGAGAAATTTCGTTATGTTATAACCACATTTCATACACTCGTTATAATAAATGCAACCTTCGTATAGTACCAATTTATGTTTTTAAAAATATTTCTTCAGTTTTAAGCATAATAAAATTTAGTTTTAGACACAAGGAGGACTCTTGCGTTTTATATGATGATTGCTAATGAATACAGGAATAAACGCATCAAGATCGTTTTTGAGGTGTAATTTCATTCTATGCAGCGGTAGAACGTATCATTATATTCGAGATTATTTGACCGGTTGAGATACTTAGATCTAGCACTCTGAGGCACTTATTTGTCTTATACATGCACACGGAGAAGAGATTAAATCTTATTTTCTCTCTGTCGACCTCTTTTAACTTATTTTATGTTACCGTGTAAGGTTGTTGATCTTTAGAAAAAAAATTTATTATCTGAAATTCAATGTAATAGATGGACCCATAAAATTGTTGACTTGTTATTTGTTAAATTTTAAGTTTTAGTTAAGTTTTCATAATTGTTGTGTTAAGTGATTTAATTGTAAATGTTTTCGTTCTATTCACTTTCATTTTTTTTCTTTACAACGAGTGCTAAAAAGTTTTTGTTATGCGTTACAAACGCGACGTGTTGTCATTACAAAATAAAGATGGTTTATTAATATTGTTTTATTTATTACTTGGCTTGCATTAAACTAAAGATTAAAATTTCCATAGTGATATTAACGCTTTTTTTACTTTTTTCTGCAAATTTATTATTATTAACTGTTAACAAAAAATTTAGAATGGTGCAAAGGAAACGGTATTTGAATGATTTGTCATTTTAAAAAACTAAAAGTTGTGAATAGCAACTTCAAACTAATATTTAGTAGTATAGCAGATTCAAAATAATAAATAAAATTGCCGATGTCGACTTACAACAACGCGGTAATTTCAACGTCACACTATCTTGGAAGTATTACGTACTATCGATTATATAAAAAAAACATCCATGCACGTCCTTAAAACTCACTCGAACTCGTGTGAATTTTGCACACATACTTACTCATTTCCAATTCGGTAATGCGTCATTTATATGTTAGGTCCTCTCTTACACTAGTCGTATATATACCGTTATGCTCTGACCTCTCCTCGTTTAACAAAGCCAAGTGCACAGTCCTGATCTTAATAATCCGTCCATGTCTATGGATCAAAAGTACAGTCAGGAACAAAAATGACCGAATCACAGAACAAGACAATGCAAGACAAAACAGGAGCCCAATTCTCGTTTCGTTCGATTATTTGAGCATATTTTGGTAATAATTCTTGTGTGCGCTGTAAATGTAAATCTCAAGACCCAGAAATTGCGGAAATATTATCACATGAAACTTGAATGTCGTATGAAATATTATTGAACTAAATTAAATCCCGTGTTTAGTATATGATAGGGTTTCACTAATGTTCCGTTTAAAAATAAACGATGTAGTAATTAGAAAAACAATTTGGTTGGGCTTTCGGTTGCAAGAAACTATGAATAATACAATTTTTTTTTGGTTCAATTGGAAACAAATGTAAATGGTTCATCT
Source organism: Luffia ferchaultella (assembly GCA_949709985.1). NCBI lineage: Eukaryota > Metazoa > Arthropoda > Insecta > Lepidoptera > Psychidae > Luffia > Luffia ferchaultella. The sequence continues at coordinate 25,798,394 of OX453241.1, read as the reverse complement.
GCCAATGGATAGTTTCCAACCGTTTTCAACCACTCAACACAAGCTATGTAACAATATTCTGTGTACGTAACCATACTGTTAAGAGATTCATCATCTCCCCTCTCCATAGACTTCTTTGCTATAGACAAAATAGACATTTTTCTTGTGAAACGTCTTGCTTGCTTGTTCGCTCTCTCGCTTCCATGTTTGTTCGTGGTCATTTTCTCTGATCTGTGCTAGACTAATTTTTATAATACTAAATTGGTGATTTATTCTATAAATTGGTGTAATTAATGATATTTTCGGCAACGCGGCGACTTCGTAAAGATTTGTCGCCTGAAGAACACAGCACGTCGGCGATATAATAACAGGGAGGGTACGTCTAATTCATATCCATTATCTGGGAAATGCGTCATTTTATTCAGTAATGTGCAGACAGTGTTGTGAAAGGGCCTATTATTAATCACCAAACCTTTAAGTTTAAAGTTGGATACTGTGGCGTCAATATTTCGTTAAATTATATGATCTATTAGTCTCAGCTGACGGGTATTGGAGGGCGTCAGTAGTCAGTAAGTGGTGGTCGATTCTGCGACGAATTTGCGTTAATAGAAGGCACTTAGTCATTTAATAGATTACTTTTCTTTTATATTTCACTTTAAACTATTGTAGAACTTCTGAACATTGAATAACCACGTTGCTCTTGTATTGAATTGATAGTCCAATACCTTTTGTCTCTTTGTGTTGATTTCTCAGTAGATATGATATAAAAAATATGATAACAGCACCTTGTTTATTGAGCTTAGTGTGAATTTAGTGCTGTTGTAAGTTGGTCATGGTTATCTGTTTGCATATATTTTAATGAATAGTTTATTTGGAACATTTTAAGTATTCTATTAGTGATAAATATAGTCTCAGCAAATGGTTTCTAACTGTACTTTCATTTATCTGCAAGCAGGTAAGTACAAGTTCTTTATAGAATCTGATTGGAATGAAATTTTTTTATCAAAGGAAATACTTTAAATCATACTTTATAAAAACTAAAAAAAAATCTTAATTCAAACAAAATTTTACACCTTGAATACTTGGCAATTATGTGACTTACAAAACCTACTTTTATTGGGTAGGACATTATTTAGGAACCTTCAGCATTATGTAAGCAGCCTTGATCTTGTTAACATATTAGGCCAATTTAATTACACTCGAATTATTTGTAGACTGATATCATTTATCAGGTACAAGATTTAGATACATTATTATTATAATTAAGTATCAACTTATGAAATTGATAATGAATATAGGAATTGAATCATGTATTTAATTTAAATGAAAATATTTTTGTTACATAAACATAAAGTGAGCTTTATTTAAACAGAAATGTGGTTGTTCTTGATTGTTTACAAAACTGTTGCCTTGAAGAACATTGGAATTGTATATTTTGAATAATTAGCTAACTGTAAACATTTTGCTTGTCTGTATCCAAAGTAATTGTTTAAACTATAGATATTATCAAGCCGCCTTTTGTTAGCTTTGAAGTACCTAATGCAGCTAAGGTATTGAAGGTAATTATCTCAAATACATTGAGGTCATAGATAAAGATTTGAAAGGAAAAGTTGTATTTCAAAAGAATTTGATTTGATAATGTTTTAACACCTACCTACTAAGATTACTAAACAAGTTACAAAATTATACCTCAAAGCAAAACAGGATCTTACTTATTAATTTGCTTATTATCTACTAAGTCATAACAGTAAACACTACACAGATATAACATTTATAAATGATTGGACACAGACGATGGCGAACAACAGAAGCGGCGCGTCTCAGCGTCCGAACGGGGCGCCCCAGAGCAAAGTATGCCAGTTCAAATTAGTACTGTTGGGGGAGTCGGCGGTAGGGAAGTCGTCACTGGTGCTGCGCTTCGTCAAAGGCCAATTCCACGAGTACCAGGAGAGCACAATCGGGGCGGCGTTCCTCACGCAGACGGTGTGTCTCGATGACACTACTGTTAAGTTCGAGATATGGGACACAGCGGGGCAGGAAAGGTTAGTGCCAAATAATAGTGTAACTTTTATGAAACTTATGTTCAAATTAGTGCTACAAACCAGACATTTAGGTAGTTAAACTTGAGATAAATCGTTAACCAGCTTAGTTTTGGACCTGCATCAATAAAATAGTGATCATCCTTCGCCGTCTGTATGGGAAAGTGAGCTGCTAGCGCAACTTGAAGTAACGAGAATCATTTAACAATGATAATACTTTATTAAGCCCAAAATAGAACATGTTAACACAATTTGCTAATTAATTAGATTACAAAATATTTGCTTAAATACAATATAATCACTGCAGAACTAGGCTTTTGGTCTGTATTTCCGTACACAGTACCTCCAACCTTGACTAAAAGCATAAAAAGGAAGGCAGTAGCAATCCATATAAAACATGCCATAAAGTAAAAGCTTATTGTAAATAGTGTGAATTATGACCTCTCTGTAAGTAAAATGAAAGTAAATGAGTATGTGTGAGAGGGTGTATAAAATATACAGAATATACTTAAAATTTAGTAGATTCTTAGATATTTTTAAGTTTACAGATTCTTAGACGTCAACAATACAATACCACTCTACAGGAGCATACCAAAAATTTATTGTGCAACCGTCAATACAGCCCCTGTCTCAACATTAATTTTTGAAGCCAACTTGACACCATCTTCTTAACATCAAATTTGTTTATGGGATAAATGTATATTTTATTTATTTTATTGTATAGTGTAGGTTATAGTAATCTTGATATAAATTATAACTTAGTTAATGTTTATGTACTTCATATATTTATAGTTTATTTTTATATATAATTATATTAGAGAGCTGCACTACACTATGCGTTGAACTTATACAAAGCAGAAATAAAACTGAATAATAACTGTGTCAACTCAGTATATTCATATATTGAACCTCGATGAATGAACAAACAAACGTTGTTAGCAAGCATATTTGCACACATAAAATGTATTTTGTTATATTCCACCATATAGATTAAGCCCTAAAAATGGGTAGAACTTATACATAAAAGAGGTTCTTGGCTGCATTGACCTATCACACACTGCAAACCTTCTACACCTCATCAGCAAGTTTGGAGTGTACTCCAGTATATAATGCTGTTCTAGTACAATACTCAGCAGAAAAAGTTGCCGCATCGTCATGACCACACAATATTCATACAAATAGATAAAAAGTGGAGACTTTAAGAATCATTCTCTATGAGATCTCGAGTTGTTTGTGTGTAGTTTTAGGTACACCTCCCCAAGAAAATGGTTAATGACTGACACAGAGCTTAATATATTATAATAGAATATTTTATACACATGTTTTTACATTAAAAAAAGATCTGTTGGCATATGGTAGTGTTGTATTTCATTGAATAAGTTTTCATTACGTTTTATCAAATTTTTATCATGTTGAGGATAAAGGAATGATGATTAAAACATTTGAAATGTTCTCAATATTAATTGTCATTTAGAGCCAGAAGCATCTAATTTGATATATGAATTTTTAAATTGAAATTGGTGGTTTACCCATAGATATAGAATGTACAAGATACACAATAACGCCTCAGAGACGTGACAAAAATACATGTTTACTTATGTTGGTAAATGTCTACATGTGAGTCAAGAATAATGTACACAGTACACTTTTACATTATCGATTAGGTTTCAGTAGATTCTTATACAGTACCGTCACACTGTACAGTGGCGTTCACTAAGCCCTAGTGTAACCTAACATTTGACTATTACATAATAGTATATTATGATGCAAGTACAGTAAGCTGCATATTATAGTCGAGGTGTTTATGGGCACGAGGCGAAGCCGTATTTTTATAATACACCGATAACTATAATAGCCAGCTTACTGAGTATGAGCACCATACAACATTTTTCAATTCATTTGCGATTAAAATAAGTTAAAGTAGGTAGGTACTTCAAATGTAATATTGGCAGAGGCTAAGGGCGCGAGCGGGTTGCTTTTCGCGGTTTACGCATACAATACAAACAGAATGCTCATTTGTAATTGGTGTAAAGTAAAAAGGCCTAGTACTGTAAAATACAACATTATGGTATAAGTTTAATGTCATAAAGACCGTATTAATGTATTGAAATTTTTTTTTTAAATTACTATTTGGTATACTACAATCTGTCGCCATTCTGGGACATTAATTAGGAGTTTATTCATTTGACATGCTCGGTATACAACCTGTGGCATATTCTAAAAATATTTAAATGTTATGGTTTGAAAGAAACATTACTACAAATCACAAGGGAACATAATATATTATGGTGAAATTTATTTCTTATTTTGATCATGCATAGTAATTAGACAAAAAAATGAAAATTCACAATTCACAGGTAAGTAAAATAACCTGTGAAATGTGTATTTGTTTGAGTTATTTCTTCTTGTCACATCATGGAATGCTCATGGAATAATAATACACCATGAATACACTACACTCTATTCCACATTTATTTGCATGATTCATTAATAATTTGAGAAAACAGTGTGCACATTACAAACAAGCAAGACGCTAAGGTATCCTCTTACTAGAAAAAACAATGATATAAAGTAAATTTGCAGTCGTCCCTTTCCTTCACTGGCAGCGTTCATAAAATCTTGACTTCTCTTTCCGACGTTAAAGATCTACGAAGATCTTTGGCGTCAGCGTAAATTCTAGGTCTGTGGGTTTACCGGACCTCAATGATAATGTTTATCCATTCAATACACAGGCTTTGTCTTTGTAGTCCATGTGATGCTTTGAATGATGAATTTGATATACATCGCCAAAGTTCGTTTCATTTAAAGAGATTTATGGAAATTGTTTACCTGTTCCTTTAACTAAACTTGTCATTTTTTGGGACCAACGGGAACCCTATTACTAAGGTTTCAGTGTCCGTCCATCCATCTGTCACAGGGCTGTATCGTCTCAACCGTAATAGTTAGACACTTTAAATTTTCACAGTGTGTTTTACTGTGGGCGTTATAACAAAAAATATAAATTAAATAAAGTTAAAAATTAAAGGAGGTCCCCATACAAGAAACATGTTTTTTTTTATATTATACAATTGCACGGAACCGTTCGTGTTACGAGTCCGACTCACACTTGTCTGGTTTTTCTGTACTTACCTGTTTCTTATAAGTTTAACTGTTGTTGTGCCATATACCTACTATAATAAATAAATTAATTTAAACAATATTCTGTGATACTCTGTGTTTTGACACATGATATTGTAATTTAATATCTGTTAAATATGTTTTAACATTTGAAAAAAAATATCGGTAACATTTAAATAAATATTAGTAACATGGTTTTTTGTTTTTATATGAAAAACCGGATCTTAATTTCAAACTTAATACATGTTTTATTTTGTAATACATATAAAACTGCCTCCTTGTCTCTCTTCATGTATGAATTTTAATGAAACATATTAATTTTAATAGTAACACTAAACCATCTTAGGAATCTGTTATGAATATTTATGAGGTTATGGAAACATACAGATTTAACATAGAAACTGACATCTGAATATGTTTTACATATTTTATGACTGTCTCTTTTATTCTGTGAAAAGCATAGTTATTTCTCAAGATGTGATAAACTGCTTTTGCTGTCCTTAGGCTTAGAATACAACCCCGGTTTGTCTTTGGCTTGAGTCCTATTTGTACGAAAGCTAATGTTTTGTTTTTGTCGACTATGTGTTCTAATTTCATAAACCTCAGTAAAACCGGGACTCATGCAACTGGGACACGAACAACCCATTAGCTTGTAATGAAAACTTAATACCTGGGACATTTCACACAGCGCCATTTAGTCCCAAAGTAAGCAAGTATATGCTTGTATTATAGGGTACTAGACAACTCATATACATAATGAAATAGTCTTTATAATATCTACATATTATATAGATACTTTTACACCCACACACGGAACAAATAAACGTGTTTATGCACACAAATATTTGTCCCGGGCGGGAATCGAACCTGCGACCCTTGGCTCCTCAGTTAGAGTTTCTAACCACTCAACCAATCGGTCATCAAATACAAGATACGGATACGGTTCAAACAGGAACTTAGTTGAAGGCGACCCGGGGTCGAATTGTTCAGATTCTGAAGTAGTAACGATATAAAAATCTTTCTGATTATTCTGTTTACAGGTATCACAGTTTGGCCCCAATGTACTACCGAGGAGCACAGGCTGCTATAGTTGTATATGACATTACCAATCAGGTTAGTTCAACCAAATTTCATTTATATGTAGTTGCATATGATTAATTATATTTTTTTGTCATGGCTTTCACATTTTCACTATGGAAGTACAGTCTTTCCTCAACATTGAGTTAAGGAATCAGGACCATAAGCCTGCCATGATGGTCCGGTGCACAGAAGTGACAATGTTAGCGGACTTGGAGATTTTATAATTAAAAAATCATTGGTCTATAAGCCTCTGGCGGGGATCGAACCCACCTTATTACCATATCAGCCCATTATGCCCCACTGCAGGGGCTTAAGTCTTCCCTCGGAAGCTTGCATGAGGAAGTTTGGAGCTTAAACCACCATGCTGCTCTGGTGCGGGTTGGTGGATTTTAACAACTACCATCTAGTGACGGCAACCGGGACCAACGGTTTAACGTGCTCTCCGATTCACGGAGTCAGAAATAATTATATATTAAAGGGGTAAAACCCACAGACCTTTATCACAATGGTCATGTTCATATCACTGCAGTACTACCACATATTATCTGCTTATTCTGTAATATACTCGTACCTGAAGGTGATAAGAAATTGTGTAATGATTTTGGTTGTTTACTGTGGAAAGCAGCGCAATGAGCTCAACTACCCAGATGACGTTACACGGACAACACTACAACTTAAGATGAATTTTCATAAATATCTGGCACTTTCGTGAATACAAAAACTTTGTATTTAGAGCGTTTATTCTAGAACCTTATTCCTTTTAATTGTAATTACCACCGGTGATACTTTAAAAATTTTTGTCCGAGCCGATTGTGATCTTTGTTTTTGCATCTGCGTTGTGAAGTAAGTGAGACGATAGAGTCATTTTGAAACCATAAATAATTGTAAATTATCATGACAATTTTGCTTGTGATTCTACATGCAATTGTTAGATTTGACGAACTTTTTTCATAATTCGATATCATTTTACACCTATTCAATTTACTGTGTGTAAATGGGTTGGGGCATGCTAAAAGTTTCTGAAACTGGCCACTTACAATAAAAAAAATTGAACTCTCTGCGAACACGTAACTTTTTAAATTGCGAGATAGTCATTTGATTCTTGATTGTGGCGTCGTCGGTTTGAAAATTGTGTGTCGGAATTACAATGAACTTAAGAGAAAATTTTCGCGCTATGATTTTTTATGATTTTCGCTGCGGCTTAAGTCAGAGAGTTGCCAGAGACTTCAATGGGCATTTGGTAATAAAGTTCCATCTCGTAGCGCTGTGTATACGTGGTTCAGTGATTTTAGACGTGGACGTAATTATCTCCATGACGATGCACGTGAAGGTCGACTTCTTTTTGTTCATGAAAATTAAAAATAAACTTAGAGGCAGCATACGCTTTGCGAGCCCTGAATCGGCGGCGAGTACATTCTATTAAGCTATTGATAAGGTCCCTAAAGAAGCTTGGTCCAACTGCTTTTTACAATGGTTCCACTGAATGCAAAAATGTGTCAATTATGGCGGCATATACTTTGAAAAATAATAAATATATTATAAGTAAAATATCAGGTCTTATTTATAGGAATCCAGAAAGTTTCAATATATATATATATATATATATATATATATATATATATATATATATATATATATATGTAGGCCAAAGAACTTATCGCAAGAAAATTTGACAGATAGACACAATAAACACTATCTGTCAAATTTTCTTGCGATAAGTTCTTTTAAAATCCATTCTTTGATTTTGTTATTCAATTTTCACTTTAACACTTCAAAATTTTGATTTTGGTTGTAATCTATTAATGGTTGTGGAAATATATACAATTATTGTCCGCGCGGTCGCCCCTACAACGATATTTAACTTACAGTTATAACTGCACGGCTACCATGACACTGCTTACTAGATTTCTATGGAAAGCGCCCCTAGTAGCACCGAGGGTAACTGAAATTCACATACAAATCTTTTACGAGTCGCTAGCGAGTGTCGAGACGTTAAACCGATGGAAATTCATGTTAACCGTGCTGTGCAACTCTGAAGTTAGTTACAAAACCGTCGCAGTAACGTAATTTAGGTATCTTATGCTCACTTTCGACCTCTATACGCTATAGCTTAAGTTAAATACTTTTTATCTTTTCAACTATGTTAAAAAAATCACGTCGTTGTTTCCTTACGACGCGAAGGAAGGACAAACAGACTTGTGCATTTCTAATACTAGAATTAGACATGCTAAACTAGTTGTATTAAAAGAATGCCCGCCAAAACTGCCTAGAAAAATCAAGTGTAAACGGGATAGTCACGGCGATGCTTAATTTTCGGTAAACATGGTACCTAACAACAAATAATTCAATTATAGTATGGATTTCTACAATGGGGTTTCTTTAATAATTGTCTTGTCAATCATCAACCATGAATTTCATGTTTTTTTTTTCAAATATCTATAAAACCTCATTTTATATATTGTTATTATATTTAGATTATTTCATTATATGAACCAGGTGTTTCATACATTTTGATAAGGCAAAAGTAGTATAGAAGGTGGCTCTCATTCTTTTGTTTGCAAGTTTTGAAAATTCATACAATACCTATATTATATATGGGTCGTTCGGCTGAACGTAGTCCAAACTTATAGAGCGTGTGGAGCTTACCGAAGTAAATAAATAGTTAAAAAAAATATTTTTAAAAAATAACCTTTAAATATGTTTTTCTCGGTAACCGTTAGTTTCCGCCATCTGCCAACTTGGAATTTTTTGTTTAGTTCGCTAGCTAATAAGTTCAGACTACGTTCAGTTAAACACGGTGTATACTGCTTAGACGTTTTTTGCCGAACATTCCCAGACAATGTTTATTTGTGGAGAAGAAAAAACGTATGATAAAGAAATAAAGACAGTTTTGTTTAGTTTCGACTTATTCTTGTATAATTTATCTTTTAATGTAAATTACTATCACATGTGGTACAATGGCTGTTATCTATTTTTATGAAGTGTACGATAAGGAGGCTATATTAAAATACGTATCTTACAATTGCAAATATACGTCAATTAATGTGGTTGTAGTCCGTACCCAAAGGGTCTCAACGTGGACCCTATTACTGAGGCCCCGCTGTCCGTTCGTCCGTCTGTCACGGGGCTGCTATAACAACAAACAATAAAAATAAAATAAAGTTAAAAATTAAAGGGGGTCTCCATACAAGAAACATGTTTTTAGGGTCCCGTACCCAAAGGGTAAAAACATGGGACCCTATTACTGAGACTCTGCTGTCTGTCTGTCTGTTTGATTCCCTGTTAAAGTAAGAGATTTTTCAAAGATGTAAATAATCTTACATGAAACTCCACAAAACAGAGATGCCTATGCTACGATGAGCAGGAGCAGTCACATTCAGAGACAATGTGCGCAACGAACATATCAGAGGGAGCTTCAAGGTTGCAGAAATAGCGGATAAAGTGAAACAGTCCAGGCTGAGATGGTATGGTCATGTACTTCGACGAATGGAGGACCATATCGTGAAAAAGTGCCATGGCTACTAAAAAGAGGGGAAGAGTAAGACCCCAAATCACCTGGACGATGAAGGTCCGAGCGGATATGAGGGGGATGGGGGTTACAGAGGAGGATGCACAAGACAGGAATAAATGGCGTCGCATGATTGGAAAAGCCGACCCCGCATAACTGGAAAAGGCGAGGTCAAAGAAGAGTAAATAATCTTAATAAATTAATAAAATCAATATAGTTTCGTCAGTCTAATGTATACCAGAGACTTATAAATCGTTAGAAAGCAATCTAATCAATAATATCGTATTTGTGGAGCTGTAAAATTATGATATAAACGAATTGGGCAACACGCGACGTCTCCGCATCCTCTCAATTGCATTACGCGTAGCTGTAAGGCTTCATTACTAAGTTCAAGGTTATTCCCCGTTGTTTTACGGCGTTCTGACACTATTATTGACTATGAAGTGTACCAGAAATATGGAATTCAACGTATCCACTATATTTTTGGACATTGTAATGTGTTTTCGTTCAAAAATTTCATATTTCTGGTTCACTTTGTAGGTAATGACAGCACTATAATATATATCTGGTATAATTTTGAAAAGTGTAGAAAATACAATGTTTGTATATTCGATTCTAATACTTAATTTAAAAAATCTATTAAAGGACACATTCGGTCGCGCGAAGAACTGGGTGAAAGAACTTCAGCGACAAGCGTCACCTTCGATCGTGATAGCACTGGCCGGCAACAAGAGCGACCTGGCAGCTAAGCGCATGGTAGAATATGAGGAAGCCCAGGCGTACGCCGACGAGAACGGCCTTCTCTTCATGGAGACCAGCGCCAAAACGGCGATGAACGTCAACGATATATTCCTTGCTATAGGTTTGTATATTACTTTTATACTTAGACATCTCTAATGGATCCATTACAATAAATAAACTATATTAAATTAAATAATAATGATGAAATTAAAATGAATAACATTAAAATAACAAAAAAAAAACTATAATACTATTGATTAGGAGAAGCTGTGGTTAAAGTTGTTTCACATTGTCTCATATATATATATATATATATATATATATGCGCTTTCCACACATAAACACACAGTAGCGTATATGTACACCCTCGCGAAAACATTGTTTTGTAACGTATTTGATCTGTATTGTAGTCTCAGTATGTTCTCTTGTTAGTAAAATACCATTGGGAGGAGTCCTGGCGACCTAGAATACAGGTTTTTATAAAACCTAGTTTAGGCGCCAGTTTCCACAAACAATAATGTATTAAACAGTACTATATTTGTAACATTTGGTATTGTTTGTGGTGATAATAAACAAGTTTTTTTTTTAATTAGAATAATGGAAGGAGGTTTATTTTGATAGTTATTTTTTATGATATATTTTAGGATTCTCCACGTCAAAAAATTTAAATGGAACCTTTATCAGGTCATTTTGTTTTATTTTAAGACCAATGATAATACCTGGGGCATTCCATACAGCACCATTTAGTCCCAAAGTAAGCAAATTTTATGCTTGTGTTATGGGGTACTGGACAAATGATATACATACTTAGATAGTTTTTTACAATATATACATATTCTTTATTCACCCAGACACAAAACAAATAGACAAGTTCATGCACACAAATATTTGTCCCAGACGGGCATCGAACCCGCGAGTTCTGGCTCCACAGTTAGGGTCTCTAACCACTCGGACAATTGGGCAGTCCATAGGTTTCGCCTGTCTCTCAAAAACGGATAGAGGTATCTAGTTAAAAAGAATTGTATGTATTATATTGGAGTCTGCTCTATGGTGCAACAAAAATTAAGGTTTAAATCAATACCATAAACAGTATCCATTTCCTTAAAATTTCTAAATGCTAAGAATTGCAGTGAATTTAAATGATGAATTCTTAAAATGCTCAAAGTGTTTAAATTTATTTATATTTTATATTTCTTTTTAATTTATCTAATTGTTAATAAAGTTTTGGTTCTCCTCGAAGTAGCTTTAGTGTTTAAATATTTTTATTTTTTAAATCATCAGTGGTAATGTGAATGTGTGATATGTTTCAGCGAACAAGTTACCAAAGAGCGAGGGGGGTGCAGCGGGCGGCGCGGGAGGTGCGGGCGGGCGGCGTCTTGCCGACGGTGAACAGCCGCGCTCCACCTCCTGCTGCAAGTGATACACGAGACCCACAAAGGTCAGTTCTATTTAGTTATTTTATAGGGTAGAAAATTGGCAGCTGTCGAAACGTCACAACTGAGAGTCAAATTCGTCCCTCGTTCGACTCATCGAACTCATTTCATACTTGATCCATAGGGGCTGGCGTGCGAAAGCGACGTTGGCACCCCCATGGATTGTAACCTTTGGTCCTTGAGACTCCAAGACTACGACCGCACAAATGCTAGGGAGATAAAACCCATACCATAGTATTAGCAATCTATATTAAACACTACCTACACTCTATGTTTGTCTTTTATATTAATACATGGAGTGATGAAATATTACAGTACTTTTAGTTTTATTTTCATATATTTATTGGGACAGTATTGTACAATATATGAAGTTTACTGTCAGTTATAATCTCAAAGTTAACTGAGATTGTGGTTTGTAACTAGTTTAAAGCATGTTCCTCTCCAAGATGCATGGATATCCATTTATACTGTAGAATACTTTGGTTGTAAAAAACTGAAATTTAATTTTAACCCATTTTGATATTATAATAAAAGCTTATGTGGCACTTTAAAGAAATAGCTGTACAAATACGTTTTAACCTGTATAAGAAGATATACTGAAAAGCGAGACAATGGAAAAATGCGGCGGGGGACTTTAATTTATAATAATAATACCTAGAAAATCTACACAGCGCCATCTAGTCCCAAAGTAAGCTTGTATTATGGGCGCTAGACAACTGAAATACTTAAATATTCTTATAATATATACCTACATATATAGATATTTTACGCCCAAGCATGGAACTAATAGACTTGTTCATGGACACAAATATTTCTCTCAGGTGAGAATCGAACACACACCTTTGGTTCTACGGATAGGGTTTCTAACCACTTAGCCAATCCGTCAGTCGAGATTAATAATATGTAGTGATAACTCTTTATGTTAGACACTGAACTATGGACTAAAACTTTTGACGTATTGTTTTTTATATTTTTTTTCCAAAATACACACCAATCTATACCTTACTCTCGAAATGAAAAAATTGAAGTCATAATTTATTTTTCTATTTGTGTATTAAAGCATTCCTGTAACGTCATCTGGACAGATGTTTATTATTTGCAAATCTAAAACTAAATAAGATTTTGATTGATTCATGAGGATTACAATTTCATTTGATATAGTGACTAAACTAAATATTTTATAATTTTTACGTTTTTTTATTGTGAAGAGCAGCGCCATAAGCTCATTGGTCTGATGACTTCACAGAGACAATTGCACCGTCAGATCAATTTTTATATCTGGGAAATTCGTAAATTAAATATTAACGTTTTAAAAGGTTGTTCTAGGACTTTATTCCTTTGAATTTTAAGAAAAACCGAAAGTTTCATGGAAAAGTGCGAAACCACCTCACCTTGGGGATTGTTGAAACATTTTCAAACCGATTTTTCCTCGAAATCGTCTTTTGTTAATCGTGACCTGTTTTATGGCGGCAAAATAACCGTGACGTCGGAACCTTGAGTGTGTATCGAAACTGACTTTCTCTCTCTCTTAAATTATGTTATAAATAAATAATGTATTGAACCGTTTGCAGTGGCAACAGCGGGTGGAGGAGATGCGCGACGTTAGTGGGGAGAGGGACAGCCCGCACACACGTTAACGCTATACACATGAAGAGGAGTGTAGATTTAATTTCAACCTACTTGTAACTGTATCCATATGTAACTATTATTTAACTCGGTTTTATTCAATTCGTTTATTGAATCGATCACAGCACACGCTCCACTCATTCATGCTCCTGATAAAGAAATCAGAGACAGTTAAAACATTTCTATACAGGCCATGGTACTACAGATCAACAACTATAAACTGGAGATAACGCTGGCTATGTTAAGCCTCCATCGTGGATTTCATGTGTGAAAGAGATAGACGCCTAATGTAGGCAGCGCTAACTCGACAAAAAATTTGTTTGGAGTAGGTCTTCTGTCTAACTGGTTACTGTTCTGTGCTTGCTGCCCCTGTCGTTGCGAGGTGCAAAGGGTTAGTATTGGCCAATAGGCGCGTTTGAAATTAGCGATCTGTCAATTTGAAACACTCTGACTGGTATATATAGGCGCGCCACAAGTTTGCGGTTGTCGATCTGCAGGTGTATCATTCCTCTCGTTCATAAGTTATTAGAAGTTTTATGGACTGATTTATCTGGAGACATTTTCTGTATAGGTGTTTTTTTTATTGAATCCTTTATCAGGAGAGCAGAATAGCATACGGCAGGAATTATTTTATTTTAGAGGGCGTGTCGCTGTTAATAAAAAAACCATATTTTAGTCTATATTTGGTCTTGAACTTTTGTATTACAATATTCTAATGTTGATCCAGACATAACCTGGACGTGTAAAATTATTATACGATAGTATACATGATAGTATACTAGTGTATCTCAGTTTATAATTTAAAAAAAGTATAAATAATTTATCTTGTAAATAAATATATTATGGAAAAGTGTACAGCGAGAGCGGCACGCCTGTGGCATTTTTAAACACCCACGTGGAACATGTCGCCGAAGAAAAAGTTCGGTGTTTTTCCAGTATAGTTGAGGATGAGGTCCAAATATTACTTTTTCGTGCTTATTAACACGATGGTGGACATATGAAGGGTTCTGTACTCGTGAGCGAACAAGTGTATTTGTGGCCGTGTCCTTAATTCCATTATTCAAACTCTTCATAGCTCATTCTTTTCAAGGTGAAGGTGCATTTAACTACTGTCCTCTTATTTGGTCACTACATTTTATATGAATCTATCTGCACTCGCTTAGTAAAATTTTGAATGTTTTCATTATTTTTGGTTATTTTTTCTTCATTAAACATTTTCGTTCATAACAAAACGATTTTAATTCTTGTTTAGTACAAAACTTTCAATTTCGAACTACACTTGTAAGTTACGCAAAATTCTTTTCATTCTTATATTTTGACATTTAAAATTATATCAGGCGAAAGAATAAATTTTATTTGTGTATAGACTAATTCACATGTATGTAGATATTAAATAGTTAAATGTTATAATTTATGTTTTCTAATTCACGCATACACAATCACTTTTTAGAGCAGACACGGTTTCAATATTACATATTATTAGGTTTAAAATAGTAATATTGTGTTCCGATACAAATTTAATTTTGAATTAGATTATGAACTTCACGCAATAAATCCTAAATACCGCCAGTGAATAGTGATGCATATAAAATGAGGCAGTCTCTTTAAGTTCAAATTCGCCGATATAAATAATATTAATATTATTTTAAATTTAGATGTACACCACTCATTTAGCTTATTTGATTATGCAATGGATGAACTGTTCTATACATCGTATATAAATATATATATTTTTAATTAAGTATATTGTAATATTGGTGGGTCTCTTGCTAGGGATGTCACTGCGACATAGTTTTGTATTGTATACGTATAGTACAAGATCCCGACCTATCTTGTGAATCCCTAATTCTTTTCCCGGCCGAAATATCGTTCATATACTATAAAATATATTAATATACACTACTAAAAAGGGTTGGCACCACAAATTCGGTCCAGGCAGGCATATTTTTAATTAAAATTGTTAAATATTTTTTTCCATATACATTTTTGTACTAAAAGTTATTGCATGTTCCAAAACGTGTAATTTCCAAGGTGTATTCCAACATCAACAAAGGTATTTATTATTATTATTGTTTTATTAGAAAATAAAGTTTGCTTTTTACCAGAACTCTTCAATTATTATTTTTTTAAATTTTTGAATTCAATTTAATAAAATTAACATTGACATGTTAAAATTAATTTAAAAATTGTTCTTAGTAATGTAGTTTTTGATTAATATTTGGTCTGAGAAAAGAATGAGGGGTTCACAAGATATGTCCAATCTTAGACTAGTATATTTGTTTTTGCAATTTGTCGAAACGCATTCCATACAGGGAGATTTGTTTTAAAAGATGAGCTCTTTATGGAAAAGATAGCGTGCATCTGATTTTAGAACTGTTGGTGGCGCGTCGTGTAGATATAAATAACTGTATAAGGCGCGCGGGAGCTCAGGCAAAAGTCCCATCATAGAAACGAGGCGAATCCGTTTCCACAGCTTCGGTGAAGTAAAAAAAAAGCTAATAAAAATAATATATGTAATCTGATCTTTGTGATATTCTGTTCGTTGCGGAACTTTTGGTCGGCTAATGTTTGCTAGTACTCGTTTATGGCTGGACTTATAATCATTTAGATTGAGATTCCTATACATTTTACATTATATGGTGTTATTCATTTTTAAGAAAATAAAGGAAAGCAATATCTATCACAGCGCATATAGGTATCTGTGAAATGTTTGTACAGATACATTGTTGAATTGTCTATTTTGTATGAGTAGAATAATACTGTATCTACACACATAAAATATCTAAGAGAAACATTTTGCATGTGTAATAGGGTAGATGACTATTTTTGTTTCAAATTATTTTATGACTTTCCTAAATATATATTAATAGTGAAATAATTAAAAAAATATAATTATATTACAGAGTTATGAATATTTAAAACGTCCTGTTAGTCAGAGAGAACAATACCGCATGGTGTACTGGCCTGTGACGTCAGGTCATTTAAAATAACGTTAAATTTCTTTTTTTTTTTTTTGAAAAAGAGAGATAAACTTTTAATAGTTGATAAGTTCTATGCTCTTCAACTTAATATAATTTTGTTACCATTTAAGTCTATTTTTATATTTTCTTGATAAATATATTTTCTCAATATTAGTCAAATACCCTATTGAAAAATATCGTTTACACCGAACAGCTGTTCTTTATCCTATAGATAAGTCAGGGGAGTTTTTGTGCCTGACTCTGCTGGTAGTTTAAAAAGTTACATGAATAGCTTAAAATAGGTGATAGTTCGTAACTGTCGTATTTGAACGAAGTGCGTGTCTGTGACGTCATAACGGGTACAATTATCAACAATATCCAAACGTGAAAATTCTATTAAAAAAGCAGACTCGTGGGCCCGAATTGGACCCACGTTAATTGTTTGTATGCCGCTAGCGAACGGACGCTGATCAAGGTTATATTATATGTTTTTGTATTGTGTAAATATTTTGGATTTATTAAGATTATTATATTGAATAAAAAAATATTGTAAATGAGAAAGTGTTTTATTTAGTATCAGAAAATTTCATTAATTTATTTTAACCCATTTTATTCTATCAAACTGTTTTCAGAAAACACAAAAAACTGTTTTTTTTCTGTATCTTTTTATAATAAGAAGACCTTTTGCACATTACCATAAAGTCTGATATCATCTGCGTTTAACACAACCTCAGAACAATTACTAAAGTTATAGAAGGAATGTAAATTTTACATATGTTTAACTTGTTCTAACATGTAGAATAAAGCATTAGAAAGAAAAAGATAGCTGATACAAAATCATTGCTGCTTATGATCAGAACGTAGCCCCCAAACTCATTTCAACTTATTTAAATGATGAAGGTAATAGTGTGCAGCCAATTACGTTACCGATATATTTAAAGTCAAATATTTCTATTGATTATAGTTAAAAAATATATAGGTACTTTTATTTCTTTAAACTTGTACATTATTTTCGTTTCCAATAAGGATCATGGTACGGCATATTAGTAATAAATATTATGGGTATAAACGACAACAAAAACATTGATTATGACCCGACACAAATATTAAAAAAATTCATGTAAGACTGAGGTTCGAAACCAGAACCTAAGTTCCAGGTACTAATAACTGAGCGGTCAACATTTACGAAACAAACTGATGACGAATCTATACTAATATTATAAAGCTGAAGAGTTTGTTTGTTTGTTTGAACGCGCAAATCTCAGGAACTACTGGTTCGAATTGAAAAATCCTTTTTGTGTTGGATAGTCTTATTTATTGAGGAAGGCTATATGTATAAAATAATACTATCTGTCTGTCTGTCTGTCTATTCGAGCAAATCTCCAAAACGGCTAAACTGGTTTTGATGAAACTTCACAGATGTAGAAAGGAAGTGGTCAAAAATGACATACACTACAATGATGTAGAAATCTGATCATCAGAAAATTCAGAAACCTGGGGCCGTAGGTTCGTATTGCAGTAATCTATCTAACTGATGTTCAGCCAGAGCGAGCAGAGCAGGGCATCACGAGCATCCACTACCTACCTTCTACCTATGCTACGCTGAGCGGCTGACGTTGCTGTCTTAGCAGCCTGTCTTGCCCGGCCGAAGCCTTTAAGTCTTGTTAGAACTATTTCCGTCTACAGATCCATTATACTAAGCATCTGACAAGGTACTTTCGTGTTGTAAAATGACCGACACACCATCTTAAAATTACCTCTACTCTTCCTCTTTACACAATACAAGAAAGCGCATTCCTCACTTTCTTGTTCGAAGTTTTATTTCTAGCCAATTACTTAGATACAAAACCAAAACAATCTTGGTTGAAAATCGATGTTCTGTGTTAGAGTCATAACTTTTAAGGCAAGTAATTGTGATCGTAAGTTCAAGAACTAAATGCATTCTCAAATGGAACTTGTCGGACTCTCGCAAAAAGAAATTAATCTTGGCTGAAATAGGATAGTTTGAGAATTTCTAATTCTTCTAATAAACAGGAGTAATATGTGTGAAGTAATATAAAATATACTTTTTTCGAAGAACCTGACTTTTTGAAACATATTTGTTTCTTGAATGAAAATTTAACTTTTCTCTGTGTAGGTACAACTTCAATCGGTGTTTTCGTGCATCCATAAATACCTGGACTGTCGGCTCGTAACATTTAATTGTTCATGTTTAACTAACTTCAAAAAGGAAGGGGTTCTCAGTTCGACAGTATTTGTTTTGTGTATGACTGTTTGTTTCTTTGAATAGACTACATCTCGAAGTTGGCCCCTTTTAAATTTGAAGAATATATTTCACCTCTAATTTGAATTTCACTTACTTCCCGTTAACCGATTTTAACGAAACTTGGTACAGGTGCAGTTCTATTGAAAATATTTAAAATATTACGGTGACCTATAGGAGGAAGTCTGAAAGTAGCGCCGGTCATAGAGAGACTGAGAAGCAATAGGTTGGAGTGGTATGGGCATGTGATGAGAAGGAATGAAAGGCATACTACAAGGAAAGTGATGAGTATGAGTGTGGAGGGATGTAGGGGTAGAGGACGACCCAAGACGGTATGGATGGATTACGTGAGAAAGGATATGTGTGTGAAAGGTGTGAGTACTGAGATGACGACTAACAGAGATGAATGGAAGAACACATGTGCCGACCCCACTTAGAGTGGGATAAGGGCAGGAGGATAATGATGATGATGGTGACCTATAGCTGATCTAATGATAGAAAAGGCAGGCAGTCCAGGGCAACACGTGCCTCATGATACGTTTTGTGGAGCACTTTGATCTATGTTTTGACTGTCATCGAGGAGGCCGTGGCCCCGAACAGCAGATGCAGGGTGGAAGCAGTAAGAAAGATATGTGTTTGTATGTAACTGACATTTGTTTCCGCTTCTACTTTATTCAAGCACCCAAGCGACCAAGCACCCAACTCAAAAATTTGATGAGTGCCTAAATTTTTATATAAAAAAAAAACTACAACACCAATACACTACCAATTTTTTTAGACATTTCCGTTGCTGACGAATGCAAGTGAACAGCTCAAAAGACCAAAATGTCACCTTGAATGCTTCCTTTTATTACTATCAGATCCTGTGATCAGACTATGTGAATACCTACCATACCTACTACTTTCATTATATGATTCGTAATAACATATTAAAATCTATAATTATAACAAAAAGTGCTATCTTTTTACCTACCTGCCTACTACTACATACCTACTCATTTCCAGAAGAACATCCAAATCGAACTCGAAAATATGTAAGCTCAATTTGTTGAAGATAAAGTACCAAAACTGCATGCAATTGAAAGAAATTTAATGCTTTACAACTTTGTAGTAATTGTTTTGCGAAACGATCGTAGAAGGCACTAGAAGAAATTGTTTGACAAAAGGAATGAGGTAACATACTGATATTAAATAACGTATATCTCGAAAACTGTTTCAAATTCGACAAACATGTACAGAAACAGTTTTGTAGGAAATTTTATTAGCTTTAATTTTTATTCAGAATGTATTGTTTTGGAGTCCATCGTTTCTGAGATATAACCGAAAAACTCAAAAATGGAGTAGTCTCCTTCCGCCTCCTACCTTAAGCTCATATCCAAGAGACAAAAAAAAAATATATATATTCATGGACTGGATTATAGGCCGCCCATTAATGCTCTTTTCTTTAAAGTAATTAAAAATATTTTTGGTTTAAATTTGTATACAAGGCGAGATTTTAGTAACCGGCCAAAATTTTTCTAGATGTTAGGTATCACCAATAGACCTCATTGCATAAATAAAAAATATGGGTTACATTTTCATAATAAATTATTTTATCTACAGTGTTATTTTATACCGTTTGGTTGCTTTCTTAACGGTATAGTAACGTACGCGCCCGACGCCTTGAAACGGAATGGGGCGGCGGGCATGAATGGTGACTAGAGTTATTGATTTTTCGCGGGAAAGGTTTGTGTAGTCATATCTCAACATTTTTCTATAGAACGATACTAAAAGGAAACAAAACGGCTATCGGTTTTCTACCAAAGATCATTATATTAAAATTTGGCTGGTCATTAAAACCTCAGCCTGTATAGGCAAAGTTTTGAAGTCGGTTTCATTTTTTGTAAAAAAATTAGAGTGAAAATGATTCATCGTCCCACCTACTGCGAACTTTAAGAGTTTATCGCAACCATAAATAGATATAAGTATTTGTTGTATAATAATACATGGATAATACACTTAATCTATACTAATATTATAAAGCTGAAGAGTTTGTTTGTTTGTTTGTTATTTTGAACGCGCAAATCTCAGGAACCACTGGTTCGAATCGAAAAATTCTTTTTGTGTTGGATAGTCTATTTATTGAGGAAGGCTATAGGCTATATGTATAAAATAATACTATCTGTCTGTCTGTCTATTCGCTCTGTCAAAGCTCAAAAACGGCTAAACTGATTTTGATGAAACTTCACAGATATAGAAAGGAAATGGTCAAAAGTGACATACACTACTTTTTGTTTGTCTGTATGTACGTCCATCTGTCTATTCGAGCTAATCTCCAAAACGGCTAAACCGAATTTAATGAAATTTCACGGGTATGAAAAGGAGGTGGTCAAAAGTGACATACACTACTTTTTGTCCGTCTGTCTGTCTGTACGTCTATGTATCTATTCGAGCTAATCTCCAAAACGGCTGAACAGATTTTAATGAAACTTTGCAGACGTGAGAGAAGGTTGTAAAGAGTGACATCAGTTACTTTTTGTGGCTGTCTGTCGTTTGTCCTCACTGATCTATCAGCGTAGATAAAGCCGAAACTACTAAATCTAGGAAGCCGAAATTTGGAACAGTGGTTTATTTTATAACGTGAGTATAAATTTTTTAAGAAAGGAATATATGGAAATTTCAACTTTAAGGAGGGAGGGATGAAAGGGCTTTGTATGAGAGTCTTTGTTCTTTAAAGTTAGAAACAAAAATTTTAACATAAATAAATAATGACGTGTTTCAGGGTTTTTGGATTTCCACATTTTAAGGATAGGAAACGGGAGGTGAACAGTATGGGAGTATCGGTTTCCTTAAAAGAGTGGGGAGAATGAAGATTGAAAGTTTGAATGGGTGTGCCCAATATTAGTTTCGGCAAAAAGTACCTACATATAAACCATTTAGAATGTTAATAGGTACTGTCGAATGGAATGTGTAGTCTACGCAAGCGAAGCTGCGGGCGGTCGCTAGTAAATTATAAAGGAACAATTTAGTAAGCCAAAAAATTGAGGCAATGTAAATTACAATTTTTAGGATTCCGTGTATCCGATTTGAAAAAAAAGGAACCCATAAAGGATCACTCTTCTGGTGTCTATAGGTACTTATCCGTCGATCACAGCCTATTTCCACTGAATCTATTAGACAAAAAGAACTTGATTTTTGGTACCTACAAATAGAAAGTTTTGTGGGTCAATTAGGAACCTATAAAATTAATAAACTATTTTGATATTGGGGATCAATTTTAGATGGCAAATTAAAAAAACCTATGTAAGTGCATTCATCTTGTGACATCACATAATAAATGAAAAAAAACTTGTTATGAAAAATGCATAGTTTTAATGATAAGATAACAAGAAATTCTAAACGATAAATCAAATCTAATTTTGGAACGCAAATTAGAAAAAAAAAATCATTATGCGATATATCAAATGCAAGGATATGTTTGGGAAATATGAATACATACAACTTTTTAAACCATACAATGTAACGTGTCAAAAAATTACCAAAGTTGGATTAAAATTTTAGTAATTTCGTAACAGCCATATACTAAAACAACTTTCAACTAATACATAGTTGAAAGGTTGAGTATATGCCTGTTTACAACAAATTATTTTATAAATCATGTGCTAGAGGTAAATTACAATTTCTTGAGTCTTTTGGGTGGCTTGTTTCTTCGGTCTACTTCGCTCCTAGTATTGGCACAAGCAAAACCTAAATCATCCCTTAAATTGCAAATTTTAATGTCTATTTAAAATGAAACGACCGTTTATTTGGCGTCTAGTTTACTCATAGTTTACTCTTTTAACGACTTTTGTCTATTCATTTCGTATCTCTGGATCCAAAGAAAAACTACAAGAATTTGTTAAGCATTAATTGGGGTACTTGGGGTACCTTAGAAGATACAACTCTGGCCACCGACATAATAATATATTACGTGTGCTGTACAATATAAAGGGATCTTCGCGTCTAGTACCTGGGTACATATATGTCGGTGATAAAAACTAACATATGGTGTCAATCTCTATAACAAACGTAAATATGAAATTAAATTATTTTTTACTTCTTTTAAGCTGTTTTATCACAGTTTAGTAATTTTAATATTTTCAGTGTAATGTAGGTTATTGTTTAAAAATACGTGATAGTAAAATTGTTCATTTCTTAGTGTTTAAAAGCAAAATAAAAGTATTTGGCACTTACCAAATGGAACGAAATTGTTTAATTTTCTGATTTTGAGGAACTGTGACTGTGGGCATTTATTGCAACACAGGCCATTTTTGTGGCGAATTTATTTCGGACTATTTAATAGTTTACTCCTATATTATCAAAAATTTTAAAAATCTGTGTCCATGTGAGTAATCAGACGGACGCATTTTGAGATTTCACAAAATAATGTATGGAGAAATTGTTTCTCTTTTATAGGATTAAAGAAAAGTCCACGGTGGCATATGTCTATCTTTTATGGATAACTTACTATACCTATCTTTATGTTTAAAAAAATGGTGTCATATGATGAGGTACAGTTCCAATCAAGCTTTATGGCGGATGTGAACATAGGCACAAGTCGCGTCGCAGTAACCAGTTCCAGGACGCAGTGGAGCGAGGGGCATATGACTGAACCTGCGCAAACACGCATAAAGCGTTGTATTCCGATCCGCCATTAAGTTTGATTGGAACTATAATTGGAAAGCAATTTATACGGACATAGTATTGATCCTTTTCAAATTAAATACGTTAAGTATTTACCTTCAGCATTCCATTCAGATGATTGCTCTTTACACCATACAATTTAAATTAATATCTTAGGAGTCGACACGCGTAGTGAAAACCAAATACATTAAAAATACTCCAAGTAAATCTAATTAAATATAATCCACATGTCCGACGCACCAAAGCAGATACAACCACGACAGAAACAACACTACGGCTTATATGCTCTGCTGCCCGTGCGAAGCCGGGGCAGGTCGCTAGTTTAAAATAATCATTATACAAAAAAGCGACACACCAACAACGATATAAAAGGTGTCAATATCTTAAAATTTCTTTTCACTATTCAAGTACAGTATTCGCTATATATTTGTTCGGCTCTGAAATGCGATGCGACGCTCTATTGTGCAGCTCCGCCATAACGCTTTTATGAAATCATTTTACGCGACATTTTTATGATTAACCTAGGTTATTGTTCTTTAAATTCTAAATATCGATTTACTAAACCGCTACGACACGACGGTTCTCATAAGTAGTTAAAATCATATTAATATCTGCAGTTGGCTTGCAAAAGGTATACACAAAAAAAAATCACATAAACAAACATGTTCCATATAATTTCTTAAAAGAAATTGATTTACAAACACTTATATAAAGATGTTACAAATGGCACATAATGATTTCATGCTTAAAATTACCAAAATACAGGCTTCCTTACTATTTTATGACTTCTTTAATTAAAATATATTAAGTGTACAAAAGCTCCTGTCATATTTTCAGGAATAATAAGCTACATTTCAAATTTAATACAAATTTTAAATAAGTTAATAATTAAATGATTCTTTCTAATCCAAAAATTAAGTACAAAGAGCAAACATTTGCCAGTTGTGATAAAACAACTTAAAAACGGTGTGTAGAATTTAAAAAAATAAATAAATTGGTGTATAATCACTGTGAATATCCGAAATGCTGCATATTTCTATACATATTTCTACACCATCATATTCCAGAAATTTTTTAGTCAAGTCTAGTTAAAATATGTCATAATTCTTTGTTTTTGATGTTTAGGGTTGAACAAAAGTAAGAAATGAAATACATTACAAATAAACTTTCTGAATTTGACAGATATTTGTAACTAAAAATTATTACCAGACAATAAATAAGGACTTTAAACTACTGACATTTTGATGAATTCAAGTTATTTTCATTTTCAATGTATCTGCCTAAACCTGGTAAACTAGGTAAAAGATATTGTTCTAAAGAATAATTTTTCTTCATAAATTAATTAAACACAAAAAATGTCACTATGGGTTTTCACTACTCTTTTTGAAATTCTAATAATTAAAATTCTAGGTTTAAAAGTAAATAATTAATATTTAAGTAAACATTTTATAAAGTAAGTAAATTTCATTACATTAGAATATTTACATATTTCAAATCATGAGCTACCGTTTTAATTTCTCTATTAAGTAACTTATAAATGTTTCACTGGTACAAAATATATTCTAATTTCAGATTACAATTTTGTGTTAGTTACAATATATAATTATTTTTATAAATTTACCTAATGAAAATTTATGATTAAAATTGTTCATATATAAAACAACAGAAATTAAATAACCAATTTACTTAAATATTATATATATATTTTTTTCTATTTTAATTTTGTAAGTCATTGAGGTGTGCAAACATTTTTCTCGAATTGTGTTCATGTAACAATGAACCCTGTCTGATCCCAAAACTAAAAAAATTAATAAAATTATCATTTTGTAAAATTAAAAATAAATTTCAAAGACAACAGATTTTGTTTTTAAACCATATTTCTGTCAGAGGCATAACTGGCTAACATCAGTTAGGCATTACTCCACACAGTGGACAAAGTTCCTAGGTTCAATAGTACCCAATTGTTTTTTAAAAGTAATAAAAGATTTATAAAATTCTTTTAAATATTTAAAATAAGTATATTACTGTTTCTATGCAATGATGTCATATCAGATTAGTAGCTCGATGTAATAATATGAGATTCTCATGTGTCATACATAATTAAAATAAACAGTGTGTGACACCAAGATTAGTATTAGAATACTTGATCATAAACTGCTATTTAAATAAAGTAGTGGCAGGAACCATTACGCCTCGGTGCTACCAAACAATTCAAAAAGGCATGCTTTATACAATGTACTAAACTGATTCACTTCTATTATTGGGAACGAAATAGGCGAAAACCTGTTATGCGAACACTGTAAAAGAACATTTTCAGATTAACATTGGAAGCATCAGTAAAAAATTATATTACGAGAATAATGTGACAATGAATGACTTAAAAAAACATTGGATTGCAATGTGGACAAAATTGTCACACAAAAAATTGTTGAAGTGAGCGGAAATAATATTTTTGGCAATTAGAGTAGTTACTGAAACCACTGTAAACAAAATCCTCAACTACTCACGAAGTCAAAAGTAATTTGTACACTAGTAACTTTTGGCGCCATCTTTAAAACTTACACTCTTGCGACGGTAGCGCCATTCTAATTTAACGCTTTATGATGGACACTTTGTCATACAGAGTGGGTCCTGCTGTCCTCCATACTCACAAACTGACTCTTGCATTGTGATATGGCGACTGACGTCAGTTTGTGAATGAATCAAAGTAAGGAAACATACCCATACTACGTGATCCATTTTTTTTTAAATTTTTTACGCCCTCCCACCCAGGGGCGTGCGGTGAAGAGAAGCCAACCGCAATCATTTAGGCAATATACCTCCTTTTATTTATGTTATGGTCGTGTATTCTAATGTTTAGTGCTCGTTAGTATACAAACATTAGAATACACCATCATAATATGAATGAAAGGATGTATATCGCCTACATTATCGCGGCCGGCTTCTCTTCACCGCACGCCCCTGCTCCCACCTCTCCCTTTCGGTGACCACCCATAGTATGTGCCAAGACCCCCTCACCCCCTTCGCATTTTTCACGTATTTACGAAATGTAAATATGGTTTTAAATCATTTTTAGCAAACAGAAAGTAAAAAAAATCATTTGGCTCATAATTGTCTTCATTGATATGGCACTTGCCACGTGAGGTCAAGAATGCGTGCATATCTACAATAACAGGTGAAAAATACATGTAAAAACATAGTCTAACAGGAAGTTAATTTATCAAAACAAGACTTTTTGTCTTTTATTCAGAATTACTTTCCTAGAGGATATTGTCTATGTGACAAAGACCTAAGCTCCTCTTAACCCTCTGTGACCAAGTGTGATATTTAAAAGACCCCTACCCCTCTCCTCTGAACAGATCCCGTAGTATGGGTACGTTCCCTAAATGAAAGAGATGCCTTCACGCTCCTCTAGCTTTTGGTCCATGGGTGTCATTTTCGGACCATTCCTAAAAACTCAAATCTGTTGTCAAAATTCAAAGTTGCCATTATTTAAAAAATCCTCAATTGATATTTGTGCCCAAGCATGTGTCTCATCTTGTTTGGATAATGGGTTCATGCTAGCCGCATATAATTTCATAAGGGCAGGTAATAACTAAATGAAGGCGACAGCCAAGAACAATTTGTTGGTTTGGCTAAATACAAAACACAATCAGGCATTCGGTCTATGTGGTCAGTGTCGCCTCAGTGTAGTTATAACCTAATATTATGAAAATTCCATATCTATAGCATAAAAACAAATCCAAAGTTATAAAACTTAATTATGCTGCACGGCGCACAGACCAAGCTGTTCTTTGGACAATATATTTTTTAACTAGGTTTCTGGCAGTGCGTTCTTGGCCCTTTAGAGTTCATCATCGAATCGCCCAGAAACAAGGTCACCACCATAATCGGTGGCCTCACTGCCAACGAACACGTCATGGTGGTCGAGAATTTCGCCGAATGATAACCGACCGTCGTGGTCGTCGTCCGCCGATTCAAACAAGTGGTCTACTTCTTCTTCTGCTATGTCTCTGTAAAGTATAAGTAAATACTATTGCACACATTTTCATTCACAGAATCTTCCCCATCACTAATTAAATACTTGAAAACTCGATAAATAATGTATAATTACTATAAAACATATGTGACAGAAGATAAAAGATTCATGGAGAAGGGAATCTGGTACAGAACCAATGTGATCCGCCTGTATAACTATGGTTTGAAGACAGCTCATTGCCTAAGAACATCATAGTGGTCGCAATGAGGCTACATTCAGGACATATTATTTAATGTTTAAGTGTAAAATTGTGTGGATGCTTCCCCCGCAAAGTTTCACCCCCCTCCCCCGCGCTGAATGAAATGCTTCGTTTGTACAGTAAATGTCTCACCATGTCTCTAGTGGGGTGTGGTGGAGAGCTTCGTTATTTATATGTTTGACTTTGAAGATTCCTAGATATGTGCTTAAAAAATATTAAATCACCCCCTTTATTGTATTATTACAACAAAACTGTAAATTAGTATGGTATTTAACCAATAGTATGAAGTTGACAGTATTGCTAGCAGTGATCATTTTCATAGACACATCAAAATCTTTATCTCATCAATGTCAGGCTTTACGGGTCAATTAGTAGACTAAGTTTTATACAGTATCTTTAACACTATGGTCATAGTTTCAGTTTAAAAAAAAATCTGTTATACCACATGTATGGGAACTCGACATTGTTCTTTGTCGCGGGCGGGAATCAAACCCGCGACTTTTGGTTCTGCAGTAAGGGTCTCTAAACACACGACTAATCGGTCAGCCTAATTGGAAGTTTTGCTGAAAGCAATAAAACGACTAAACCATCAAGTGCAAATATAAATAGCAGAGTCGTGGACAAATGCTAGTGTTCTATACTAACTCATTATCAGGCACAACCCACAGACGTATTTCTTGGGCATCCAGCAGTCCATCTCGGTTGATGTCCAAATCATTCTCGAATTTGTCACGTTCTGTCAATAACCACTCGTTATCCTGTTGCAGACCTGTAACAGCATAATTATATCATAACACATACAGAGCTAAAAAAATTTATATATATCAAAAAGTGTTAATTTTAGTTTATCTATCACTAAATATACAATTTTTAAATTATTTATACCTATAAAAGGAATGTACATTATTGAACTGTTTTTTTCATCCGTTGTAGCTCTAAAGAGAAATCAGTTGAAATGCAAATACATAAATTCACTATACTATTTACAAATGTATTATATATAACGTATAGACATTTCTAAATATAATACTAATATATGTTTCTAAATAGAAAATTAAGTTTCAAGGGAGTGGACATCTTGCAACATCAATGGTAGAAAATTGCAGATCAATTAACTTAAAATGGTATGTAGCAATGACATTGCTAAAAATTTTCAAAGCTGTCAGGAGAAAGTTCCAAAGACTGGCATTTGGGGTATGATACTGCACTACGACAATGCATCTTCACACTTCCCTTAGAACAAAAATCATTTATTCAAGAATCTGTTGAAATCCTGTCTCATCCACATTACAGCCCCGTCTTAGCTTCTTGTGATTTCTTTTTATTTCCAAATGTTAAGGATAAAATAAAAAAACATTTTTTTCAAATGCTTAAGAAACGAAACTGCCCATGAATCACCCATTCTGACATGTCAGAGAAAAACTGGAATATATGTATTCAGAGCTGGTTTAGGCAGATGAACATATAATGAATAATAGATAACATTTTGATAAAATATAATATAAATTATAGAAGTATATTGTACACTTTTCACCTGTCTCAAAATTTATATCGTGACCCACACACAGAAAGTATTTATTTGTAACATAGACACACGTAATCAATGCCACTGGGCTGGACCATTTCTTAGGCGCAATGATTAACGGCGCGTGCACAACAGACTAGGTTATTTTAACTAGCGGAATTTGAAAAATAGGCCGCCATAGCACTCTGAGCTTACCTCTATCCCCAAGAAATTCCTGAAAATCTATCGTGCCATCTCCATTCTGGTCCTTTTCTCTGAGGGTTTGATTGATGAGGTGTGGGTGCATCGGTACATGCTCTTCAGGGTTTGTGAACATCTGTGTTCAAAAATAGGATATTGTAGAGCTGGCTACACGCAAAGGAAGATGAGCAACACAACGCTGGGTGTATGACTAAGAAAGAAAGAAGATAGAAGCTCAAAATTTGAAACATAGAAGGAAAGAAGAAAATAGTTGAAAAAATTCAGTCGACAATCGCCTGTGAATTTATAGGGGCATCTTCCCCTGGTGCATGTATAAAAGTTTTAAAAAAGAATATACATCTCAATTTGAACATCATAAAGTGGGTTTTATTCTCAACCAACATATTTCCTTACAGTTTAAATTTCATATGAGATAGTGACAGTAGCTTTTATAAATTACCTAACATAAAAATTATGTTAGGTATTTGCATATAAATCTTAAAAAAAAATTGTAATCATGCTAATTTTATTCTATGATAAATTAACTTTTTTTTCAAGTAACATGTCTATGAACCTGGAAATGCCCACACGTAGCATCGTGAACTGCCAATGCAAACCAAGTACATCGGCTGCCTATGTATGCACATGTCAACTTGAACACACTCATATGATAGTAAGTCTATGGACCGCAGATATGCTACGACGTTCACACATACTCATGGGGCCACCACTGCAGTGCTTCATTGGTTGTTCAATGAAAGGAAGTCTACAGTTTTTGTCTGTGTGCATATCATTTAAAAATTCATATTCCCTTGTTAAGACTACACTGTATAATAATAATAGTGTCTATTCATTCAATTTTAATGATTTAAAAATTGTCATAATTTATATACCTCATACCTCAAATTCTGTAGCATCTAATTTCCCATCATTATTTCTGTCCGCCTCGTTCCACATTGCTTTCTCTTCATGTAAAAGCTAAAAATACAAAAATATAATCAAAGATAGTTACATAGTTCTAAAGCACCTAATAAAATAAAAAAAACTCTCTCTGAAAATTAGGTACCCCTTTTAGTTTATAACTTTTTATTTTTATATTGTTGTTATAGCGGCCATAATAGTACTTGCTTCATGAAAATTTTAAGTTTAAGCAACGATCTCGCAATCACCGATCACCAAGAATGTCAAAAAAAAAAAAACATATTTCGTGTATGGGGACCCCCTTTAATTTTTAAGTTTATTTTAATTTTATTTGTTATCGTAGTGTAACGCCTATCTACTCTCGCGACGACGTTATCGAACTCACTAGAAAAAGCATGACACCTATCTACAATAGTACAAAAACAGGTCATCGAACTTACGAGAAAAATTCCCACAGCCATTCAATAAAACCGAAAAGTCTAGACGAACAATTAATTTCACTAATTTAATTACAGAGGCGGCGTCGTTGAAAGGAATATTCGCGATATTTCTAAAAATCGATGGTTATTTCTTAACGCCACGGCGCCAACATACCGTTCCCACGGTCCGAGAAATTAAAATGTAATTTATAAATTTCGAGAGATAGAATGTTCGAGACGGTGACTAGTGGAAGGGAGAGAGCTATATAAGGCGATGGTCCGTGGCGTCGAGCAAGTCGATTTTTGGAAGTACGCGATAAGTGTCAAGCGCGACAATTTGCGAAGTGCGGAGTGTTTTAACTGTGCAATTAGTGTTCGATATTGTTTGCTCTTGAATTATTTTGTGATTTGGAATTATAATAAAATAAATTGAACTAAAAATCAGTGTTTTAGTGCATCGTCAATATTAGAACCAGTAGTCCGTAACATTTGGTGTCAGAAGTGCGATATTGAAGATGCCAACAACACCTAGGGATTCGTCTCAGTCAAGAAGACGTCACACGAGACAGGTGGCAGCGGATCAGCAGCACGAGGTCATGGACGACGTCAACGCTGAAAATGTAAGTGTGGACGCCGGGGCCGCTGCTGCTCAGACCTTCGACTTAAGCGCTCTTATGCGACTCATGGAGGAGCAGGCTCGTCGGCAGGAGGAGCAATCTCGTCGGCAGGAGGAGCAAGCTCGTCGCCAGGAGGAGCAAACACGCCAACTCATGGAGGAGCAGGCTCGTCGCCAGGAGGAGCAAACACGCCAACTCATGGAGGAGCAGGCTCGTCGGCAGGAGGAGCAAGCTCGTCGCCAGGAGGAGCAAACACGCCAACTCATGGAGGAGCAGGCCCGTCGCCAAGAAGAACAGGCGGCAGAGGCACGCCAACTTCAGGAAGAGCAAGCACAGCGAGTGGAGAAGCTGCTCGGAGAATCTTTGAGCAAGGTAAACGTAGAAGTGAAACAGCTCAAAGAAAATCTCCGCGAACACGAGGACAGGCTAGACTCGCTCCAAAAAGAAGTGCAACATCTCAAACTGGTTGGGCCTAGTGGAATCAGCTACTCCGGCCCCCGGGTTAAGGTGCCGCCGTACGATGGTACCACTTCGTGGAGTGCCTACAAACGACAGTTCCAGACCGTGGCATCGTCAAACGGGTGGACGGACGAACACTGTCTGACCGCCCTGACGGTGGCACTGCGAGGACAGGCGCTCTCGGTCCTTGAGGCATCACCAGACAGCGCTGAGAGCTACGGAAAACTACTGGAAGCGCTGGACTCCAGATATGGCGACAAACACCTAGAGCATGTCTACCGGGCTCAACTAAGGGACAGAACGCAGCGTGCCAGCGAAAGTTTACAGCAGTGGGCTTTGGAAATTGAGAAGATCGTGAGAAAGGCATACCCGTCGGCCGGCACTGATTTCGTCGACACGAATTTAGTACAAACATTCGTCGACGGAATAAAGGACCTGGAAGTAAGGGCAACCGTCAGACTTGGGCACCATAAAACTTTGAAGGACGCTTTGGCGCATGCCCTTGAAGTAGAAGCTGTGAGACAGGAGCCTCGCACACAACGAGTGAGAGAATTAGTGGAACCAGCCGCTTTACCACCTAGGCGCCGATCCACGCCGCGCTGTTTCTACTGTCAGCAGCTCGGGCACATTAGGATTGACTGCCATAAATTAAGACAAAGGGCAGAAAGGAATGCAGCACAGTGGAAAGACAGAGCCCAAGTACAAGCTGGCCGTGACACAGCACCGAAAGTCGTCATCTCACAGGTGTTCAACGGGAACAGTCTCATCATAGACGGCGAGGTAAATGGTACTCGGTGTCCAATCACAGTCGACACTGGGGCAACACGGACGGTAGTCAGACCACGACTAGTGAAGCAATCGGCACAGAGGATCCAACGATCGACTCCTCAGTTGAAGCTTGTCACAGCTACCGGCCAGCCGATACCTGTCCACGGCGAGCTCACGGTGACTTTGAAGGTGGGAGAAGAGAAATACTCGCACACTGTCATCGTGGCTGATATTTCCGACGACTGCATTATCGGATTGGACTTCATGCAGCGGTTTCAGTGCAAAATCGACGTGACCAACGGCGTACTAAAATGCGGCCATAACGAAGTTTTCTTCAAAGGCGGACCTAGAGGTGTGGTACGCTGTGCTAAAGAAACGACGCTAGCGCCTTACACGCAAACCTTGGTCAACGTGAAACTACCACCATCGACGAACGAGGGACCTATTAGAAGCGTTATCGTTGACCAGCTACCCCACAGCGAGAAGCGCAACTGGTTGACGGCCAGGACACTGCTAAGAAGCGGCGAGGGACATCCAGTAATCAGGTTACTAAATTTCAGTAACGCACCTGTTGTCCTGCATGAAAATCAGGTCATTGCGAAATGTCAGGAAGTTTCTTGGATGAGAAGTTGTGTGCAAGTAAAGTCACCTACGGCGAGGAGTGGAGGCAAGAAAGTTCTCGAACAAGTGGACATCTGCAAGGATGACCTTACTCAAGCAGAATATGCGAAAGTAAAGGCAGTGCTGACTCGCTATTCCGACATTTTCTGCCTTAAGGAAGGTGACGTTGGCAGAACATCACTAGTTAAACATAAAATAAACACAGGCAACGAACTACCTATTCGTCAAAGAGCTCGGCGAATACCCACGAGCAGAGAAGGAGAAGTAGAAGAGATGATTAATGACATGAGGAAGAATAATGTGATCGAATCTTCTTCAAGTCCTTGGTGTTCTCCTGTCGTCCTGGTCAAGAAGAAGGATGGTAGCATGCGATTCTGTGTGGATTATCGTCGGCTCAACAGCGTGACCAAAAAGGACAGCTACCCTCTACCTAGGATTGACGACACATTGGACAAGCTGCGAGGGAACCAGTGGTTTTCTACTCTTGACTTGAAGAGTGGATATTGGCAAGTAGAACTTAATCCAAAGGACAGGGAGAAAACTGCCTTTTCAACTGGAAAAGGGCTATGGCAGTTCAAGGTCATGCCTTTTGGTTTGTGCAATTCTCCCGCTACCTTCGAGAGACTGATGGAAGTAGTACTTGCCGACCTTCTCGGTGAAGCTTGCCTGGTCTATCTTGATGATGTGATCATTATGGGTCGCGACTTCAACCAACATCTACAAAACCTGGTGCAAGTGTTTCAGAAACTAAGGGCCGCAAACCTAAAACTACATCCGAAGAAATGCAGCTTCTTCAAAAAGCGGGTTAACTACTTGGGTCATGTGATCTCGACAGAAGGCGTGGAAACGGACCCTGCAAAGACCGAAGCAGTACGGGAATGGCCAACTCCAAGGAACAAAACGGAGGTGCGAGCATTCTTGGGGTTATGCTCGTACTACCGCCGTTTCGTGAAGAATTTTGCGGGAATAGCCAGACCTTTGCACAGGCTTACAGAAGATAAGACTCCATTCCTGTGGACTGAAGAATGCGAAAAATCCTTCACAGAACTTAAGCAACGGCTCTGTGAAGCACCTATCCTTGGCTATCCAGATCAGACTGGAGAGTTCGTAGTCGACACCGACGCCAGCAACTTGGCAATCGGAGGAGTGCTATCACAGCGACAAGGCGACAAGGAAGTCGTGATAGCATACTTCAGCAAGGCCTTGTCAAGACCGGAAAGGAACTACTGCGTGACCAGAAGAGAGCTGTTAGCTGTAGTGAAGACGCTGCGCCACTTCAGTAAATACCTCTTGGGCAGGAAGTTCAAGCTCAGGACAGATCATGCCGCTCTCAAATGGTTGCTCCAGTTCAAGGATCCTGAAGGACAAGTGGCTCGGTGGATCGAACAACTTCAGGAATTTGAGCCTGAGATCGAGCACCGTAGTGGAAAATCGCACGGAAACGCCGATGCTCTCTCGCGTAGGCCGTGCCCTGACGAGTGTAAACATTGCTCCAAACGAGAACAAAAAGAAGAAACAGTTAAGGCCATCACCATCAATAACGTCAGTGATGAGTGGACCGCGGATGCAATGAAGGAGGAGCAAAAGAAGGACGGTGACCTAAGGGCCATCATAGACTGGAAAATACAAGGGAGTCCAAAACCACAATGGAACCAAGTTGCAGCCTTGAGCTCTGTTATGAAGAGTTATTGGGCTCAATGGGACAGTTTAGTGATGGTTGATGGACTGTTGTATCGTAAATGGGAAACCCCAAGTGGACGGGAGTCAACTATGCAGCTGGTCGTGCCAAGATCAAAAGTACGCGCAGTGCTGGAAGCCTTGCACGATGGTACCTCAGGAGGGCATCTGGGCATGAAGAGAACCCTGGAGAAAATCAGGAAGCGATTTTATTGGGTCTACTGTCGGCAAGATGTCGAGGACTGGTGTCGAAGGTGTACTGTGTGTGCAGCCGTGAAAGGCCCGACGACGCGGAACAGAGGACGTCTCCAGTTGTACAACGTGGGAGCCCCTTGGGAAAGAATCGCAGTAGATGTAGCCGGACCTTTTCCTGTATCTAATGATGGCAACAAGTATTTCATGGTCGTGGTTGATTACTTTACGAGGTGGCCAGAGGTTTTCGCAATACCCAATCAGGAGGCAGTGACAGTGGCAACTAAACTGGTTGACGAAGTGTTTTGCAGATACGGACTGCCCTTGGAGATTCACTCGGACCAAGGTCGTAATTTTGAATCTCAGGTGTTCCAGGAGACGTGCCGTATCTTGGGTATAAACAAAACACGGACAACCCCATACCGCCCGCAATCAGACGGAATGGTCGAAAGATTTAACCGTACGCTGGAAAACCACCTCGCAAAATTAGTCGACGAACATCAAAAGGACTGGGACCGATATATTCCGTTGTTTATGCTCTCATATAGGACAGCGGAACATGAGAGCATAAAGGTCACACCAGCGTTTGCCAATTTTGGACGAGAACTAAGATTGCCGTTCGACCTGGTAACTGGCAGGCCGCCTGACGACCCACGACCAATATCGGATTATGTGTCGGACCTAAAAGAAAGGATGCATAACATTCATGAGCAAGTCAGAGAGAATGGTCTTCTGGCAAGCGAAAAGATGAAGACTAGATACGACCGAAGCGCCACCGCCACTGGCTTTGATGAAGGATCTCTTGTATGGTTGCATAACCCGAGGCGCAGGAAAGGTAAATCCCCCAAACTACAAAACCGTTGGGAAGGACCGTACAAGGTGATAACCAGGATCAACGACGTGACGTACCGTATACAACGTGGTCTACGAGGAAAGCCTAAGATAGTGCACATCGATCGACTAGCCCCTTACCGAGGTTCGAATATTGCTCGGGACGAGCAAATCTAAGGAGGGGGTAGTGTAACGCCTATCTACTCTCGCGACGACGTTATCGAACTCACTAGAAAAAGCATGACACCTATCTACAATAGTACAAAAACAGGTCATCGAACTTACGAGAAAAATTCCCACAGCCATTCAATAAAACCGAAAAGTCTAGACGAACAATTAATTTCACTAATTTAATTACAGAGGCGGCGTCGTTGAAAGGAATATTCGCGATATTTCTAAAAATCGATGGTTATTTCTTAACGCCACGGCGCCAACATACCGTTCCCACGGTCCGAGAAATTAAAATGTAATTTATAAATTTCGAGAGATAGAATGTTCGAGACGGTGACTAGTGGAAGGGAGAGAGCTATATAAGGCGATGGTCCGTGGCGTCGAGCAAGTCGATTTTTGGAAGTACGCGATAAGTGTCAAGCGCGACAATTTGCGAAGTGCGGAGTGTTTTAACTGTGCAATTAGTGTTCGATATTGTTTGCTCTTGAATTATTTTGTGATTTGGAATTATAATAAAATAAATTGAACTAAAAATCAGTGTTTTAGTGCATCGTCAATATTAGAACCAGTAGTCCGTAACAATAGCATCCATAGCAATACACTCTGACAAAATCTCAAATGTCTACCTATTATGGTTCAGACGATACAGCCCTGTGACGCACGGACGGACAGCGGAGCCTTCGGTACTCTTGGGTTCAGAACCCTAAAATTTTTAATTATTTCTTGTTTCATCTGCAGTCCATTGTTTAAATTGTGGCTTATCTTGTTTAAGGTCTATGACCCTTAGCTTATCTCTGCTAATAAATGTCTGATGTTATAAGCATGTTTCATAACAAACATTTAAAATAATGGCCTCACTATATTCAACCCTTGTATTAAGTTCTTCAATTGGCAATTTCCTGTTCCAGCTACAATTATTTATTATAATAATTTGTCTGTGACCAAGCCTGTGTGGTTTTTCATTTGCGATAATTAGTTTTTCCACACAAATATATGGTGGCACTTCACTTGGTGTAGCATAGTTGTGTAGCGGTATCGCTTTATTTAGCCAAATATTTTTCCAAAAATGAAATAGACACACCGGCCCTCCGCACGTGGACTTAGAAATAACTTGAATGTTTGCCTGATTTGTCTTATTTGCCAACTGATGCATCATGGACAT
Organism: Luffia ferchaultella; assembly: GCA_949709985.1. Taxonomy (NCBI): domain Eukaryota; kingdom Metazoa; phylum Arthropoda; class Insecta; order Lepidoptera; family Psychidae; genus Luffia; species Luffia ferchaultella. The sequence continues at coordinate 25,761,205 of OX453241.1, read as the reverse complement.
GTTGATAGTAGCAGCTTATTATTACCAAAATTATCAATTATTAACAGAAACACATCTACACAGGTTAGTGCCGCGCACGCTAATGAAATGAAGCGAGCCATGTGTGGACAGCCAATGCTAATATTTGGCCTATTTGAGTCTTTTGATGTGTGACCAAAAACCGACAAGCAGGCGGAGACGAGTATTTGCTATTCGCGTTATTTGCGTTTCTTACAAATAGATCAAATAGAATTGAATACCTCATCTACACATATGTGATTTCGGGTGAGTAAGGCAAATAAACAAATACGCTACACTAAGTGAAGTGCCAGTATTAAATCAAATTTCTTGCATTTTAAGAATTAATAGTAACACATCTGACATACTTTTTGAAAGCCAATGCTACATTACTTAATGCTCTGTGCCTGAAAACAGCAGTGTGGGGATACATACCCTATACCAGATGGTCGGCTGGACATAGCACAAACTGATAGAGCATTATTAAAATAAACAAAAAGTTTCAAGTGAACAGATGGTGCAAACCAACCGTCACAAAAAAATTTAAGTTTAATTATTTTTATGTATATATTTTCAAACATTTTGTTTGGTTCATTACAATTACACAAAGACCTTTTTTCGATAATATCTTTCTTATGCATAGACATCATCCTCTTAGTTCTATAATTATTATAATATATTATTTAAAATTATACCATGCCAGTTTCCCCTGTATCTTCAGGAGCAACTTCATCATCGGTGTCTACACCGAAAGCATCCTGTAAATATTCCGTCCAAGTTACATATCCGTCACGGTTGTCGTCTGTCTCTGACATTCGCTCTGTTGCTTCTTCATGTGATAACTTTCTAAGGATGTGTCAATAATACATTAACTTTGATTAGTAGGTACTTTTTTTTCAATGAAATGACAATGATGAATGGAACTTACGCAAATGAATTTAATATCCATGTTTTTAATTCAGAACGGCTAATAAAGTTGTCAGTATTTAAATCCATTTTAGTTAGCAGGAGGGCCAAACGCTGCTTTGCCTCCTCCGGGCTAAGTTTGTCAAACTCTTCAGCTTCCTTCACACTGCCTATAGTGAAATAATATGTAACTACAAGCATGATAGGTACTGAACAAGCAAAATGATATTTTATAGACATCTCAAATGCACACAACACGCACCATTAGCCTATCGCAAACCGCATAGCTTATCAGTTATTTAGACAATTCGGTAAGAAGTGCTGGTAAACTTTATTTAAGTAAGCGGCACATGTGCGGTATGCATCGTAGAAGTCGGAACGAGTTTGTAAATAAAACACCTAAAATGGCTTCATGGTCAAACTCGGAATTGTGTCCAGAGTCGCTGTAGTGATCATAATCTCGTGGCCGGTAACTGCCGTCCGTCTCTCGTTCAAAATTATCGACGCTATGACTGTGGACGGCGGCTGAAGCGCAGTGCAACAGGATATTATGTGTAATTAAAAGGACTAACGATACAAATAAGTGAGTAGCCATTTTGTGACAACGCCGTTTTCTATAAATAAGATTTTGGATCACATGAATGGTTTTATTATGTAGATTTTAGTAAAAAAACCATCTGTTTCCAACTTTAGCACTGAATACATAAACTTGCATGAATTAAACAAAAAAAGTTGTTTTCTTTGATTTGTCTTTTGGCCTGTTGTTAATTGCGGAAATAACCTATTGGCTAAAAATACAAGAAATAAACGTCAGTGTAAGAATTAAACCAATTGTAAGGCACCGAATTCATAACCATGATTCATATAGAGGTGATGGAAACATCTCTTGTCTACGGATAGAAATCAGGTAACTTTTTAAACAATACAGTCGAAGCAAGAAATGATAGACATCGTGTTACAATTTTTTAATTCAAATTGTGAAACATGTAGGTACCTATTCATGGTACTTACAAATGGAATTCATAAATTTATTATACAGTGTGGGTCAATACTGAACTTTGATCGGTCCCGTCCCTAACCAAGCAGTCAATAGTTGTTAATCAATGGCATAGGATCTATTTCGACTTTATTTAAACTTTTTAAGCGTAAATATGTCGTCATATCCGGTCTTATTAGTCGCCATTTCGTAAATAACTAAAAAACTATATTAAAAACAATTAATGCAGCAAAATAAGTTTATTTTAAACCCTAGTTTCGAAAAACGGTAGGAATGTAGAAAAAATAGACATTGCGAAATGCATTGCCATGAAACGCTTTTCGCCGGTGTTGCCAGTACATTTTTTCAATCTTCCACAATATTTTTTACCCTTACAGTTGGTGCAGTTGACCGTACCCATAGATGACCGTACCACAGATACTATTTTACGGTCGTAGGTACCTTGATAAAATTATTTAAATTTAATGCTATTTTATTATCACTCAAATAAAATAATAATAATATTAGTAAACTAAAAAGTTCGCACCATATAATGTACTTAATAAAAAAAAAATACACCACCCCCAAGAAGTGGTTGGCCTGCGGAAACGGAAACGAGAGGAATTTCATGCAGAATTTCAAAACTTTACTTTTCGTAAAGATTGAAACGGATGCCTACACAGTGAGTACCTACAACGAAACTATGGACAAAACACGTAGGTAAGTACCTATTCGTTTTACCCTTTTATCAAAATGTACTTACGACAACATTGAGCGGTCACGATATTTTTTTTGCCGAACTATGTCTGCAATGTAATGAAACATCGAGATTAATATTTTAAAATTTTATTAAATTCATTCATTATTTGACACAAAAGTACAACATGCTCTTAATATATCCAATAATTCAATAAACCACAAATAAAACGAATTAATAAATAGACAAAATTAAAAAAATACTGACGATTATTTTAGTAAAAATTATGTTTCATTATTAGGTTGCTGCATCAAACTGCCTGCAGCCATTATTAGTAATCTTAAGCTTCGCGCGCACACATGGTAAGGATACAAATTAAGGAACTTGCTCAGGTTGGTTTTCACTGTTTCTGCCACCATTAGAAGGTGTTTACGTACCACCGGATCTTCCATCTCCAAACTGGTCATAGCTTCTTCTAAATACCTGCGAGATAAACGAAAATAGAATAATAGCTAAAAAGTAATAGTTAAAAAGCTAAAAATATTATTTATCTATTTCTCAATAACATTGTTCGCTGGTTCGTTGCTTTTGATTATTTACGTGTCTAGAAATTCGACATCAAAACCACAGATTAAAATAGGTATCACTTAACTATTCGGTTATAATTCAATCATGCACAAAGATATAATTAATACCTATAGCGTGCAGGATTGTAGAACACTATATATATAGTCACAGGTGTGTATAAAAAAGCTGGTCCGTTATTTTGTTGTCATTTTATCGCGTGACTGCACGGAGAGAGAGATAACAATTTGAGCAAAAAAATATACTACGCCATAGACCAATAAATAAATTTTTCTTCCACACTACTTCAGATTTTAAAATTCATACATATTATCTAAAAACTAAAACCATTGTAGCAATCAATTGAGAAAATAAACTATTCAATAGCGTTATAATAACCGCCCCAATGTTTCTAGACCCAAGAAATAGTATCAAACATAAGTCCAAAGGTACCAGAATAAGCCCCGTGTATGTTCCAGGATTTTTTGTAGTTTACGAATTGTCCACTTTCAGGAGCGGAGAGGGTCCTATCGTTTAAGGAGTAAAAAAGCTTAGAACAATGAGACCAGATTGAACCAGATTAACCGATATGGCGAGCCCAGATGACAAAAATCGACGTTATCAACTTCGCAGCCTTCTATGCCAGTTGAATCGAAATAAAAAAACCGGCCAAGTGCGAGGACTTGCGCACCGAGGGTTACGTATAAACCTGTAGTTATATAAGTGAAAGTAAGTTTGATTTTGTTACAGCTTAAAGTTATTATAGACCTGAGTATTTGATATGAATTTCAATTTAATACCTTTACGCGTTCACGAGGAAAGGGGTAGTAAGTTTAAAATTATTAAAAATATTTTTATTATATGATGTAACTAAAAATTTATGCTTTTCGCAATTTTTTCTTCATCTGTGCTATAAGACGTTGCTTCGTACCAAATTTCAAAATTCTGAGTTTACGGGAATAGTACCCTGAAGGTTTTGATTCCATTGCGAGTGTAGAAAATTTGCAGCATATACGGCTGTATCCTTTGATTGCATTGGCTTAGAAGTTTGAATTTTTCACAGCTCCAAGGGACAGTAGACCTGAGTATTTGTATAAGTTTCAGCTTGATACCTTCACGCATTCCTGAGAACGCGTTCACGCGTTCTTGACAGACAGACAAACGGACGGACAACAAAGTGATCCTTTAAGGGTTCCGTTTTTTTCTTTTGAGGTTCGAAACCCTGAAAATGAATTATACGTTATTAAATGATGCATTAGTCAACGCTGATATTTATAGATTGGTCCGAAGTTCATAAAAAATGAGCCATAAAGTACGAGATAGTTTTGATAAAATGTCTCCCACAGAAATTAACCGATTGGCCACTGGCCACTTTTAGTGACGTGATCACACGTGTTGCCGATTGATGGCGCAGTGTACTACACTTTTGCACAGTGATGTACAGTTTTGTACGGCGCGGTAGTTCGATTTTCTGGTATCGATGAATTTATTTTGTGATTTAATTTCGAATTTCGGTTATAAACTTACCGACATTTAAGCTGAGTTTCATGTACCATGTCAGTGGCCAATTGCTGAATTAATGATAATAACACGGGCTGTTTGATACGTGTGGGTACCGCGAACACGACTTCAGGGTTGACAGCTCGGCACGCAGTCATCACTAAACTCAAGTCCGAAGCAGAGAGAGCTTTCTCAAAAGCTCCATTTATGTCGCCGGTGCTAATTAAAGTGTTGATCTCGGCCGTCATCACCTTAGTGAAAAAAAAATAATTAAAAAATAAGTTGGAATACCTATGCAGTGAACGAAAAAAGTATAAAAGCATTCCTTGTACTAAAACAACTAAACAATGTGGCCCCACAACAAACGCTTTATTTTAATCTCCATTTGGAGGTTTTCAATTAATACAGCATAATATGAACCTGTGCTTGTCATTTCTTTTGGCAAGTAATGAATCATGATATTTCCTTCAGCATCCTAGAATACAAACACCATACCATTTCACCTGGTGAAGGTTTTGCATGTTTATTCACAACTAGAGAATTAGGTCTTTACCTAACCACGCTTTGCTTTTTAGTTTTAGGGTCACAATGATAGACCGAATGTAGAATGTGCCATTCGATGGTATTTTGTTCAATACCTTCTTTTAAAAAATAAAACCTGTTACGCTGATAATCGAAACGTATGGCAGAAGACCATTTTCTCTTTTAGAATTTTATAAATAGGTTTTGAATACACTTACTAACTGATCCATCATAGATCGTGATGGGTGGCCAGGTTGAAGTGGACTGGTGGGAATATGTTCAAATTGGATATCCTGTGACGTGTTCAGGCGCGCCGTATTAGTTAATCCTGCCAAGCGCTTAGCTTCTGCGAGCTCCTCAACGAATTTTACTCTCCATTCGGCAAATTCCTTTTCCAAGACACTGAATAATAAAAAAAAAAAAACTTTGTTTGCAACAGGATAACACACACATAACATATGAGGCATCACTATAATATTTACGACGATGGAACGAATAATTTGAAAATGCAATCGACGAGTCCGCGCGCTGTTTCCGTGCACTCAGTGTCTAAAAGCTCCCTATGGCTCCCTCGGGCTACGTACCTACGTACGTACACGTACAAATGATGCGACATTCTCATTTATACGTCCAAAACTCGGATAGAAGAACCTTAGATCTAAGGAGCGATCGTCCTTCACCCATCTGCTTACCAGACGAATTTTCGATCAAGTATAGCGCAAATATATTGCCTAATAAAATATGTTCATAGCTATCCTTAATTAAAAAAAAAAACTGTAATTAATTTGTTTGCGACAGCGTGAGCTAGGCGGAGCTACAACTATTAATTACATGTGTACTCAACAGTGTGAAATAGTGCGTTTAAATTGTGTATAGATACAAGAACTTTAAAGTCATAGTTAAAGTTTATGAGATCAAAAGGTAAAAAAACCGGTCAAGTGCTAGTCGGACTCGCACACGAAAGGTTCTGTACTACCGTACAATATATAATAATACCTCTACGCGTTCATGAGGAAAAGGGTAGTAAGTTTAAAATTATTAAAAATATTTTTATTATATAATTTAACTAAAAATTTATGCTTTTCGCAGTTTTCCCTTTATATGTGCTATAAGACCTTGCTTCGTACCAAATTTCAAGATTCTGAATTTACGGGAAATACTCTGTAGGGTTTGATTCCCATGCGAGAGTAGAAAATTTGCAGCATAAACGGCTGTATCTTTTGAATTAGGTTAGTTTAGAAGTTTAATTTTTTCACAGCTCCAAGGGACAGTAGACCTGAGTATTTGATATGAATTTCGCAGTTTGATACCTCCACGCGTTCCTCAGAAAAAGGGTCTTGACAGACAGACAGACGGACATTTAAGTTTTCCTATAAGGGCTCCGTATTTTCCTTTTGAGGTACGGAACCCTAAAAATAAATAAATGGTGGTTTTCTTAGCCATTTTCTCATCCGAGCCTAGTGGAGTACTTACTTGCTCGGATAAAAAAAAATAGAGAAAATTCGCTCTTTTCATAAAGAGGGACTTTCAATAAAGTACTGTCCCAGGGGCGTGCCTCGTGGCCAAAAGGGGTACTCATTATAATATTGCCCTCTGAGGGTGGCTAGATTTTCATAATTTCAGACTTTGATTGGTCAGCTGAAAAATACACGACGATATTTCAAAAACGCAGGAGAACTTTATATAATGAATACATATGTTATATTTACAAAACGGGTATAAAAGAGCAAACGATCCGCCACAAAGTTACTTCAGTTAGGCTTCAATTACCGGGTAAGCAAGTATTTATACAGGTATGTTCATATAGGTGACTGCACTGATCTGCTTGTTCATTGGGGAATACAGAATCAGTATAATTATAAATATCAAAACCTTGGTAACATAATTATCAAGATTGAGCGTCAAATACTTCGAAAGGATCGAAAATGTGAGCAAAATGACGGACTTAGTAATATAGAAAAGACAGACCGTAGGTACGTCAACATCATTATTTTAAACAAACATTTTGTTAAATTGCACATGACATGTAATTTCAGAATCTTTATTTTCTTTTCCAGTATAAATTTTACATGTGGGTCACAAAAATTCAACTTCACAGCGTGACTTCACAATGAATATTTTAAAACATCAATTCGCGTAGAACTATTATGGCCTGCGGCGTATATTTTTTCGCTAATATTTTTGTTGTCACATTGCGATATCACTTGTTCTATCTACAAAGGTGGATACTACATCCCTATTAACATTATTATACATTTCAATACAGACAAAATGATCGATGGCAAAATAATACAAGCACGAAAAGGATTTCATTCTGGAATGTTTATAGTTTACTTTTCCGGAGTTTCCATTTCGGGTCTTGGTATTTATACTCACAGTTTCATCATGGCTGCAATTTCTTCCGTGGCTTGATTTGAGGTGTCGGTTACATTCGAAGGCCCAGGAACGTCAAAAGCGCGAGGAGGGGCGGGACCGAAGCTCACACGCATGTCCTTGTTTACTTTGAAGTTTGGCCTTTTCTTAGTTTTAAGAACACCTCGCGGCGAAGTGAGTCTCTTGTTCACTGTAATAATGAGAATTCATGCAAACTAAAAAGACATCAGGCACATTCCATAGGTATAGTGATTATCCAAAAAATAAAATATTATTATATGCTGAACACTATACCTACTCAACTGCATTCCCTAAGTTTAATTGATTAAAAATACCTAATAAAATATTTTGATTGAATAAAAAACAAATCAGAATCGAAACTATAATCTATGGCATAGGAGCATGGTCTACTGCATCTAGATATAGTGTGACGCAATTAGAGCGCGCTTGCTGCACCTGAGAGCGTCAGGTGGTCAGAGATGGCAAGTAACTCCGCTGGGAATGGTCTTATAGTGTCAAGTCCATATAATAATAATAATACCTCGGACATCCCACACAGCGCCATCTAGGTCCAAACTAAGCAAAGCTTGTATTATGGATACCAGATAAGTGATATAGGTAAATACTCAAATTTTCTTTATAATATATTCATATATTTATTTATTTATTGCAACACGAACAATATGTTTATTACACACTGTACAGTTTTTTTTTTAATTTACTTAATTTCTTATCCAATAAACCAATTATAATATATATATATATATATATTATATCCAATTATAAGATGATAAATATAAGAGTATAAGATTCATATATAGATATTTCACAACCACACACGGAACAATTAGACATGTTCATAAATACAAATATTTGTACTGGGCGGGAATCGAACCCGCTACCCATGGCTCCGCAGTTAGTGTCTCTAACCACTCGGCCGACCACCGGTCGAGAATAGCTATTGAAAATAACAGACCAGGATAACCTGATGTACCCTTTCAGATAACATCCTCGTTTACAATTAGAATAATAGACTTATTGCTCTGATAGCTTCGTCTAGCACGTACGTGATTCATGGCATATGTCTACTCAAGGTTTGAGGTATTGACCTTAAACTACATACTTCCGGAAGTAGAAAATAACATTTTGAAATGATAAGTAGGTACACCTCGGGGTGAGTTCATGTCAATTGTAGATATTGACTTGACTGACTGACGGCGCAACGCAACGCCGGTCTTTTTATATATTAGGCGCCGAAATCCCCAAACCGTAGCATCTCGAAAATTCTGACATGGGACATTCGTTTTTAAAATTCTAATTACAATTTGTCGTGAGAATATGCACGGTGCATGCGCCATTGAGTGAGCGCGATTCCGCGCCCAAAACTATAATTTTGGAGCGCTGACAATCTTTTTGAGTAATGCCGACTCAAAAATTGAATTCATTCATAATTTATTTTGATCTCGAATTTCTAGTTATTTCTGCAATCGGTCGAAGTGTTTGTGAATGACACATGGACGTTCTTCTATGCATAGACGTCACAGTATCTACTATAAATTAAACAACCGTAGGTCTGGTACTACGAGTTCCGGATAACCACATTAGGTGCCGAAATAATTTATTTACCATTAGAATTTAAAAATATAAATAAGAGCAATATTAATTCGATAAAGGCGCGCAAAACTCGAGAGTTTATATTGTATTGGACTGTTTGTAATTTATTCCCATAGTTTATTTCCTACGACCTGCAGGCATAGAGGTAATAGAATAGAATAATCTAGCCAGTCTGAAATGCGGCATCCAACAGAAAGAGACAGAGAATAAAAGTACATCATAGGAGTACCTTCAATTATACTATAGTATGGTTATTTTCCATCCCTCTTTCTCCCATGCATAAACGATGCGCAACAGTTACATACAGGGCTATATGGAGGTTGCCTGCTCTATTTATATTATCTCTATGCCCACACGTGTACGAGTACCACAGTGTCACATTCTAACAAAAAATTAGTACTTTTAAGACACTCACAGTCCGTGAAAGTCTGCTTGATAGATTCGTTCAGTTGTTTAGTCATCTCTTCGTGCGCTTGATTGAAAATCGGGAGATATCGAGTCATGACGAGCTCCGTCATGCATTCGCTGAATGTAGCTTCCAGAGATGAAGTAATAGAAGAAATCAGATTGTCGCAAAATGGCTGTGAACAATATTATGTCATTGAAAGGACCTGGAGATAGGGCGTTTATTAGAAGACACAGTGAAACAATAAAAAAAAAACACCGGGCAAGTATGAGTCGGATTCGCAAACGAAAGATTCTGTTCCGCCGTACAATATTTAAAAAAAAACACGTTTTTTGTATGGGGACCCTTTTAATTTTCAACTTTATTTTGTTTTTATTATTTGTTGTTTGCGGCCATTGTGGTACGTAGGTACTCTGTGAAAATTTGAAGGGTCTATACCTATTACGGTTCAGACGATACAGTCCTGTGACAGACGGACGGACAGACAGCGGAGATTTAGTAATAAGGTCGCTCTTCGGATGCGGAACCCTAAAAATTCGAGAATCCTTTGTGATAATAATACTGAATTTGGTAAGTCCAATTTTTTTAACACGCCGTTTTTAGTTTTCAATCGAAAATATGGGTAAGATTAATAATTAAGAAAAATTAATAAAAAACTTATTTAACTTAAATTTAAAAAAAAATGGGTGTTTAATTACTAACTTCCAAAATGATGATTGACAAGACTGGATATGACGACATATTAACGATTCCATAGAGAGAGAGAGAGAGTCGAAATGATTCTATGCCATTGATTGACAATCGCTTGGTTAGGCGACTTTTGAAATTGGCGCACGTGGAGTGAATAGTTTTTGTCATTTCGAAGAAAACTCCATATATTCAAATTATATAGAATTGTATGAAAATTTTGGAAAAAATACGGAATAGGGCTTCATTCAAAATAAGTTCAATAGAAAACATATTCAGCAATGTTCCTTTACAAAGCGGTACCATATATAATTTTTTTAGTTTATCATATAAGCCCATCATGCCCTACTGCAGGGGCTTAGGCCTCCCCTCGGGATGACGGTGCTTGGATCTTAATCCACCACGCTGCTCCAGTGTGGGTTTGTGAATTTTAACGACTGCCATCTGATGACAACCGGGACCGACGACGCGGTGCAACGGCTTAACGTGCTCTCCGAGCCAAGGCACGGCGTCAGTGATAGTTATGTACTTTCTAACACGCTTATATTTGTTCCACCTGTATGTTTGTTTGCTTGTTTGTATGTATGTAATGGAATCTTAGAACGCGAATTTCACCTACTTCCACTGAAGCTATCGGGCTGAAATTTGAAAGACATGTAACTTCGATGACAATACACTAAAATTATAAACATGACCTGACACTCCTCAACGATTAATAGCACGGACACGAAATTTTGTATATACGTTGGATTTTGATAGTTAACCATAATTTTTACTACGAATTGATGCTGAAGCCAAGATTGTCTCCTCATGAGGAATGAGAATACTCCTCAACAGTTAATAGAACGAACACGAAATGTTGTATATTCGTTGGATTTTGATAGTTAACCATAATTTTTACTACGAATTGATGCTGAAGCCAAGATTGTCTCCTCATGAGGAATGAGAATACTCCTCAACAGTTAATAGAACGAACACGAAATGTTGTATATACGTTGCATTTTGATAGTTAACCATGATTTTTACCACGAATCGATGCTGAAGCCAAGATTATCTCCTTATGAGGATACTCCTCAACTATTAATAGCACGATATTCATTACGAATTTATACTGAAGCCATATTTGTCTCCTCATGAGGGTACTCCTCAGTGTTTAGTAGCACGGTTTTGAAACTTTGCAAGTGACTTCATCGTTGTATAGGTAATTGTGAGTTACACCTGTACGTTTGTAAATTTATATGAAACGTAGTTTTAAAAAAATTTAAGGCTAAAAATGAAAAAAATAAATTATAGTTTAAAAAAAACACGGTTTAATAGCAAATTGAATTAAAAATCTGAAAATAATCTTTAGTATAAGGATAAAGTGATTAACAAGAAAATTAATGTTATTGTGAAAAAGCATGGGGTGCAATGAAATATTTATGAAAACTGACATCGAACTATAATTTGCTATTAAAGCGTGTTTTTTTTAAAACTAAAATTTTTAGTTACCTACTACTTACATGCTATATAATACAAATAATTGTAAACAGAATATCGAATTCTTAATATTAGTCCCAATAAATGTCAAAAGAGTTGCATGAATTCGCCATGACGATGAATTGAGATTATAAATGCATCTTGTAACAGAGCTACATAATTTTCTTTCAACTTACTTACTAATTTTACACAAGTAGGTATGTAACGATAACGGATTATGCAGGTACATAGATTTTTCATGTAAAATTTATCGGACGCGGGCGATGATGACGGCATGATAGCCAGGACGGTTAACTTAGGACTCCCAGTCGAGTTATTAGTGTCACGAGATAAATCCTCGCACGCTGCTGCCATATCTTCGCAGAGTCGAGTCGATCTGATTATAGGTAAAACAGACACCGCACTCTACTTCACCAAATAGGTATATACCTACTGAATTACGTACGTATTACCGTACACGTTACCTATCAGTGAATAATATTAATTAATAATAAAATACCTGGCTGATGATAAGATCGACGAGGGCATTAGTAATCATATGCCCACAGTCATTGTCACCTCCGGTTGCAAAGATAGAAGTAGTGTCGCCACTTTCCAGCGAAGTGATAAGGGCCTGAGCTCCTTCTACCACACCACTGGCGGCCTGCTCCCCGGCTTCTGTTGCCACCTGATCGAACGAAGGCACTTTCCATTCGAACCTGCATGTTAGCATCGTTGTCAAATACTGGGTATAGCTATACAAAACAATGATAAAAAAACCGGCTAAATGCGAGAAGGACTCGCACATGAAAGGGTTTCGTATACCACCGTACAATATAAAAACACGTTTATTAACCTTATTTTATTTTTATTTGTCGTTATACCGGTGATAGTAGTACATACCTACTTCATGATTTCAACGTTAAGCAATGGTCTCACAATTTGCCAATCACCGAAAATGCTAACCAAAACACATTTCTTATATGGGGATCCCCTTTAATTTCTAACTTTATTTTATTTTTATCTTCTGTTGTCATAGCAACCATAATAGTGTTACGTGTTAGGGTTCGAAGAATTTGGAGAGAAAGACCTGCTGACTCTTTTGAAGAATTTATTCACTAACACTAGGTCCAACACAAAGCACTAGGTCCAAACACTAAGCACTCACGATGTCCTAGGTCGTAGCCAAGTCGTAGGTTTCACTTGTATCACTAGTTTCGCTTCGAAGTCGCCTCGAAAGTAGCCCAAAAACTGAACTGCGCTCGCTCGCCCTCCTGCGTCTATTTATATGGGTCGCAACGAGCCTCGAGAGCATTCTAGAAGTCACTCCACTCGCGCGAACGCAAACGACCGGGTTGGACAATTCTAGAACATTCTTTCCTCTAACGCCATCTAGTATTGAGTAGGGGTTTCGTGTTATCCTTGTAAAACCTTTCTACAAAGTGGTTTTACTGGTTGATGCTAGACGGCGGTCGTTACTCTGTCTGTTCGTAACAATAGTATATATTTCATTTTCAAATTTCAGCAATGATCTCACAGACACCAATCACCAAAAACATCAAAAAAAGAACACGTTTCTTGTATGGGGACACCATTAATTATATTTTTACGGTTCAGACGATACAGCCCTGTGACAGACGGATAAACGGACAGCGAAGCCTTATTAATAGGGTTACCGTTGGTACCCATTGGGTATGGAACACTAAAATATATAAGCGCTGCAAATAAGTAGATTATAACTACGTAGAGGCGACACTGACGGCACATATTTTGTTTTTGTTTTTTATAGAGGTGCTTCTTCATTATCGTCCAAAAAATGGTGAAAATAATAAAAAACGTGTTTTTATCTTTTTAACTATTCTTCAGCCCTAAAATATTAACGTGTATATAGCGCCACAAAACTATCGTATTACCGTGAGGATGCGCGGGCGACTTACAATTGCGTCGGTTTACATGATTTAGTAACCCTGTTGTATCTATAATTCTGGTGGCAAACATATTTCAATGAGAAAATTTTGCTCAGAAAAAATTTGGAAAATGCTGAATAAAATCTACCTGTAACTACGAGTATACCGTGTTCGGCTGAACGTAGACCAAACTTAAAGAGCACAAACTAAGCGGTATTTAAAAAACCGGCCAAGTGCGAGTCGGACTCGCACACGAAGGGTTCCATACACCGTGCAATATAAAAAAATCACGTTTCTTGTATGGAAGCCCCCTTAAATATTTGTTTTATTTTAATTTAATTATTTTTTAAAAGTGAATATATAACTAAATATTCTGTGAATATTTCAAGCGTCTACCTGTTGCCGTTTATCAATATCGAGCAAAAACAAGCAAAGAAAATCGTTTGTTGTATGGGAGCACCCTTAAATATTTATTTTACTCTATTTTTAAGTATTTGTTGTTATAGCCAGAAATACATCGTCTGTAAAAATATCAACTGTCTTACTATTACGGTTCATGAAATACAGCCTAGTGACAGACGGACGGACGGACAGTGGAGTCTTAGTAATAAGGTCCCGTTTTTACCCTGTTGGTACGGAACCCTAAAAATGTAGCAATCAGGTATCTACTAAATCTTTAAGGCGAAACAGATGTATATAGTCAAGACATTCTGTCGTCACTGCTCTAACTTCTAAAATCTGTTTTGGTCCAGGCAATCTGACCGTGTCTCTAACCCTTTGTGAAATACCGACTGCCTACTATACCTACCTACTGACAAAAATATAATACCTAGTAAAAGAATTGAATTCGAATTTGTGAAAAAGTAATTGTATGTGTTCACCTTTTAGAAAGCTTTAATTTCGTGATTCCTCTTTCATTTATTAATGCACAATAAATACGTATTTAAAATACTATCTATTTATTTAATTTGAAGTAAAAAATAAATACGCGACATTTTGGTATTGTAATAATAATAATTAAACTTTTATTGTTAAAAAAAAACAAACCAAAAGTTTATCGGCTCAGCATGCTGATGGTCTACCACGAACGGACATGACCATCGCTGGTATTCTGCTGACCCCGAAAAATATGTTTATATACTCTTAATTTTCTTTTCTACATTTCTACCCTCCACTACTAATTTCCTATTCCCTTTCTTTCCTTTCTTAATTTTTCAATTCTCCGCACCCATTCCACATCTCCGCCCTCTCCACTTTTCTCCAGTAGTTCTCTAATTTCCCATCGTTTCTTCTACCCTATATGTTCCATTTCTCCATATTGAAAATATAAATTTTTCTAACTTATGACAAGATACCAGCTATTACAGGGCCGTCCGAAAAAAGCTTTGCCGTTTCCACCTTATATACGGCTCTGTATACGGTAACCCTCATTCATAGATTACGATTGACAGACCAAGTGCGAGTCAGATTAGCACACGAAGGGTTCCGTACCACCGTACAATATAAAAAAAACACATTTCTTGTATGTGTATGTGAAGTTTTTTGATATAGCGGCCATAGTTAATACAGCACACGTTGTGAAAACAAGTTACGGTTCAGTGGATGCAGCACTATGACAGACGGACGGACGGCGCGAAGCCAAGTAATATATAGAGTTCCCGTTGCTACCCTTCAGGTACGGCACCCTAAAAAGCAATTTTCTGACATATTTTTGGTTACATTTTTAACAAGTAATGTTTTTTCGTTCTTGGGAAGACAACATACAAAATGTGGTAAGTAAAAGAAAGCATCACAGGAACAAAAATCCTAAAATGTCCAGACATCGTTTTACTGTCAGGTGTGAGTAGGTACTGTTCTTAGTATACGAATAAATTACAATTTAAATATTAATTGAATATACCTAATAATGGTTATTTATTACTGATAAATACCTGCTTAAGTCTGGAATAGGTAAAGGAAGATTCCGTATGCCTTCCTCCCACATTGCGGTTTCTTCTTGTCGAGCATTTAACCTCTCCGCCATTCTTTTCACCATAACTGAAATTTTGCTTATAATGAATGGAGGTACAGATACAAAGGAAATTTGTAGAACCGAAGAAACTAAAGTAATGTATAACATTGACATATTATCACATGGATGGGGCATCACCATAATTGCTCATGGTCCGCTAAATTTTGTGACGAATTGTCACATGACTTTATAGTTCTACTAGTATCTTTCATAGACTTTGGTTTTTTTATATATATGTTGAAAGGCCCCATATAGAGATATGATGGTGATCAATTTGTACGTAGTGTTGTACGAGTACGTACCTACTATATCTATGCTGCCTGCGCCTTTGGTAAATAGACGTGAGCTTGTGTTTATTTAAGTACAAAAGAAAAATAGATTTTTAATTCTGGATTAAGGTAGTACTAGTTCTCATGTTCTATTCTCACACTTCTGCTGTAGTAGACGCATAAAGCTTACTTGATTATATCGTAAATATAATCAGCGACAGGCTCCCCGACTACATTTCCCCTACTACGAGTATATCGTTATTATACACTTTGTAATCAATGGTTAATATGTATGTAAGACGACAAAGGAAATGTATATATGACGTGTAAGACGACAAAGGAAATTTATATATGACGTCATCGCGTCAGCGTAAAAAGTAACGTAACGAAAAAAAAACTACCCTCCCAAAAGAAGTTTAACTTCAAAAGTTCTCCACGAATAACGTGTGCAGTGTCAAAGGAAAGTTCATTGAAGTACGAATTCAAAGTATAATACGTTACTCGAATCTATACTCGAAAGAATCTCCCCTTCCTTCCACGTTATCTGTAAATCGCTCAGAAACATGTGAACAAATGATGAACGTTGAATGATGTAGGTAAACTGAAGTAAAAATAAAAAAAAATATCAAAATAAGACTTTACTTGGTGACTTTTTATTCTGTAGGTATTCGTAACGTAGTAGTCCAAACCTATAGAGCGTGTGGCGTGCGTAGAGCTTGTCGAACTTAACAAAAGGTAACAAGTGAGCAGATGGCGCAAACTAACGGTTACTGCGAAAAACATATTTAGTATATTTTTTTCAAATTCCTTATCTTATTTTTTTAGAATTCTTTGTTTAGTTTTGTAAGCACTATACGCTCAATAAGTATCTACTACATTCAGCCGAAGTACATTCACACTTGTTAAATAAATTTTGTATGGAAATCAGCTGTATTGTTTAAATTTAATAGAGAGATGGCTCTATGATATTAGCCTAATTGAACGAATCAACGAAATCTTAAAGGTTCTATTTTTGACATTTGACTACGTAACCTTAAAAACTGTGCAACGTAAACGTCTGTATAAATAATAATAATATTGGTCCTACATATGCTGCAAATAAACGGATATAACGATTTTTTCGTATACGGAACACTCGGTGCGCGAGACAGATTCGCACTCGCGTTTGCTCCCAATATATATTTTTAAACATTTCCAAGTAACATCAGTTCATTAAAGTTTTATAATCATACAGATATTCAACCCACGGCCCTTCTCATGTAATGTTGCGGCCCTAAACTAGTTCTAACCTCAGACTATTATAATAATAATAGGTAACTACTTGTTCATGTATATTATCTTTATGGAAAAAAGGGTCAGCAAAGAATATAATAGAATTCTGGGAAATGGTCCCAGATAACTTGAACAATAAATAATTATACTTTTTTTTTAATTTGAGCTTTTTTGGTTCAACATATAATTGCAAGGCTTCATTTTCAAAAACGAAATACGCAAAAAATAAATATCGGAACCGTCTTTCTGACTTCCACCTGAAAAATATATTAAAAACCGCTTGTTCAAGGAGAGAGGTGAATATTACTGAATTAGTGAAAACCGGCAACATGAAAAATCACACTATTTTTGTTATCTATTACCAAAACCAATATATTTGTTTGACTGTGATTGAATACATCTTTTTCAGTACTATTTAAATTTTTTTACTCGGTTCTCCGCACTCGCGGCCCTCTGAATAATTATTTTCTTATTAAATAATATATAATAATAATTACATTAAGTTATAATACGACCGCTTAGCCTAGTGGGTAGCGACCCTGCCTACGAAGCTGGAGGTCCCGGGTTCGAATCCCAGGTCGGGTCAGTATTAATATGATGAATATTGATACTGGTACCGGGTCTTGGTTGTTATATGTGTGTGGTGTCTTCGCAAAAATATTTATACATGTATATATTATAAATAATATTTAAGTATGTATATCAGTTGTCTAGTAACCCATAACACAAGCATAATACTTGCTTACTTTGGGACTAGATGACGCTGTGTGGGAAGTCCCATGTATTATTATTATAATATATTATATATATAAAAATAATAATATTAAATAATAAATAATATTAAATTAAATATTTTTCATTTGGCTTTAATAAATAAAATGTTGAGGATCGCTGGTATATGCAATGATTTCCTGACCAGTGAATTGAAAAATTTAAGAAAAACATGAGCTAACTATACCAAACTTTGGTAAACGTAAATGAGGATATTAGTCGTAAAAATCACGCAAATTTTGCTAAACATTGCAGGGTTTTGGACCTCTTTCGTTCGGTCGTTGGTTTTTTTTTGTGTTTATTATAGTTTTTATTAATCATATCTTATAGAAAATTTAAGTAAACATGTCATTGACTTTGCAAAATGTAATTTTTTTAGATTTCAATTTTTGCAAAGTAATTAAAGCTGTAAGTTTACTTGTAACAATAAGTAAATAAATAAGTAAAATACAAAGTGACAATTTACCGGACATATGATCGATTTTCTGTTCTATAGAGTCGAACTTGAGTACATGAGATGATTCCACTGCAACAACTGTGCTCGCTTCACTTTCACAGATGTTTCACTTTGACGCGATTCCTTTACATTTTCTGTATCTTCTGGTTGTATTATTTCATCGTTTGTCTCTCCGATTATTTTCTCTTCTTCTAGTACATTTATGTTTTCTTTTTCATTTTTTTTATCTTCGATTATTCCTATTTCTTTTATGTCCTCTACTACTTTGTTTGCCTCCGCTTCTTCTGTGTTGGGGTTTTCTTCTAGATCGATTTCCATCGTTTCTGAATTCAAATCTTTTATGATCTTCTCTTTAGTCGAATTTTCATCGTGCGTCTTGAATTCGACCATAGGTATACTTTCATATAACGGCATTTCTTCGTATATTTCTTCTGCGGACGTATAACATATTTCTGCTTGTAAAGGAACTAAGTTTTTGGTTGGCGATGTCACTTTTTCTTTAGGAATTGTTATTTTTCCCGACGATAAAGATTTTTTTTCTATCGGACTTATCTCCGTTTCGGCCGAACCATCGGTTTTTTCCGGCGTAGATTTTTTCTCGATCGGAGCCGATACATTTTTTTCTTTAGTTTGTGAAGTCACTTTTTCTTTAGGAATCGCTATTTTTACCGATGATGGAGATTTTTTTTCCACTGGACCAGGTTCCTCTTCGGCAAAATCATCGATTTTTTCTTTTAAAAATTTTTTCTCGATTAGAACCGACACATCTTTTTCTTTAGTTGGCGAAGTAGATTTCTTTTCCACTGGACCGATTTCCTTTTCGGCCGAATCGTCGATTTTTTCTTTTGAAGGTTTGTTCTCGATCGGTGCCGACACATTTTTTTCTGTGGTTTGCGAAATAACTTTTCCTTTAGGAATGATTTTTATCGATGATGGAGATTTTTTTTCTACTGGACCAGTTTCCTTTTCGGTCAAATTATCGATTTTTCCTGGCCAAGGTTTTTTCTCGACCGGAGTCGACGCATATTTTTTTTTGGTTTGCGAAGTAACTTTTTTTTTAGGGTTTGTTATTTTTGCCGATGCTGGAGATTTTTTTTCCACTAGAATAGTTTCTTTTTCGGATGAATTATCGACTTTTTCTTGCGAAGGTTTTTTCTCGATCGAAGCAAATACATTTTTTTCTTGCGTAGGGGCTTCTTTTTTATTTTCTGAAGTATCTTCATCATCTAGAGTAGGCGATTTTAGCCCTAAATTCACTTTTTTATCGCTGGAAGACATTTTCAATCACTTTTACCCGCGCTAAGAAACTAATACATAGTACCTACCCACTAGAAATGCTAACGATTTTCAACAAAATAACATCATTTACAAATTGTTCTGGTTCATCTACCCTCATTTAAAAATAAAACCACAGTCCATTTATTTTGTCATCCCCGCTTACAATATACACCTTTAGGTATTTATAATAGATTATATGTACATCTATGTATATATAATTTTATTAGTTTCATCGATAAAATATTGTGACACGAATTTCTCGAATTCCTTTAAGAAGCTGTGGCGATCGGGAAGTTTGGTAACATTTAAAGTGATCTATAAAATACTAGCTTTCCACCCGCGGCTCCACTCGCGTGGACTGCACCAATTGTACCGGGATCCCTTTTTTTTCCTGGGTTGAACATCCGGTAGTTATCTCATAGTATAGAGTGGGCATACAATTAGAAACTCGCATATAATTTTGCGATTTATACAAATGCAGGACATATCTAACATAATTTCTGTGCGTTGTCCCCATCAACGAGGAAGATCAATAGAAACTTGGAAAACAAAGAGCGCTAGTTGTTTGGTACATACCGTCTTACCAATCTCCTACAACTAATTTGTGCTAGTTTCGATATAATATTACCTGTACATACATCTGTTTGTAATTTTGTGTAATGCATGCCACCTGGTGTACCTACCTATCACTCAGTTAAGGCCCTTAACGTGTACAATTTTGTCATAACATGGAGTTAAAGTTGTTTCCAGTATCATGATTATGCCAAATTAGTAGGTATAATGAATTAAAAATGTGGAGTCTGAAAATCACTAGTGTATAGCAGGTGACAAATACCTGTACGTTTTGACATCCCAATGTCTCATTTGTAAATAATTATCCAAATAGAAAATTGTCAATGAAAATTCAGCGTGAAAAATAGAACATTACTAAAAATCCTCTATACATACATTAACAAGAAAAAATCAGCCAAGTGCGAGTCGGACTCGCACACGAAAATTTCACACCATCGTAAAATATACAAAAACACGTTTCTTGTATGGAGCCCCCTTAAATTTTGAACTTTATTCTATTTTCCATCCGACGGAAGAGAGGACGGACAGCGGAAGCTTAGTAATAGGGTTCCAGTTTGTACCCTTTGGGTACGGAGCCCTAAAAAGATGTATGCCAAAAGAACTACATACTTTTTCATTATTTGTGAAACACTAGGAAATTTTAGTTTTTTATATTTAGATAAAAAATCAAAGACTTGAAACAAATAAACTTTTTATTTTTTTGTCAGCTATTACAATAACACAAGTTACAGAAACATGTTTGGTAAGAAAAATATTGTGAATACAATTCAATGGTAAAAGTTTTTGTCATAAAATGATTGTCACATTCAAAAAGTAGTCAACTTATTGTAATGGTTTTGGTAGTTCAATGGAAAATACAACGCAAAGCTATTCGTAGAAGTCGATGCGAGCGACTGGGCCCAAAGTCCACCATTGTTATGTTAATTCGCGTTATTTTTCTTTTTAACGATTACCTATAAAAATGGAGTCAGCTAAAAGATGACTTGAGAAGATGAAAGGTTTCTGTGTTCGAAATTAACATTCATAGATTAGAGATAACTTAAGAATTTGTTAATTTCTAAGAAGTTTAATTATTTATTAAACTAGATTTTAATAAATTAAATGAACTCCCTTATGACGCCTTTTACCATATTCTTTGTTTTCAATGTTGCATGAAAAACTCAGCTTGAAAAATTACAGGCTTATACACTTTCTCTCGCTATAAGAAAGGAGTTTTCTTCCCCATTCACAAGTAATAGAAATTTCACACTATCGCTTCAAAAATAGAATAACTTTGTATCTTTTCAGGGCATTTTTTTTTGTTTGTTTCATCAGTATATGATACATTTTTCTATACAATTGTTAATATAATTAAAAAATTATAATATAGGAAACCAACAGCCAAATATCTTGTGATAGCCTTCTATAAGTGAGAACCTGTTATTGGCCTTTTGTAGCTATTATGTGTGTCAATATGTTAATTTGTGCTGTTGGTTTTCCATACAAATAAAATAAAATAGATAGTTACAGTGAATGATGGTCGCAATTTTAAAACAGAAAAAAACTGATATATATTGACAAATGGCAGTATGACACTATAAAGCACCATTTTCATTAAATACTACAATTATTTCTTAGCATATTAATAAACCACAACAAGAATCCGAATACTCGAGTATTCAGTCCATCAGCTTTTTTAAATCAGTTCCCCAATATTAATAATCAAACAATAATCACGAGTAAATCAAATGTTTATATTTATGTACCAACAGCAAAAAAAAAAAGAATAATTTGATCATCCTTTTTTAAACATTTGCGAAATGATAAGTTTTTTTTAATACACTGTAGTTATTACCATTTACAGACTGAAAGTTAGGTTTTTATCACAACAGTTTCCAAATAAAACAAGTCTGTTTTTATTAAGTGTTTATTTTACATAAAATAAACACTTCTTTCATTTTGAATACAATACTACCAGATAAGATAACTATTCTCAATTCTTGTAATACAATAATAACTTGTTTTAAATCATGTAGCTGCTAATATTTTGGTTCAGGGTTAACTACACAATCACAAACTTTAAAGTACCAACTCAGTTTCCAATTTAACCATTAATGCAGATCGCTTCAAACTTTATGGCGGATCTGAATACAACGCTAAATGCGGGCTTGCGTAGATATCGGGTGGGATATGCCGCCGAGGGGTTTGCGGGAGGAACGCATCGCACCCTCGCTCCACTGCGTCCCGCTGACACCTTTAACTGGTCATTGCGACGCGACTTAGTCCTACTTTCGGATCTGCCATAAAGTTTGATGCGACTTGTACTTGTCAGAAAGCCTGTTTGAACATCATCAATTCCATTGGCATACTTGTATCGATGAATGACAATGTTTTGATTTTTCATAATCAACATTCCAAGTAGTTATGAAGTGGATTGATTCGCTCGAATCGAAAAAAGCTCTTGTTAATATTATTAAAATTTGATTTTAACTTATGTTGGATGATTACTATTTTAACAAAGACAATAAAAAAACTTGAGTTTTATAAAATACGTTGAAATCATTGACATTGGCATCACTATAGTTGCACATGGTCTGCTAATTCTTGTGACGAATTGTCACAAGATACATTGTCCTAACCACAGAGCATCAGAGTAAGTTAGAGTTGGCACATAGGCAGATTCACTGTCCCTTTCGAGCATGCAGTGTGTTGCATATTTCAGACAGATCTCATTTTCTAAACTCTAAAATGCGACATCAAATCATACCAAAAATGCAAGTGAAAGAGATGAACGTCTTAACTACTTCCTAATGATAGAAATCCGAAACAAACTATTTATATATGCTTAATATTTTTACTTATATTTGTTGTGTAATTCTTTTTGCAACGCGTGCCTCTGAACAAATACCGTCACATGGCACCTCTGTCCTACTTGATTCTCTGTGGTTTTAACAGTCTTTTTGACAGTGTTTCTTTGTTTGTTTGAATGAAATTTGGCCCATACTTAACTATGGTGACAACCGATCTATATGTAGTGATGTATATCTATGGTTTACATGCGTATTCCAAAGATCTAAATTTTTTAGAATGTTAGAAGCAATTTAACAGCTCAATCCCTTTTGTTTTTTCTATACAATTCGTTCGAAATGTGCTACTTTATGGTAAATTCTTTGAAGACTGAAAACAATGCTATTCATGCTTAATTTGGACGTGTTTGTAATTGTGTTTCAGCAAGAAAAGAACTTTTGACTGAAAAAAAAAAAAAACAAAACTGATGTTTATGTCAAGGCGTCAGTACTCACCTAAGATGTTTATTTTTGCTATATGCAAAACTTTATTAATCAGATTGAAAGCAAATTGTGAAATATGTCAGCCACAATTTAAAAAAAAATGCTTAAATTTTGTAATAGCCGTTATAACAGAGAATCAGCACTCATTTATAAAAAATTGGGAATTAATCAATTTTTCATACCTCTAGTAGTACTTATAAATCTTTTTATCACATCACGTCAATCGTCTTTAGTTATATAAAACTATAAACGTCACTTTTTAATTCGTCAACTATAAACCACATCATTTTTAATAAGTCACATTACTGTATATGGAGTCCTGGGCACCACTCGGCGTGACAATCACACCAGGGCCGACCGCATTGGAGATGTCACACGCTACCCTTGGCTAAGTTCTGTGCGACCATGACGAGCATTTTAAACTTCTTGCCGAGTGAGTGGTTGGGATTCACAGATAAGAACGCCATCAGGTTTTTGTTCAAGTCCCTCGTGACTGTGGGCAGATGCTCGCGTATGACCGGATTTGTTGTCTCCAAATTCATTATAGCCTCCTCGAGGTATCTGCACATTAAATAAACCTTTATGTGAGAAATTTTTAAAAAATAATTACCAATTTTTTTTATACAGACGGTGTTTCATTGTATGGAACCTTTTAAAGAAATAATTCTAATCAATGAGGAGGAAAACTGCAAATGGTTCCCGCCAGGTGGCGTTTCGTCGCTAGTAATTACCTGTCAATATCGTATTTTTCACGGAGTTTATAGTAAAATCTACTGACAAGATCCAATTTGTTAATAATTTACCACAATATAGGCTCAGTCTAATTTGGGCCTAGATGGCCGTATATGTTTCATTTACCGTACGATTAAATAATATTTTCTTCCTTTTAAAACCTTTCTAATTATCAATGGAACGTAAGAAATAAATTTTTAAAACAGCATTTATATAATTTGTCCGATCACAATAAATACGCGACATGTTGGCATTGACAGACTTCTATGTAGTGACAAAGTACCAGCGACTACAGCGAAATCTGAAAAAGCTTACAGCTAGCGTAACTTAACGAAGCGGGAATGTATGTCTTACCAATCAGCAGCACAATAATTTAGGTCAACAGCCGCAGTGCGATCTCAACCCAAATTAAGATAACAGAACAGTAGTTACTTTGAAAAGCATGCCAATTTTTTTAAAATTTGATTTGATTTCTTATTTGATACTTGTATTCAATACTCTATAACCTAAATTAAAACATTTTTCCTTGATAAAAGAATATTGTGCATACATTTTAAGTTTTCTGAAAGCTAATAACAATTTTCGTCCTCACACGAGTTGACTGATCGATTGGCCGAGTGGTTTTAGACCCTAACTTAATTTGTATAGCCAAATAAATGATTTTTTCTTTCTTTCTTTCTAACTGCGGAGCCAAGGGTCGTGGGTTCGATTTCCGCCCGGGATAAAACTTGTGTGCATGAACATGTCTATTTGTTCCATATAAAATTATCTGTATATGCATATAGTATAAACGATGTTAAAGTATGTTTATCAGTTACTTTGTACCCCATAATTAAAGCATAATACTTGCTTACTTTGGGACTAGATGGCGCTGTGTAGGATATCCCAGGTATTATTATTATATGTTAAATTTGAAATATTCTTTTATCTTTTCTTGTCGACTCATTTCATCCACACATAAAAATTTACAGCACCAAAAACTTACTTGTGTTTAAGATGCGTGTCTTGCGTCATGTCGGCGGATAGTTGTTGTATCAACGACAACAAAACATGTTGTTTGAGACGCAAGGGCGGCGCGAACACGACCTCCGGGCTGACGGTACGACAAGCCGCCATTACTAGGGTCAAATCAGAAGCGGAGAGAGCTAACTGGAACGCACCGTTGTAATCTCCCGCGTTCATCAGAGATTGTATTTGGGCTGCTTGTATCTGACAATCAAAATATATTTTTAATATTAATATTTTTGTTCCGTGTACAGACATGGATCTTGAGATCTCAAATTTATTTTTGGGACTGTTTGGCGTAACGAACTGAAAAGGGGCGGCGCACTCGCGTTCCATCATCATCATCAAATAGAAAGAACGGACGGACAAATGGGGAGAACGGCCCCAAAAAGGCAGAAGGGCTGGTTCCTCTCAGAAGAATACGCAAAAAACTGAGGGACGCACTTTTTGACAAAATTATAAAAAAAAATTTAACAATAATTGCTTAAAGATTAATTTTATTGAAACAAACTGATAGGCGAGCTGCTTACACCCATGGATTTTTATAACCTAAGTAGTCTGATATTTTATAATAAGCTTTTGCATAGAGCTTTCGTTTTATTGCAGTTTTAAACTTATTAAGGGGTAGATCTTGAATGTCAGCTGGGATCTTATTGTAAAAGCGTATACATTGCCCTTTAAAAGATTTCGTGATTTTATTGAGGCGGCTGACATGGTTAGCAAGTTTATCTTTGTTTCTTGTATTAACATTATACCGTTCACTGATTGGACACTTAACATGCGCGTCCCCAGTTCATATTGGCGAGTGTACATGGCGTCTTATCTTCACTACTGTCACTCAAATTCGAAAATTTGCGTATCGGACTATACTATAGTGAATACGAGCGGGAACGCGTCCAAAACGTGGGTACCATGGGTAAGACCCGGGTTTTTCATAAAATGATGAGTATTAGATAAATAACGAATAGGTAGTCTGGTAGTCGTTAATTGTAGGATGTAGATACTAATTTTTTCAAATGTATTTTCAAAATACAAAAATTTAAGAGTTTATACTTTTTTTTTAAATAATTTATAAGGATCGATGTACTGATAACAAATAACATGGATTGGCCTATTCCTGTTACCACTCTAAATAAAAAAATTGTTTGAAGTAACAAAAAAATTGTTTGAAGCAATGAAAAAATAAATAATAATACCACTAAAATTTTTCGTAAACTGTATAAAAAAATTTACTGCGGGTGGTCCGACCGCCAATTAAATAAGAATAAGGGTGCCTAACCTAATTTATACCTATACATTGATCCTCATAGTAAATATTAGGGAAATGTCCTTAAACTTAAAAAAAAAAAAAAAACAAATATTTCGGATTTTCAAACAATTTTTTTTATAAGTGATAAGTATAGTGAAGATAAGAACTATCAGAAACAGCAATTTTTTTATTAGTTTTAATATTCAACAATTTAAAAATATAACTCTGTTTTTAAACCGAGTAGTTACCCACATTTTGGAAGTGCTCCCTGATTTGTAATAATAAATACATCAAAATATATATATTTTTTAATACAGTATGTTTAATCAACTGGTTTATATGGTAACATTTGAATTGATTTAATGAAATAAAATGCTAAGAATATTATAATGCATTATTAACTAAAATCCTACTCGTTTATCTATCGCAGGCTGTAGAAGTTCAATATAATGACAATATTGTAACGCGCTGTTGACCAATTAAAGTTTTAATATATCTAAACAGCGCAGCTTAAAAAATTATACTGGTCAGTAAATAGTAAGTGGGAGAAGAGACAAAGACAGGAAATAAAAAAGGAAGAAAAATAAAGTATGTATATTACAATAATAAAGGTGATCTTGTAATCGACCTATTCCAAAAATTTTTACTATAAATTGCATTAATTATTTTTCTTCAAAAGAATAGAATAAGAAATTAATTCATGAATTTTTTATAGATCGTTATTTATGTATATATAATAAATATATAAAAAATTATTATAGCATGACGTCACAGGCCGAAATCACAATTTTAGTCTTAGCCATTGATAATTTAAAAAAAAAATTACAAATCAAATGACACTATTACTATTGACAGTTTTGAGACTGATACTGTTTTCTTTTTATTATTTTTAACGGCAATGGCTGGATTTATTCCGGCCTAAAGTTACGCTATAAGAATTTTCAAAATAATATATTGTATACACTTACTTACATATAAAAAAAACCCCAAATTACATTCTTAAAATTGCCTATTCTTTTGAAAAAAATTTCAGTAAAAATTTTTGGGTATGGTCAAATACGCGATCTTATCCAAGCACATGTTAGTAATTTTGAAGGAATCATTATAAATTGTCAATACATATATTGAAAGTCTATGACCAGTCAATTTATTTATCTATGAGGCAATGAATAATATTTTAATTTGTTAATCAAAACAATAATACTTGTAGCAGCGATGGTATGGACTCCTGAATACAGTTCCTAACACTTCGCTGAGGTCTCTGAAAAAGAAGGAACATGAGGAGAATGGATTTGGAAAGGAATATATTTAAAAATTATATTTTAACTATCGGCATATATAATAACGGTCGTACTGCACATGACTACAATATTTTTTTAATTAAAAATGGAAGGGACTCAAATTAAAAAAAGCTGCATTAAAAAATAAACTGGAATAAATCTGAGAGGCCAGTTATTGCATCTTTTAATTCCAAAACGGAGTTTTTTTTTTAAATAAAAGCAAAGAGATATTATTGAGGCAATATTCTACAGTAAAAATTGTATTGTATAATTTCAAATTCATCAGAAGTGTTGAAAAGGGGTTAGTCAGAGGGCTCAGTTACGTTTTCCGTTCACTGCCTCAGATGTTCTGACCTCTATTATTAACTTAAAAACTCTTTTAATTGTGCGTAAATATAAATTTCTACCTGTCTATCGACGACGATGTTTTGCGATGAGGCGGGCGTGACGGGCGAGTGCGCGCGCGACAAATCCGCTAGCGTGGTCCGCGTGTGCTCACGGAACCACATTACTTCCTTTTCTAAAACGCTGTTCAATACATACAATCAATCAGTAATAGGTACTCATTGTCTGTGTCAATACTATAATGTCTGATAGAATAGATATTTAAAGATAGATAAGATAGAATAAATAGAACTGATATTTTCTTCATGTGACGTAAACGTAAATTTGTATTATAGAGTTATATATTGAAATAGGTATACTAATTGACGGCGCATAGTAAGAAAGCTACTTAAGATTCCCGAAGGTCTGAACTTTTATAAAACTCAGTAATGTATGCCTTGAATACTACTTAAGATTCCCCAAGATTCACTTTCATACAAACTTAGTAATATGTTTGAAACTGATCATTGATTTAACTGATAATTATATTTGTATTGGCACTATGAACTTGTTTTGAAAAACAAAATCGTAATGAGACGACAGACTCAGAACGTTTTTGTTATTAATGGCTAAAATGACCTTTGACCTTATTGTTTAATTTGAAAACCTATTACAAATAAAATGTTAAAAAAATGCTTGTGTATATTATTTGTTGTGTATCTGGGTATATATATGTATAATAATAATGTATACATCACAACAACGTCTAGGCCCCAAACTAAGCATTAGCTTGTATTTTGGGTACCTAGCGAAGACACCACATACACATAACAACCAAGACCCGGTACCAGTATCAATATTCATCATATAAATACTGACCCGACCTGGGATTCAAAGCCGGGACCTCCAGCTTCGTAGGCAGGGTCGCTACCCACTAGGCTAAGTGGTGGTCAGTATGTATATCAATTGTGTAGATTACCTATAATACAAGCTCTGCCTATTTTGGGACTAGATAGCCGTATGTAAGATGCATTACTAATATTTAACATTTATTTTCAGATGAAGATACGTACCCTCTGGCAGCATCATGTAGAATCCTATTATACTGGTCGATGTTAGGCGCGGCGGCGGCTGTTGCAGCGGTGAGCGCCTCCAAGTGCCTCTCCAGCGCAACCGATACTTGGTTGGCCGCTGCGACAGCACTGCGTTCAGCAGCCATTTTTGCTGTCGTTTCTGTATTAGCTGTGACTATGGGGGAACAGAAAGTCACTAATATAATTTACATTCAATTAAATAATATACATATATTAAAATAATATATCGTGTCGTGATAGCCCAACCGCAGCGAATCTGTTTCAAATCTATAAGGCCATGTGGCCGTGACTCGAATCCGGGCGTGTACCAATAAGTTTTTCTAACTAAAGTACATTAACTATCACTGAATATGTGCCTCGGAGAGCATGTTAAGCAGTTGGTCCCGGTTGCTGTCAATAGATTGCGGTCGCTACAGTCCGCCAACCCGCATGGAAGCAGCGTGTAATCCGAACACACACACATTACATTAGTTTGGTATTTTGGGTTTTATTTAAATAACGTGAGTTCTGTATTGTAATCTATTTATTAAAGATATACAAAAGTTGCATGTTTTATTTTCTAAGATAACTTTTATATAGTAGGTAGTTTTATATCACACACTTAACATATATATTGGTTATACTTCATATCGTATTGGCGATTGACACAGCCAGATCTTAGTATCCTGTTGATGAAGACCACAGAACGTCATCACAAATACCACAAATAGAATATAGTCGTCAGCGAGGCTTAGCATGGCCGATGTGTTTGTCAGTTTATTGCTACGCAATTAGTTTGACGAAACGAAACTACATAGAGTTGTAATGACTATTACTAATAGTTCGCTTCAAACTTTATGGCGGATAGGAATACAACGCTATAAGCGTGCTTGCGCAAGTACAGTCATATACCCCCGTTTGATTTGAGGAACTATACCTTGTAGTAATATTCAAATGTAATAATATTTCAACTAATATGTATGCAAATGTCGTGATAGCCTAGTGGTAGCGAGTCCGCTTTTTGTTTAGAAGGCTGTGGTTTAAATCCCAGGGCTTACTAACTTATGTACATAACTATCACTGAATCTATGCCTCGGAGAGCACGTTAAGCCGTCACACAATGGTTTTTTTTTATTTCGCACTATGCAGACAACTAATTACAACTCATTCGCCGATCTTAACGTCTCTAAGACGAATCACTCAACTCCGTATCGAGTGGCTCGTTTTTTGGGTTGCATAGACGTATCTATTTCTATCAGTATTGTCATTGACTTACACTCTTTGACTCCATTATTGAACGTCTGATTCATTTGTTTGAACATCTGTGCATGAGCCGTTTCCACCGATGGCACCAGGCTCTGAATGACTGTTTCACGGAAAGAGTCACGCGCCGCCACTGCCACCACATTACCCACTCTGTTGCTTAAGTGGTCTAATACAGTCTGTAGAAATATATAACAGTTTCATTGAAGTGCTGGTTACTTCAGGAACATAATGAATTTAATAATTATAAGATGTAACTGTAATTAGTTTAAGTTTTAAGAGGATAGTGTATTTGCAAATTTTCATACCAACGGCGTTAATCGTTGCATCCCATTAAACCATAACCGATTGCCACTAAAAAAATATATTCAAATGAACAAAAACTAGGTTATAAAATTTTGAATCTAGTTTTTGCTGATCTAAATACCATATAATTATTTTGCGGTAATGGGTAAAGTTTGATGGGATGCAACCAACCGTGTTTTGAATAAGTTCAATAGAGGAGTAATGCTAGCTGTTTAGTTTGAGAATCAAAGTTATATTTGAGCTATAAGATCAGTAAGGGAGACGGGTGATACGCTCATATTGCCCATGCGATTGATTACCTACAAGTTTGTGTTGGGTCTAGGTCTTCGTGTATTACCCGACACAACTAGTTACATAATACTGAATGAGAGGCAGACACCAAAAGCAGGCAATAAAAAAAAAGTAAATAGAGATGACCAAATTTGTCGTCTTTGAGTTTAGCAAGCACCCGTCTTCTAATCTGTTATATTCAAAGTTCGGTGAGTGCAACTGTTAAGTTTGTATGGAAATTTGCAAGTACAATTAGACAATATCTTACAATTCATGAATCGTAACTGTGAAGCTTTTAAGTGCGATAGGCATGCCCGATTGCGCAGGTCCGTCTACTTCTCACCGCAACTCTTCTTTGATTATTTTACTGCGATGGTTTCGTGAACAACTTCAGAGCCGCACAGTTATGATGCAAAAACTGTACCACCGTGGTTGCATTTGGGCTGTGCATCTCGTGTTTAACTGACACAAAATTCCTCAAGACCTAATGACTGTGATCAAAGACAAATAACACGGGCTCTGTATCTGCGTTGTTGTTTCATATTTCATCACTACAGAATTTATTCCGCCTTTAATTATGATGGAAACGAATTTATCGGCAAGTAATAGTTAATCTAAGGAAATAATTAAAATTTTCCACAGTAGCGTATAGGCAGAATGGAAGTCATGTACGGCTCGCGCGAAATTTCTTGTACACTCTAAGTCGAAGCGAGAAGCGTCGCGGTAGGCAAAGTGAGTGTCAGAGTCGAGGCGAGCCCACACGTGCGTAAAACGGAACTGCGTCAACTTCAGAGCGAACAAGAAATTTGGCGCGAGTTGTATAACTAAAATGCACACAACATGAAACAACGTTTCGACGCGGCGCGGGCGGGAACGGTGAAGGCAAAACTGACGATGCAGTACCACAGAGTTCAAAGTTTGAACTAATCGCTTGATCGTAAGGGCGTGTTTCCATCCCCGTTATGTAACAGAAATAGTATAAATAAGCGATATCCTACCTTACTAGTGGCTAACTTTTCAATGTTGTCCCTTAGCAAGTGATCGGTCGCTGTCAATTTAGCGGCTAGTTCGTGTTGAAGCGCTTTGGCAAGCGGTTCAAGCGCTCTACCGGCGTTAACGCCAGCCGTCTGAGCGGCTCGCGCTCCAGCCGCTTCGCCTGCACGAGCGATCTTATCCCAGCTGTATAACAATAATTTTCGTAAATTATTCCCACCCGGGACAAATATTTGTGTGCATGAACATGTTTATTTTGTTCCGGGTTTAGGTGCAAAATATTTATGTATGTAAATATAATTTAAAAAAAAAGAATATTTAAGTATATCAGTTGTCTAGTACTCCATAACACAAGCATAATACTTGCTTACTTTGGGACTAGTTGGCGCTGCGTGGGATGTCCCAGGTATTGTTTTGTTACAGTGTTATCTATAGTCTAAATGTTAAACATTGTCAGAGATGAATTCTATGTTTGACTAAAATATTGTTAGTATGTACTTGGGCCAGACATTGAACCTCTTTTGAAACAAAAGAATATTTTATATCAAATACTTGCTAATCATTATTTTGACATGTAACCACCTTTCGAAATTTTAGATTAGTGTGCCGAATTTGCCTATAAAAACTTTTTAAAAATAGGGCGGGCCACAAATACTATCATTTTTATTTTATATCGAATTAATTCCAGTTATCGTCAATACACTGTATATACTTTGATGTTTATGCATAGAAGCACGTCATGTTATACTCTACTCTAGTGTCCACGCGGCTTCACAAACACATCGACTGAGTACAGAAATAACTAGAAACTCGAGAGGAAAATCAGTTACAAATGCAAATTGTATTTCGTTGCGTTGCGAGTCAAAGTGATTACGCACTCAAAAATTTTCTTTTTTGAGACAGAACTGTGTACACTCAAAGGTGGCGAAGGCACTAAGATATATCCCCAAAGTAAATTGTAATTAAAATTCTAAATATCGAATGTTCGACGACAGACTTTTCGAAATGTTGTGGGGTGGGGATTTTGGCGCATATATAAGGCCGGCGCTTCGTCGTTGGTCAGTCAGTTTTATGGAAAGTCAAGTCGAACTGCAAATGCGATAAAAGTGATTTGTGACAGGTTGTGATTTTGTTTCATAAGTATAAGCCAAATCGGTGTTTTCGTGAGTAAATATCTGAACCTATAGCCCGTAACAATACACATCACAAGAATTAAAAATTAAAATATCTGTAAGCTTACAATCGTGAAGATCCGTCAGAGAGCGTACTCTCTATGGCATTGACAGTCCTCTCGGTGTGAGTGGCCAACGCCCGGTCGATGAGATCGTGCACATTCGTATTATTTTGACTAGCCAGGTGACGTTCCACACGGCCTATCGCTTCTGGAAAAGCATATATACGTTTTGTATAGTTCATTCAATTTAAAACAGTTAACACTTAGCAGCAACATTATATGTGGGTACTTTTAGCATCTACATAACCATTCCTCATATTATTAGTAAGTACTATCCATTCACCAATTAATCTCTATATCATAAAACAGAACTTCCGTTTTTTAATCTGTCTGTCCGTTCAACAACAATCTTATTAAAATGAATTAATTTTGATGTAATATTCACTATTGTGTAGAATATTTGCTAAGAAAGGTTTTAGTAAGAAATTTTTGTCTGGAAGTTTCGAGAAAGTTTTAGTAACTTAGCATATTTTATTAGTATATAACTTTAGTATAGTACGCTCAACAGTTCTTCATAAATAACGAAAAAAATTAACCTGTCAACTCGGCCATTCTATCTTCCAGTTGCTGTATTTTTTTAGCATCAAAACATGTCACAGTTACCATCGCCTCGCGCTCTTCGTTGTGTGAACGGTCACCGTTTGCGACAACGGGCGTCGCGTCAACCGCCGACACGTTAAGTGATTGACTACTGGATTTGTCACTGGACGCTTTACGCTGATTGGCCTCGTTGATTTGGGCCATCGATATTTGGGGCCAAGTCGTGTCGCTATCTGTGAACAGTTTGAGTATTTATTAAGAAAATCTATTAGATAATCCTTTTTTTGTGGTGTAATTTTTAGAGTTCCGCACTTAAAGTGTATCAACGGGAACCCTATTACTATAAGGCTCCACTGTCCGTCCATTCGTCTGTCACAGGGCTGTATCGTTTGAACCATAATAGGCAGACATGTGAAATTTTCAGAGTATGTATTACTATGGCCGCTCTAGTAACAAATAATACAAAACAAATAAAGTTAATAATTAAAGGCGGTCCTCATACAAGAAATAACTAAAATAATAACAATAACTCTTAATAAATGCTAATACTCAAGTGCAATCCATGTGAACGAAGTCGCGGGCGGTTGCTAGTTAATATATATATTTAATAGCTTACTTTAACTTATTCCCTATACCTTAACCATATTTGGGCAGATTGAAAGTAACAACCCATTTACATAACAGAGACAATTGATTGATGACAAGTCAAAAGGTTTAATATACTTACTATTATGTGCTAATGCAGAACTTTTCTCTGTGGGCGTGAATACATCAGTATCATATGCAGATTCTTCTCTGGCTTCTGTTTGGTCTGTCTCTTCTTTATAATATGTAGGATCTAAACCCATAATTTCTTCAACCTCCCGACTAGGACTCGAGCCTCCAGATGTGAATTTCACACCGCACGGTGGCGCTACTGCCTCCAGGCTATAACTGATGTGCTCTGATTATCAAAGAAATTGAATTAATACAAAAAAATTAGACAATATCAGACTACATTGAATTATAGCAAAAGCCAAATAAATTGGCACAAAAATTCATTGACCTAACCGGTACTAAGATATGCTTTTTCAATTTTCGGTACCGCTAATCTATATAAATTGAGAACAACACAATAATCGCGTCGAATAATAAGGTGACGTTATGATTCTAAAAGTGACATAGGTTATGTTATATGTTAGGTCATAGACTAAAAGGATTTGGTGCAGTAAATGTGTTTTATAAAACGACTGAGCCGATTTTGATGCGAGTCTTCGCGTCATTTCTAGCATGAGCAGACGTTAGTATACGTCACGTATTTAGGATGGGTCCATCGCTTCTACAAGAAAAAAAAATGACATCTTTTCTTACCTGTTGAACCTGTAACAATATTGTGATTCGACGAATGTTTGCTGACATCTGGAGATGAAGCCAACGATGGGTCGTCATCCTCGCGTTTGCCAGGAGAGCTGGGAATGATGTTATCAATTCTATATTTATAGTTCGACAACGTACATAAACACTTCAGTTCACGCTTGTTTCCTAGAGGGGTAATAAGAGTTTTGGTATGGCCCTTACATACCTCTTTCGCATTATCGGTATTGAGCAATCGTTTTATGTTCGTCGTATGCCGGTGGTTATTTAGCCCCTCCGTTCCGTTCCGTTCCAATGACTCATCAGCCAGCAGTTCTGCTGCAAGGACGCGGAGGTCCGAGACACCAATGAGCCATAGTAGATAGGACAGAGTGTAGGTAGGCTGCAGTCGGGATATAGGAATGACAGGAGGTTGAGCCGACCCGAATACCAGCATCGTGAAGCCAGCATGGGGAATATAGATATTAGGTTATTTAGCCCCTCATAATTTTATTTTGTTATACAAGGTGTGTTTGTGCTCATTAAACTCTCAAGTACCGCAGATAGCCCTTGTCAAAAAGAACATTTTTTATTTTGGGATCTGTCAATTAGAGAGTTTAGAAGAAAATTTGTAGCTCTTGTTTGTAGCTCACAACTCATAGACAGCCTATAGTTAGTCATTTGAGCGTCGTGTCTCATCGCGCGTGCCTAGCCGTCTATCAACCGAGACTTTAATCACGGTTCATATTCTATTGTCTTGCTAAGTTTTACACCTGAGTACTATTAAAAAAAAAAGGTAACCTGGACTGTATTGAAGCTTCCTGACATTTTTCTTCAATTTCAAAGTATACAAAATTACGGTTTTATTATTTAATTCATTTTAATGAATTACACACATTTTATAAACATGATACATATTAAATTTTTTTTATGCTCAACTTTAAATTTCTTTTTTTCCGAAATCATAAATAATTGTCATGTAGTTCCAAAACAAAAAGTGGTCTATTTGACGAGGGCTATCTGCGGTACTTAAGAAGGGGTTTCTCGTGTAACAGCCCATACAAACGTTCTTAACCTATTCGCTACTCATTAACCATATTTGTTCAGATTGAAGGTCACACCCATTTAATTAACAGAGACAATTTGATTGATAATGATTGATGACTAGTTAAAAGGTTAAACGATTGCGACGTTAATACGCAATTTTAATCTTGGTATGGTTTGAATTATAGTCTAATTTGGGTTAGAACAAGGTTTGCATAGATCCAAAACTTCGAAATTTCTACAAATGCGTAATCGTTACTATTAATTTTGTTGAAATTTTACTTCATTTTGTAAACCTTTTCCAAAGTTTTGTTATTTGATCGTTGTTTATTTAATGGCGAAATGCGTCTATTGTGTTAAAATTGTTCTAGTTTTAAATATACCTAAAGGCGTCAGGTGTCATGAGATTCAGGCCGATGGGCATAGACAATGGTGATTCTGGTCGCTTGCCCATCATACTGCCGGCGAGGGGCTGGAACATATAATTGAACCCAATATTAAATGTAGTCCAAGAAAGTTACTTGTAGTGACTTTCGCCACTTGTAGTGTTTATTCATAATAAAATACAAAGGTTATGAAAAATAGCCATTTTGAGCTGTTAGCTTGTGTCAACTTCAGTTCCATATTATTTACTAAAATAAAAATATTACTAGTGTTTTTCTATGTCGGAAAAACTTTTAAAAGAAATGAACTAGTTTAAAATGAATTGCTAGAAGGTACTGACAGGTACTGTAATACACAACTTTCTTCTTTTTAGCCAAAAATGCAGAGACCTAGACCGAGATCTCGTTCGAGACTTAGTTTATCACAAAAATGTAGAATTTGACTACATGGCGGCGCGATAGGTAGTGTACTGCTTGTTTGTGTTATGTTGTGTCCTTATCAGGTGGTAAAAAGTTCAATATCAGTTTAGTAGGTGTATTTTCTGAATGCAATCCTGTAAAATGAAGGCAGATAATTGACTCATTCATCATCAATTCATAAATATATGGAGAAAGATCATAAGATAAGTAAGCAGGTATACTTTGTTCTTATACACCCAAGCGTTATCGCAGTCAAAACAAAATGTGAAGTAGGTATAAGTATGTCTTGAAATTTCTATTACATATGTTAAAATTTGTTTACTTAATACAACAGGTTTCTTGATGGGAACCAACTAGCAAAACTATGTGATAAGTACACATAGGTAAATGAATAGGTATATTCCACCACCAACATATCAGCTCATTATGCTCCATTACAGGGGCTTAGGTCTCCCTCGGGATGAAGTTGCTTGGAACTTAATCCGGAACGCTGTCCGGATGCGAATTGGTGGATTTTAACGACTGCCATCTAATGATGGCAAACGGGATCGACGACTTAACATACTCTTCGAGACAGGTTAGTGATAGTTATTACCTAAGTCAAAAAAACTCATTGGTACATGCCGGTATCTGGGATACGAACCACGACCTTTTAAACAAGAAGCAGGCTCACCACCACTCAGCTATCACAACATATACGACGACAAGACATAATAATAGGTATATTACCTACTAACAACACTTATGTAGTAACGATCGTCACAACTGCATAATAGTAGATTGTTACACAATGGGTGAATGGGACCTATTTAGGCACGAGATGGTTTGGCGCACGAGTGTAGCGAGGGCGCTAATAGTTCGAGTGCCTAAGTAGGTCTTTCACCCGAGGTGAACATACTGCTTTTCATTACGAAAATTAAGAAATAAAAAAAAAAAAAAACGCTTTAAATCCATATCTGAGTCTGACGAAATTCAAAAAATTCAAAATTCAAAAAGTTTTTATTCAATATAAGATGTTTGCACACACTTATTGAAAGTCGTAAAAATTGATTAGGTACCGGTTCAAAAACTAGGAGGAGAAGAACCGGC
This sequence comes from Luffia ferchaultella, assembly GCA_949709985.1. Lineage (NCBI taxonomy): Eukaryota > Metazoa > Arthropoda > Insecta > Lepidoptera > Psychidae > Luffia > Luffia ferchaultella. Next base: position 25,723,161 of record OX453241.1, on the reverse strand, counting down.
AAGAAACTCCTCTCTGTTTATTTTATTTAAATATATGTTTTTCTTAATTGTTTTTTCTTTTTTAATTTAAAGTCTTACAACTATTACAATGATGTCCATGCGCACTTATCATTTAAATACTCGCTAAGACAATAGTAAGCTTTTTTCATGAGTTGGACTTTAACTCGCTTTATAAATTGATTAGAATTCAAATGAACTCGTTTTAATATATAAATAACAGTATACGTAAATAATTAGCACTTAACCAAAACAACTGAAGAACGAATGGCCGCTTTCTCACCTTATTTATGATTCTTTTACTGTGGCATTCTAAAAGCCAGTATTTTTTATCATTAATAATGGTTGAAATTTAGCTCAAATTCATGTAAATTTAATACTAATTTATTTCAAAGTAAATTACAAGTATAAAGTCATATTATAAAATTGTTCATTAATATTCTTTTATTACTATTTTACGCACTGATTCAGCAGAGTTGTTGTATAAAGGTCGGACCTTGGCTTGCATAGTTTTCTTTTTTTAATTTATATAACAGCAGGGAAAATCGTTTCCCAGGGACGAAAAGTACTACTTTCATCCCTCTGATCAGGTAAATGAAAAATACTTTTTCATTACTCATACACGGAAAGTATGCTTGAATTTACCTGATCAGACGCATGAAAGTAGTACTTTTCATCTCTGGGAAACGATTTTCCCTGCTCTCAAATAAATTTAAAACAAAAAAAAGAAAAGACAATACATGCCATGTCTCATGTTTTATACAAAACTCTGCTGAATCGCGGAGTAAAATTCTTATAAAAAAACATTATCAACAATTTTGTAACATGACTTTATATTTTTAATTAACTTTTAACTAAACTACTATTTAATTTACATAGATTTGAGCTAAAAATTAACCATCATCAATGATGAAAAATACTGGCTGGTAGAATGCCACAGTAAAAAAAAAGAAAAAATGCTGGAAAACGGCAATTAAATTTTCACTTGTTTTGGCAAGTGCTGATTATTTACATATACAGATATTAGTATAAAATTATTCCATAAGATTCAGATATGGATTTAACGCGATTTTTTTTGGTTTTCTCATATTCGTAATGAAAAGCAGAATGTGTACCTCGGGTGGAAGACCTATTTAGGTGAGATGGTTTGGCGCACGAGCGTAGCGAGGGCGCTAATAGTTCGAGTGCTATGAATATGAATCTGAGATATATCTAAGAATATGAGGAAATCTACTATTATTTGAAAACTGTGAATAATAGGTGTGAAAGCAGAATGTACGAGATCCTATCGTTTTTATTGTGTCTAATATGTTATTTTTGCACTTTCTCAATCGAACACTTGAGCATTGGGCTACGTTTAACTCGTGTGGTAAAAGAACACTGAACGTACTAAACTTTATCGAACGCGTTTTAGCACTTATTTTTTCTGGACGTGTCTTTGTGAAGAACCCTACATCTTCTATCATCTTAGATCAATGGTTGTAATAACAGCATAGGTGTCACAAATTTATTTTAGGAAAATTATTTAAAAAAGCGATTAAAAATTAAACCGTGAACTAAACCGTTAGCACAATATAATAAAGAACAGTATAAATTATTACCTGTGCAGTAAATATGTGCTAGTGCACATCTTATAATACGTTTTTGGGTTCTTGGAAAGGGCATAAACGAAGTATTTTTCAAATCGCGACAAACACTAATTTTAGAAATACCCCACATTTCGTGGAAAATTATTTGTCAATATCAATCATTCATTGTGACAGCAGAAGTTTTTACTAGAGTTGCCAGTTTGTCAAAGATAAATTATGCCATTTAGTGACTAAAATACATTATTACAAAATCATAAAATTCAATTTACAATAACTTTGCATATAAAATATATGTCTTTACTACCATTAAGCAGGCTAATATGGCTCCTTCTTCGAATTCTTTTGCTTTTTCCTGCTTCGGTTGTATGTATATTTCAAATGACAAATACATATTATGTAAGTAGACTGGCTGCGCCAATTTTTTTTTGTTCGCTTTGTATAGATCTTAAAAAGCTAAATTGTACTGCGATTGAAAATCGAATTTTTCCATATTGTCGAACTTCGAAGAAAAAGATGGAGAAACCCTGTGATCCTTACGGGAGTGCTGGACACGTGATCCATCAGAAAAAGTTAAATGCCTTCTAGGGAGAAGTCTTCAACATCTCGATGCCATGAACAACTCGAAGAAGTCATGTCTAATGTTTTGTCAAAAGAAGCCCGACTTAAAGCACCGGAATACCAAAACTTGAATCAAATCGCTTTTGAAGCCACGATTTCTCAGCTTCAACAGCAAATTAATGCAGTCATAATTATCTCTCCGAAGTGAAAAAGAGCTCACGGGAATATTAGAGAGCAAAAACGAGAATCTTCGACATCTAGCTGGTGGCTGTGACTAAAATTGGGGTTGAACTTAGAGACTTAGATCTAGATGGAATCCGGTGCGAAGGTCCGCGTCATATAAGTGGTAACACAAGTGGGCCAAGATGGAACGCAACTACCTGTCACTTCACAACAAAAGTAAAACTAGATGAGTCTTTGAGGGTTGCTCGATCGAATAAACCTGAACAATAAAGATGTTATATCCTCAAAAGGCTCAAAGTATCCTATTAAGGCAATTACGGTAAATTATTTGCTAGCTGTTCTAGATCTTTTTTGTTTCAACTTAACGTCTTTGTCATAAATTATGAACTTAATTAAAAAATGGCGTGTGATTGGGTACTTCATATAGTGGATTTTTTAAATACCATTTTAGATCGTCTGTTAATAACGTACGCTTCAATTAAATCAACTTTCTCTGGATTAGATAATGACATGGCGAATTTCAAGAAAACTAAATGTCAAACAAAAGGAAATCGCAATAAACATTTTTTTTTACAATTCTACATAAACGGAAAATTTATTATTCAGCTAATATTTCAGTTAAGCAAAAAAATAATGTAATATTATAATAGCATTAATAATTTTTCACTAAATATTAATGAAAAATAATTAATAACCAGTACTTTTACATCAACTATTTCGTAAATGTATTAATGCAGTTTTTTTCAAAATGTAACAAGCTTCCCGTGTACGTATTTTCTTGGTCCCAAAGAATTTGTTCCCAATAAAAAGAGGAGTCCAATAGGTGTAAAAAATTCACGAATTTCACATCATATTTCGTATCGATAGATCGTACTTGACCAAGAAACTAAATATGCCAATTCCATTTTTATCATAAAAGAGCTAAAGTTTCTAAATACGGTTTTCTTGTATCTCTAACGATTTGACATATGCCCATACTGTTCCATTTTAGAATAACACTCTGTAATGTCTTCTATTCTAATCATCTGTTTCATGATATATAAACTATTTTATTTGTAATCCAATACTTAACATTCTCATAATATTATACGAATGAGCAAAAAATTTAAAACTTGAAATATTTTATTCTAAACGACCATAAATACTATTAACATTAACAATATTGGTTAGTTAATATATTTTTCGAATATATAATATTTTTGTATTTAAATTAAATTTGAGCAAACTTACTTGTCGTATCAATAGGTTCTTCAGTTCTTGACTCTGTTGCTGCAGAATTGAGAATTCAGTGTTGGGTATAGATTCCTTTGCTTCCTCACCTAGCGATATGTCACCCAAACCTGTATCAGTAAAATCTGTTGATTGCAATAAGTATTAATATCTGAATTCTAATTACTGCAGTGAAAACGAAATGTTTGAATATAAATGTTTATTTCTGAATGACCTATGATCTAGGGAAATGAAATATTGGGTGCGTGCAAAAGTTTTATGGTATTCTAAAAAAAAAAGCTTTATATTTTTAATTAGTATCCACAACACATTCATTAAATGAATCTATATAACTTGCTGCCTAAGTATTACACAACAACTAAAAACTAAACTAAAACTACAGATTATCTTCTATCGATTTATGACGATTACGCTCATATACAGGTGAGATTTTAGTCACCACCCAAAATTTTTCTAGATGTTAGGTATCACCAATAGACCTCATTACGTAATTACGTAAATAAAAATATAGGTCAAATATTCATAATCAATAATTATATCCTAAATATTTTTTTAACATAATTTGGCTACCTTCCATAATTTGCAAAAGGGCGGGGCATGGGGGATGTGGGCGGGGCGCGTGCACGTGCACTGGTGCCTTCGTGAAGGGTGACTAGTATATTGGTAGTTTTGGGAAAAGTTTACATAGTCTTAACTGAATATTTTCCTATTGAACAATACTTAAAGGAACAAGATGGCCAACGGATTTTTATCAAAGGTCAATGATATTAAAATTTGGCTGGTCATTAAAACCTCAACCTGTATAGGAAATTGTTTTGAGGTACAGTGTCATATGAAAAACATCATTATTATAATTTATTGATTTTCGTTGCTTTATTCTTCTATCTATCTATGCTATCAACATTATTTTTCTATGCTTCAAGGTAAACCAACCAGATTGTTTTTGATATCATGATGACATTGTGAGAAGTTAAATGTAAAACATCGATAACGCATTAGCGACGTTATTTGTGCAATTGTTTTTTTGTATGTAAAATATGTTATGAAATAGTCTATTAATTGATATTAATACATACAGTGCAATGTGTCCATATGAGGTTCAGGGGGAATAAAAACAAGTTCGCCTTCTTGAAGTCCTTTCGGCTGCACAATGTACAGACGCAGTCGTACGCGACGAGTGCCCTCTGCCCCACCGTTCAGGCACGATTCACTCACGCCATCCACCTGGCATTATAGTTCTTTAATAGTAGTTAGATATTATTCTAGAACTGGCTAGTTAAAAGCCAAACACTTGATTTAAAATACATAATTTGAATAAATAAAAAAAAAATGAATAAATTCAAATTATGTATGTTTGGAACACAAACACGGTATAAAGTTTAATCATAGTGTTCATAAAGTGTGAAAACGAAATATACAACAATTAGAGAAATCAATCATCTTTTAATTTCAGCACATCACTAAGCTAAATAATGTCCCTAAACTATTTTTATAAGAATAATAAAGGGCCTTACAACAGGATATAAAGGGCCTCACAGTATTCAGCAAATATCATTTAACATATACCACTTAAACTTGGCCATACCTGTGGTAGCTACACTGTGTTGAAGACGTGATTCCGCGCTCCCAACTGGTCACCCATTGGTCAGTCTATCTATTAGACCAATTGACAGCGCGGAATCACCCTCCTGAACCGTGCCGCTACGGCAGGGAAACGACCTCTGAGAAAGTTTTAAAGTAACATAATAGATGAGATAATATTACATCACGATGTACATCGTAGTCAGTAGGTGAGATTCCAATATCGCCACTAGAGCCATTCCTGTGAAATGGATCGCTGCAGTTTGATTTGCATGTCACAATTTGTTCATCTGAAAAAATCAATGTCATATTGATTTACATGCAAAATTAATGCAAATAACATAAATTTTACTCATTAATTTTTTCTGTACTTCATTTATGTCTCAATAATATTTAGTCACCCTTATCCAGGGTGAGTAAATGAACAGGGGCCTCTATGACAGCTACCCTAACCATTGGAGATGGGAAGTTTTGGTCTTAGAAATCCACCTTAAGTTTTTGGACTGTGTTAAAATGGCATTCAAGGATTTTTTGAAAAACTCATTTTTTCGAAGATATTCACTATTTAAAAAAAAAAAAATTTTTTCAGAAATGAGTCCAACTGTGTATAGCGAACAAAAATTGTATGACATATTTTTTTTATGACAAAAATTAATTACTACACACGACGCGATAAAATGGCCGGCTAGGTCACCCGACTTAAGTCCAATGGATTATTTTATTTGGGGATATGTAAAAAATAATATTTATAACAGACAATATGATAATGTCCACGAACTACAAGAGGCTGTGCGACAAACTATTCATAATATCCCCCCCACCCAGACCATGCGCAAGGCAACGCGTGCTGCCTTGGGTAGATGTAGAAAATGTATAAACTAAACTAAAATGGACTACATTTTGAACATTTAGATTAAATATCATAATATGTACTAATTGTTTTTATGAATTTCTTAAATAAATATACGACGACCGCTTAGCCTAGTGGGTAGCGACCCTGCCTACGGGGCTAGAGGTCCCGGGTTCGAATCCCAGGTCGGGTCAGTATTAATATGATGAATATTGATACTGGTACCGGGTCTTGGTTGTTATATATAAAAAAAAAAAAATAATTATATATGTATATATTATAAAGAATATTTACGTATGTATATCAGTTGTCTAGTAACCCATAACACAAGCATAATACTTGCTTACTTTGGGACTAGATGGCACTGTGTGGGAAGTCCCATGTATTATTATTATTATTATTATTATATATTTTGTAAATTTCACATACTGTTTCAATTTATTTATTGTTTATTTTTAATTTCAGCTTGAACAGAATTTGAAGTTCAATCGTTTCTTTTAGTTTCTAGGCATTACTGATAAAATTTATTATTTGAAACCATGTACCTACCTTTAAATACAATGCATTTTTTTTTTAAATAAGCAAATCTGGATAAGTGCGTGTGAAATTATACAGAGCAAATAACTTGTGTTTCAACACAAACATAAATCGTCGAATTTCGTCTGTTTCCAGTAACATAAAAAAAAATGTGTCATACAACTTTTTGTTCGCTATACACAGGTGGATTCATTTCTGTAAAAAATTTTTTTTTGAGAAAATAGTGATATTTTCGAAAAAATTAGTTTTTCAAAAAATCCTTGAATACCATTTTAATACAGTCCAAAAACTTAAGATGGATTTCTAAGAACAAAACTTCCCATTTCCAACGGCTAGGGTAGCTGTTATAGAGGCCCCTGTTCATTTACTCAGCCTGTATATGAACAAGCATACATAAACGCACATGCGTTAGAAAATCGCGCGCACCAGTTTTCATTGGACCACTTGTACATGTGGTTTACCCAGAATGATTTTATTCTACTTCAAATATATCACAAAATAGCTTATCTTGAAAAAGTCAAGGCATCCACATCTTTTTCTCTGAAATTTTGTAGCTTTTATTAGAGTTTAAAATAAATAACCATACACAACTATACGTAAGGGCAAACAAACCGCAAGCAAACTTAATTGATATGAAACTGTCACTGTGAGAGAAACTAAAACCAAGTAAAACCAAGTAGGTAATATCGCAGACACCTCTTGATATTTCACATTTAATATTGAATACTAACCAGCATCCACAATACAAAAACTCAACACTGGATATGGTAATAGAAATTCAGAAATGCTCTTGCAATATGCCACGCTGTCGTCTCTATCTCTTGTCATATGTAAAACATACAGGCTTCTCGCTTTGAAATCTGATAGCAGCAGATAGTTGGCAGTACTGTCCAGCATTGCTTTGAGGCCTAAGTTCTTAGATTCAGAACTAATGCATGGAGTGAAGGTTATGGTTTGTAGACAGCTCCATGATTTGCATGACCAAATTTTAAGAACTGTGTTGTTCTGTGCACCGGTGACGGCAAACTTCCAAAACTGTACACTGTAACAAAGAGAAAACGTAAAAACATGTTTAAACTATCAAAATGTTGATTTAAACAAGTACTGAATATTGAAAGACTTTATTTATAGATATTTTGCCTCCCAGTTAAAGGAACAGTTAGATGTCAAATTTGTGATGTTTCTCAGCCACTCATGAGAGCTTTTCCTCTTGCACCAATCATGCGCGGGAGAGGCGGAGAAGCAACCGACTTTGGTCTGTACCCATTGATATACCAATAATATAACTGGATGTGCTGTCCGCGTTCTGAAGTGTCCGCGCAGGAAGTCATCCAAAACGCAATAAGTCTTCCAACCGGCTTTTAGTCGGTGTAATGGCTTAGCGGCGAGTAAACGTGCGCGATGCCGACTTGTGTCGTGAAAATTTGTGAAACTACTCGTCAAAGACGCAAAAAAGAGCTGAATATCGTATTTGCGGTAAGTAGACATTATAATTTAACATTAGTTTATGCCTACAGACGGCTATTCGATTATTTTTAATTTAATTTGAACATTGTCACGATTTAATTCTCGTCACATTCCTGTACACAGTGCGACACGTCCGAACCGTAATAAGTATTTGCATGCACTGACGCGCACAACAGACCTGGGCTGCGGCCGTATGTGGGCTGATACGGCCGCAGCCCAGGTCTGTTGTGCACGTTGCGGACGCTTTTATATCGCGTTTGGTTAGCGACTACAAAGCCTTGTTATTAAATTGTTAAATCAATGTCTGGCCCAAACAGAGAACGTGAAATATAATTAGGACTTAGATGACTGGCGATGAAATCTGAAAGAGGCCGTGGTTTACTCCTTTGCAAACAAATTATAAATTAATTTATTCAGCGAGAGGGGTCAATATTTCATAGTACATGCTAAACTAACAAAACACACAAAATATCAAGATTACACAAGTTTGTCAAATCTAATGAAAACAAACTTGCCACATATTAAAAAATGAATTACAGGTGTTTTGTTAACAAAAATACTTAACGATGAAACAAAACATCTCAATTCATTTTATCAAGCAAGGTACTTTTAAAGTGTTTACAGTAGACTATAGCGCTTATAATAAGTATTTTTGGATTCTTACAATCGTTTTGGTATGAAAACGGTGTTAAAATTAGAAGGATTGATCCTACTTCAAGGCAAACAAATATAGCAGGTTGACTTGCTTTACCTATTCCCTCTATATCTGAGACTTTACAGTTCTTAATCATAACTGTACGGCACTAAAATATGTGTATGGCTGATTGCATAGGTCCACCATAGTTTCAGCCCCAACGTGTCTATGAAATTATGTTATTGCAATGGTTTGTGAGTAACTTCAAAGTAGTTATGATGCAAGAACTTATACCATACTAGATTTTTTTAAATGTATGTGTAATTATGCACACATGTTAGAAGTTATATTCTTTACCGTGATTGAAAAACTAAAATTTGACAAGCTTCTAAAAAGCTATGAGAAGTATGATAAGACAACTGAAAGGAGACAATAAAAAATATTGTCAGATTCGTAAGCAGCACCATCCTGAACTAGGACATGAATATTATTATTTTAGCACTGATAGCCGTATCGTAGGTTTGTAATTGTTAGAAATAAAATGATATTTTTGTTATCTGCACCCTCGAAAAACTAAGACACGTGTACAATTTAGGCTACGGCTAGATTAACTCATCAGCGGCTTGCCAATCAGCCATAACCAATCACATTACTGTCTATGCAGCATAATATGATTATCTGTAACTGATTGGTAAGCCACTGGCTGTGAGCTAATGTGCCTGTAACTTTTAAGTATTGATTACCATAACCATTTTGGGAACGACAACCAGATCTGATAGTTTGAATTTGCGATAAAAAAAAATTACATACATAGTCTGTACTCTCTAAAACCTAGAAAATGAGTACCATGACAATTTTACCATTTCATTTCGTACCAATTGATACAATTTCTACTATTTTCTACAAATTACTGCTATCTCTATCTTTTTGTACCATTCATATTTTCTACCATTTCCTATCGTATACAACTATTTCATTTGGTTGTAGTTTTTATGGCTAACTCATGTTCTCAAATGTTGAAACAATTTCTTCAAATACTGTGATCGCAAGGATTGCCTAGAAGGTAACATTTTTTATTGACATTAAAATTATCATAGAAAATGCTCCTACTCGACTAAACGAAATAACTTCAATAAAATAAAAACTTACTCGCTATTAGCGGTCTTATGGTTGTCTAGGAAAAAGAGACAGCTTAGTGGCCTGCCTTCATGTGGTTGCCACTTGTGCAGGCAGCGGGGCGTTTTCTCGTTGTGCACATATACCTTATAAAAAAAGAAATTTACTATCAAAACCTTGGAATGTTTGTTGAGCCATACAACAAAATGAAAAAATAATTTGAAAATGTAATCACACAGAGGCGTTTTATCACACGCCATTTTTTTTAAAGGTATTAAGCATCATCTAAAAATTCCAATAAAAAAAATAAGCAAATAAAACTTTTACAATAATTTCTTTAATTTATTGGATTCTGCTATTCTATTAAAATTTATAAAATTTACAGAACTTATGTAAGAAATGAGATAACCTTAGTTTTTTCAGTTGCAGTATAATTTTTGCGGAACACAGGGCATTTCCCTATAAGTTTATATCATATATTACAGAAAAAATGACGATGCAGCTACGCCGTGAGATTGCGCAAAATACTTTGTCATTGTATGCACGAGCGCGTCCACATATCTATGTAGATCTCACAATTGACCATTTCCAAATTTTTGAACTAAAGTCTGTTATATTTTATTTCAAAAGAATAGGCAATTTTAGGAAAGTAATCTGAGTAAAATTTTTTTTAGATCGGTATTTATGTAAGTATATTATATTGAAAATTCTTATAGCATGACATCACCAGGTGGAATTATAAGTTTAGTATTGCCGTTGCATATTTATAATAACAATGACACTATGACTTATTGACAGTTGAGACTGACAGTAGTATAATAATATAACAGACTTTAGTTAAAAAATTTGGGAATGGTCAATTCTTACTTGAAAAAACATAACATATCCATCGCTCGAGGCGGTCGCCAGGGCAGTGCCATCAGGTGAAAACGCTGCATCGACGAGCGGAGCGCTGTGCTCCTTGGCAGACATCATGCCTTCGCGCCCTATTAGTGAGCTGGCGCATGCGCGCACTCCTCCATCCGTTGAACATTCTCTTAAGAGATGTATCACCGAATTCATGTTCCACATACGAGCTGTAAATTTTGAAATACTATACAACTGGTAATAAAATAAACTAAAAAACAAAAATTATTTTTTCATTTGAATCTTAGTACCAAAATTTATAGCAGCATAATTATGTAAGGGAGGTCAAGGTCAAGGGAGGGATGTCAGTTTGTACCAAAATATACTGACTCTGCCAAAACGCGGCTGTAAATTTTTCTACTTTAAGATTTAAACAATCATTAATATGGATTATCTTATATTACCTATTAAACGAAAATTAATGAATCATCACAGCACACAAGTTGACAAGTTGTTCATTTTGTTTTAATAGACTACAGCTCAAGTTTTAGCTAATTAGCAATGTTTTATTTTTTGTCTTTAAGTCCCCTTCAGGAGGAGACAAAGATGAAGACTTTTCCTTTCCTTACAGAGCTATGACTGATTACAACAATAAGACATAGATAAATAATGCCAAAAGATCTCGGTGAGGGTTGAAAATAAGAAGGGTGTATGGATCTCCTTTTTCTTTCCCATTCCCATCTATCCCAACACATCTTCATTTCTTTTCTTTTAATTTCTCTAACCTCCGTACCCATTCTACTGCTCCTCTTTCCTCTTTTAGTTCTCTTATTTCTCTTTCCCATCTTATCTATGTAAGTATATGTTACATCAAATGTTCTAATCACCCTCTCCCTTACATATTTTGCATTTCCAGAGTCCCACATCTTAATTGATATAGTTCCAATCAACCTTTATGGCGGATGTGAACATAAGCACAAGTCGCGTCGCAGTAACCAGTTTTAGGTGTAGCGGGACGCAGTGGAGCGAGGGGCATATGACTGAACCTGCGCAAACATGCATAAAGCGTTGTATTCTGTTCCGCCATAAAGTTTGATTGGAACTATAACTAATTCATTATAGTCATATATTCAATGAAAGTATAAAAATCCAATAAAAATTTTATCACGGATCACTAACCGATATTGGCGTGAGTAGTAACTAGGAGTTGCGCATGGTCATCGTCAGGTGAATCGTCCTCATCCGGTATGTATGGACACCAGACAACACGATGGGCACTGCCGCCGGCACCCGTGTCCTCTCTGATATCCGCTAATAAAGTACATCTATAAAACACATAGAAACTATGATACACAATCTTTTTATCTGGAGTAAATTATTATAATTTAAAAGAATAGAATCAAAGGGCGTAAAATAATCAAGGGAAAGTCGCAATTTACAATTTACATTTTATTAATATGTTCTGCCTTCCTATATAACTGTTTTCCCGTTGCCATTCCTGCAGCTGTACTATTTTTGCTATTTATTCCACCTTACGAATCAAGGTTTTGCTCCTCATTCTAAATTTCGAGTAGTTATATCTATGAAAACCTTTAATCAGGGTAAACTATACCCAATGTTTACTCTCCATCCCTTCAACTATTCCTTCAATCGTGTAATCTTATTGCTGTGTTCCAACGCAAAAAAAAAGACAAACACACTTCTACATCACTACACATTATTTTATAATGTGTAGTGATGTAGAAGTGTGTTTGTCTTCACAGCTGTCTGCCTGACAGCAGACAGACACGGCGGGGAACTTTATTTTATAAAGTCCCCCGCCGTGTCTGTCTGAACGCGATAAACTTAAAAACTACCAAACGCATTGGCATATTGTTGACACCAATGGACGGAGTGATTCAAGAGGAAGGTTTACGTGTATAATTTATTAATGTTTTGTGGAAATTAATTGAAATATGACGATTGTTGTAGAAGTCGGAAAAAAATCAAGCCGGCTGGGAGTTTTCATCGAAAACGCTGCCGCATCCATTTGAGATATAACGAAATAATGTATGGAGGAATTGTGTCTTTTTTAAAGGACTAAAGAAAAGTTTGCGATGGCATATGTCTATCTTTTATGGATAGCTTACTATAGCTATTTTAAGGTTTAAAAAAATGGTGTCATATGATGCGGTAATTGGAAAGCAATTTATACGTATACAGTATCTTTATCAAATTAAACACCTTATTTACCTTCAACATTTCATGCAGATTATGATTGCCTTTTACACCATACAATTTAAATTAATATCTTAGGAATTATCGCAAAATAAAAAATATCGCGCGACAGCGCCCGGGCGCAGCGCATAGAGACATTGAAATATTACTACGGAACAAACAACACAGTGCATACGTGTGCAGCAATAAGCAGTCACAGATATACAATGCCATCGTCACCGAGTTATACATTAAACTATAATTGGTACTGAATATAGGTACTAGAATATGCGCTTGCACTAGCTAGACCCGACACTTTATCTAACTTTGCCTTATCGGTAAAGAAATTAACAAAGTGCAATGAAAATCATAGTTGCAATGTGATATAAACTTTACTTACCCTTAAACTAAATTAGCTTAGTTAGTTTCTGACTGAAAAATATGCTGTGACAGACAGACATACAAAAGGCATAAGTTGAGTAATAAAGAAACTAAAAGATAATCAGTTACACCTAAGTCATAGATATAGTTACCTAACATTTTATACCTACATATCCAAACTGTAGGGTTCATTCTTCATAACCTATGATCTTCATATAGAAATGGCGGCAAATTTGTTTTGATTGATTTTAGTTGATAGTTTGCTTATCAATGTTGTATATAAAGAAATATTTTAGTTTTTTTTATGTATATATACTTTACTTTTTCAAATACTTACAGAATTGGAAATGAAATACATTAAAGTAGGATGTTAAAGTTAAGTTCAACGTTTAGTTTAGGTAAAAGTTAGGTAAAATTAAAGTAGGACATTAAAGAAAATAGATCCATGTAGGATGAACTTACTATTAAATTCAATCTGATATGACACTAAGACGACAGAAAAAACACTACGGTTTATATGCTCTGCTACCCGTGCGAAGCTGGGGCGGGTCGCTAGTTTATAATATTTTATAAAGTAAGGATTATAAGTATATACTTATTGTTCTGACCTTATGTAAAACATTGAAACAAATGAGTCATTTTTATTTGTTATCCTAATCTACAAATTTAGTTGTCTAAACTTTGATATTCCTTTTTGTAACCATGGCTGTTCACAGAGATACCGCATCGTGACAACAAAAATGTGTGCAAAAATATATAGATACAAACCAAATACAGGAATTGAAATTTTGAAATATTCACTGTGAAGTAGAATTTTGTGTGACCCACATGTAAAATTTGTCGGGAAAAGAAAATATGATTCTGAAATTAAATTTAATGTGTAATTTAACAGAATGTTTGTTTAAAACAATGATGATGATGTTATGGTCTGTCTAATTACTAAGTCTAACATTTTGCTCACGTTTTCAATAAATTTTCAAATATGAGACGCTCCATTCTGATAATTATGCTTAGTTGAAAATCACCTTTTCTGCCAACAATGCTGCAATTCTATCATAACTGCACTACATATCCAGCACAAAACGGTCCTTTGTTGCTCTAGAGCACAAAAAACGTATGGAAATCCTTTACCACACTGTTTTTTTTTTTAAATATGGGTTTGGTTGGCCAACCTGACGGCCAATGGTGTTTGACAGTTAAAAATACTGGCCGTAAAGAAATTACCATTTATTTAAAAAAAAAAGTCGGGAACGTCAACAGAGCTAATTTTCACTGAAAAATTTAAACATGCTAACCTTGTTATTATATTTGATTGCAGCACAGTTGAAAGAAAAAACAGATTATGCACCTCGCATTAATTTATATTGCCCTCATGCTTTTTTAGAGCGCTCGCTGGCACTCGGGCTCCAAATATGCACTCAGTGCAATAATAAATTACTTTCTGCTCCTTGCAACAATCTACTATTGTGTCATAAGTTAATCATGTCATATGCATCTGATATATTGATGTAGTCAGCTAATAAAAATTTAAAATCATATATCACATAAATATTTGTAGATAGTATTGTATGCATAACAATGATTTCATCGAAAATATGTGATTAAAATTTTTTTCATAAGAATCATATTTAACAAAAAAATCTTACTTCAGCCCAGTTTCAGAGACTTCTATGTGGTGAACGTAGAAATTGCCTTGTTCGTCAATGCAAGCCAGCCTCACCTGACTCTCAATGTGTGCAAATGATAGGTCTTGTACCTGTAATGTTATAATGTTTAAGTATAATAATAATAATACCAGGGACATCAAATACAGCGCCATCGAGTCCCAAACTAAACAAAGCTTATATTAGTGGGTACTAGGCAACTGATATACATACTCAAACATTTTTTTTGTATATAGATACTGTTCGCAATAAATTCGAACCAAAGTATTTACTATGTAGTGGCAACACTGCCCTTTCTCTTCTCAACGTACCTCAACAACGATAAGTCGATATTGTGTGCTCTCCAATATAAATTATTATAATAAATTCGTTGTGCAGTAACAAAATCTTTATTTTACTGTGATATAATCAAACAATACTTTTACACCCGTCCCATGCAGGAAACGAACCATGACCCTGGCTCCACAGCTATAGGGTCTCTAACCATTTGGTCAATTGATCAGTCAAATATTATTAAAGTAGGTGTATATCAATGAATTAGAAATCACAGGTCATCGGAAGCGGCGCGCACGGGCACCACCGACACTACATATTATGCCATATTTTAACAATCGAGCGATTCATCCCTCACTACCTTCCATATTCCCGCGACAAACACAAAAGCGTTAAGCAATTAGGACCTTCAGAAAATTGTCACAGTAGACAATTCCAAGACATATTCCATTGTTTAGCATGCCATATCTAGTGACAGTGATCTCTGTTTGAAATGTTACATTGACACATTTGTTTTGTAACCAATGTCCCAGTGCAAGCCGCAAAGATCGCAGACTGCGGACGCGTTGCCACCATAGAGATAATATAACTAGAGCAGGCAAGCTCCATAAAGCCCTGTATGTAACGGTTGAGCATGAGCAAAAAAAGGATGGAAAATAACTGTACGCTACTCTGTACTGTACTGTAAGCACTCCTACGAGGTACTCTTATTCTGTCTCTTTCTGTTGAGACCTAAATTTTGGATTGGCTTGCCTACTCTATTCTATTATCTCTATGGTTGCAACAGCCAGCAAAACCGACAATTTCCCAATGCAAATGTAACGCTGGGCTGGATAAAATGTCATCTCATTAAGACGACTTTGTAGCTTAGCGATTGTTGAGGTCAAAATAAATAATAAGAATAGTATAATAATAAAAATTTGAATGCAATATTGTCTTTAATTTTGAACGTTCAAATCAGCGCGTAAGTAGGTAGCTAAACTGGCATGCTTGAACTACCCGGCGACGAGTCGTCGCACGCTCGCGGTACACTAGTAGCGATAATGAGCGTGTCTTGTGATTTTTGTTTTTTATAGAAATATGTTATATTTATTAAGAAAAACTAGTAAGTGAAAGAATTTTATTGATATCTACAACAATTCCGAAGATACAAATTTTTAAAGTAAATCGTTCAATGACGTCATTCGGTTATATTACTATGGGCTAACGTGGATCATTTCTAGGTTGCGCGCACCAAGTAACGTCACGAACGGGTCGTAAATACACAGACTTTAATTTGGTATATCTTAGGTAATAATTTTATTGGTGTACTGGTGTAGTATTCAGTTTATTATACTTTGACATGTGAAATAGCATTTGATATATAATTTTGTTGAAGCAGACGCGTTCAAAATAGCGCGTTGCGGCGCTGCTTTCAGTGTGAGGTATGTAGGTAGGCCATTGATTTATATAGGTTGGCTCAATGTTTCTCTTCTGCGGTGCGTCTGCTGAGTGGCTGCATCTTCGGATTGCAGTCAATAAGAAGCATTTCTCTGATAAAGTTCACATTTTTTGAAAGTATTTTATCATTTTGAGGGACAATATTTATGCTATAGAATTATCCAACTTAAACACCATGGAGCGGCTAATATATTTGTAGCCGAAAGTACTAGAATAAAAGACAAAACGCTTTTTTTTTTTTAAATTGTCAATATCTCCTTGAATATCAAACTTTTCACATAAACAAGTAGGATGCTTTTATACTGTTCAAAAAATATATTTTTGGCTTCTAAATGTTCATTTATGGCCAATTTCATGTTTTCCACACACTCAAAATATTTTCCACACAAATCTTTCTTCAAATTATTAAAGATAAAGTAATCTTTAGGGAGCCAGGTCCGGACTATAGGAAGGGTTCAATTGTTCGAACCTCGTTTTCCTCAGGGCAAGCTTGGCAACAACCAATGCATGAGCATTCCGGTACCCAACGCTTGTTCACCTTTATCATGTTTAAATGTGTGTTTTTAGTTTCAGCTACCTGCCACATTTTTATTTGGAGGTCTTTCAGTACAATTTTCTTAAATTTCTGATGCTTGCTTCAGAGACATAACCATCACTGGGTGTTCTACATTTTCGATCAACTCTCATCCTTGTCTGAACATTTAACTCCAAGAGTTACTGTCGAATATGATGGCTCAAATATTCCGTGAATGTTTCACATTTCCAAAAGAATTCACTTAGCGCTTTACATTTTTCTGTGTAGAATTTTTACAACAGAGCTATGTTCAAAATTCTTCAATGGTAGTATCACAGATTAAATGTAATATAGTTACAATCAAACTTTGTGGCAGATCCGAATATAGCCATAAGTCGCGTTGTAATAATCGTTTTAGGTGTCAGCGGGACACAGTGGAGCAACAGGTATTTAATTTGACTGAAGCAGTGGAAGCCCGCATTTAGCATTGTATTAAGATGCCATAAAGTTTGATACAAGACATGTTTACGTTTCACGTTCCAAAACTCTAATTGTTATGAAACTAATGGGTCTAGTATATTGTGACCTCGTTTACAAAGAGGTGTTGAATAACAAGTCATAATAAGTAATGCCAGTCCAGGAATATATCAAACAATATTATTATTTCAGTGTTTCCTATTTAATTTAAAGAATATCTGATTATATTTGTTCTTGTTTATGTTTATATATCTTAAGAGTACACTTAGATTAAGAAAAAAGTAAAGACAAGGCGTCAGGATAAAAAAAAAAGAATTAAAACCTTGCATAAAGAATGTACATATATACTCCAAAACCTGCAAAAGAATAATTTACATTTAAACGAAATCAGATTAAATAGATAAGGCACTGCAAAAACAATACTGAAACAACAGTAAGTATCTTGCAAACTTGCCATTGTGGACCATGAAATGGTAGGTATACAAGAAATTCTACTTTACAAAAATGGCTGTTTTAATTATTACCTACTTTCACCAACTTAGTATGTCATTTTTCAAAATGTCCAATGACACATTCAAGCATGCAATTTCAATTGATTGTTTTGTGACGTCTTCGCTATGATGACAGATTGAAGATTTAAATTGTGGTACTACCATTATTGACTGAATATACAGGTTGGAAATAAAAAACAGAACATAGAGAGGTTGTCATTTTTCATATTTGACATATTAAAGTTACTTTAGTTGATATAATGAAAGTTCTTCATATGAATGTCTTTTATCAACAATACTGAACTACAAAGTTAGGATTTTTTGTATGAGGCTGACATGATTGTCATTGATTAAAGCCTCATTAAATAAAATAAAAAATATAAAAAATTAGGAACTTCTATATTATGGAGGTCAATAAGGCCAACTAGTATAACAGAATACATACCTCGCCCTGCATGCCTTTGATTAGAGCTCGCTGGTCTGTCCCTGGTTCTGGACTGTACACTACACGTACCATTCCACTCCATGATCCAGGGTTCCCAGCTAAAAAAATATTTAATACTAATAATTATAGATTGTCCGCAGATGCCTTAGGCATGACTGGGGCAAAGTAAAACTATTGATTGAACACATGGTAGATAAACCCCAGGAGACATCTTAATAACACAGAGTCAATATGACGCGACTGTAAAAGCAATTCAGAATGTTTAGTTACTTATTTCTTTTTTTGTTTGCAACATTTTTACTAAGAGACATTACAATTAAACATTATAAAGCTGTAAACGTGTGCACTGTACCATCGCAGACTCACCTCGTTCACTAAGTGGACATAGAATTTAATCTGTACGTGGCGGGCTGTGTCTACATAAGAGAAGTGGAATGTGTTTTGACCAAAACTTCTCCGAAAGAGATAACAGTATCGTAGCTAACTTAACTAAGTTTTCAGTGTTTATGGTCTCTTTTACTTATCTTTATTGGGATCAAGATGTTTTCTAAATTATTACATTCATTCAGAAACTTGAAAATTCTTTATCTTATGAATGATTGCACATTTATATTGAAGTATGATTACTACATATTATGTGGTTAAGGTTGGCAACAAGTGTTCTCAATTTTCAAAAGTTTGACACCTAATTATTCCCCACCCTGTATATCTCAAAGACTGTGCATTAATCAGAGACAACCAATCCCAACTTAATAGCGACTTTCATTATGAAGCAAATGGTTTTACCTTTTATTGAATATGCCAAGTATTTTCCACTCATATGAACAGCGAGCAATTGTCCAGTATAAAACTTAGGTTCCCAGTTATAATCAACAAGACTTTTTATCTTGACCTTAGAGCTGCCATGGTTGTGATTGCCAGCATTAGTGGTGACAACCACATCACTTGCAAACATTTCTGCACTACACACCCCATCACCTTCAGAGAAAGATCTGAAAAGAACATTTTCTATTATATATGACAATGATCTTTGAAACAAATAAGGGATAATTATTTATTCCATTGACTAAACAATCAGGTTAAAGCCTACATCCCAGCCCATACCATAGATTATATTATTTGATATGATAATGTCCTTTTCCATATTTAACTGCTGAACTTATGGCCCAACTGGAAATAATTAGTACCACTAGATGAGATTCAGTTGTAAATTGAGTCGCGCGAATTGTGAGCTCTGTGTTTTTATTTAGGGTCATTTGGTGGTACCCAGGAAATGAGACGTACTAGTCAGACTACCTCAACACGTTATTAGCCTACTAAGACCTTATTTCCTGATGTCAAACAGACTAAGAAAAACCACTGCATGTGTGAAAGCCAGCAGTCTTAAATCATGCTATTAAACGTAATAAAGTGTAGGTATTATTGTATTTTGTTTCCTAAACCAACCACCACTACCACTAAAGCATTTGTAAAAGTGTTAATAAATCAGCTATTATTTAACTAATAACAAAATACGAGAATCAACTAGTAAATTTAAATGGGGCTAAGGCTTTCAATGAAACAGAGATTCATTGTGTACCAAAGGCAAATTATAGGTTAAAAATAAAAACGGAAATTATGAATTTAAAATTTGGGAAGTACCTAACATTTAGAATAATGATCAAATGCTAAATAATCAATTAGCCATAAATATAGTTATAAGTGGATTTATTTGAAATTGAAATCATGGCACTTACATAGTTTGAGTAGTTTCGGGTTTAGGAAGCATATTAGATGGCTGCATTCGTCTTACGTTTCTCCTGTTCACATTTATTGCGAGATTCCGTCCGTGAAAACAATGGGTAAAATTAGTTATTAAATAAAATAGCAATTATATGCCAAACACCAAAATCAACCGCTTCGAAAACGAAAAATCAAACCCACAGTATAATAACCAAACCAGAGCGAAAATGAGCGAAAAGAAAACCACAGAATAGTGACCGGAAAATAGCGAGTTGCTGCCATAAAGGTATATATACTAGCGTAAGAGAGGAACACAGTGTGCGAATGACATCCAGCTCTTTGCGGAAATCCTACATGCGAGAAAGAAATGCAAGAAAATCTGACATAAAACCTCTTTGAACACATTTAGTCTTCATTACTCACTTGTCAAAATAAGGTCCAGCTTTGTTTTCTATTTTGTGTTATAATCGTTTTGAATTCTACAAAAATTAATTCTTGTGATAAAAATGGTGTAGTGTTCAGTTTTAAATTGCACTGTAACATATGTTAATAATCCAAATAAAGAGACATTTCACCGGTAAGTACTGCCAATAACATATTGTTATCTTAATGCTTATTTTTATAAAAAGCGATCCTAAATTTACTTGGTTATACATCAGTAGTATACGGTAAATACTTTATTTTGTAAATAATTTGTTATTTTAAACAATTATGTGTACGATACAAAAATATTGTGTAAAATTACAATCAAACAATGAAGCATAGGGATTGCACAAAATGTATCGATATGTCGATATTTTCAAATATAAATATTTTGTAAATTTGATATTACCTAATTGCACCTGTTCCACTGGAATGATGTCGTTAACTGTTTTTAAACATTTTGTGAGGTTTATTTAGCCTGGCAGCACATTGTAAGGGAAAGTATGACATCTATACACATATACAACACATAGGGTATATATGTAAATACAAGACTTTTTCAAATGAAAATATAAGATATATACACAATTAATTTTAATCGTTATTTATTTATGATTTAAAATCTGATGCTCTATTTAATTTTAATCGTTATTTATTTATGATTTAAAGTCTGACGTTCTATCTGTTCTCTGATTATGAACGTCGTAAATAATTTAACTTTGAATGACAAAACTACTGTATACAATAGTTTAACCTCATTTTCCTCCAAGAAACTGCGGTGTTAAAAAATGCTTCCTGATAATGATGACTATTTCATAATATCCAGGTTTCCTGTAAACACGGTTAGCATATAACAATGGAAAAAATGTTAAATAGAACAGGTGGGACTCCTCGAAAACATTCTTTGGTTTGCAGTAGACATTTTACGGATAACTGTTTTGTCTAACTAAATCACCGACGACTTTTGAAGAAAGGATCTATCCCTACTGAATTTGTGCCGTTAGGGGTTTCTTTTTTTTCATATGTGCTTACTAAGTATATTAAGTAATATACTAATAATACTTAATATCTAAAGTCAGAGCATTTATGCCAACTGTAATTTCTGTACAGGTCAATCTGAAGACCAAGCGATCGGTGTCAACGTACGTTTACCGGGATATATCACCAGGACCTTCAACTTTAGAGCCTAAACCTTTATTTCAGCACTAATTTAAAATGGATTTGAAGAAAAAGTCCATCACAGTGAAAATATCAATTTTAGGCAAATTATCACTTAGTCTTTTACAAAAACTTGTTCCTTTATATTCAAATAAAACTTAATTACCTATTACACAAAGAAACAAAAGATATAGACTAGTCCAAGGCATCCAAGGCATAATTTGTGGTGTAGTGAGACGACGCGACACTCAATCGAGTAGACAATGTGACGTCATGGGCAGTAAGAATCCACCAGTCAAACCGCACGAAAATACATACTAATAATAATAATAACGTGCACATTACAACGTCGTGGCCCCAAACTAAGCATTAGCTTGTGTTTTGCGTACCAAGCGAAGACACCACATACATATAACAACCAAGACCCGGTACCAGTATCGATATTCATCATATAAATACTGACCCGACCTAGGATTCGAACCCGGGACCTCCAGCTTCGTAGGCAGGGTCGCTACCCACTAGGCTAAGCGGTCGTCAAATTAATAAATATCAATAATTTATTTCTCAGTCATTTATTGACGAATTTAAAAAAACTTTCACTGTTTTATTAGTTTTGGTTTATCTTTCAATTCTATCGAGTTAATTTTGAACATCATGAACTTCTCCATTGTAAATGTTTTTGTTTTGTACATTCTCATTTTTTTGTTTACAAAGAGTTAAAATTTTGTTGTTATGCGTTGCAACGTGACGTATTGTCATTAAAAATAAAAATCGTTTATTTATATTGTTTTATTTATTACTTGGCTTGTATTCAACTAAATATTAAAATTTCCATAATGATGTTAACGCTTTCTTTACTTCTGCAAATTTTTTATTATCAACTGTTAACAAAAAAAAATATTTATTGGAGTAAAGGAAATGGCATTTGAATTGACTGATTGATGATTTGTCATTTTAAAAAACTAAAAGTTAGGAAAAGTAACTCAAAACAAAAATTATGTAGTATAGCAGATTAAAAATAATAAATAGGATTGCCGATTTCGACTTATGATAACGCGGTAATTTCAACGACACATCATGAAAGTACTACGTGCTATCGATAATATAAAAAACACCTATGCACATCTCTAAAACTGGCTCAACCACATGTGAATTTTGCACACATACTCATTTCCGTTTCGGTCATGCGATGTTTAGATGTCAGTTGGTCTCCTACGCTAGTATATATATGTCTATGGTTGCTGCTGCCACCGAATCACCGAATATAATAATTCTTTTGACATGTAACAAAATAATATATAGAGGAATTGTATCTTTTTTATAGGACTAAAGAAAAGTCTGCGATGGCATATGTCTATCTTTAATGGATAACTTACTATACCTATTTTAATGTTTAAAAAAATGGTGTCATGTGATGAGGCGATTATAAAAAAAATTATACGGATACAGTATTAATCCTTATCAAATTGAATGCGTTATTTACCGTCAGCATTTCATGCACATTATAATTATTTAAATTAACATCTTAGGAGCTATCGCGAAATATAATTACGGCCATAAAGGACGACGCGACACGCGTGGTTAGGCAGAAGTTATCAATGTTGTATAGGTACGAAGATATACTGTAGTTTGTTTTTATGTAGTGTGTATTTATTCTTTACTTTTTTAAATATTTACAGAATTGAAAATAAAATACAAAAACACTCCAAGTAGGATGAATTTACATTACATTTGAATTCATTTTGATTCTAATAAAAGTAATCCACATGTTCGACGCAACAAGCTGATAGGACACTACGCAGAATTTTTTTTATTTAGTGAGGGCCGAATCTGCTTACAGACACCTACGCGCCCGACCTTCCGCGCAGGTAGTGCTGGGTAGTGCCGGGTTCCGGACTTCTACACAGAAGGTGTAGCCCGACCGGCTAAACGACTCCTCAACCTATACTCCGTTGAGTGTTATAGGATTTGAACTGAACGACGACCGGACGCATTGAGGATGCTTCGGTGCGTTGGTGCCATTGACGGGCGGTGCCTTAACCCCGAAACTGGCAACCTACCGTCGCGCGCAAACCGCGAACTGTAACGGGGCCGTCGCGGGGTGGTAAACTTTTCGCCCGCGCGCCATTCAAACTTGAATTTCTACAGTTTATTGTATGCAAAGATATTGACTATTGTATATTTCTGGAAACTAGATTAAATTTACTAAAAAGTTGTCTATATTTCAGATTATTTGGCCAAGAAAAAAATGCACCGTTACAGTTGAAAGCTGGAGAAAGTGAAAAATTGACGGTTTTTGTGAAATATAAATAAAACAAACTTTTAATTTTATCTATGAATTGTGTTTTATTATAGGTTAATATATTTCAAATACAAAACAAAAAAAAAATAGAAAATGTTACATAGAAATTTTTTACAAGACAGATAATTCAAAAAAATTATAATTCGATTTACGTAAAAAAAATAATGCGATTTATAAATTACTAGCGACCGCCCGCAGCTTCGCTTGCGTAGACTACGAATTCCTGTTATAGGTACTATTAACGTTCGCGATGGTTTATACGTACTTTTTGCTGGAACCAATTTTGGTTACACCCATTCAAACTTTGAATCTTCATTCCCCTTCCACCCTTTAAAAAAACCGATACAATTTTTCATCTCCCGTTTCCCACCCTTAAAATGTGGAAATCTAAAAACCCTGAAACACGTCATTATTTGAGTCCCTCCATTCCTATCCTTAAGTTTGAAATTTATAAAAAAGCCTTTCTTAACTTAATGCTCACGTTATAAAATAAACATATGTTCCAAATTTAAGCTTCCTAGACTAAGTAGTTTTGGCTGTAGTAGTTGATAGATTAGTGTGGACAAACGACAGACAGATAGACAGACAAACAAACACAAAAAGTTGCTTATGACACTCTTGACAATCTTCTTTCACGTCTGCAAAGTTTCATTAAAATCTGTTCAGCCGTATTGGAAATTAGCTCGAATAGATAAAATTGAATTGAATAGACACATAGACGTACAGACAAACAGACGGACAAAAAGTAGCTAATGTCAAATCTCTTGACAACCTTCTTTCCCGTCTGCGAAGTTTCCTTAAAATCTGTTTAGCCGTTTTGGAGATTAGCTCAAATAGATAGATACACGTACAGACAGACAGACGGACAAAAAGTAACATTTGTTAGTTTTGACGACCTTCTTTTCATACTTGTGATGTTTCATTAAAATTGGTTTAGACAGATGGACGTACAGACAGACATACAAAAAGTTCTGTATGTCACTTTTGACTACATCCTTTCCATATGTGTAAAGTTCCATCAAAATCGGTTAAGCTGTTTTGGCCGAAACCTATTTGCTCGAATAGACACACAGTTCGTTTTAATATATAACCCTCCGCTAGATTCAGGCTATCAAAAAGAAAAAAAAAAATTTAAATCCGACTGGTAGTTTCAGAGATTAGCGCATTCAAACAAACAAACAAACAAACAAACAAACAAACTCTTCAGCTTTATAATAAGTATTTCTATTATATAGATTAATAGATTATAAGATAATAAGAAAATAAGATAATTCTGAAAACCGTATCAAAGTCTATTGCGTGGTTTGGAAGTAAAAAGTTAACGAACCGAGGCAGACAGCGAATTTATTTTCTCCCGCTATAGTTTTCATATTTCGATAAAAACTGCTAAGATAATAATTTAAATTGTGTGGTGTAAAGGGCAATTATAATATGCATAAAATGCTTAATACAACTAACGTATTTAATTTGATAAGGATTAATATCACGTTTAAAAAACATCTTCGCAAATAGTACATAATGTTAGAACAAATTTGATTGTCATAAAAAAGGTTATAGTAAGTTAACCTTAAAAGATACACATATGCTGTCGCGGACTTTTGGTTAGAACTTTTAAAGGGGAACAATTCCGTAATACATGGTTTTTGGTTAACATCAACCGTTTACGCAGCGCGCGCGACAGAAGCTCTCAAAAGGAATAATTTTTCCCGTTTTTTGCAACATTTTTCATTGATGCTCCACTCCTATTGGTTGTAGCGTGATGTAATATAGCCTATAGCCTTCCTCGATAAATGGACTATCCAACACAACCATAATTTTTCAATTTGAACCAGTAGTTCCTGAGCTTTGCGCGTTCAAACAAACAAACAAACAAACAAACTCTTCAGCTTTATAATATTAGTATAGATTTTTTTAAAATGTTCTATTCAGTGTATCAACTTAGTTAAAACATCTAAATATGCATCAATTCATCTATTTTTTTTTAACGAATGAAAAACACTTGGAAATATTTTAGGAAAATTATTAATAATTAAAAACAAAACCACTAGAAAAAACTATACATTCTACATTTTTAAATGTAAATAAAAAACCATTGTTTTTTATGAAAATAAAAAAATATTCCCTAACACTACATAAAATTGTCTATTAGAATTATATACAAAAATTATACGTTTACATAAAAAAAAATTTTAAAAATAATTCATGAACACGTGCAAATTTCAATACAAAGACAATAGGACATGATAGGCAATAATATGGATATGCCAATTAAATAATTAACTAATTAATTTTATTTGAATTTGAATTTTGTTTGCACTTCTGCAAAAAAGACTAATGTACTTTTTTTTGAAATTTTTATTAAAAAAAAAAAAATATAGATGATTGTTAGCTGTAAAAATCTTTGTATTTTGGAAGTTAACCGACTTCTGCAAAAATAGGGTAATGTACTTCACACAACTAATTTTGAAATTTTCACACTTTAAAAAAAAAATCAATGCAAATGATTGCTATTTGTAAAAATCTTTGTATTTTGGAAGTTAACTGACTTCTGCAAAAATAGGGTAATGTACTTCACACAACTAATTTTGAAATTTTCACACTTTTAAAAAAAAATCAATGCAAATGATTGCTATTTGTAAAAATTTTTGTATTTTGGAAGTTAACCGACTTCTGCAAAAATAGGGTAATGTACTTCACACAACTAATTTTGAAATTTTCACACTTTTTAAAAAAAAATCAATGCAAATGATTGCTATTTGTAAAAATATTTGTATTTTGGAAGTTAACTGACTTCTGCAAAAATAGGGTAATGTACTTCACACAACTAATTTTGAAATTTTCACACTTTAAAAAAAAATCAATGCAAATGATTGCTATTTGAAAATTTTTTTGTATTTTGGAAGTTAACCGACTTCTGCAAAAATAGGGTAATGTACTTCACACAACTAATTTTGAAATTTTCACACTTTTTAAAAAAAATCAATGCAAATGATTGCTATTTGTAAAAATCTTTGTATTTTAGAAGTTAACCGACTTCTGCAAAAATAAGGTATAGTACTTCACACAACTAATTTTGAAATTTTCAAACTTTTTAAAAAAAAATCAATGCAGATGATTGCTATTTGTAAAAATCTTTGTATTTTGGAAGTTAACCGACTTCTGCAAAAAGAAGGTAATGTACACTGCCACGGCGAAAAGGCATCTGACTAAACTAGCCTTAAGAGAAACCATCTGGGCCGAAGTACTGCTTAGGTGTCGGCCTTCCACAATATAGACGTCACTAAAAAAAAATATATATATATGAGAAAACAATAATTCATATAGACAATTCTGGAATCACAAAAATTATATAATAACAAAACAAATAATTAAATATAATATGCAATAAAATAACAAAATTTATATAATCAAAGAAAAAATGAAAAAAAAAATACTGGGCATATCTAGTATATGCCGCGAAGTCGTAATTGTGTACGATAACGGCCTTTTGATCAATGCAATTAACGGCTTTTTTAACATTTTCGCTAATTTAGAAAAGGTTTTAGGAAAATTCGATTAAATTACATTGTTATTATATTACTTGATTAATAATTACGTAAAATAATTAACGAGTCATGTAATTATGCTCAATTTAACCCAAAAAAATCAGTGGAAAATATAGCAACAAATTGCATGATCGAACAATAAAATTCGTTTTTATAAAAAATAAATTAATAAATCCTAAAATAATAATCACAAATTAAAAAACACTTACCGAGACGTCATAATTAGTGAAGAAAGTTACTGAAATCTTTATTTTAATACATTAAAATATTTTTTACATATCACTCGCAAAAGCCACAGAAAGTACAAAATGGTAATTGCTACTATAAATTCCAGACAAGGCGAAATTGACTTTTTTTTTAAAATATAGTGTTGGCTATCGTCTTCCCAATGAAACACATTTTGGATGCGTTCACAGCTTTGGGTGCTTTCACAGTCTCATAAAAAAGTGGTTGACGAAAAGTCCACAACGTGGACTCCGCACAGCCGGCCTACGAAAACGCAACGTCCAAGCTGTGGACGAATCACAGCCGCGGAGTGGGTGCCGCCACGTACGGCGTATGAGTGAGTAACTACGCAGAAAAAACACTACGGCTTTTATACTCTGCCACCCGTGCGAATCCGGGACGGGTCGCCAGTATTTAATAAAAACAAACAAGGACCATGACGTATGGTTTACGACGCTTTATCAGCAGTGCTGCCACCTCCTAAGAAGCCTTTACCCTAGTTTTTACAAAAAAATACCTTAGAATTGACCTAACATAATCTAAAATACCCTAAACTTTAAAAAAAATACTTATTAATAACTAGCGGTGGTATTATCCGAGAGAAATTTTGGATAAAATTGTTTCAATTTCACGTCGACAAAAGATAATCTATGGAATAAAATTCTAACCAAACCTGTAACTATTTTAACCATCTCGACAACAAGCTGAGCAATTCACAGAGCAATTAGCTGATTTAATTAAGTTACCTTTTAATTTAATTAATAAATCGTGAGCGTTTTGTTTTTGGACACTTTTTGTTTTTACTACTTAAATTAAAACATTCTGTCATAACGACATTGTGGCACTATTCCGTTTTGGACTTTATCTGCTATAATAATTTTCTGTATTTCCAGAGAAAAAAAAACATTGACAGATGACAAAGTGTGACAAACCAGTGACAACTGGTGGCAACTTTGGTGTGACAAAGCACGAAAGATATTGCATTGCAATTGATTTTTTTCAAGATGGTAAGAAATATAATTTTCTCTATATGTAGTTGATATTTATCATTAACAAGTTCACTTTATCATGAATATTGTTCCAGTCCTTCACAGACAAGATCACTATGCTTATGGCTCGGCCAGGGGCGGACACTGCTCAAAAAGACGACGTGCCCTGGTGGATGCGTTACGCTGGCCGAGGGTTGGGAACAGTTGGCAGTTTCAGTAAGTTTATATCTTTTAAGAATTGCTTCTATGCAGTAGTTTTATCATATGTGATTTCTCATCCAGTTCCATGTCTCTGTAAATTGGAATCATATAGGTTTGTAACATGGACTCTCAGCGTGGATTTCTTAAAATAATTTTTGTTTCACTGTCTTGCTGTCTCTATATCGTCATAAAATATCCTATTTAGATGAAGCTACATAGATATTATCTAATACATTTGATATATAATGTTTTTAAAAATAATACAAAATTACTCCTTTATTTTTATGTTTTTAAATCTGTTTTTATTTAAATTTGTTACCACATTCTTTAAAGTCAATAATATGAACATATTATTTTTAAATTAACAGGAAATTATATGGTAAAAATGTTGGATAATAAAATAAATTAACTGGATTATATTGAAAAGACTAGGTAGGTACCTACCTGTATATCACAGGAAAATATAAAAATTGACCGAGTTGGCTTTCCATGCCTTTATTTTTTAACAATTTATTGCTTTTGGATACTGGTTGTTCAAACCAGTAATGAGATGGAATTATGAAAATGCTTTAAAACTTTTCATATAAATAGAATGCCTGATTACTGTTCCAAACAACTAGAAATATAAAAAATGCACAAGGTAAACAGAACTCAACCCTTTATCTAATTAGAATATTTTATGCAAATGGTTTGAAAAGTGCTATTCATAGACATGACATGATAACAAAATATAATGATGAAAAATCCATTTCAAAATAAAAAAGTAATAATAAATCATTAAAAAAAAAATTAAAATGGCCATAACAACACTGATATTGTTTTCTCTGTATAATAGGCCATTTTGAAAAATATGTATGTTTGTTACTAGTCATCTATTTAAAAGAATTGTTTGTGTTATTATTTATTATTAAATAAACACCTTCATTTAAAATAGTAAAAAAGGTAGTCAGCTATGTACTCTATTGTACAGTGCTTTAATCACAAAATTATTATTGGTATATTTAAACACTAAATAAAATGTAGGTAATATAAATTATCATTGTTGATCCTCGAAAAATGCTTCTATTACTTCTATTATTATCATTATTTTTGTATGTACATGTTGTTAATATTCTTATCAAGAAGGGCTTATCTCTTTGATTATTTTTATCTTTATAAAGTTTGTTGAATAGGCCAAAGAAAAATTTAATTTGATAAAACCTTTCACTTTATTTAATACAGTCATTTATTTGCATTTGTTTCTGTATACTGTTTAATAGAGCAAATAGTTTTTATTTGTACTTTAGAGCACTAAACATAATAATATATAATGGCATGACAGATGCTGTATTTCTTTAATGGCAAGTCATTTTCAAACAGCAAATTTATCATCAAAAATTTGACGTTTATTTATAAATGTTTATTGCTCTAACATAGTTTATATTGCAATTTGTTTCCCATTTTTTTATCATGTCTACCTGCCTGTCTCAGTTTTATAAGAGCTATTTTTAGAAACAAAATTATGAAAGAAGTAACTTTAAAAAGTTATATATTTTATTTTTCAAAATAGTCTCCTTGCCTATGATTACACTTGGTGTAGTGTTTCACCAATCTATTTATACCACTTGAAAAAAATGTCATTCGTAATCCTCGAAAAATGCTTCTGTAGCATTAATCACTTTGTCATTGTTGTTTTTTATGCCATTGATATGGTTATTGTAAACAAAAAATTTAAAGATAAATGCCGAAAAAATTGAAACAATCAAACTTTTAACATGTTTTTTTTGTAACCATAAGTTTGCGCCATCTCCTCACTTGAAATTTTTGTTTATTTCAGTAAGCTTTACATGCTCTATAATTTTAGATTATATTCAGCCGAACACGTGGTATATCATATATGGGGTGTTTGTCTGAATGTAGTTCAACTTTAAACATGTTTTTTTTCAGTAGCCGTTAGCTTGCACATCAGCTCACTTGAAACTTTTTGTTTAATTCGGTAGGCAATCTTGATATATATATATATATAGAAAATATTCATATACCTACCTACCCACAATGAAATTTATGGGTTCACTTTATATCAAAACATTGTCCATCTTACTTTCTTTTTTGTATTAGTAGTTACATGAAATAAATATAATGTAAAACCATTTAAATATTTTTTAATATTGCAGTTGCCATCATCCTTGGCCTTCTGAACTGTTTAGGCATTATTTTGCTGGATATAAGCTGCTTAATAGCGGGCATCTGGCAGATGCTGGCTGGCTTCATAGTGATAGTATGTGAAGCGCCATGCTGCTGCTTTTTCGTGGATTACGTTCAGACTTTGTCTGATAAAATGGAGTCACGCCCTTATTGGAATAAAGCGGCTTTGTACATCGGGTGAGTCTTTTTTTATACTATATTATACTAATATTATAAAGAGGAAAGATTTGATTTTTCATTTGTTTGTTATGGACTCAAAACTACTTTACTGATTTTTTAAATTTTTTCACCCATAGAAAGCTACATTATTAACGAGTAACATGGGCTATATTTTATTTAATAATTTCGTAACAACAATTTTCTGCTACATAATTTATATAATTTTTTTTTTTTTTTTTTTTCGTATTTAAGATGAAACTATTGTTTTTCATAGCAGACTTATAAATTATAATCGAAAATTGACATAATAGTTGAACATCGTATTTAAATGTTTTTTTAGTTTTACTAAGAACAATTTAAATTCTGAAAATAAGTTTATTGGGGATTAAACATTTTCGATAATGGCATAAATATTTTCATTGCTGTCATCATTGACATTTGTGACTGTCATTCACGGTTATTCAGGTCACATGACAGACAAGTAGTGACCACAGTCTCGTTTTGATAAGTGTTAACATTTCTTCTTTTATCTTTGGCAACTATCTTGTGTTCTAGACAGTTTTACCAGTGTCATGTTGGACTATATCACTTATTTGCATTCAAAAAGTTGTATGTATAGACTACAAGCCCTTGGAAAAAATTTACCTGTGAAATGAACCAACCTGAATAACGCTTAGAACACGGTTACTATATCAGAAAATAACTCTGAGCACTATGCCATCATTTCTGAGCGGTACAGATGAGTACGTGAGTGAATGGAATTTCTCAGGTACGAATGAGGAATTACGACTAATTATTAATGTACGGCTTTGTTATAGTGTATAGATGATTAAAAATAAATGTCGAAAAACCTAGTGCCGTACTAAAGTGGTGGTGCCGGAAGTCAGTGATAAGGATAATCTGCTCAGAGATAAGGGTTGCGACCCTTGGCTTTCGACCCCCTGCGCTGGAAATATGTACGGCGTTTACGGGTAAAGTATCTGTATATGTGTACAAAAAGAGTTACATTATTACGAATGCCGTACAATAATAAATGACCTATATTGCTTCTGCAATTATCGGCGAATTAAAAATTTGCACTGACTTCCGGCACCACCACTTTAGTACGACACTTGGTTTTTCGACATTTATTTTTAATCATCTATACACTATAACAAAGCCGTATATTAATAATTTGTCGTAATTTGTACCTGAGAAATTCCATTCACTCACATACTCACCTGTACCGCTCAGAAATAACGGCATAGTGCTCAGAGTTATTTTCTGATATAGTAACAGCCTTCTAAGCGTTATTCACGGTGGTTCATTTCACATGTTAATTTTTTCCACGGGCTTGTAGTCTAGTACGATTTACATCGTTTTTATTTTTAAAATGACTCCAGAAGTCATTATGTGTGTTATTTTAAATAAAACCGAACTTCTAACTTGTTATTATCTCTTTATCATTTAATAGAGGAGTTGCATTTATTTAACCTTTCATAGCTTGATGCCAAACAATTCCCAGTATTTAAAAAATATATATCTATATCATAAGGCTTCCTGTACCTATGACAATCAAACCACATGCACAAAATTCAAAGTACCCATAATTTTTTTTCCTAGCCCATGTATGTATGGGAGATGGACGTCCTTATTTCATGAATTTATTTTCTAAGAATAATAGATTGTTAAATTTGATCGCATTTATTCAGGAATCTATCTATCTATCGGGTGTGGTTTCCGCATTTAGTCCTTAATGTGGACCATTGTACGTGACAGGTTAAGTTCAGACAGTTTTATTCAGGAAAGAAACAGTCTTAAACAAAATAATTTTCTTTATACTAGTTACAAATAGACCCAGAGTACCATAAATTGATGTAAAATAGGAAGATGTGAAATTATCATACAATATAAACCCAGTTTATTTTGACATACATGCATGCTGTGGTAAAAGGACACCTATTCCTATAAATATATAACTTTTAAGACCATGTTGGAAAATTTTGAACATGCTTATTAAAGATTGTTACTTAATCAGAAATAAAATCTAGTCAATTAATGTTCTGAATTTAAAAAAAAAAATATATAAACGTTTATTAAAATATGAAGTCATTAAATATTATTTAATAATTATTAATATTATTGTAATATAAGTATTTTTCGCAGTAATATTAAACACTCCATAAATATATAAAAATGACAAATATGTACTGTTATTGTTTTTGTTAAGGTTCCATACTCAAAGGGTACCAACGGGAACCCTATTATTTCTATTATTCATTTGAACCTACACTTTACATTTTCACAAAAAATTTATTAGGTCCTACGATCGCGTTAAAAAGTTAAAAATTAAATTGGGTCCCTATAGAAGAAAATGGGTTTTTTTCACATTTTTGGTGTGGTTGGTGGTTGTGAGACCATTGATTATCCTTGAACTTTTCATGTAGAATGTACCTATCTATGTACTAGGGATGCTATAACAACAAATAATAAAAACAAAATAAAGTAATAATTAAAAGGGATCTATATAAGAAACATGTTTTTTGATATTGTACGGTGGTACGGAACCCTTCGCGTGTAAATCTGATTCGCACTTGGCCGGTTTTTATACTATTTTTAACTAGACTTCATTAAGGTCAATTAACTGTACTGTGAGAGCCAATTGAATATATTAATTAGTAAAAATGTGTGCATGCTCACTTATTAAATTTTTTGAAGACCGCGCTATACTAACGTGTAATGCCGTTAATATATTATCACATTGTTTTTGCTGTTACACTTGCTAAATGCAAAGTAGCCACACAAATTAATGACCCCGCCATAATCATGATTGGTGACAGAGTAATATTTTTTTGACTGATCAATTAGTCTATTGGTCAGAGCGCCGACTGCACACCGAAAGGTCGCAGGTTCGATCCTCGCCCGACAAATATTTATGTGCGTGAACAATGTCTATTCGTTATATGTCTGGGTGTAAAATATCTATAATGTATGAATTGTTGTATAAAAACTAAGTACTACCCTATTACGTAGCTATTAAGATTAAACGTTTTGGATCTGAGCCTTAATGACAGAGCTGACAGTGTAGAATAATAGAATTTTGGGCTACGTTTTACAAAAGTGTATTAATTATAATATCAAATTAATGTTTGATTTTTTAAAATGATTCACTGCCTATAATTTTTATTTGAAGCCATAAAACTACCAAATAGTAAAAATCAATTGATGGCCCATGATACAGCTCAACTGTTGTCCAATCTTATTAGCAACTTTACAGGGTAGATATATACTACTTGTATATCTGTTGTCTAGTTAAGTACACCATAGTACAGGTTCTGCTTAATTTGTGACTACATAACCATATGTGAGATCTCCCAGTTATATAATAATAATTATATCCATTCCAGATTGTCAGTGCCACCATTCTTCCTATGCTTCTTAAGCATGAGTACTTGGTTCGGCAGCGGTCTTATATTTGCCACCGGTATCATATATGGGATGATGGCCCTTGGAAAGAAGTATGTATATTTTATTCTACTTGAGCTGTGGTTTTATACATTTCGGGTCAGGAAAATGCTTGATTGTGTGCTTTGATAACAATACTATGCTGTTTCGGTGAATATAATTTAATATATAAATATATGGTAGTAAAATTGTTCATATTCTATTTATAATATATCTAAGTAATTGTATGAGAATAAGCACATAAAATATTTTTCAATTATTTTGAACCAGGTGTGACAAAATAAAAATAGGGCAGCTTAGATGTAACTTTTGATAAACAATAGGGAATGTGCATGTGAAGCAAAAACTATTGAACAATTAATTACGTTAAGGTTATATGATACCACTGATTTGCATACAAAATTTATTTGATCAGAAGAAATAAATTCTACAATATATTAATTTTATCATCTTAATAAGTAAAATACATTGTAAAATTGTCCTCAAACTATAAAAATATGTTCTTTTCAACAGAAACCGATTCTAATTTTGGTTTTTAAAGTTCATTATTTTCGATTTACTTACGTAAAGGGTGTCCAGTGGAAAATTTTTAACTTTAAAATTAAATAAACCAAAAATTAAAAATTATAGCTCATATTTTATTTTACCAAATTGTACAGATAAATTGCGGATTTCAATTTTTAAAAACAATATCGTCTAAATGACGTCCGTTTTTTCTAGGCACTCTTGCAGCCGGACTCTCACATTTGCAATAACTCGCGATCAAAGAGCTGGATTAAAGGCAGCAATTTCGCGGCGAATATTTTCTTGTAGGGTTTGAATCGTCTGAGGGCTGTTGTTGTAAACTTTTGACTTGAGATATCCCCATATGAAAAAGTCGCAAGGCGTGAGGTCCGGTGACCGAGGTGGCCAGGATATGTCTCCGCACATGCTAATCAATTTGTTAGGGAAAATTGCCCTCAGCTTCTCCATCAAGACCCCAGCTGTGTGTGGAGTATCCCCATAAAAAAAAGTCGCAAGGCGTGAGGTCCGGTGACCGAGGTGGCCAGGATATGTCTCCGCACATGCTAATCAATGTTTTAGGGAAAATTGCCCTCAGCTTCTCCATCAAGACCCCAGCTGTGTGTGGAGTAGCACCATCTTGCTGAAATAACGTTCTTCTGTTGTAGCCGGGAAAAACTTGCAGTTGCGGCAACAAAAACTCGTCGATCATACGGCAATAAACTTTAGCGGTGACCGTTTCTCACTGGTTAAAAAAATAAGGGCCAATTATTCCGTGAGAAGAAATGGCGCACCATACTGTCGTTTTGGCGCAATGCAAACGCTTTTGATGGCGTTCTCTAGGATTTTTTGCGCACCAATAACGCATGTTCTGCTTGTTTACGTAGCCATCGATATGAAAATGTGCTTCATCACTGAATAAAATGTTGCTAAGCGTTCGTGCTGTTCGAAAACGTTCGAGCATTGTTCTGGCCAAAATTTCGCGCAACGGATAGTCATTTTCATTGAGACGTTGCACGAATTGGATTTTGTATGGGTGCAACTTTAATTTTTTGCTTAAAATAATGTGCACTGTTGATTTTTTTATTCCTGTAGAGGCCGCAATCCTCCTAATGGATTTACGTGGATTTCGCAAGATTTCGCGTCGAACTTCTGCTACGCTTTCCGGTGTCGCTGCTGACGTTGATGGACCTGGCGGAGTTCTGTTCACCACTGTCCCTTCTTGCCTAAACCTTTGCACCCACGACCACATAAGTTGCGTGCTCGGGCCATCACTAAGTCTGCGAATATTGAAGTGCGTGCAAATATTGCGACGCGCACGAACTAACGATTCACCCGTTTTTAGATATTGCTCAACCGCCAACGCGCGGTGTGCTCCTGACCAATGACTCATCGCGACTATTGAATCCGCTATTCAAACTCATCGAACAATGTCTCCCACGCTTACCTCACCCCGCTAGTTTTTGAGCAGTTGCAGTTCAAAGTTGAAAATTTCCCACTGGACACCCTTTACATGCGAGCGAGTTTTTTCGCAAACCAAAACGGCAGATCTGATGAACGTTAGCAGAGTGTTAGAAACTCTAATTGCGGAGCGAAGGGTCGCAGGTTCGATTCCTGGCCGGGACAAATGTTTGTGTGCATGAACATGTCTATTTGTTCCATGGCTATGTGCAATTACTAGCTAGCTGATGATTACTAGCGAACTTCGTACCACCTCAAGATTCAGAACATTTTAAAACGTATATGCATTGTAACCCCTCCCCCCCCTTATTTAAATATCTATTCGTAAGTGATACTCATGTAATGCAAAAAAAAACGAATCAAAATAAGTCAGCGCCCCCTGGTGCTTAATAACCATAAAACCTATTTAGAAATCTGTTTTGGAATGTTATGCATCTAATTACAAAATTTCATATAAATCATTAGAGCCGTTTCCGAGATAGCCTATAAAAGAGAAAACAAATTGATTTTTGAACGCAGGGTGCACAGGGTTGACAGGTACGAACAGTTTGTATGAGAAAATGAAGTTGTTGGTTTTACTATATTGTAGTTTTTCTTTGCAACTTTTTCATATTTTCTCACCTTTTAAACTTTCCTTGGACTTCCAGAAATATTTCAAAACTAAAATTAGCCAAAACGGTCCAGCCGTTCTCGAGTTTTAGTGAGACTAACAAGCTTCATTTCATTTTTATATATACAGATAAAGAAAGTTTAGGTATACATATCAGTTGTTTAGTACCCCATAACACAAGCATAATACTTGCTTACTTTGGGACTACATGGTGCTGTGGGCTGTGTGGGATGTCCTAGGTATTATTATTATTAAAATTAGAACTCTTCATTGTTAGAAAGAACATATTTTAGAAATTTAACGATAAGTTGATGATGCAGTTAACTTATTAAGATGATAAAATAAACATAACAAAGTGTAGTTTTTTTTTTCTAGTCAAATAAATTTTGTATGGAAATCGGCAGTAACGTTCAACCTTAATCCAATTCATTACTGAACCATAACTGGTTCGGTTTATTTTTTTTTTTTTTCATTTCTTATGTACTGCAAATTTTAGTAATTTAAAAAACTTAAATTACGCGTCGTATTTAAACGGATTCAAATGGAACAAGACAACTGTGACAACAATGAAGTCACAGACTATTACACCGGAAGACGCTCAGCCATAGGACGCGCCCGTCTCCTCAAGTATCTACAATAGAGTTTGGCAGATGGATCGTGGCACTTACTATAAGCCTCCGCTGTCCGTCTGTCTGTCTGCCACTGGGCTGTATCGTCTGAACTGAAAATTTTCACAGAGTGTGTATTACTATGGCCGCTACAAAAGCAAATAAAAATAAAATTAAGTTAAAAATTAAGGGGAGTCCCCATACGAGAAACATATTTTTTAGCGTTTTTGGTGATTGATAGTTGTGAGATTATTGCTTACAATTGAAACTTTCACTGAGTGTGTATCACTATGGCCGCTATAACAAAAAAATAAGAAAAATAAAATAAAGTGAAAAATTGAAGGGGGTCATACAAAAAAAGGTTTTTTATATGGTAAGGAACCCTTTGTGTGCGAGTCCGACTCGCACTTGGCCCGTTTTTTTAGTACTAACAGTAGAGTGACCTAGTGAATTAAAAAATAATAAAAGCGGTTATTAGACCATATAAAGTACAATAAATTATACAATGTATCAAATACATAAATCAATTCATTCTAAACGGTTCTGGCTCAGCATGTATATTCTGGCCTCTTGAGGCAAAATAAGCTGGTTAATAATAGTATTATTGTTGAAAAATGCGTATTTCTTAATTAGTGACCATTTTTAACATATTATTTGAGACACTACATACATACATACATACATACAGACATACATACAGACATACATACTACATACACTATCACTATAAAATTTAGAAATTGAATATAATTTAAGAAAACTATTTTATGTGTATCTATCATATTTTATGTTGATATATTAAATGTATGTGGTTAATCTACTAACACTCGTTTGTGGTTTTGTGTGTTTGCGTGTGTGCGTGTTGTGACGCGAGCAGGGGCTCCCGTGACGACATGGCAGCGATGGCGGCAGGCGGGAGCACGCCTCCGGGAGCACCTACTCAGGATCACAACGTCACATTAATGGAGGACCCCGACGTTTGGCGCCCCAACTAAATAAGGCAATCTAATACTGGTCGATCAATCAGCACCCCGGCTGCCATTTGTCTGCTTTTTTTTTTGTGGTGATTGTGGCATGTCTTTGATATTCATTTCACACTATTTTATTTGATATACTTGTTAATTTTTTATTATGTTTATATCATATTTTTACTCTTTATTTAAAGTAAAATTATAAATATGTATAGTTTCCAATTTTTGTCGCTTGTGGGAAGTAATCTCTGAAACTACTCATCCAATTTAAAAAATTCATTCACCAATATTTGGAGTGGATGGACATAAGCTATATATTATCTTATCTGTCTGTTTGTCCGGGCTAAAATCCGAAATAGCTAAACCGATTTAGATGTAGCTGTCATAGGCATGTAGAAAACATTTCATAATGTTACTTTTTGTCTATACATATAAATGAAATACTTAAATGTGTCTATGATTTCAAAATGAAGGATTTTTATTAATGTGAGTTTATTTATTGTAGGATGCTTTCTTTAGTTTTGAAATGACAAATGAAGAGCAGAGAAAAAAATGATGAATATAAGAGAGGGCGATAGGAAATAGATCTCTCCCTTATCCTATTAATAAATATTTAATTTTGATTATCATGTTTACCAACATTTGGTCCACGCAGGCGAAGCCGCGGGCGATTGTTAGTTACATATTAGGCGCTCAGCGCGTTCGCGAGGAACAGTTTAAAAATATGCCGTTTTTGAAAATATAACTAGTTTTTTTTAAAGAAATATTTGAATAGAATAGATTAAATATCAGAAATCTGAATGAAACATCTAAGGTTTTTTTAATGTCCTTATTTATAATTGGAGATAAATATCCAAACTTTGAGAAAATACAGTGAAAACATCACACTTTGGATGCTTATTGACTGACCGATCGGCCGAATGATTGGAGACCCTGACTGCAGAATCAAAGGTCGCGGGTACGATTCCCGCGCTGCGCAAATGTTTGTATGCATGAACAATATGAAAATGTCTATCTATTTGTTCCATGATTGGGTGTAAAATATCTATATACGTATATATTGTAAAAAAATATTTAAGTATGTTATGTCAGTTGTCTATAGTACCCGCAATACCAGCTCTGCTTAATTTGGGACTAGATAGTGTTGTGTAGCATGTCCCAGGTATTATTATTACTATAAATAAAATATATGTTCCTAGAAATATGAATTTTTCGAATCATAACAAACTTATAGGTCGTATATAGATTGTCTTGATGTCTTGAAATAACTGGACTGAAGCCGTCATTACAAATAGTTATACATATATGGAGGTTTATATGAAAAAAGAAAGGAGATCTTTAACTAGTTAAATGTTAGGTACATTGACCGTCTCCTCAAGCCATTAGTGCCGATTTATTAAAATAATGTATTCCGATGGCTGATTGACTGCTAATGACTGACCGATTAGCTGAGTGGTTAGAGACTCTAACTGCGGCACCAAGGGTCGCGGATTCGAACCCGCCCGGGACAAATATTCATGAACATGTCTATTTGTTCCGTGTTTGGGTGTAAAATATTTGTATATATTATAAGAATATTTAAGTATGTATATCAGTTGTCTAGTATAATACTTGCTTACTTTGGGACTAGATGGCGCTGTGTGGGATGCTCCATGTATTATTATTATATTATTCCCACCCCACAATAGTTTATCCCCACTGTACAAACTAGGACATTACAATATCTGCTATTGCTGTTTGACGTTTCAATTACGCTCATATAAATTTTCAGTGATTTGAAAGATTTAAGTAGCTTTTGATATATTGCTTCTTTCTTGCTATCACATAATGCGAGTTAAGTGATTATTTGTTCACCTCGCTAGCTTGCATAGAACTAGTGAGCAAAAGTAAATTCAGTTCACTCGGTGCAGTGTTTAGAAATGTAGAATGCTATTTAGCATTTCTAATTTCATTGGCTCGCGAAATGTTCAGAAACACTCTAACATTTTATTTTATAAAAAATATTTGTATATGCTTTATTATTTATAAAAAACAATTTAATTTTTGATTAATTTGCGTTTTTAAGACTGATTGGCTGAGTGATTAGAGATCCAAATTATAGAACATAAGCACGCGGGTTTGATTCCCGCCCTATATAAATATTTGTATGCGTGAACATGTCTATTTGTTTAGTATCTGCGTGTAAAAATATCTATGTAGTTATATATTATAAGAATATTTAAGTATGTATATCTGTTGTCTCATACCCATAATACAAGCATAA
This sequence comes from Luffia ferchaultella, assembly GCA_949709985.1. Lineage (NCBI taxonomy): Eukaryota > Metazoa > Arthropoda > Insecta > Lepidoptera > Psychidae > Luffia > Luffia ferchaultella. Next base: position 25,681,926 of record OX453241.1, on the reverse strand, counting down.
TACTTACTTACTTTGGAACTAGATGGCGCTGTGTGGGATGTCCCAGGTATTATATTTAATATGTTTGAAAATATTTAATTAGTTAAAATAGATAAACATAATGTGAAAAATTAATTTAAATTTCCTACTTTCTGTTTGATGTTGTTTTAACTTAGTTACATTTTTATAAAGTTTTATGTAATGTCGTACCTAACCAAATGCACCAAAAAAAATTAACTAAATTAAATAAGGAAAAAAATAATTACTATTTATCTTATTAATTAAACCAAACAATTGTTTTTTATTACTGTGAAAGTCTAAAAAGTTCTAATTTAACATCATTATATTTGAAGAAAAAAGAAATAAGTTTCTAATGCTAGCCTATGAATACATTATTATCTATCAGTGGGAACCTATAAATAGTTGATTGTTAACCATTCACTGCTATTTTAATTTATGCATAACTTGGTTCTCCATACTATAAATAAATAAAATAAATTATTTTCAATTTTAAGAATTGCTAAAAGCGTAAGGAACGGAAAATGTCATGTAAATCTTGTTTTATTTTTCGTCCTTGTTTTTTTTAAATTACATTCAATATTAGCAACAACAAAAAAATATCCATATTTCTGTTCACCCGAGGTTGTTGCGGACTTTATCAAAAATGTCTTCCATTGCATGGCATGAAACATTATTGATGCACAATGAACCAACCTCGTAACATGATTGTTCTGTACTTGCTATCTTAGTGTCCAATTATATCTGTCTGTTTATTTATGAAAAATAATTACCACAGAGCGTCAGTTGAAGACATGCGGACGTCGGCTGCGACCATCGAGTCTGGGTTGGGTACATCGACCGCGCCGCGCTCACATCTAGTATCCAACGTGCAACCTACGAGTTTTACCGGCCCGCCGGGCATCCCGGCCGCATACTGACCACATCACACTGACAATCCATATAGAAGAGTCATCGGCATATCCAAAAGTATGTTTTGTAATATACAGGATGTTTTATTTTTTCATTAGCATAATATATTCCCTTCGAAGGTTGCTAGAGGCTATTATGTACTGAAAAAAAAACTTCAAACTCATATAAAGAATACATAGAATTTGAACACTTGTATTTCTGGCTGTGAAAACACTTAATTTTTCGATGCCATTCTTTGTCAATTTATCAATTTGTCTGATTTTCAACCTTAATATTACACTTAAATTTCCTTACTTTAATATGTGACTGTTATTACCTCTTGGATTTCCATTTCCGAAATACAAATATGACCGGGCTAAGAAATATATCACTATAGAATAATCATTTTAATCTGAATATTCGATTAGAATTAAAGTCAAATGGCTTAATTTACAAAAAGTATTTGTATATAATTATTTATATTGTAAAGTTAGTGAGTATAGTAGGGAATTCCGATTATGTTTTAACAAGTTACGATTGCGGTACATTCTATAGTTATCAGTTATAGTTCGCTGGTCACTTCCCGTACCAGCATATTCACAGTCACTCTCCAAAACACACAGACAAGTCAACCTTATAGACCACGCTTTGACAGGGAGTAGCATTCGCCAAGGCTAAGTAGTGACACTACATAACTACGTCACTAGTGAGCCGTCAGTTGTAAGCACGTCGGAAGCCATTTATATTGTCAATTTTGAACGAGCCAATGAAAACTAGCCGACTTCTCCCCGCACCCCGCCACTTTTTGGCGATTTCGTTTTCATACTGACGTTTATTAAAGCGTGGTCTATAGGTTGACTGGTCTGTGCCAAAACATTAATAAGTACTCTATTAAGGTATTTCTTTGCTCGGTACTATGACTTATTGAAATATAGTAAGGAATGTCATTATTTGTAAAAAAAAAATACTTTTGTGTTAGTATTAGATTCCTCCTAAATTAGTCTACTAATCTATAGGGCTCATGCCTGTTAGGGTGACGTCAGAAGTTTCAATTCCGATCTATCACTTGTGTATATAGACGAAAATTAGGCATTATTTAAGATTATGTCATGTTTCTGACCATTTTTTTATTCAATAATTAAGAAAAAACAGGTAGCAAGAGCTGTCAAAATTGAGTTTGCTACCTGCCTGCTTTTTTTTAACCATTATATTAAGATTTACATGTTACTTACTTTTAAAAAATTATTGCATAAGGAACTCAGCTTAAACGTGACATTTTTTCAAGTAATGTCCTAATTATGACATGCCGATGGTACTACCAGGGTTGCACTAAATACGTTACGTTATTATAATTATAATTCTTACGTTATTAAGAGTTATTATTAATGACGACCGCTTACCATTGTGTGTAGCGATTCTGCCTACGAAGCTGAGTGTCCAGAGTGGTATTTAGTGAACCCTGGTAGGGTTACACTAAATACCAGTTAGACCACAAAGGGATTTTTTTGTTTGTGGGCTTACTATGTACAACTGGACATTTTTTACTTGCTCGCGGTACTACCAAGTCTTGAGTTAGTCAAAAATTCTAACATGAAAGTGATTCCATGCCCGCGGTACACACTGTAAATGTAATTTCATATTATAATGATGAACCTAACCCAACCTAATAGATGATAATGGTTACAATTTTCAACTAACTCAAGACTCGATAGTACGACAGGCAAGTGAAGAATGTCGCGTTGTACAACCAGTTGTACATAGTAGGGCTACGGGCAAAAAAATCTCCCATGGACCAACTGATAGTACAACCCTGGTAGTACCACGGGCAAGTCATCGTCAAAATCTCATCTGCTGATATGAGTCTGAGCCTGCAAATAAAATAAATATTGTAGACATGCAGTACATTTTAAAGTACGGATCTCATAAATTTGTCGCGTCGTCGTGCGCTAAATAGCGATGGTAGCTGATATTTTGTACTGTCGTAATGCATAACTTGCATTTTATGACCAAACCGTTCAATCTATATCATATCTAATATTTATTAAAATATATATATATGAGAGTTTCGAGGTTTTCTTGTTGTAGTTACATTGTTCCGCTAGTCCACAATGATCGGTTTTATGAAAATGAAAAATATTGTTTTGGGTAAGGAACACTACGAAAAACATTAATATTCATAATCAAATTTTATTGTGTGACAGGGAAATTTTAATATTATTTATTGATATGAATATGGACTTATTAAACTGAAATTGCATTTATATGAGTTTTCTATAATAATGTAAGGAACTTTTCACTTAAATACACCAGAAAACTGAAGCTTAGAAATAATTTTAATCCTTCAAGATCGCTTTGGCGATTCTATGTCAGTTATGTGATTTTAGTATATTTGATTTATTATTTTTAGTCAGTATAGAACATAAATTGTTTTATGATTCTTTTTTCCAAATCACAAATAACACATAATATGTAATGTTAAGCAAAATTGATTTTAAAATTAAAATAATGTACTACTAGTGAGGTTGTTTTACAGATCTAGTTTAATTAAACAGCATTAATAAAATGTTGATATACAATGTTATCTTAATAGAGAGTAGGAACAAGGATTTGAACACGTATTTATCATGGTACAAGTGAAGCTTGTAGTTCATACTAGGTACAAAGTTACTTTCATAAAGCCGCAGCTATGCATTGGATCCAACGTTGGTTTCAAAATTGGCTTCAATATTGCATTCAGCTATTGCGCCTCACATTGGCTTGTGACGCTTACAAAATGCTCGCGTCCATTCCCCTAGCTTTTGATCTTGGTAGGCTGCGGCTACACATTGGATTCAAAGTTGGTATCAAAATTGGCTCCAATATGAAATGGTCAATATTGAATACAACTATTGCATGCTCGCGTGCATTCCCCCTCCGTTCCTCTAGCTTTTGCTCTTGTTAAAACACTGACTCGGTGGGGTCGCCATTGGGCATTGGACAGTGATTGGACACAATGTTCACATCATGTCCAAGACTCAGCCAAGATCGATCCACATATTGGTATATCGGCTCCGACACGTTAAATCGGTGCATACGTTAGCCCATGTATAGCCACTGCTTAAAAGAAGTTCATTTTAAAATTTATAACAATTGTATCACGATAAATGCACATAGCAGTTAGTATCTATGTAAAGTTGTTTGTAGGCAGAGCTGTTATCATATATACGTATCACGAAATCAAGACAGTAGATCATAATAAATAAAGTATTTGAATGATTTTCACATGTATCAGGGATTTCTAATTCATTTCTCCAATAGATTGTTATTGGCATTGGTTGCGTTAAGAAGATATCATGGTTGTAATGTTCAGTGAGTTATTCTGTAGATATTCATCGTTTGCCACTCTCGAATCAGCCCGCGCGATCGGCTGTGTCAACTGCCAATTTATATGCTAGGCTTTTCTCCGTGTCAGCTTCCATAGCATTGAAGCTGCTTATGGGATTGACATGTGACCTATGTTAACATTTGTATGAAGGCTTTAGTTTGTCGGGCTGGCTTACCTTTAATATATTATTTTTTTTCAATGAAATGTTTAGTGTTAATGACAAATTAATATATAAACATGGAAATATAGTCACCATCTGGAATAAAATACTATTTCAGTTATTATTATATATATATATATAAACAATTAAATTCTCACATATTATTGGTTGATGGGATAACTTCAGTGTTGGAAAATTGTAAAAGATGCAAAAGTAACAAGTGATTGGTATGGTATTTGGCAGTGTAAAAAATGCATTCCAACTTTTATAACATCGGGGTCTTGTAGACATTGTTTATACTAATTTTGATGTGTAAATATAATGAAGTAAAACATGTATATTAATTATTTGTTAGTGTCCTTAGCCAATCTATGGCATTTGATAAGACAAATGAAAAATACTTAACAGCCAAGTCTATTGATGGGCATGTATTGTTTTGTTATTATTGAAATAAAATAAAATAATGTTTTATTAAAAGCAATGAAAACAATATTACATCCACGAAATATTTTTGTAATAAATTTTTAGCTGTCACACTTTAATGGCTAAAGTATTATCGTAATAAAAGACCCTAGTCCCTAGGTAATTTTTTATAGGTTAGAAATTTGCTCACACAGCCAATATTCCTGTGAATTATTTTTTAGGTATAATATATGAAGATCGAATGAAATCGCATGAATGAATTATTTAATATAGTGCTTCCTTCAACTAAGTTTATTTAAATTGAATATTTTATTTTGTACATTAAAATTATTTTTTTGTCCCACGATTATTAATTGTTGTGGATATTTTTCCCTAATAATCAGTAATAAATCACTGTTAGATAAATTATATATAGTATGAAGTTAGTTAATGATGAATAATGTTTGAACTGTTACATCAGTGGTATGTTTAGTATTATAGTGTAGGTAAATGAAATTGTTTCTCGTCTGTTATCGAGTTAATCTTACTGTATAGGAAGCATATCTGTAATAAATGTGTGTATATTTAGATTTATTTTATTTCTGATCCATCCAGCTCATATTTAATTTGGATCCAAGTCATAATCCATGCATGGGAAATGTGCTACACTGCCTATTGTCGTAAATGAAAGAAAAACCAAAGAAGAAAAAAAGTTTCATATTTGTTAAAACTTTGTTCAATTCGATAAGCTCTACACGCTCTCTAAGTATGGCCTACGTTCAGGCGAACACCAGGTAGAGTAGGAACGGTAGATAAGGGTTTGGCAGATAGACGGCTAGGCGGTGGTGGTTATTCATGGTGAATATACATATGTATAAGGATTCAAAGTAATACATCGTTTTAACTTCAATTCATAAAATTTATCTAATTTATCTTTAGCTGGCCAATTCAAGCATATACATGTTTGTGTTCGTTAAACTCATAAATACCGAAGATAGCTCTCGTCAAATAGAACATTTTTTGTTTTGGGACAGCATGTCAATTATAGTTTGGAAATAAACTAGTAAATCTCGTTTCTGGCTCACAACTCATGAGAATCCTATTCACTTAAGTATCGTCTCTGATGGTGCGTACCGGCCGTTTAGCCGTCTATCGACCGAGCCCTTATCTTCCGTTCCTACTCTACCTGCTGTTCGCCTGAATGTAGGCTAAACTAAGCGTGTAGATCTTACCGAACTAAACAAAGTTTTAATAAATATGAAACTGTAAACATGTTTTTCTCGGTCACTGTTAGTTTGCGCCATCTGCTCACTTGAAACTTGTTTATATTGGTATGCTCTACAAGTTTAGACTACATTTAGCAGAACACTCGGCATTGTCTTGCTATGTTTTAGATCTAATTACTATGTAAATAAAAAATAAGCAGAATAAAATTGCAGAAAAATCACAAAAATGTACTACTACCACATCCGCTACTACCCCTCGCTGCTTGCGCGCCGGTACCTGCGCATTGAGTTATTCGCAGGCACCTCGGAGCAGGAAAGATTCGTGCGCAGTACTGTAAATTTCATTTCGCGTTAATTGAGGTTGTTTCACGCATTTTCTTAACATTTTAACATAACTATCGTGTTCCCGCCATTTTGCATGAGTCACTTCCGTAAACGTTTCTAATGTCAAGACAAACCTATATTTGATTGGGTAAAGCATTTGCTAAATGATGTCAATGATACGAGCCAGATATTTAAAAAAAAATATGTTTCTTGTATGGGGACCCCCTTCAATTTTTAATTTATTTTTGTTATAGCGGTCATAGTAATACATACTGCAAATTTCAGTGTCTACCTAATACAGTTCAGATGATACAGCCCTGTAACAGACAGAGGGACGGACAGCAGAGCCTTAATAATAGGGTTCCTATCAGTACTCTTTGGGTATGGAACCCAAATGATTTCAAACTTATAAATAAAGTTTATATTCTACAAAAATTACAAAATTTTATGCCAGCAAATTACCTTAGATATACACGATAGATACACATCACACAAAAGAAACCAACAATCATTACAGATTTGACATTAGTGTATGGTTGATGGTACAAATAGAATGGAACAGGGCGAAAGCAGGTACGCGGATTGTGAAATGGAATTAGTTTCAAAGTTGTTCATGGCATCATCAATTAAGAACGTTTTACTAAAGATGGGTAGAGAATGTATTTAAGAACAAGCTACAATGAATGGCCATTTTGAAAATCTTCTTGACTTTTGTGCTGGGCCTGGCTGGTATACAAATAGTGCAGTAGTATTGCTACTCTATTTATAAAATTGACTTCCTTCCAATGTAGTTATTATATTTATGAAAATAAATATTATTACATATGATAGCATACTTTGGGGACTGAAAAATCCTCACCATATCACAATGCTATCTTTTCTAGTCTCCAACTAAAAGTAGTTGAAGTTGGATGTTTTAACTGAATTATTATTACAAAATGTTAATTAATGTTTGTCTATATATATAAAGGGTTTATTTAAAAAAAGTCCTTTTATTGTTTCAATATTTTTATATTAAAAAACTCACAGAAAAAAACAATTCCTATAATACTTTATATACATTTTGATAACATTATTTAGATACCATATTATAGACTATACAGATGAACTAACCTAAAGCTCAGTTTTAAAGTTAGTAGATGAAGGCCATAATACAAAAAAACTTTAATTTACACAAACTTGTATATGAAATATCTTAAAAACTTAATTAATTAAATTTGAGGAAGCATAAACTTTTAATCTGATAAATTTAATTTGTAATAAGGTTTGCTATTACTTGTTAGGTAAGTTTTCATTAGTGTAATTCAGCTATGTGGTGACCATGATTTGGCATATGTTGATGAAAGTGAATATGCACATTCTTAGTCTATTATTTTTGAAATTGTAAAGGATGTGTAGGGAAGATACCAATACTATGTGACCCATTTTTTAACCCCTCGGTGACCTCATTGTATATGCCAAGCCCCCCTCCAACCTGTCTTTTTCACGTAGTAATTCATAAATATGGTTTCAAATCATTTTTGCAAAGTTTTAAAAAATCATTTAGCTTATACTTGTTTTTATTAATATGGCACTTGTCACATGACACCAAAAGTGCGTGCATACTTTCAAATACAAGTAAAAAATGTATGTAAAAACATATTCTAACAAGAATTTAATTTACCAAACAAGTCTTTTTGTCTTTTCAGAATTATTTTCTTAGGGGATATTGACTATGTAATAAAGATCTAAGCCTCTCCCTCGTCTCTGCAACCAAATGTGGTATTTTGAAGATCTCCCCTCACGCGCCTAAATAAGTCACACCATCGTACCCCCTAAATATGGGTCAGCCGAAACCCCTGTCTTCCGATGCTGTAAGGTCATCACATTTGTCTTGTTTCATTTAGTGCCACTTAAATGGAAACAAGAAGAAATGGAAGAAACAAAATAAACCATTGTAATTCAGTACTGAATTACATTAGGAAAAATATTTCAACAGTTTTTGCTTTACATGCATATTCCTTATTGCATAACATTCAAGAACACAAATTAAAATAAGATCCCAACATGCAGAATTCGCTATTTAACAACTATGTATAATTACGTTAACTAAACAATTCTTTTAAACAACTTTTTTAAACGATATTTTTAAGTGAAAACTCAATATCCAGGTGTAATATAATTCCAAAATTAAAAAGCATTTATATAACTAAAACTGGTAGATTTTCCAATACATCCACTCATGTGCGTCAGGATGGCGGTACAAAGTGGTACAAGGTGACCGTTTAGGATTGTGATTATACTGTAGATTTAGTACCTAATTTGTACTATTTAGTACCTTTCATCAAAAAATTTGTACCTGCCTACTTTCAAAAATATTTGAGATTTAAAGTGTACCGCCATTCTGATGTCAGGATGGCGGTACATTTTTCTAAATTAGGTACTTCTATTATTTAAAATTACATTTAGAGTTATCAGATATTTAGTACCTAATTTGTACCTAAACATATATAAAATCCACATATCCAAGTCAAACCGTTAAGTAGTATTCGTCAATATAAACTTTACGGCCATTATGACGTCGGGATGACATCATTATCAAACTTAGGTCAGATTAGGTGCTCTTATTATTTAAAAGTATATTCAGAGTTATGATATATTTAGTAAACATATATATAAAATCCACATATCACAGGCCAAACCGTTTAGTAGTATTCATCAATATAAAGTGTACCGCCATCCTGACGCTTATGAAATTCTCAAACCTAGCAAGATATACGTAAAAGAGTACAAATGTTATTAAACAGGAATTTAGTACCTAATTTGTACCTAACAAAAATATATAACTTCAGTAAGTATACAGTATTTTTATAAATATATGACGAATAAACGATAAGTTAGACCAAATAATAGAAGTACCTAATTTAGAAAGTGTACCGCCATCCTGACATCAGAATAGCGGTACACTTTAAATCTCAAATATTTTTGAAAGGAGGCAGATACAAATTTTTTGATGAAAAGTACTACATAGTACAAATTAGGCACTAAATCTACAGCATAATCACAATCCTAAACAGTAACCTTGTACCACTTTGTACCGCCATCCTAACGCACACCAGCCTATCTGTTGAACATATTATTTAGGGTTGGTAATTAGGAAAAGCCACCTGGATGCTTTTTGATCCATTCAAGATTCGGCCAAGATAGATTGCTGGTCCACCATTCACAATTCGTAGATTATGTTAGGTTAGGCTTGTATGAATCAATGCGAGGTGGAGCGACAAGCCATGGTTTTTTAGCACTCATAGAAATTCTTAAAGTTTCATGGCCCCTCCCCAAAGGTATAATTTTAGGGTTGGGTTTTTGGGAATCCATAGAATTGAATGAAATGTTTCATGGTTTTCCTAGTACAACTCATCACTGGTACACTTGTTATGATTTCTGTTTGAATATTGCTCCCGTTATAGTGCCATGTCTTTGTATGAGACACTGACTTCTATCAGACTCAAAATTTACCGTGGGAGGCTTTAAATTGGGCTGTATTTTACATGCTTGTTCTGATATAGCGACGATGATGCCTGCGGAATCGACATGGGCAGAACCCTTGACCGCTAGACATAAGCCTTGGTGGTCAGCGAATATACATCCTGTAACGTTAGGCGTTGCCATAATCTCTTCTGTCACTTTTTCTAGTTCTGTTTCCATGTTAAACTATTTACGAATTTCGAAAACACAAATTTTCGATAGAATAAATTGTAATCACAGATTGGAATATTTCACTGTATTTCCGTCTGTTTCCGTCAACGTCAATTCGTCTATTCAATCGAATTCAATCAACAATTGTTATTTGTCAGTCTTGTCAACGAACGTAGTCAGAGAGTCAGAGTGACCAACTTAAAACCTCTGAGTTAAAACCCTACAATAAAAAGCAAAAAGCCAAAATAATGCCAACTTTATTAGAGATAAATAAAAAGGTAGATAACTAAAAACTGAACTTTTCTTTCATATATAATTATATTTCTTCGATATTTTTAAACACAAGAATCTACCAGGCCTTAAATTAGGGTTCTAATGATATATCGAAATATCGAAATTAAACGCGTAGTACCTAACATCGATATTTAAAAGTTGGATATATTTATTGAACATGGATATTTATCTGGTTTCGATATTTATATCGATATAAATTTATCGATATTAAAAACATCTTTCATTCTTTAATGAAATATGATGTCAGAAAATCTTAACAGAAAGTCTATTTCATTACAAAATTTATTATTAAACGAGATTTTACTCTAAAAGACGTGAAATTTTTTTCGCTTTCACTTTTCATTAGAGTTGCACCGAAATTCGTTTCGGTTTAACCTGCCCAACTTCAGCAGGTTGAACCACTTTCGGTGCATCTCTACTTTTCATGTACGAGAGGTATCATAAATTTTTTTTTATATCGATATTATCGGCTTAAAACGGTCGATATATTGAATGTCGATACTCTCCTGGTTTCGACTTCGCTGTTAAACATAAATATTTACGCTCTATGGCATTACATTAAAGTTTATTTTTCTCCGTCTGTTAATAAAGTAGAAAACCGAACCGAATGAGATAGCTAAAAAGTCGCTCGTTCTTGTTTAGCAAGTTGCCAGACCCAAATGAACTTTCTACGGTAGTCAAATAATATACATTTATGTTTTCCCTGGTTTTCCCAATTTAGTTGTTTGCGTTTGAAGTAGATGGCGTTGCAGGCCATTATAGTTGTCAATGCCGATTACCTTACCATACCATCAGCCCATTACTGCCCCACTGCAAGTGATGTAAGGGCTTAGAGCTTAATCCACCACGCTGCTCCAATGCGTGTTGATGGTTTGTAACGATTGTCATATATTAACTGACTGACTGACCGGTTGGCCGAGTGGCTAGAGACCCTAATTGCGCAGCCGAGGGTCGCGTGTTCGAGTCCCGCCCGGAACAAATATTTGTGTGCATGTACATGTCTACTTGTTCCGTGTCTGGGTGTAAAAGAATTTGTATTATGTATAGTATATTATTTAAAAAAATTAATATTATAAGTACGTATATCAGTTGTATAGGTAGTATCCAATAATACAAATATTAAACTTGCTTACTTTGTGACTAGACTAGACTAGATGGCGCTGTGTGGGATGTCCCAGATATTATTATTATATTAATGGCAGGACTGACGGCTTAACGTGCTCTCCGAGGTGACAGTAAAGTTATGTAAGTACATAAGTTAGAAAAACCTCTACAGAAAAAAACTAATTGGTTAAATATATTTCAGATGAGACGTACGGTATAATGTATTTTTATTTAGAGGGTGTGTTGTGTGTTAAATAAAAAAAAAATGTTTAGTATAATGCGTATAATGTAAATCTGTAGATATACAGATTTACATTTAGTTGTTAGCGTTTGAAGTAGATGGCGTTGCAGGCCATTATAGTTGTCAATGCCGATTACCATATCATACCATCAGCCCATTACTGCCCCACTGCAAGTGATGTAAGGGCTTAGAGCTTAATCCACCACGCTGCTCCAATGCGTGTTGATGGTTTGTAACGATTGTCATCTATTAACTGACTGACTGACCGGTTGGCCGAGTGGCTAGAGACCCTAATTGCGCAGCCGAGGGTTGCGTGTTCGAGTCCCGCCCGGAACAAATATTTGTGTGCATGTACCTACATGTCTACTTGTTCCGTGTCTGGGTGTAAAAGAATTTGTATTATGTACCTATAGTATATTATTTAAAAAAATTAATATTATAAGTACGTATATCAGTTGTATAGGTAGTATCCAATAATACAAATATTAAACTTGCTTACTTTGTGACTAGACTAGACTAGATGGCGCTGTGTGGGATGTCCCAGATATTATTATTATATTAAGTGCAGGACTGACGGCTTAACGTGCTCTCCGAGGTGACAGTAAAGTTATGTAAGTACATAAGTTAGAAAAACCTCTACAGAAAAAAACTAATTGGTTAAATATATTTCAGATGAGACGTACCTACGGTATAATGTATTTTTATTTAGAGGGTGTGTTGTGTGTTAAATAAAAAAAAATGTTTAGTATAATGCGTATATTGTAAATCTGTATATCTACTTATAGTATAAATAAAATCGTAATGTCTGTCTCTCTGTTCCAGCTAATCTCCGAAAAGGCTTAACCAATTTCAATGAAACTTCATAGATGTGATAAAAAGGTTGTCAGGAGTGGCATACGATACTTTTTGTTTGTCCGTCTGTCCGTTCGTTGGTCGGTTCGACCGTTCGAATAGATCTCCAAAACGGCTGAACCGATTTCAATTAAACTTCACAAATGTGATTAAAAGATTGTCAGGAGTGACATACGCTACTTTTTGTTTGTTTGTCTGTCTATTTGTCTATTGAAGCTAGACTCCTAAAAGATTAAACCACTTTTAATGAAACATTGCAGACATTAAAAAAAAGGTTGTCAGGAGTGATATATTAGGTAACTTTTTCTCCGTGTGTTTATCTGTCTGGTTGTCTTGGGCTAATCTCCAAACCGACGGACCGGTTGGCCGAGTGGTTAGAGACCTTAACTGTAGAGCCGAGGGTCGCGGGTTCGATTCCCGCCCGGGACAAATATTTGTGTGCATGAACAACTTTATTTGTTTAGTGTCTGGGTGTAAAAGTATCTATATATGTTTATATTATTTATAAAAGCTTAAGAGGTGTCAAGGGACACCTGGATGGAACGAACTTCCTTTCGATTAATTAGTGAAGGAATTGTAATAAAATTTTATTTTTTTTAAGTTATAATAATATTTTTTTATTATTAACAAATATAATGTAATATAAACTTAATCAGTAGGCTCAATTTTAGTAATAATTGGCTTGTGGTAACTGAAGTAGGAAACATATGTTTGGGATGCTATTTTATTTAAATGTTTTGAAAAAACTGCATTATATTTTGTTGTTGATTCTGCTGGATTATTGTTTATTCTTAAATCAAATTCTTCCTCTAGAAACTGTAGCAATGGTTTTGATTTTTCATTACTGAAGTTGATTTTAAAATCACCGGCCAAAATGAGTGGAAGTTTATTTAAATTTTTGTTGTATCTGCTAAGTGTTTGAGATACATCTTTAGAATACTCTGGCAGTGCTCGATGAATGAAATCCTGAATATCTATTAATTTGTTATTTGGTGAGACATATGCCATGACTGCCATGATTAAGGTAACGCTGTTTTAACGAATTATTTATTAATTTTTAAATAATATTATTTATATTATTTAAATATTTTCGTTAATAAATAAATTAATTAATTAATTTTCGTTAAGAGAAAGAGAGAGAGAGAGACAGACAGACAGAAACACGCGCACGCCGCACGGCTTACAACTATAGCAAAAAGTGTTGTTACAACTTTTGGTCTTAATTTTTTCCGTCTAGCCCCCTTTCGCAACGCGCGATAAGGAACTTCGTTCCAAAATTATAATATTTAAGTATGTATATCAGTTGTCTAATACTTACCCCATAATACAAGCATAATATTTGCTTACTTTGGGACTAGATGGTGTTGTGTGGAATGTCCCAGATATTAAATTACTATGAATGGTTAAAAATGAATTTACAGTTTCTCAAAATATTCGCCGTTACCATAAATACACTTTTTCATACGAATAAACCTATTTTTAAACCATTTACTCTAATGATCTGTGATGCCAACGCTCCTCCCTAGTGACTTCGGAAACATGTTTTTCATATTCTTGGACAGCCTCTTTTGCTGATAAAAATCGTTGACCGCGTAATTGGTTCTTAATTTTTGCTAACAAAAAAAGTCACAAAGAAGGTCGGGACTGTATGCAGGTTTGCTCGATCATAAGTTCTACGTTTTTATCCTTATAAAAAATATTTGTCTGTCTGGGCGTTATTGTCGTGGTGCAAGATGATACGACGCTTAAGGTTATTTTTACGGAGTTTATCAATAACTTCTGGCAAACAAATGGCCGTGTACCAATCACTAGTCACAGTACGACAATTTTTCAAAGCAACACGTAGCCACGCGTCCAATTTTATTAAATAAAGAAGTAATCATCCGCTTAGAGACACTTCGCTCGTGCGAGTTTCACTTTGGTTGGTTTCAGCTCATATCGATAGACCCATACGGTCGATTGCTGCTTTGTTTTGGGGTCGTAACAATAAATCCATGTTTCGTTAGGTACCTGTTATTATGTCCTATACCGAATTTGACGCTCCTTCCTTGAATCTGGTATAGTTCGCCTCAAACTTTATGGCGGATCGGAATACAACGCTTTAAGCGTTCTTGCGCAGGTACAGTCATGGTTACTGCGACGCGACTCGTGCCTATGTTCGGATCCGCCATAAAGCTTGATTGGAACTATACCTACCGAAATTGTTTCATAGAATTATTACTTTGTTGATGTCAAATACCGGATATGTTGTTTTACGTAATTACTACTGAAAGACGTTAACCAACTTCCAGAACCAATAAAATAACGAGTTTTCGAAACGTGTTTAAGAAACTCTGAGCAATTAAAGTGGGTACCTAACCTAGTCTAGTAGAATTTATATATGATTAATAATAAACATTGTATGAACGACCTTCCATTATAACAGGTTAATGATATATGAATAACGCTCTGCACTTCAGGCAACAGTTACACTTCCGGTGAAACTATTGTCTGTTACTATTTATTCTATTTGTGTTATAGCACCACCAATGTATTATCGTAATGACTTAACATTTACATAAATATCGATCTTTGATTTCTAAGTAGATCGATTACGTTTTTGATTATGAAGAATCCATCTAATTATAATAAACTAGCGACCGCCCGCAGCTTCGCTTGCGTAGACTACAAATTCCTGTTATAGGTACTATTAACGTTCGAGATGGTTTATACGTACTTTTTGCTGGAACCAATTTTGGTCACACCCATTCAAACTTTCAATCTTCATTCCCCTTCCACCCTTTAAAAAACCGATACAATTTTTCATCTCCCGTTTCCCACCCTTAAAATGTGGAAATCTAAAAATCCTGAAACACGTCATTATTTAAGTCCCTCCATTCCCATCCTTAAGTTTGAAATTTCTAAAAAAGCCTTTCTTAACTTAATGCTCACGTTTTAAAATAAACTTATGTTCCAAATTTAAGCTTCCTAGACTTAGTACTTTCGGCTGTACGTTGCTAGATCAGTGAGGCCAAACGACAGACAGATAGACAGACAGACAAAGTTTCATTAAAATCTGTTCAGCCGTATTGGAAATTAGCTCGAATAGATAAAATTGAATTTTATTTATTTATTTATTTATTTTTTTGTAGGAAGATCAACAGCAAACTATTATATACTAGATTTACAAATAAAAACAAAAAGCCAATTACAGATCCTCACAAATAGAATTAAATTAGTAGATCGATGGAGTGAACAAATTTTAAACACGTACGTGGTCACTTAGTTTATAAAATTATAGTTTAACTGATAAAAAATTACACATGTATACATAAGTAAGAAGAAGAAGAAGAAAAAAAAAAAGAAAAACTTATTCGAAGAAACTCCGTGATAATTCGCGCCGCGTCCAACCCACCCTGCCATCAAATATGTCAATATCGACTGTTTTGGAGATGTTATTAAAATTATTGCAAGCTCGCCACAGATATGTATTCTGCCTATAATTACTCGATACGATAGGTGTAAATAAAGTTGGGGAATGTCTAAGGAATCTAGAGGGAACATTTAACTTTACATTAGCTAAGAGATCAGGACAATCGATTAAACCCAAGACAATTTTCTGTAAAAAGACAATGTCTGCAATATCACGTCGCCTTTGCAGTGGCAGCAGATGATGTTGTTTACATAACTGGAGGTAAAGTTCACTATTATAGGGGATAGCTAGTTTACGACATAAAAATTTGATAAACTTCTTTTGTATGTTTTCGATACGAGAAATGTAAATAAAATATCGAGGACTCCAGATCTGTGAGGCATACTCTAAAATGCTGCGAACGAAAGTGCAATAAAGTATTTTTAAAGTTTTTGCACTTTTGAAACAAGACGAGTTGCGCATTAGAAACCCAAGAGCTCGTGAAGCTCTTGCCACAATACTATTGATATGAACATCAAATATCATCTTCTGATCGTGATGGACACCAAGATCCCTGATCGATGTGAGACATTGAGAATTGAATAGACACATAGACGTACAGACAAAGAGACGGACAAAAAGTAGCTAATGTCAAATCTCTTGACAACCTTCTTTCCCGTCTGCAAAGTTTCCTTAAAATCTGTTTAGCCGTTTTGGAGATTAGCTTAAATAGACATACACGTACCGACAGACAGACGGACAAAAAGTGACATTTGTTAGTTTTAACGACTTTCCTTTCATACTTGTGATGTGTCATTAAGATCAGTTTAGACAGATGGACGTACATACAGACATACAAAAAGTTCTGTATGTCATATATGGAAAGGATGTAGTCTTTTGATTTGATTGAAGTGTTTTATATATGTAAAGTTTCATCAAAATCGGTTAAGCCGTTTTGGCCGAAGCCGATTTGCTCGAATAGACAGACAGTTCGTTTTCAAAGTCTATTGGTTTGGAAGTAAAAAGTTAACGAACAGAGGCAGACAGCTAATTTTTCTCCCGCTATATTTTTCGAAGTTCGATAAAAACTGCTAAGATATTAATTTAAATTGTATGATGTAAAGGGCAATTATAATATGCATGAAATGCTTAAGACAACTAACGTATTTAATTTGATAAGGATTAATATCACGTATAAAAAACATCTTCGCAAATAGTATATTATGTTAGAACAAATTTGATTGTCATAAAAAAGGTAAGCATAGTAAGCTAACCTTAAAAGATACACATATGCTGTCGCGGACTTTTGGTTAGAACTTTTAAAGGGGAACAATTCCGTAATACATGATTTTTGCTTAACATCAACCGTTTACGCAGCGCGCGCGACGGAAGCTCTCAAAAGGAATAATTTTTCCCGTTTTTGCAACATTTATCATTGGTGGTCCACTCCTATTAGTCGTAGCGTGATGTAGTATAGCCTATACAGGATGAGATTTTACTGATCAGCCAAAATGTTCCTAGATGTTAGGTATCACCAATACACCTCATTACGTAAATAAAAATATAGGTCAAATATTTATAATCAATAAAAATATCCTAAATATTTTTTAATAAAATTTGGCTACCTTCTGCTTACACTCTACCCACACGTGCCGCGCGCCAGCTGATTCCCACCCTTTTCGTAGCGTGCCCCCCTTCCGCACTCAATGACCTCAGCTCAGTCAGCCACGCGATTCTGTATCGGACGGCGCAAGTCGTCCGCGCTTCAATAATGTATACAAATCGCGAATATTATGAAATGATGAAATGTTACATTTTAGTGGACAAACTTTACGCGGCGCCCAAAGACTGTATGAAGAAATAAGCCTGCCTCAGCTTCGCAATCAAGGTTTACACAATGCCACGGTACCGAACTGTCAAACTATTTGGAAGTGCGAATCAGTGCAAATGTTTGGGCCGGGGTTATCGGTGATAAAATATTAGGGCCCTATTTCATAGAGGGCAGACTGACCGGAATCACGTATCTTCAAATGTTACATACAGTAATATCTGATTTTATGGACGACGACGTCGCGCTCGCAATAATAGCACATCGCGAGTTTTATTTTCAACACGATGGTGCACCATTTGTTAAAGTAGGTAATTTTTTTTATATGGTAAGTGGATTTTAACTCCATTTTTTAATGATTGTACATAAGTTGATTCAAATTTTTTAAATACGCCTGATTGCGAAAGGAAAAAGGACAATTGTTAATCAATTATCGAATGTACGAGTACATTGATCAAAGTAGATTAGGTATGTACCTATTCATTTTTTCAATTTCATTTATTTCGATTCGATTTTAATCGCAAATAATAACTACAACAAGCCTTTTGCAATTTGACGGTCCTAAGCCCGATAAGTATGATGAAGGGAAAATTTGCAACATAAGGAGCCGCATTTCTGAAACTCATTGATGATGTCATCAATTTGAATCGTTCCCTAGGCCTTGTCAAACCAAAATTTTCAAGAGAGTTTTTTACGACTGAGTAGGAGCCTTCATAAATGAGATCATTCGATAATCATGAATTTTCAAAAATACGACGTGCTAGTATTATCTATGGTGCTATACTGCGAGTGCAGAGCGAAAGGGCGGAGCTTGGGGAATGTGGGCGGGGCGCGTGCACGTGCACTGGCGTCCTCGTGATATGACTAGTAATATTGGTAGTTTTGGGAAAGGTTTACGTAGGCTTAACTGAATATTTTCCCATTGAACGATACTAAAAGGGAACAAGACGGCCAACGGATTTTTATCAAAGGTCATCATATTGAAGTTTGGCTGGTCATAAAAACCTCACCCTGTATATAGCCTTCCTCGATAAATGGACTATCCAACAAAAAAATAATTTTTCAATTTGAACCAGTAGTTCCTGAGATTTGCGCGTTCAAACAAACAAACAAACAAACTCTTCAGCTTTATAATATTAGTATAGACTAGCTTTAGCCGCGGTTTCGCTCGGGGGGTCTAGTTCTACTGGGGGACCTCTTTTTTCGGGATAAAAAGTAACCTATGTTACTGTTCACCTTATTACCTATATGCAAAAAATTATAGCTATGCTGGCATAACTGTGCCCGGTACAACTGTGTACGTACCTAGTCCACGCGAGCGGAGCTTCGGGCGGGAAGCTAGTCCGAAAATAAAATGTACCCATAGACATAAAGTCAGGACAGGCCGTATAGAACATTTCACAATACGAACGGCGGCCTCAGATCGTAATTGTTACATAACGCCATCTGTTATTATTCATTAGAACTACGTAGTCGGTTAGCAATCAACCTATTATTGAGACATCGATGTATCCTTGTCGGGACGTACTTAATTGAATGTAAACGTCTACATACATAATTATGTATTAACATTAAAGGATACGTTTCACAGTGTATGGGCATCTGGGCTAGAACATTGTACAGTACTTCAAAAATACATAATCAAGGAAATTAACAAGTTTTACTACGAATTCCAGCAATCTGGCATGTTTTGTAGCCGCACAAAATGTTTTTTAAGTTAAACAATTAAAACACTCTGACATGAAAATGGTGGTATATATAATGACAAACAAAACTGTCACATATCTGCAATCACCTTATAGAGCGACTTTATATTTTGTAATTTTTTTTTTCCATAAAATTTGTTAATCCATAAAATTTTATCAAAATTAATAAAAATGATTATTATTAATATTATATTATATTCAATATTATTAATGATAGGTTATCTAGGTATGATTTTTTCTTCATATAAGTACGATAAGAAACCAGAAAGAACTTAATTTTAGAATGAAAAATACGTATATTATGATTTTTTATTACAAAAGAAAATATTATAGTGTGTTATCATTAGCCGTCAAATAAAACTAGTTCTTTAGATTTTTGTAATGTTCACTATAATATGTACCTATTAGTTCAAATCTTTATTCCTAACTACATACATGGACGAGACGCCCTTACAAGGTTAAACCGTATGCAGTGTAGACGCGCGGTGCGTGGCTGTACAGTGGTTCTCTGACCGAACATATTTTTTGTCGAGATAAGTTTCCTACATCTCTTTCACACATGAAACGTGTACTGCATGTGTGAAAGAGATGGACGCCTAACGGACGAACAAAAAATTTGTTCGGAGTAGGTTTACTGTGCTATGGCGAACGATAAATCTCGAAAATGGTATTTAATCAATAACAAGTTAAGAGGGTACTATTTGTACATAATTTTTTCTCACCGATGATAAGAAATGTAATTTTTTTTGTTTATTGACCTTCCTATCATAGTTTGTGCAACCTAACACAACTTAATTTGGCATTTTTACGAATTAACAACGACGTGCACGCGACGATGTTCCGAGCGTGACTGAGTTGACGAGTGTCCTAAAACTGGAAATTAGGACACTTAACGTGGAGACATTGAGACGCGTTGTTCGGCCGGTCCTTTATTTATGTCTATGAATGTACCCCATATAACGCGCTGATAATGTAGCTTTTTAAGAAACACACAAAAAATCACATCTTAGGTATCAATAAGATCTCAGCGCCTAATATTTTGGTCTACACCGGCAACAAAAACAGACTTTGCTCAGAGAGCCTATTCGTTCCTGGGCCCATATATATACACGAAATTGAATAAAACCCTAGACATAATAAACTGCACTAAACGCATTTGTAAATCAAAATTAACGGATTATTTCTTAAGCCTAGATTACACACAAACAGAGGATATTCTACACACATTCAAATAGCACTCAAATCTCTTCCTATTCCCATTTTGTAGGCACATGCACTCTTCTCACACCCTCATCATACACCCACACACCACACACCCACACACCCACACACTACACACCCACACACCACACACACACAAACATTCACACAACACACAGCACATCGCTCAATTCAATTATTGTCAACCCAAACTAAATTAATATTGGCTATATATTTCCTTTATGTATATTGGTTTAAGTGCATTGTACAAAAAAAAAAAAAAATTATAATAATTTAAGTACCACTAGAAGTGACTATCTCTCACAACACAGGGAATCCTAGTGTGAGAGATACGGCACATAATATTTTATAGTTAGTGTTGCATGCAATGCTTTCTCTTTTGTTACGATAAATAAAAAAATAAATAAATTTCATCTTTCCTTTTTTAATCCCCGACAAAAAAGAGGGGTGTTATAAGTTTGACGTGTGTGTGTATCTGTGTATCTGTCCGTGGCATCGTAGCTCCCAAGCGCATGAACCGATTTAAATGCGGATTTTTTTATGTGAAAGGTAAATTAGTCGAGAGTGTTCTTAGCTATGTTCGATGAAAATCAGTCCAAGATGGCCGCCACCACAAATTGGCGCATATCATATTTCTTCACTACTCCATCAATATCGGTATAAAATGAAAGGGATTGATTAGTAGAATGCTATACACTATGACAAATTTCAAATCAAAGACGGCCGCCACCGCAAAATGGCGAATCACATTTTTTTTTTCTTCACTACTCCATCAATATGGGTATTAAATGAAAGGACTTGACTAGTAGAATACTATACACTATGACTAATTTCAAATCCAAGATGACCGCCACTACTAACTGGGGAATTACATTTTTTACACAAATCCCTTAAAATGGGTAGCAAATGAAAGGGCTTGATTAGTAGCATAATGTTCACAATATTGAAAGGGAATGAGAAATATTAATAACTAATGAAATGAAAATTAAAAACTTGAAAATTATTTTTTTGACTGATCATGTAGTAATTATTAGGTATTTTAAGTTTACTTAGAAGTCCCCGACGCTTTTAAGGAAATCATTAGACAATGAACCTGACGACGAAATGACAACCGCTTAGCCTAGTGGGCAGCGACCCTGCCTGCGAAGCTGGAGGTCCCGGGTTCGAATCCCAGGTCGGGTCAATATTTATATGATGAATATTAATACTGGCACCGGGTCTTGGTTGTTATATGTATGTGGTGTCTTCGCTTGGTGCCCAAAATACAAGCTAATGCTTGTTTGGGACCTAGACGTTGTTGTGATTGTGTGTTTTATTATATTATTATTAATGAACAGACTTGTATTATTTCACACTTTTTAATGGTTAGTTTTTTTTTGTGTCGGGGTTTTTTAAAATTTTTTATTTAATTTTTATTTCAAAATTTTTAAAATTTTATTAAGTTAAACGAATTTCTACATGATCAGAAAAAATTATTATTTTCAAGTTTTTATTTATCGATTTTATTTAACAAGTCGATTAAATTGTTAAAAATAATAAGCTAAACAGATGAACTTCTATTCCATTCTTAAGGGCGTAGGCTTTTCATACAAAAAAGATGGTTCAGCCCGTGTCTAATCCTCGCTATTCAATATTCACAGAAAAAATATATGTAATAGGAGAAATACTGTCACAGAGTGGTACCTGTTTTTTTTTTTATATATCTTGTGTAGTTGTTTTAGAATAAATTTTTGAAAAACATGATTTTTGTCGGTTCTTCGTTTTTGAAAGTAATGAACCGTAAATTCGATATTAATGAGAATTGAAAAAAAAAGCTACCACCCTAGGGACATTCTTTCCTAATGATCCTGCAAATATTGGTTCCGATTCATACACATTTCAGGGCTGAAAACAGTCACGGCCCGCAAGCGGTTTCGACGAGTATTTTACAGGTATTTTTGGGAATTTACTCTTGTCATCTCTGTCACTCAGGAATAAGTCAGAGAAAAGGCATTGAAACGGAGATAGCGATGCCAATCGAAGCCGCGGAGAGAAAGACTATCCCTTTAAATGGACACCGCAATCTCCATTGTGCCATAGGTCACACATGTTACACGTACATGGGGTCGGCTTTACAAAGAGGGAATAAGACTTCAACATTATAGTAAACTGAAAACAGTGAAATACGCTAAGAGACACTGTTTAACAAAAAAAATACCACGAAGAAACTAATAATACACCGACAAATAGCAAAATAAAATAAAATCATTAGATACTTAAAATAAATTTTAAACACGAATAATAACGCACAAAGCCGCCAATATATAAGAATATTATAATAACAAGATAACACTATCACAAAAAAAAAAAAAAAAATTGATAACACTGTTTATTTAATATACGGTAATTCAAATTAAAAGAGTGCCCATATATTCGATTTTCATTGTTTTTTTTTTAATTTTACTCGGGTCTTAGGGATTATCTTAGGTGTTTTTTTTTCCCAATTTTTTTTTTAATTATAAATAACTTTCCTCTCGAAAAAATAGTATTAAATGGATATAAATTCACTCAAGACATACAAAAAGTCATTACCTACTTAAACAGAAATGTCGTTCCTTCTTTATAAAGCCGAGTCCCTACATGTTATACTATAGATTTTTCAGACACTTCATAGTTCATTGGTCAGCTATTCAATATGCAGAACAAACAATAGGTACACGAGAAAGTGCGGACGAGTCCGACGACGCGACAGACGCAACACATCAAATACCTACTACATACATGCGCTATCCTAACTAATGCCAGTTTGCTATAGACTTTACTACACGGTAGTACGGTTTGCGCGTACTTAGAACGTATTTGCGCGGGAAACTGCTATTTTATAAAAAATAAAAGTAATATTTCAAATACATATTATTTTAGTGTTAAAATGTTGCTAATATTGGCGGGAATCGGAACAGTGGCATTGGCTGTCTTGCTTTTTGATTCCCTATGGTCAACCGTTGAGCTGATCACCTCATATCTGACGCCATACTTTTTACCTGCGGAAGTACATAACTTGGCAGCAAAATTCGGTCCTTGGGCAGGTTAGTTTTTTTCTCCATGTAATATTTTAATAGGTAGACACTATGAGCAAGGGTAATTCATAAGGTAGCGGAAATTGTTAGCGTGTGGTAATTTCGTAATCCAATACGCCGGTATCTGTTTTCATTTAAAAGAAACTAATGGCCTGGGCCTGTCCTGTAGTGCGTTTACTTATTTAATACGATATATTATTGTATAAAATTCTTTGTTTGTGTGTTTATGTTGATATAGGTTTATAGCTGTAGGCCATTAGGAGGAGATATGTGTACCTAAAACAAATGCGCTGATTTTAATGTAGTTTTTGCATTACATAGCTATTATCTCAGATCAGTCTTTTAGACAAATTTTGGGGTTATGGGCCACTAGAGGGTGCTGCATTAAATCTGTCCCTTTGGGGCGCTTTGGCCGATTTTGTTGTCGTTTTTTGTATTAAATACGTGTTCCCTCAGAGCAGATTCATAGACAGGTTTTGCAGTTATAGGCCATCAAGGGGCACTGCAATTATCTCAGTGGCTGCAACTGATTAGTTTCTCTAAAACGGCTAGTTCGATCTTTACCCGATTTTTTGCTTTACATATGTCACTTAAGAGCAAGTTACATGACATGTTTGGCGGTTATGAACCACCAGGAAACGCTATGCCACAGTCGATTTGTTCTTAAAAAGCCTAGGCCGATTTTGATGTGGTTATTTGCATTACATGGGTATTAACTCAAAGCAAGTTCTTAGACAGGTTTAGCGGTTATTGGCCACCAGAGGACGCTGTATCAGATTATCTCTCTGAAACTCCATTTAATACCGGTTTCTTGTAATACGTGAGTATCACTTCAGAGCTAGTTCTTGACATGAATAACGGTTATAGGAGTGATTATAGACGATCAGGAGGTGTTGCAATAGATGTGTTTCTTTAAAACAACTACACTGACTTTGACGCGGTTTCTTGCATTACGTGGGTATAACTTCAAGGCAGATCTTATATAGGTTTTACGGTCACAGCCCGCCACGGGCATTGTAGGAGATGTGTTGTTTTTTTTATACGGCTGTTTTGATTTTGATGTGTGTTTTTGCGTAACTTAGGTGTCACCTCAGAGCAGGTCCGTAGATTAGTTTGCAATTATAAACCGCCAGAGGGCACTGTAGAAGGTGTTTCTAATAAACATTTTTTTCATCATCATCATCATCATCAGCCTAAATCGTTGGGTACACACATCACAGACGTGATGTTTAGAAAATAATAAAATAACAAAACCGGCCAAGTGCGTGTCGGATCACGAAAGTAAACAGTAAAGAGTTCCTTGCTTGGGATGAACGTTCATAGGAAAAATCCAAACATGTTTAAAAACAAATATCTCAAAAACTACTCAATCACATTATTGAAACCAATTTTGAAGAAAGTATTTTTTGAGTAGTACTAAGTAAATTTTTTTCAGAATTTCCCACCCCACAACGCAAATTTTTTTTTTTTTTTTAAGAATTTAAGAGTGTACCTACTCTACAATTAATGAATTACATAAAAAAGTCATATTGAAACCTTTGTATCATTTTTAAAGACCTCTCCATATGTTAGTAGGTGCAGCTCGATTTTTTCATTATGATACTCTTTCATTGTGTTATGTTGCACGGATATGCGTTTATGCTTGCGTGTGCGTGCGCTATACGTACAATAGAAGTACGTTACTGGCTGCGATATTATTTTATTTTTTTTAGAGTGAATGGAAAAAAATATGAATAATTATTTTATTATATTTAATAGTCAAATGTCATTTAGCTAAATAACAAAAATTTTATGGGCTCGTTTGATCAAAATTTTTAACAAAAATAATAAATTTCCGAAAATATAAGTAGACCAATCTTTACCTTTCATTTCTTTCTATTCAAATCTTTAAAAAAGTATAAGTCTGTAATGTTTTTAGTTATTTTGTTCCAAAATTTAATTAATAAAATATCGTCATTTGAACTAATGTTTACTATTTGTATTATTTTATACTAAATAACCTCATGCTATTTTTATTGATTCATGAAAATTACAATTTTATTTGACATAGTGACCTTACTCAATATAATTTTTTTTACTTTTGTCTTTGAAATCAAAATCAAAACATTTTATTCAATATAAGATGTTTACACACACTTATTGAAAGTCAAAATGAATTTATTACTGTGGAAAGCAGTAAAATTATGATTATAAAATTGCTACGCTCTTATCTACTTTCCTTGGTGGGTAAACAGATCACGTTTTGGCGTTTTCACTAAGTAAGTCACTCATAGAACACTCGTCCAGACGTACCTGGCTCAATCTAAGTTCTATGATGCCAATCGTTTTTGGCCCAAAGTTTTAATTTATCTCTGGCTTTTAGTCATATGCGTCTGAAAAGGTACCTGCTGTAAATATTTTTGGAGTTCTTCTCTGCAGAAAGTATCTACTTATTGATAAAAAAATAATTACGCACTATCAAGTAGAGTACCGTTGATATGATATCGACTGACCGGTTGGCTAAGTGGTTAGAGACCCTAACTGCGGAGCCGAGGGTCGCGGGTTCGATCCCCGCCCGGGACAAATATTTGTGTGCATGAACATGTCTATTTGTTCCGTGTCTGCGTGTAAAGTATCTATATATGTATATATTTAAAAAAAAACTAATATTTAAGTATATATATATATCTCTTGTATATAGTAAGTATATAGTACCCCATAATACAAGCATAATACGTGCTTACTTTGGGACTAGATGGCGCTGTGTGAGATGTTGCAGATATAGATATATGAAAAAGATAAGTCCTATGGCAGATGTCATACGAGTATAAAATTATCTAATTTCATGCTCCAACAAATCATTTGCAGTGTGATCTACTTTCATGTTTCGTAATATACCTATCGTCCGATAATCACTTTCTTATGATAGATCTGAGGATAGATCAGAAGAATTTTACGATTTCGAACGGCATGAAACGTAACACTGACATCGGAAAATATTCAGAATTAAAAAAAAATCATGAATTTTGGGAAGAGACTACTCAAAAACTATGAAACCTATAGAAATAATATAAAACTCTAAAACCTATTAAAACAAATAATACCACGTGATACGGAACTTGATGCTAATCCTGTTTGTCATTTACAGTTTTCTCCTAGATCTAACAGTTTTTGTTTAAAACGGAAAAAACCGTGGTGGGGGACAATATGTTTTCAATAAAAAAGGGGGAGGGGAGGAATTGGTTTGACGCCGGGCAAAATCGTGTTCAACGGGATCAAATCAAATTAGTCTAAAAAAATCCAGTGTCAAACTGTTACATTCCACGCTGTTCTCAACATCGGAAGGAGAAGCCTTTTGAGATTATTCTACCGGACTTGTCATCTGCAATCAAGTTTTAGAATTAATGAACTGGTTTTATTGTCTCTCCTTAATGATGTTTAAATAACTATGGTAGTTTACAGATAATGTATATTAACTAGATAAATATTATATAATATATTTTCAACGTTACAATGTATTTTTCTTTTCAGTAGTGCTATGATTCTTAGTTAAGCCATCTATTACGCCTTAGTGAAAGGATTTAACGGCATAAATATGGCAAAGTGGTGCAACTCTATCATCCTAATATACGAACATAGATATACATTCTGTTTCTGTATTTTGACAGGATTTAGACCTAGATAAGAACTTATCTGTAGCTATAGGAAAAAGGAGTGGTGCGTGACACTCTTATTTTACCGGATCTAGGCATACAAAAGTGAAAGTTATATCAAAATGGTCCATTGGATTCTGAATCATTGACGTACAAACAAAGAAACAGACAAGAAATTTAAAATAAATATTTTCGGGTTTAGTATCAAATTATTTAAATCCATTTTTTTTTTCGGAAATATCTTCTATATAAGACTTCCTCCTACTGGGTACAGTCGTAAAGTAGCGAAGAATTTACAAGAAAATAGTTTTTACAAAATAACAACATAAACTTTATAACTTTGTGTCAGGCGAGACGAAATAAATTCGTAATTTGTCAAAATTTTATAATAATTTTAGGTATTTGTACAGATTTTATTGTCTAACTGTAAAAGTCGCTTTAACCGTGATGTAAACCCATAAAGCTGTTAAACCGTTAAGTTCAGTACTTAATTAGTCCAGTTTACTTTTATATGATTTTATTTGTTTAAATATTTGCTCAAATATAGTTTTTAAAATAACCTATAAATGACGCGACGAATCACCTTCACCGGTAGACCGCGCGCTGCGCTATGTTAAGGCTGATTCGCACGCGACGGCGACGACCGGCACGGCAGACGGCAACGACAACGGGATTCATTTCCAATTACTTACGTACATTTTGTACGCAAGCGTCCGTACGCGACGGAACGGCGACGACAATGCCAGCGGCACCCGCAAAAGTATCGTTGGCAATCAATTTTCGCCGTGCCGGGCGCGCTCGCCCCGGGAGCACGTGTTGCGCTAATATTGTGTATTGAATTCCGATAACAATCGTTCGTTGCCGTAACGTAGCGTGCGGATGGTGCATTTGAAAATGCCGTTAACGTTTTCAATGCCGTTGCCGTTGCCGTCTGCCGTGCCGGTCGTCGCGTGCGGATCAGCCTTTACTCGCTGATAATGTAGCTTTTTACAGGTGACATAATTTTTAAAATCGGTTAAGTAGTTTTTGAGTTTATCTTTAACAAATAAAAAATCATATCGAGCCTCTTTATAATACTATATAGTAATAGTATAGATGATGTAAGAAATAACACTTACATAAAAATAGTAAACACAATTTTACGACCAACGCGAAAAGATCAAGTGTTTGTGTACTAAAGAGATGTCACAATTTGCATAGTAATGTGACAAAATGTAATGTTTGACTATCCATTACTAAAAAAGTCAGTGGGTAAGATTTAGAAAGCTTTACTCAATGAGATTCTAAATGTGTGTTTTTTTTTTGTTAGAAACTTAAATTAGGTTTTCAGTACATTTGCTATTAATACGGTCTTTATGACATCAAAACTTGTACCGTAATGTTGTATTTTACAGTACTAGGCCTTTTTAGTTTATACCAATCACACACGGGCATTCTGTTTGTAACGCATGCGTAAACCGCGAAAAGCAACCCCCTCGTGCTCATAGCTCCCGCCATTATTACATTTGAAGTATCTACCTAATTTTGATCGCAAATGTATTGAAAAACGTCGTATGATACTCAGTAAGTTGGCTATTATAGTCATCGGTTTATTATAAGGAACGCCTATAAACGCCTCGACTATAATATGCAGCTTACCATACTTGCATCATAATGTACTATTAACTATTAAGTGCGGAGGTCTGTAATCTTTTTATGTAATAGTGATTCTCGGATCGTTTAATTTTAATATGAATGAAACACATATTTTTTTCTAGTGAAAACGTAATTCTGTACTCTGAAAAATCGTAGTCATATCATTTTCGAAAATCGTAATGTTTTATATGACTTTAGAGAATACAGAATACGCTTAAAAACATTTGATTTTTATTAAAATTGTCTCATAAGACATAAAGTCAAGTGGTCCAATAATCACTCCCCTGGTATTTTTAAGTTCCAGACCTCAGAGGTGACAAAAATACACGCGTATTCTAATTGTTTGGCACAAGAATATGTTATAAATTTATCAAAACCATTTTAAAAGTTAATATTATTAGAAATATTAAATTCAGTTAGTACTAATTTACAAATATATTAAAGTCCAGTTAATGCAACATGCCTTTTAGCACACAACTGTTTTATGGCAAAGTGTATTTATATATGCGCATTTATAATAAAATGCCTGCAGAGGTTTTATATTGACACATTGGCAAATACAAAAATATTGTGGAAACGTGGACTCGCGTTCCGGACTATAAATTATTGCAACTTTTATATATATAGGTATATTTTTTGCTATGGTTACTGTATTTTTTTATTTTATTTATATGGTAAATTTTTTTTTTCGGGATCGGCAGAATACCAGCGATGGTCATGTCTGTTTGTGGCAGGCCATCAGCATGCTGAGCCGACCCCGTTTGCTATTAAATCTAAAATTAGGAAATAATGTAACAAACTTTGTTTAAATTTTTTGGCAATAAACGATTTTATTATTATATTATTATGTAGGTATATTTAAATCTAACTCTTTGGACTAGAAATTGAACATGGCTCTGTATAAGTAAGCTATGTTATAGTCACCATTAAACCAATTGAACTTACTCGACATTTTCTCTTCACGAATATTTTCCATTGCCCGTGGGAATTTCAAAACTTGCAATTTTATTTTAGGTTTTCTTGTTAACAATAGAATGAGGCCCTTTGACGTAACCCGGTGTTTATTTTGATATTTTAGGCTCCGTGATGTAGGTGATAAGAGGGCAAATGATAGATTTTCGAGTATTTTTTAAAATATCTTTTAAACTATATATTTTAAAATTATTAAAAAAATACATTTGTATTTCTCATTACAAGCATTTCTATTCGATAAGTCACATGATGTTCACATAATGTACTTATTGGACCCCCAAAATGAACTTGTGAATTCGTTTTCGTTCGTCTCGTATGTTTTCCTGTAAGATATAAGTAAAGCCCAATTATTATTTTTAATTTTAGGCTAAGTAGTTTTGCAGATTAGTGGGGAATGGTAAATTTTTGCTATTTTTCTTTAAAAGTATGTTTTAAAATTATAAAAAAAATATTTGTAGTTTTCAAAACAAGCATTTTTATTTCATATGTCATACGATACACTTCAAATAGTTTTTTTTAAGTTCCTAATTCATCCCTCAAAATCAAATTTAATTTTTAGGTTGGTTTTCTCGTAAAATATAAGCGGTCTAAAAAACCTAATATCGTGCTTAAATAGAAAAAACATTCACACAAGTGTCATAAATTTATGGGCGTCGAAATCTTAAGGGGATACTCTTTCAATCGGCGGCTTCGAATTGGCATCGCTATCTCCATTTCAATCCCTCTTCCCCGACCTATTCCTGAGTGACAGAGATGACAAGAACAAATCCCTAAAATACCTATAAAATACGCGTCGAAACAGCTTGCAGGGCGTGACTGTTTCCACCCCTGAAATGTGTATGAATTGGAACCAAAATTTGCAGAGTCATTAAGAAAGGATGTCCCTAGGGCGGTACGTTTTTTTTTTATTAAATTCGCATTAATATCCAAACGGCTCATTATTTTCAAAAACAAAGGCCCGACACAAAACATGTTTTTCAGGAATTTATTGTAAAACAACTAGACAAGATATAAAAAAAACAACAATGTACCTCCCTGTGACAGTATTTCTCCTATTAAGTACACATTTTTTTTTTGTAAATATTGATACAGAAATACAGCGAGGTTTAGACACGGGCCGAATCCTTTTTTTATATGAAAAGCCTACCCCCTTAAATCTTCAGGCATTTCAGGCAACGTGAGTTATCGCCATAGAGTAAATTTTGACAGCAGCGTTTGGATTTAATAGAGTCAGCTCGCGGATTGAAACTCGCCATCTTGCACCAACTAGCTAGAGTATAGGTGGTTAGACGGTAAACGCAGAAGAGGGCTTCTAGTCAATTCGTAGTACTTTTATGGTTATCGCATTAGAAATAAAACGGCTGTCGTTTCTTTAAAGTGAAATCTCTATATATAAACAAAAAAAAAAAAAACTGGTACAAAACAATACTTGCAAGACTGGCGGTCAACATGTCAAGTTTTAAAAAAGTACTTTGGAAAATAAATCGTTATTTTCTTAACCATACCTAGTGGTTAGGTTAGGCTAGAACGTGAACGTATAAACGGACAAATTGTTATACCAAAATTATAAAAGTACCAGCATGGTATCAGTAGTGTCCTTAAGTGTAGCTATAGTAGACTCGTTCACCACCATTGATTTCACCATCTTCTTCTTCCAGGTCGACCATTAATTTACCGTCATTTATTTAGCAATGCCTGAGCTAGTGTTGAGATAAATGGCTGCGAACTGCTTTTTTTAGCGAAATAGAGTGTAAAGAACCTGTGGTGCGTTTTACTAAGCGTGTAAAACAGACACTAAAGATATGTGTCAGTTGTTTTTTTTATTAGGAATCTTCCATATGTATATAAATACACGAAGAAAAAAACCTTGGACCCCTTTTTAAGCATACTATATACGTGTACGGAGGGGTGCGAGATTTAGCATAATTAAAGTATATATTGTGGAGTAGTATCAAATCCTAAACTATGAGAAATAGCGAAAAGTGTTCAAAGGATTCATGAGCTCGATTTTTGAGGAAAAAACTGTAGGTACATTTGGCATAGGTAAGGTTTATATGGAAAAGGAGTGCCAAAAGCTAAAATATTTATTTTATTTATTTATGTATTTATACAAATTAGATTACAGTCATAACAGTGCAAACACCAATGTGACTGCCTAACAAATAACTAGGTAAAAACTAGAAAATTGAAACTAAAATTACGAAGTAAAATACAATAATAAAACATCTGCCTACCTCAACTATACATTAAATAAGTAATTATAACATTCTTGAAAATAGTAATAATAATAATAATATTACATTTTAGAAATATAACATGTTGCCGCCTCTCTGAACTTCGGCAGAGAGCATTTAAAAACATCTACACCTTTCTCTCACAAAATGTATATGTACAATACCGATATACGTGTTACAAATACTGTCAACCATATAAGCAGTCTGTCGTTTGATGCAGTTTGAACTGACAGACTCTCGCCTATTTACTATCGGTGGTTTCAAAACAGTGAGTACAGTCGAACTTCGACCGCTGGACGATCCCTTGTAATATATTAACATCGTTAACTGTAATATATTATTTATTAAATAAGATATTACAACAGCTTGCAAAAGAACGAACACAATGATGGTCAGTAACAATAGTTAGTACAGCACGATATGGTGTAACAAGTGACATTCGCATACCTTTTGAAGAATCGATGATCAAGGTATAGGTATTTCGAAACCCTGTAACAAATTTTGACATCATGTGTAATCATTTCAATTGTGTTATGTATAGTGGTGTTAAGGTCGGCTGTTTGAATAGATATTTTTATAATGGCAATTTACAAAGTTGATATCTATATTACTCAATATTACTATATAGATCTGTTGGTACTGCTTTGTCTGTCTGTCTGTAATCTGTCGATCAGCACAGTCTTCGAAATAAAAAACAAAGAAAATTTAGGCCCAACATCGTGGGTTTTTGGTTTTTTTTTTTGAAATTTACATAGATATTTCGTCGCCACAAAGTTTATAATTTTTATTAGGTACATCAAAGATTACATTAGTTTAATAAGATCTTATTAAAAGGTCATTATGGAAAAATAATGGACTTGGACCAAACTTTTTAACACAGTTTCTATATTTTTTTCCGAAAATATAGACAAAGTTATTATACCTTCTCCTTAAAATAAAAAATTAGGGTCTTAATTTTTTCATTTATTTTGTTCCAAAAATTGATTAATAAAATAACCCCGTGACGTCAACTATACAGATGCTTATTAAGTCCCATTATCTTAGACTAAAGTCATAATATTTGTATTGATTGATGTGGATAACAATGTCATTTCGTTCAGGACGAACTTGTCCACTTTTCCAAATCGTTCATCCTCAGATCGTCAATCCTTAATATACTTTATTTAATTTTAGTTTTGGTTATACACTATGGTAAGCAGCGCAATAAGCTCAACCGGCCAGATGACGTCACAGAGACAATTTTAACGTCAAACATATTATTATTAAATGCATTTTCATAAATACCTATCTTGTAAATTCGTAAATAGAAAAAAATGATGTTTTAAGATGTTATACTAGAACCCTGAACCTTATTCCTTGTAGGTAATTGTAATGACCATCACCGTAAATTTAAAATTTTGGTTCAAGTCCATTAGAAATATTTACCTACTCGTTTGGTTCAAAATAAGCAACGACGAATAATATTTTTCTTTAAAGCGCCAGAACGTTTGAACTCTCTAATATAGTATTGGTTTGTTGTTGGTTTTATTAAGATAATAAAAATAAAATAAAACACTCACTTGAATTGAAATGTAAACTATAAGTTTTCAGTTCGACGATCGAGTGTTTAAAACTAATTGAAGGTACCTACAGGGAAGAAATTAATGAGTCGTTATCAGTGTCAAAGTGACGAGCAAAATATTAGCGAGCCTTGTTGAATTTACTTATTATTTAGCGAAATAAACGAAGAAAGAACTTATATTGACTATCAAACAGAAGCTTGTGTCGTCGTAAGAAATATTCTAAAATTAAAGTCACGATTAAGTATAGGTCTAAGCTATGTGAGCATATTCCGAAACGACTAATGCTAACAGAGCCCAGCGTGTGCCGCAACAAGCACAGACGTTACGCCACCTAATTAGCTTGCGAAATACCTATCCCGACACACCACGAGAGAATGTCACCGTTAAAACAATTATTGGTATGTGAATAGGATATGTGACTAATATTGAAAATATATTTATCAAGAAAATATAAAAATAGACTTTATGCGATAACAACATTTTTTAAACAAAATTATATTCGGTTGAAGAATATGAAACTTATAAAGTCATAGGTAATAGAGTACGCCTTACGGTATTGCCCTCTTTCAATCAATCTTTCAATCAATCAATCAAATATCTTTATTTCGTAGTTATGTAATATAATCTTGAAATACGTCACAAGAATGAATTTTATTATTTTGTGGAGGAACGTCACCACAAAGGCGCATTCGAAGTGCTGGTTCCTCTCAGAAGAATACGCAAGAAACTGGGGGACGCTCTTTTTAACAATATTATAAGCAATTTTTAACAATAAGTGTTTAAAATTAATATTATTGAAATAAACCGATAGGCGAGCGGTTTACACCCGCATGTAATTTTATCCTCTAAGTAGTCTGATATTTCATAATAAGCTTTTGCATAAAGCTTTCATTTTATTGTAGTTTTAAACTTGTTAAGGGGCAGATTTTCAATGTCAACTGGGATCTTATTGTAAAAGAGTTTACATTGCCCTTTCAAAGATTTAGTAATTTGATTGAAGCGGCTGACATGGTTAGGAAGTTTATTTTTGTTTCTTGTATAAACATTATACCGAACACAATTTTTTTTTTTAATAATACAATATATTTTATACGTGTTTTCAAATATATATTCAGACGGCAATGTCATTATATTAATTTCCTTAAAGTCTCTAAGTGATACTCTTATGAATGATAGATATCTTTTAGTTTATAAATTGCTCGAGCACACCGACTTATAGTAGGTACGTATAAGTCGGTGCTCGAGCAGCTTGCTTCTGCAACACGAAAATTGTATTCACATTGACAGCGTGTCCCCATAACAGAATGCTAGTCATCAAACGATGGAACAAATATTTGTGTGCATGAACATGTCTATTTGTTCTGTGTTTGAGTGTAAAATATCTGTCTATATTTGTATAAATTATAAATATGTATGAGCATGCATATCATTGTCTAGTACCCTTAATACAGGCTCAGGCTGAGACTTTGCGACTAGATGGCTGTGTAGAGATCTACCAGATATATTATTAATATTAATGTAATATGAATAGCATTCAAATATGTCCAGACAAATTTTAATTTAATTAAAATTGAAACAATATTGAAGTACCCAGCAATAGATTGATTATAGTACTAAAAGTCGATTAAATGTTATACTTTATTATTATTATATTATAATATTTAATTGACATTTATTATAATTATATATCTTTAATTATTTATGTAGTCATAAATGATATTACTTTGTAGACCGCTGCTGCTGTGTTTATACATATAATCGGAAATAGGTAAACCTAAGATATTAATTGCTATAGTATATTATGCCTCGTAGATTTCAGTATTTCTAAAAAATAATAAATATTACTAAAGCTAAAGGAGATATACTTGTAGAATTAAACTAATTGGTCTGGCCGTATTATGACAATGTAAAACGTTTTAATTTGTTCCTATTCCTATAGTAATGTACTACTTGGGTGACTTGCTATCATGCGTCTGATAAATTGAGGCTGTTTCCTAAAATAGCAGAATCAATAATATGGAGCATGTCATACTTCGAAAATATTGAAAACCCGAGCAAAATGACCGACTCAAAAATTGACAGGCCATTATTGTTTGTATTAAAAATTTTGTACACATGAAATGTAACTTCAGAATCCTTATTTGTTTTTCGTGTACAAAATTTAGATGTACATGACACTAAATGACTAAATTCTATCTACTTTACAATGCTATGTCAATACATCAAGTGGCGTATATTTAGTATGTGGCGTACATTTTTTGTTCACATTTTTGTGTTAAGGATTTACAAGAATCATTGGAAATCATCCCCTACTTCGAAACCATCGAAAACCCTAAAAAATGACAGACAATGGACAGACGTAAAAATTGGACAGAGCACATAAATTATACATGAAATGTAATTTCGAAAGGTAATTTCAGAATATTTATTTGTTTTTCAAGTACGAATTTTAGATTGAATTATTTTAATAAAAAATCAATTAAGATGACACTGAATTAATACAAGTAGCGTATATTTAGTCTGTGGAGTATATTTTAATGCTCACATTTTCGTCGTCGGGATTTCCAAGTCCGAAAAGATTTTTTTTTAAGATTCGTAGGTAATTTACACATTTCTTTTTCATACAATGTTTGTCGAGTTTTTCTTGGCCAATATGGAAGGTTTTATTTAACACGTTTTGTTGTATGAAACAGTTTTCAAAATTGAAGCAATATGTATCACAAGAAAAAATGTTTTATACGTTAGCGAATGCTAAAAGCATCCTCTTCTTTTAATTTATTTATTAATATCATATAAAATTATTGATCTCAACTGTATTGTTAACTGTAATAAGTTTATTACTTATATTTCTCGTTTATTTATATCTTAGATACTACATTCATGAGTCACGGAGTTACGCAAAGAACTCAGTAACTAGGCCAACCCAGGCTAGAACCATTCTAGGTAAAACTGTGAGGTAAAATAGTGACGTAACGTGGTATACCGTTCGGACGTTTTAAAGGTTAGTTCATCGTCCTACGATAAATGTTGTGCATTCAAGCTGAACCACTATTCGTAAAGTTCATTATTCATTATAATAATATTTGGGACATCCCACACAGCGCCATCTATTCCCAACTAATCAAAATTTGTATTATGGGTACCAGACAACTGGTATACGAGTACATATACTTAATATTTTTTTACACCCAGACACAGAACAAATGAACATGTTTATGCACACAAATATTTGTCGCGAGCGGGAATCGAACCCGCGACCCTTGGCTCCGCAGTTAGGGTCTCTAACCACTCAGACAATCGATTAGTCATTCCGTAATATACTATATACATATATATAATAATATACGTAATAATAATAAGTAATATACTAGCGGCTGACCGCGGCTCTGTCTGCGTGGACTACATGTCATGTTTTTTTAACCCCCGACGAAAAAAGAGGGGGGTTATAGATAAATCCGTTTAGCCATTTTAGCATGAAGTATAGCTATTCCATAGGGACCGTGTATTTTTCCGGGATGATATTTTCATGAAAGTTGAGGTTTTGAAGTATTCGGTGTAAAGTAGAATTCTGTGTGATCCCCGTGTAAAATTCGTATTAGAAAAGAAAGAAATGATTGTGAAATGACACTTTATGTGTAATTTAATAAAATGTTTCTTTAACACAATAATAATGACGTATAGTCAGGTCTGTCTAATCACTGAGTCTAACATTTTGCTTACGTTTGAAATTATTTTCGATATTAATTTTATTTTCAACGAGTATTCAAACACAATAGAAATGTCTGTAATACTGTTTAGGCTATTAACGGGTTTAATGACGTGAGAAGCGCATTATCGTTAAGAGGAAGTGAAGTTCACCAACAAGGTCACTTCAATGGCCGCATTTATGTTTATTATCACTTATTTTGTTAATAATTTGATATAAAAAAAATTGCCAAAGGGAGTACAAATAATTTTTGTTTTTATTCTAATAATTATTACGGTTGGAAGTGTTTTATATATACATTTAAAGGTTAGTTCTGTATAATAAAACTGTTGGGACAAAGAAGTCATAACATAGACTTCCTTGTCCCAACAGTTTTATTATGCTAGAAAAATACTAGGACTTTCTATATTAGGTATATAGTTTTATATGTTGCATTCACTATTTTATACCCCACTGCGGGGCTTAGGCCTCCCTCCAAAATGCTTGGAGCTTAAATCCACCGCGCTGCTCCGATGCAGGTTGGCGGATTGTAACGACCGCCATCTATTGACAGAACTCGGGACCGACTGTTTAACGTGCTCTTCGAGGCACAGAGTCAGTGATAGTTAATGTATTTAAGTCAGAAAGAACTCATTGGTACACGCCTAAATAATGCACGCACGCGGTATTTTTGATTACCTTATTCTTTTAATTATATAATTAATTTAACATGTGTGGTTTTTGTATTGTGACTTGTATTGATTTGGGTAGGTACTTATTGTTTATTATTATTAATTAATTTTGAATTTTGCACATGAAAAGGTGTATAACTGAGGTTGACCTACTTTTAATAAATATTTTGAATTTGTTTTGTTTTTAGTCGCATAGTTATAGTACCTACCTATATGGGTCACATCACATTGTAGAAGTCAACTTGGACCTAGACCTAATCGACCTAAATTAAATAAATTCATGTAAACATACGTGTACGTCTCAAAAATTTCTCTGTTAGGTCCAGCAAACATTTATTCGTAAACAAAACACTAAACCAAAACTTTTTCTTCGTGTTTATCAACAAAAACTTACCTAAATGAAGTTTACTAGATAATTTGCATTTACAGAAATATCAAATTTTTGATTAAATACAGTTTTACTACGCATGAAGCGAAGGTATTTTTTTCAGGGTTCCGTATCCAAAGGGTCCCAAAGGGAACCCTATCACTAAGCTTCTGCTGTCCGTCCATCCGTCCGTCTGTCACAGGGCTGTATCGTCTGACTCGTAATAGGTAGGTAAATACTTAAAATTCTCACAGAGTGTGTATTACTATGGCCGCTATAACGTAACAGCACATAAACGTAACAGCACAGCGCATAAAGAAAAATTAAACCATACAGGAAACGTGGTTGTTTTTCGACGTTTTTGATGATTTATGGTTGTGAGATCATTTGCTCACACTTAGAATTTCCAGTATGTACCTACTACTAAGGCCGCTATAATACAAACGATAAGAATTAAATTAAAACGTTAAAAGTTATTACAAGAAAAGGTTTTTTTAATAAAGTACGGTGGTACGGAACCCTTCATGTGCGAGTCCAACTCTCACTTTTTTTAATTGTATTGATTTTTTTAATTGTACTTACCTATAACTGCTCCACTTCCTGGTACTTACTAAACGCGCGTGTGTTTGGTTTTTTTTTTAGAATAACTACAATTTTTCATAGGCTCGAAGCCCATGCTTTTGGAAGAGCTTTTATTTATTATTTTACTTTATTATCTACATAGTTTTTAGCACAAGTGTGTTTGATTTTGATGTGTATGTGTGCGTAAATTCACATAGGTATATTGAGTTTGGTTTTTCGGTCACATCTTATAATAGGACCGCGTCCATAAAGTAAATTAATTTAACAGCAGCGTTTGGTTTTAATAAAGTCATAAGTCACTTCACAGTATCGAAATGACATAACGTAATTATGCGAGGTTGAACACCGGCGCGCGGCGATTTCAAGGGGGTGAAGACCGGCGCGCATTGACCTCCCGCACTGAAACTCGAACTAAAACTCGCCATCTTGTACCAGCTAGCTAGAATATGAGTGATTAGACGGTAAACGCAGAGGGGCTTCTAGTCAATTCATACTTTTGTGGCCGCGCCTTTACATGTACTTTGAAGATGCATATCACTACTTTGTTTGTATATTACTAAAAATAAATTAAAATTATGTTTTTTGCCTTTTTGCAGCAATCACTGGCAGCACGGACGGTATAGGCAAGCAGTATGCTTTGGAGTTAGCGCGGCGCGGCATCAACGTGGCCTTGATTAGTCGAAACGAACAAAAATTGAAAGAAGTCGCACACATCATAGGTAAATCATTTTTATTTATTTATAATATGTATTTTATGAAATTATTATTATGCCGTGCAGGATAAACATAAAACCATTAAGGTATCTTAACAGCGGTCTCTGAACGTTCCATACCAACCAATAGCTCCCCGCCCGCCTCCCCACGAGAGACACTGTGAGACGAATTTAATGTACCAAACGCAGCGTTCTATTTAGGGGGGGTGTGAGACGCGTTTGCGGGGGGAAGCGTCCACACAATATCATACTTACACACATGAAAAATTACACCACTCAGTGTTGTTTTTTTCTTTTTGGACGTGTTTTCACAACATTTCACTGCATAATTCGGCGTTTTCGCGGTGAAGTATTTGCTAACGGACATTTGCCGACTAACGATAACGACTAGCGGGTTGTATGAACGGTCACCCTGTCTATAGCGTGCTATCGTTATAGTGGAGAGCGGGGCGGACGCGTTTCGCTACGTCTATGGAACATTCGAAGGAACGAAGACAGCAATGACACCGAAAAAAAAGCGGCGGGCGCGGGCGCGGTATAATGTAACTTTGCGGAGATTACACAGGAATAATATTAAAATAGTGTTACATTATCTACGTCGATTACCGACACTTCCCCATCACTAGTTGTGTCCCAGGAAGTACGATGGAAAACAAGTGACGTCTAATTCTATTCAAGTGGATGTTCTGACAAGCGTTAGAACGTCTGAAACGTTTACTATTAGACTCCCTTCTCAAAAGTGTACTATATTAATGACAGTGACGACGCTCTGCGAAGTCGATTGCCTCTTTCTAGATTTTATGATGTGTATAATTTACGACCGGATACTGTAGTTCATTAATAAATAACGAAAAATATATAAACATTATTAATACCTTAGGCGAATTACACAAATACAAAACTCCAATAACATTCTGTAAGTTGGCAAAAAAAATCTAATGGTGTCAATACACACAGAAATCACGGTATTGCAGAGTGGCTACTAGCTAGCTGCACGTACAAAGAAAGAAAAAGCAACATAACACTGGCTTGAAGGAAAATAGTCGACGATCACCCGTGAATCGATAGAGATATCTTCATACACCAATATACTCGTACTTCTCTAAAACCACAACTGAGTTATAATGTCTTTGTTCCACCATCTAAAATCTGTACAATACTTATGGGATTTCTTAGTGTTACGAGCTATAGGTCCAGATATATAGGCTGAGGTTTTAACGACCAGCCAAATTTTAATATAATGATCTTTGGCAGAAAACCGATAGCCGTCTTGTTTCCTTTTAGTATCGTCCCATAGAAAAATATTGAGATATAACTTAACAAACCTTTCCCGAAAAAACCAATAACTCTAGTCACCATTCATGCCCGCCGCCCCATTCCGTTTCAAGGCCTCGGGCGCGTACATTTATTATAGCGTCAAGAAGGCAACCAAACATTATATCATAGAATAACACTGTAGATAAAATAATTTATTATGACAATGTAACCCATATTTTTTATTTACGCAATGAGGTCTATTGGTGATACCTAACATCTAGAAAAATTTTGGCCGGTTACTAAAATCTCATCTTGTATAGGATGCATGAAAACAACGATTTATTTTGTACTCATACTTTATTACACAAAATCACAAACTGTCACAAATCACTTTTATCGCGCTCACAGTTTTTCCGATAAACTGACTCACTGGACGCAGTGCTGGCTTCCTAGCATAGGAGGCGAAATCCCCACCCTGCATCATCTCGAAAATTTGGTTTTCGAACATTCCACTTTGAATTTATAATTTCAATTTACTAAGTAATTGAAATTTGAAATTGAAAGTGGGAATTTTTCTTAGTGCTGCCCCTTTGAGTTAGCACGGTTCCGTCACCAAAATAAAATTTTCGAACGCGCAAATTTCTTTGAGTAACACCTTCTCTAAAATATAGAATTTCATTAACAATTAATTTTCATCTGTATTTATTATTATTTTATATTATTAATTCTCTCTCTCACAACTTGCTCGTGTGATGATTTTAGGAAAAATTCTATCTAATTACTAAAATGGTACTTTCAAATTTGTCTAATGTAAGTTACATTAGTCACACATAGATGAAAATGAAATTTGTACTCAAGAAACCAAAAAGTATATTTTTTCTATCAAAGTAGTTTACTTCACACAAATTACTTCTGAATTAAAAATTTTTACTCTCAAAACGACCATTTCACGAATCAAAAACTCTTCTAATTCAGCCAAGATTTATTTCTTTTTGCGAGAGTCCGACAAGTTCAATCTGAGAATGCATTTAAGTTTTGAACTTACGATCAGAATTATTTGCCTTAAAAGTTATGACTTTAGTACGGAACTTCGATTTTCAACCAAGATTGTTTTGGTTCTGTATCTAAGTAATTGGCTATAAATAAAACTTAGAACAAAAAAGCGAGGAATGCGCTTTCTTGTTTTGCGTAAAGAGGAAGATTAGTTTCAAGCACGGTTTCAAGTATAGAATGAAAGATAGCGCGTCGATGTAACCACTCGAAAGTACCTTGTCCACAGACCTTGTCAGATGCTCAAGGCCTGGCAAGGCGGGCTGACAAGACGGCGACGTCAGCATAGGTAGGTCAGATTACTGCGGTACGGGCCTACGGCCCCAAGTTTTTCTGGTACTGATCAGATTTTCCATTCCACAAATACTTTAAAGTATTGTTTCGAAGTTTTTAAGTTCTTGTGTAAAGACTAGCTTTTTTACAATAAAATACATAGTTATTTCAAACAAGCATTTATTTTTCTTATATGAAAGAGGTAATATTTCTTATAGGAAAAAATTTACCATTTCTCCGATTAAATGTGAAATGCAATTA
This sequence comes from Luffia ferchaultella, assembly GCA_949709985.1. NCBI lineage: Eukaryota > Metazoa > Arthropoda > Insecta > Lepidoptera > Psychidae > Luffia > Luffia ferchaultella. Next base: position 25,639,279 of record OX453241.1, on the reverse strand, counting down.
CTTTGTGTGAATTGTTCACGTGTATCGGTCTTGAGAAATAACTTTTCACTCATGAAGAAATTTCGTTTTTCCTTATATAAGAAACAGAAAATTTCATGAATGAAGTAAACTCATTTGGTTGAATTATTTTTATGTGTGCAGAAACAGGTTCGAGGTACTTCGTACTGATAACCTTGTAATAATTTAAACTGGAACAATTTATATGCTATTCATGTATTCGATCGGCGTCGACATATATATTTAAATAAGTGAATTGATTACAATTTTAAATGCATTTACAGTTGTCGTCAACTAACTGCCTCGGTGTGTTATTAGTCGTTCTCTTTTGTAATTCTTTTTTGTGTTTAAATTGTAGTTGATGCAGTTGCTTGTCATGCTACGAATTGTGTATTTTTTTGCAATTCATTTGTAAACCAGCAATTATTTTTTTTTACATTTTCGCTATTAAAATCCTTACTAATATTATAAACGCGAAAGTTTGCGTGTATGGATGTTTGTTACTCTTTCGCGCAAAAACTACTGAATAGATTTTAATGAAACTTTACAATAATATAGCTTATACTTCAGAATAACACATGGGTTATAATTTATGAAGACACTAGCTTTCTCCCCGCGGCTGTGCTCGCGTGGACTACACAGTTGTACCGGGACCGCTAAATTTTTTTTTGCATGGATGTAGTTTATAAGCTGAAGAGTGCCATAAGCTACTTTTATCCTGGGAAATAGGGTCCTGGTACAATTGTGTAGTCCACGCGAGCGGAGCCAAGCGGAAAGCTAGTTAAACATAAATTAAACGACATTCACTAAACGTACCTGCAACTCGCTCCGTTATAGCATACAAGCAATTTAATGGAACAGAGACAAAACTTTTTCAACAATAATTGGTATTATTAATTAATTTTTGAGATCGGTGTTTGACATTTTGTAAAAACTTACTATTTGAATTTTAACCATGAAAGTTTATTCCGACTGCAGAAGCCTTAACTCTGGGTAGTCAAATACGCGCTTGACCGGTTTTTATTATATAAGGAAGGAATTAATTTAAAGGTTGACTTCACGTACCTCATTCCATACTGAAGTTACACGAATACAGCTTTAAATAATTGACGCAATTTATTTAGGTAATGAATGCTTTAAAATGTATTTAAAAAATCTAATCTAGCTGTTTGAGTAAATACACAAAATACTCGTAAATTTGCGAGTTATATAAAAGCTTTATCGTATTTATTTCAAACACCTGAAAACAGACAATTATTTATAATTTTTGAAGCAAACATTACCCAAACAAATTACTTAATTATTAAGATGTATTTTTGCAACTGTTGGTATCTATGAAATGACATACAAATAAGGAAAAGAAGAAGTAAGTGACGTTTTTCTTCAGCTGAATATTTCGCAAGATAGTGAGCTCTTAAATTCATTAAGAATTATTAACAACTTTGTTACACGACTGCGGAGGGTAATATTTTTCGATTTTTAAAATATATATCTATATTATATATAGTTATAATATAACTATATATAATATTGTAACTGTACATAGGGCATAAAATATTTAAAGATGGCATCTGCTGCAGGATTCTGAGGCTGCAGGTATGAGAGAGCGCAAATCGGTCGAGAGATATGGTATAATGTTATTACGACCTTGCGGATACCTCACATGGCAAACTCTCGAGTTGCTTCAAGTTTGTGTTGCAAAATATAGATACCTACCATACCACGCCATACCATCAGCCCATTAATGCCCCACCGCAGGGACTTAGGCCTCCTTTCAGGATAAGTGGGCTTGGAGCTTAATCCACCACGTTGGTCCAGTGCGGGTTGGTGGATTTTAACGACTGCCATCAATTCATGACAACCGGGACCAACGGCTTAACGTGATCTCCGAGGCACAGTCAGTGATAGTTAATGTTAGAAAAAACTCAACGGCACATTCTCTGGGAATCAAACCACGGCCTTCTAAACAAGAAGCGGGCTCGCTATCACTTGGCTATCACGACACCACTTAAATGCGTTGTCATTTGTACGATAATGTCAACGAAATAACACTATTCTAAACGCCGGACTAACGTAATATCGTTGATTATCGCATTGATTGTGTGATTCTTCTAGCAAGCCACACTATTCGTCAGTATCGACAATGGGCATCAACCGAAAATTCTCACATTACATTTGAATACTTTGTTATGAAAATATAGACAATTTAGAGTACTTTAGTAACATTTATTTTTAATTTTATGCATGGATTTTCAATGAATAATCGATTGCAAAAATTAATAGCTGACGTAACTAAAGCTAATTAATAGCAACGATGTTCTACACCGTCGACCGCTGCATGTAGTAGTGACGTCACATTAATGTTTGACGTTTTCTTTTCATATCTCTGTTATTACCCATCCAAAAAATTTAAAATTTTTGATTAAAGACATCTATATTCTTAAGACTCCATAATTTTTTATGAACTGAAACACAGAAATGTGATTCATAAAAAAATAATATAATTTCTTTGTATGGTGTCCATATCCATTATTAAATAGCCGTACTAGACAGGCATCGCCCTATATACATTAGAACCATGTTACAACATTTTTAAGAACAGACACACGTTTGTGAACGTGCTGATGTATGTATTTAAGGCATGGACGTGATTAACATAAGTAAGGTTCTATCGTTCTCCCGGTTTCCAAAATTGTTTCTTTAAACTTATTTAGAAGTCATTTGTTTTTCATGAAATAACCTAGCATATTAATTTTCAGAGAGCAAGCATGGTGTAAAGACGAAAATAGTGGTAGCCGATTTCACAGAAGGGCCGGAGATATACCCACGGATAGAAGAGGAACTCCGAGATTTATCACTTGGCATTCTAGGTAATTTATCGTTAATTAAATAAGACGACCGCTTAGCCTAGTAGGGTAGCGACCATGCCTACTGAGCTGGAGGTCCCGGGTTCGAATCCCAGGTCTGGTCAATATTTATATGATGAATATTGATACTGGTACCGGGTCTTGGTTGTTATATATATGTGATGCCTTCGCTTAGTAGTACCCAAAACACAAGCTAATGCTTAGTTTGGGGCCTAGACGTTGTTGTTATGTACACGTTATTATTATTATTATTATTATTAATTAATTAATAAAAAAATAAATATGGACACAGTACTACGAGTACAAGAGAATTCATGTCTAACTTCAGAACGCCTCAGATGGGAATATCCCTATATAAGTAGTTAGCACTATTTTAAAGTTCCTTATCTAAAGGGTGCCAACGGGAACCCTATTGTCTGTCGCTGTCTGCTGTTCGTCTGTCTGTCACAGGGCTGTATCGTCTGAACCGTAATAGCTAGACATTTGAAATTTTCACAGAGTATGTATTGCTGTGACCGCCATAGAGTAAATTAATTTGACAGCAGCATTTGGTTTTAATAGGATCATTAATGTCACTCCACAGTGTCGAAGTGATATAACGTAATTTTGCGGCGTTGAAGACAGGCGCGCAGGGACTTCACGTACTGAAACTCGAACTGATGATAAAAATTAAATAAAGCTAAAAATTATAGGGGGCCCTATACAAGGAACGTGTTTTTTTCGATGTTTTTGGTGATTTGTGGCTGTTAGATAATTGCTTAGGTACACTTAAAATTTTCATTGAAGTATGTACATACTACTATTGTCAAATAAAAAATATCTTATTTATAATTCACAGTGAACAACGTGGGTTGCCAAACCGAATATCCTATGCCGTTATGCGATTACCCACCAAAGAAGGCTTGGGAGCTGATCCAAGTGAATTGTGGAGCCTGTACTTTACTCACGAGATACTTGCTGCCAGGAATGCTGGCAAGGGGCAAGGGAGCAATAGTGAACGTATCGTCGGGTTCAGAATTGCAACCTCTGCCTCTAATGACGGTGTACGCTGCCACAAAGGTGATACGTGACGTCTAGGCTTGTACATTGTGTTCGGCTGAACGTAGTTTTAAGTAAACGTGTGGCGCAAACTAACGGTTGCCGAGAAAAAATCATGATTCGGACAATCCAAATGCTTGGTCACCCTACTGTAAAGATATCTAATACTCTTCAAGACAGCTAGTCGCTAACCGCCGGTTTAAAAATGAATACAAAACAAAAAAATCCACTAACATTTTAATTCAAAGAATAGTCATTCATTGAACTTATTAGCTGTTTTACGAAGACTTTCTCCTTTTCGCGATTCGCAAGACAGATAAAAATGTACTACTTGCATATTGTAATTATGTACTAAATTAATGTCTTTATTGGTTGCTATTACAAAAAAAATAAGGTATTACCTTATTTTTTTAATTAAATTAAGCTATAAAATAAATGAGGTCTTAAAGATTTTTTTCGGTAACCGTTAGTTTACGCCATCTGCTCACTTGAAAGCTTTTATTCAGTTCGGTAAACTCTACACACTCTATAAGTTTGGACTACGTTCAACCGATGTCAAGGGTGCGTCTAGCCTATGTCATTCCTTACTAAAAGTTGTCTTCAAAAATTATAAATAAATATCTATTAATCGCAATATGAGTTAAAATACGAACTAGCCACTGCGGATAGTTTTTGAAGGCGTGCTAATGTGTGCGTTAAAGCCGCAGTACTTTGTAGCGTCGATATGTATTTATAGTTCTAGAAGCAATCATTAAGAAAATTTATTGCGCAATTAAACTGTGTTTTTGCAGCAAACTTAATCATCTAGTAATAAGGATACGACAATAAAGTTTTACGGGTAGTACCTACGCGCTTCATAGTTACATAGGTACCTACTTCCTGGATGACATACATGGATTGATGTGTTAGCTACCTTTTAAAAATTATACAAGGTCAAATTTTTACAACCATCCAAATAATATAGTGTATCAGTAAAAAACCGATGGCTGTCTTGTTTTCTTTTAGTATCGTTCAATAGAAAAATATTGAGATATGACTACACAAACCTTTCCCGAAAAAACCAATAACTCTAGTCATCATTCACGACCGCTGCACACGCCGCCCCGTTTCGGTTTCAAGCTCTCGGGCGCGTCGTGAAAAAGAAGGCAACCAAACGTTATAAAATAATAACATTGTAGATAAAATAATTTCTTATGAAAATGTAACCTATATTTATTATTTACGTAATGAGGCCTATTGGTGATACCTAACATGTTAATTTTTTTTGGATGGTTGTTAAAATTTCTTCCTGTTTACTATGATTGTTGTATATAAATACTTATTCATGTTCTCATATTAATTTATTATTTTAGTATGATTATTTTTAAGTATGACAAAAAATTAAATGATATGAAATAATACACAAAAATAATAATAATAATAATTTATTATTAATTTTGGGTACCCATTAAAACCGTAATCCTAGTAAGACCTTAATAATAAACTTTTCTTTTTACAGGCGTACGTCCGTAGTTTCACAGCAGCCCTCCGCGAAGAATACACATCGAAAAACATCCACATACAACACTTGGCGCCGATGTTCATTTCGACCAAAATCAACGCGTTCTCTGAACGACTTTCGAAGGGTAACGTGTTAGTGCCTGACGCTGAGACTTACGCAAAACACGCCGTCGCTACACTGGGCCGTGTGCATAACACAACTGGATATTGGATCCATGGGATTCAGGTACTAGTTTGCTTCTTTACTTAAGGGCGTGGTTTTATTTCGTACTTCATCAAAGAACGTCTGTTAGGAAAGAGATGTTCCACGTGCCATTTCTGCACCCATGTTTTTCAAAGTCGTCATATAGAGTAGCCTAAGTAGATCATGCCCCTATGTTTTGATATTTTGTGTAAGTGCTATGCATAGAATAATTATTAGGTGCTAAAGATAGGCCTTTGCAAACAAATTTCTCTTCATGAAAGAAATGGTTGGTAACTTTTTCCTATTATCAATTATGGAAAAATAAAAACATAGGGTCGTGGCTATAATCATATATTTTATACAATAAAAAAAATAAGTAGATATGGGGATGTTTCGATGGTAGAAACAATCATACCCCGTAGGTAGTGTCCGACCGAATATTCGGTTTCGGCTTTCAAGATTTTCGGCCTTTTTTTAAACTTTTGGCCGAAATTCGGTTTCGGCCGAAAGAGAAATTTGTCTTGCGGCATAATTTCGGTTTCGGCCGAAAGAAAAGGTAATTTTCGGTTCAAACCGAAATAAATTTTAACATATCCAACAAGCTCGCTGCACGAGCAGGTCGGTGACGACGCTCGCCATGCCGTGCTTTTTGTCGTACTTTTTGATTGATAATTGGACGTAGGGTTGATATGATAGGTAGTGTTGAACAGCTTAAATGAGTGGTAGAAAAAAATTTGCTAGGTCCTTGTGCTTCATGTAATATTCATACGGCTGCGATATTTCGGCTTTCGGTTTCGGCCGAAAAAAAATGAAATTCAAATGTTTCAGTTTCAGTTTCGGTCGAAAGAAATTAAAAAGTAAAGTTTCGTTTTCGGTTTCGGTCGAAAGAAAATATTGGGTTTCGGTCGGACACTACCTTTAAGCTGTCGCGGCCATTATTTTGTAGGTAGGTATTTTTCGGAGTTTGTTGCAATCGTCTCTATTGCTCACAAATGGATTGAGGGAGAGGAATCGATTAGAAATAATCGTAGCATAGGCATGGTATGGTGGCGGGAGGTGTAGGCGCATCGTTTGTTTGAAACTAGGATAGTAAAGATAAAATCAAACCGTAAAGTTCAACCAAAAAAAAAACGTGCCCCTTAAGACACTGACAATAACCCACGACTTTGAGCAATTGATTGTCAGCGCATTCTAGCGAAAACTGACAACGTGGGTACGCCTAAAAAGACGTAAATATACACATAATTAATTACCATTAATAAACAAAAATTAACTTAACCATGCCTCAAGACTCACGCTATCTATTCTTGCAACTTATCTTTACAGCTACGCTCCGACATATACATATCGATATTTATTTTAATGTTTTAATCAACTCGTCATTCTGCTTTCAGTATTTCCTGGCGCAGATTCCACCAGTTTGGGTACGAACTAAGGTCGGTGGAGCACTCAACGAACAGTTCCGACAAGAATACCTAAATAATATAAAGATTAAGTCAAAATAATACTTAAGCATTTATATCTTTATTATAATTGTCTATACGTTAAATATAAAAGGTGCATTGTTATCAGTAATAATAGAATTTATAAGTCTAATACCAGGTTACTAAAAAATGGTCATTTAAATAGATTTTGTAGCAGGATGCCTAAACCTACTCGCTACCGCGCCGCGATGTGAATCTCGAAGCTAGTGACCCAGCGCGGCGTGGGGCGCTAGGTTAGTACTGTTTTGCATTTTGCAAGAAGATCACCTCATTCATAAAAATGGATAATCAAAGGTGGTTGCAGCTTATGAAAGATTTGTTGTTGGCCTATATCATCCGAGATATTTTCACGTAACACAACATCTTTATATGTCGGTAACGATGCATTAAACAAAGACCTCTGTTTGGCCACTAATTCAAATAACTTTTCTTCTTTTTCTCATGTAAAAACAATTATTTTTTGACAACATCGTGTAGTTACGCCCAAAAAACAATCCGAATGCTTGGCGCCGTGCCGAGGTAACTGAGCCTGTCTATACAAAATGTATGCTAGAAGTGCAGAGACTCGTGATACCACCTTTAACCTTTACTATCGCACTTAGTTGAATTTTCCTCCTTTTATAGGCATCTTGCTATGAAATAAGTAAATACTTACTGCAAAAGTTTAATCGGACGGTCTATCGAGAGTGTAAAGAAACAGTGGCAACTTTGGGAGATATTTTGTAGGGCAACATTGAATGGTGATGGTATATTTTTTCGTTAATTTATGGTGTTTCGTTAATGCTAGGTAAATATTCTACGTTTTTGGGGTTCCAAAACGGGAACCGGGAATACGGGAAAAAAAACGGGAACCAATTACTAAGACTCCGCTGTCCGTGTGTCTGTCTGTCTGTCTGTCCGTCTGTCACCAGGCTGTATCTCATTAACCATGATAGTTAGATAGTTGAAATTTTCACAGATGATGTATTTCTGTTGCCGATATAACAACGAATACTAAAGAAACAGAATAAAATAAATATTTAAGGGGGCTCCCATACAGCAAAGGTGATTTTTTGCTCGTTTTTGCTCGATATTGATAAGGGCAAGAGGTAGACGCTTGAAATATTCATAGAATATTTAGTGATCTATTTATTTTAAAAATAAATAAATAATTTAAAATAAAACAAATATTTAGCGGGGGTCCCATACAATAAATGTGATTTTTTGAAGTAAAACTTCTTTAGGCGCGGCTAGGGAGTAACTCAGATTTTTTTTCTGACGGAAGTAACGCTTATTCTGACGGAAGTGACGCTTACTATAGTCTGTGTAGTTTCCGCTATTTAAAAATAGATGGCGTGCGACGGTAGATATGTCTATCCGTCGATAGGTTATTGAGACGACAAAACTATACAATGGATAGAATTTCTTACCCTAGTATGGTTAGACCGTCGATAGATAGGTAATTGGGTTTGGCTGTTAGAGATTTTTAAAAAACTTTGCAATTTAAAAAATAATAATTTGGATTGGTCGTAAGTATATGTCATATATTCCACGCTTCTTGACTTAATACGCCAGCTAGTGGCAAATATCATAATCAATTAGGATTATTTATTTCCAAATTTTCAAACGGATCAATTGTGAATAGCAAAGTGAATAAAAATTCAACAGTTTCTCTCTATCGACGGCCTAACCATACTAGGGTAAGAAATTCTATCCATTGTATAGTTTTGTCGTCTCACTAACCTATCGACGGATAGACATATCTACCGTCGCCCGCCATCTATCGACGGGAGGCCCCGGGAGGGTCGATAGCTTACCAGAGTTAGATTTTTGTATGAAAATGACATTTCGTGCGTCCCAATATACTTCTGACAGCTGTTGAAGGATAGAATTTATTACTGAGGATAAACATGCGACCTATCTGTCAAATGTGATGGTTTACCTATCGATCGTCTGCTATCATCAAATAAAAATTCGCTAAATTACTTTTATCCTAATATTTTGAAACCAATAGCTATTTGATTTAGTTGAAATTTTGTGTGAAAATGTCTACGTCCAGTGAAAGCAATTCCGATTTCGAACTTTTACTAGAATTGTCAGACTGGGATAGTAGCGAAGAATCATCTCATATTTGTTATTCAGAAAAAAAATCTGAGTTACTCCCTAGTCGCGCCTAAAGAAGTTTTACTTCAAAAACTTCAAAGTTTTGCTTCAATCGCGCGTAAAGGTTACACGCACACACTTTTTTATATATTGTACGGTGGTATGGAACACTTCGTGTGCGATTCCGACTCGCACTTGGCTGGTTTTTTTAAATAATTTACGTACGAAATCGACAGTTAATCTTGGTCCTTACAAACATGTCATTGAACAAAACAAATAGATATATTTCGGAAATACATGACAGGAGTATATCGCTTGTACCCGCACTCCCCCGCCACACTGTTTACGCGGCCGGCAGAGCAGCGAGGCTAAAAAGTCACATGTCTTAGCGTTAACAAATGAGAGCTTAGGTAGTCCATCATGATTGCTGCTGCATGAGGTAATAAAATTTATTTATTTTATTTATTTATTTATTTACAGAATAAAATATTCCATCTTAAATATAACAATAAATTGTAAAACTAAAAAACGAAACCTTACATGTGTCGTTCTAGCATCCTCTTACATTCGATTACCAGACGAACAATACCACATAGAAATATATCCCAGTCGGGTGCACTCAAGTCAAAAGAATTGACTATTTCTACAGCTTTTACTACTGGGGAGTTCTTATATAGCTGTGTTCGCGAAGAGGGCAACGCCAGGAGCCTCCTGCACGTGTTCCATCTACCATACGCCTCGCCAATCACATGCATTCTCAAAAATTTTGAGTAAATCGATGCAGTCGATTTCGTTTCTAGACAATTTAATAAAGAAGAAGATGTAAGTCTCTTCTCAGCTGCAAAGAGTCGTGGTATAGGTCGATTTATAAATTATACACGGTGTCCCCGAGACATTCGCACAAACAAAACCTATCCATTCTGCACAAGCTCTAGTTTTATTATCCAAAGTTTTAAGTCAATAGGGTTAGCCGTTTCGAATAATAGCTTACGAAATTTCAGTATGTTGGTAGAATTTACTTATAATTTTCCTGGTCATAGCAAAGTATTATTCTATTCCACTCCAATATATAAGAATTAATTGACTATTGTTTTCGATTAGAAGTTACCTAACCTATTAACTTGTCAATCATTATCAATCAATTGTCTATGTCGATCAAATTGCTCATGACCTTGGATCCAACCCAAATGGGTTAATGCCTAATACCTGGGTTAAAGAGTGATTGTGTAATGAAAGCAATGAAAGTGAAGTCAAGAAAACAAGTAGGTATTGTGAACACACAAATTTAGCGCGTGTATATTACGGACCTAGGTATTTTTAAAGTTTTTCCATAAAACAAATTGTTGGAAATTAATTTATTCTTTGCAAAAGCAAAACAATTTATATAAAAAAAAAACAGTTTTTGCACATTAGATTCCCTAGCGCACGTCGGTATCATCAAACAGGTCGTTAGCTACAAAACCTAAATCTTTTCTACTTATTTTACTATTTATCTGACTTGTCAGCGTTTAGTGCAGGCGCGACGACGTGTTTTCCACTCCAAATTGATCCAAATACACGCCGCCGCTGATTTTTACACTACTCGAAAACTTGACAAAAGCATATCAGAACTGATATCAGAAAATTTTGTCAATGACCGTGTGTCAGTGTTTAACTTATTCAATGTAATTTGGGTACACTTTCTAGAGTAGGTATTGGATAATATATAGTAGGTACGCATGAAATATTTATTTAAAAATAGCAGTAAAGATTGTATAGTAGAAGTAAAATATTGTAAGGCTTTTGCTAAAATTAATTTCAAGAATAAAGAAAGTACAAATATATTTTTAAAAGATGTGGTCATATGGGAATATAAAAATATCTACTACAAAATATTTGGTAGTTTTATTTGAAGAAAATCATCTCCTTAGCCGGCAAGCATCTTTGTAACGTTGCAACATTTCTTGAAAAGTTATTAGATCTATTTTCGCGAGAATTGGCGGGAATTATAGAATTAATTGATGGTTTTTCAAATCATCAAATTTTTAATGATCCTTATGATACAAGTGTGTCGTGATAGCCCGACCGCAGCCAACCTGTTTCGAGATCACAAGGCCGGGCCGTTATGGTTCGAATCCGGGCGTGTACCAATGAGTTATTCTGACTTAAGTACATAATCATTGATTCAGCGCCTCGGAGAGCAAGTTAAGCTGTCGGTTCCGAGTGCTATCAACAGATGGCAGTCGTTAAAATCCACTAACCCGCACTGGAACAGCGTGGTGGATTATGCTCCAATCCCCTTCATCCTAGGGGGAGGCCTAAACCCCCGCAGTGGGGCAAAATGGGCTGGTCGAAATGGAAGTGATGGTTTTTAGCTTGTCAATATGTGTTGACACTTTTAATAACTAACCAAGTTTTATGTGAATAAAAACAGAAGCTAATACTAAAATGAAATCTAATTAAGGCCACCACTCTGGGTCGTTCCTGACACATAGGCTCGCCATAGCGATCCAACGCGGTAATGCCGCAAGCGATAAGGAGACCACGCCGGGATCTACAGGGAAATGTTATTTTTAGCCATCTAAATTGTACATAGTATACATTTAATATTTTTGTTTGATTAATAAGTTTTGATTGAATTATCTTTATTTTTATTACATATTAATTTGTAATTATCTAATTACATATTAATTACATATTACTATTATTATTATTTCACATAAAATATTATAAAAAAGTACCTCCAAATAAAAAATACTATCTAATTATTAATTAATTAGAGATTAAATTATCGATCGGTCGAGTTGTTGGAGACCCTAACTGCAGAATCAATGGTCAAGGGTTCCATTTCCGCCCAGAACAAATATTTATGTGCATGAACGGACATTTCTCTAGTGTGCCTATAAATATGTAATACCTAATTTGATAGCCGTAATAGGTCTATATATATTTAAAAAAACATTTATTATGTTTATCAGTTGTGTAGTAACCATAATACAGGCTCTGTCTAATTTGGGACTAGATGGCCATGTGTGAGATGTCCCAGGTATTAATTATTATTATATAATTACAAAGGTTTTTACAGGATGTTTTTTAGACGAATGCCCATCGTGTATAGAAAACACGGGTACGCGAATTCCTAATCTACGAGCTGTTGGCAGCAATCTCGCTACTTCCTAGGGCAGCAGAATCTTTTCTTTTATACTTCAATAACAAATCCAAACATGACCGTGGAAACAAAGCTACCGTAAGCTAGATTGCGGCGATGAGGCTCGTCACTAGTCACCCTTGTCCCTCGGATTGGAAGGGCGTTAGTTTATACATATATGATTACCAATGTAACAACCATAGTCCTGAAAATGACATTACATATAGTTTTTAAGTAGACTTGTACGCCCTCTCGGCGTGGTAAGCTCAAAATAAGGTTTAAGCCTCACTTGCTCTCAGTCCATATTCATTCCTGCGCAGTCGATGTGTCACGTAATTTCTGTGATTTTCTTGCCTCAGTTTTCAAAATGTCTTATTTTCAAAATGTGTGTGACAATAATACTAATTAGGTACTCTCAAAAAAACGACCAAAAGATAACGTTTCATTCGTAAGTATTTTTATTTTATTTCTAATTTTATTTCTACACATCAAACGCAATATGCCTATAAGTACAATCATAAGAAATTTCGCGATAACCAGTTCTAGATTTCGTCTGTATTGAAGTAACCAGTCTACCTCAAACTATATGTAACGTCATTGACTGAATATAATACCTATATAGATATCGACGCCGACGGCATAGTCGATGGTGATGTTATCATATAAATGAATATGGAACAAGTAATTCAGTAACGTATAGTCGTAATAATGTAAACTCATCAATTGTAGTTATTCTCAGGATCTGTCTTTGGCCGTATGCCAAAAGCCATTGACTATTTCTGACTGCCCATAACATAGAATACATTAATTCTCGCTCCAGCTACTATTTGAACGGTACTGTCATGGGTTATTTATATTAGATCTTTATTTGATTTCACAATTTGCCATTAACTAATTAGTAAGAATGGTTTGATTTTCAGGCATTCATAGTTGTGTATTTATTTGAAATCGGTTGGATCGATTCAAATTATATCTCGTATGTAGGATCGGATACAATGTTTCTGCGGCGTACTGTGCTGCTTGTTTGAATAACATTACCAAAAGTAAAATAATAGACGGAGGAAAGTTTTTATTTTTAACGATCAAAATACGTACTTTCAGCACCATTTTGTGAAGTAAATGGGTTTCGTGTTTGGAAAATTTACCCGTAGGTACCTACTATGGTTTCAAGACATTTTATTGAAGAATGTCGAGATTTATATCAAATCAGTGTTGAAAAGCTTAATATTTGTTGTGTTTAATTAGTAATTTCAAATCAATGTTTATCAGTTTATAATTACTATTGTAAATTTAATTTGTAAATATAAAACATAATTATTTATTTAAAAAAAAACTAATTCAATAATCCACCCCTTGTCACCCGAAAAACCTGGAAAAACCGGGGGTCGAATCCTATCTAATTGTAATGGGCTTGGATACTTACATAAAAATGTTTAACACATGATTTTTATATTTTTTCCGAAAATATAGATCAATCGACACATTAGTTTTAAAATAAAAAAACTCCGTATTTTCTTAGTTACTTATTTCCAAAAATTGATAGATTAAATACGTCAACGTCTGCTGACGTCAACTGGACATAAGTTTATTATTTGCGTTATCTTAGACTAAATAAAGTCATAATGATTTCGTTGATTCATCGGGATTATAATTTAATTTCACGTACTTAGTAATCTTACCTCAATATTTTTTATATAATTTTATTTAGCTTTGGTTTTTTACTGTGGAAGCAACACAATAAGCCCAACCGCCCATAGATAACGTCACAAGGACAATTTCAACGTCAGATGAATGAACAAATATCTAGGAAATTCGCTAATAGAATAAAATTATATTTTTAGAGGTTATTCTAGAACCTTATTCCTTTTAGTTTTAATGACCATTAGCGCAACTTTAAAATTTCGGTTCAAGCCCGATGTGTTTTATGTAGGTACATGGGCTAATCAAAAACTGTCTGTTATTCGTTATTCGATATTTGAATTTATGATTTGAATTTGCTAAACGGTTAAATATTTTCCTGAGAAAAGAATGAGGGGTTCACAAGATAGATCGGATCGACTATAAATTAAATGTATTATTAGAGGTCAGTAGGTACATTCATGAATAAACGATTTAAAATAAGAACTAGTAAATTACACTACTTGATTCAACACGCGCGTCTCAAAATAAATACCCTGATTTGAGAGGAATTTACTGAACGTATTTTAATTAATCCATTCATCTGTTCAGAGCAATCTCTACTAAGTAGTTTAGATTTAAACATTCATCACTGAAGGCTTTACTTTAATTGACACGAGGTATTTTTGTTAGATAAAAATTTTATTACAAAACCATCACAAAGCTCTTAACAAAAACATTCACAAGCAATTGCAACTTCAACAAATATTTTAACATAATATATTTAACATATGATAATGTTGACAAATTAGTTGTTGTCTTTCACGAACCATTATTTATTTTTAGGTTTTAGTTTACTTGGAATGCCCAGCACTTATGACGTTTCTTGTGAGTCAATTTTTGCATTAAGAATTTTAATCTTGTTTATAATTTCTTCTAACTTTTTTAATTTTCAAAAGTGTCATATCGCTTTGGATTTTATTATTCAGATGCACTGGGTGAACCTTAATGTAAATGCTTAACAAGATATTTACATAATAAGACATTAAAATTACGGTTTCTTAACCACTAAGGTGTCATTGTCTCCATCTCCTGTCTTTGGTCTCCTTCGGTGAGTTGTTTCTCAGCCATCTGGAAACAATAAAAGACTTTTTGAGAAACACTTCTGGATGAAATTATAATTTTTTATTTTTTTGGGGCGTGAAAAGTCAGACTTTTGAGATATTTGAGGTTGTTGAGATATGTGCTCCTAGAATCCCTAGAGATGTGCCCCCCTTTAACTTTTCAACTATAGGATGGAAAATTCTGAGACAAATTTAGTCAATAAAATTTTATAAATACTTTCAACAAACGTTTGTTTGAATAATATATATTTAATGTTTTTGAAATGTTTTTAAAATTATTAGTTGAATTTTTACTATATGAACATTGATTCCGACTGCAGAACCCTTCACTGTGCGAGGTCTTTGGTGGAAGACATTTGTAATCAATAATGCATAGATAGGAAAAAAATCCACGGCCCTATAATAATGAACTATAAGACATTAACTTAAAGTCCACATGTTTCTCGTTTTCTTCCCCAATACCGTACTATTTCTACTTTACTTCTTTGTTTGTACTTCCATCTCACAATTAGAAACCTTGTTCATCATTTATTTCGAAACTTGAATAGTTTTGTATACCATGGAAATTTTCAACCATCAAACAGAAGCCTATATCACCATTCGACCTCGACCGTTCAGTTATTTTTGTGCAAAAATCATGTTGTTTCTTTGTTCTGTTACAAGACGTCAATAAAGGACAAAAAAAATTAATTTATCCTATTTTTTTTTCAAATATTAGGATTAGGTTTGATAGACCATAAACATTACCTACTAGTTAAAAGACATGCACACAATATCTGTATATACCAAGATTTTTCTTATTCTGTTCCCAACGAAATCACAACAGCGTTAGTTTATTTTAAGTCGACCTTCGTCGTCCCATCTCTCATCGTGAATGCACTAAAGGTAAAAAAAAATGGGAGATGGTTTTGTTCAAAGCCTAACAAATTAGGCCACTGAACATTTAACGATGTGAGGTACCTATAATGTCAAGCGGGCTTTATCAAAATTAATAGAAAATTAAATAAATATACGGAAATTTGTTTAAGATGTTGATTCTCAGGAGCACAGCAGTACGAAGAAGAAGTACTACGTAGAACTTTCACAAATAAAGTGATGAAATAATTGTACAAAAACACGGTTTTGTCTTAAGGTGCAATAAAAATGCTTTAGTATTTATTTATTTATTGTGAGAAATTCAACACCTATAAGATACAATAGTAGTGGTCGAGCATCACTTTTTAGGTGGTTCGCTGAATTAAAATGAGGTCAAATCAAATTATTTAAACCTAATTTTAAAGGGCTTTAGTCTGGCTGACTGTGTCAGCCCTATTGATTTCACTTTGTAAGATAGCATATAAATAATGGTTAACGTATAATGTAGTATATGTGCAAAAAAAGAATACAACATCATAGCAGCTTTGGAGCACGGATCCGTTAGGATATAATTCTGTTGTGTACACCCACATCGTTATAATTAATTTTAAGTTGTGACAGTAAAACTCGTCTCTGAGTCTCGCTCCGAACCCATTCCGCTAACAATCGTCAGCGGTACATGCCCAGACCGGAGTCTCAGAGCAATCACCATCACCACAACATTTCTGGGCAAAGTAAAAGTTCCAAACCACGGGTAAACAAGAGGCTCACACTGAATCTTACTATATCAAACTCGTTTATTCAGCTATCTTTTATCAAAATATTCTTTCTATAACTGATAGCATTGTTTCTTAGACAAAGAAAGAAATTCAGTTTCGAAAGATAAACTAACCACATCAATTCTATCTGGTTATGCGTCGCCAGCCAAAATTAACCATAAAGATGACCAAAACAACAGAGTCACGCAAACAGCTATAACTGCAGAAAATGCGTGGACTACTGATATGTTGTGCGAGAAAACCCACGAATTACATACACCTAGATCCTAGGCGTTAGTTTGGAGGGCGTTCATACCATTCTACATTAACATTTTGAATGAGGAAGCTTTGACGTCGTTAGATACTACTTCGTTTGTTCTCTAAAGCGAAAAACAGGTTCGTGTCGATTAGTATCGTGAAATGCATCTCCGTTTCGAAAACAGGGCAACAAGACGTGTTTCAGTAATCATTACCGGTGACGAAACATGGATCTATCAATATGGTCCGGAGAATAAAAGGCAATCATCGGCATGATGGGTGTACCCAGAGGAAGAAAACTGCAAAGACCTCGCAAAGTTGGCATAAAATGGTGGCAGGTTGGGAGTGGTATACTACAGTATCACTGAAAAAAGTGAATAACAAAACTAGTTGTCTTACCATAAAAATATCATAGCAAAACTTTGATAATTTTTAAACGAAGTTAGTTAAAATGCAAGCTACCGGTTGGTAAGCTAGTACAAGAGAGTTTGACTACTTATTGCAATAGTTCTGTTGTCATTATTTTTAGGTAACTAGTAATAATTTTTTTTGTTACTTACCTATAACTAAAAATTTTTTTTTGTGTAGCATTACCCAAAGTTTAAGATGTGCGGGGGAGAAGACCATTGGGGAATCATGCTGCTTTACGGGAACGGCTCTTCACATACGTCCGTTAAATCAAAGGCGTTTATTGAGGAATTTGGTGTTGAAATCCTAACTCACCCACCATACAGCTCTGACTTAATACTTACTTAGCCCTGGCTTATAAATGTGAAAGTTTGTATGTTTGGATGTTTGTTACTCAGTGCGAATTTCACATGTGACTCATACAAAATTCTACTTCACAACAAATATTTCAAAACATTATATGGTATATGTTTGGTCTGTGGTGTATATTTTTGTTAACATATTTGTTGTCACAACACGGTATCTTTATAAATATCCATGCCTTCAACAAAGTACTTTTAGATACAAGTTAACGAATAAGAAAAGCGGATTACTACTCTAGAAATATACAATGCATCTGGAGTTTTTGGGTAGCGCACATCTTGTAAATCTATATCTTTACACTAATCATAACTGGGACCATTATAATACCTAGGACATCTCACACAGCGCCATCTAGTCCCAAAGTAAGCAAGTATTATGCTTGTATTACGGGGTACTAGACATCTGATATACATACTTAAATGTATATACATATATAGATACTTTTACACCCGTATACGGAACAAATAGACATGTTCATGCACACAAATATTTGTACCGGTCGGGAATCCAACCCGCAATCCTTGGTTCCGCAATTCGAGTCTTTAACCTCTCGGCCAATCGGTCAGTCAAATAATCGGTCAGGCAATAAAAATAGCGTAACTACAGAAAGAAATATATACGAACCGAATAAAATAAAATAAACGTCAACATATTTGTTCGCATCCACCCGCGCATGTCTCGTAAAGTCAATGGCTGACTCGTCTAAAAAAAATATAACGAATGGTGTCTTTGCTAGAGCTTTGCTACGTATTTATTGTTTCAAATACAGTCTCTGACGTCAAGCAGAATTATTTATATAGAATTAGAAGTATATCCGATAACGTGACCGGAGCGGGAAAATCTCGACTTCATGAAATTAACACCGGTTTTCATAACAGATGATGACAAGTAAATGGAAAGAGGCAGATGTTTGATAAACATTACGAGAGTATTTTGACTGAAGAGGGATGACCATAGCTTCAAATTGAAAGACTTTCCTTCGTTCACAATCCATTACGTTCAGTAAAAACTTCCTTAACTGAAAGTGCACTTCTTTTGTAAGACAGGATAATTAAAGCAAGTTGCAAGAAGGCACTATGTCGGTGCCAGAAGAACCATTTTTACCCGACTGCGGAAAGTGAAGTTTTTGAAATGTATAAAATAATAATAGTATTTTTTTGTGTGTTTGTTTGTATCCTAGATATTTCTTTGACGCGCCATTTAAACGGCTCGATGGATGTGAACATATATGAAGCGTCTTAATTGTGGAATTAACATAGGCTATATAATATTTCAATACGCCGTCTGCGAATCAGAAAAGAGAGGGAGAATACAAAAATTCTTTGTCTTAATCATTCCGTTGGTACCTACGTCGTGAACCCCAAAAAAGATGGTAAGTAATGCAATAATCTACAGTACGGAAACCTATCCACGCAAATCAGTCTCGCACTTGACCGGTTTTTTATGAAAATATTAATTAGCTATGAAGTTTGAAAAATTTAGATTGCAAGCAACATCATATTTTAATGTCTTAAAATAAACGGCAATAACCAATGACTTAAAATAATAAACATTTTCCGCACAAATTAGATTTTAATTTTCTCTAGCCGCCATAATTTATTGTCCTCCACTTATTTTCATTCTCGCCAATCTAGTGTCGTCATGAATCTGCCTTGTCTATTTTTATTTGGTATGTATACAGATGGTATACATATGAACTATGCACATGAAGCTAGATACATTTTGAATATATTCGTAAGAATTTCATTAATAAAATCCACTTTTATCTCAAACATTACGGATTGTTGAATAATTGTTTATGTATTTTTTTTATTGTTTTATTTACAACTTTATACGAATCTGTAAGGTTTAATAATTTAAATTGAAAATAGTTATCGTTTTTAACTTGTTAGGCATACATTTAATTACTGCATACCTCCATCGCAGTTCTTAGGGTTCCGTAGCCAACTAGCAAAAAAGGAACCCTTATAGTTTCGCCATGTCCGTCCGTGAAAATTGGAAGGTAGGTGTAATCTATGAACCGCTACACAACGATGTAGTGAAATTCAGAAAAAAAAAATATTTTTGGGATAGGTCGCCATACATGTAACTGAAGTACGAAAAAAAAATTCGTAAAATAACGCGAGAGATACCAAACGATAGGTCTTTAAAATATCAAGGTTTCAAATAATTTTTTTTATTTAAGCCAACAGTTGTTGAGATATGCACTCCTAAAGTCCTAATTTTTGTTACAGTTGTGTGTCCCCCCTCCTCTACCACCTAAACCGTTGTTTTTGGATATGTGGAAAAAAATTATGACAGTAGATGTATATAACGTAGATAAAAGGAAAACTATCACAGCTAACTAGACTGTATTATTTAACGAGTAAGAGATTAACTTATAAAATGCACTTACATAAGTAAAAATTTTGAAAAAAATCCATACAAAATGACAGGTATATAGCGTATAGTCAATAAGCGAAAACTTGATGCATTTTATCTTTGTGATGTTATTGTACAAGATAATTTAAAAAAATATATTTTATGATGAAAACTACATTATATTACTAGGTACTATAAATTTAAGCTTTCCTTTGCACAGCTTATTCTTTTCACAATTGATACTAAAAGTCAAAGGTTCACTATAATAAAATAAGTAATAAAAATTGTCTCTAGCTATGAGTGCACTCATGGCCTTCTAAATAACTAACGAAATAAAAATGAAATATATTTATAAAATTACATAATAATAACGATTAATGGTTAAGTTCGATTAACGTCGCGCTCGATTTTTTTATATTGTATGGTGATACCCTTCGTGTGCGAATCCGATTCGCACTTGGCTGTTTTTTCGTCTTTTACAATTATTTTCAGAAAACTTACTGACATTTCAATACCTACGTTGATGCAATGTTATGTATAGCTGTATAAATAATTCAGTTAATTAAATTTTTATAATAATACTAACTACCCACCCCGGCTTCGCACGGGTAGCAATAAGTCTACTTTTTTTTCTGTCGTATCAGCTTTTTGCATCGGGCTTTTGGATTAGATTTAATTATAAGAAATGTTTATCCTATTCAGAGTTTTTTTATTGTATCTTATTTCTAATTCCGCAAATATTTGAAAAATAAAGAACACATATTACATAATTACATAAAAACAGACTAAAGTATTTTTTTATATACCTATAACATTGATAGTTTCTGCCAAATAAATCATACGTGTCACGTCGGTACGTGTCGGTACTGTGAGCGCGCTTTAGAATTTATTTTGTCACGCGATAGTTTTAATTTTGCCGCAACTCCTAAGATATTAATTTAAAATGTATGGTAAAGGGCAATTACAATGCAATGCTTAAAGTTACTAACGTATTTAATTTGATAAGGATTAAATCGTATCCGTGTAAATAGCTTTCCAATTACCACATTATATTATTATGTGACCATTTTTTTAAACATTAAACTAGGTATGGTAAACTATCCTTAAAAGATAGACATATGCCATCGCAAACTTTCCTTTATACCTGTAAAGGAACAATTCCTCCATACATTGTTTTGAAATATCGCGAAGGGTTTAAGCAGTGTTTTCGATGAAAGCTCCCAGTCAGCTTGATTTTTTCCGACATTTTCAACATAATTGTAATATTTCAACCAATTTACACAAAAAATTAATAAATTATACACATAAACCTTTCTCTTGAATCACTCCGTCTATTGATGACAAACGTATGAAAATCCGTTCAGTAGTTTTTGAGTTTGTCGCGTTCAGACGAAGGGATTTTGTTTTATAATATGTAATGATGGTAATAAATCAATCAAAATATTTGTGCAAAATATATTATTAATAACATTTTTACGCCTGTCGACACGGAACATAAATCATAGAGGCTAGTGTCAGAAATTGACAAATATATATTCGGATGTCTAGAGACGTCAACAGTGATTTATTTAAGTTACTACGGATTTTCATCTAGAAATTTATTTCTACGCGCGTCGAATGACGTCGAACGTTAATTGAGGCAATGTTCGTTTGTTTCTCTTGTTTTACGCTTGTTTTTGTTTACGTCTCTGTAATATATTAATGTGGGTGCACGCCAACTTGAATTCAAGCCAAAATCGAGAAACAATGTTTATTTGCAGTTAACATTATAGCCGGTTTTAGTAAAAATACAAAACGATGTAACACCGCGTTGTGAAAAAAAATATACATCGGAGACCAAATACAAAATGTTCACTTTGAAGTAGAATTTTGTGTGACCTACAGTGAAATTCGTACTGAAAAAGAAAACAAAGATTTTGAAATTATATTTCATGTGTAATTAATAAAAAGTTTGTTTAAAACGATGATAATGCCGTGTGGTCTCTCCAACCACTGAGTCTGACATTTTGCTCGCGTTTTCGATCGTTTTGTAATATGAGACGCTCCATCTTGATAGCTATCTAAGGTATTAACTAATTAGAATGTGAACTGTTTGGTAGGAGGTAGTATATATAACTAGCATAAAGTTCACGCTAAAAGTTGACATTCTTTTTTTTACCAATAACCTTTTTTTTGTGCCGAGACTTATTTATTTATTTTTTGGTCAAATCGTGGAATGCCCAAAGAAGTTGTTGGGAAACAGGCAAAGACCTTAAAATAGACTGTTTCTCTTTTATTTGGGAACAGGTATTTCAAATTGTGATAGAGGAAATGATATCACATGATAATATACGATACTGATTAATTCGTGAAGGGCCCGTGGTCCCACCGATTTGACCTAGTGGTAGGACCACGGTATACCACTGCACCCGTGGTCCTTCTGGACTAGGGGCGATTAATAGAATCGATAATTTCTGTAGTTTTATTAACTGAATAATGAAAATTATTTTTTTTTAAACATTTTTTTATCAATTTAAAATAAAAGTTCACTTTGAAGCCGAACACGTTCAAAATCATTTTATGCTCAGGTTTATACATATAGGTCCAGTAGGATCACGGGTAGGTACATAGTGGTACACCGTGAACCTACCAGTGGCACCACGGGCCTTCCACCATTAATTAGCTTCTGATGGTAGCGCCACTACCAATTCAGGGTCTGTCAAAATTAAATAAATTAACTGAATGTTGTTCTATTCTTTATGTTTGATTCTTCGTGTGCATTTATTCATAAAGTTTGATGTCCATTTTCCTCTAAATACACATATGAAAAAATCACAAAAAAATATGATCGAAAGCTAACAATCCTATTTTGACAGATACATACAGCTGGGTTGTAATGGCGCCGTGTAGTGCCAGAAACAAGTCCTCATTTTCTTAGCACTTCATGCTTTCATCATGAAGGTCGCGAGTTTCTTTAAATTTCTCATCCCTATACGGTGAACGTCCCTATATTGTCTAATGTCTGTTCTGGAATCAACTTCAGAGCAAACAAATAATTATTTTTTTCATAGAGATAATACTTTTTAAACAGGTACGTATTGGGATTGGCAGTAATAATGAAGCATAATTTTATCGGTGAATTTTACATTCCCAGCAGCGCAACAAACGGTTCTGACGTTTGTCAGTCAAAGGTTCCTCAAATAGATAACCGAGGTTGCTTAACATCCGGCGTTTTACCCACAGTTTTACACCGCGTTTTTATGACGGCCCGTGACGTGTTAAGGTCATATATTTTTTTGTTGAGCAGGTGACTCGGGTGCAAAGTCTGGCATGTTTACTGCAGCTCCTAGTTGCGACGGCTATTTTCAAAGGAGCTTGGCAAACGCACAAAAATTCGAAAGAAAAACAAAAATAATTCAGCTTTTAATGTCAACTTTTAATATTTCACGCTTGCTCTTCGGTTCAATTACATTTCGTGGCAA
Organism: Luffia ferchaultella; assembly: GCA_949709985.1. Classification (NCBI taxonomy): domain Eukaryota; kingdom Metazoa; phylum Arthropoda; class Insecta; order Lepidoptera; family Psychidae; genus Luffia; species Luffia ferchaultella. The sequence goes on along the minus strand of OX453241.1, from coordinate 25,615,795 downwards.
GATAATTTTAGACGTATGGAGTTTCTCTTTATAACGTTCGGTGTCGTGCGTGATTTCGGCTTATTTACTAGAAAATTTGTTAGCAGATCATAGATAAAAATAATAGATTAGATCTGTTTTGAAAGTGTGCTAGTTTAAATTAAAAACTGTTAAACGCATAGAAATTCAAAACTGTCCTGACGTGGACTAATATACTGACATAAATTTATATAATGATACAATATTTCATAAGAATATTTAAAAATTTCAATACATGTTCAAGAGTTCATGGCAATCTGGTGTTCACCTGAACGTAGGCCAAACTTACAGAGCGTGTAGAACTCACCGAACTAAATAAAAAGTTAAAAAAAATGAAAAGAATAATTTTAGAAAAATGAAACTTTAAACCTGTTTTTCTCAGTAACCATTAGTTTGGGCCATCTGCTCACTTGAAAGTTTTTGTTTAGTTCGGTAAGCTCTACGCGCTCTATTAGTTTGAACTACTTTCAGCCGAACACCCTATACTGAAAACATAGTGAATATTTAATGCAGTAAAGATTATGTTAAAGCTCTCCAAAAGTTACTATAACTATTGACGGATATCTGCTTTAAAAAGTTTGCCAAAACCATAGAGTTAATTAATTTTGGAGTAGCGTTTGGTAAAACATTATTCCAACGTCCAAAAATCTGAATATGATTGATTTAAAGGTGTGTTAACTACTTGAAGAGAAATGAATTCCCTAACAGTTACAGCTGCCGTGACACGTTAAAGACTCGAGTACGTTAGAACCTTCGAATTTAAAAGGAAAATGGATGCTGCCACTCATGTCGAGGTGACAGATCGGAGTTAAGAATTAAACAAATCGTGAATGACAGTGATATTTAATAGTGAATTGATTATGCTGTTGGAGAGCGAAATAGGTAAATATAATAATAACGTGCCGTGAGTTTCACAGAGCGTAATGCGGAACCCAGGGTCATAACAACATAATCATCTTTAACTGAAAACAGATGTGATCATTTTAGTTTTGATAGGTTTATTTTATATTCATAAAGTTTCAAATCGTATCAAGTATCTATAGATAGACGCATGTACTCCAATATTAAAATTAGGTCGATGCGCTTATGATTGGAATGCGAATGAGTTGAGAGCATCTGTTATTGATTTACTTTACCAATTGAGTACTTTGAAAATAAATTTTAACTGATTTGGTAATAGGTGGCTGTGTAGAAAAAAATATTTATTGTCTCTTCAACCCATTTGTATTTTGTATTACTCTAGTATAGTTTGCCTCAAACGTTATGGCGGATCGGAATACAACGCTAAAAGCGTGCTTGCGCAGGCACAGTCATATAATATACCCCTCGCTCCACTGCGTCCCGCTACACCTAAAACTAGTTACTGTGACGCGACTTGTGCCTATGTTCACATACGCCATAAAGTTTGATTGGAACTATACATAATATAATATGTATTCGCTCGATTACTATTATTAAATAGCGGGAGGAATGTTGTATGAAAATCCATTACTCCCGCTGTATTTTCTAATATTAAAATACAAATCTTTTATTTGAAGACGCAAAACAGTACGGGCCACTTACTTTTTATTCCGAATAAAAATTAAAAAAAAAGTATACTAACGTCAGAGCGTCAAAACATATTAAAAAGCGTGCGGATTTCTTTTAGTGAAATATAAATTACTTAACACGTTAAACGCCGTGGCACCCACCGGTGGGTGACAATAGACTACCCCATTAGGCCACGCAAAATTTAGTAAAATGTCCAAAAATCATCGGTGGTTTTTTTAGTGTATATCGAAAGAATAGATAAAAATAGTATATTTAGATTTAGAAGAAACAAAAATTATTAAATATTTCGAGCAGAAATCGCTGTCACCCACCGGTGACTGCCGTGGCCCCATAGAGCAAAACTCACGTTTATCACGCTAAGGCGCCGCGCGGGTCACACTGTCACCCACATATTGAGACCTATTTTTCAAAAATATTTCAGGGTTATGGGTATAATAAACAGCCAGAGCTCAGGGTCGCAAAGTTTCAACTTATTGTGACATTTGTCCTGGTACACCAACCATATCTTTGCCTAGACTGTTTTAATTTCTTGCATCGTTGATCTCTTGTAAAAGCCTAAGAATATGTTATAATATAATACAATTATACACTTTGCCAAATCTTTATTAACCTATATCCTATCTTCTTTCAATATTTGTTTCTTTTCGTTCTAATTTGATTTGTTTATGTTTCTAGAAATCAATTTACGCGAAAAAAATTTATTGTAACCACACCTTGATAAGTGTTTTTGCTACGATTTATCGCGAATTTCGAATTATTGTTTTTAATGCATTTTAATTATAAATAAGTTGGTGTTGTATAAAAACTTAATTTCAGGAAGTCATAGTTTCTGAAACCAACTTTTTTAGTTTTATTTCGTCTACGCTGTTGATGGCTGATAAGAATTTCTATTCCAGTTAATAAAATGGTGATCTTAATTTTATTTTCAAATATTGCCATGTGCACTTTGTTCTTTAGAGTCACGTCGATCTAATTTGAAATTATTTTAAACAATTTACATAGGCATTTCGAAAAAACAACAGCTTAAAGTTAGCTATCGTTTGCGGTCACCGGTGGGTGACGCGGCGTGATGGAAGCATCTCGTGTCACCCACCGGTGGGTGACGTGGCCTTTACAGGGAACCCACTAATTTTCGCTCGGCGTTTAACGTGTTAATTTATACAATAATTTCACCAAAAATGTCCTCTAGAAGCGATACTGACGATTGACGACTCCAATAGAATTAAAAAAAGCTACTCAAGCCGTTATTGACAACTTGTTGGAACTGGGGAAAACCATTGCTTTAAGTTTTAATAATTGTAGTAATTTTAATATTAACTAAATTTATAAAGATGTTATTTGTTTAATTTTCCTCGTAGGTGTAATATAAAGTAGAATGTACTGGAAAAGTGCGATTCCCGCTTCGTGTGTTTCCCTTTCACTTGATAGGTACGTCACATGTAGTTGACAAAAGTATTTTTTTAATTTCTAAATTGCGCCTTCCCAAAATCAAAACTCTGACTGACGACGGACAGAGAGTAACGATATAGGTATCGTATAAAGATTCCATTGGTTTATCTCGGATGTACACAACTCTAAAACACTTTTAAATTTTTCTTGTCTGTTTATTTGTTTGTAAACTCTTAACACAACACAAAGGTCTGTAAATCAATTTGATAAAACTTTTACATTTACAAAGAAAATCATCCGGCTTATATTTTTATATAGTTAATTGTGCTGTTGGTTTTCCATACAAATAAAATAAAATTAAAATAAAAAAAACTTTTTCTTCAAGATTAATTAAAAGAAAATAATCATAATGAACTAAGTAGGAATGTAGTATTTTTCTAACCGGAGAATTTTTTATTTTTTTATTTTGCAACATAGACAAAATATAATAAAGTAATTAAAAAATATGACACCTAATATTATTATGTTATATATATATTATTATACTATTTGGACCAGCACGAAAAAATACAATCTTATGGATAACATTAGGATGGACAAGATCGTGTTTTTCCGAAAATATTCGTAATCTGTTTCTCTCTTAGATCCATATTGCCAAAGAAAATATAAGAATCAAACGAGCAATTTCTTATTAAATTAGCACTGAACATACACTTAAAAATTATTCAAACTCGTTCAATATTAGTGTAATATTGTCAAAATTACAAGAAAACGTCTACGTATCTTTTGTGGGTATTTATTTACATCAAAACTTAAATGATTTCTCTAGGGTAGGTGATGGTCACAAATACAAGACAAGCATATGTGTTATCAATTCCCAGGTTCAGACTTTCAAAGGTTAATAATTCTTTCGTGGGAAACTGTATCCGTTTTAATAATGAAATTCCAAAAGAAATGTTACACTTGAATTCTAATCAATTTAAAAAGCGAGTTAAAGTCCGACTCACAAAGAAATCTTATTATTTATTACCGAATATTTAAATCAAAAGTGCGCATGAACATCATTGTAATAGTTGTAAGCACTTTAAAAAAGAATTTGGAAAAACATATATGTTCAAATAAAACAAACACGGAGGAGTTTCTTGTCGGTTCTTCTCCTTCTTGTTTTCCGAACCGGCAGGTACCTAATCAATAATTCACTTTGACTTTCAATAAGTGTGTGTAAACATCATGTATTGAATAACTTTTTTTTTTCATTTAGTTTGGTAAGTTATTTGCTTTCTAAAATCAAAATGCGCGCGTAGGGTTGTCAATGCAATACAATTATTTATTTCTTTTGCAATTTTCGTTCCATTTTAATTACAATATTATTGAGCTATAACATGTCTAAAAAAGGAGGAGATTATGAGTATTTGCTAAAAGACACGCTATCGCATCCATCCTATCTCAACGCGAACGGACTCTACTATATATATGACAGTCTATCAATCAAATTTATTAATGAAATTTCCCTTACAGTTTGTGTTCGCATCCCGCGGGATATTTTCAAAACAGGCCCGAATACAGTAGCCAAAGACTCGCCAGCAGCAACACCAAGATCAGATACGTGGCGATGAGGTTCGTTGTCTCGGCGTTAGGCATGACTGCTTGTTCGCTAACTACTGAAACGAGTTGTCGCCTAATGAAGATGTGCTGAAGGACTGGATAGATCTGGAACGGCGCTGGCCCGCCCACGTCGACTCGCGACTACATGAATCCACGGTTTTGACATTTTCAAATATAATACTAACATCTTTTATAAAGATAACCCGTCGACAGATCTGCTCGTGGGCCGGATGCCGCAAAACGAGTCGGTTATCAATATAAAAATGTAAAGAGCGGTAAATAGCGCTGTATTCGATACCAATTGGATAAAATGGCCAACGGTCTGTGAGTTGTATCTAAAATTGTGAATTATATGATATTTGACTTAATTATATTAATTACATCATATTTATCAAGAAAATATAAAAATAGGACTTTATACGACAACAAAATTTATAAATAAAATAATTATCAGTTGAAGTATATGAAAATTATAAGCCATTGAGATTTTATCTCTGTCTCTTCCATGCAAAACGAAATTTAACATTATTTTACATGGTCAGTTTAAGAGATAAAATATATATAGTACATGGTCAAATTGAGAAACCTCCTCCTTTTTTTGAAGTCGTTTAAAAAGAAATAGAATGTAATTTTTGACTTAGTTCAGAAAAAAAGAATCAAGTGCGAAATTGGATTAACGACTTGAGGGTTCCGTGCCGATTTATTACTGAAAAGCTCGATTGCTCAAATCTTGATTGCTATTTTTTAAAACATATAGTATTTTAACGTGTTTATCGATACTCAGCGCCAGGATTACGCATTTATTTATTTAATTTGGACTTATGGACAGTGAACACTCAATGTGTCATATTGACTGACCGATTGGCCGAACGGTTAGAGATCCTAACTATAACTACAGAACCAAATGTCGCGGGTTCGATTGCCACCTGGGGCAAACTTTGTGTGCATGAACATGTCTATTCGATCCGTGTCTGGGTATAAAAAGTACCTATATAATGTTATTATAAAGATGTATATCAGTTGTCTAGTACTCCATACAAGCATAAATTAAAACTTGTACTTTGGGACTTGGATGGTTCTTCTATGGGACGTCCTAAGTGTTATTATTTATTATTATTATATTAATTTTTGAGACATATTCACTAAATTGATTTCAATGATTTCCATGTATAGGGACCCCCTAAAAATTAAAATTTAAAATACAAAAGTATTTTAAATATTTCTCTTGGTAGATCCCATAATGATACACAATCTGTAAAAAATCTGCTAGATAGCACCACCGTCGTCCGATGAAACATTGTAAGCTCATTAACAGGGTCCCGTTTTTATCTCTTGGGTACGAAAGCCTAAAATACGCTAAAAAGTTATTGTTGCCGTTCTTATTTAGAAAATGGTGTGTTCCATGAGGCATTCTTCATAAGGCAGGCTTTCAAAAATATGGATAAGCAGAAAGTTCTGTAAGTTTTGTTGATCAGTCAGTCACAGTCAAAATATATTTTAAAGAAAGATAATAATAGATAATAAGTCTCTTTTGATTACAGTGAGTTAGAAACTTGATTTTATTAAAGAATTATAAGACCATAAACTTTAATATTTGATTTTAATTTCAATTTAATATTCAAACTATTAGCGAGAAAAACTGTTAACGGATAGATGACAACAAAGTAATGTATTAAGCTAATGCTTTTTATTGTAATGTGACGAACCCCAAAAGAGATACAGTATAAAATTATAAATCTATCGCTTGTGTTCTTCTAATATTTAAACGTACAACCACCACAGAAGAAAAATTTCACATCATATTCTTACGAAACAAGATGACACCAAAACCAAAACACTCACTCAAAGTCTCGTACCGGCTACAAATTTCGAAGATTAGTAGACCACAGAGTACAAAAGCCAAAGGAAAAACAGCAGAATAACCAGAATCATGTAAGTAGCGGCCAGGTTTACGGTTTCCGCGTTGATAGGCATGGTGTCGGTACAACGGAGTGCGGCCAAACTGACGATGGAGCGAGCTAATACGAACCCATACGTAAAATGTTAGCCAGGGACTGACTGAACATAACGACAGTACAGTTTAAATCTCCGCTACCCTTAGAGGAATCAATCCTTATTTCCAGCCAATCGGAACGTCTCAATAAAGTAAGTGATGATTTCGATTTTATTATTTAAAAAAAAAACTGTATTTTTCCTGCGGCTTCGCTCTTGTGGACATACATAACGTCTCTTTACCTATATATGTTTTCACGCTATTGTACAATTAACACATTTTCTGCGTTCTTTGTTTTCTTATCCCACTAATAATATATTTCAATTCGCAACTCAAATGCTTCACTCGTCAACTTCGAATTATATCAATTTTTATCCCATTAGAACCTTCGACCAGGGTAACGGGCGCCTAATGCAACTCTGTTTCTTTACCTGTCGACATGCAAAAAATAGCACCGTCACGTTGTTCCATTATGACGTGAAGAAAATACAAACAAATGAACACACATTCACATATTTTATTAATTAATGTGAATTCGTGAGTTTTCAAAACAAACCTACAAATTAAACAAGTTTAACTGTTCGCAATCAAACGAATAACTGTAGAAATAAGTTGCCAGTGCGACTTTTTTTTCAGTTAGGGCCACCTTAACAGTCTATTGATTAATTTGTTTACATACCACGAATAGATGTGTTTTTGCACCATGAAAATGCTGTAAATATTTTTTTTTTCAAACCTAATGATTAAAATAAAAAATCGGTTGACCCTGCAGGCCATCCCTGAAACTTTCCGCTATTTTCGAGATCAAAGCGCTCGAAAATATCCCTATTAGAAAGCTATTGAACTTGAAAGCTGCTCGAGCTCATGGTGTTTTTCGCTCTCGAGCTCACAAAATTTATTTTCTGAGCTCTGTCAGCTCCAAAATGGAATTTTTATAAATTTAGAGTTCTTAGAGCTCAAAAACCAGGGACATATTCAAAGAAAACTTTATATAGGAAATTTTGACGTGCGATATCTTTTGCACGCTTCGTTTGATTTGTAATTTTGTAAGCATAAATTTTTCGTATAAAGTAAAAAATCGATTGGTCGTAAAATCTCAAATTTATGTTAAAAAAACACGTTTTCGGAAATTTATATACTGCGATATTTTTTGAACGCGTCGTTCGATTTTACCTTTATTTGGACGGCATTCAACGCAATTTTTTATGCACAAAAAACGTATAGAAAATTTAAAGTAGGTCGGTTGGAAAATCTCAAAGTTATCTAAAAAAACAATAAAAAAATTATGTTTCTTTTTTATTTTTTGAATATTTTTGAAACAGCTCGACCGATTGACTTCAAAACCTAATCAGATCTAAGTCTCGATAAACCCTTTCGAACCGTTCTCAAGATATCGTACGACAAAAAAGTTACATACACACAAACATCCACACAAACACACACACACACATACGGACGTCCAGCAGGAAATAGTCAGAATGAAAAATTGGACCCAAACCAACCCAAACCTTGGAGAGCGGGAAGTTGAAAAAGTATCCTTATTCAAGCTTATAAATATTTTTTTTTTAATTTTTGATGTCCTTCATGTTGTTATTTTCAGAGTAGTAAAGTAAAAATTATTAAACGCGAGGCCACTCAAAGTAAGAGCGCAAGAGCGCATCGCTTCATTAACTACTATCAACATTACAAATAAAGATTATTTTCATATAAAGCAATCCTAACTTTTCCATTTGACATATGCCATTTCGCAAACCTGCCATGTTCCTTGTCTTCTTCTCATTTGTCATCCCGTCTAGCCGCATGACAAAGCGATAATTTAACAGAAACTGAAGTAAAAACCACACACACCATAGTTTCAAACAGAATACTATAGTCGTGTTAAAATAGGATATGCATAGCAGGGCTGAAATTAAAACTCTTGTTAGGGTTCAATTAAAGCGTTACGTAACCATGAAAATTCAAGCGTTAAATCAAGCTTATAACATTGCATAAAACAGTAAAATGATTAATTTATATAATCTTTATTTGACTGGGTTAATAGGGTAATTTATTAATATTAAATATATTTATCAAGAAAATATAAAAATAGACTTTATACAATAACAAAATTGATGAGCAGAATTATATCCAGTTGAAGAACATGAAAATTATAAACTATTAAAATTGTATCTCTTTCTTGTAAAACGAAATGTAACTTATTTTAAATGGCCTGACGTCACAGGCTTGTGTACACCGTGCGGCATTGCCCTCTCTGTCTGACAAGACATTTTAAACATTCATAACTTTGTTTTTAATAATTAAATTTTTAAAACTATTATGTGTTATGGTATATTTAGACAACGATTTCATATAAAATAATTTAAAAAATAGTCAACTATCCTATTACATGCGCTAAACATACTCACAGTCAAACTCCTAAAAAGCGGAGTACAGAAGCCAAAGGGAGACCAGCAACAGCAGTAGCACGACGTACGTGAAGATCAAGTTGGAAGTTTCAGACGTGGAAATCATTTTTTCAACCTCAGTGGTCTCCGCTGGCACGCGACTCGCGATCGACTGACAACGAAATTGTAGTGTAGAAAATAGAAATAAAGAAAAGAAGTTCGGAACATTTTTAAACGTATTTGAGGGACGTCGTTATTAATTACGATGTCGTTTCGAGGTGACGTTGAGAACAAACGATAGCGATTCGTAGATTAAAACATGAGTACAATAAACTCTAACCGCTGATGCTACTTTGTTTACTCGATTTTCAAGTTCACATCTATTTTTATGATCAGTGGATAAAAAAAATGAGGAATAATTTAATTAAACACTTTTTTTAAATTAATTATTAAATAGGCAACATAACTATTTTAGAATTTACTTATCAACATATTTTACATAGCTAAAAGTTTTGCGCGTATTTTTGGAATACTACCTTTTTTCCAGTAATTACGTTTAAATGCGGCCCTGCTCTCAGTACACATCGCTGGAGAATGATAAAGACGGGTTATTTATGCCGCTATATAACCCTGGAAATTCTTTCATTCAACAACGCGGGCATTTTTAATTTTTCACGCAACTTTCAAACGCGAAATGCATTATATCAAAAGTTCTAATACATTGGCTTAAAGTACATATCTAATTGTATTTGATAAAAACGGTGAATGATACATATTTATACTGAATCAAGTGTTAATCTCTAAAAAAAATATAATAAGTAGCTATTCATTTCTTTGTGTGTTTGTAAAAGAAAATGCCTCTCATAATTTACAGCGTAATTACAGTTACGCGATAGCAATCAAACAGCACAACGGTTTGCCAAATTATGCGTTGATTAATTACTAGATACATTACGCAGACCTAAGTAGGTAGATTTTCTTGTTTGGTAGGTACGTTTTATAGAATCTACTAGAATTAAAAGTTTTTCTCCTGACGAAAATATGTCAGACTGCTAATGGATTTACATATCACAATAATAACACACATGATATGTGGTTTTTTAATTGTACAAACACTGTCTTCCCGCATTTTCGTCCGCGCGATGTGTTTTAATTTGGTACTTGGCGACCGCGTTGTAGATTTTGAATCAGTGACTAAATTTAAAATCTATTTAAGTGTAAAGTTTTACGTTCTTCAAATATTAATCATAAAATAAAGTTATTAATAAATGATATAATGTTCATAATAAATTATAATTATATAATGTTAAAATCGGTTTAGTACCTAATACCTTTTTAGGGTTTCTTACACAAAGGGTACCAACGGGAACCCTGTTACTAAGGCTCTGCTGCCCATCTGGACCGTAATAGGTAGGCCCTTGAAATTTTCACAAAGTATGTATCGCTATGGCCGGCAACAACAAATAGTAAAAAAATATTAAATTAAAATGGTAAATACAAATAAACGTGTTTTTCAGCGTTATTGGTGATTAGTAATTGTGAAATCATACTTACACATGATATTTTGAAAAGTATGTACTAGTATGGCCGCTATAACAACAAATACTAAAAATTAAATTTAATAAAAATTAAATGGGGTCCCCACCCCACAAGAAACGTGTTTTTTTTTTTTATATTCTATGGTGGTACGGAACCATTCGTGTGAGATTCCGACTCCCACTTGGCCGGTTTTTAAATCACCTACCTATACACGTTTAGAACATTAAAATTTATCTACTAATATCCTATTTAAATAAAACTCATACCTACTTTGTACACGAAAATTAACGTTTACCCCACCAACTACTGACATTTTTAATTTTCTTTTAATGAACTTGAACTAGATTCGTTTGTCACCCAGTGACAGTTTTGGATCACGTTTTCTGGGTTATTCGAGTCTACGCTAAATTATACAAAGCAGTATGTACCAGAATAGCACCGTTATAAATTAATAGTCAATATTTGGATTTATATGCATGTGCCTAGGAATACCGGATGTAGCGCCACGAACTAACAACCGGTGCATCCCTAGTAAGTCAGCTTGCTACACACGCACACGTCAACTCGAACCCACTCACACCATAGACTTACTAAAGTCTATCGACCGCCAGTACGCTGCGAAGTTCCACTCACCCATACTTACTTGCAGTGCTTCATTGGTTGTTCAATGACAAGGAAAAGAATTTTTATTGCATCTGTGTTTATATAAAAGTTCATTTTATCAATATTTACTCACTATGATTACTGTCCATTAAAAAAATGTAGTTTATTGTACTCATGACCCAGTGAAACTCGAGTCAAGTGCGAGTCGAACCACACGCAGTGTAGAGTTCTGTAGTATGGTTATATGCATGCATATACCGATACTAGCATACAGCGCATTTTTTCGCTTTGAACGGGTTCTCTTGATTATTCCGATTCGATTATTAATTTTGTTAGTCAAATATTCAATAAGTTAATCGAAATTTCGATTAAACGTCCTGAACGATATCTGCCTTAATTTATTTTTCAAATTATTTAATTCTTTTGCTTAAAAATGGCAGGAGGATACGAAAAAAGCCATTTGAATCTGAAAATTTCAAACTTGAGGGCTAGATTAAAAAGTAGTCTTTTTAAAATTTCAATTAAGTGAATCAATAAATTATTAAACAATTTTAATTTATACAAGTTTTTAAAGAGCTTCCTAATAATCCCTAGGTACATGATGGGTATGAAGAAATAGTAGTTTGTTAAATCAGTGGGATCAATTAAAGGACTTATTTAGGCACTCGAACTATTGGCGCCCTCATCCTCATCTGAATCTGATGAACTCATTTAGTACAAATATCCGTATGAGGTATGAGTAAATAATTAGCACTCGACAAAACAACTGAAGATCGAATTGCCACTTTCTCGTCTTTTTGTGTTTCTTTCACTGGGGCATTCTAGCAGCCAGTATTTTTTATCATTGATGATGGTAAATAAGTATTTAGCTCTTTGTGTTAATTAAATGATAATTTATTTAAAAGTCAATATTAAGTATAAAGTCATATTACAAAAGTGTTGATAAAATTTGTATTAAAATTTTACGCCGAGATTTGACAGAGTTGTTGTACTTATCAAAAGTTGGGTAATGGCTCGCAAAGTTTTTTTTTTTAAACGTTTCCCAGGGACGAAAAGTACTGTTTTCATCCCTCTGATCAGGTAACTTCAAGCGTCCTTTCCGAGTATGACTAATGAAAAATAAATTGATCTCCACTTCTAAATGAGGGGTGGGGTGTATTTAAAAAAAAGTTGAATATGTTATAAATATTGTCAAAATCAACCCTTCTTTACGGCACCAAAAGCGCAATGGGGTGTGTCCATATTGGTGTGTCACGCAAAACTTTTGTCGATGGCGCTTTCGGCGACGCGCGACGGTACCTTCTTTACATATTATGCATTTATATTTTGTGAGTATAAATATACTCACAAAAATAAATAAAATATAAAAATTGCAACAATTGACTTAGGTACTTTCGCCTAATTATTATTGGTGGATTCAAAAAAGTGAGTACAGTCAAATTCGGTTTACAGTCAAAATATTTTCGGTTCGGCGTTGATTATGAGTGATACTTCAATTTTACAATTTTACTCAATGGAAACGCGGCTGAATATTTACTTGTATAAAATACTATTTTTTATAAATTAAGTACTTCCCTATCCAAATTCTTAGTTCCGTCCCTATTAGAGCAATGTTATAATTAGAATTTTATTGATTATGTTGATTATAAATATCCCTATATAACTGTGTAGTTCACACGGGCGAAGCCGCGGGCGGAAAGCTAGTTAATAAATCTCAATATCTTAAACTTTTAACCGGGAAAGATAATGTACTAAGTAACAAAAAATATAATACTATTGTGGAGCGTGCAATTTCTGTTCAAAGCTTCTATCTGTTTCTTGAAACATTGATTCTCATTGGTTCCCAATACGAATAAACCATTTTGAATGCGATAGTACCCATAACGGCATTGGGTGTTAGTGCTGGCCCGCCTTAACGTTAACGATAATAACTATAAAATAATTTGTTAGCTGAATTTTCAGAGAATTAGATTTTGTACGTGAAGCATCTACAAACGTAATCCTTGAGCTAAAATTACTTTTTTTATTACAACTTACAATTTCGTTTGAATTTCGTTGATCAAAGAAGTATGTACCTACTGAGATTAATAGATGTATCCAGTGGGATTCTACTGTACATACAATTTATATGCCATATGGTCATCTATTTTATACTATAATGCCACTGACATTTCTGTCAGCTTTAATGACAAGATAAAAAACATTTAAAAACAGTAGTAAAATTGTAAAATAAGTGCCCAAGGACGCGACGTCGCCATATTAAAATTTTATTAATATTATAGATTTTAATACAAAGATTGTATATTTATATCCATCCAAATCAGTCCTAACTGCAACTGCAGCTTAAGCTTAATCCACCACGCTGCTCCAGTGCGGGTTGGTGGATTTTAACGACTGCCATCTAATGATGGCAACCGAGACCGACGGCTAAACGTGCTATCCGTAGCGCGGAGTCAGTGATAGTTATGTAACTATGGTTATGTATTTAAGTCAGAAAAACTCATTAATTAGTAGGTACCTACATGCCGGTTTATGAGATTCGAATCACGATCTTCTAAACAAGAAGCAAGAAGAATGTGTCTGTATAAAAATACAGAAAAACTTACAATTATTCTCTCTTACAATTTATTGCTGCGACTAAAGCCCTTGGCATGTTGTTTCATCTATAAATTGTTAAGTTTAAACTAAATATTACGTTATTTTGACAGGGAACCCTGTCTTCCAGGTTTGGTCGGCCGGATCGCGCTGACGAAAACCGACACCAAATAGTAAGCACGCTCGACCGGCCTGCGTCCCCTTCAGTCACCTGCAGGGTAAGCACGAAACCACAGGTGTCTATCGCTAGAGGAAAGTTGCGCCATCACATAAAGGCCAATTGAGTTCTTATACGATAGTGATGTCACAAGTTAATAGTCATGGCATACAAGAGACTTTTTAGACAAAAATTCGTAGTGAAAAAAATTTCAAAGGCAGATAAGTTCGTTAAATATTATGCTACAGTTATAATTGAGGTATCACTGTAAAGTGTGTTAAATATTGAATCTATTGATATAATAAATTTAAAAATCTTTCGTGAATTTTGGAAATATGAGCCCAAAAATCGATGCAAATAAAGTTAAAAACAGAGAACAGACTAAGAGGCGTCTATATTAAGTCAAAAATCATTGCAATCGGCTTACGAGAACTCAGCCAACTAAACCTCCGAAGTTTAGTGCGACAAGATTTCTATCTACTTTCTATTTTATTCGTCTCTTTAACGAAAACAATCGTTTTTGTAAATGCGTTAACGTTAATTCGAGAGGATTTTTGATAGGGAACCTTGTCTTCCACGCTCGGTACGGCAAGGCCGCTGGTCCAATGTAGATTACTGGGTTCCCTGTTTAAAAGTTACAGGCACGACCCGTTCGTGCGTTGCGTCACCTTTTCTTAACGTCAGTTTTCATCAGTGTTTCATAGATTGAAGCGATTGAAGTATAACTTAAACTATTGTTCCTTGTAAAAATATAATTTTTTTACAGATCTCACAATTTTATTGTAATGCGACACATACACACGACTTCTATACCTGTCGTCTGACAATATTAGTCCAGCAGATAAAAAAATATTTACAACTCTAGGTGAAATCACAGCATCCGCAATTTAGAGCCGTTGACTCGTCGACGTAGAAATAGTATTATGAGCCTTCCGAAATTCCTTGGAATTATTCCAGAGGGGCGTCGCGCCGCCGCCCGTCGCCTCTGCTCTGAGGAAATTATAAATATAAAATAAGTCAACTGTAGGTTTAAGCTCCAGATTAAACAAATGGACGTTTTTCGACGTTATGTTTGTTTGTAATACGTCTTCTCTTTTAAAATAACACTGATTGGTGCGTAAAAATATGTTTTTTTAACCAACCATTTAAGTGAAATTCGTTCCTGCTGCCGGCGAATTTTTTTGTTCTTCTTTAACTATATGTGAGAAAACATTATATGGGTGTTCGGCTGAACGTAGTGCAAACATAAGAGCGTATAAATCCAATGCATTGATAGGTACTGTAGGTACGGACATGAGAGAACACTAGAATACCATAGAAAGAAATGTCGCTGTTTACTTCAGAACTATTTAAATAAAATAATAATAATAATAATAATAATATCTGGAACGTCCCACACATCGTCATCTAGTCCCAAAGTGAGCAAGTATTATGGGGTACTAGACAACTGCATGGTAAACATACTTAAATATTTTTTTATAAATAATATATACATATATAAATGCGTTTTACACCCAGACACGGAACAAATAGACATGTTCATGCACACAAATATTCGTCTCGGGCGGGAATCGAACCCACGACCCTTGACTCCGCAGTTAAGACGATGTCCGAAGCCATCTGGAATTCAGAATTTCGCTTCCCTTCCCGCAGTACCGCAATACCTTCCCGCCCATTCGATAACGGCGCGCGGCACCTTTTACACCGCAAACTCGAGATTTGAGAATGGCCCAGTAAACATAATATTACCAAAATTTAAAAAGTACATATTTTTGAAACTATTAGTTACAGACGTAAATCCGAAATCAGAGATCATCCGACTTTAAAACCAAATCAAGGCTATATAAGCCTAAGGGTGGATTTATAGTGTTTGTTCTCAAACTTCATGGTTTAGCGAGAATCCCGTGACAAAATTTTAAAAATAACGTATTTTTGTAATTGCAAGACCAAATTTTAAAATGCATGTACTTTTCATAACCATTAGACAGACCTACCGTGTTTGAACTCAAACTTCATGTTTTAGCGAGATCTATGGGAATCCATGACCAAATTTTAAAAGCACATATGTTTCGAATATAATCGAAAATTTAAGCTTTTAAAAATTTGGTCACGTGGTCACATAGATCTCGTCAAAACATCAAATTTGAGCACCAACAGATGGTTTCGAAAATATAAGCTTTTAAAATTTGGTCTCGTGGTCACTTAAATCTTGGATTGTAGACAATATATTTCTATAACTCGTAGGTTCAGAGATAGGTATTAACTGTAGTATTTTTAAGGACATTATTATTGAGGTTTGAGAACTTATTAAAGAAGAAAATTAGTAATGGCGGCACCTGTTGTGTGTACCATGGTGGCAAAACAAACAACACTCAATAATTTTTATAAATTAATAATTAATTTAGTCGAGCGACACGCGACAGCCTTGTTCAGCAGTGCCCTTTTAATTTTAAACTATGGTTAAAAAATTTCCCTCCTCTCCCGCGCTTACTTTACAATTGCTCTGTCTAGAAGCCTTCGTTGAACCTCTGTATTTCCTCTGTGCCCTAACTGCGAAGCCAAGGGTCGCGGAGTCGATTTCCGCCCGGAACAAATATTTGTGTGTATGAACATGTTTATTTCGTTCCGAGACTGGGTGTGAAATATTTGTATATGTATAGGTACCTATATTATTTAAAAAAAAATATATTTAAGTATGTATATCACTTGTCTAATAACCCACAACACAAGCATAATACTTGCTTACTTTGGGACTAGATGGCGCTGTGTGGGATGTCCCATGTATTATGGTAGACATAATAAGGAAAAATCACAAGACGATTTCTGAAAACCAGTTGTTCAATTTCGGAATCCATATTAAATTAAAATTAGTTAAATGCTTTAGATTTAGTTTTTTTTAAATTTATTTTATTGCCTTTATATCCCATCTTCACGTAAAAAAAATTACTATAAGTGCACTAGATTACTAAAAACTAACCCTATGCTATCTTCTAAATACTAAACTATCTACAATTTACTGCATCGTAACTAATAATAAAAGATTTATTAAAATTTTACACGAATAATTTTACGTAAACCACCGAAAAACAAAGATGCCCGAGTTCGTCTTGAGTTTTCTAGTTATATTATCTCTATGTACATGACAGTCTTTGGATATGACGTTTGTGCTATAACCCACAGACAAGTCAAATAGACTACGCTTTGACAGGGTGTAGCATTCGCCAAGGCTATGTAGTGACACTACATAACTACGTCACTAGTGAGCCGTCAGTTGGAAGCACGTCGGAAGCCATTAAATTGTCAATTTTGAACAAGCCAATGAAAACTAGCCGACCTCTCCCCGCAACCCGCCACTTTTTGGCGATTTCGTTTTCGTACTGACGTTTATTATAGCGTGGTCTTTAGGTTGACTGGTCTGTGGCTATAACCTAACCATAAAGATAATATAACTAGAGTAGGCAAGATTCATAATAACTTATAATGACGGTTGGGCATGGGAGAAAATAAGAAGGAAAATAACTGTAAGTAGGTACAGATGCTTGCTCTCATATCTGAACACCGTCCAAAACGGTCCACGGGCAGACAGACAAGTCTAACATTCTCGTCATGCACGCTAGTTGTTGCAGACAGAGTCCCCCTACTTTACGGTAGGGTCAGCACGCGCTATTAATGTCTTTTTCGCGATTTCAGCTGCTAACAAAGTGTTCAGATTTCAGAGCAGACATCTGTACCTTAATATGAATTAAGGTACTCTTATTCTCTATCTGTTTCTATTGAGACCCGCATTTCGGTCTGGCTTGCCCACTCTATTGTAATAGCTCTATGGATGTAACAGATGTTATAGTTTGCCTCAAACTTTATGGCGGATCGGAATACAACGCTATAAGTGTGTTTGCACAGGTACACTCTTAAACCCCTCGCTCCACTGCGTCCCGTTACACCTAAAATTGGTTACTGCGATGCGACTTAAGCCTATGTTCACATCCGCCATAAAATTTGATTGGAACTGTACCTGGTGATGTTACTATTTTGTGGATGTTACTCTCGCTATGCCAGTGTTGCCAACTCTCAAAAATATTTATCCCTAAATTTGGGCCAAAAACCCCTAAAATCACCTTAATTATTGAGTTGTGGCCCTAAAAAATAAATAAATATAAATTCGTAATGATTTAGAATTGAATTGTTTGTCTTGATCATTTATAAATTACAAAAATGTAATGAAATCTATTTACCTTTTAGATGTGGATCTGTTTCCCAAGTCTTCGTGTACTTCTGACTGTACGTTTTTTTTATATTTATTTTCCTACGGCATCATTAACACATTTCTTGTCGACACACAATACAAATTAAAATCGAAATAACAATCGTCGTAAGAATATTCTTATCATAACCTATTTTTTTTGGCGGTATCCTATATGACATATGACATAAGCTAATGTCAAACATACGTTCAAGTTTCAAGTTCAAGTCACAGTCACAACAATAACCAGCATATGCACAGACAATAAATAAAATGGCCGCCAGTGGCGCCAGTATTGCCGCCAGTCACCACAGAGTGGTTGTAGAATTACGTACTAAATGTCGTTATAAGTCGCTAAGTCAAGAAATAAATATTAACATAATATTATCAATTTAAAAATATTAAAGAGTCAAAAAATCCCTGAAAATACCCCTAAAAATTTTAGAGCCCTAAAAAAATCCCATCTCACTTATTTACGCCCTAAATCTGGGGGGAAAACCCCTAAGTTGGCAACACTGCGCTATGCTCTTGCTTGAATCGACGAATTAAAATCGATTTTGTTTTAAGGAAACAGTTATTCCAGAAAAACATCGATCTTGTGAATCGATTCGGATCGAGGAGTATTAGATTGGTCTACGGAAAAATGAAAAGATATATCGATCTTTACTTCTGTACTTTATTGTTCACTAGAAATAATACTACAAAATAATTTTAACGAATGTATCGATCCGGGGAAGGCGCCGACGCATATAGGATGGGCAAATTTTATGTTATTTTACCTAACTTCCAAAAAACAATTTTTTTCCTTAATAAAATATGTTATTTTAAGGACTTTTTTGGAATTAGTCAAAATAAAGGGTTTCGGTGGTTTTTTACTATAAACAATTGCACAATTTTTTTAGTTAAATTGGATTTGCAAAACTGACCTTCACCTCTGAAATTTAGTTTTACTACAAACGATGCCGTGATAATTAGGTGGTTATAACTAAGTATTAATCTCGAGAAAATCGCTCCACATCCTTGTACTATATTTTTCATTAGACATAATAATAATAGTGGATTGTTGCACCGAGTAGAAAGTAAAGGCTCTAAAAAGCACGAAGGGAATATAAATTACTTAATGCTCGAGAGGTGCGTAATCTGCTTTTCTTTCAACTACTGCAAAGAAAGTAGATTAAAAATAAAACTGAAGAGAAATTAGAATTTTTGAAATAGTTTTATTATCCAATAAATTATTATTTAGGCTTCGATTTGATTTTTTTCCGAAGTTAGGAAGGTTTCCGTGATATTTTAAAAATCAATTTTTATAATTATTTAAATGAAATATAATTACAATGTGAGCACGTTAGCACGTTTAAATTTCTCAGTTTTTAGATCTGTTTATGGTTTCGACTTTTATTCTTAAAATAAATGGCAATTTTTATAGCTAATATTTTACACTGTAAAACCCTATGTAATTTTTTTGTGAGCAGTATTATTAACTGTTACACTCCATAATATGGTGGTCACGTTGGCCAGTCGAACGCATGCGCAATTTAAAAATAAAAACTTAAACAGTGCAGTAAAAGATTTCTATAATTTTTAAGCTATTGCATAGCTTCTATCGCGGGCCTTGAGCGCGGAGACCGAATCGAGAAATTCCGTAACGAAAAAAACCTCACGCTCATAATCAGTGCAAGAAAATAGGAGTGCATAAATCGTTAAGAGTGATTACTGATCACTGCACGTCGACCGAACTACCTCTAATTTATGCGATCCTGGTACTGCGCTTATAATACCACTACACACGGAATCGCGCCATTGTCGCGCTGGACCACAGACAAAATTGTCTGTGACTGGGACCCACATAATTTATTAACGTCAAATAATATACTTCCATTGTTGACTATAATCTCCACGTGCTTGTTGTTCTCCTAGTACTAGGTGGCAATATGAATAAGTCTTTGTCCGAATCAAACTTGAACGACTCGATTATGCTTGAACCAACTATTACCCCACCAAACTCTGTTTTCGTTCGTGCGAAAAAGAGAAAAGAATACGACAGTCCCTCTGATTTATCGCAGCCTAGCACTAGTACTGGTAACAATGAGTTGTCCGCATTTAAGGAAGAAATGCGTGGGATGTTTGCATCGTTACTTGCTGCCCAACGACAAGAATTTAATAAAAAAAGACGTGTGGCACTCGAGGACTGCCGCGGTAAAGCTATTGCATAGCGTTTTGTATCAACTTATGCAATTATAATTATTTATTTATTTTATTTATGCAGTATTTCTTTTTCTTTGTTTTTGAAGTAAAACTTCTTTAGGCGCGACTATGAGTAACTCAGATTTAATACTGCATAAATAAAATAAATAAATAATTATAATTGCATAAGTTGATACAAAATGTATGCAATAGCTTTACCGCGGCAGTCCTCGAGTGCCACACGACTTTTTTTTTTGTTCTAGTGCAACAAAGTGCCATTTTGTGCTGGGTATGTATGTATGTAGTATGCATTTTATGCACTTTATGATTGCTTTCTACACCATATATTTTAAGTAGTCGCAAAATTGAAACTATTGCGCGACAAAATGAATTCAAGCGGTCACACACCGACATGACGACATGCAAGATGTAGTTAAGCATAGCTTATCAATGTTGTATACAAAGATATATTAGTTTTTTTTTTAAATGTATATACCTATAAATGGTGAGATTTTAGTAAATCCGTTCATCCGATTTAGTAAGTCCAAAATTTTTCTAGATGTTAGGTATCACCAATAGACCTCGTTCCGTAAATAAAAAATATGGGTTACATTTTCGTAATAAATTATTATATCTACAGTGTTATTTTATAGTGTTTGGTTACCTTCTTAATGCTATAGTAAACGTACGCGCTCGAGGCCTTGAAATGGAAGGGGGCGGCGAGTATGAATATTGACTAGAGTTATTGGTTTTTTTGGGAAAGGTTTGTGTAGTCATATCTCAATATTTTTCTATAGAACGATAATAAAAGGAAACAAGACGGTTATCGGTTTTCTCCCAAAGATCGTTATATAAAAATTTGGCTGGTCATTAAAACCTCACCCTGTATACGCTTTACTTTTTTATATATTTACAAAATTAGAAATAAAATACTTTAAAAATGAGTTGGATGAACATAGGTATGTAATATTTAAATATAATTAAACCTAATCCTCATGCTCGATCCAACATGATACTCTGCTACCCGTGCAAAGCCGGGGCGGGTCGCTAGTTGTTTAATATATACAATTTTCAAAAAGAAATCTATTTTGATGTAGGTAGTAAAATATTGTACAACATGAATGATTAAAAAATAATAACATTGTTATTTTACTCACTAACGTAATGTGTAATTGTGCAGATGTCAAGGATACCACTAAATAGCGTAAACAATGAAATAAAAAATTGAAATATTTAAAAATCGACCTTGGATCTCTGTGCTAGCGGCGTAATCGAATAATCGTAGAAGAAGATGATCGAGCATTAAAAGATCGATTTTGAAAAGATCGAATCGAAATCGCAATCACTAATTTGTTTATTTGTTTTGTGTTGAGTGAGTGATGTTGAGCGAGATGGATGGTAATCAGATTGAATGAGTAAATCTGCAGATTTGAAAACTCTGGTAAAGCTAGATTCTTTTATTAGCAGGTGTTGATAAACAAATGATGTAATATTCGTATCACCTGTGAAATTTTATTAATGGGAGAGCGTACTATTAGATCCGAAGAAATGGCCACGACGAGCGCAGCGGTCGCTACTGTTCCCCCGCCGCTGCAAGAGGTTAGTGGTGTGATATCAGTATTTACTTGAAGATTTCCTCTTTAGATTGCATATCTCATTTGGTGTCGTTTTATTAATAAACACGTCCAATTTGGTATCAGTTTTATATAACCTTAGAAAGTTTTGTTCGTTACTATGGAGTTGTATAAGAAACTTGGAATTACCATTTTAAAGTCATATTTTCGCGTGCAACAGCATGGTTTTGCCACAAAACCGTTTGGACTTCTTGATGATGTAAATGTTCTTGATATGACACGCGTGATTGCCGGACCATTTAGCACCATGATGCTAGGTGATTTAGGTGCAAATGTTATCAAAGTAGAGAGCTTAGATGGCGAAGAGGCACGTAAATGGGGCCCGCCTTTTATTAATGACTCAAAAGATTCATTCTACTTTTTATCTGTGAATAGGAACAAGAAGAGTATATGTATTGATTTGAAAACAACTGAAGGTAAGAAGATTTTTGCTTGAGTAATATATCACTAAGTTTACATGTTTAAACACTAGTTAACACTTTTTTTATTTACAGGCAAAGCCTTGTATTATGATTTAGCTAAAAAGTGTGATGTCTTAGTGGAAAATTTTATTCCGGGCAAGTTGGATGAATTAGAAATTGGCTATGAAAAACTGAGTGTACTTTTTCCAAGACTGATCTATTGTGCTATTACTGGGTTCGGACCAACAGGCCCATATGCCAAGCGACCAGGGTAAATGCTATATGTAGCATTATTGTATCTACTATTTTATATGACAGTTTACACAAAATTAATTGAATAATTGAAAGTCTCCATATACCTATTGCAAAAATCAGGTATTAGATTAAAGAAGATCACAAAGTTGTTTTTGTAATGTCTATTGTAATGACATATATAATATAATCTAATATATGTAATGAGCCAAATTACAATCCATGATTTTGTCATTTCTTTATTATATCAAAAACTATCACAAGAACAAAATCATGTTTTTGTAATTTAAAAACAAGCTACCGGTTAGGAGGAGAATTTAGCCCAAAAATTAAAATCTACACATATCTTTACTTCACTGCTAATTGCTGCATACTTAGGTACTATAATAATAATAACATCTACATCACAACAACGTCTTGGCCCCAAACTAAGCATTAGCTTGTGTTTTGGGTACTAAGTGAAGACGATGCATACATACCTATAACAACCAAGACCCGGTACCAATATCATTCATCATATAAATACCGACCCGACCTGGGATACGAACCCGGGACCTCCAGCTTCGAAGGCAGGGTCGCTACCCACTAGGCTAAGTGGTCGTCAATACTATAAGGTATATTAATTTCATAGCTCAAATATTTATTAATTTTGGATTAGGGTGGGTGCGAGAAGGAGAAATGGCATGTTCAAAACCGGGGTGGGACGCTAAAGGATATATGTGTGAGAGGGTAATGTGAGTGGGAAAAATCAATACATATTATAACAGAGAGACAGAAACAGGAGTTTGATGAGAGTAAAAGTATGAAAGGGAATGAGAACAGTTGTGAGATTGGAAAACGACTACATGGGCTTAAATCTGTCTGCGCAGATAAAGCTGCAGGTGGAAACTAGCGTGTTTAATATTTTTCAAAAAGGTTGATCGTGGTGAAACCTTTGTTACTTTCAGTTTCAAAAAAGTTGACTAGGTTGAAACCTCTTCTGTTACATCTTAAAATTTTCCTTCAACACACATAAAGAAGTTAATAATGAAGAATATGATTTTCCAGATATGATGTCATTGCTTCTGCGATGGGTGGTCTTTTGAACTGTACAGGAGAAAGGAATGGTAACCCAGTGAAGCCCGGTGTAGCCATAACTGACATAACAACTGGCCTACATGCGTTTGGAGCAATAGTCACTGCTTTATACTATAGAGAAAAAACAGGAAAGGGTCAAAAAATTGATTGCAATCTGCTTTCTACACAAATAGCAAGCATGATCAATGTTGCTACAATTTATTTGAACTGTGGGATAGAACCGCAAAGATGGGGTACTGCCCATGCAAATATTGTACCATATCAAGGATTTCCAACAAAAGATGGAAACATAGTGATTGGTACAGGGTCTAATGCACAATTCGCTCATTTATGTAAACTAATAAAGAAAGAAGAATTGATTAATGATCCTCGCTTTAAAGTTAATGCGGACAGGATTAAACATCGTGAGGAGCTGATAAATAGTTTGAGTGCTACATTAAAGACTAAGACGAATAAAGAATGGGCTGATATTTTTAAAAATGCTTCATTTCCTAATGGCCCCATAAATAAAATGAAGGATGTATTTGAAGATGAACATGTAAGGACAATCGGGCTGGTCAAGGAATTGCCACATCCCGAAGCAGGATCCGTAAAATTGGTGGGACCTCCAACAGAGTATAGTGAGGGAGGCAACTTAGCCAGGACTGCACCACCTATTCTTGGTCAACATACAAGGGATGTGCTTACCAACTTCTTGGGTTATACTGATGGAAAAATTAATGAACTGTTCAAGAAAAATATTATCAAATAATGTCAAAACATAACATTTAGAATAAGAAATATTTTTATATCTTATTAAAGGTTTTGTTCCAGTTGAATTTCACTTTTTTGTACCCAGCACTAGGCTGTTATATCACCTTTTCAGTTAGGTTTTATTTAGGTCTGTGACATTAATAATTTCAGAGACAATAACAGCCTTCATGTAACAGTCAAGAAATTTTGCTAGAAAATTTTGCTGAAAATACCTCAACTTTGATGTCATAGCACCAATTACATATCACTTTGAATGAAATTGTTTCCTTTGCTATTATAATTGGGCAAGCTTGCTTGATCGAATGACATAAGTACCACGTCTGAACGCTGTTCCATTTATGAAGTTCGATACTTGCTGAACAGCAGATTTTTTTTTTCGTTGAGATTTAGTTCTATTATAGAGAAGTTGTTCCCATGACGTTAATTTATTCATACTCATGACTAAATTGTTATTTAACAGATTTTTTAATGAAAACTCTTAATGATAGTTTCTAAAACTACTGCCTGATGCTGCCTGTATAGTATAAATACATTCACACCCTTCATTGTGGTCCATACGCTTACCATGTTTTAAACAAACCAGTATCTTGTTTGGGGATACCATATAAGATTTGTTCAAATCTACAATCATCAGGCCACTGCAAATTTGGCATTTCACCACTCTATATACCAATGAAAATAAAATATTGGAAACAAAAACATGATTATTTTTGACATTTTTTAATAATTAATATTTATGGGAAATTACCGCATTTTTTGGGCTATTGTTCCATTTAGAATTTTTCATTCTTTATTTTAATGAATAACACTAAAATTCATAGAAGGCTATTATTGTCATGAGAAATAGCAAGAAATAGCATTCAGAGAAACCATGTTTATTGATACTGTATAGGCTTACATATGCACATTACAGGTTCTAAAGTCATTTATTTAAAACTTAAAGAAATCAACTTCATTAAACATCATTTCGTACTCAATATATTATTTAGCTAACATAGACCATATAGTTAGATATATATTTTGAGAACTAAGTATAAATTGTAATGGTATTACGTATACTTCTTATTATGATATAAAATACTTTGTGTGTCATGTCGATGATTTGTGAGGATTTAATTCAAAAAATATTGAACAGATTATAATATAGTATTTTTTTAATGATTCTTAAGACACTAGTAGTAATATATGCTATGTTTTATGGTTGTCGGCTACCAGAGGGCGCTGCATTAGACATGTCTCTTTAAAATGGTTGTTTCTATTTTAAAGTAATTTTTTTCATTACACAGGCATCACCTAAGAACAGGTTTTTTCATAAATATTGTTTGTTACCAAGAGGCGCTGCAGTAAATGTGTTTCATTGAAACGATTACGCCGATTTTGATATGGTATTTTACATTACATAAGTTTCATATTGGAACAGATTCTTAGGAAATTTAACGGTTATAGGCCATCTGGAAACCCAGCAACTGGGTATGTCTCTTTAAAATTGTTGCCTGATATTGATAAGAGTGTTAAGAAACAAAGCTCACTGATATGGTAGTCAGAGTTTATCTATATCTTGACATTCCTCTTCACTCAAAAAATATCTATGTTTGTGTAAGCCTAGCACCGTTACACTTAAAAAATCTATAATATGGCTATAATTTGGGTTAATCAGTGTGATATACCATGGCAAACTATTACAAGCCACGATGCCTCAATTCGGCAACAAGTCCATTTAAGGTTGCACTAGCGGATCACTTCCTCATACAAACGGTGAAGGGTTATTCACTCACTATTTTATTGAAGAAAGCCCAAAACCAAACTGGCTATCGATTTATGTCATCTTTAACTAGATTTGTAATAAATTATCATTTTTCTGTTATGATTGTAAAATTGTGAGTGCTGGAATATCTATTTTGTAAATTTTGTGTAATTAATATATAAAATGAATACAATCAAAAAGTATAAATAAAAATTGCAAAGAAACTAATATTGGTGACAAAAATTTTGATTCATATTTTCAAATAATTGTAGTTTGTGTAGATACATTTATAATATCGGGTTTTTTGGTCAATATATTTAGATATGTAATCATATACTGATTAAATATGAATATTTTTTGATTTTACCTACATATGAATTGCTTATTTAAATAAAAAATCATAATTGCAATTAGTTTAACATTTTATTAAAACAATTTGTTTGAATATCATATAGCGCTATCTCACAAAATGTTGAGGTAAGTTAATTATTATCCATCGGTAACAGTACAAGTGCCGAAAAAAAATACGAAATTGCGCTGTATTAAACAGTTATAAAAAACCGGCCAAGTGCGAATCGGACTCGCACACGAAGGGTTCCATACCACCATACAACATAATAAAACGAGCGCGACGTTAATGGAACTTAACTATTAATAGATATTATTATGTAATTTAAGAATTATTGTATAAATATATTTCATTTTTATTTCGTTAGTCAATTAGAAGGCGCTCGATCCTTTCTGGCTAATCCAAAAAGTAATAACATGAGTGCACTGATAGCTAGAGACAATTTTGATTACTTATTGTATTACAGTAAACCTTTGACTTTTAGTATTGATTGTGGAGAAAATAAGCTCTGTAAAGGAAAGCGTAAATTTATAGTACCTAGTAATACAATGTAGTTTACGTCATAAAATGTTTTTTTTTTAAATTATCTTTTACAATAACATAAAGATAAAATGCATCTAGTTTTTGCTTATTGGCTGAACGCTATCTGTCATTGAATTTTTACAAAATTTTTATTTTAGTACATGTTATAAGTTAATCTATTACTCGTTAAATAATACAGTCTAGTTAGCTGTGATAGTTTTTCTTTTAACTTTGTTATATAGATAAACCACAGACAGACAGACGGACGGACGGACATGACGAAACTATAGGGGTTCCTTTTTTGTTATATGGCTACGGAACCCTAAAAACAAATATATATAGGTAAATTTAAAAAGCAAAACCTTATCTATATACAAAATTTCATCCAAATCGTTAGAGCCATTTCTGATATCGCGAAAAAAATTATATACAAGAATTGCTCGTTTAATAGTATAAGATTATATAATATTGGGCGTCTTCGAGAAATGTTTTTTTAGCATATCTCATATGCATAACAAAATGCAAAGAGAGTACATAACCCTTAAAAGGGTTTGATTTTAGTTCTGAAAAATACCTTTACATGCCCAGATTTCGTAGACATATTTTACACTGTTGTATCTATAATTGGTGCCATCTATTAGCTACATGTAATAGAAATTACAGGAAATTAACAGAAACAAGTAATATGAAAGAAATGTTTTGCAGGAGACGCCAGGACGGGTAGCTGTGATCACATTAAGGGCACCCCACAGTGGCACTAATAAGAAAGTTGCCTGGACACAAGACACCGTTGACAATGAGGATATGAACAAGAAAAAATCCAAGTGTAAGGACCACAATCGTTTTAAATAAAATATTTTAAATGGGAAAGTGTTGGTCTGTATGTTTGGTAAATCACTGAAACAATCTTGATGTTTCGTATTGAGGTAGTCGAAGAAACCAAGAGTAACATAGACTATCCACCATTTATCGAGGTGAAAGATGCCTTGAGATAAAGCTCTTTCTTTAAATCACAAGCGAGCAACGAAACAACGTGATTTTTCGTATGGAACGAGCTGAAGGAATTTAGAGTAATAATAAAGCTTCCAGTTGTGAGATGGAATATTAGTAGGAGTACTTTTTTGCCTATAACTTTTTTTGGACAGAGATATGTGTATAGGCATTGTTTGATACAAAAAAAGTAGATAAAATTCCCTTTACAATGCTGGTTCGAAAAATTTTTTGTTTAGAAATCGACCGAAATATGGCCACTCAAACATGGCTTTCATTTTTAGTTTTCTCCCCTCTCTTACGGATATTGTTTTCATTCTCATTTCATTGAAGAAAATATTATTTTACTTAATAAAAAGGGTATTTTAAGTTTATTACTTGATAATAAATAACTAATTAAACAGATGTATGTAACCATAGTGTTTTATCTATATTAATAAAATTGTAGTGTCTGTCTGTCTGTTCCGGCTAATCTTCGAAACGGCTAAATCGATTTCAATGAAACTTTGCAGACGTACAGAGGGCATTATCGGGGGTGACATAGCCCGCTTTTTGTCTGTCTGTCTGTCTGTCTTTCTGTCTATTCCGGCTAATCTCCGAAACGAATGAACCATTTCTATGAATCTTCGCAGACATAAAAAGGAGGTTATCAGGAGTGACATAAGTTGGTTTTTGTCTGTGTGTTTGTCTGTTTGTTAGGGCTAATAGTCGAAACGGCTGATCCGATTTTACTGAAATTTTGCAAACATAAAGAGGGCGTTGTCAAGAGTGAAAAGCAATTTTTTTAAATATATATATATACATATAAAAAATCGTAGTGTCTGTTAGTTCCGGTTAATATCCAAAACGGCTGACTGATTTTGGGACCGGCTTGTAGGATAGCTATTCTTCATGCTAATATGGCTAAATGGATTTTTATGAAATTAGAGATTATTATAGAGATTAGTATAGAGATTACTTAGGTAGTTAAGTTTCAGAATGTTATAGAAAGTGTTACAATGTTCTGAAGCGTCGCGTTCCTTTATCTGTCTCGGTACAACTATGTAGTCCACGCGAGCGAAGCCGCGGGCGGAAAGCTAGTTAAATATATCCAAATATTGCTTCAAAATCTAAATTTAGGCTTTCTTTCTTTTTAACATTTTCGACATAATAATTTTATTTTAATTTTTTTTAAGTACCTAACTTGTTAAAAATTGTGAGATATATTGAAAAAACTGAATAAGGTGCGTTTTCACCCCTATCTCCAATTTCCACCCTCTAAAACTTAATAGCACTCCGCGGTTTTTTTTCGTTTTAAATGACCCATTGACTCATTCCTACAATAAAAACTCGTGAATGTCTTAGTTCCTTGTTCTTGCCCTGTTTCTTAGAACATAATCAGTAGCTTAGTTATATGTATTAAAAATTATTTGTTACAAGATTTACAGTAAAGTACATTGACATGGGGATTTATATTTTGTAGCAAAAGTTTGCAAACTGAATCTTATTTTATACTTTGTAGCGATCGCGCGTGGCACTCCCGGCAATGAAGTGTGATGATCACGCCAGTTGGACGTCGTTCAAATGGAGTGATCTTCAGTGGCCAGCCTAATAATTAAGTACCTGCAGTCCTAGAGGCGAGAACTGAGCCTTCGTTTGTGTGACTGGGCGCCAAAAGTAGAAACGACGTAATACAGAAGAACAGGAATAGGGGGCCACAGCGTTGTTCGAGACAATTGTGGCAAAAAAGAAAACGTGGCCGCGACTCAGGGCCTCACACAAGCACAAAGCGCAGTTCACCCCTCCAGGACTGTACGTATAGTTAATAATCGTCGATTTGCTTATTAATTTTCTCTCATTCGATTAATGTTTAACAGGCTGTTGTATATACGAAAAACCTCACAAGTTCGGGGAATCGTCATCTTCTGATTCCGAAGACGAATGTGAACATTGCTTTGGACACGTAGAAAGGCGGAAGAAACGTACACACGGTACTGCTACCACCTCAGCTGATGGCACACAAACACAGGTAACTTAGAAAATTACATAAATATACAAAGACGACCCACTATGAGTAGTGGTGGATTTACCAGCAGGCTGAATAAGTAGGCTGGAGCCTGGGATAGCTTTGGGGCAAAATCTTTTTTATGTCTTGCAGAAATGAAAAAGCTTCATATTTATCCCCGAAAAGTATTTTTTGTGGAATTTTCATTAAATCGTTGGGTTGTACAAATAATCTAGGAACTGACACACCAATCCGCTAGTTCGCAATCATACTAATTACGGGAAAAAGGTGGCGTAATTAGGACGATCGATAGGACACAAATTCATAAAGGTACAATATCTTTGACATAACAAGGTTAATTAATATAATTGTGACCTAGGGTATCAAATTGTAGAGATCGATAGATTCGAAAAAAATTGAACGGCCTGCTGGCGGCAAATGTACCAATTCACCACTGACTATGAGAAATTACTAAGACAGATAAAATTAAAGCTAATGATTTTTAAGCACGCATAATATCGTTATATTTGAAAAATTAGAAGACGCAGCAAACCGGTTTACAAGGCAAAAGTATTAAGACGCATTATACACATTCTTGCAGTTAAATTTTTCTGCAATTTAGTCTTAGTGGTTAGCCTCCGTAAATGAATGCAGCAAAAATATATTATTTGCCCACCATAAAAAAATTAATATGAAAATGTCAGTACTGGGTGCGAAATGAAAAGTAAGTAAAACTTATAATGCTATTATAAATATTAAAAAAAAATAATTAATAATTGTTATTTTAGTTCAACTTTTATTTGCTTGAAAAGACAACAGAAGTGCTCTCAGGACTAAATTGTACGAAAACCGATGACGCCATCTTGACTTCCAATTTGTTGTAACTACTACAAGCATAATACTTACTTACTTTTGGACTAGATGGCGCTGTGTGGGATGTCCCAAATATTATTATTATTACTATATTTTTATAAGAGTGCACGCACAACGGTAAGTGAACGTTAGATATAAATGGGTTCAAATATATTAACTAGTGTTACTAGCAGAATTTCGAACACGGTTCATTTGTTCAGGTTTTTTCCAAACTTTTGTGCGACGCATATCAACATGGAAACCACATCGAATTTCATCAGTAAAAAAGACAGTTTGCCAGCGCCCTGCACATCGATTCACGAAATCCTGACACCAATAACGATATCTTTTGCGATTCTTTTGAAGTGGAACCCGCAATGGCCTTTTAGAACAAAGATTATCTTCCTGACAACGATTCCAGATAACCTGCCCACCGACGATCAATACATGGCACTGATGTAGGCTTGTATCGTATTTACTCGTAGATCATCGGAAGACGTTCTTCTGCTACTAAAAATGTCGAGCTCGAAGGAATAACGAGCATACTTACGCATACTGGGTCACAATTAACACTGCCGTTGATCCCCCCCCCCCCCCCCCCTAAAACAGAATGCTCGTAAGTTTCGATGTCAGACCGTATTAATAGCAAATGTATTGAAAACCAACCTTACAGGCTGCAGTTAAGAATTTAAAAAATGATTAATTATATATGATTAATCTTTGGAAACTTTAAGCTCGTGACGGGTTTGAAAGGTATTTTGTAGTGTGGCAATATCGAGCGGCGCCGATTTATTTATTTTTTCGTTATTTTTATTTTTGAATAAAAAATTACTTATGGGAGTATGGGATAAATGGGAGAAAAATATTCCACGTTTTTACATTTTAGGCATGAAACCTTATAAATTAACTGACGACTATCTAAATACCTCATAAATTAGGTAATAGACTTGATCGTTACAAAAAAATTACGGACATATGCGACACGAGTTCCGTGTGAGTACAGCGCGAGCGAGTGGGGAAAGCAGACCACTTGTCTCCATACTCCACATCGCATCACGTGGCTCTCGAAGCCAGAAAATCACTTGCCGCTGCATTAACAAATGAGAGAGAGCGTAATCCATTGCTGCATAAATTAATAATTATCTGGCTCTCTCGGCTGAAACTACGCAATGTATACAACGCTAGTGATTAATCGCGCCGCGGATAGGAGACAAAGCGTTTACTAAAAATAAAATTAATAATAATAACATATACATCGCAACAACGTCTAAGCCCCAAACTAAAGCAATAGCTCGTGTTTTGGGTACCAAGCAAAGACACCACATAGGTACATATAACAACCAAGACCCGGTACCAGTATCGATATTCATCATATAAATACTGATCCGACCTGGGATTCGAACCCGGGACCTCCAGCTTCGTTGGCAAGGTCGCTACCCACTAGGCTAAGCGGTCGTCAATTAACATCACATAGTACTTATTGCAAAACAATTAGATTAATAATAGGTAATTAACAAAGTTCTAGAATAAATTTATACATAAAAAAATATAAACAGATTGTAGTTGCGAATAATCAATTGATTTAAATGAGGCTCAGCCTCACTAACTATACTCGTAAAGCCCACCACTGTTTTAAATAGACATGGATTTAAAACATCGTTCTTGCAACTCGCCAATAGACCGAATACAATCTCGACACAAATTTAGCTTTTGTGAAAAACAAACTAACGTCTAAAAATAGAATATGGCCAGTAGGTACTAATGAAAATGAAATTATTTATATAAAATGAAATATTCCTAGACACTATTGAAGTGTACATTATAAAATCGTAGATCAAAAGTAATTTTCCATCTGGCTAGTGCTTGTAATAATGACGATTATAAATGTATCTAAATAACATCAACACACACGCATTAACGTAAGGGGCGTCAAAATGAATAGTATTGGAAAAAAGACACTATTTATTATAATTCTATGGGTACAATCTGCGTTATGTGTAAGTCATCATTTAATATAAATATAACGAAATAATAAAAAAAAAACAAATAAATATTACAGTGATATAATTAATAGTGTATTTTTCAGTGATTTAATTGTATACCTATTTGTTTGTAATTTATTCTATTGCGTACTTTTATTTTCGTAGAAATTGTTAAAAAAACCCGTTTTAACAGAAGTCACTTTCCAAAGGGCTGGTAATTTATTGATAAGTAAAAGTGTCCTTAAGTCAAGTTAAGTTTTTAAATTACCACAATTAAGGGGGTAAGCTTTTCATACAAAAAAGAGGGTTCGGCCCGTGTCTTATCCTCGCTGTATTTCTGTATCAATATATACAGAACAAATATATGTAATACAGTACTGTCACAAGGCAGTATGTTTTGGATTTCTTGATAACTTTTTAGTTGTTTTATAATAAATTCCCGAGAAATATGATCATCGTCTCTTCTTTGTTTTTGAAAATAATGAGCCGTAAATTCGATATTAATGCGAATTTAAACAAAAAAAACAAAACGTACTGCCCTAGGGGCATCCTTCTTTAATGACCCTGCAAATTTTGGTTAACATTTAAGGGGTGGAAATAGGTATTTTTAGGAATTTGTTATTGTCATTTCTGTCACTCAAGAATAGGTCGGGGAAGAAGGATTGAAACGGAGACAGGGATGCCAATTCGAAGCCGCGGATTGACTATCCCCTAACGGACAAAATTCTCTATAGTGAATAAAGGATCAGAGCCTTTTTTTTAAATTCCTAAAATTTTTGTATGTACACAGGCCCTTTATTTAACCCTGGAGCGTCCATTGGTTACTTATAGCAATGAAAAGTACATGAAGGAAATGGTCATAACTGCTCAGCGCTACGGCCGCCGCAGCCTTATACACTACGTGAACATTCATTTTGAATCAAAGTTCTATCTTGGAAACAATCTTGCCGTAAGCACAATTTTACGTGTCATTAGTGTTGCAAATGAGTAGAATTGATATTGTTCTTCGGTAAGAGAGACAAATTTAACTGGAAATGATAACGCCTGCTATCCTCATCTGATAAACCAGTTCGCGTTCGAGATATACCTAGATATGCCGTCGCCCGATTACAGGATTAGGCACATCATGACCAATGTATACCTGTAATATAATCCAATACAAAGTGTTTGAAGATTTTCCAGTACATAGATTTGCAGTAAGATGTTAGACACAACAAATATTGTACTATATCGTAGGTAGTTTAGGTCTCTTCAGAATTCTTTAGGTAGTAAAGTTAACATTAAAAGAAGACTATCAAAACTACTTATCGCATTTTTTTAACCACAAACCCCAAAATTTCTACAGCAACCGGCACATTGAATATTGAATAAAACGGCACATATATATATATATATTAATTAAATGTAATTAAACTATATTTTTAAAAGGCCCTGTTTGGTATATAAAATACGAAATGACTTTCTCCCCAACCTAATATTACATTTTTACGATAGAGCAAGAACAAAAAACCCTAAAAAAACACGTTTGTTGTATCGGAACCCCCATTAATTTTTCAGTTTCTGTTTTCATTTGTAAATAACGCATTCTGTGATTATTTCAACTGGCTGCCTATCACGATTCACAAGATGGATTCCCTTTAAAAGTAGGACAGACAGACGCAGTAGGCTTAGTAATAAGGTCTTGTGAACACCCTTTGGGTACGGAAACCTGTTATAAGTTTCATTACAATAATACATGTAAATTAGTTTTAAACGTTAATTTATTAGGTGGACTTGTATTTCTACGAATTTCTGAGCAACGAGTATAGACGGTCCTTCGTCGAGATGCATTACAAATTCTGTGACTTCGTGCACAAGGACAAATTTATTGGCATTGCATTCAAACAAGGTGCATTAGCCGAAAAGCCATGCCCTTATCCGCCGGTAATTAAATACCTATCGTATAACAACTTTTTCAATATATTTGCTATTAATAAGGTCCTTATAACATCGAAACTTGGTTCGTAATGTTGGATTTTACGGACAAGGCCCTTTCACTTTACACAAATCACAAACGAGCGATTTGTTTGTAACGCATGCGTAAACCGCGAAAAGCAGACCCCTCCCGCCATTTTTACATTTGAAGTATCTACCTAATTTTAATCGCAAATGTATTGAAAAACGTCGTATGATGCTCGTACTGAGTAAGCTGGCTATTATAGTCATCGGTTTATTATATACGCCTCGATTATAATATCGAGTTTACGTACTTGCATCATAATGTACTACTAACAGAACGGGTTTAGACTAAAATTACTAACATAGGTATCATTATTATATTTCTTCCCGAAAATATAAACCAATCCTATGCCTTTCTTTCGAAATAAAAAAAAAATTAAGTCAGCAATATTTTTAGTATTTTTTTTCTAAAACTTTATTAATAAAATATCCCTGTAGCGTCATTTGGCCAGATGTTTATTGTTTGCTTTATCTAATACTAATATGATAATAAGGTCTAAATGTCTTTTTTGTTTTCTACTGTGGAAAGCAGCGGAACAAGCTCAATTGTCCAGATGACGTCACGGGGAGAATTTAAACATCAGACGAATTTTCTTAAATGTTGCAATTTCCTGAAAAGAAATAAATAGTTTAAAAGGGTGTCCTAAAATATTAAAATTTTAAATTCAAGCCCATGAACCAGATATTTCCACTGTCAATATGTGTTCTGTTATATTGTTGTATGATATCATTAAATTAAAATTTAAGAATTTATCACACAAGACGGTACAGTTGAGATATAAATTTTCAATGCACGATGCGCCCCTAATAGACTAAAAGTTAGTTAATGTTTTTATGTATATAAAATTATTTAATCGGAGTGTGTGTATATTTCTAGTTAATTCTGTTACATATTGATGTGATTGTAGTATTTTGCACTTTAGAGATAGCTAAAAGGTGTTATAAAACATGACCTATCACTTTGATAAGTTTAGAATTTTGCAAGTCATCATAAATGTGATAACAATTTCTTAAAACAATATTTAAACTACTTGACGTGGACGTATTTTGGGTTTTCTTTTTAAATTATTTATACAGGTTGTGTTCAAAATATATTAATTTAAACAACTGACCCTACTTTGTAGATTTTTATTTTTGTATTGCTACAGAAATTTTAGCGAAGAGGTTTACACATACACTTACAAGTCAAACAATTTAAAAAAAATTGTTTATATCTATATCTCTATATAATTTAATGAAGATAGGTCTAAACTTGTAAAAAAAATGGGAAGCTTTCACAGACACGAAAGACCTTTTAAAAAGCCTTTTTACAATTTTTCTTATAATTCTCATATCATTTTATAATTAATTTAACTCTGCATTTGAGTGACAGGTGGTCGATTCAAGTAGGGACCGCCATAACGAACGCAACATTACGAGAAGGATAAGCAAGTAAGCCACGGTTTAAAACTATATCTCGGGTGAAAAGCTAATTTCCAGAATCTGAAGCCAGTAAAAGATATGTCACGAAAATAAACGTATTTTTGAATTTTAGCAACAGTGAAAGACTTTTCGTTTAACGCTGGCGATAAGTGACTTGACTGACAGTGTCATATTGCCCGAGCGCAGCGAATTTGTTTGAAAGTATAAGGCCGTGAGGCCGTGGTTCGAATTCCGGCGTGTACCAAAATATCACTGATTCCGTGCCTCTGAAAGCACGTTAAGCAGTTGGTCCTGGTTGCTGTTAATAGATGGCAGTCATTACAATCCGCTAACCCGCATTGGACCAGCGTGGTGGATTTAAACTACAAGCCCCTCTCACCCGGGGGAGGCCTAAGTCCCTGCAGTGAGATATAATAAACTGATGGAATGGATAAGTGAGCTAACACTCGTTGGGAATAAGCTTGCAGGAGACGAAACCAATGATACTAAATACATGCTCACACACTCTGCGTCATACCTCCAAAACGGTCGGCAATGAAATTTTTAACACGATTGGACACATACCAAACGAGATATTTGTCTTATATGCCTTGTCAAGGGCAATACCGCGCGGTGTACCGGTCTGTGACATCAAGCCATTTAAAATCTTAAACTTCTTTTTTCAAGAAAGGGACACAGATAAACTTTTAATAGCTTACAAGGTCCATGCTCGTTAACCAAATACACCATTTTTTTAATATTAGTTAATGTCTATTTTTATATTTGCTTGAAAAATATATATATTTACGAAATTAATAATGTATCAATAAATCATTCATCAATAATCATTAATCATGAGTAGGTAGATAGATGAGAGCGCTTGGTAATATTATCGTTTGTTAAAAGCTATGAACCGACAAGACCAATTTGGTCTAGCTAGGTCAGAAATAATGATTTAAAAAAAATATCAAAAATCCTATCACGGAACCAGTCCGTTAACGAAAGCATCATACTGTTTGTTCTTTTTAGCGTGATGTCGATTTTGTTTTTTTTTATCACTTGGAATTTATTTATAATTTACAGGGTGTCTACGATTTGTACAACATGTCGATCAACCCAGCGGTGATTCCTAAATCTTTTCCTTTCCGCAAAGGGAGATTATTCGGGAATTTCTCGTTGCCAGGTGAACTGGTAGTTGCTGCTTATTTTGATATGGAAATACGAGAATTTCGATCTACAGACAATAAGAAGATTTAAGAGAAGATTCAGTTTACTTGGAGTGATGTTCTGTTTTCCTTTTGACCTATGTATTGTAACAATAAATAAAGTATTATGTTTTTTTTTATTTTTTATGTAGCTTTACTATGTTTATGGACGACCATGTACGACCTTTCAGATTATATGTTATAAATTTTTATTTGATGGGATATGTAAAGAAAATAATCTCAGATTCAAAAAGAGCCTGAACTCGGCTTGGCTTATATACCTATTGCACGCTTTTTCATCTGACATATAAAGTATATACATATACAGGGAAACATTCTGGCAAAAAAAAGTAACGCAAACGGCTTTGATTATATAATGTCTGGATGGAAATAAATCGCAGTAAAATGTCAACAAAAATGACAGGCAAACTTTTACATGCTTTGTGCGTGTGACTCAAATTAACCATGTACAAACCGTCTCTTTGTGCGTGAATTATAACTGAGCAGTTAGGTGATATTTTTATACGTTTTTTGACGCCGACTCTATACAAACTTATAATCAAAGGCAAATGGTAATAAAATATCGCGAGTAGGCGTACGATGGTATGAATCGAAATCATTGCATGAAACCAACGAAACGTCTTTCAGTTCTTGTAAAGTTGTGAAAAAAGTTTTTACAATAGCAGCCTGAAGTATTTTTTTAATCTATATAATACGATTTATTAATGCTAGATTTACAATCATGAAAGTTTCTGAGACGAATAACATTTAGATGAAAGTGATTTCTTTTAAAAGTCTAGTATAACACGGATTATGATGCTCATTCAAATGTTTACAATTGAGAGAAAAACTGCGAATCGCTCCCGCCAGGTGGCGTTTCTTCGCTGGTACCTAATTATCTGTCAATATCGTAGGTTTTCAGAGTTTATGTGAAATTTACCGACAAAATTCCATTTGTCAATAAATGACCACAATATAGGCACTGTCTAGTTTGGGCCTAGATGGTGTATCGTCGTGTTACTAACTCAACCTCATATCTCTATATTGATAAGTTTTCAGGAGAAACAAAAAACTGTTTATTTTCTATAGTTTAAGTTAAATTAAATCAATTGATTAATAAACAGTAAATATATATAAAAGGACAATCTTTAGTAGTAAAAAGATTTTCTAATATTGCATACATAAGTAATTATATTGAATTATATAGATACGTGTTTGCTGAATTATGCTTTGTAATATTTTTAGTGAATATTTAACAAGTTATGAGGTTTTAGAAGTAAAATAACACAATACCAAGTATTCTTTATTCTAAAACAAACAGAAAGGAAATTGTTTCAAGATGTAAGCTAAATTAGTTATTAATATCAAATCAACAATACACATTAAAATATATAAAAAAATATATAAACAATCAGGTAAATTAAGCATAAAGTTTTTTGGTTAGATTTATAAATCAGTCACCTAAAAAGTATGAATGAATAAGTATTTATTCATTACACAAATTATCATAAAAGCTATGATAATCCTTGGGAATTAACTTTTTCATGCTTTGTAGATCTTTGTATTTTTTTTTACTTATTGGTATTGGATCAGTACACAGCTTTGGTGGATTTGGTTTGACAATAGTCTGATTCATGCGATTCGGTAAGAGTGTCCATTCATCATCAAAGTCCAGTTTATATTTTAATTCTGTGATTGTATACTTCAGGGCTTTTAAATTATTAACACATGGATCGCCAGTTTTTGTGCCTGGTCTAATTGATTTATAATAATTAATAGGCGAAAAATCTTTGAAAAAAGTGTGGTCCAAATATCGTACTTCATAAGGTTTATCCAGTCTTGCTTCTTTAATAATTTTAACGAAATCGGTAGGCACAAAAAGGTTGATCCTTTTGAGGTTTTACTTCAAGTAAACCACTTTTTTCATTTAATATAAAATCAGAATTTTCACAATCGATTAAATTAATATCTTCTTCTGTATTATTCTTCGACAGTGATGAATTTCGCTTAAAATAACCCTTTTTTGTGTGTGAATAATTATATTGTCTGTTACAGATTTCCATTCATTTAATAATGCATCTCTAGTAGCCAAATACACTAACTTTCCACTGCGTGATTGTTGATTCCTACAAAGCAATAATAACTAATAGTAAACACAAAACACACAAAGAGCGCATGCAAGACCCCTAGTTCCATACAAATCGAAGTTCCAAAATAATATCAATGGATTAAACAACTATTAAATGCCAATAATAGTAATTATGTTCAGACGAAAAATATCTAAGCTTGTAAGTTCTTATTTTTGTAAAAAAAAAACATCCCCTCACGTAAAATAAAATGTTTTTATTTTCATGTTTTCGACGCGAAATAGACACATGTTCAACAGCTATGTTATACGCGATAATTGATTTTTTTTTTTTCAAAAATGCTCGCCATACAAGATAATATATAAATTATAAGATAATATCAAAGATAATATCTTGAAATTTGAAAATAAAAGAAAAAATTAAAAATAACCTCAATATAATACGCAGTCACGCAACACAACGTAGCGGTTGGCGGTGACGGGGAGAGCCCCGTTCGTGCCAGCCAAATTTGCGCCTAATGAACCTACAAGCACCTTACAAGCGGCGTCTTCGGATGCCATTTCTGATGAGCCTTATCCGACCTCTTTACTAAATTAACCAAGTTATCACAAACATCACTTACTACATAATGATTTCTTATGCGTAGATTTAAAAAAAAAATAAAACTGGCATAATAATTTACAACACAACACACCGCCACACACACCACCGAACCTAGTAGACTACAAGTTCTTGGAAAAAATTAACCTGTGAAATGAACCAACGTGAATAACGCTTAGAAGGCTGTTACTATATCATAAATTAACTCTGAGCACTATTCCGTCATTTCTGAGCGGTACAGGTGAGTACGTGAGTGAATGGAATTTCTCAGGTACAAATTACGACTAATTATTAATGTACGGCTTTGTTATAGTGTATAGATGATTAAAAATAAATGTCGAAAAACCTATTAGTGCCTTACTAAAGTGGTGGTGCCGGAAGTCAGTGATAAGGATAATCTGCTCGGAGATATGGGTTGCGACCCTTGGCTTTCGACTCCTGCGCTGGAAATATGTACGGCGTTTACGGGTAAAGTATCTGTATATGTGTACAAAAGGAATTACACAAATGCCGTACAATAATAAATGACCTATATTGCTTCTGCAATTATCGGCGAATTAAAAATTTGCACTGACTTCCGGCACCACCACTTAAGTACGGCACTAGATTTTTCGACATTTATTTTTAATCATCTATACACTATAACAAAGCCGTACATTAATAATTAGTCGTAATTTGTACCTGAGAAATTCCATTCACTCACGTACTCATCTGTACCGCTAAGAAATGACTACATAGTGCTCAGAGTTATTTTCTGATATAGAACAGCCTTCTAAGCGTTATTCACGTTGGTTCATTTCACAGGTTAATTTTTTCCAAGGGCTTTTAGTCTATAACCTAACCTTAGTTTATTATCTAAAAACAATATTTCGAAACTACTTCACAGTATTCATAAAATCGGCAACCTCGTATCTAACAATTTTAGGTACAGCAAATTGAGTCTTGCGCGTTCGCTGTAAGAGTCGAAACCTTGTAACTGAAGAAGTTTGTTTGCAACAGTTACTGAAATAGGTGTATTAAGATACGAGTAAATGTTAATTTTGATTTGTCACTAATTTCATGCAGGTATTGACTTAGGAGTTTTTTGTAGTTATCGATGATTGCATTACGCATCATTTGCAAAAAAAAACGAAAATATGAAATTTTTTAGATACGAGGTCTTGCAAGTAACACGACGGTATGTGTTTTACTTACGAGTAAATAATATTTTTTTCATTGTAGAAAGTTTTTAATTATGAAAGGAGAGTAAGGAATAAAATTTTAAAACAGTATGTATATAATTTGCCCGATCATATTAAATACGCTATATGTTGGTATTGAGAATGATAATTTTACAAGTAATGACAAGGTACCAGCGATTACAGCGCCATCTGAAATTCGCCTTCTCCGCCTCATTAGAATTGTATGAGAGTTTGAACTATAGAAAACTGCGTGAGCGCGACTTAAAATAATGCCAATTTATGTACATACAATTCCAAGAAAGCGATACGATGGTTTAAAAAAAGTCCATCTATCGCTAGGTACGCCTTAAATATGATTTAAAAGTATTATTTCTGTGAGATGCATATTTGTTTTATACCGAAAGCGACTATGCTTAAAGTAGTGAATCGACTTTTAAGCAAACTAAAGCTATTTGGAAATATTATAATAATAATAATAATAATAATAATAACGTATACATGACAACAACGTCTAGGTCCCAAACTAAGCATTAGCTTGTATTTTGGGTACCAAGCGAAGACACCACATACATATTACAACCAAGACCCGGTGCCAGTATTAATATTCATCATATAAATACTGACCCGACGAGGCGTATTTATTAATCATAATCGCCGACCGCTTAGCCTAGTGGGTAGCGGCCCTGCCTACGAAGCTGGAGGTCCCGGGTGCGAATCCTAGGTCGGGTCAGTATTTATATGATGAATATTGATACTGGTACCGGGTCTTGATTGTTATATGTTTGTGGTGTCTTCGCTTGGTACCCAAAATACAAGCTAATGCTTAGTTTGGGGCCTAGACGTTGTGGTGATGTATACGTCATTATTATTATTATTAATAATGTCTTTAATAAAATTACATATAAGTTTCTTTTTAATATGTATTAAAGAAAACATAAAAGTTATTTTACCATGTTTAAGCGGGGGAAGCATGCTAAATTATTAAAAAAAATTTTGCCTGGCTCGAGTGAGGTAGGTATCGTGTTCAAGTCGATCACTTGTTACAATGTGAATGGGTTTCATGAATAATAAAGTTATGAATAAGACTTTATGAAAAAGCACGGCTTTAAATTTATTTTACAATTAAGGAGGTAGGCTTTTCATACAAAAAGAGGGTTCGGCTCGTTTCTAATCCTCGCTGTATTTCTGTATCAATATTTACAGAAAAAATATATGTGATAGGATATTACAGGGCGGTATGTTTTTGTTTTTTTTATATATATATATATATGTTTAGTTGTTTTAGAATAAATTCCTGAAAAATTTCCGTCGGTTCTTCGTTTTTTAAAATAATAAGTCGTAAATTCAATATTCATGCGAATGTCAAAAAAAACCTACTGCCCTAGGGACGTCCTTTCTTGATGACCATGCAAAGGTTCCAATTCATACACATTTCAGGGGTGGAAGCAGTCACAGCCCGCAAGCTGTTTCGACTTGTGTATTTTATAGTTATTTTTGGGGAATTTGTTCTTGTCATTTCTGTTACTCAGGAATAGATCAGGAAAGAGGGATTGAAATGGAGCGATTCCAATTAGAAGCCGTGGAGAGAAAGACTAACCCCTTAAGAAACGTACATGTGCAGAGACGATCTTAGGACGGAGCGGAGTAAGCTAGACGACCGCCGCCGCCAATTGAATTGCTTTTAAAATTTAGATGTTGTATTTTTACTGGAACGACTGGCTGCTGGTTTCAAAAACCAGCGTTACAATATTAGGACAGTTCGGATCTTGGTTCTGAGCGACAGTGATGGAGATATACATTTTTTCGTTTAATGCTAACTAGCATACATACCGCGCATGTAAATAACAATCGGTGCACGCGAGCGCGTTTGATGTGTCGTGATCATCAAAATTGTGATTGGCATAATGTTAATACAAGAAACAAAAATAAACTCGCTAACCATGTCAGCCGCCTCAATAAAATCCCAAAATCTTTTAAAGGGCAATGTATACGCTTTTACAATAAGATCCCAG
Organism: Luffia ferchaultella; assembly: GCA_949709985.1. Lineage (NCBI taxonomy): Eukaryota > Metazoa > Arthropoda > Insecta > Lepidoptera > Psychidae > Luffia > Luffia ferchaultella. The sequence continues at coordinate 25,572,513 of OX453241.1, read as the reverse complement.
TTGACATTCAAGTTCTACCCCTTATAAAGTATCGGACTACTTAGATGATAAAAATCCATGGGTATAAATCGCTCGCCTATTGGTTTGTTTCAAAAATTTTAATTTTAAGCACTTATTGTTAAAAAAAACTGTTTATAATATTGTTAAGAAAAAGCGTCCCGCAGTTTCTTGCTTATTCTTCTGAGAAGAACCAGCACTTTTTGAATGCGCCTTTGTGATAACGTTTTTCCACAAAGTAATAAATTGTAATAAATTCACTCTCATGACGTATTTCAAGATTATGTTACATAACTACGAAATATATTTGATTTGATACAAATGTATGTTTAATTGATTTATCTTTTGATTTTCAATTGGAATTTTTTAAACTCCAAATGGTTCAGAACACGAGCATTAGAGTTGGTATGTAGGCGGTTACGTTGTCCCCTTCAAGTATGCAGTATCTTGCATACTTAAGACAGATCTCATATGTAACCGAAACTCCATAAGGCGACATCAAATGATATCAAAGATGTAAGTGAAAGGGATGAACAATTTAACCGCTTTTTAAAATGATATGAATCTGAGACAAAACTATTTGCGTATGCGTACAATTTTTACTTATTTTCATTCTGTGAATCGATATTTTTGGGACGCGTGTCTCTGAACGAATACCGTCACATAGCACTTCTAACCTACTCGATTCTCTGTGGTTCCGAAGTACGTAACGCATAGAAATGTTGGATTCGCTAAAATTATCTAAACAATGAAATCCAGTAACGATCTCGGACATAATCAAGACGAATGTAATTCCTAGACGTTGAAAGAATATTGAGAAATGTTTCATATCTTTGTTAAAGGTGGTGACAGAGGAAGAGCCGCAGCCCGAATCGACGGCCACAATCACACTGCAAAATCCGCCCAAGCCTCATCCGCATTCCGTTGCTTAAGTTTTAGTATAGTCTAATAAAAAATCTAACCATATTAAATTTAATTATACTCATTAAATGAGCATCATGTTTTCAAAATCAATAGCATTAAACGTATGTTTAAAATTCAAGATATATTATTTTGTTAGTTTATAACCAGTTGTGGCGTTAATAAAAATAATTAATTCTTTACATGCAATAACATTGCCGATTTAAATTATATATATTTTTAATTTAATTGATTTAAATGAGTAACGCGATAGTTATTTAAAGGTCACAAATCAAAATAACAGCAATTATATATGCGTCTATTCCTTAAAATTCAAAAATTGAAATCTTTTTAGACCCATAAATAAGACAAAGTGACAAAGATTATGTTGAGAAGTAAAGGAGATACATATCGAAAAAACTACTTGTCAGTAAGACCAGGTAATTTTGCGCTAAAACAACCCACATTTACGTCTTCTATAAGCTCGGTGGATTATAAGATGATAGACCATGGGGATATCAAAACTTCAAGAGCGCTTAATTCCGTTCCACCAAAGCCTAGCGCGGTCGGACTCAAACATATTGTACCTAATATTATACAACTCTTTACATTTTGATATTTCTATGTGATACAGTCCCTCTAAAGAAAATTATGGAAAGTATTATATGTACGGTAGGTTTATCGTATTCTATAAGAGCTATGAAGTACTGTACTGTGGTGTGGTGGAAATGAAATATATATTTTTTGATGGAGAATGGAATGGGCTTTGATCAATTTTTTTGACACATACTTTTTATATTTTTTTCCTAAAATACTAAAATATAGACTAATAGCTTCGATATAGCTTCCCCTTAAAATAAAATAAAAAAAACATTTAGTCTTTAACTTTCTTAGTTATTTTTTCCAAAAAAATGGTTAATAAAATATCCCTGTGACGTCAACTGGACAGGTGCTTACTAATTGCATTATCTTAGATTAAATAAAGTCATAATATTTTGATTCATGAAGATTACAATTTCATTTGAGGTAGTGAACCTTATCTCAATATTTTTATTTAGTTTTAGCTTTTATTTTTTACTGTGGAAAGCAGCGAAATATGCTCAACCGCCCAGATGACGTCACAAGAACAATTTCAATGAATGAATTTTCATGTACATCTGGCAAATTCCTTAATAGAAAAAACTAGTATTTCGAGCGGTTATTCTAGAGCCTTATTGCTTTTGATTTTAATGAACATCGGCGCAACTTTAAAATTTTGGGCTAAGCCCATTGAATTGCTGGTACTTAAAGGGATTGAATATCTTGTTAGTAACTGAAATATGTTACAGTATTTAAATTAATGTTATGTGAACTAATATGGGTTGTAAAGTGTAATAAATCGGTGTGGCACAATTAATTGTTGTATTATTTCTTTATTGAGTATTCTCCCCTACTGTTTTTTTTCATATCACAAATGTTGATTTTAGATAGGTAATGATTAAAAAATAATAAATTTGGGCACTATAATAGGTTTTTATAAAATGCTACGATTTAAAGGGCCATATAAAAATACCGGCTAAGTGCGAATCGGACTCGCACACGAAGGGTTCCGTACCACCACAAAATATAAAAAATTACGTTACTTGTATTGAGACACCCTTTAATTTTTAACTTTATTTTATTTTTATTATTTGTTATAGCGGATGAAAATTTCAAGTGTAAGCAATGATTTCACAAATACTTTTCTTTTTCCTTAATTGTTATCCTTTTTTCGCGGTTTAAGTCGCATTTTTTCCTTTTTTCTAATAAAATTCCAAAATATATTGATTTTCTTTAAATGTCACCTTTATGAAATTATAACCAGACAGTTGCAAACACTACAACCAAAAGTATTGTATTACAAGTTCATACAAACAAAATACGAAAACACTTGCTCCCCTACTTAAGGGGATAGTTTTTCTCTCCGCGGCTTCGATTTGGCATCGCTATCTCCGTTTCAGTCCCTCTTCGTCGACCCATTTCTGAGTGATAGAGATGACAAGAGCAATTTCCCGGAAATCCATAAGTATAAAATACTCGTCGAAACTGCTTGCGAGCCGTGTTCCACTCCTGAAATGAGTATGTTCAACCCAAAATTTGCAGCGTTATTTTTATTGAAAATCGAATTCGAAGAACGTCATGTTTTTGAAAAAAATATTATAAAAACACCTAAACGTGATATTGAAAAAAGAGAAACACACCACCCATAGACATAAAGTCAGGACAGGCCGTATAGAACATTTCACAATACGAACGGCGGCCTCAGATCGTAATTGTTAAATAACGCCATCTGTTATTATTCATTAGAACTACGTAGTCGGTTAGCAATCAACCTATTATTGAGACATCGATGTATCCTTGTCGGGACGTACTTAATTGAATGTAAACGTGTACATACATAGTTATGTATTAACATTAAAGGAAACGTTTCACAGTGTATGGGCATCTGGGCTAGGACATTGTACAGTACTTCAAAAATACATAATCAAGGAAATTAACAAGTTTTACTACGAATTCCAGCAATCTGGCATGTTTTGTAGCCGCACAAAATGTTTTTTAAGTTAAACAATTAAAACACTCTGACATGAAAATGGTGGTATATAGAATGACAAACAAAACTGTCACATATCTTAACACTGTCATCTGCCAGGACAGTGACACTCCAAACAATTTTTTTGTCGAGATAGCACTGCCTACGTTTTGTCAAAGAAATAAATGGCTATGTTTCGCGTATTTCATGTGTGAACGAGATGGACGTCTACCGCAGGCAGCGCAATTGCGAAAAAAAATTGTTCAGGGAAGATCTTCTGTTCTGACGCCATCTGAAGTTGGTCAACCTTGGCTGAATTTAACATTTGTCTATCAATATATGTCAAATCAGTATAGTCTTTCATATCGTAAAATATTGATAGAAATAATTTTTGTTCAACCGAGATACTACATCAAACAAAATTTTGTGTATTTTACGAAGATCTTCTTATTTTTTGTTATTTTTTGTAAAGGTGTACAAAAACCTAGCCCAGAATGAAACAACTCATTTAGCAGTGTAATGAAACTAAAAATAAAGTGTTGCCATGATTGAGTCATATGGCTGTCTGCAATCACCTTATAGAACGACTTTATATTTTGTAATATTTTTTTCCATAAAATTTGTTAATCCATAAAATTTTATCAAAATTAATATAAACGATTATTATTAATATTATTATATTATATTCAATATTATTAATGATATGTTATCTAGGTACGATTTTTTCTTCATATAAGTACGATAAGAAACCAGAAAGAACTTAATTTTAGAATGAAAAATACGTATATTATGATTTTTTATTACAAAAGAAAATATTATAGTGTGTTATCTTTAGCCGTCAAATAAAACTAGTTCTTTAGATTTTTGTAATGTTCACTATAATATGTACCTATTAGTTCAAATCTTTATTCCTAACTACATACATGGACGAGACGCCCTTACAAGGTTAAACGTATGCAGTGTAGACGCGCGGTGCGTGGCTGTACAGTGGTTCTCTGACCGAACATATTTTTTGTCGAGATAAGTTTCCTACATCTCTTTCACACATGAAATGTGTATTGCATGTGTGAAAGAGATGGACGCCTAACGGACGAACAAAAAATTTGTTCGGAGTAGGTTTACTGTGTTATGGCGAACGATAAAACTCGAAAATGGTATTTAATCAATAACAAGTTAAGAGGGTATTATTTGTACATAATTTTTTCTCACTGATGATAAGAAATGTATTTTTTTTTGTTTATTGACTTTCCTATCATAGTTTGTGCAACCTAACACAACTTAATTTGGCATTTTTACGAATTAACAACGACGTGCACGCGACGATGTTCTGAGCGTGACTGAGTTGACGAGTGTCCTAAAACTAGAAATTAGGACACTTAACGTGGAGACATTGAGACGCGTTGTTCGGCCGGTCCTTTATTTATGACACCACCCCTATAACAGGATTTCCTCTATTACATATATTTTTTCTGTTAGGGGATTGAGCGAGGAACAGGTTGGACCCTCTTTTTTTGTATGGGAAGCCTAACGCCTTAATGTGTACGTATTGTTTAAAAAATATATTTAAGTATGTTATGGATATCAGCTGTCTAGTACCCATAGTACATGTTTTACTTAATTTGGGACTAGATGACCGTGTGTGAGATGTCTCAGATATTATTTCAGTAGGTACTCAAACGCATTTATAGATGAGCCATCCGGCAGTGAGTAGCCACATAGAAATCGGTTCATCCGTTTGGAAGACAATGCCATAGACAGACAGATACAAAATGGGCGAGGCGCTGCCTGTCTAGTACGGCTATTTGATAATAGATAGAACCACCATACAAAGAATTAATTTTTTTCGACTAATTTATGTGATGGTTTTTTCAATTGTTTTGAATTGTTTGTCGAAAAACCTTATTTTGGTTTTTGTACAACGCTTCAAAACTTGAAACAATCAATAAAGTCAGTTTAAACCATTAAAGAGAAACATTTTTTGTAGTCGCATGTTATGTTTTATCAACTGAAACGCAGAAATGCCATAGCACGGTAAACCTACTCCGAACAAATTTTTTGTTCGTCCGTTAGGCGGCCATCTCTTTCACACATGCAGTACACGTTTCATGTGTGAAAGAGATGTAGGAAACTTATCTCGACAAAAAATATGTTCGGTCAGAGAACCACTGTACAGCCACGCACCGCGCGCGTCTACACTGCATACGGTTTAACCTTGTAAGGGCGTCTCGTCCATGTATGTAGTTAGGAATAAAGATTTGAACTAATAGGTACATATTATAGTGAACATTACAAAAATCTAAAGAACTAGTTTTATTTGACGGCTAATGATAACACACTATAATATTTTCTTTTGTAATAAAAAATCATAATATACGTATTTTTCATTCTAAAATTAAGTTCTTTCTGGTTTCTTATCGTACTTATATGAAGAAAAAATCATACCTAGATAACATAGCATTAATAATATTGAATATAATATAATAATATTAATAATAATCGTTTATATTAATTTTGATAAGATTTTATGGATTAACAAATTTTATGGAAAAAAATATTACAAAATATAAAGTCGCTCTATAAGGTGATTGTAGACAGCCATATGACTCAATCATGGCAACACTTTATTTTTAGTTTTATTACACTGCTAAATTAGTTGTTTCATTACGGGCTATGTTTTTGTAGACCTATATAAAAAATAACAAAAAATAAGAAGATCTTCGTAAAATACACAAAATTTTGTTCAATGTAGTATCTCGGTTGAACAAAAATTATTTCTATCAATATTTTACGATATGAAAGACTATACTGATTTGACATATATTGATAGACAAATGTTAAATTCAGCCAAGGTTAACCAACTTCAGATGGCGTCAGAACAGAAGATCTACCCTGAACAATTTTTTTTCGCAATTGCGCTGCCTGCGGTAGACGTCCATCTCGTTCACACATGAAATACGCGAAACATACCCATTTATTTCTTTGACAAAACGTAAGCAGTGCTATCTCGACAAAAATATTGTATGGAAAGTCACTGTCATGGCAGATGACAGTGTTAAGATATGTGACAGTTTTGTTTGTCATTCTATATACCACCATTTTCATGTCAGAGTGTTTTAATTGTTTAACTTAAAAAACATTTTGTGCGGCTACAAAACATGCCAGATTGCTGGAATTCGTAGTAAAACTTGTTAATTTCCTTGATTATGTATTTTTGAAGTACTGTACAATGTCCTAGCCCAGATGCCCATACACTGTGAAACGTTTCCTTTAATGTTAATACATAACTATGTATGTACACGTTTACATTCAATTAAGTACGTCCCGACAAGGATACATCGATGTCTCAATAATAGGTTGATTGCTAACCGACTACGTAGTTCTAATGAATAATAACAGATGGCGTTAGTTAACAATTACGATCTGAGGCCGCCGTTCGTATTGTGAAATGTTCTATACGGCCTGTCCTGATTTTATGTCTATGTCATCACTTCATATAAAATAAAGTCCCCGCCGCGTCTGTCTGTCTGTCTGAACGCGATAAACTCGAAAACTACCGAACGGATTGGCATATTATTGACACCAATGGACGGAGTGATTCAAGAGGAAGGTTTATGTGTATTATTTATTAATGTTTTGTGGAAATTAGTTGCAATATGATGATTATTGTTGAAGAAGTCTGAAAAAAATCAAGTCGGCCGGGAGCTTTCACCGAAAACGCTGCCTAATCCCCTTGAAATATAACAAAATAATGTATGGAGGAATTGTGTCTCTTTTATAGGACTAAAGAAAAGTTGACGATGGCATACGTCTATCTTTTATGGATAGCTTACTATACCTATTTTTATGTTTAAAAAAATGGTGTCATATGATGAGGTGATTGAAAAGCAATTTATACGGATACAGTATTAATCCTTACCAAATTAAATACATTATTTACCTTCAATATTTCATGCAATTATGATTACCTTTTACATCATACAATTTAAATTAATACCTTCGGGGCTATGGCGAAATATGTATAGCGCGACAGCGGCCACCGCCGGGGCCCCACGCTGTCCGATGCGACACGCGTGATGTTAAATGGTAGAAGTTATAAATGTTGTATACAAAGAAATATTGTTGTTTTATGTATTTATGTATTATTATTCTTTAGTTTTCCAGATATTTACAGAATTTTGGAAATAAAATACATTGAAAATATTCCGAGTAGGATGAACTTATGTTTCATTTAAATCTAATTAAATCCAATCCACATGTTCGACCCAACAAGCTGATAGGACACTATAACAGAAAAAATACTATGGTTTATTATGCTCTGGTACCCGCGCGAAGCCGGGGCGGGTCGCTAGTGAAAAAATAAAAATTTGACCAAGAAAAATATAAATCATTCCTTTGTATGGTTTCTCCATCTATTATTAAATAGCCGTACTAGACATGTAGCGCCCCATTTAAAAAAACTGTCTTAATTAAACCAGCTATTACACAAAAAAATAAACCCCGGCCAAGTGTATCTATTGGTATCTATTGAACCGTGATAGAGTTCCGAAGAGTCAGTTCAATATAATAAACAGATCATTTATACATAAGTATACAATTTCATATTTAAAACAATATCATTTATGACTTAGTAAATGAACAGCGCAACATCTAAACCTAGGTAAGATCTAGACGTGCCTATAAAGGTCTGTGATAACTAAGGAGTCCATTTATTCCGGCTGTAACACCTGAAACATTGACAAATACGTTGTCTAAGTACTTCCTCTTATGAGGCTGTCCTTTAGTAGAATTCGCCTCGAGTAACCCTTAGGGCTTACCCAACAACTTCGCGCCGGCAACACCCTAGTGTGCCGCCTGGCCGCTCCGATAAAGTCGCTAGAGCTTTCGGGCTAACGACACGCGTCCTTATTCTGCTTCAGGCGGTTGTCTAGTGAGTGCAACTCCCACATACCCCGCGCGCTCGGGCTCGCGGAAGCTGTAGAGTTTAATCCGCCTTCCCATCGCAAGAGTAAAACAAAAAAAAAAGGTTGAATTGGCCGCTCCATGTCCTCTGTTGCGTATTTCAATGGTAGGAATATCTAAGAATATGTTCTCTTTTTGCATACACCTGTAGGAATATATAAGTATCATGGATATACACAATAAGTATATACAACAAACAACTTCGTCGTGGCATTTATAAGGATAAGCGTTTTAAAACTATAGTATTATTAAAAGTGTAACGCTTAACGATTTTAGATTTTATTTGCGAATGAAGCCAGTAAGCAGGGGAGACTAAGGGGGTACGGTTATAACGGGGTACGGTTGCAATAGCTCAAATATTTCCGAAACTGTACGCGGTGCGAGGAGAGAGCCAAGGGGAAAAAGACGCAGCTTACTAGTTCGGATCCACTCCCAGTGTTATGTCGCGATCTGTGCAAGGAGCACGTTTGCAGAGGGGCTTATTGTGTTTTGCCAACCAAAAGTTTATTTAACTTCTTTATATGCGATATAGCTGCAGTGTTATTGCACCAACATCAGTAAATCTTTGTTTATCATAATTTGTATGTTTTGGAGAATATGAAATACCGATTCGTTTTAGTGTAGGTTCTTCTATCAAACCATAGCGACCGGTTAATTTAAAAAAGTGGGTGTGGGGACAGTTGTAACATTAACTAAATTGTATTTCATTAATTGTAAATGCCTAAAAACCGCACTAGAAAGCCTTCGACAGGTGAAATCGACGTACCAGTATGCTCACGATGATTTAAATATGCTATGGTCACACTCTGCATGTACACCTTTTGATGGGAATAGTTATATGTGCTACCATTGCAACGATTCTGATTGGATACCATTTTTTTTTTGTTTTTAATAACTCATCATTTATATCATGTTGATCAGTTTTGTTTGATTTATATTTCAGAAGTTACATAGTTTATATTTGCGACCCATATCATCGTTATATTAATAGGTACGAAGAAACTGCTTACAATTTTCCTAACATGTTGTTATAGTATATAAATATATACGTAATAATATATAAATAAAAAAATAGTAATGGTACTTTTGTGGTTTTTTTTTTTTGTAAGAATAAAACTCATCTGAATGCTTGAGCAGGTTTAATTTAACTGGTCACAACTGTTCCCCACCGCTGTTACAACCGCCCCTGTTATGGGTAAGTTGTAACAGTTTCTCACAGTTAGTGTTATTACTCATATCTGGCTATCTGTTGTACATAGGCCGATTATAATATAATTTAAAGGTAAAGGTTGGATTCTCATTTTAGATGCCTTTCTTATGGATTATTGCTATATGGCAGCGCTTAGGGGCGATTAAAGCAAATTCGTAAAAACCATACCCAGTCTCCCCTACACTTAACGGTTTTTCACAACTTGAATCTAAAAAAGGGTCGATGCGTTGTCAAATTGGACCTACATGTTTTGTAACTAACAGTTGGCCACGGACATAAATATAAGTAGTTCGTAACACGAATTATTTTTTCGAATAGAACAGTTTTTTCTTAATACAATTATTCCGAAAATAACTGATTCAATGCATTGATTTAAATTACTGTAACCCATTTTAATTGTGCATCTGCATATACGACTTTGTTCAGATTTTTCAATACTTTTGTATACTAATATATAGGTAAAAACTAGTGGTAGAGGCTAAAATAGTGTCCACTGAAAATCAACGCATATTTTAATTTTTTTTTTAAATTATTTATCACTAGAAATTAACGATTTTTAGATTTACTCCTGTACTTGTACTGTAAGACCTTGCTTCTTGTCAAATTTCATGATTCTAGGTCATCGGGAGGTATCCCATAGGTTGTGATCTATTTGCAAGTGTGTAAAGTTGCGGCATATATGGCCGTATTTTTTAATTGAGTCAACTTAGAAGCTTTATTTTTTACAGCTTTAAGAGACCGTAGGCTTAAGTATTTGATATTAATTTCAACTTGATACCTCCACGCGTTCCTTAAAAAAAGTTTTGACCGACAGAAAAAGCGACAGGCAGACAAACAAGTGATCCTATAAGGGTTCCTTTTTTCTTTTTGAGGTACGGAACCCTAAAAATGAAGGAACCGTAATTTCTCAAAATATTCTCTAACTCTTATCTATTATTGCTCACGGGTTCACAAATATCACAGAGTAAAATTTTGATAGCAGCGCAGCGTAACTTCTGTGGAAAAAAACAGGGTCTAGGGCTAGTGACTGTCAAGGTAATTTAAATGAAACAATATAAATATACATAGTAACAATATTTATTAAAATCGGTAATTAATCAGTAATAAATATATTTTACACCGTAGCCACTCAACCTTACATACATTTATAAGATCAGTCTCCTACAATACATAGTTTAACTAACGTGTAATAATAAATCACATTAGTGTTTGATAAATACCTACTTAGCGAAAAAAAAGAAAAAAAAACCTAATATAAAACAAGGGCACTAGTGAATTATCTGATTGCTTGTCTGAATATTTAAAATAAAAAATCGGACACAAAACTATAAATAAAATTAAATGTATGTTATGGACCAAGTGATTAATCGGACACCCTGAATAATGTCCAGCCCTGAGCCCAGTCAATATGAAAAATGTTCAAATTGATCACCCAAAGTAATAAATATGGTAGAAAACACATCGCCCGGGCATCTTGTATAATATTTTTTGTCTAGTGGGCAGTATGGTAAATATTTTTCATACAAGTTATACAAAAACAAAGAAATCTAATCTACACTACCAATATAAAACAGGTATTTAAATGGTGTGCCATTAACCTATCTGAATCAAATTTGAAATTGACCAAAAGGTTTGTGACTGATTCGTTGCGTCCGAATACTAATTTAGAAATGGTATTAACTTATCACTAATTAACCTCCAAATGATCAAAGTGTACAACATGACTGGGAATTTGATAAATTGTCATTGAAAACTCAACATTTATTATATTGCCCAATTTTATGTCTTTATGAATTGCGCTCAAGCATTATAAATACTGCCCAGTTAATAACTTGGTCCATAACTATACATCTATGTTCAATACAATATGCCATTATACTTGCTTACTTTGAGACTAGATGGCGCTGTGTGGGATGTCAGGTATTATTATTATTATAATGCTCAAGTTAAACTGACAAAATTCTCAATTGTTATAAAAACGAAATTAATTCATCTTGCCATTTGGCTGCATGACGCACTACCACTTAACACACGCATGTGATACATCATAGTACCGGTAGATGGCAGTATTCTTAATAAAAATATCAAAAATAAAAACATTTAAATTTAAAACAAATTAATTCTAAGTATTTATAACATAATAAGTTTAAAAAAACTATATAATAATACCAAATTTATTTACATTAACCGCATGGTTGTTGCTAATAAGGTATAATAAATACATTGTGTCGTGTTATTTAGGTGTATGCATATATAATGTTTTCATGTCTATGTGTATGGTTGGTCCTCTACTTCAGTTTAATGTTAGGTTTTACAGTGTTGCTGTATAGTGTTCAACGCTAGCACAATTTTTCATAACATAGACAACAAACAATTAGCACAAAACGCGGCGACTCAGTAGCCAATCGATTCTAATCGATTTTCCAAGTGATACTTATACTTAATTAACGTTCACCTTTCTATTCATTTTAATTTACGAGCCGTAGCGTGAAGAGGTTTAACAACGGAGGAAAAATAGGCAATTCTACGTTACAAAGAAAGCGAGTGATCTTTCTGCTGTACCAAATATAGATTATACTGGCTCTCCGCTCGCGTGGACTACACAGTTGTGCCGAGACCCCTTTTTCCGGGATAAAAAGTAGCCTACTAGACTCTCCAGATTATAAACTATATCTATGCAAAAAAATTACGAGCGGTCCCGGTACAACTGTGTTGTCCACGCGAGCGGAACCGCGGACGGAAAACTAATGAAAAATACGATTAAAACTACTAATTACCATTCAATTGTTTTTAGTTTTTCTTAGACCGCGGCATTTTTCTTACTTTGAGCATTTTTATACATGTCGTAACGTCTAAACGAAAGGTACGATTCGAATAATTTCAAAAGGAATTCGAATGTATATAATGCACTTTCATTGTGAATTTATTTAGTTGTATAAGGGGTTAATATGATACGAATGTCATCATCTTTCGATTCTACCGACGTTTTGATGGACTAATTTAAATACAAGGTGTCCAAAAAGAGTAGGTATCGGGTATTTGTTTTCGCGCTATCTTTGAAACGAAGCGACGGAGGGGAGCGGGGCGGGTATCGTGGCATCCGCCATTTTGTGGAGTTTTAGTCACAATGGAGCGTTATCCGGGGACGCATCGCGCTTTTTGCGTACGCGCGTATTATCGTAACGGTGATTCAATAGTGGCTGCGCAACGTTTATATCGTACGGAATATCGTACACGCCATACACCAAGTGACGATAGCATTAGAAAATGGATCCAGATGTTCGAGAATACAGGTGCGACGGTGAAAATTCAACACTCGGGTCACCGGCCGTTCAGTCCGCGACGAAGAAACAATTAGAGACGTGGCTTCGTCCGAAAGCGAAGCCAATCACTGAACATTAAAAAATCGTCCTTGCATTTGATTTTAAAAAAAGATTTGCATTTAACGGCATACAAAATTCAATTGGTTCAAGAATTGAAGGATACAGACTATGCTAATCGATTGAATTTCGCAAACGAAATGCTGCGAAGATTCAACAATTTCGAAAACATACTGTTCAGTGACGAAGCAAACTTTCATCTAAATGGTCAGGTCAAAAAAGTTATTGTGACTTGACTATAATAATTAGACATATATGTCTCGTGTTTTTTTTTTTTTGTTATGATGAGTAAGTACTATAAACATGTAGTACATTATTTTATGTATCATCAATACTTTTCACAGCGCACGCCAATTAAACTTTATCAAATTTTTGAGATTTTGGGTTACATCAATGCAATTCTCGTAGAAATCTCTATTTATTTTTTAAATAAAATACAGCCTATGTTACTCGCTGATGTAGTTTTCTAATGTAGCTTTCTTTTGGGTGAATGAATTTTCAAAGTAAGTACGGTTGGAGTTTCATAACAAAAAAATAAACTTACAAAAAATCAAATTTTTCTCTTTATAATTTTAGGTCGTGGAATAAGTCTTTTAGCATATAGTTTGTATACACTTTTAATAAAATCTCTTTGGCTGTACTAGTTGTATCTGGCTGGTTTTGATACCATGAAAAAGGTTACATTTAAAAAAAAAACAATTTAGTAAAATATTGTTTCCCGCCGGTTTTCATTTGTTTTTATTTCTGTCAAAATGAGTGAATTTAATGAAGAAATTTAATACATTTTAAAGTTTTATTATAAAAAAGGAAAAAATGCAACGCAAGCTGCGAAAAAAATGTGACGTTTATGGCCCTAATGCAGTGTCAGTAAGAGTAGCACAAAGTTGGTTTAAACGTTTTCAATCCGGGAACTTTGATGTCAAAGATGCACCTCGCTGTGGTCGCCCTGTCACTGCTAAAATGGACGCCATTTTTAAAAAAGTGGAGCAAGATCGGCATATCAGTAGTTAAGACATAGCTGAAGATCTGGGGAGATCCCCAAACAGATGTTTGGTATAACATATAATCCCGCTAGTTCTCATAGAAGTATTAAGCGTTTTGTATCATTATTTATGAAAGATATTAAAATTAGATGAAAAAAGGCCCATAGGCACCGGGAACATTTTTTAATGAGTAATAAAAAATGGCTGGACTTCACATTACAAATTGATCTAAGAACTCGAGACTTGTCTCCGGTAATTCCTGCCCACACTAAAGAAACTTCTATTCGTGGACGACCAGCAAAATCTTTCAGTGAGAGTAGCGCAGAAAAACGTCTTCATTGCGGCAAAACGTAGAGTGTAATGAGCTAGAGTTTGCTACGCAAATGAAATTAAAAGCAACGGGCAAAGTAGACGCTGCCAGAGTAGTCAAAGATCTAACTGTAAGTCCTAAGAGAACATCTAAGTTTCGCCAGGGTTACAAGAAAAGTGATTTTAATATTCCGAAGTTGCCGGCAGGTAGAGCTCTAGCATTAATGGTTGAAGCTAGTTTATTAAAAAACCAGTATCAGCTTATACGAGCACCCGCTAAAGAAATTAGATGTGATATTTATCCGTCTTATAATAGAATTGTGAAAGAAAAATCAGAATATTATCCAAATGTGACTGTAACGGAAACAAAAGAAGAGGTGAAAATGCAATGTTTATTGGATCATACTGCAAAAAGAATTTTGTTACGACAAGAAGAAGCGTTAAAAGACTCTTGTGTAGATAATAATTTACGTTTATTTTCTAAATGGGGTTGTGATGGAAGTACAGGATCTATGTACAAACAAAAATTTTCAAATAGTACATTATACTGATGAGTACACATTCCTTACTTCTTTGGTACGTCTTCGGCTTACGGCGGCGTCAGATGATAAAAATAACAAAATAATCTGGCAGAATCCTAATCCGTCTTCAACGAGATATTGTAGGCCCATTAGGCTACAATTTTTACATGAAAATGTAGAAATAACTTAGTTTGAAATGAATTATATTGAAAATCAAATAAAATTATTATTGCCAACTACAAGGGCAATTTCGTTGTGATACAAGAACTGGTTTTTACCATGATCGATGGAAAAGTTTGTAACACTATAATGGATACTAAGTCTACTCAAAGATGTTACTTCTGTGGGTTGACATCAAAAAAATTTAATGACACAAATTTAATCCTTCAAACTCTAGTCAAACAGACATTAACAAAATTTGGTTAGTCATCCTTACATGCTTGGATAAGATTCTTTAAAAATGTATTGCATCTGACTTATAAAATTCCTGTCAAGAAGTGGCAAGTAAGAGATCAAAAGGAAAAAGAAATTGTCGCTGCGAGAAAGAAAGACATCCAAGCAGAATTCAAAACAAAAATGGGACTCATAATAGACAAACCAAAACCCACATACGGTAAATCTAACGATGGTAACACGACTCGAGGTTTTTTTGACGATTTGGAAACTGCTGCTCAAATAACAGGAGTAAATATAAATCTCATAAAGCGATGTCACGTTTTTCTAAAAGCGATTTCATCAGGCTTTGAAATAAATATTGAAAAGTTCTCAAAATACACTATGGACACCGCAAACGTACCCTTGGTATTGTATATGTACTATAAGATTTAAATGCACCGTCCAATAATAATAGAATCGTGCCTTTTACCAATCGGAATGCTTTCTGAGAAGGCACAAGAAGCAAGAAATGAAGACAGGAAATTATAACGAGTACTTTGCGAGAAAAAAGTCGCTAACAAATAATATGGAGGATGTAATGAATAGGCTTTTTAATTTCCTCAAATCCATATATTTCAGGTCTGCAAAAACCTCGCTTAAAACCATTAAAAACTTTTCCGAAAGAAGTGTTAGATTTGTTAACGGAACCTTCTCAAATAATAACCGACAATTCTGATAGTGAATAATTTATTTCAGAATTGTCAGCATTTTATTTTTGTATTTTATTAAACCACATTGCACTCATAAAAAAGACGTTCGTTTAATAAATATGGTTCGAAAAATATATTTTTTCATTCTTATATATATGTTAACCTTCTTTTTTGAAGTTGATTAAGAATACTCTTTTATTTTCTACAATTCTTATTCAAGAACTACAAATACATAGAAATTAATGTTCATACATTGATAGTTCTGTTAAACGGTTTAGTAAGTAGCAGTGTTGATTGTTATTTTTTTTTTGTGTCTCTTCATGGGATTAGGGCAGGAAGATGTGAAAAACCATCCTTTTAAGTAAAACTAAGTAAAAAGGTAAATAAAATTTGGAAAAAAAAATGTTTTGAGTTTTCATATAAAATGCGGAGAAACTTTTTCCCCGACCCAATATTAATAGAGATATTCAGCTAGCATATTCGAACAACGCGGTCATGTTGACATTACCGAAACAAATGAATCTGCTACACATTGTTTCAAGTAGCCACTTTATATGCGCCAGTTATGTACAGCAGATTACGAAGGTGAATTCTTTTTCGTCAAGTTTCTTATCAAATATATATGAACACACGCAGTATACAATCACAATTTCTTGCGTAGGAACGTGATTACGAGTAAACAAAATATGCCATTTAATAATTAGATAACATATTTTATTATTTACTACAAGAAAAAAAAATTAATAGTAACTACGTTATAAAACTGTTCATAATGATAGAAATCTTAATTCAGATATTTAAAGCTAATTAAAATTTTTTTTTTGTTGTAGATCAGAAAACACACCCCCAATGATCTCCTTAGCTGTGATGATGCTCACTACGAAACAAAAGTTTTAAAATTATTTTAATTAATTACATCCGAACTATGTTTTTGAAAATTTTTACTTAAGAAGAGGCTGCGTGCGTGAACTCCCATACAAACACTCTTAAACGATTACGTTGATGTTAGTACGTATTTTAATTTTGATATTTCGAATTATACTCTCATTGGGTTAGAACTAGGTTTGTACACAGCCAGAACTCCGAATTTTCTATAAACATAACAGAAATTTACTAGAACTACTAGAAATTTAATAGAACTAGAATGTTTATAGAAATTTCGAATTTTTGGCTCTATGCAAACATAGTTCTAACCGAAATGAGACTATAATTTAAAACATTCCATGATTAAAATGCGTATGAACGTCGTAATCGCTTAAGAGCGTTTGTATGGGCTATCACGCGGGAAGCACCTTCTCAAATCTAAAACATCTACCAAATATTACAAATACAACCTTTGTATTACATTGTTTTTAATTCGCTAACTTCCTTGCAACACGCTATCGTATATAAGATAAGATACGTGATATAAGCATTATTTTATTTATTTTGTGTAATATCTATCTACGCACAAGGTCACACCTCGTTCCTTTTCTCACCGGAAAACTTTTTAAGTCCACGCGCTGCGCCAACCAGCTGTAGTGACGCGCGAATCCATGATGTTTTAACCGATGGTTTCGATTATTCAATTAATTTTTTATTATTCGTTCGCCGTTATTTGACCATAAGTAGAAATTCCCCTTACAACTAGAACCTAATTTAACAATTCAAGATATTAAATTGTAGATACAATATTTTTAATAGTCGCTCTTCCAATTTTTAAGTTTAAGGACTTTTTCTAAGAAATCTTATTTGTATCATTATAATTGACCATACATATCAAGCATGAGTCTATAGAGGGCAGTTCGCTGAGCTGACTCGACTGCCAACAATTGAAGAACAGTGATTGTTCAGTCGGGTAACGAATCGAAGTCCCGTTCACCCGTCGCTGAAAACGGACACGTTTTTGGAGCCTCAGTTCCGTAATTCAATGATTCATAATACGTCATATTCTGTTCCCTACGTTCAACAACGGCGCGCTACATTATTTTAGGTGACACTCCACCCATTTGACAGACGGGGCCGGGTGCTCGTTCGACCCCGTTTCAATGACTATATCTTACCCTTTAGTTACAAATTAATGAAATAAATGAAAATAATAAACGTTTAGGAGAAATGGATGCATTTAATATGAGTATCGGCCACGAACCACTACATAAAAGTGTAGTTAAGTGCGTTAGGTGTTTCGAGAATCTCATCATCAGCGGTTTACTGAAATTGCCAGGAAACCAAACGGAACTGGAAATAATGAATTGTGACAAGTGCTCCAACACCAAAACCACGTTTAAAGTATTTATTCATCACACAGGCTTGTGTAGACAGCCAATTTTTCAGTAATATGAAATACCACCTGTACACAGCCAGGTCGGGAAAACTGAAGACAGGCAAGGCAACTTGCCCGAAATGCAATGGTCTCATCTACATCATTGAACTGATAGACCAATCCGATTTTATAAACAAAGAATGCAAAATGTGACAAGTTCGAAGTGAAATGCGCCGGCCCCATGCTTGTTGATTACACTACAAACGTGGACGGGAAATCCAAAATCATAAACGAACACGAGGTGGAAGCTTTTTTCTTCTTTAAAAAAAAAAGCGAGAATAGTAAAATATCCAGTACAAAAAAGTTTAATAGTGACATCCAACGAATTTACTCTGTATACCAAGAAGAACAAAATAGACAAAAGTAGAAAAGCAGATGAACAGCCTATACAGCTAGAACAGGCCACCGTCACAAATGCTTGTCACTCAGCCGAAAGACATTTCTAATGAGACAAACACCAACAATGAGATAAAAAGTAAACATCTCAAAAAGAAAATACCACCTATTGTCATAGATAATGACTTTAAAGTGGAACGAAAAACGGTGAATGACGTAGCCAAAAAGAACCAGGCAACGTTCAAATTGGATACAAATATGAAATTCCTACTGTGCCCACTACTATCGAAGGGAAAAACACAATTAAGTGAAATAAAACAAATGCCATATCTAGAGTATTACTTACACACGTGTAAACAAATATGAGCACCACCCAGCAAGCTAGCCAATTTCACAGAGGAACTTATTGTAGATACCTGGACGCACTGTGGGGTCAAGCCTGCCTGCGTAAGTCGCCTTGCAATCAAGTGATAATCTTTTTGGGAAATTGTGTAAAAATATCCGAGTCATTAA
This sequence comes from Luffia ferchaultella, assembly GCA_949709985.1. NCBI lineage: Eukaryota > Metazoa > Arthropoda > Insecta > Lepidoptera > Psychidae > Luffia > Luffia ferchaultella. The sequence goes on along the minus strand of OX453241.1, from coordinate 25,553,470 downwards.
ATAACGGAAAGATAACAAGCCAGCAGATAACAAAACACACGATTTTAATATTATACATCAAACACTGCATTGAAACTCTTAAAGAAAAAGAAGTTGCCATAATTTGCGACTTTTCTGAGAATTATAATCCAAAACTTGCAGAAGAGGTTCAGTCTAATCACTGGAATAGTGACCCGTTTAATTTACATACTGGAGTAATTTACCTGAAAACAAGGAACCAATCTCATTTTGCAGCATTTCCCCTTCAAAAGCTCACGATCCTGCTGGTATTTAGACCCACCTCAAACCGATATTTGACTATATTAAAAAGAAATATGTTGCATATTAAAAGTGGTACTTATATTCACAGATGGGTCAACGACACAATACCGACAAAAAAAAAATCTCTATTTGTTCAATAAAACAATTTGTGAAAGCATAATTGAATATGCTACTTGGAACTTCTTTGAGGCATCTCATGGAAAAGGGCCTGCGGATGGCGTTGGAGGCGCCATAAAATGTAAATTAGACCAACTAGTAGCACACGGGCAAGATATTCCGAACGCTAAAGTTGCTTACGATTCTCTTAAATGTCTAAAACTGGAGACAGTTTCTGGTACGTTAAAAATCCATGAAATAATAAAAGATGTTTACCAGACAATACAATACAGAGACTTTTTTTAAATTTATTCAGGAAACATGGTTTACATGGGTTACACATACAGAAAATAAAGTTTAGAATATTATAACGTCCAACAAAATGCTTCCGAATATTTAAAATCTATAATCGCTACAGTCAAGAAAATTTATATAGAATGTTTAATAACTTTTTTGAAGGAATTGAAAGAGTGATGGTATAAGTCGATGTGCGCAAAATTATTATTATAATTGTGACTAATTCTGTGCAGAGGTGCACGCATTCCTTGACTTGTTTTTGTGAAATTGGAACGCTTAAAGGGCTATGCGATTGTTACAATACAAAAAACCATAGATTGATCGAGGAAACGAACCAAAAAATTCAAAAAAGAAGAACACAAAGTCAGATCGTCCGGAAAAGAAAGCGCCGGAATATTTCAGTATCATATGAAAGTGAAACTGATAGTCGCGTTACATATGCAGATACGGATTGCGATCAATCGTATAGCGAAATAATATTAAGCGATGAAGATGATTACTATATTGAGAGATAAGTGACTGAAAACAGCGACATGATAATGAGCGATGAAGAAAAATAATGAAGAAAAAAAAAGAAAAACGAACATTTAATAAGATTTAACATTAATGACACTGAAGAAAAAGCTAGAATCGCTAAAGCTATAAACAACTTTGAACAAAAATATATTGAGCCACAAGAAAAAGATAAAGGGGAAGAGAAGTTTACTATATTAGATTCAAAAAACTATATAAATAAAGTAGAACATAAAAACATAGAAGATATTTATAATAATACAAATAATGAAAATACAGTAATATTAGATGAAACAACAGGAGCCATACGAAAAGTCAAATTATACCCGGCGTTTGTTGACAAATTGAAGTCTAAAATGAAACGTAGGCGTACCTACCTACACACAAATACCTCGATGAAAAGCGAACAGAAAAAAATTTTCAGTTTATACATTGTAAAAGGTTTATATTACGTAGAGGTAACGCGAATATTTTGGTCAGAGGAGAAACATCATACCAAAACGATTTAAATGTACAAAAAAAAAGAAATTACGAAAAGGGGAAAAACTTCATTAGATATACGACCAAGTGAAATTAAAATTGGAAACCCGTTAAAATCAGCAAAAGTCAAAGATGTTGAAAAACTTTTAGAAAAACATTTCGGCAAAGATTGGAAATTATACAAAAACTTAATGTTTTACAAAAAAATAATAGTAGATGAACCAGCTGTTGAAGATGATGGAGAAGAAATTAACTATTTGTGTGAGGAAGAAATTGAAGAAATGCCTGAAATTTACGTATGATTAAGTTTGAAAAATGTTTGAAATTTCAGGCATTTCTTCAATATCTTTATTTTTTTGTTTGACATAATAAATATATTTTTTGCATTTGATATCAACCCTGATTAATGTATCTACAGGTGAATTTCAATATATCCCAAATCTATAGTGATGAACTTTCAATACTTCCTAAATCCATATGCTTGGAATCAATATATCCCAAATCCGTTTTTAATCTTCTCTTTTTGCGTAAATTATGAGCTATAAACATAATATAATTTATTATTTAAGCACTGTTTCATATATACTATGTGTTAAATCAAAATACGTGCTGAATTAACCAGTAAAATACATATTATGCAAAATTGTTTTATTTCGAGAAATTTCATGAATTGGAGATAAGAACAATTGGTACCAAACTACACAGGTACATACCTAATCTATTTTGATCAATGTACTTGTACATTCGATAATTGATTAACAATTCTGAACAGTCCTTTTTCCTATCACAATCAGGCGTATTTAAAAAATTTGAATCAACTTATGTACAATCATTAAAAAATCGAGTTAAAATCCAAATGTTGCACCATCGTGTTGAAAATAAAACTCGCGATGAGCTATTAGTGCGAGCGCAACGTCGTCCATAAAAGCAAATATTACTGTACGTAACATTTGAAGATACGTGATTCCAGTCAGTCTGCCCTCTATGAAATAGGGCCCTAATATTTTATCACCGATAACCCCGGCCCACACATTTGCACTGAATGGCACTTCCATATGCTGCGCTGATTAACGCCGAAGCGTCCGTCAATTCAGAATGGTTGTATATGCCTAATTGAATAAAAAGATATTTTTATTTTTGAAATAAACTATAGTAATTGCCAATTTTTTATTTTTTATTTCTTGTACCTTTCTAAATAATAAAATCTAAATAAGGTTCAATTATAAGTACCTATAGGTATAATTTTTTTTAATGGAACCGTACTATGTGTAGTAAATTTGTGCCAGCGTCACGTAACCTATAATATGACTGTCAGAAATATACAATGATATTTTACAAAGAAAGTACCTGTCATGTATCATTTTCCCCCAACCAATCAGGCGCCTGTGCTCGTGTCCAATATTTTTAACAGGCGAGTTGCCCGTCTGATACGTAGTATCCCAATATAGTCTGTGATCATACCACAGCTTATAGGAGAACTATACCCAATATGTATCTCATATGTATGCTGGATGTCCATATAAAACGATAACATAATTTGTTGGTAAATATAGTTACTTGAACTGCTTATAAAACAATGCACCACTGGCGAAACTTTCGATTATATACCCAATCGGGATTTTAATTATATTCAAATGCGAAACACAGTACTGTGAATTAATAACCTTATTTTAATAATTCCATTCACATAAAAAAGGGGCAATAATTTTCCATGATTATGCATAACCATTAAAAATATACCGGATGGATATGATTATGCGTTTTTATGAAAATTTTCATAATCTACTGCTTTTTTAGAGCAAATTTGCCAAAAAAAAAAAACTATTGTGATTAAATGAGCAGTTTCTGAGTAAAATGGCATTGAACGTAAACTTAGAAATTATTCAAACAGAATCCTACCAGTATAATATTGTCTAAATCACAAAACATCTACATGTTTGACTGACCTATTGGCCGAATGGTTAGAAACCTTAATTGCGGAGCCAAGGGTCACGGGTTCTATTCCCGCTCGGGACAAACATTCTGTCCGTGGCTGCATGTAGAAGTATCTATACAGTTTGAAGCACAGTACCCCATTATACAAGCATAATACTTGCGTACTTTGGAACTAGATGGCGCTAGTATTATTCGTTTACATATATAGTCCCAGATATTATTATTATTACTTGTTATTTGGAGTTAAGTAATTTGCGTGCAAAACTCAAAATGCGCGCACAGGGTTATTATCACTACAATACAATTATTTCTTTTACATTTTTCATTCCACATTAATATAATATTATTATTATTTAGTTACCTATAACATGTCTAACAAAGAGAGGGGATTCTGAATATTTGCTAAAACACGTATGATCGTATCCATCATGTATACATACTATATGTTCAATAAATAAACTTATTCATTAATTTCTCGAAAGCGATATATATAGTAGAGGCACATCCACACAGCATACATAGCAATTTATCACGCATTTTTATATAATGCCGTAGGGTGACAACAATTAACAATTTTTGTATCACAAAAAGCAAAAAAGACTGCCATTTAGTACAATTTTTTTGGTCATTTGTAATGATTTAGACCAACCAACTGCAACCAATGCGTCCTATCTACAATGACATACGGTGCCGAAACATGGACTCTCCCGGCAGGACTGATCAACAAATTTAAAGTCACTCAGCGTGCTATGGAGCGGGCTATGCTCGGTGTTTCTTTGATGGATAACAAAAAGAAACACTGAAATCCGTCAAAGAACCAAAGTTGTCGACACAGCCGAGGCAATCAGCAAGCTGAAGTGGCAATGGGCCGGTCACATTCACCGTAGAACTGATAGCCGATGGGGTAGACGAGTTCTCGAATGGAGGCCACGTACCGGAAAGCGAAGCGTTGGACGCCCTCCGGCCAGGTGGACAGATGACCCGAAGCACCATACCGGGGGTAGTTGTATGCCAAAGGCGAAGGACCGTGTGTGGTGGCGAGCCTTGGGAGAGGCCTATATTCTGCAGTGGATAGACACGGGCTGATGATTATGACGATGAATGATTTAGACTCGCTAACCACATAGCGTCGCTCCATAGACGCGTATTTGTCATTTTATTTTCATATAAAAATTGGTACTTTGTGAACAACATTTTTATATAATGCATAGGGTGACCATGATGGACAATTTCTGTATCACAAAAAGTAAAATATGCAATAACTTAGTATTCTTTTTTTTTGGTCAGTTATAAAATTTAGACTCACTATCTACGTAGCGTCGATCCATAAACGCGTATTTGTCATTTTGCCTTCATATAAACATTGGTATTTTGTGAAAAAATTGCAAAGATCGCTTTCGCGTAGCTTTATACAGCAACCGTATAGTAAGCGTAAAATCCCTAAAACTCGCCTACGAAGCGTCACCAGATAGACAGTAAGTCTTATACATACATTTTGTAGAACACGTTCTAACCTAATTCACCAATAATATAAACGGAGCAGCTCACATAGCTAGCATTCCATAAAAGCTCCACTCGTCCGGCGATTTCCAATTTTAACAAAGCAAAGGCAGAGATCTGCAGACTGAAAGCTGTCTGTCACACAAGAACAACTTACTTGTTCTTATATATAGATAATAACATTACAATTATAGATTATATAATTAAGGTGTGCAACCTGTCAAATTGTCCTACTTGGTTCCTGAAAAGTTATGATCCTCGATTTGCTGGTTCTGATCATCTTCTTAATTTGCTGAAAGGAAAATGAAATGATTAGTTATTGTTTTTTCTTTGCATCTGTAAAATTAATAAAAACTATAATTTACCAACAAAATATAGCTATTTCAGCTATGTTACAAACGTAGGTAATAACTTTGACAATTTAAAAGTGCTTCAGAAGGCATATATGAATACGAATTTTTTTAGAGATATGACTTCAATTTTAGATTTTTTTAGTTGCTTCGGGGAAAAGGGTTTAATATATTAACAGTTTTAGTAAGTCAAATTTCATATCAGCCCATAATGCACCACTGCAGGAACTTATGCCTCTCCTCGGGACGAGGGTGCTTAGAGCTTAATTTACCACGCTGCTTCATTGCAGGCTAGTGGATTTTAGCCGGGACCGACAGCTTAACGTACTATCTGAGGCCCAGAGTCAGTGATAGTAATGAACTTAAGACAGAAAAACTCACATGGTACATGCCCGTTTCTGGGATTCGATTCACGACCTTCTAAACAAGAAGCGGGCTCGCCAACAATCGGTTATCACGGCATAGAGTAAGCCAAATAATAGCATGTAATTAACAATTATAGATTTGCTGTCGCGACGCAAACTAGCCTCAACCCATTTGTTTTGACGCAACTATCTTACGTAGGTACATGAAAACAAAGGGGAGAGCGCGCCGAAACAGCGCCAACAGTGGCGCAAGACCGATATTTTACGATAAGCACGGCTTTGTTTTGCCATTTCATGATGTAGCAAAGCATAGCTTGTGCAATATTTGCCACCGAACCGTGCGGCTCTGAAGTTAGTCACAAAACGCCGCAGTAACTTAATTACATAGAAGCGTTGCGACCTGGACGGCGGACTTGTGTCAGATGCGAAGGCGGACCTACGCGATAGGGCATGCGCACCGCACTACAGAGTCGCACAGTTCGATGACAAGTATAGTTAATATGTCAATGATCCGCCCCATTTCTGATTCGGCATATCATAATATGACGACTAGACAATAAGTCATTTTACGGAATAGTGCCGTTGCTCCGTTTCACGAAACGCTTGGTCACATCATGATGTGCCCAATTCTATTATCGAACGATGGCATATCCAGTTGTAGCAAGACTTGCAACGGTATTTTCGGGCTATTAATTCACAATACTTACACATTGAGAGGTTTTTCTTTGTATGTGACCTGTTTCCTAGCACGACGTGTGCGCCCACTTCCGCTGTCGCTATCGCCGTCGCGTGCGCTCTGCGCGCTGGTCGAACTGCGGTCGCTGTTGTCTTGCGTACGAGTTGGCGATTCTACACGTTCTTCTCTGTATTTGAATGGGCATAATTTGAAACCCCAGTTTATAATATGACATGACAAAAGTGTAAAGATATCAAGCAATTACGAAGTCCAAAAAACGTGTCTGTCTGCCTGATCCGGCTAATCGCCGAAACGACTGAACCGATTTCAATGACTTTGCAGACATAAAAGGGAGGTTGTCAGGAGAGACATAGGCTACTTAGAGTCTGTTTCTTTTAAACCATAAACTACCAGTAAACTCTACTTCTAAAAATGGTACAAGTTTGAATGATTGGCGGTCACTCATGCAACAACGGAGCAAATGATCAAAGTGCTTTTTTGCATAGATTTAGTTTGTGAATTGGAGAGTGACATAAGCTGCTTTTTGTCCCGGACAAAGACATGGTTCCTGTGGGATAACAATTTCTCATGCTAAAACGGCTCAACGGATATTTATGAAAACATACAGTTTTTGTGGGATATTTATGAAAACATACAGTTTTTGTGGGATATCTATTCTTGTTGCTAAAATGGCTAAATGAATTTTGATGTGATGTAGAGATCCTGAAGTAGTTAAATTTCCGAATGTTCTAGAAAGTCTCTCAATGTCAAGGAGCTTCACGTGTCTTTATTGTCCCGGTACAGCTGTGTAGTTCACGCGGGCGAAGCCTTGGGCAGAAAGCTAGTTTCAAATCTATATATAAATATGTGAAGGAAAAGCTTTCGATCCCATTTTAAGCATAGTACGCGCGCGGAGGAGTGTGAAATTTGTCATAGTTAAAGTTTATGTGGAGTAGGAGTGCAGAAAGGTAAAATCTATATACAGGATGAGTTTTTGAGATGGGACTGTATGGCTAAAACTTAAACTATGAGAAATAGCGAAAAGTGTTCAAAAGGTTCACAAGCTCGATTTTTGAAACAGATTTTGAAAGAAACAAAACTGCATATTGATATTTTTGAAAAATCTGTTACTTTAACAGGGAATCAAACCGATTGATTCGATAATCTATAAATATGTGAAAAAAAACTTTAGACCTCTTTTAAAGTACACTACGAGCACGAAGGAGTGTGAGATTTATCATAGTTAATGTTTATGTGGAGTAAGAGTGTAGAAAGGTAAAATCTATATACGGGTTAATTTTTTAAGATGTGACTATATGGCCAAATCCCAAACTATGAGAAATAGCGAAAAGTGTTCAAAGGGGTAATGAGCTCTATTTTTGAGAAAACTGTATATTTACATTTTTGAAACATCTGTTACTTTAACAGGGAATCAAATCAATTGATTTGATAATCTATATATGAATATGTGAAAGAAAAGCTTTCAATACCTTTTTAAGGATGATATTACGGGCATGGAGGAGCGTGAGATTTGGAAAAAATGTGCCAAAAACTAAAATCTATATTTACCTAATTTGCGATTTTAATACTACGAACCCTACGATTTTAATAGTCTGTCGTTTGATGCAATTTGAATTAACTTACTCTCGCCTATTTATAATCGGTCGTTTCAAAAAAGTGAGTACGGTAGAACTTCGGTCGAAGTTTTATTCTTATGGCATATTATTGTTGGTTACCAATCACCATATACTAAATTTTTCTAATATTATTATTTTTAAAACTTTAGTAAATAAATTTTTATTTTTATAACATTAAAACGTTTTTACTGCTATCAAAGGGCTGCTGGCGCGTTTTAAGATTAGTCAACTTGTGCGAGCGTAAGGTATAGCTAGCGTCAATATACGCGGATTTATATCATATGATGAAATGTAAAGTTTGCACTTTTAATAAAATCTATTTAAAAAAATCTTTCACATCTGAATAAATGTGAAATATTAAACGTGTGTTCTCCATCTAAACTATTATAAACATAAATGTGGCAGAAGGAAAAAACCACACTTCGTTCAATCTCCAATCATACTCACACGACAATCAAAGCATTGTCCGTTGCACCGTTCGGACTGGGCGCGTCGAAAAATGGCGCTTGACGTTTTGGCGGGGACGCGTCAACTATGCCCGCATCTTGTGTCAATCCACAGCCTTCGAGACGCATTTTGGACAGCATTACTTTTAATACACGTCCATTGGTGAAGTACTCTTCGCTGTGAAGATGGTAATTGGTATTTAATTAAGATGGTATCCTAACTAGATGGCTTTGATTATATTATGTCTGGATGGATTTTCGCAATAGAATTTCAACAAAAATTACAGGCTAATTTTTACATACTTGTGCTTTTAACTCAACAGACCACATACTCCCGTTACGCCGTACTCACCATGTAATAACCGTCTCTGGGTGCGTGAATTATAACCAAACAGTTAGGTCATATTTTCATCTACGTTATTTGACGCCGACTCTCTATCTAGACATTATATAATCACTAGATTGATACTGAAATGCTTTCATAAACGAACCTATTTTATAACTTACAATGGCTGCCTGTTAGCCTTCTAGATTTTGTTAAGTAATATTTGACATAGAATATTGCATAGCGATCTTTAATTCAGTGCTATTGTGCTATTACAGAACTAAATAAACAACATGTAGGATTTTCGAAGCTGGTTAGAAATATACCGGGTGTTCGGCTGAACGTAGTCCAAACAAATATAACGTGTAAAGCTTACCGAACTAAACAAAAAGTTTCAAGTGAACAGAAGACGCAAACTAACGGTTACCGAGAAAAACATGTTTAAAGTTTAATTTCAATCATTTTTTTAAACTTTTTATTTAGCTCGGTAAGCTCTATAAGTTTGGATTATAATCAGCCAAACCCCAAGTATATACGACTCATATTAAATTTTCAATAGGTTATGCGAAAAACGCAATATTTTCAAATAAACATAATGAGATCATTGTATTCTATGCAAGCTGAACGCTTCTCTTAATATGAAAGTTTTGTTAAACTTTTATATAATATTAAACAAATATAAACTATTAAAATGACTATTTCTTTTTGCATAAAGAATAGGTAGAAACTAATTATAAAATGATACAAATGACCTTTACAAATAAGAAATTTTAAAATTCGCTTGTACAACTTGAAGCTTATTATATTGAAAAAAGAAAAAAATCAGGGGCCTTATTTTTTTTCTACTTTCAAATAAATCAATAAAAGTAGGAGTTTCAAATTTGAAATGTTGTAATAATAATACATGGGACACCCCACACAGCGCCACCTAGTTCCAAAGTAAGCAAGTATTATACTTGTGTTATGGGTCACTAAATAGCTGATATACACATCGAAGGCGCGCCGAGCGAAGTTTAGGTTTTTAGCGCTACTCTCACAACGATCGAGGCTCGCGCACCGCACACGTACATATGTAAGCATGCACAGTGGGTCGTCTGACTTTGACTCTCCAACAAAACTGTAACTTTGGATTTTGTTATCATATATAAAAATTGTTATGTTAAATGTAAACTGCTGCCCACGACTTTGTTTGCGTGGACACGTTTTTCCGTAAGAATCAGGTGAGAATATTATCCCGCGGTTAAATAAACATTTCGATCGCTTCAGTAGACTCCCAATTTCAGCCAGAGTGAGACATTGCCCTGGTCTCGTGAGTTTTGGGGTTACGTGAACGGTCTAGGTTTGAGAAGATGCGTTTTGGGCTACAATATGGTAAATTTTTCGAATAATCGAAGGAAATGCGAAACGAACGAACTTAATTTAACAATGAGATGGGTACTGATTTAAATAAAAAATTTTTGCATCTCAAACACAAAAATAATTGTACCTGGGTCTCGTAGGTCTGGCTGTGGACGGCGATGGGGATATAACACGTTTTCGACGTCGTGTCGTCGGTGTGAAAATGCTACGACTTGTCTCCATACTTGTTTCCTGTTTAATTCAACAAAAAAAATTATTCAGTGTTAGATACATTTACACACATTGCAAGCCAAGATACAGTTACCGCCGATTCAGGAATACCGACAAGAAACTCCCTCCGGTATTTTTAGGGTTTTGTACCCAAATGGTACCAAAGGGAACCCTATTACTAACGCTCCACTGTCCATCCGTCCGCCCGTCCGTCTGTCTGTCGCCGTACCGTACGTCTGGAACCGTAATAAGTAGACACTCGAAATTTTCACAAAGTTTATATTGCTATGGCCGCTATAACAAGAAATAATAAAAATAAAATAAAGTTAAAAATTAAAGGAGTTTCCATACAAGAACAGTGTTTTTTTCGGCATTTGTGGTGATTGGTGGTTGTGCGATCATGGCTGTATGAAGTATGTACTATTACGGTCGCTATAACAAAAAATAATAAAAATAAAGTTAAAAAGTAAAGGTAAAAGTAAAGTATATAAATATATATAGTTTACTTTACCTGTATTTGGCCGGTTTTTTTTAAATGTAGTATACATAGTGTGGTGGTGAACCTTGAAGGAAGCCTATATCCAGCAGTAGTCAGAAAAGGGCTGAAGACAATGATGCATAGTGATTTGATATAGCTTACTTGAACTTGTGTTGGAGAACTATTTCTATCTTTAGCAGGAACAGTCGTTGGTGAAGGTGTAGGAATGTTTGTCAATACACGCTGCACGGGCGAAACGGCCATCTCATCTGGCTCCGTGGTAGAATCGGGCTCGTGGGTCACACGAATGCTGACTCTGTCCTGATTTAGTATTTATTTACTAGTTATTTTTAGTATATGGTGGCTATATACTTTTGCCTGTGGCAAAGTGAAACACCTTTAATGTTGTTTCGAAAAATTTTATGTTGGATATTTTCGAAATAAGGCCTAGAACACACATTTTTTTGGCGAGGAAAAAAACGTAGTCTGGCCGTGCACATACAAATGCGCTTGGCGCTTATTCTACAACTTTGACTGTTTGATTAAAATTTTTCAATCAATATTCCCATGGAAATGCGATGTCTTCCCAGAGTGAAAAGTAACCTATGTCTACTCCATACCTACATGCAAAAAATCATGTTTCGTTCCTCTGTTACTATTACAACACAGAGAAAGGAGAAACAAACACACCTTTGATATACATCAATTAACCAATTCCCAAATTAACTATTATTTTACAATAATAGTTAATTTAGGAACAATTAAACAGACTCACCGGTTGTCTTGATACAGGGTCCAACAGCCAACTCGGCCCTTCCAGAGGATTGTCATTTTGACTGCTGAATTAAATTTCTTCATTAATAACAACTCTCAAGCGGCAAAAATATTCTACAAAAGTTTATATCCCAAAAAAATTCTGTAATGGTTAGAGGAATGAAACCATTCACTAACACCAATGAGACACGTTTTATGGGCTGCTTCAGTACGAAGTTTTGCTGAATGTACCATAAAATAATATAATATCTAATAGGGAGGCATTCATTTGACTGACCGACCGGAGTGGTTAGAGAACCTAACTGCTGAGCTAAGGGTCGCGGGTTCGATTCTCGCCCGAGACAAATATTTGTGTACATGAACATTATTTATTCCATATCTAGGTGTAAAAAGTATCTATATATGTATATATTATAAAAAAATATTAAGTATTTTTAACAGTTGTGTAGTAATCTCTATTGTATTTTGTATATTTTGTATCTTTGCCTATTTTTAAGTTTTTAACTGTTGCTGTATCTATGTAATAAATAAATAAATAAATAACCCATAATACAAGCACAATACTTGCTTACTTTGAAGCTAGATGGCGCTGTGTATAATGTCCTAGGCGCTATTATTATTATTATTCATAAGCTCCCAATCAGATGGCAGAAGTGCATAAAGAATACCGGTAATTATTATTATTAAATAAATACTTAGTAACTTCTCATTGTATTTTCTATTGTAATGCCTATATCAAATAGCGATTTCATATTACAACCCCTAATATAACAGATAATGAAAATAAAAATAATGCACTGTATCATGCATCAATAAAACTTCACAAAGAAGCAAAACTCATTCTAATAACATAGAATGTTACCTGTTATGGACGTGTGTGTGTGTGGGAAGTGGGACGGTGTCGTCTGTTGCTTCATCAACTTCATCTACTGCTGTCAGCCTATGTCTAATAAACAAACAAAAACTGTTGATATGATATGACAAACAAATTGTGTTTGGTGCCGCCGTAAGGGAGATTTCGATATTCTGTAATAAGTCAGATTAAATTGTTTTTAATCGACTTAAAAAAAAGGATGTTCGTCTGTTTGTTTTTTGTTATTTACATTCATAGACACTTTTGTAAATAAAATTGTGAACAAATTTAGAAAATTCTTTTTTGTTTGAAAGGGTATAACTCCCGCGGTGGCATTATCACCATGTCAGGATTTGATGATGGGATCCTAGGGAAATCAAGCGGTCCCCTCACATTTTATAATTAGGCACGCGTAGTGTGTTAGAGCTCTATTTTTTTAGTAATTCAGATGTTTGCGTCTGGGAGACATCATCTCATGCTGCTAAGCTGATGATGGAAGCTATAGCACTCCTCTTAACATTTAGGAGTTTTCTCTAAACGACACTGTCTCATTTGTGGAGTGATGAGAGGGCCTTTTCATACTAAATATAAATAAATTACTGTTACTTATAACTATACTTAGAAAAAAAAAAAATGTTTTTCAAAACAAAACTATATGAAAACAAACTTGAAAAACAGAACTAAAAAGTTAAAAATAATATTTTTAAATACTTTAAAGAAAAGGGCATTAATGGACGGTATGTAGTGTTTGAAGTTGGTGCCAACTCACTTTAAATGAATACTTATCAAGTAAATAGCAATAACAACAATGTTATATTTAAAACTATAACAAATATAGAACATGATTTAAAGTAATTTACTTAGTACTAACTTCGTAAACTATATGCCATCCATTAATGCTCTTTACTTCAAAGTAAAAATGTTATTATTTTATTTTTTTGTTTAAGTTTTAAAAATCGATTTTACTTTTTACTTTTTTTGGAAATTATTTATGTAATATTGCAATTAAGAAAATAAAAAATTTGTTAGAATACCAAACGGCGATATCAAATATGATAAAAATGGGAATTTATTTTTAAAAACTCACAAAATGGAAAATATAAAAGAAAAATAATTTTTTACTGGCAATTATTGATTACTAAAAAAATTGAATTATAAACCTCCTTCATGGAGTATCAACTTACCAAAAACATTACATAGTATGTAATGGGTAAGTTTAGATGACGGAATACAACTAGGTGTACTTGTACCCTGGTGAACTTGGCATATCTTCAATCACTGGGTAAAGTATCTGAATCGCTTCAAATTAATAGTGCTCCAAGCATTAGGTGGGTAAGAAATTATGTCCAACATCAATTGAGTGTTGTTGGGTGTACGCTACAATAATAAGGGGCCTGAGATTTGATTAAGTAACCGATTCTCATTATATACCGAATAGATATGATCATGCATCTTTCAAAAATATTCATAATCTACTCCTTTTTTAGACTGATTTCATCAAAGAATCTATAGTAATTGAATGAGTAGTTTCTGAGTAAAATGGCATTGAACACTTAAACATTATTCAAACACAACCCTACTAGTATAATGTTGTCTAAATTACATGACGTCTACATGTTATTTGTAGTTAAGTAATTTGCCTGGAAAAATTAAAATGCGCGCGCAGGGTTGTCGCTACGATACAATTATTTCTTTAACAAATTTCGTTTTAATTTAATATTATATTATTTAGTCACCTATAACATGTCTAACAAAGAGAAGTGATTATGAATATTTGCTAAAAAAATACATAATCGTAACCATCATGTATAAATTTATAGGAGTATTTACTACTACTACAACTGTCTTCTTCGTTTGTTTTAAAGTCGGCCAAAAAAAATTACATAAAACTTACGTATTTTCAAAGTCATTATCAATGGTATTTGACAGGTCCTGTTCACCATCCTCTGAAATTAAATAACGATATTATATTCAAATGTTGCACTGATGTTGGAACTTAATGTAACTGAAATAACATAAAATCTCTAATTATTTAAAGTTCACTGTGATGAATGACTTAATCATTTTATCTCCTACAGCGACCGCTCGCATAGACATGTTGGTATATACAGAAAGAAATATAAACAACCGTCCAAAATTTTTCTAGATCTTAGGTATCACCAATAGATCTTATCACGTAAATAAAAAATATAGGTTTCATTTTCATAATAAATTATTTTATTTATAATGTTATTTTATAACGTTTGGTTGTCTTTTTTGTTACGACGCGCCCGAGACCTTGGTCGACCGAGACGAAGCGGAGCGTGCGACGGCCGTGAATGGTGAGTAGAGTATTGGTTTTTTTGGGAAACGTTTGTGTAGTCATATCTCAATATTTTTCTATTGAACGATACTAAAAGGAAACAAGTCGGTAATCAGTTTTTTTACCAAAGATCATTTAAATTTGGATGGTTGTTAAAATTTCACCTTATATACCATATTAACTGTCTTCATCATCATCATCTCAGCCGTAGGAAGTTAACTGCTGGACATAGGCCTCCCGCCTAGATTTCTAATAGGACCAGCGAGTAGCGGCCTGCAGCCAGCGTCCTCCCACTGGCCTTACAAGGTCAATTCAAATACTTTCTAATAGGATAAGGGGGAGATCTATTTCTTTTTGTCTTCTCTTATATTACTATATATACGTTTTTCTCCATTCTTTGCTAGTACTTTCAAAACTGAAGTTCAAAATCACATGATAAACAAGCTCATATATGGCTGACAATATATTTAGAGACAAAAAGTATTACTATTTATTTTACATCTTTTCAAAATACTCTACATCATGCTCTATGCAAAATTCCATTCGTCTAAATCAACTTTGAAAACACTTTTGCCAGTCTTGTTTTTACGTGTCAGAAATTACTACTTCGTAGACAACCACAGCAACTTCGGCGCTTGAAAAAAACTATCATTCTTTTTTTTCGAGGAAGATTCTGAGTTGTTTTCTATTTACATTATGTTTTATCAATAAATGTATGAATATTCAATTACCATACTGTACTGAAAGAGTAAATGCGAACTCCTCAAAAATTTATTTACTGTTTGAAAAAAATTCTGGCAATACATTACAATTAATTTTTTTTGCTCTATAAAATATCCGAGATATTTGTCACATGTACCATGCAAAACCTTTTGCACTGCGTTGACGGGTTACGTCAACATTTTCATTTTGTTGGGTTTTTGAGCTGTACACATACATAAGTCGCAGGTGATACATTGCCATAGTATATTACCTGTTATCTGTTTATGTATCACATGTGATTTAGTGGACTATGGAGATGTGAAACAATCCTGTCACTGTCAAAACAAGAAACACGCCGTCCAAACCATGACTTAGAACACTATTACGAGTTCATCTTCTCTTTTATTTTTGTTGAAATGACGGCTTGTTTCTTGTACACAAGCATTTTTAGCCTTCTGTACCCAAAGGGTACCAACGGGAACCCTATTACTAAGTCTCCGCTGTTTGTCCGTCAGTACGGCTGTCACAGGGTTGTATCGTCTGAACCGTAATAGATAGACACTTAAAATTTTCACGGAGTGTCGATTACTATGGCCACTATAACAACAAATAAAAATAAAATAAAGTTAAAATTTAAAGGGGGTCCTCGTAGAAGAAACATTTTTTTTTCGACGTTTTTGGTGATTGGTGGTTGTGAGATCATTACTTACACTTAATATTTACATCGAGTGAGTACTGGTAAAGCTGCTATAACGACAAATAAAAATAAAGTTAAGAATTAAAGGGGTCCCATACACGAAACATGTTTTTTTATATTGTACGGTGGTACAGAACCCTTCTTGTTTGACGTTCGTGTCCGACTTCGCGCTTGGCCGGTTTTTCAATGTTGTTCATGGCCAGCTATGGTTGGACTATGTGTGCTAGTAAGGGGACTAGTCAATAACATGTAAGAAATAGGATTTTTTGTAACGAATATAGTCATATGAATGGTAATCCTCAGGTTGTCCCTGACTAAGTAACTTTTTTGTTCACCACAAAAGATTTAATAAATACTTATTCCTCTTTACAGCCATTAATAAATATTGACATATTGAGAAATGCTTGCAAGGCACAATGTTTACTAACCATTGTGTATATCTTCATTGTCGCTGTGATTGGCTTCAATATCCTCATCATCAAGATTCAAATGTACAGGATTCCTTTGTGCATAATCAGCTGAATTGATGCGTTGCAAGGGTATGTACAAATCTGTGGAAGACATAAAAGATGGTTTGAAATTTAAAAAAATTAAAAATAGGTTACTCTTGTTTTAATTGCAAATAAATTAAAAAGGTGTGAATAAAAATATTAAAGGGGTGATTGGCCAGCGAGCTTTACCGCGGTTTTATGACTCATCAGGATAGAAGTAGACGTAATATATATTCTAATAGTAACACCAGAACAAGCACTATTAACCCGGATGGTATACGGCAAAGTGTGGGAGGTTAAGACGTTCAGAGACAGTAAGTCATGTGAAGAGGAAATAGAGCATTATATTTTAAAAGTGCAGTTGAATAGCGCCCGTTCTGGTCTTATTATTATAATATTATTCCAATTTTTATGTCAAGGAGACATAAAACTGCAGTAAAGCTTGCTGGTTGCTGGTTCACTAAAAATTATGATCAATGAGCAATTTATACAAAATATGTTTTTTGATTACAAATAAATTGTGCACTTAACCTTGTAGCACATGCATAGGTAATGCCCTCTGAGTGATATTGTTGCTCTGTATTGGACTTCTATATTCTGAAACAAGCACATTTGTAGAAAATAAGGTTTTGTCAACTGATTTATATAATGGTTTTTTCAATAGTTTCAAAACGTTTGTGGAAAAACCTTATCTCCCACAAATTTTATGTTTTTGTACAAATGTTTAGAAACTGTTGAAACGATCAATAATGTCAGTTAAAAACATTAAAGAGAAATTTTTTTTTATATTCACATGTTCATCATCATCATCATCATCATCAGCCCATTTTTACCCCACTGCAGGGGCTTAGGCCTCCCCCAGGGTGAGGAGGGGGGGGGCTTGGAGCTTAAGTCCACCACGCTGCTCCACTGCGGGTTGGGAACTGTAACGACCGCCATCTATTGACAGCGTCCGGGACCGACTGCTTAACGTGCCCTCCGAAGCACGGTGTCAGTGATATTGTGTACTTAAGTCAGAAAAACTCATTGGTACACGCCCGGATTTGAACCATGGCCCGATGGGGCCAAATTTAAGACAGGCTCGTTGCGCTCTGGGCTATCACGACACATGTTATCTTCACATTCACATGTTATCTTTCATCAACTGAAACGCAGAAATGTGATCATGAAAAAATATAAATCATTTCTTTGTATGGTGGCTTTACCTATTATTAAAAAGCCATACTAGACAGGCAGCGTCTTACTTTAAATTGATGGAAAAACATTTTATTTCTATTTTATTTACTTACGTAAATCGGGCTGGTGGCTGAGCAACACAACAGGTTGTATTGAACGCCCGCCCACCATCGTTGGTCTAACTTTATTCACTTTTTCACTGCGGCTTGGAGTACTAATGTTGCTCCAGCGTGGCGCTTTATCTTCCAATTCTGAAATTCAATATTTCCATTCTACTTATGTACTAGTTGCACAATAAGTTGCTGGTGATCACCTATGGCTTCACTTGCATGTAGCACATGTGTGTACTATCTGTATTTTATCTGCATTGGTTTATAGCCTTAATATTTTCATTATATAATTATAAAACTTTATTGCTTTATGAAATGATTTTACTAGATTTCATAATTAATTTATTACTAACATTTCATTTTAAATTTCCATCTTTACCAAAAATAAAGTTAAGCGAAAATACCTTTAATTTCGATTTTGTAATTTCCTATGTAGCGGGGTTTGATAAAGTCTGGAACAGGGAGTGAAATTCCAATGGAATAGAATAAACCATCTAATCCACGCAGCGAAATAAAATGTAATCGAATTATTTGCTATACTTTTACCATAAGTGGCACTATCTAATTAGTTATTATTCTGTACAACAGATAGTGCTATCATTAGAGTTGTCTTGCATAAACCTTAATTATTCAGTTTTTAGTAAGAATGATAAGCTTTCTAACAAGTAACATTTCGAAAAAAATATGTATTACTTAAAATAAAAATATTCGATTGCAATTGCGTAATAATAGATGGCGCCGCATATAATGTAAGTTGAATTTGTAATATCTCAAAAACCCCGCTTTCTTGAAAATGTTATATTCTACTAATAATTTTCAATAAAGACCATTTTTCAATGGCATATACTTCAATTTCGGGCAGTTTGTAGTCATGTAATAATAGCTTAGGTCAATTGCACATGGCGCAATGGTCATTGTCATTTCTATAATTTCAATAAAATAAAATTTTACAGTTTAACACACAAAACATTCATAGTTTGTTGGATATTGAGTACAGCTAACCACATTTTTTCACCTTTTCAATTATAGCACTACAAATACAACTTGACTTAACAAGGAGTCAAAAAAAGGAGTTAAAGGGGGCATCATGAATAATAATGAAAATTTATCCTCTGGCTAAACTCATTAACTAATTAAATAAAAAATAATTTTCAAAAAATAATAATAATAACCGACTTCAAAAACATAAACTAAAAAGTTAAAAATAAAATTTTCACTTTAAAAAAAGGAGCATTAACTGGCGGCATATAGTTCCAACCAAAGTCCATCAGACATACTGTATATTTCACATACTTGGTTAACAACCTACTAATAAATAATTAATATCACCAACCTTGTCTTTCATGCATATAAGTTTTGGTGTCTTCTAAAACCCTATCCATGGCATTTGAGGCTTGTACCAAAAATGAGACGGCATTTCCTATGGAAGATTGCAGTGCAGCTTCAAATGCTTGTGCCTTTTTAGCACCTGCATTACAAATTCTCTAGATAGCAAATGAAAGAAAATAATTATTGGACTGAATATTCATTTTTATTTGTAAAAAAACTATTTACTTTAAAGACCTCCTGACAATTTTTTTAATGTATGGTATAGTAAGGTGTTTATGAACGTGAGGTTGGTAAGAAAAAACTGCTTTTATAAAGACATACCGCATATTCATAAACGTAATAACTAATATCAGTGTTTTAACTAAAATGTGTAAGGTTAGGTATTTGTATCTCATAAGAAATATGGAAGTGGGCAGAAAAAGGCAAAACACTGTTATTAAACGGTTATGAATAAGACAGTTAGACAAAAAGAAAGTTGATATAAAACATTAGTCAGAATTCAAAGCATTTCAATAATAACTTACACCAAGTTTTAATCTCAAGTCTGTGTTTTCTTTCATCAAATCAAGCTTTTCGTTATCCTTCTGTGTGGCCGTCATTTTCCAATACTGTACTTTCTTTACAAGATTATTATTTTTCTCTCGCAATTCTCTTAGTTCCTCTTCAAATTCAACAACACCAGACGTCGTCAATGACATTTTATTTGAATATTTAGTTATGTTGTAAGAATGGTTCAAATTGTAAATAAAACTTTAAACTGAAATTTTTAAATGTATAGAAATATTTCTATCGTATTTACGCAAATTGTATTTTATTTACATAAATTAGTGATCCAATCCAATCCAATCACAGATTATTCAATTCATTCAAATGTCTGTCATCATGAACAATGAACCACAGCAATGAACATTACGTTTTGACTTGAACGTCACAGACCACAGACAGCAATAGCAACCACAGAAAGGGCCCAGAATCGAGAAATATCTATTGTGTACCTCTTGTTGCAGTGTATATTTATAATTTTACTTCACACCATGTTTTACTATAATTGATTCGGATGAATGAATATAATCTATGAGATTATATGAAACAATTGAATGTCGGATCGATAATTTTATGTATGCATGGATGAATAGTAATGCAAGAAAACGGTATGGTTTGAAAAACGTATGTGACTAGATTGGAAAATGGTATGTTGAGGCCATTAGGCTACTTGGAAAAGATGAAAGAAATTAGTGACAAAAGAAATGTATAAAGCGGGTGTGTGTCATTGAAGGGTCGGTAAGGAGCGCTCTAGGAAAACATTGTCGTCCAAATTAGCGACATCACAATGTAGTCAAATTTTAAGCACCTCAAACTACTAGCCTGCACAAAATGAATATGAAACGAATAGGCGTGTAAAGACAAACGCGCGTGAGCTTAGTGTGCATGAAAAATCACCATTGTTATTTTTTTTGTAGTTAATCTTTCAGTAGTGTTGCTTCCAAAGTAATCTTCCGCTCATGAAAATACCTGATCACAGGCAACTGACAGCAACCACAGAGTACTTCGTAGTTAACAGCAGTTAATAGCAACCAGCAACAGACAGAACAGGCTCTCTTAAGTTGGCGGTCAAAAAAAGATTTTTATTTCATTTTTTTTTACTTATTCGTTTGTTCGTCGTTTGTTCTTGATTGTTCGATCAAATTCTTTGTTTGTTCGGTCTTCAATTTTTTATAAACAATATCTAAAAATTTATTCTGAAGTTGGCGCTCAAAAGAATTTTCTTTTCAATATTTTTTTTCTATTCGTTTGTCCGTCGTTTGTTCTTGATTGTTTGATCAAATTCATTGTTTGTACATTTTTCAATTTTTCATAAACAATATTTAAAAAACTCTCTTTTAGGTAATTGGCGTTCCATTTTAAAATTTTTTTTCTTTTAGAATTCGTTTGTTCTTGATTGTTCTATCGAATTCACTGTTTGCTTGTTTTTTACTTTTTAATACAATACTTTAAAATTTTAGACTATATTAAAAATTTCAACATTTTCGCAATAAAATGTGAACCATATAAACAATAACCAAAGTGGCTGAATTTGGTAAAGAATTAAGAACTAGTTGAATGTTAATGAATGACATGCAAACTGACCAAATGTTCGGTTGTATTATCCAGTAATCGTCGTTCAAGTTTATAAAAAGTATTTTTGAACGAGGATTATTGAATAATGTAACCGAATATTTGGTTAGCTTTTAAGTTTTTAATTAAGGGGCCCTTTCGGGAATCGAGAGTCGGGAATGTAAGAGAATTATATAGAAAACGATGTTCCACGACCTTGAAAAGAATCACACAGCTAACCAATGAATGTTACTTGTCCTTGAAACATTCGAATTTAACATAATGCTTATGGATAAGTGTAAAAAAAATCAGAAAGTCACTAAAAACGTGTAAATCGCACTCTCGTATTGTAATAACTGAGTCGTAAGTATCAAGAATTATTAAATGAATTTTATGAAAAATTAAAGTTAAAACTGTAAGGAAGTCCTTGAAATCTTCATTTCTTAATAAATATATTCGTATTTTGTGTAAAAATATCACAAACTTGCCCAATTTTTACGTTCCAAATCACCATACAAAATCCATTAACATTCAACTAGTAATTACTTAATTCTGTATCTAATTCAGCCACTTATCTTATCGTATTATTATTTTTTGGGTTACAACTAAGCATCCTTGAACGACGATTACTGAATAATGCAACCGAATATTTGGTCAGTTTTTATGTCATTCATTAACGTGCAACTAGTACTTCATGCTGTATCTAATTGAGCCACTTATCTTATCGTATTATTATTTTTTAGGTTACAACTAAGCATCATTGAACGTCGATTACTGAATAATGCAACCGAATATTTGGTCAGTTTTTATGTTATTCATTAACGGGCAACTAGTTCTTAATTCTGTATCAAATTCAGCCACTTTGGTTATCGTTTTTGTGGTTCACAATTGATTGCGAAAATTTTGAAATTTTTAAATATTGTCTAAAATTTTTAAGTACCTATTGTATAAAAAATTAAAAAACGAGTATATAATGAATTTGATCAAACCATCAAGAACAAACGAATTATACAAGGAAAAAAAAATTAAAAATGGGACGTCAATTACCTAAGATAGAATTTTTTAAAATTGGATGAAAAACGAATAAACAATGAATGTCATCGAACAATCATGAACAAACGACGGACAAACAAATTAGAAAAAAAATATTAAAAAAAATTCTTTTGGGTGCCAACTTAAGTAAGAATTTTTAAATATTGTTTACAAAAAATTTAAGAACGAACAAACAATGAATTTGATGGAACAATCAAGAACAAACGATGAACAAACGAATTAGTAAAAAAAATTAAATAATTAAATTTTTTGACCGCCAACTTAAGAGAGCCGAATGGATGATAATACTGGACAATACATGCAATTATACAATTTATCATTTATACATATTTACATCTATCATACATCCACATAAATAGTCTGTGACAGATATCCATCCTCTTTAGGGATAGAAGAAATATTTAATATTTATATTTATATCGATATAAATATCGAAACTAGACAAATATCGATGTTCGATATATCAACCGTTCTAAGCCGATAATATCGATATATATCGATATTTTAAAAAAATCCTAGGATGCCTCCCGTACATGAAAAGTGAGGGCGAATAAAATTTTACATGTCTTTTGAAGTAGTCGTGTTGAATAATAAAAAAACGACTGCCTACGCAGCCTATAAAAATGAGTGTGAACAGGGTAGTCATGCAGCAATGTTTAATTTTTGGTAAACGAGTAAAGTATATGCTTGGTAATATAATTACAGTTTTGATTTCTACAATGGGGTTCCTTTGATATTTTCGTAAAATTCAAGTGCATTTAAGTTAATGAATGCCTTTGCTTCTTGAACCATGGTTAATAAAATATATAATAGTTGTTTTGTCAGTCATCATCCACCATGAATGTCATACAGTGTCATAAAACAACATTGAACAACAGCTAGCTAAAAAGTAGTAAAAGCGAATAAATTCTAATAACAAATACAGCAAAACAAGAAACACCAGTATGATACAGTATGACGCAGTATGGTATCAATGAGTATAATTTGAGGTAACTGAAACTTTGGTAATCACTTGACATCTGGTGGTTTTTTTTACTATATGCAGAAGAAGAATAAATTTTAATTGTTTTTTTTTCAAATATCAATAAAACCCCATATTACATAGGTATCGTTATTATAATAAAATAAGATTATTTCTTTATAAGTACCAAGTATTTCATATGCATCAGTTGCTCCATCTCCCTCACAAATCATTGAACCATTTTGACAAGGCAAAAGTAATACGAAAGGTGAATTTCATTTTTTTTTTAAATTTAATATACCTTTTTAATGTCGTGTCGTGTCGTGATAGACCAGAGTGCAACGAAACTGTCTCAAATTTATAAGGCCATAGGGCCATGGTTCGAATCCGGGCGTGTACTAATGAGTTTTTCTGACATAAGTACAATAACTATCACTGACTCCGTGCCTCGGAGAACACGTTAAGCAGTTGGTCCCGGGCGCTGCAATAGATGGCAATCGTTATAATCCCTAACCCACAGTGGAGTAGCGTCGTGGATTTTAGTTCAAATCTCCCTCATCTTGACGGGAGGCCTAAGCCCCTGCAGTGGGGTAAAATGGGCTGATGATGATGATGATGAAACTTTTTTTAGTGGTTTCTCAACATCAGATACTTTTCAGGGACGCAAGGCATACTTAATATCGATATATAAATATCGAAAACAGGCAAATATCGATATTCGATATATCGTAAGTTAAAATATCGATTTATTTGTGTATAATATCGATACTTCGATATATCGTTGCATCCCTAATCCACATACATCTAGTCTGTGCCAGTCTGTGCATTTACATCCATAGCCATACATTGTCATTCATACATCCACATAAATCTGTACCGGTAATTTAGTAAAGCACGTGTGTGGTTATTTGTTTTTAATTAATACAGTCGATATCGACTAATTTATTCGTGAAAAATACAAGTTGGTTACAAATTGATATCCCTCTTGTGTTATTTCATAACAAGCTCTTAGCTTAGAAAATATTAACTCTTTTCTATTTAGTCTGCAGTAAAATGACTGATACGGAGGCTACACCAAAAGAAGAATGTAAAGCTGTCGAGAAAAATGGTCAGGAGCCGGATCAGGCTAATCCTGAGTTGTCTCAAGAAGACGTGAGTGATATCGAAAACGCTATCATACGCCAAGTCGAATACTATTTTGGTAAGTAGGTAGCGTTTTATTTGCAATGGCGACAAACTACACAATTTCAGTTTATAGAGCTATAATTTATCGTCTCCTTTGTGGCAAATACCGTAAATCTGGAAAGCAGTCGTTACCCGCCAAGCACGGCGGTAGGGTTTCCAATAAGACATTTCTTTGTTCGATATTATGTTCTATAATTTGTCCATCAACATATCTTTGTTGATTTAATTAAAATTTATCATTGTTATGAATACACCTTGCATCACGCAGCGTTGGAAACTCGACCTGAAAGTCTATTAAAATTTTTACAACAAAAATGTTTTGTAATGCATGCACTGGAAAAGACAAAAACCTCTGTAGAAAGACAAAAATGAATAATTTGTTTAATAACTAAAATATTTACAATCTATAATTAATAACTTTAATAGCATAATATTGTGATGAAGCATCTCATATCTAGAAATGATTGAAAACCTAAGCAATGTGACATTTAGAAATTTGAAATTACATATGAATTGTAATTGCAGAATCTTTATCTGTTTTTTCTGTCAAATTTTTACAGTGTGTTATACTAAAAACTTTATAATGCTACCTATATTAAAACATCAAGTGGCATAATATTAGGTCTTAACCTATGAAGTTGCCGTTTTACATGAAATAAGTTAAAATATTTTTTTTTCTCAATATCATTATTTCTGTTAATCAAAGTAATCACCCGTTCAATCGATACATCTTTGCGAACGCAGTAGCAGTTTATTGATGCCCTTGTAAAAATCAACAAGACGGGAGGCAACAAACTCTTCAAAGGCATTTAGTACTGTCCCTCAGGAATTGAATATTTTTCCCGTTAAAAAGTTGTCCAAATTTCGAAAAAAGTAATAGTTGGTAGGTGCATGGTCTGGTGAGTATGGCGGATGAGGGAGAACTTTCAGCCCCAAACTCTAGCAGCTTGGAGACTGTTTGTTGTGCAGTATGGGGCCACGCGTTGTCGTGAAGGAGCAGCGGGGACAACCGATAGACCAAAGCTGGTCGCAGACATGCGAGCTTCTCCATCATTGTCTTCAGTTCTTCACAGTACACATCTGCAGTAATGCACTTGCCATTTTGTAAAAAGCTGTGATAAATCACCCCGGCACTAGACCACCAAACAGTGACAATCACCTTTTTAGGGGTTATTTTTCGTTTAACACATTGCTTTGGTATTGAACCAGGACCTAACCAACTTGCTGAGCACTTTCGATTGTCGAACAGAATCCATTTTTCATTACAGGTAACAATCCGGTTCAAAATCCCTTGATTTCTGTGCCTGTAGATACGCGAGGCAGGTCTCGACGTGTATGTTGCGCTGGCAATCGTTATGTTCGTGGGGTACCCATCTATCAAGCTTTTTTACTTTGCTAATTTGTCGCAGATGGTCTAATATTGTTTTGATACTAACATCAAAAGCTGCTGCTAGTTCAGCTATAGTTTGAGTGTCATCAGCTTCCACAATCGCCTTCAATAGGCATGATGACAGTAATTGAAAATCACCGAAATTATATATTTATTTAATGAAACTTGGGTCATGGAATACGAAACACGCATTTATTTTTCTATTAATAGCGAGATAAATAATTATTTTGATGAAATGAAACTACGAAATACGAAAGTCGGCCATGATATTTTGAACACCAATCAGAGCGAATGACGTCACTTTTGAGTAAACAAGTAAACAAACTCGAACGAACGCTGTGTTTTTTTCACTTAATATGCAATTTTGTTTATTTCGTTCGTATTATTTAAATCAAATGAAAATGAAATAACGCGAGTCAAGGATCAACAAGGATTTACTAAGGCAAACAGTGATAATTTGCCTAAAATTGACGTGTTAATGTTGGGAGAATTTTTAGCATCAAATAACGATTTTTGTTCAGCAGAATTTAAAAACGTCAAAACCTTTATGTACATTATTATTTAACAAACGTACCGAATAATTTAAATTTTAAATAAAATACCTATTAAGACAACAGTAGTGGTGCAAGGTTAAACCTCACCTCGAAAAAGATTGTTTTATTTTAATTTTAGGCCTCAAACAAGATATATACTATTTTAGAATCTTCAAAGTAAATTAAATACGTCGAAATGATCTTCACAAAAATGAAGGTGAGTACTAGGCAACATTGCTGTTGGATCTCGCCTTGCCAGTTTAAGCCACTTGTCTCGTATCGTTTTCTTTTGTGGAACGAACACGAATAACTTATCAGGCGTTTTTGTTGATATGTTATCACACTGAGGGACCGCACACCACCTGTACACTTTAGAATTCATATTTAATAAACTAAATTATTCAATGTGCGTATAAGGAACGTCAGTGTTTACAAATACGTTTTGTTTCGTTTTGTTTACTCGAAGTTTACTCAAACGTGACGTCATTAGCGACGCCATGACACTGACAAGCGTTTTGGCGCGAATTTTAAATCTAAAAACTAAAATGTTATTTTTTCCTCCTAAATCTTTATTATAAGTAGAAATATGTTATTTATTGTAAGTAACATACGTTTCCGAACACTTTGGAACAGTTTTTCAAAATCTGTCATCATGCCTATTCATCATTGTTGATCAAAGGATCCGGACAACCACGAGGTTCATTATTCAAGTTAGAATTTCCAGAACGGAAGCTGGCAAATCAATATCGGGTTGTGCGTTCGTTTTTTAAGTTCTCTCCGTAAACGTTGTTGATGTTACGTAACATTTGTTCCGTATTAGTGCCACGACGGAACTCATATTCCATAATTACACGATTTTTTAAAGTGTCCATTATGACAAAAAATGTTTAAATGTAATGAAAACACAACGCTAAACAATAAACAAAAGACTGACTTTGTAAAAAGAATGTCATGTTTTTAAAATAAAATTAATTTGAATTTAGAATTCACAGCCAAAGTTTTTTTTTTGTCTGAGAAGGCCAGTACTGAAGAAGGGCAACTTCATAGGTTAAGACCTAATATATCTTTTGCTCACATTTTTGTGGTCATGATGCAGTACCTCTATGTATAGTTCGCCTCAAACTTTATGGCAAATCGGAATACAACGCTTTAAGCTTTCTTGCGCAAGTACAGTCATATACCCCTCGCTCCACTGCGTCCTGCTACACCTAAAACTGGTTACTGCGACGTGACTTGTGCCTATGTTCGGATCTGCCATAAAGCTTGATTGCAACTATACATCCATGTTAATAATTAGTACAATGGTTTTTTAGTTAGATGTTATAGTTGCACGTTTATTTTATAACATTTAAAACTGTTATCCATGGTTTCTATAATTCAAGGAGAATAAGTGAGGTCCATTAGAAGACTTGCTTGGCATCTCCTTCATGATCTTTTGGCTCTGCAAGAAGAAAACACAATAGGGAAAGTGTAATTTAGATCTAATGGAAGTAGAATGCTTGGATATCGTACTCACTCTCAATTAATTTATGCCTCAATATTTTAATAAATATTTACTATACAGTAATTAATAAAAAAAGTGTCAAACAAATATGAATAAAAATTAAAATTCATATTGTGTCATTTAATCACAAGAATTAGCAACACCAACAACATATTTGCTATGAACAATTATTTGTTTCCATCAAAGTTGGCAAATTGTATAATTAGATATGAATTTCTTAATAGAAATATCTCCTAAATGTACACTCCTGCAAAAAAATGTTTATTGGAGAAATTTTTATAAAATACAAAAATTAGCTGAAAGGCCCGTAGTCCCACCAATTTGACTTACTGGTAGGATCACCCTATGTACCCGTAGTCCTACTGGATTAGGAACTATTAATAGTATCAATATTTGTCTGTATGTTTATTAAGTAAACAATAAAAACTAATATTTTTCCTTCATTAAAATAAAATTAACTTTGAAGTCGAACACGTTCAAAACAATTATTTTATGCTCAAGTTTAGGTCCAGTAGGACCACGGGTAAATAGTGGTATACCATGGTCCTACCAGTAAGTCAAACCGGTCAGACCACGGTCCCTTCACCAAAAATTACAATACTTTTATAAAAAAATTGGTAAAGGTGATGTCTTTTTGGAACCTGGTAGCGCTTTCCAATGTAGCCTGCTGAAAAGTTATAAAATATTCAATCAGGTTTATAGGGGACATAACCATTTTTTTTGAAATGATGGACCATCAACCTATCTTAGCCAGATTTCAAATTGATAATTTTTATGAACACAATTTTCATCAGGCAACAATGGAAAGCCGATCCGTAAACCTTTCCCATTCCAGGTCTATGTAATTGGAAGAGGGAGTTTTAATTAGCATGTCTTATGGAGCTGTTGATTCCACCGGATAAAATGACTCCCTGTATGATTGAATATTGCAGGGCCAGTCAGTTACTCTTGAGCATGTGTTTGATCAGATATACCAATTATATATTGGAAAAAATATTCAGGCTTGAATGCAAGTAATTTTTAGGGTTCTGCACCCAAAGGGTATCGCCGTAAATCATATTACTAAGGCTCCACCGTCTGACCATCTGTCTGTCTGTCTGTCACAGGGCTGTATCATCTTAACAGTAATAGGTAGACACTTGAAATTTTCACTATTACTATGGCCTCTAAAACACCAAATAATAAAAATAAAACAAAGTTAAAAATTAAAGGAGTTCCCATACAAGAAATGTGTATTTTAATATTGTACGGTGGTACGGAATTATGTTACACTACTATAAATTTAACATATTATAATCTTAATAATAGGTATATATAAAAATGTGTTTTCAGTATTTACATTAGATTCCCTATTGAAACAAAATTAGAACTTTAATGAATACATTGTTTTTTATAGGTGATGTTAATCTTCCCCGTGATAAATTTTTGAGGGAACAGGTGAAATTAGATGATGGCTGGGTACCCCTAGATGTGTTGATCACTTTCAATCGTTTGGCCAAACTCTCAACTGACACTAGTGTCATTGCCAATGCAATTAACAAGTCGACGAGTGGACTTCTTGAGGTGAGTACCATTGTGGCATCTATCAAAAATAAGTATTGCTTATTGAAGTTATGTGCCCCTTTTGTTTTTGAATAATCACACTTGAACACTGATAAAACTACTATTTAAATTTCAGATGTCTGAAGACAGCAAAAAAGTCCGGAGAAGTCCCGAGTTGCCCTTGCCGGAGATGAACGAAGAAAGACGCAAAGAGCTCATGTCCCGCACCGTATATGCCAAGGGATTTCCAAAAACTTTATCATTGGATGATTTGCTTCAGTATTTTAAAGAGCATGGAGACGTAGAGAATGTGATTATGAGAAGATACCTTGATCGTAACACAAAAAAGCGAATGTTTAAGGGATCCGTTTTTGCAACTTTCAAGGATAAAGAACAGGTAACATTTATTATTCAGAGTTATAAATACTTCTTGAATTACGACTAGCATAGTAATAAGATATTAAGCTGGTTAGTGAAAAACATGAAATATGTATGAAAGGTGTTCAATAGGCATAGCGTACCTAGACTTATAATAATAATATAGTTTATGATTTTCTTTGTTTTTAAAAAATCGTAATCATCTGTTTCCTCGTGTCGGAGCTTGTTCTTAAAAATGGAGAAAATTGAAATTCGCGCGTTAATGAAATATCACTGTTCTAAAAAGTTTACTATGAAGCAGGTAAATCAATTCCATAAGGCAATTCCATCCGCTGCGCCGCCCGGTAAGATCATGAGCTCTCTTTTCTAGGACAGCCAAGGGGTGGTAATGATTGAATACCTTAATCATGGGGCCGTTATTACGGGAAGTTTATATGCGGGACAAATCAAAAAATTGCCTAACGAAATATGCGAAAAACAGCGTGGCAAACTCGCTAAAGTTGTTTTGTTTCACCACAATAACGCCCCCGCACACAAATCCAGAGTTGTGATGGCTGCCATTGAAGATGCTGGCTTTGAATAGATGAAACATCCACAATACTTACCGAACCTCGCCCCTAGTGATTTTTATTTCTTTCCGCTGTTGAAAGAGTACTCAGAGGTCGTAAATTTCAAGACGATGAGGCAGTGGTTACCGCTGCACACGATTTGTTAAAAGTTCAGGTTGAAGAGTTGTTTCGTAATGGAATTTTAAGTCTAGGAAAACATACATCATAAATATATTAAAAGGTGATTACGTCGAAAAAATTATATAAGTTTTATTAAAATAATATTGCGTTTTAGCCACATTTTTTTTATTGAATACCCCTCGTATTAACTTTAAACTGATAGCAGAGGCGGTCTTCACTCAGAATACAAACAAAACACTATAAATTGTTACAGGCAACTAAATTTATGGAAACAAAAGGTATAAAATATCAGGATACCGAGCTTGTAGTACATTGGCAAGATAGCTACCTCCAACTGAAGCAAGAAGAGTATGCAGCCAGGAAAGATCAGAAAGATAAAAAACAAAAAGTCCAGGAGGTCAGTATACTGATAGATACTAATGGTTAGTTGCACCAAAACAGATTACGTGAACGTATATCGCATGTTTTTTTTTTTTTAATTAAAGGAAGGATTACACAGGATCGTTTTAGCTATATTTCTATCTATCTGTGTGTTTTTCTCCTGCATTGTAGCCCCCAAATGGATGAACCGATTTCGGTGCGGTTTTTTTCCAATTGGAAATTGTTTCTATCAAATTTATTCTTAACTGTATTTCTATCTGTTTGTAAGTCTCTCTACAGCATCATGTCTTCCAAACGGATGAACCAATTTGAATGTTTGTGTTTGAAGGCTGGTTGTTTTGAATTTTCAGTAAAACAAGAATAAAAAATTCATAAATATTTATAGTTAAGTTTAAAAACTTGAATTAAAAATTTAATTTGAAATTTAAAAACCCCAATACGAAAAAAAAAATTGAAAACTGATATGATACAGGTTTATTAATATTCACATTATTTTTTTATCTTTAAAGGGACTGTTAAGGAACCTTGTAACTTTGCACCAATATTTTGTTGTGATATGATGTAATATAATAAAAGGTTGAAATTGAGGTATTTAAATTTCAGAATGTTCTAGAGAGTCTCACAATGCATGATTTGCCCATGATACTACCAACGTTGTACTACCAGTTAGTCCATAGAGGATTTTTTTGCCTGTGGCCCTACTATGTATAACTGGTTGTACAACGGAACATTTTTTACTTGCTTGTGGTACTACCAAGTCTTGAGTTAATTGAAAATTATAACATGAATGTGATCCTATGGCCGCGGGACATACTGTTACATACATGTAATTTTTTATTATGATGATGAACCTAACCGAACCTAATAGATGATGATGGATACAATTTTCAACTCAAAACTCGATAATATCACAGGCAAGTAAAAAATGTCTCATTTTACAACCATTTGTACATAGTAGAGGACCACAGGCAAAAAATTCTCCGTGGATCAACTGGTAGTACAACCCTGGTAGTACCACGGGCAATCTAGGACTACATAAATTTGAAGATATATTTCTTTCATTTTCGTATTTGTAGTTGATGATCGTAAATAGTATTCAATTGTTACTTTAATGACTAGATCAAAGAAGAGAAAAAGGAGGAAATCAAATTGCCAACTGGCGCCGTACTACATTTCTCGGAGGGAGACCCTAAGATGACTAGAGAGAATGTCAAGGAAGCTCTTGTTGCACTTGGTTTGTTATTTCTTTGTTATTATACACGTTTAGTTGGAACTTAATCTGAATTAATATTAGAAAGAGAAATGATTTGATTTTTTGTATGTTTGTGTGTTTGTAGTGGATAAACTCAAAAACTAGTTAACTGATTTTAAAAAAATCACCTATAGAAAACTACATTATCAGCGAGTAAAATAGGCTATAAGTTATGTTCAAAAAAAAAATTAAAAATCCCTATGAAACTTACAATAATGTCATTCAAGGTATCAAAAATTTACCTATAAAAGTTACTATTTGGCATGTGCTGCGAAAACTATTGATGATACATAAAACAATGTACTACAAGTTTATAGTGTTCATCATCACCCACAAAAAAATCCACAGACAATATATCTACGTATTAGTTAAGTCACAATAACTGTTTTATGTTCAAATGAGTCAATCAAAACACGGGTAGAATCGAAAGATGATGACATTCGTAAGATGATATATAAATTTAAGACAATTTAAATTTCCCTTTAAATTATTTGAATCTGACTTTTCGTTTAGAGTTACTTCAGGTATAAAAATGTTACAAGTAAGAAAAATGCCGCGGTGTGAGCAATTCTATACCCATGCTACAGTCCTATTAGTTACCTTCACATAAAATTTTTGTTAGAAACAATTTAAAAATAATAGTTTGTTATTTTAATATATAACATTTATTAATTTAATAAGGTCTATATATACAATAATATAAGCTAAAAATAACCAAAGCCTGGCGAACCTGATGCAAAGGTACCCATAACGCTCGCGGCATTACCGCGCTGGATCGCTATGGCGAGCCTCTGCATCAGAAACGATTTTATTTTAATTATATTTTTTACTAAATTTCTAAGCAGGACCTCCTTTTTCCGGGATAAATAATTGCCTATGTCACTCTTCAGCTTATAATCTATATCTATGCAAAAAGTTATAATATAATATAATACCTGGGATATCCCACACAGTGCCATCTAGTCCCAAACTAAGCAAAGCTTGTATTATGGGTACCAGACAACTGATATACATAAATATATATATATTTTTTAAATTATATATTAGATATTTTACACTCAGAATATTTTGCAGTCCCGGTACAACTGTATAGTCCACGCGGGCGGAGCCGCGAACGGGTAGCTAGTATGAAATACAATTCATATATATATATGCTATATTTTTGTTGAGAGATCATATAGATATGGTTGTTATCAAGTCTAACAAATGAAAGAAATGGGCCAAGTGCGAATTGGACTTGCGCACCGAGGCTCCATACCACACAATATAAATTATCTTTTACATTTACAAAAAAATATTGTGTAAATTATGTTTTCTTTCATTCAGTTCGGGATTCTTAGCGCGAGTCCGACTCACACTTGGCCTGTTTTTATATTTATTTGGTATACTATTTAATAATACAATATGGTCAGGGCGACTTTCGCTGATTTATATTTACAATATAGTTGAGGAGCCCGTTGTTTATTATATTTACAAAGTACATATGTACAAAATACACAAAAAAGTGAATAATTTGTATAAGTTTTACATCTTGTACGTGTACACACTAATACACGAACTAGTTTTTAAAATTATTTTTTTATATAATTGGATATCCACCATAAAAACATGTTATGTAAAAGTTTCAACAAGCTACCTATTACGGTTGAAAATATTTTCATGGTTCTGTACCTCCAGAGTGACAAGGATTCCTTTGGCACCCTGGGAACCCTGAACATATTTAGCAATAAAATAAATGAAAAAAATTTATAAGTTATATTTTTATGTATTACAAATGACTATTTGGTAAATGGTATATGGTAAATATTATTTCTGTACGGCGGGCAGTTGTCAGTGTGGCTGTAACTGAACTCATACTTATCTAAGACAAGCGAAAACACAGTATCAACCATAAAGAGCTCTAATATTTATTTTTTCTGTGTTACTCAATAGGTACTCTATGGTCCTTCAATAATTTTTTGAGAATAAAAAGTACACTATGTATATTGTACAAAACAAAATATATTTGCCTTAGGGTCCTGTTGATATTTTTCAATTATTATAATTAGGCTTACCGTGTTTTAGGTGCAGAGGTAGCATATATAGATTTCAACGTTGGTGACAAAGAGGGCTGGGTGCGTCTCACAAAAGAAAATGCGGCCACAGAAATTATGGAAAAAATCACAGATGGAAAATTAAAAGTTGCCGATGCAGAACTTAACTTCAAAGTGTTAGAAGGTGAGGAAGAAAAGTTGTATTTAGAGAAAACTGTCGAGGAAA
Organism: Luffia ferchaultella; assembly: GCA_949709985.1. Taxonomy (NCBI): domain Eukaryota; kingdom Metazoa; phylum Arthropoda; class Insecta; order Lepidoptera; family Psychidae; genus Luffia; species Luffia ferchaultella. The sequence goes on along the minus strand of OX453241.1, from coordinate 25,518,887 downwards.
TGACTAAAAGGAGAAAGCATGTAAATAAAAACAAGAATAAACAACAAAAAGGAGGTTTTAGAGGCAACAGGCACCAAGGTAGTCGCAAACGCAAACAGGGCAACCACAATGACGCTCCAGCAGCTAAAGCCAAAACATAGTTATTAAGTTCATATGCTAGTTTATATTAAAGATGATTAAAACTATCATTTTTTAAAGTAAACTATTATTTTATTAACATTTATAATATGTGGATCTTAACTCCAAAAAGTTACATTTCTATCTTAGGTGATTCTTCGCAAAATAAAACTGTATTTGGTATATAAAAATAAATACAATGTGCAATTCTTAATTTTAGATAAATTCAATACCAATAACTACCAATTAACTTTGGTACTACGAGTATGAAACATAACGAATCATAATTCTGTAATAAATTCAATATATTTATATTATTCTATATTTAAAAGATATATCTAAAACATAAAGAAAATTAATGATATCAGTTCAATAAAATTTTAATTCAATACAGTTTGGTTCATATTCAATAGTCACAGTAATTCACAGCACAGATTTTTTTGTCCTTAGTAACTTTATAATTTTTAGTTGCGTTCCATTATACACAAAAGCTAACCTGGAGCATTATTAGTAAAAGTGTTGAAGTGTCAAGAGATTGCATTTTATACTAATAGTAAATGTTACATTTTGATGCGGTATATAATATTCAATGGTGTTGGAAACATTACGTTTTGTTTAAAGATAAATGGGATGGAAATTGGTCATAAGAAATGCTAGATTTTGGTGCAAAACTTGATTTTGTCATCTCTATAGCTTTGTGTTTATTGATTGGATTGGAAATGTAACTTTTTGTAACTAATGTAACTTTATGGTAATATGTGGAGCTTCACATACTACCGTACAAACGAGATAATGTAACGTTTTCAGTGAACTTAAAGCTACCGCCACATCCGCTTGCAGTTGCATTATGTTTATGTCTGTATATTTTCATAATAAATGGGAATGTAACTTGCATTGAAAGCGGGTAGTCGCTCGTGACGTAGCGTGATTGGTAGTGGCTGGTAAGCTGGGGACTGGGAGCTAATGTGGCCATAGTGTTCAACTGTGGAACAGTTACATAACATTGTTTAATATATCCACACTTTGTTTAGCATTTGCTAAGTGGATAAATTAGTTATTATTCTGTGACGCAAAAAGTAGAAACTAAGGAATGGTGTTCTGTCTATCATTCTATAAAGTTGAATAAAATTTACAATTAAGTACGTGTTTCTATGCTTTATACCTCTTAACATATTCGATAGAATATTAAATGTGAAAAAGCCATCGACAGACGAATATGGACGATGCACAGTCCGTCACACAAAAACGTCCATAGACAAGTGCTAGAAGATGCTTTATTGCACATACTTGCAATCTTTTAAAATAAACGGTACATTTTTTGCATATTTTATATTTAAAATTCAGTCTTGTAAAAAATACGATCGAAATAACTAGACTTTAAATAGTATATATTCTTTCATTCTTATAGCAGTGTAACCAAATAGAAATAGGATGTATACATATACCTCCTTGTACACTTGTGGCTATTTGTAACACATTGATGGAACAATCAAATAAACTTGGATCAAAGAACAAATGCGAGTTAAAATAATAGTCCGGTATATTTGACGTTTAGACCTCACATCATGTGTGACAGACTAAGATTTTTAAGGTAATTTTGTGAACAGTTTAAAACAACAAAAGAAATAGTCACAAACCTTGGCTCAGAGCTTTTATGAATAATTTTCTCCATTTATTTGGAACGACTAAGAACCAAAAAATATCTGAAATCAAATTTCAATATGATGTGTTCTGGCCTAGGGGAAAACTTATATTTTAGTAAAAATAATAATATAGTTAAATTATTCAACCAAAAACAAAACCACACAAAAGCACTGGTAACTCAATCACACAAATTGGATAAGAAATCCATGTGAAACAGACGAAATAATTTAAGCGTTAAACTTGTCTAAAACTTGGCTCTGAGATGATATCTATGTAATCCCAAAAACCGCAACCTAATTGACAAAGCCGTTTCAAAGATACACGTTTATTGTAGTGCCATCTGGTGGCCTATAACCGCAAAATTTGTGTTAGTATATGTCCTAAAGTGATTCCTATGTAATGCAATCAGATCTAAATCGGCTCAACCTATTTAGAGAAATATTCCTCTGCAGCTCCCCTTGGTGGCCTATAACTGTTTAAAACCACATAAAAATCGGCTTAGCAAATTTAAAGGAACAAATCTACAGCAGCGCCTCCTAATTGTTTATAACTGTAAAACTTATTGACCTGCGCTAAAGTGATATCTATATAACGGGAAAAATCGCATCAAAATCGTTTTAGTCATTTTGATGAATAGATTTTGATGATGTGGTTCTTCTGTTCATAACATTCTATTCATAACCACAAAAAATATAGTAATCTGCTTTTACGTGACTTACGTTAGGTATTTATATGACGCTAAAAATCGCATTAAGATCAGTCTGGCCGTTTTAGTTTAGAGAAACATTGCGAGGCGTTTAACTTATCCGAGGATGTGCTCTGATCTTAGGTACTGTGAGATAATATCTGTAATGCAAAAGCCGCATCCAAATCGGTCTACAGACCTGTTTTGAATTAACATTTACATTCGGCTGGACGCCCCCTGGCGAAGTCTAACGGAAATATTTAAAATTACTCCTATGTAATAAAAAAACGCGTCAAAATCTGCGCTGCTGTTTTAGAAAAAATGCATATCCAAGAGCCTATTGTAATGTAATGTAAAAAAACCTCAATTATAATTTGACGTAGCCGTTATCAGAACTTTCGAGGACAAGATAAAGTGCTTCCGATATCTTGAGTAGGTACGGACACCGTGCTGCAAGATCTCCAGGCCCTGACCGCAGTAACAAGTGCATAGATTGTGGAAGCACCGAGCACAAAGTGCCAAAATGCACTTCTGCAACCTCATGCTGTTCCTGTACGGAAAAAGGTGGCCGTTATAACCGTAAAGCATAGGCTATGTAAATTCTGCTCAATGGTTCTGTTCTGGAATCTTAAGAAAATCATTTTAAAAGTTTCATTGAAATCTACTCGTACCTAGACTTCGAGTTGAAACCTATTGTTACATGAAATTCATGGCCCGGCAAAAATAGGTCGCGGGCGCCACCTGTTGGCAGACCACAATCGCAAGGCAGAACGCAGAGGCGCACCAAAACGCAGCGACGTGGAATGTCGACAGATGGCGTCCTCGCGAACGAACAGCCAGCGACCCGCTCGGCCACAGCAGAAGCTGATTTTTTGATCGGAACACTTGGGATCCGACATTCGAAGTAGAAGGTCGATTTTGCAAAACAGTAAGAAAGTAGGAGGAACCAAGATGGCGGGTGACGTGGACGATCGCCCCACGAACACCAACCCATTTGTAAGATAGTTCAGTAAATTTAGTATATCGCACCGCGCCCCAAGTACCCGAACATCCTTCAGGATGGACGGGAAGGTCTCGTTCTCGACGTCGCGGTCGTCTGCTGAAGAGGCTTCTTATTCTTTCGACATTTGTATCTTCGGTAACTGTTTTATCCAAATACCCACGGCCCGGGAGGAGGGTCGAAAGAAAATCGCCGCCTGGAGACCAAGAGGAGACGGAGCAGCCCAGGAGCGGGACACCGCAGCCGGCCTGCGCCGGACGAAACGCCAGCCCCGCCGCCCCTGCGGCGAGACCGAACTCGACACCGGACGGCACGAGCGAAACGTACCTCCGACCCTTCACGTCGAACGTAAAAGGCCTGTTTCTTTTTTGTTTTATATGCGCATATAACGTAGATTCAATCTCAAAGTAAAGTAATTGAATTAATGTAAATTTGCATAACTTGAACGCCCGCGCAAACATACTGACGACGAGACCACCGAAGGCGCGGCGCATCTTTGTAATTAGATTTATTATTTATTCCCATATTTGATCTAGATATAGTAAACATTCTTATATTGTATTGTAGTGTTTCATTTGCGACGGCGAGATACCTTCCTGACAGCACGGTCCTTGACCTAAAGGTCTGAGCTCCGCTGCTGATACCTATCCGAGCAAACAACGAGGTTAGCATCGCCTCACAACGACTAGAGCTCACATTTTATTGTTACGCTATATTCACATCACATTTAAAGTAAACCTTTTCCTTTTTAACGAACAATTAGGACTACGACCATCACTCAATCCTTTTTAACGTAACACTATGTCTATGTTGAAATCCGTCAGTGTCCGTTTCCGTTGGTATGAAATGAAGTGGATAAGAAAGGTGGCTTTTAAAAATAAAATGGATAATCAGCGCCATCTACTAAGACAGCTTCGAACTTCTTTTTCAGTTTTATTTGGAAGAAAAGGAAAACTCAAGGCAAAAGACATCAAAGTCGTCAGCCAAGACATAAAGGGTCCTCTCCATAGACATCCTCTCTTACGCTAGTCACTATAACCTTCCATTGGCATTGGCTTGACCACAGGTCTTGACAGCTATTCAAGGCTATTGAATAGTATTGACATTGACGAAGACATTGACTATTTTTGACAATTTGTTGCTATTGATTGTGGCTAATAATAAGCGAAAAAATATAAAAATTCTGTTTTAAGGGCACACGGAATGATTTAAATAACAATGTATCGCAAATAAAAGATAGTTTTTTGTTAGTTCAAGATGAAACCAGAAATAGAAATATCTCAAGTAGAAGAAAACGATGAGGTTGTAACAGGAGATGTGATTGGAGAAACAGCATACAGCGAAAGATTTGTCTTGAAACTGCTATTAAAGTTTGCCAATTTAGACACCTTAAAGGATGAACTATCAGAAAAATCATTTGAAGAAGATCTTTGCACTTTGTGGGACATGACTGCTGAACGAGACGTAGTTGTATTTCTTCAAAAGTACGATGTATTGAATTTGTTTCAATTCGCTTTGCCAGTCATAAGTTCACAACGTATAGTCGAAATAATTATTGGTATAATTGGTAATATGTGCTGTGTAAAGGAATTAGTCGGCGAGATTTTTAAAATGGACAGTCTTTTACCTATTCTAGTCACATATATAACCTCAGATGATAGTTCTATTCTTATACAAGTGTTACGTATAGTTAACTACTGCCTACTTCTTTGCACAGAAGATCAAATCCCCTTTTTGATGAATCTTTTCGAAAGGAATGATTATTCAAAGGCACTGTATTTTATTTTGAAAAATTCCTTGAATAAAGAACTATTAACAAATTCCTTAGAAAATTTGAACACTATATGCACTCAATGCAACATAGATAAGACAAGAAGTGAATTTTTCCAACAGTTCGTCAGTAAAGATGCGATTGAATCTTTATGGTCCGGATTCAAGGAACTATTAATCAACCAAAAGGATTCTTGCGAACGGGATGAGTTTGAAAGAATGCTTATTATAAGTTTGCAAATAATTTTAAATCTGGTCGGTTTTGACAAATCTCCAGAAATATATAAAGACAACAAGAAAGATGTTGCACAAATGATTCAATATATACTGAGCTATAATGAGAGCGTTTTAATTGACAAAAACGTTCTAGATCCAGATTTGGTTGAAATAATCGATTCTATCAACACTATCAAATGTACTTTTCAATGGAGTGAAACTTGTGATGAAGACCTTTTTGAATCGGTGTTCAAAATGTGGAAAACAGTCAAATCATATAATAAAAATTCCACTTCTGATCAAAAAGATGCAAAGTCAGATGAGTGTATTAAACAGTTGACCAAAACGTTAAGTACATTCATTTGTAAATATATTGAAACTTGCAATGAAAGACACTTATTGAAAGTACTGGATAAAATTTGTAATCAGTACGAAGATATTGTACATGACTGTAATGAAGAGGTACTTCAGACAGCGGTGACCAGGAGAACATCTAGTTATAGGTCTAGAATAAATGAAAATGTTGATTCATAAACATACCGACACCTAAAATTTCAATTAGTGTAAGAGACAAATCGCAATGTCAAAAAAGTTTGCTTTTATTTTCAATCATTTTTTTTATCAATGAAACATACAATGCCAAAAGATACCTTATCTAGAATTGAAAGCTCTTTGATTCAAAAGTTACTGGCCATTGCTTATATGTTAATGTGTCATGTCAATTTGTCTGTTTGATGACTGCTTGGCCTAGTGGGTAGGAACCCTGCCTATGAAGCTGGGAGTCCCAGGTCGGGTCACTCAAAGAAAAAAGCTCAAGTTTAAGTAAGTGTACCATACTCAACCTCTCAATTGGCTATTGTTCGTTATGACCAGTTTAAAAAAAAAAGGTTTTGAATGTGCTGATATTTTGTAGACATGATGCCCATATTTTTAAAGATACAAGGTTTAAAATATACCATTCGGTAGTTTGATAAACTTAATATGGATAAAATGTAATTTTTGAGATATTGTACCATATGCCAATTGAAATTTTCGGTATCAATATAATTTGAATTCGTTAATAAATGTTCTGGTATGTTCAAAGATTATGATTATGAAATTGTCAAACTTTATCCCTGATCTGAAGATTACGTCACGATAGCACATTTTAGGTATCATCGGGTATGCTATATCGTCGCGAACTGGCATCCGCTTGTATTCAGATGGCCATTAACTTTGGTGCAATCTGTAGTTTTTAGTAGATTATATTGTAGTCACAGACCAGTCAACCTATAGACCACGCTTTAATAAACGTTAATACGAAAACGAAATCGCCAAAAAGTGGCGGGGTGCGGGGAGAGGTCGGCTAGTTTTCATTGGCTCGTTCAAAATTGACAATATCGCTAACAAATTGGCTTCCGACGCGCTTCCAACTGACCGCTCACAAGAGACGTAGTTATGTAGTGTCATTACATAGCCTTGGCGAATGCTACTCCCTGTCAAAGCGTGGTCTTTAAGGTTGACTGGTCTGTGATTGTAGTTTATATAGCTCGCAGCTCTGCTAATGTGTACATACATAATAACCACATCACATCTTTTCTACTCCCACTATTATTCAATCTTTATTTTCGGTATTTTAATGTCCCATGGGAATCTGTGACCAAAATAATAGTAGCCAATATATTCGCAATTAGTATAATAAAGGAGAAATAAGACAACCATAGTTCATTATACAGGATTATATATTTTGTAGACATCATAAAGCAACATTTATATTATCATAAACAAGTTTGTCCGTCGTGCGAGCCCAGTTTCAGCGCGAGGCTACACTTCTAATGTAAGAGACGAACGCGACACGCACGACGCAATACTGACGAAACCGAGATTAACGATACACTCTCGTTACAGCCTACGCGGCGATGGAACCACCACACCAAACACAATTTCACCCGACGTAAACGAAAAAGGAAAATCTTAACCATAGTAATCTTAAATTAATAACAATTTAAACCAAAGGAACAGGGTGAAATCGATTTGTAGATGGCGGCACCGTCGCACATCCTACGTACTTAGACACTAGCTAACCACGGGCCCGAACGGCACAATCAGCGCAAGAACGTTATTTAGATATCAATTTTATAAATATAATTAAAATATACCACTATAGATAAAAACTCGAACATGATAGACTAGACTGTACACTGAACAACGTAAACTCAACTGTTGACGCATGCGCGCCATTTGCGCTCAGCGAATGCTTTCCTAGACTATTTGAGTATGCATTTCGGACCAAACTTTATATTCAGATCTTCGTCAAAAACTTATAATATATTAACGGAAAAAATGTTTTTGGTATACATGCTTTTCAGAGAATTATAAAGTAATCCACTGAGCGCATGACCATATACATAACAGATATTATACATGTGTATATTCAAAATGTGACCTACATAATAATTTACATAAATAATCTGATTTGAAAACGAGTCATAGGCTTCATATAGTACAGGAAGATATAACTTTGCTATTGGAAAGGGAGTGCCTAACTTGATATGACGGCCTTTCCCTTTGTGCTATGTAGGGATATGTTTACCTGAAAATCACTACAGGGCAGGGCGACATGTATGTATTGTATACACGCTTCAGTTTCCTCTGGTAATAAATTAATTTAAAATTCGAAACTACACTTGTGTGCTCAATGTATGCAAATAGTAAATTACACAAAGAAACAAATAATTTTACACGAAATTCATCATAGTACGATTTGTGTGGTCCAATTTGGCACAGACAATATAATGCATCGATTATTAAAAAAAAAAAAAAAACTAATGCACAAGATATTATACACTATTATGAACAGAGACAAACGAGAGAATTTCAAATCAAAAATAAATCAATGTACAGAATACTCCACAGACATGGCCAGAGACGTTTTGGTTTGAAATTCAGACGAACGACTCCACATCCACATTTCCTACGAAGTCTCTTTGGTAAATTTTTGTGAGCAAACACGATTTATTTCCAATATGAGTATAATATTACATAATCCAAGACATAACCATAAATAAATATCGCCTCACATATATATTGCATTATCACTGAACGAAGAATACTGTCACATGATAGAATAAAATTTAATTATTTTTTTTAACAATCTTAATACAGTCAACTTAGAAAATATATAAACCTGCGCGCGTCACTGTAATCAGTCGACACTGAAGATAGGAATATTTTATTGAATTCGAGATATGTCATATCTCTTGCGGCTAGGCCGTGCTATATTAGACACGTATTGCTTCTTATAAGCGTATAACACGAAAGGGGTACGTACAATTCACGACACATATTGTACTTATAACATTTGGACAGTCTATATTGGAAAAGGCAACAACCTACTATCCCCGTATTCGTTGTTTTGTTCGGACGATTTGCACCAACGCGGAATACACACACTACGCACATACATTGATTTTAGGGAGGGAGGGGAGGTGACATCAATACACTTATTATTCAAAATTTATTTTTTTAATAAATATAGGAATACATCTACACAGTCTGGATGGCGGCCGGTCATCGGCGCGCATCCCGGGATCTGATTTGAGAATTTTTCGAAACCAGTTTATCAGAAAAGTAGGTACAGTTCTAAACAATAAATATGAGACGTCATCGTCGCGTTGGCGAGAATAAAGAACGAAGCAAATATTTGAACCAAAATAAATGAAAACATTATATTTTAGATCGGTTAAGTTATTTTAAAATATTTATTAAAATTTTTAATTTTATTAAACTTCGATTTCGGCAATATATACAGCGACCTGCTGAAACGATGTTATGTCAAATTTTTTGCTTAGAACGGTATACTGTATGGATGATGTATTTGACTGTCAAACTTTTTTAGTGGACTTCTTCAACGCTTGAGATTATTTTGTTTCATAACAAGTTAGATCCAGGTTTTTTGACGACGAATAGATATCCCGCGGTGTGCACCGACCACATAAGCCTAAACGCTATCACACTCGCAAAGGTTCAAACATAATATCCATAGACAAGCGTTCATGGCAAAAAGAACTGTGATTATAGTTCAACACATTTTATTCCAATTGATGCTAACAATATATTTGACAAATTAGCAAGTCGAATGAGTTTGGCGTTATTTCATTTTGATTTCGAGTGACACTCGACTAGCTAATTTGTGATCCCAGAGCGAAATTCCCGCAAAACTTAAATCACAAAAATCTATTAAGCCCACAGAACATTATCACACGTATTCGATTAAAACGAATTCGCAACAACAACACATTTAACTTCTGTTCGAGATTATTAGGCTGTGAACCTTACACAAGGCCCATATTTAGTGTTCACACTAACACTCTTAATTTCTTGACGCGTTCCATCAAAGGCTTATCAATACAATAGAGACGATTAGGAATCTATCGTTACAATTAAACAATATTATCTTCAACTAAGGGTACTTATGAATATTTAAAAAATCGCTACAATTATCATCAAGATTCAGAATCGACTAGTTGTAGTGAGAAGCCGTCGATATTTCCGTGTATTGATCATTGTCCACAGTCCACAAGTAGTGAGTTTCACGTAACTGCACAGTTCACAAGCGATGGGTTTTATGGAACTCCACTGATAGTAGGCTGTGAGTTCCACAGGATTCCACAGTCCACAAGCAGTGGGTGCCAGTCTACACACAGTATAATATAGTTAGCGTTTACGCTCCAGAGAAACCGTATACTTCGAGCACGCGTATTTCGAAGTCTCCACTGGGACAGAGCGGTGGATTGTTGAAAGTTGAGCACCGGTCTGTCTTGCCGTACCGTATGTTCTCGTCCATCCATATGGCTTGACCATCACTGTAATATTAAAAAGTTTTGAGAAAATCATCAAACATAACTTTCCGCCCGCAGCTCCGCTCGCGTGTACAACATAATTGTATCGAAACCCCTATTTCGGGGATAAAAAGTAGCCCATGTCACTCTTCAGCTTACAAACTATATCTATGCAAAAAAGATAACCGTCCCGGTATAACTGTGTAGTCCAAGTGAGTGGAGCCGCGGGTAGATAGCTAGTTTAAATATAGCCCATGTTACACGCTGATAATGTAGCTTCAATAGCTGAAAACAATTAAAAAATCTGTTAAGTAGTTTTTGAGTTTATTCGTAACAAAAATGAAATCTTTCCTCTTTATATTATTACAGATCGCATCACACTTTATGGCGGATCAGAATACAACGCTTCGCTCGAGCTTGTGGAAGTACAGTCATCTAGTCCCAAACTAAGCAAAGCTTGCATTATGGGTACCAGACAACTAATGTACATACTTATTCTTCATTATATACATATAATATTTGATGAAAAATAGTGTTCATCTGGAAAACACATGGGTGAAGGACGAGCTCTCTTCGATCCTGTACTATTACGTAAACAAGATAACATGAAAATTGAAACATAGAAAAAGAAAATAAGTTCTTTTTTTAAATTAATGATTATTTATCTTTAGATATTAGGAAAGCGAAGCGTTGGACGCCCCCAGCCAGGTGGACAGATGACCTGAAGCACCATACCGGGGGTAGTTGGATGCGAAAGGCGGAGGACCGTGTGTGGTGGCGAGCCTTGGGAGAGGCCTATATCCTGCAGTGGAGAGACACGGGCTGATGATGATGATAATCTTTAGAGACGCCGGCTGACGACGCAGGCTGGCGATCGGTCTTTTTAATTGTAGAATTTTTCGCCAATTAATTTATGACAGCCATGTACATATTTTGATAGGCGTGAAGGACGAGCTTTCTTCGGATCTGAGATTATAATGTCCTTAGGAAACCATGCCAACATCATGCGACGCTTATGAGAAGTGTTGTTATCGCGCTTAGGCCTCTCTGTACGTTTCGCCCCATCAAAAAGTAGTAGGCCTATCTTGGAACTACTCAATTCTCTCTCACGCAGACATAATTTAATTATTTGATATATACCCTCCACCAATCGTGATCATCGTGCTGTCAGCAGCCATGAACAGTGAGTTGGCATGTGCCGGACGGCTGTCGCCCTCCCCGCTGCCAGTGGTGCCCCCGCTGGCGGTGCCGCCTTGGGCTTCGCCTTGGAGGCACCCGACCCATGGATACTTGGCGCGGACTGGATGCAGGCTGAAAAGGATAACAGAAGTAAAATGAGTCCCTTGTCAAATTATTTCAATTCTTATAAGTTTAGTCCAATCTCGGAACCCTCTAGGCTGACTGACGGTCGGCAGGCAAAGCTTTTAACATCTCTGACAAACTTCTGCTCACAAATAAGTCTCATTCAGGTTATGTAAAGTCAAACCCTAGTTTTTCTCTGATTTGGGAATCCCCCAGGCTTACAGTCTTCAGACATTTTTTTTACAGAATCATTATGGATATTATCTCATAAAAAAATGGTCAAGTGCGAATCGGACTAGCACATGAAAAGTTCGGTATCACCGTACAATATAAAAAAAGACGTTTCTTGTATGGGGACCACCTACAGAGAAATAGGACCACCTTTTTAATTTTTAACATTATTTGTTGTTATAGCGGCCCTAGTAATACATATTCTGTGTAAATTTCAGGTGTCAATCTATAACGGTTCAGACAATACAACCTCGTGACAAACGGACGGACGGACGCACAGCGGAGCCTTAGAAATAGGGCTTCCGTTGGTACCCTTTGGGTACAGAACCCTAAAAATTATTTATTAGAAATGGCAGTCATAACGTAAGGTATTATGCGACGGGATCCCAGTCTAGAATGATAAAGCACCACATCTACTTTATGTAAAAATGTACAATCTCAGAATTATATCTACATTATAATTATTATCTTTAATGCATTACCTTAAAGCCTTAGACATAAACGTGTATAGTAACTTATAATTTTACAACAATGTTAACAGATATACTGTAGCGATATCTTCGATCTTTTTTGTCTAACCAGTATTACAAATATAGTCTTTAGTCTATGAAACATGACCCCATAGAAGCTCTTTCACGCGCCATTTGCCGTTTCGGAACGCTTGTTCGCTTACGTCTAGCAGCGACGACGGAATCTATACATGCTACGTCAAATAGCAGTTTAATAATAATAAATAACATGTGTACCTGAATAGGAATGTTTCGCCGGTGCCGAAGTAGGCCTGTCGATTGCCGCGCTCGTCTTTTTGGTTGCGCTCGAACCACCGCGTTGAACAGTATGCGCCGAACACCTGGTCGTACAATATACACATTAGGTATATTATTGTAATTAAAATTATTTATTTAAATAAATATGACTGAAAAGACATTAGTGATTAATAAATGATAAATAAGAATTTTATAAATAGCAAAAGCCTACAAAATGATAATTGATCATACATCCAGTTTTAGTTCTGGAGTACTAAAAACCTAACCAGATTGTATTACACAGGCGAATTGGACATCGGGTATATATTGAAAATACTATAGATCAAAGACGTACGTGTGATTGAGGATACAACTTTTTTAAACAGAATAAAGTTTAAAAAAGAAGCCACTTTAAGCTTTTTGCAGTGTTCTTCTTAGAGTGAACTTCACGTATAAACCTACGTAACACTAGATTTTTCCCACCCCTACAGACCACATCTCAAATGAGTGAACAGTAAAACGAGTAACTCTTAGGGGTCTCGACATCATCGCGCCGGTGACACCCTAGTGTGCCTCCTGGCCGCTTCGATGAAGTCGTTGGAGCTTTCGGGCTAACGACAAGCGTCCTTATTCTGCTTCAGGCGGTTGTTTAGTGGGTGCAAATCCCACATACCCCGCGCGCTCGGGCGTGCGGAAACTGTAGAGTTTAATCCGCCTTCCCACCGCAAGGGTAAAACAAAAAAAAAAGGTTTTTAACGTTCAAAAGGGTCTTACTTGAAAATAAATGGATTTTAATTATTTTTTCTTTTATTTCTAAAAGTATTTTACTAAGTAACTAGCACAAAAATATAAAGATCTTTAATAAACTCTACCGCAAAAAACACTGTAAACTGGTTTACGAAGTCACAATTAGTCATATTAATGAATTTGTAAAAGAAATAAAATAAATCTCTATAATTGACCATTCCCAATTTTTTTAACTAAAGTCCGTTATGAGGTCAGCCATTGCCGTTGCATATTTATAAAAATAATGTCACACTCTCAGAGTGTCAGCTGTCATGTCATATTTCGTAAAACTGTCTATTTTTCGAAAAAGAAAACGGACTTTAGTTCAAAAATTTGGGAACGGTCAATTCAACAACCAAATAGTATGACATTTTCGCCATTATTTTTATTTTGTTTCATCGCACTATTACCACTAAGTAAAGTATTGCTATATTATATGCCCGATATCCAATAACACTCTGTGCATTAGGGTGCGTACACGACACGTGTACGATCGATCAATCGATGCGTCTTTTTAAACAAACGAATACACCAATAAAGTCGAACACCCAGATATAGTTGATTGAATTCGATCAATATACGTGAAAGTCTACGACAAATAAGCTGCCATATATCGAAAGAACCATGGAGTTATGAATGTTTTCATGCCGTGGGTTTTTACACAGAATCCGAGCGTATATCAAGATGCATCATCGTCGACGTTATTCCATACTTAATTCGTTGCACAAATACAGTTTAATTACACAATTTATTTAGATAATTAATGCTTAAAAATTATGAATAAATAGCACCTTTTAGCGGTTTCATTAAAATTCAGGCGTCATACATAAATTCACATTATAAATAAAAGATCCGCAGTCACGCAATGGCTAGATCGTATATTTTCACAAACCGCTAAAAAAATATATTTTACTTTTTCAAGCAATCATTACTTAATTAAATTATCGCATAATTAAGCTGTATTTATGCAACAAATTTATTATCTATGTAAAGACGTAAGTGATGCTGGACCTTAATATAACAGGTATATGGTTTTTGCCACGACGATGAACGCATGCAAATGCTACTCGTAGCGCGGCGCGAAAAAATTCATAACTAGCTATGCCCCCGACTTCGTCCGCATGGACTTAGATGTACTCCAATCGGTTATAAAACGCAACGTGACTCCACCGTGCAACACCGGGCACGCGTGACGCTGCGCTGCGGTATGACAGCGTAATGGTATGAGGTTTCTAACTAAAGTTAAAAATTCAATATCTTTTGGCTCTATAAAACCATTTTGATGAAACAAACACTAAATATTACGAAAAATAAAGCCTCATATTTTATAGGAGATACTTAGGGTTGGAATCCAATTAGTGTCTTTTACGTGATTCGCGTAGAAACGAACAAACAAACCGTCAAAGAGACAAGCTCAAAAATTGTTTTTTTACGTTTTATTACTTATTCCTCGCTTCTGTTAGTTTTTTTTTTTGCAAAAATCGTCAGTATACAGACACTGAAAATCCATGATTTTATTATATGTTTAGATTTCCTCAATATCTAATACTCTCTAAAGTTACCTACATTTTGACCAGTCCGATGCATATACACTTTGCAAATGCTGTAAGTTCATTCGCTAGAGTCGATGGACAAGGCGAACCGCACATTTTTTTATCCACTTTTGTAAATTTTGTTGTAGTTAATAATAATTATATCTGGGACATCCCACACAGCATTATCTAGTCCCAAAAAGTAAGCAAGTATTATGCTTGTATTGGGGTACTAGAAAACTGGTATACATATATAAATATTCTTTATAATATATATATATATATATATATATAGATATTTTTAAACCAGGACACGTTAACAATTAACATGTACATGCACACTAATATTTGTCCCGGACGGGAATCGAACCAGCGACCTTTGGCTCCGCAGTTAAGGTCTCTAACCACTTGGCCAATCGGTCAGTCAGTTAATATCATTGCTTTGATACTTATATTTAAAAACAACTATATAAATCACTAACTTCGTTGTTACACGTCTTGATCATCAACAGCGTGGGCTCATGATGTTCGACGCGCACGTAGAACGTGGTGAGTGAGCATCCATGTTCTTCAGTCGTATATAACAGAACCGGTTGGTACATCGTGATGCGTACTGGCAGCCAGGACCATAGCGTAAATAACTATAAAAATGTATACAGATATTAGAATGGTACAGTGATAAAAAATATTAATGTACTATGACCGAGGCTACAGAAAAAATATATTTTGATCACATGCAGAAAGAAACATTTATGGTCTGCGTAGGGGATGATAATACGTACATTTTACATTTTTACAATCACAATTTTACAATTTACACTAAATATAGACATTTATGATTATTACTTTTGTCTAAAATTGCTGTTTGATACGATAATTTTCGAATTAATGACATTTGTTTACTTTTTTAAACTAACTAAACATTGGTATCTAATAACAATCGAACACATTTAATAAACTACCCATCCAATACTACTAAACATATAGACGAAACAATTTTATTAGTCGTGGTCAATTAGTACGATCGGGTGCGGTAGTGCATACTAAAAAATACACATTTACAAAGTAACAACAACTGTCCAACTAACGACATAAATTCATGCATTACATTAAAAATATATATGTATATACTTTCCTATTTCTATTTACAAATTCATTGACCGAGCTTCGATTAATTCATAAAAAAAATAAGCAATTACAATTAAAATCATAAAATAAAAATTATGTACAGTTTTTAAATTTTGATAGTAATTATAACAATTGATTTTTCAACACATACTCCCTTTCCGATCCCAACACGTATTCCTGTGAGACCTCATGATGAAATTAGACATTATTGATAAAAAAAATAAAAATAAAAACGGAATGATGTGCTAAACGTATATTCATGAGCTTGCATGTCTGTTTTTTTTTTTTTTGATATTTCACTAACATATAAAATAATTACATATGTGGTATTTGTGAAAAAAATTATATTATCCAATATTATAGAAACAACACGCAACAATTAAATTGAAACAGTTGTAAGATGTAAGTACAAAAACATGATTTGCTAACCAATTACGTATACTGGGTGGTTGGTTGAACGTAGTCCAAACTTACAAAGCACGTAGATGACGTAGAGCTTACCGAACCAAACAAAAAGTTTCAAGTGAGCAGGTGGCGCAAACTACCGGTTACCGAGAACAACATTTTTAAAGATTTTTTTTCGTTTTTTTTTATAATTTTGGTTTAGTTCGGTGAGCTCTGCACGCTCTAAAAGTTTAGTCTACGTTCAGCCAAACACGTATTATTTTTGGATAATATCGTCGGTAAACATAAAAATTAACACGGTTATTGTTTTAATATTTATAAATGTGTATGAAAAAATTTTAGGCTACAGATCATAGGAAGACCAGATATGCCATGTTCGAAGATAGAGCGTGTACTTGCGCGTATCCAGAGGGCCAAGTGCGAGTTTTTTTACTATTAACTGTGTCGTATGCGTTTTCCGTAATTTGTATGGAAACTCGTAGTTACCTAAAACGACCGCTAGATGTGCTGTATGAGTTTCCATATAAATTATAAAAAACGCAAACGACACAGTTAATAGTAAAAAACTCACACTTGGCCTTCTGCTCAGAATTAAAACTACCTTCACAATCCTGGACGCGCACACAAGTGCCAAAACTTGGCTGATGGGCTTGTACAAAAATTTTAAAGTTGCGCTGATGGTTATTAAAAAAGGGATAAAGTTTAAAAACGACCACTGAAAATATATATTTTGTCTGCTTACGAATTTACCATATATTTATAAAAATTCATCAGAGACGTTAAAATTCCCCTGTGACGTCATCTGGACGAATGCGATTATTCCGCTGTTTTCCACAATAAAAACCAAAAAGTAGATACAATACATTTAAGTTAGTCACTATGTAAAATTTAAATAATAATCCTCATGAATGATCCAAAATATTATTGCTTGATTCAATTTAAAATAATGCACATAATAAACATATGTCCAGATGACGTCACAGGAATATTTTACCGAACAAATTTTGAGATAAAACAATTTTTTTTTTATTTCGATAAAGGTGATTATTATAATTATATGAGGTATAAAGGTAAGTGCTGTATATTTAAGGAATAAAATAAAAAAAAGATTTGTTAAAATTTTAAATCCAAGTCCATTCCTATACACGATTCATAGTTTTAGCATAGCACATGTAATAACTGGGGTAATTATCAGCGCGTCGTCAGATGATCCGCGGTTTGACCGAAAGAACAGACATGTAAGCTCTAGAAGTGACCTCGCCTATTACCAAACCCTCTACGTGTCGATATACCATATTCGGTTTAGGGTAAGGTCAAACCTTCTGTCGCAGCCCGGAGCTGTGCTGATGCTGATCCTTGAAGATCGCGTTAGGGAATGGGAACCACAAAGCCTTGTGGGAGGAGCGGGGGCTCTGCGAAAATCACTCCACGCGATACATATGACGTACTATTTATTCTTGTATTAGAAACAATATGGCGTTGATTCATTTGATAAGCTTTACACAAAATCCATTCATAAATAATGATACGTTCTGACGTATTTTCAAGCCTAAATGTATTTTGAATGATTGTGATATGAATCTATACGATTTTAACATACAAATACCTACCTGATGTGATATTAATTTATAATTTTTCATTGAATAAACAATAAAAGTATTACTGTAATAAATAAAAAAAGTGTACATAGAGCAAAGTAAGAGCCATGCAAACGACGCTTCTAGCGAATTCACTTACCACAGACAATTATTGTAGGACCAAATAAAAATTAAAAAATAGTCAAGCAACAGCTAACCTATTGAATGACGCTACATTTTGATCGGTTTTTTTGAAGAAATACTAAAATCTTAAAGGGAGCCCACATTCTGGCCGCAGACTTAGCTTTGGTTGAATAATAAAGCCAAATAGCCTACCAATCAGACATTGGATCCAAATCGGCAAAAAAACCCGATAACAACGTTCACAGTATCGAAGATTGATCAACTTTCAGTGTATTAAACAAAGATTCAACAGCCTACCACGTGCTACCCATTACGGGACTTGGGTCTAACTGAGTAAGCTTTTGGCCAATATGTGGGCCTGCCTTATAAATAATTCAGCATACAAATGTGTGCAGATTTTTTTTAGGTATTTAACGTTATATTATCTTATTATTACACAAAACACTGTAAAATTATTCCATACTGGAAGCCTTTCATTTGACAGATCATTTAAATCAAAAGAACCGAACACAAAAACATCGACGTCTAAGTTTAAGCTGGTGCGTCTAACATCGACCTTTGCCGCGATATAATCGACATGAAAAATTAAAAAAATAAATATACGTATACACTTATGTGCGTTTACACATGTCTCTTACTTCCGTATGGTCAAGTATCTGCGACTTGATCGTCTGAATGGGATATACGCCCATGGAGAGGGCGCGGGGGCCGGGCGAGTGCGAGCCCTATATGCAACATCGACACTAGGTTAAAATACGATGACGATAAAATCGACCATCGATATCGACAACGCACTATTTCAGACATGTTCGTTACCACATCCAAGATCGATTTTCGTATGTCGATTTATCAATTCATAAGTTCATTAGCGAGTCGATTCGTCCACGGGCGATCGATATTCGACTTCGATGGCGAATCGTGTGTAGAGCAATCGAGCCGATCGATTAGATGTGGTAAGAACTGTCAATCGAAGTCAATTAAGTGGTTCTTTTGAATCTATGTACCAAATATAAAGTTCATTTTATTTTAGATTATATTTTCCTACATCAACATCAATAGTTTAGGTTTAATAGCATCCTTATTATACACGCACATGGCAAAACACTAGCGCCCAGCTGGGTTACACACTGTGCCATCGTCTAGTCGAGGCAATAATACCTGCAATAGTTCGAATTATAACACTGTCAATTGCATGGTCATATTAACTTATGAAAGGATCACAGTACTAGGCGCCTACACAATTTAGCCGGTTATACTTACACTAGGCGATTGAAAATTTAAACGGCGAAATTGTGTAAGCGCTTAGTACTGTGATCCTTTACTAGTTAACATGGCTATGTCACTTGACAGTGTTTTAAGTCGAATGATCGCCTCGGCTAGGCAATGGCACAATGCGTGACTCCACTGTGCTTTAGTTAATCGCTGTCGAATCGAAGTCGTACGTACAATTAGTTTGACATGACACATCGAAAATTTTCGTCCCTGTCCGAACATGCCCTTCTATAAACTTAGATCTTATTTTTTCTAAGCTTTGATTTCGGAAATACGAACATCTCCGATATGCTTCATCAAAATTGTTCAAATGTAGACGAACAATTCCCAGAAGAGAAAACCGGATACAAACTTCGTTCAAAACTGTTCAAAACAAGATTAGTCAATATGCGCTATGTTACAATATGCCAGTTTTGTAACGATTGAAATCACGAAATTCTTGCACACGCATGCCAATTCGACAAATGGAAGATTCGAAAGCAATCATAATTATTTTGTTTTAAAAAATTACACGTGAATTTTGTATTAGTAAAAATAACGATGGAATTCTAAAATATGTACGTCTTAGATAAATAAGTACATGCAAAATTAAATGCGATCGGTTCATTAGTTTCTATAACGATAGAAATTACCTCTATGAACTCTAGACTCTAGTATGAACATTGATTACAAAACAACATAAGTTATAGAACAAAAAAAATGCTATTAATTTAATACGAATACACGATTAGAATCAAATGAACATTCAAAGCCAATGGGGATGATATTACCGATACGTTGATCGATTGATAAAATTATGTATATAATTTTCCACAAGTCCATAAAAAAACACATGAATAGAAAACTTGCTAGGTATAAAAAAAAATGAGATCACATTGCGTTACACATGATTTCATACAATCACGGCTACACCGACCAAAAAGAATAAAATTATGGGTGAAAAACTTTGGAAGAAGATTGTTTCGTGAGGGTTAGAAAAAAAAATCTTCAAAAAAGACCAAGTGGCATGGAAGGGGTTTGAAAACGAAACGAATGATCGAGAACGCCCCCCTAGTGGTTCGTTTTAAGGGGGGCATTTGACTAGTTAGTCGGGGTTAGGTCGGCAAACGATGGTTTCTATGTAGATGACTGAAATGCGAAACAAAAAAGCCAAAAGCCACGCCTAAAACCGCCGAGTACGATACCATCTGTTTGCACGTTTCCTCAGACATTCTCTGCGAAAACAAGTAAATAACGTTTTATCGAACGTGTATAGATGGTATAAATGACGGACGAGATTCTGTGCGTCTTGATGACGTGACGTGTGAATGTTAACAACGTTTACGTGTGCACACGGGTTAGATTATCATATAATCCGCTTAACCTTTGCACTCTCACCTTTTCATTAAATTTAAAATTTGTGTTTGCCTGCGTTCTATTCAAACATACAGACAAACAAACAAAAACGTAAATTATTACTTCATTGTGACATCATCGTTTAGAACTGTCACAAATATAGTTGCGTGTCACAAAATTTGCAAAAAAAAATACAACGATATAAATCTATGGATGGAGCGATGTTAATATAATTTAGTAAACCGTTCAGTGATTTCACTTAAATTTCATTACTCATTAGATACCCTGTGGCGGATGTATTATAAACATAGATATGCATCACTACGTTTAGGTCAGTTGTTTGTTACCATAACTAATTATGGGCCAAATTTAATTCAAACAAAAACAAAAAAAGGCAATTGAACGCCAATTATGTGACAATTCGTCACATAACTCTAAAAATTTGCGGACCATGTGCAAAAGGGTATTACTTATTTTTTTAAAGAGTGCAATATCGCATGGTGTACTAGACTGTGACATCAGGGCTTTTAAAATAATGTTAAGCTTCTTTTTTTCAAGAAAGAGACAGAGAAAATATTTTAATTTAAAAGTACCATGCTCTTCAACTGAATACCTACAGTTTTGCTTATAAATTTTTCTGTCGTGTAAAAAGTGGTAAATCAATGCGTGTAAACTGTGTTTTTTTGCATAAATATTTACAATATTCGACAAAATATACCCCATTAAGGTGACATCGCATCTATAAAATGAGATACAAACAACCCACGCCGTATATCGGCCCCGATAGTTTTCTTATTCACAATACATAGTAATAAAAAATTTTATTAGATTTTTTATGAAAGAAAACAAAATTAAATCATAATTAAACAACATCACGAAAGTAATATTGAGATATCTTGAAAATAGTTAAGATATAAGACTTAAAGTTGGGCTTTAAATAAATATTTTCATTCTATGCGGTAGAGTCAGGTGACGTCATCGCCCGTATACTAGACGTGACGTTATAATTACGCGAGTTCATACTCGCTAAACGTGGTGGACTTAAGCTCCAAGCCCCCCTCCTCACCCTGGGGGAGGCCTAAGCCCCTGCAGTGGGGTAAAAATGGGCTGATGATGATGATGATGATGATGATACTCGCTAAAATATGCTAAGCTTAAAATTCTGTTTCTCTGTTATGTATAAACGAATTGAAATTTTATTCCACTGATATAATAGTTTTGGTCTAGGTACTTCGGTTAAATGTTACAACATTTCTACATAGTGTAAAATAAAGTTACTTTCCGCGTCTGTCTGTATATCCGCTAACTCCTTTTAAACCATGCAACGTATTTTGATACGGTTTTCACAGTCATTTAGAGAATTTCTTCCGGAATATTTATACGAATAATACACTAGCTTTCCAGCATCGCCTGTGTAATTGTAAGTTTTGCAATATTTGTAACATTTTAACAGCCACTTTGTTTGACAAGAATAATGGAATTAAAAACGGGTCAAGAACGGAAAAGATAAAATATTTGTGTGACGGAAACGAAAACGGGAAAAGAAAGAATGGGACTAAGATAATAGACTGAGATAAAAAAGTGATTCTTAATGGAAACGGGACGAGGCCAGGGATAGGAACAGAAACGATAAAATACTTGTATGTTGGGAACGAAATCGAGAAAAGGAAGAACGGGGGAACGGGGATGAATAATAAGACTGAGATAAAAAAGTAAATGCTATTAGAAACGAATACCGCGCAATCGAAGCTGCGGGCGGGTCGCTAGTAATATATAATCATCATCACGAAATTTCTCCATTCTTAGATTTATATCGTTGATTTAAATACATTATAATTTGTAAAAGTTTTCAATACGTAAAAGAATCTTTTGGGCATGTTTAAAAAAAAAAAACAAACAAATTACCTCTCTAATGGTCAGCGTGTGAGACATCATCTGTATGTTGACTTGAGACTGGCTCGTGGGCAGGTTGTCCGAAGACCGTGACCTCACCATCTTCGGATTTGTGAACACTTGTTTGGACTTCAGCGTCATCTCGGTCTTGATGAATATGCGTGATATGTACTGTGAACTGTTCAAATGGAATACGGTCATTACACTACCCCACATTTTGGAATTCTGTTTTTAACTCTAGGATGGTGCAAGATGTAGTAGTTCCGCTACCATGTCCGAATATACTTACCTATAAAGATATTTAGACTTTTCTACCATTGTATTATAGTAAACAAAAATGACCACTATAATCTGTGACCATAACGAAAAGACACAGTCCAAATCAAGTGATAATAATCCATACAAAGGAATTGGTTATTCGATTGGTTTTATTTAAGCCGGACAATGTGCGGACATAACTAGTCCCAAGTTTTTAAAAGCATGGACGAGTATACGAGTATTAAGGGGGTAATCGACCAACGAGCTTAACTACGGTTTTGTGACTAATCGGAATAGATGTAGGAATAATTATAATAGTAAGATTATTATGTATTATTCCAACTTCTATGCTGATAAGTCATGAAATTGTAACAGTAAAGCTCGTTGGTCGATCACCTGCTTTACAGACGAGTCATTTTTAGGGTTCCGAAGTAACTAAGAAAGAAACATTTTAAAATTCAATACACTACAGGGCTAATTTTTGTTTTGTTGTTGTTGGTATTGTTGTTCTTGTATTGTTATTGTATTACCAACATTGTTGACCTTTTTTACTTTCATCAGTTATACGATTATCCAATAATTAAATATTTACGTAATTCGTATTTTTTTTAAGGTTTTGTGTAGGTATACGTTTCTGTTACGTATGGATGTAGTGTTTCTTATCTTTTATTTATTATGCATGAAGCGGTCGGATACGCTCTGGCGATCAAACTGAAAGTCTCGATACGGCCTTACTTTCCAATGCAGAAAAGTTTATTTGGGTTTAATTTATTTAAACTATGTTTTGTCTCTATCTTTCAAATCTACGTGATACGATGAACATAATGACAAAGCCTTTTAACTAAACTAGGTCTAAATCAAACTTTTATGAACAGGAGAGTTTGAGGACGTGTTGGTCCGTTCACATGCGGGTTCTGTTCCCGGCGGGGACAAATATTTGTGGGCATGAACATGTCTATTTGTTCCGCGTCTGGATGTAAAAGTATCTATACAACGTTCTCCCGAGGTACCCGAGGGATTTTGCCTAACGATTCCAGAGATAAAGATAAAAAAAATGTAAATAACTTTTTATTCAATCTTGCATTTTTTTTAATATATTGGGTATATTGGGCTGCATTTCGTAGTGTACTAATGGCTGGTCGAAGAAACGAGCGGATTGCGGGATGAGCTAAGCGGCTGCGTGCACGTTTCCATTACGTCTTATGATTAATTGAACGAGTGATAACAAATAAAAAAATTATAACAATGATTTTTTTTTAAATTGTCAGTGATACCTAAAAACATTTAAGAATTATAATTAATTACTTGTTATTTTATATTCCGGTTATTTGTAATTTTTGAAGTGAAATCAAAACTATTTATCTGAGAATCGTGTTTAATTGTTTATTTAAGTAATATGTCTTATCATTGATTCGCTTTATACAACGCAGATTTTTCAACTTACGTGCCGTACCGTACGATACCGTGTAAACTCGTGGTTCCTTGCTCGCTAGCTGCACAAACCGACAACATTGTTTATTAGGCTTCACTGTACGACGAAATGTATACATTCTAAGATTTATATTTTCTTTCATATCTCAAACAACGAGCAACAGACAAAAAAATTATTAAAATATATTGTTCCTGACATTGATTGGAAGGTTCTGTTAAAATCCCTCGGGTACTTCCGTAGCACGTATAGTACTATAATACAAGCATAAGATTGCTTAGCGTGGGATGTCCCAAACAATATTATTATTATTATACTCCGCCGCCGACCACAAGCGAATTTGTAAACGAATAATAAACTAAAAACATGACTTACCTCAACGCCCTTATACTGAACGCGGTCCTTAACAATTTGGTCGGTGATGCGGGCATCCCCTTGCAGAATCGGTCTATAGCATGATCGACGCCGTTCTTGACAGCCTCCTTGTACCAGTCTGTACTTTGGTTTGTCGAATGTTTGTGGAATATAATGAGAATCGCCAACGCCACTCTGTAGAAAACCTAGACAATGCAAACATTTTTATCCGCGTTCCTTTTACATTCCCATTACCAAAATCACACTACAGAGTACCTACAGACGCCTGCACCCAAATCTTTACAATTAGTATTTTGATTATTATATTTTGGTTAAGGTTTAATGGGGTGCTATCCTAACGCCGTTTGTATGGAAATTTGTCACTACACAATCCTTTTAGAGATCGATCTCCCAGATATTATTATTATGTTAAGATCATTTTAAGCCAGTGATAATTAACAAACTAAAACTACATAAAACTAAATAAAGACCAAGTAGACAATTTACCATACCTAAATTTTTGAACTAAAGTCCGTATTTTTTTTTTGAAAGCATAGTCTATTTTAAGAAACTAATTTGACAATTTTTGTTTTTAGGTTGGTAGTTACGTAGATATGTTGAAAATTCTTATAGTGTGACGTCACCGGGGAGAATGGAATCATGAGTTTTAGCCATTGCCGTTGCATATTTATAAAAACAATGTCAGTCTCAAAACTGTCAATGATAATAGTGTTATTATTTTTATAACTATGCAATGGCAATGACTAAACTCGTAATTCCACCCGGTGACGTCTCGCTATAAGAATTTTCATTATATCTACGTAACGGACGGACGTTCAAAAATTTGGGAATGGTCAATACAGAGCGACTCAGTACACGCGTTAGATGAAGTCATCTAAATTCAAGATACTTTGTTGAATGATATATAAGACGACCGCATAGCCTAGTGGGCAGCGACCCTGCCTGCGAAGATGGAGGTCCCGGGTTCGAATTCCAGGTCGTGTCAGTATTTATATGATGAATCATGACCGTGATCATGAATATGATGACCGGGTCTTGGTTGTTATATGTATGTGGTGTCTTCGCTTGGTACCCAAAACACAAGCTAATGCTTAGTTTGGGGCCTATACGTTGTTGTGATATATGCGTTATTAAAAAAAAAAAAAAAAGAAAAATATATAATATAATACTTATAATGATACATGTTTATACACATATTCAGCTATTCTTAAGATGGTGCATTATCGATTGTTAATCGCTTATATAGCCAAACCTCACCTTGGTCCCTTCATGGAAGAAACAGTCAAGCACTCTAACCAGATGTGGAAAAGGCAGCGAGGCTAGTATCCACCACTGCCAGTCGGCGTAGATCCTTTCAGGACCTATGGCTCCCGACAGCCGCGTGAGATGCTGAGCGGCCGACTTCTGCAAACAACCGCCGCCATTGTAGGTAGCCGACGTGCGGCAAGGTGTAAAAAGGCTACTTAAAGTCGCTGACTACTTAAGTCGCTGACAACAGCCGACAACCTTGAGTAATTGACTAGCAGCGCGCTTCGCTAACTAATGTTGATTTGGATACGAGCGAAAACGGTGCAAATATTCACTTCTTAGCGCACCACTGATTCAACTTGGAAAAATACAAAAAAAAATTTATAGAGTAAAATCTAGGTACGCAATAAAAAATATAAATAGGGATTTTTTTAAATGTATAACATTTAAATTCTCTTAATTTCAGCACACGTATTCTTAAAATCTTGGTAAAAAATGTTAAACAAAAAAAAAAATACAATCAATACTAGCATATATTTTTATCGCGTCAATAAATAAATATGGATTTCGTAATTTTTATTTTATTAAATTCAAACCGCTAAATTTGCAGTTATCAGCGTCTTAAAATCTGCTCTAACCAACCATGGCTGAGCCAAAAGATAATAACAAAATATTAATATAACAAAATGATCCCTTATGCGTTCCGTTTCTGTGTTGAGGTACGGTTTTTTTTAAACCAAGATATATAGAAAAATAATTTTAAAAAAACACTCACGGGATTTCTTTTAATTCTATTACAATAAGTGTTCATTTTTAATTAATGAAACATTTAAATGTTTACGTGTCGATTAGCATTACGTAACTCGGCATACCTAGATAAATTATATGGAAATGAAGAGTGAGGCATGACACTATCACTCTCGTTAATCTCGTTAATTAAATAAAATTAATAAGCACCTGTTGCCGATATAAATACGTTACTCGTAATAACGGAAAAATAACGAATAAAATAAAGAATACTTTTGTTGATAAAATAACATTGACATGGAAACATAGATTTTAGATGTACTGATTTCGTCGATCGGTTTCGATTTAGTTTGAAGTAGTTTTTATTAGTTCTCGACCGATCGAACCGTTTTTACTGATTTATACTACGAGCCGATGGCACAAAGTAACGGTTACCGAGAATAAAAGGTTTCAATTTTTAATCACTTATTTTATTTATTTATTTTTGAACTGATTAGATCGGTAAGCTCTACACGCTTCATAAGTTTTGACTACGTTTAGCCAACCACCAGATAAATACATCGTTCTATACCAATGGATATTGATAATGAGAAGATTTTAATTTATATTACTATTTAGTATGGGATTTTTTTATACTGGCTTTACGAACTAGTGCAGAGTTACCATGCATGGTAAAATTTATCTATCAAGTTTAGTAGCGCACCTGACCATACAGATCGAGCAAAACTTTATGGCCGATCCAAACATAGCATCGTGTAACGCAATAGCAAATTTCAGGTATCAGCCGGTGTGAGCGGGGGTGTTATACTGCCGTAAATTCGCATTCGTCTCGTGTTAAGAGCGGACATAAAGTTTTGCTCGATCTGTAGATGTCGCTATAGCAAACAAATGAACTAAACATCTATTTTTTGAACAATAAAAATGACGGGGGGGCATGTAAATCGGTAACAGCATCGCATTTTTAACGTAAAAAGGTTTTCAAAAACGCGTCCATACTTAAGTCACATGCATACCTACTCATGATTCAAAGTTGGTTGGTTGAAAATAGTGTCTTATACCTGTTAGTGCATTTACGGAATAGTAGGTACACGTATGTCATCGAGCGGGGGAAGGAAGTTCAAAGAAAAGCCTCGAAATACAGTCCTTACCACCAAACAATTAGTCATAACTCCGCTACGGAAAGGGTTAGAGACGATATTTATGCGTCGTTGTGTAGATATTGAGGTGCTCTAAAAAGTTGAGTGGAAAAAAAACTACAAACGTTTCTCTCAAATTATACTTGGGACTAAGAAAAACGTTTTCGTAGTCCCAAGTATAATTTTTTTCATTCCGATTTTTTTTATGCTATCTCATGCATCTCTATAAGATTAGAATTATGATTTATAATTTTCACCTGATATGCAACAAGTATTCAATTTTAGCCCGTGTAAACGCATAACAATGTAATTCAACACTATTTACGAGTTACGGAAAAAATATATCAACAAGTAACCATAGATAGTTTTGGAACCCTAGAGTCACAAGTTTCTCTGTGTCACGCGATATCATTACCAAAAGGCAGTATATCAAATTGTGTACGATGATAAAAATACGTTATGCTTTTAGATAGGTATGAAATGGTATAATGGTCATATCATGGATGTTCATAGAGATACCGCGTTGTGACATCAATATTCGCTGTGACGTACAATTTCTTCTTCTTCTTCTTAGTTAATGGCGTTCTCTGCATATAAAGCAATTTCGCCAGAGTGGAGTATTCTGTTCGTATTTTTAATAAAAAAAAGACAAGAATAGGCAGCGTAGTACGGTTAATATGCAGCTTTTTCAAAATATCGCAGAAACGACGACGTTCCACGTGCGCCATTTTGAAAAAAACTCGACGTACAATTTTCAGTAAATTAAATGTGAAATTCATATGGGCAAAAAAAAATAAAAATTCTTAAATTAAATTTCAGAATGTCAATGAACAATGACAATGACGTATGGTGTGTCTAATTTATAAGTCTACCATTTTGAGCACGTTTTCGATCGTTTCAAACTATGAGACGCTCCATCTTGATTACTGCTATCTAAGGGTAATATCTATAATAAAAAAGAAAGTTGTCGAAACAGTTTTGTAAAGTTCGCGTGCCCGTATTATGATTCTCGTTAATTTCGTCGGCAAATATACTATAGACACAAGAACCGTTAGTCATATTCGTAAGAAATAGCAATATGTACTTCCCTTTCCCTAAGTTATACAGATCTTTAATAGTTTACTTTTCATTGTAAAACTGTGTTGTTGTTAAACAAACTAAATATTTATATTTATCTGAAGTTCATAGATACCAGAAATATCAAGATACTGCGTCTTATAGTTCAAAAAGGTCAAAATTCTGAGTCAAATACATACATAGTTTGTTATTATCAAGCAATGGACTCGGACAAAAAATTTTGAAAAGTCATTTATATATACATATTTTTCCGAAAATATAGACTTCTATCTATACTTTTCATTCATTATAATAAAAAAAGTCTAAAAAATTTTCAGTAATAAAGTTTCTAAAATTTGTCTATTAAACTATCCCTGTGACGTTACCTGGGTGGATGTTTATTATTTGCTTTATCTAAAGCGAAATAAGGTCTTAATAGGATGATCGATTCATGAGGATTACAATTTAATTTGAAATAAGTAACTAACGTAAATATTCTATATTTACTTTTTTTCTTTTTACTACGGAAAGCAGCGAAATAAAGTCAACTGTCCAGATGATGTCACAAGAACAGTTTTAACGACAAAAGAATTTTCATAAATATCCGACAAGTTCGTAAAAAAATAAATAAATAAACAGATTGCTCTAGAACCTTATTTATTCCTTTAAATTTTAAGAACCATCAGCGCAACTTTATAGGTCCAAGCCCATTGATTGACAAGTGCAGAGGTTAGTTTTGTTGAAAGTTTTAAAAACGGTGCCCTGAGAAAACTGTTCATCATGAGTCGAGCGATGGATGACCCCCATAATAAAAAACGAGGAATATGAAGAAGAAAAAATATGCGTCAGCGTAAATTATGGTTCCTGTAACGTAATTATTATGACGTGTACTTTTTCTTCTTCGGTTTCCTCGTATTTATGACGATCTCGATCATCAATCGCTATACTGATAGTGAATCCATCATAATAAAATATGAATTCTCTATAGTACTTTTCTCAGTGTGCTCTCCTTTCCGGGACACAATTAATTAACATTTGGTCAGATGTTTTCACCTATGCCTTTACAGTAAATAGGTAAAATTATAAAGGCAAAAACTGCCTCGTTACGACTTACGGCATATTTCTTGGCAATTTGCATTACTGTCTTCCATGTGACTTCGTTCAGGAGTTTAGTTTGAGTTATGAACATTTTGTCTTTCGAAGCGACCAAACTTGCCATGCAGTGGTAGCATTCTTCCTCTGTAACAAAAAAAAAAACACATGTGTGTAAACATCCATAATATAAGCTATGGGAATTATTAAATATTTTGAAACATGGTCCATAAAATTTTGTATCAATACGAATAGACGTACTTGTTCAATAGAAAAAAAAATGAAAGTTTTTGGAGACGTAGTAGCAGCAGCGATATAAAAAGAAAGCGAAAAATATCAATTGTGACGACACTACTACATGCAGCGGTCGACACACATACATACAAACAAGTACAATATGTAGAACATCATTGTTATAATTAGTAGTAGTGACGTAATCGATTTTAAATTTTAACAATCGACTATTCCTTCAAATTCCTTTTATTACAAATATAATCAAAATGTAAGGTGAACATTTTTGGTCAATGCCCATTGAAGACAGTCGAAAATTATCAAAAAGTTCCGACGATTACTGGTGAAAGCTCTTTGTTTTAAAATTAAAGTATGTAAAATAACATATAAAGAAATTGACGTATATTAAAATGTCGCTACGACTTTTAATAAACAATTGCGGAGTAAATTTATTGTAAATTATACTTTAACGATAAAAACTGATAAAACGAAACGAAAGAACGGAAATTTTTACAAAAAATCAGAAGTGTTTCTACCAAAAAAGTATGAATTGATTGAAAGTCCTCTTCTGCGTTTACCGTCTAACCACTCATACTCTAGCTAGCTAGTGCAAGTAGTTTTAATCCGAGTTTCAGTGCGCAAAGTTCCCCGCGCGCCGGTCTGCACCCCCGTGAAATCCCCGCGCGCCAGTCTTCAACCCCGCAAAATTGCGTAGTGTCACTTCGATAGTGTGAATTGACATTTATGACTCTATTAAAACCAAACGCTGTTGTCAATCACTATATAGTTTCTCTCTTAGCCTAAACAAAGCCTAACTATGCAAAAGCGCGCGCTTCACTAAAATGCTTATGACATCTGTTGGCGAAAGCAAAAGTCGTATAAAACCAGTTGTCATAGCAGCGATAGTAGCATTAATACAGCAGCCGCATGCAAACCGTTCCCTCGAACCGTATGCCATGGGTCGTCGGAACTGTCTGACAATAGATCCAATTAGCTCTCCTGCTATCCAATGAGCTAACGCGTTCACAATCCCAGAGCGTTATCAACTCGCACACAATCAGACAAATCTTCCCACGAGGTCCTATCATCCGATTTAGAGCTATTTGCAAACTATTATTATTCAAGCTAGTATATACAAACAGATAATTTGAAGTAAATTATTCTTATACTATTTCTTAATGTGGGATCTAGTTAAATATGTTAAAAATTAAATGACTTCTGATTGTTCCAAAATCACGCATCGGAACTAATTTTCGTAGGGAAAGCGATAATATATGTTTTTTTTTATGTATTTACATGTGCGAAACAAAAAATATTAAAAATAAAATAGATGTAAAATCTAAAATGGCGCTCCTCATTTGGAAGTAAAAAAAAATAACTAATACTTACAACTTTAGCCTTAAAAATAATGGCAAAAGAACTACGGCGAGAATCTTTGGTTTTTTATTTGTTTAATTTTATTATAAAACTACAAAAATGTAAATGGTGGTTTTCGAAAAGATTCCTCTAATGAACAATATCTATTCTAAATCGACTAAAAAAGAATTAGGCGTTTAATAGTGTCTTTCGAAAATTATCAGGCTTCGGACATTTAAAAACGAAAAAATTTAAAAATTAATACATAGATTAACCGACGTAAAAATGATTCTAAAGTAATCATCGATAATTTGTCTGTGACATGGTTTACGATTTATTTTATTTTCGTGTACCAAAAAGTGTCTAAGAATAATCGAATGTGAAGAATTTAGGCGTGTTTTTACGTACTGTGTCTGTTCTATGTAAAATCTTGTATAAATTATAGAAGACGGGTTCAGAATATTACATGTATTTAATTAATAGATAATACTTTACATATTTGTTTATATACCCATTGAACAAAGAGTAAATAAATTTGACAGCAGCGTTTGGTTTTAATAGAGTCAGAAATGCCGCTTCACAGTACCGAAACTGTCATACGCAATTTCACGGGGATGAAGCCTGGCGCGCGGGGACCTCGCCGACTGAAACTCGTCATCTCGCCAAACTGGTTCACCAGCTAGCTAGAGTAGGAGTGGTCAGACGAAAAGCGCAGAAGAGGGCTTCTAGTCAATTCCCACTTTTATGCCATAGAATATCTAATAAATAACACAAAAATTTTAATATCACTTATTTTTATTCAGATAACGCATAAATAATATTATGCAGATAAAGCATATCTCACATAAACATTGATATTAATTTTGAAATCACGGACAGACACTTCAATTTTATTTATATGCATATCTATAGTATAGATTGCAGAATGCAGTTAATATGTTATTGTTTGGATTCGATGTCATTTGGAGATAGTCTCACGAGATGCATTATATCTATCTATGCACGAATTTAAACGCTGGATGAATTGTGATTGCCTCGTCACTTCCTTATTGCGATTGTCTGAAACTGACTGTATTGACAGCTTCGCATTGCATCGAACTGCACTACCTAGATGCGTCGGATAAAACAAAATTTTGTCAAATATTGGAAAAAAACTTAATTTATCATAAACTTTTTTTTATCACTAAGCTCCAAACCGAAACATGAAAACGATAAATTAACTCAGTAGTTTATGCCAATTTATTTATTTTATAAATAAGTAAATACCACGTGAAAATGTCGTCGTTGTAAAAACTCAGTTCAGCTTAATGAAATACGAAAATTGATTATGTGCGGATAGGAATCTAAAAGCTTTCAGAACGCCGCACCGCCGCCAGCCGTCGAGTTGTAATAAGATTATTGGATCCCGTGGCGCTCAAAAGCAGAACTCAATACATGGACGCTAAATGGGTTCCACCACAAAAAGGCATTTTAATTTAAGCTTACTAGAGTCCGCGTTTCATTGGTATAAATAGAACATAAAGAAGCTACGATTAAATGTTATGTTGTTTTAATATCAATAAAATGAAAAAAAAAACATGCAGTTTTGTAATCTATTTCATAATTTCAATTTAATGTATAGCAAGGATGTCATGAATCGATCAAAACATTATGATCTCATGTATATTAGACTTAGATAAAGCAAACATCTGTCTACATGACAGTACAGGTATATTTATTAATGAAATTTTAAAAAAATTGGTACTGAAAAAATTATATATTATTTCGTTTTGAAAGACAGTTATAGATTGGTCTATATTTTCAGGAAAAATATGAAAATTATATTTTAAAAATTTTAATCCAAGCCCATTACTCGAAACGAAACAGTGTCAAGAAAAAATATTCTTCTTTTTAGAAGGTATCTTTCTCTCTGTGCTCTAGATCATATTGTGCAGTCTAGATCATATTGTCACGATATAGACAATGTAAAAAACAAATTAAAGCAAAGACGGTCTTCCAAAGAACAAAGACAACTATGTCGTAAGATTGTCTTGTGGAAGACACATAAAAATATTTTTAATAAATCAATATCATCAGGTCAGTGCTCTAGATCGAAAGCATCGAGGTCGTGGAAAATATATTTTATTCATCGAGACTACATAATGATCTCTATGTGAACGTTCACCTAATCGACAATACACTGCTGATCTATTATTCGGCAGATCACAAACGATTTTGTTTACTACTATCTACTGTACGTATTATAACCTAAAGTTATTGTCTTGAATCGTATGTGTTTTTAAATTCAAAGTGTATTTTGTCTAAAAAGTAGGTAAGTGATTAAACGTGTAACGGATTTTCCAGGGAAATATTTTGACAGTTTTAGAAACCATAATGTTTTGCGAAATCGAACGAAGTCACAGAATTAGAGGCTAACTTTTTAGAACAAATCGATTTATGTATTTGCTACATTGTATATTTTATTGAACCTTGAATGTTCTAATAAACGCTTTTATTATTATTATTAACAGGTTGAGCGCCAACCGTCACATGTATGTGTTATACGGTTCTCGCTAGGGACCGCACGTCACAAGTGTGCTTCGTTCGTATATTGAATTCATATTGAAATAAATTCTGATGGTTTCCTGCAAGCAAATTTTAAATTGTACCTTGGTTTCGGCGAACTTCTCAGCTTTCTTGGGGTATTTTTGGTTTCGGTCAATCGGTTAATCGGATAAGTGAACAAAATAGACTTTAATAACAATGATAAAAACTCGTGAACGTACCATCATTTACACGTTAATGTATTGCATTTATTGTTCTATCTGTAATTTTAGGCTACCTTTATCGTTTGTGCGCCATTGAAATTTCATACCTACATTTATTTTTAGACTTCAATAGCTTTTTAGGTTATGGACTATTTCTAAAACGACTGCGTCCTTGGTACACGCCTATAAAAAATCTCGCCCTTTGATCCCGCTTCGAATGTATGACGGATTGTAACAAAGGTGCGTCAATAGAGAAGACGTGAAGCCCACGTGTATGGTATTTGACACTAATTGGGGCCCCTCAGTTTTTTTTATTATAGCTGCTGTTGTTTTCTTTTGTCCTGGTACCTATTGGTACCTGGGCTTATTGAGGCAACGGACTACTCCAATTTCTAAGTTTTTATTAGAAATATTTACTTCAAAAAATATCTACTGTTGCTCAAGCGAATTTAAAAATGATACACTATTTTAGCCATTAGTTATATTATTTGACTATTTGACAGTTTATTTTTTTTAGTTTAACTAGAATTATTAACTTATTTTTATATTAGTTAAATTCATATATAATAAACAAATCAATAAAATATACGTTTATTGTATTAAACAATAAATTAACATACTATTTTATAAACATTAAGACTTAAACGGTTGTCACAGGGTGGATGATTTTTGTTGAACAACTCGTTGAGATAATTAACGGTGTACAAACGACTGTTCTGTGTCTGTAATGGCATATATTTACTTAAATTCATACTCTCATTCTATATATTTACTAGCTTCGGCTTCCTTAGGCTTTGCTAGCGTAGTTGTCAACCTGTTTTGCGAAGATGTTGTTACGTAGTTTGTGAATCTTCTCACTTCCTTAATTTTTTTCTCATTACTTCGCTTCAAAATAATATATGTCTACATGTGCAAATTTCAACGAAGTCGGTTTTACGGTTTTCGAATCATAGGTATAAACGGGAAAAGTGACGAAAACAACCAGAAATGTGTTTTCTGAGTTTGAGAATCACAAAATTATTTTATTGTCATATACTTCCCCCACGACGTGTTTCATACAATTTACGCTGAGTTGCGGGATAAGCTCAACTGTCCAGATGACGTCACATGTACAATTTCAATGTCAGATGAGTTTTCATAAATACCTCATCAATTCACACAAAAAAATAGATTTTTTGAGATGTTGTTATATAACCTTATTCTTTCCAATTTTAATAACTGGACGTTGTTACGCAAAAATGATCCAACCCACAAACGCTCATAAACTGAGATAATTCATCCAAACTAATCCGAAAGCATTATATTTTATTATGCAAAAATGTTCCATCTGGTTTTCATACAAAAAATGACGGTTTTGTATACTTCTATCCAACCCACATTTCGTATTTGGCAGTAACACAAAACGCAAAACTAATCCAAGATGTTAGGATCATTATTACAATATTTACAATTTCAATTCGCCATAGTTATATTTTAATGTAATCATGATTCAAGCTGCTTGGAACATTTTTGCTTATTTAGGTCATGAATGAACTTCATAACAAAGGAATTAGCATATTTGATCCAAACGGACTGGATCGTTTTTGCTTATTTGGACTAAGAAAAATAGTATAATACAAATATATTTATCTAGAAGGTTTTGGGGCTACTCCAGATTTCATTATTGAACAGGATGATGAGCTTGATCTTGTAATCATGGAAGAGAACTCTGAACCTAAAAATGATAAATTTTTCCAATAGTGAATCATTACATTTAATTTTAGGCATACCATTGTAGTAACTATGTTCTGAGAGTAGTAAAAAGTGATTTTTTGTTTAAATAAAAAGGAATGAAACACTATTGCGTTTTATTTTATGTAACATAGTAAATTTGCGAAAATGATCCAATCCAATATTTTTTTGAAAATCTGTTGAATTAGATGTTTCATTTTCAATAACTTTATAAAAATAAAATGTTTTTTATGTATTTGTTCAGTTGCATTAAAGTATATTTTTGTTTGAATTACTGTAATTTTTTTATCATTCATTTTACTTTAGGCGCCGATTTCTCATTAAGCTAATTTTCAGGATTGGATCATTTTTGCGTAACAACGTCCAACTATCAGTGCAACTTTAAAATATTGATCCAACCCATCATCGTTTTCATCCAACAAAAATATGTTGAACTAATAATTTACACACAGAGAATTTAACTAAAAAAAACTCTATTCAACGTAATAATTAAAATTTTAAAGAACACAGCATGTATACCGTGTAAACTACTTAATATCAGATTACTTAGTATAGCAATGACGTGGCCAATAGTTTACATAACAGCCGCCAACCATCGCGTCGACGGCGGGCGTTAAAATTTTACTACGCCACACATTGGGGCCAACCGATCCAAATCATCTCAAAAATCGATAATATCAAAACTAATCAATATTTTTCAATGAAATTGAGAATGGGAGTTGATGAATAGATCCACTATTATATTTCATACCGTGTTTCATAATCACCCGTCTCCAAAAGACGCTGTAAACTATCAATTTCCGTAATTTAAAAAAATAATAATTTAGTTGTTAAGTTTTTACAACTAATTAATGAACACATTTTTTACAATTAGTGAAATGTAATGTAGTGCATGAACATGTCTATTTGTTCCGTGTCTGGGTGTAAAATATCTTATATATTATTAAAAAATGGATATTTAAGTATGTATATCAGTTGTCATAATACGCTTAAGCTTAGCATAAGCTTTGCTTAGTTTGGGACTAAATGGCGCTGCGTGGGATGTCCCAGGTATTACTATTATTACAATTATTCATAATAGTCCACGAGCTTATGACGCGATACTTATTTGCAGAAACGCTTTGGCTTCGTCTTCTAATTCCGTTACTTTTATTATTTTAGAAAAACTTTTATCCTAGTTCTCGCACCCGGATAACATATTGGTTTTTTTTTGAGATGTTTGTAAGATGGAAACACTTTACAATTTTTACAGTCTAAAATATTTTTCAGTGTTTGCTAACCGTCTCTAGACATATTTAAATCCATATACATAACACGGCTTCATTTTCCGAAAAATTTAAGATGCTTTGCCCGCTATTGTCCAGCCAAGTCAGTAAACTATTTTGTAATTCAATGGTCAAATACCTCAGAATACAGAACAAACCAGAAACCGCCTGTGAGCATGAAACTGAAGAAACAAAAATTACTCTTAAATAGAGTGGTTTCACTTTATTGCGATTAGTCACTCCGTTGCACTTACCGCGTTATAATGTACAGCACAAGTGTCAATTTTAATTTTAAAATGTTGTTTTGTGTCGTTTCTACATGCAAAAATGCTGCTGGGCTTACGAAGAAATCGGATGGGATCACATTTCACCTGTAAGTAACGTATTCAAAAGTGGATTTATTTAATTAATGAATTTGTTTTACATATTGTGATTGACTTAAAAAATGGCGCGTTCATTTTGTGAGTGTTGCCAGTTCCATCGAAAATTTTATCTACTTTTTATTTAATACCTGTTTAGAATACTCTATTGTTTGAGTAATAAAGCACCTGTGTGAACAACAAAGAACAAAGAAAATTAAATTGGATGAAAGTCATACAAAGAACGGCTAGATAAGTTTTTGAGACCATCAGAGCGGAACGTAATTTGTTCAA
This sequence comes from Luffia ferchaultella, assembly GCA_949709985.1. Taxonomy (NCBI): domain Eukaryota; kingdom Metazoa; phylum Arthropoda; class Insecta; order Lepidoptera; family Psychidae; genus Luffia; species Luffia ferchaultella. The sequence goes on along the minus strand of OX453241.1, from coordinate 25,480,960 downwards.
TTCACTTTGACGAGCTATATTTTTGTGACAAAAAATGTGGTTTAAAAAAACTAAAGAAATCAGCTATTCCGATTAAGGTAGAATTAGTCAAGATATATTAGTTAAATATTATTCATATTGCACTTTTCCTGTTCATTATGTAGGTCATAATTATATTATGAAATAATCCAATTTTATTCCATTCCATCATCCCATTAATACCCCACTACAGGGGCTTAGACCTCCCCTCGGGATGAGGAGGCTTGGAGCTTAATCCACCACGCTGCTCCAATGCGGGTTGATGGCGGGTAGGTGGTTGGTGGGTAATCCAATACCTTACTGATAAATGCGGAATTCATTCACAACTGGAACTGACTGACTGGAAATTCGGTAGCTATTATACCAAAAATTTTATTTTTTCCTAGAAAATACAATGGATATATCTTAATGAATACTTTGTATACGTGTTAATGAATCTTCTATGCATTCCGATTACAATGAAATTTTGGTGAATGAAATAATATATGAGTTATCTAATATTGGCATGCTATTTCGGTATTTGGTCTTGACATCACAATTGTCTGAGTCACATATAGTAACATCTGGACCTTCGACTACGGAAAAAGTGCGTACATACCTACTTATAATTTTTATGTTTAATTGATTACATTTGATTTTCAGTTTTTGATTAAGCAATTTGTTTTTTTATTTTATGATAGACTTAAAGTTTTTCATTTCAGGATACACAGCCACAATCGCCTACACGATCAAACTCAGAAATTAGTGATGTATATATTTCTGATTTGGATTTTCTATGTGATACAACGAGAAAGCTACTCAATAACGATCTATAATAGTGAAAATGGTGGTAGCATTGCAAAATTATTGTCTTAAAATCTCCTCAGCTTCATGATTTGTCAAAATATATCGTAGGTTATTATCGGGAACTGTTGCTTATTACTTGTCGAAATCAATAAAATATTCCTTTTGTGTAGAAGCAATTGGCCTCAGATGTGCTATGGATTCACAAGCTTATTGGTTTGAAAAATAATGGACTTTATTTCTCTTCCCAAAATTTTAATTACATAAATATCGTATTTGTGAAGCACATGTCTGAAAAATTTCAAATGAAGATTTTGTTATAAGTTCAAATATCAAACGATTAGCAATCGTTCTTTCAATTTTCAAGAAATTCATTGAAAAAAATAATATATTCCTTGTAAATGATGACCACATAAATGTTGAAAGTCATAGAAACGGCGGTTATTGAAAAAGATTTAGATATAAGATTAGGTACCTACATTATTTATCTAAACGTAAAATTCTGCAAATCAGTTCAAATTCTAAAAGAAAATATTATAAAAAGCTTACTCAACAAAAGGGTACCTAATAAAAACTTTACTTGCCTTACCTTACCTTTAAACAGTTACTTTATTGAAGCCGGGTTTTATTTATTGTAATAGGTATAAAAAATAAATGTTTATTTCCTTTAGGTATTTAACTAAAATGGTATGTATGCATTTCAAGTTGTAGTGAGTAACTTTCTATTAAATGAAGAACACTTATGTCAGAAGGTCATGCTACTTCCTTTCTATAATTATACTCGTAGTGTACCAAAAAACTCATTGAACTCAAGTAAACACCTGGCGCCTGAAGGAAATTCGAAAGTTGTGAGTTTTGACCTAGTACCTGGTATAGTTAAAACTTACTATGAATGAACAAGTACGCGGCGACCGTGCGACTGCCCCGCAAGAAATAACTTGTGTTATATAAACGCGGCCTAAATATACCTATCTGTTAATATTTTTATTAAACATCTTTTTTCTGATTTTATATGATTATCCCAAAAACAGTAGGAAACCTCTCCCGAGCTAGCAACATTACACGGGCGGGAAGTGGGGCAGGTGCGGGACGTACGTAATGTTTTTGGACACAGTGCGGTATGTGTAATCATAATTGAGCGCGCCTTCTGGTTTGTTCTCTATTCTGAGACTTTTTCGATATTTGCTTGACTTCTTTCACCAGTTAGTAAGAAAAGCTAATTTTAATCTACCCTGGAATCTCTCAATAAGTTTTGTAGCTTTCCTTTTTTTGTAGATTCAGAAGTTGCCTCGTAGTCCTTGCAAGGTTTGCCCTTTTAAGACCTAGAAGAAGAAGACGTCTCTGATGTAGACCCTTCTGTATTATCGAAATCGATAGCAAATTTTTGCTTTATAGAGCGGCAAAGAAGTTTTCTGTGTGTTGGCTTTCAAGTAACTAAAATGAAATCATCATTAAAAAAGATTTCGGTCAATTGTGAAATATTTTTTTTGGTCATAATAGTAATGGGTCAGTGCTAAGGTAGTACAATCGAAAAAATCAAACATATAAAAGTATATTCTCATGAAATCATTCCTTACTCTTATCGCATTACGTAGTTTTAGTAACGTATCACAGACATGGGAAAAACTTACCATAGATAAGGGAAAATAAACAATTATCGTATCAAACGTACTCTTCAAGTAAATTGTTTAATTCAAAGTTTTTTTTTTATAAAAACTCTCCTATAAGTCACTAAATTTTAAGTTTTATAATTAATTTTAAAAATATAGGTTTTTCGTACTGCGTGTTTTATCAGTTTAGTGCAGATATTTTAAAAAGGAGCAAGTAGGAACAGCTTGGTGTTGATTCTGAAGAAAGACTTAATAACAAACGTAAAAATCATAATATCTAATTTTCGGCAAAATTCGCTAATAACTAAAAATCATGCCGAATTTTACATTTAAAGTTAACTTTAGTCATTTATTTCAAAATTTAATTTAAATTAGTTATTAATAGCAACAATACAATTCAAGCCTTTACATAACAAAGAGATAGTTGCAAGCTGAAGAAAAAAAAAATAACTTTATTCCACTTACAACTTATTTTATGCAATACCAAAGTTTCACATGAGATTGCTTAAAAAGTCCGTTCATTTCAAACGTTCAAGTTTGACAAGTTATATCAAATTAAACAAAAGAGTTAAAAAAAACTATTACATCATTAAAATCTCCAGAGTTTAAGGATACTGAATCAAAGTTTATTTGACCTCTAGGACAGATTTGTCAAAACCGAATTTTAGAACGATTTGCACCGATCGGCCCCATTGTGCGCCACCAAGCGGCATATCTGCGTGGATCTAAAAGTTGGTGCCATGTTTACTATATATTGCTATCACTATGTGCTATTTGCACTAAGTTATAGTTGATGGCGATATATGTACGACGTTCTGTGTAGTTAGATAACCAAAATATGTAATAGCATAATAATCAAGATGGAGCATCCCATATTTCGAAACGATATCCCATATTGAAAACGTAAGTCTCTGTGATTACGTGTCGTTACCAATTTTATAAATTAACATATTGTGAAATTACACATGTAATGCAATTTCAGAATGTTTATTCTCTTTTCCAGTACGAATTTTACATGTGGCTCATAAAAAAATCTACTTCACAGACAGCTTCACAGCGAAGCTTTTTGCTCACATTTTTATTGTCACAACGCGGTATCTCGATGTACATCCATGAAATAAATACACAGCTAAACTGTAGACTCTTAAAAGTTTAAAAATTTTGCTGTTAAAAGAAATATTTCCATTTTTATAACCTTTTGGCGCCCGTGAACACGATTTAGGTCTATATCAGCCCATTCAAGCCATACCCCACTACAACGGCTTAGGTCTCTCCTCGGATTGAGGGTGCTTAGAACATAGTCCACCACGCTGCTCCAGTGCGGGTTGGTGGATTTTAAACTTACAATTTACGATAAAAAAAATAATGCGTTATTCCTATTATATCAAACTAATGAATACATACACACAGATACAGACGGACAGACAGAGAGTCAGTCAGGACGAAATTATAAGGGTTCGGTTTTTGGCATAAGACTACGGCACCCTAATAACCAATGATACCGAAAGCTTCAATTTATTTCGTCAATGAATTCTAACGTGTCATAATTGTTCATTTATTAATCCAGTTACCAATTAATTTAATATTATCCCTAGCGTTAATTGTTCGTTAAATTAATCTTAATAAAGCCATGTTGCCCGATAAATTGGAGTTGACTTGTTTTTTTTATATTCATCTGAATTACCTAATAATTATGTATGACATTCAGACTTTTTGATGAATTATTGTCTATATAATGAGTCGTGACAGTAAATAAGGTGCTTTTCACCTTAATCAAATCAATTTTTTTTTTAACTTATTCAATATATGATGTTTATACACGTTTATTGAAAGTAAAATGAATTGACTAGGTACAAGTTCGAAAAACTAGAAGGAGAAGAAAGTTAAAGTGAGTTCTGCTCCATTATATAGAAATGTTTTAGATTATGTGATTCATTGTGATATTTTTAGTATTTACTAATATAACGTATTCATCGCTATTCTCCGCCAGATGGCGTAAACACATTTAATATTTTTCATGTAATTATATAATATAATTATGAATTAACGATTTGAGGATTTTTTCTTGCGTTTTGAGACCTTGCTTCTTGTCAAATTGTCAACGGGAAGTACTCCACAGATTTTGATTTAATTGCGAGTGTGAAAATACGCAACACAAAAAATGGCCGCACTATTAGTAACTAAAATTCTGATTTATGTGACACTAATAAAATAATGTATGAATTTTTGGCCATCCTAATAACACTATGAAGTAAGATAAAAATCTTTATACAAAATCTATGAACGTAACATGAATCATACGTATCTATGAATAATAAAATCATAACAATAAAAATATGAATATTCTCCATGGAAATTGGATTATTCATCTATTATTCATCAATATTAGGGTATCGCACCTCAATAAGAATAACGAAACCCTTCCAAGAAATTAGAAATTTGGCATAATGTTAGAACTCGGTGACGGATAGGTACATATTTCTAAAATCCAATATTACAATTTTTTAGATTTTTTTAGATTTAATTATAATTTTTAGATTTATGAGGTGGTTAATTAGACCCAAAAAAAGTTTCATGCATCGTGTCAGGATTGTTTGAAAGGGTTACTTTTAAGGAGTACACAACATACTTTTTTTCCACGATTTCATATAACTCAAAATGGGTGAATAAATACACACCCCCCATAATCTTATAGGTTAGGAATAAATTAAAAAAAAGTCAAAATTTTGGTATTTCAGAAATAGTAGATATTATGTCATTTTAACAGCAAAACCGCTACTTTTTATGTAAACCTCTAAGTAACTTAAAAAGGTAACTTAAAAAAAGACATTTAAATATTTTTTTCGTTCAATTACGTAGTAATGTTATCATTAATCACTACCAACCGATCACAAAGAACGTATTTTTTGCTTAGAACCAAAACAGTGTAGAAATGTTATATGAAATCTCATTATTGAACAGTTTTTCATTTTTTATTTAGATATTAATTTACCACAGAGGTTTACTGTCTCCCATTAAGTTCAATATAAAATGTATGCATTAGATCAAAAAAATACTGGCTGAAAATAAAAATCGGCTAAATAAAACCGACTTGGTGAAAAAAAAAAACAAATGGCGCGCATTTTGTACCATTGTAAAATTTTGATACTTCATATTGAGCTCTGTATTTAGTAAGAAAAGTTTTAAAAAATGGAAATAGCGATATGAATTCAACTCCAGAATGTATAAAAACAGCTGCAAATGAACTTGTTAATAACTTTTTGCCGCAAAAGCCGCGGGATAAATATTTAAAAGCTAATGAAAATTTTATTATGTGGAGAAACGAAAGACGTGTAAAATCACTATCCGAAAGTGTGACCACCTTCATTGTGGTCTATATATTCCAAGTTAAAAAGCACAGTTAATAACAAGCACAACGTGAATATAAAAGAATACATTAAATTAATATCGTTTCTATTAAACATTGGTTTAATTAACTTGAGTTTTTATTTTGAGTAGGTATATTTTATCAAGGTAGGTAGATTGGTAGTTGAAAGAAAAGTACTTTCAACTACCAATCCCAATTACCAAACCCAATTTCAGTACCAACTACACTCGCGTTAATGTAGTGCCCTTGCGTGCGCTCGGGCACCAACATGACACCCGTGCATTAATAACTCACTTTGCGCTCGATGCAACAATCTACCATTAAATAGGAATGTACGTCGATAGCGACAGTTGTGAATGGACTAGTTCTAATACGGAACACTAATTACGCGAGCCCGTGCTCGCTCTTGACAGGTTTTTTTAAATCTTTTCGATCGGCACTATCTGAGATATATCATTTGTTAAACATCATCACCGGGTGAAATGATTATTTCATTACGAGACACCACACATTCAAAGATACGTCAAATGACGTGAGGTGACTAATAGCGCGTATATTACGCTTATCTCTAGTAGGGATTGTACGAAATTTCGTCAGTTTTAGTAAAAGTGACTTAGCACATTCCGACACGCGGTAAGCCTGACACGTCATCGACGTCTCATGTGTCTAAGTCTTACACATGGACTCTATACTTGATCATCGCTTAGCCGAGTGGGTAGCGACCCTGCCTACGAAGCTGGAGGTCCCGGGTTCGAATCCCAGGTCGGGTCAGTACTAGTATGAAGAAATTGATACTGGTGCCGGGTCTTGGTTGTTATATATGTATGTGGTGTCTTCGCTCGGTACCCAAAATACAAGCTAATGCTTAGTTAGGGGTCCAGAAATTGTTGTGATGTATAAGTTGTTATTATTATTATACACAAAGACTTACTTCAAGGCCCTACCAGGCCCTACTGTGTTGGACCTATATAAAACATTGGATGTCGGTCGTTAGGTTCTTGAACTTCTATTCTATTGTTCACACTAGTAGAGATCTTCTGCGATACACGGTCTGCCTCCCAACAGTTCTGTTCAAGTGTTTGTAATCATATCATTTACAAAGAATTTAGTAGATACTAATAATATTACCACAACAATTAGCAGCCAGGCAGAAGGCTGTCGCGTATACCTAGTTTTATTGGTCAAATATTTATATTTTATTACACTTTATTATCAGTACCCACAAGTGCTTGTGAAACTTGTAAAAATTTTCACAAACACATTTAATTGCATTGTTTTTTAGGCGGGCCATATTATCATAGAGGATGTTTACGATGAAATTGCAACAAACGCTTCGTCAGGGCTTTCAGATGAGCGTCCTGTCTGACTGCGTTACCGATCCAATGAACGTGAAAGAGTATGGGAAGCGTACGCGTTGACTTGCTTTGTTCGGTTAGGCCGACTCGAAGATTGCAATTCTGCGATTTGCAAATTTTATTTCGCAATTTCCGCTGCGAGGTCGATGTCATTGTGTGACGTGTTTACGACCTGGGGAATTTCCTTTGGCAATGTGGATTTAAATATTTTATCGCCGATTACTGCACGTCGTGTCGTGATAGCCCGAACGCAGCGAACCTGTTTCAAATGTATGAGACCATGTGGCCGCGGTTCGAATCCGGACATGTACCAATGAGTTTTTTCTGACTTAAGTACATTAACTATCACTGACTCCGTGCCTCGGATAACACGTTAAGCAGTCGGTCCCGGTTGCTGTCAATAGATGGCGGTCGTTACAATCCGCCGACCCGCATTGGAGCAGCGTGGTGGATTTAAACTCCAAGCCCCCTCATCTTGAGGGGAGGCCTAAGCCCTTGCAGTGGGGTATAAAGAAGGCTGATGGAATGGAATGGAACTGCACATCTACTTGAGGAGGATCGAACACGTTACATGATGTATCACTACAATTCACGCACACAGAGGCAGTTTGTACATGGATAGTATGGCGTTGCAAGTATATGTGGTCTGTTTAGGAACACTGTCACGTTATAAGAGATGAAAGGAAGGTAGAGGTCTCAGAGATTGTGACATATAAGAAGAGCTAAAGAAAGATACGTTTGTTGATTTTAATAGTGCCAGAATTTAAGTATTAATATTACATACTACAATTTCATTTTAATCAACATCAATAAATAAGGGCATAATAAGTAATTCATCATCTTCATATGAGGTCTGTTTTTTATCTCCTCTTTTACGTCACAACCTCTGAGATCTCTACAATCTCTTCTGTTCTAACCTGAGAACACATCCAAGCATATAAAAGTTTTCCCTTTTTTGTTGTCTTTGTATCGCATGGCTCTATCTAGGTATATACATTTTCAAAGATCTATCCATAAAATAATATGTATATCGTACCCCGTGATCGTATACCTACCAAACGTCCACACGTTAACACGTGTTATCTCACGGGTGACGTAAATCCTTCTCAATCAGGACGGTGTTATCCTGACAGCACTCGACACAATAATCCACCTATAAATCCAACAAACGAATAGCCGATCCGCCACTGACGTAAAAACAACGAATTTACGTAGGGTATTACTACCCCTTCATTTATTATAGGTAAAAACGAAAATTTTTACTTCAAATTTCTAAATTCATTTTCGAACGATAATTTGTTGGATTTTATATAGCGTCAGCGGCGTTTGGTTTTAATAGAATCATAAATGTCAGTTCACAGTATCCAATATCGGGGGGGGGGGGGGGGGGGGGGGGTGTTGAAACCGGTTTGCGGGGATTTATCGGGGTGAAGAGCCTTGCGCACTGAAACGTAGAAGAGGGCTTCTAGTCAAATTCGTACTTTTATGTTATGACGTATTTGATTTTGTTGACTTTGTTATCTGCTTTAAAGTTTTGTGTCAAATTGTAAATATCTACGTGCAAATAAAATTCTGTAGCTATTAATATATGTCTACTCTATATATAAAATTTTAATGATGAAAGTTTTATACATATTTTTTCCTGGTACTGAAATAGAAGACCAAATCAAAAGAAGGAAGTATTTAGAAATAATTACTATTGATAAACAAGCGAAATTCAGGTTTATTAACTAAGTGGTATTACGAAACCTCGAGTCAATTCTGTGTAGAAAATTAAGTTCTATCTCGAAATATAAGGCAATCAATTTGGCGGAGCTTCTCGGATTAAATTTCTTCCAGCGCCTTTGAAGATGCTGGTAATTATTAAAGTTAATAAAGAAATGTAAGAATAAAATATAATACGATGTAATTAATAATTATGATTTAAAATAAATTGTTCCTTCCTAGCAGCGAAGTATATTTTTATTGCGTTTGATTCTTTTGGATTTTCTCGTATAACTTTCTGTCCTTACAACATAAACGATTTTTCAAGATTTTCGCGTTCAATATAATTACAACAATAAATTCTATTTTAAAACAGAGTTGATACTAAAATGCAATATAAATATATTTAGCTTTCTAGGGTTCCGTACCTAAAAAGGAAAAACGGAACCCTTGTAGGATCACTTTGTTGTCTATCGTTTCGTCTGTCCGTCTGACTAGCTCACCGTCTGTCGGTCCGTTAACACCCTTTTTTTTTCAGGAATGGCAACCGTACTGCCTTGTGCAAGAAATTCGTCATTAAACCTCCATTGGTTAAAGAGCTCCTTAAATGTAATGTTGTCCTTAACTATTTTACATTGCAAGAACGTCCATTACGTCCTAAACGTCATTCATTTACTAATGGAGAGCATTAAAATGGGATGCTATGACAAAAAATAAAAAGACCGACAATAGTGAATGACCACTTGAATGGTTATTACGTTCCATTCCCTGTATTTGTAGTAGTTATCATACATAATTTTTTTTAACACCATTAGACGACTTACGACCTAAAATAAAATATAAAATTGTTATGTATATAATATTTTACTAATAAATTTAGTAATATTCATACATAAGATGCATAAATTAAATATTATTTACAAAATATGATTAACTTTACTACGAAACGGAACGCAAATCGTGTGTGAAAATGTCAACTAAATACCTAACCTATATTTGTTCGTTTTATTCATGACATTTATGTTTTATTTCTGTGTTTGTGAAAAAAATGTCTCAAAAAGAAGTGAAAAAACGTGGCGCTAATTATACGCCAGATGAGAAGAGTAAATTGATGGATTTGGCTAAACAGTAATGCTTTCTTTTGGATCATGAGGTTTGTTATACTGTACCTAACTAGATTTTGTGTTAATAACATGTTTGTAAATTTTAAGATACAACAAAATAATAGAAGACAAGAGTACAGGTAGTAATATTTTATTAAAAAAAAAAGACACCTGGGAGAAGATTATGAATACATACAACGCCAATGCCACTTCTGGGCCGCGCAGTGTTGAGCAGCTGAAAACACTGTATGATAATATGAAGCAGAAGGCCAGAAAAGTGTTGGCTGAACGTAATGTATGTGGTGATTTGAAAATTGTTTTGTTATGCCTATTAATGCTTCAGATAAAACCAAACATAACCTAACTCAACTTTTAATAAAATATTTTCACTGTCATTTAGGGTGATGTCTCAATGAGTATGTAGCCCTTACTTTAATAATTAGGTAATCATAAATTCATAATTCAATTTTATTTTAATTATAGAAGTCTGCATATATTAACGAAGAGCGTGTCCAGGAAGCGATCCGCAGGGCCAAAGAAGATCAAGTAATATTTTTTTTATTTAACATGAATTTTCTCTTAGTAATCACTACTTAGTATATAAGTATAATATAGTTGACGACCGCTTACTCTAGTGGGTAGCGACCCTACCTGGAGGTCCCGGGTTCGAATCCCAGGTCAGGTCAGTATTTATATGATGAATATTGATACTGGTACCGGGTCTTGGTTGTTATATGTATGTGGTCTTCGCTTGGTACCCAAAACACAAGCTAATGCTTAGTTTGGTGCCTAGATGTTGTTGTGATGTATGTATTATACCTAACACCTGCTAAAAAAAAAAGTATAATCACCTTTAACTTAGAGTGTGTAGTGTTTTCGACATGGACTTGGTATGTGTCCCTGTCATGAATAACTTCCAGGCAAAATAAGTTCTTATTCAATATTCTTATTCTAGATACAACGTCAAAAGACTGGCGGAGGAACATGGACTCCTAAAGCTTCCGATAATGATTTAAAAATTTTAGAATTGATAAAAGACCAAGTGGAACCTTTGTCCAACCCTTATGACAGCGCTGCAGTTTTTTTTAAAGGTTACATAAAGTTACTTATCAACATATGTATTTTTTTAAATTTATTTAGAAACAGTCATTTACATCTATGTTCATACAAAAAAAAAAACTTAATATAGACCTAGAGTTTCCTATATAATTAACATAAATAAATTAGCTGTGGTCGACCTACTCGACAGAAAAACAACAAATAAACTGACCTTAATCTTTATCTCCTTCAGGAAATGCCGACTTAACCAAACTTTAGACGACTTCGAACATAACTGTTATATAACCCAACTGTTTATATGCCATAACAAGAGCTCTATCAATATGAATATTGTTTGAATACCCCTAATAATTTTTACTCATTCTTTCTACAGATCAAAACACTCAAGATTATGTAACACCTAATCCTCCTGAAAGTGGTGTTTACAAGTTGGACTCATATCAGATTTTGCAAGGTATATATTAATTTGTATTTATTAAAATAGTAACCATTACTATCAAATTAATTATAAAACATTTTCTATGTTAAAGGGGGTATGAACACAGAGGAAGTAGAGGTAATTGCCGTTTGTGATGATTTGAGCACTTCAGAAGCTCCGGATGAGCACCAACAGCAGCATTTGCCATCTGCATCAACAATCACAGTGGCGACAAACCGGGCAAAAGGTGGGTACTGAAATTTGTTTAAGAGTGGGGACCAAATGAGTACTAGATTTCCAGTAGAATCATTATCGCCTTGCATGTTTTATAATAAAAACTCAAATAAAAAAAAACCAAGAAAATTGAATAATAAGGACAATTTATTCAATTTAGTTTTTATTTATAAATTTATTTCTTTCCAGATTCAGCATCTCACCTGCAGGAAAAAAAGAGACCCATTAAAAAAAAAATAAGATCTGCAAACACCTACAAAACATTGTATTTTAAAAAGAAATGTCAAAATGCAGACCTGGATAAACGTAGGATCTACCAGGACATACGGCTCAGACAAAAGGAGCATTTGCTTTATATTAAAAAAATCAAATTGGAAATTGATCTTCTTGAAAAAAATAAAAATAAATAAAGTAGTAAAGCATTTTCATTTCAAACTTGGCTCTGATTTGGCTTGATTTGTTCTGTGTCTGGGTAAAAGTATCTAATGAATTATCTTAAAAAGACTATTTAGGTATGTTATACCAGTTGTCTAGTATCTCATAATACATGCTTTTTTTGGAACTAGATGGCGCTGTGTGGGATGTCCCAGATATTATTATCATTATTAATTGTAGTGTTTGTTCCCACTCAGTAACCTTGATAGTTTAGATTTAGAAGTTATTGCCATTTTACACAGAAAGCTCTTAAGAATTAAATATATTTTTAGAAAACTTTTCTTACTGATTTTTTAAATAATGTTTTTACCTCATACGAGAGGCTAGTGTTACTCCCTTTCGTTTGTGCAGTTATATGTGGGCACACTGTAATTATCTATAATCAAATATATAAATTTTATATTTCCATAGTTATCCTTAAGGCTACTCAATAAGAAATTAGTAGCACTTACATTGAAAAAACTGTATTTACTAAAGCTGTCCTAACAGAAGAATCTTCAGCACCTATCACAGCATTACCATCTTCCTCAATATCAAACTGTATGTTTAAATCTAATGGTTGAGCCATCACTTCCAAATCTATTGCCATGTTATGCAAAACTGCTGTTGCAATGATTACTTTTAAAATAGTATCAGTTTTTTTTAAATTCATACCTGGTAAGAAATTCAACATTTATTAATAATTCAATCAATCAATCAATCTGATGATAATGAAAATAATACCATTTAGAAGGCATGGAAACCTGGTCTTCCACACTCCAAAACATCTTTCAACGGTATTGCGTGTGGTGATATGACTACGGTTGTAAGCTTCTTCAGAAGACGTCCGGGGTTGGTTAAAAGGTGTTAACAGAAACCGTTTACAATAATAACCACTATCACCTAATAAGTGGTGGTTCCCATATAAGCCCATTTCAAAATTTGCACATAAATGCGAGTTATTAAATATAGTGCTGTCATGAACTGAACCTGGCCAGCGAGCTATAATGTCCCGTATTTTTAACTTCGCATCACATACTACTTGGACGTTGATTGAAAAGTAGCCTTTCCGACATCTGTATATCTCTGAAAGTTCTCCACCACGAGAAATAATTTTTATGTGTGTAGAATCAACTGCGCCCACAACTCTTGGGAAACCTGCTAGTTGATAAAAATCTTCAGCAATTTCCTGCAGTTCCTCAATAGTAGGCATTTTTATGTAATCTGAACTCAATTTGACCAATTCGTTGGTAACTTTTTGAATAATACGACAAACTGTCGATCTGTCAGCATTGATAGTATCTCCCAGTACCGACTGAAATGTCCCAGTAGCATAAAACCTGAGGGTAATTAATAACTGGGTCAGTGCATCGACTGGTTTTGATCTTTGTGTCACTGGCCTTATGTTCCGTTCGATCTTCTCTAGAATACAAAGAACAACTGTTTTGTCGAATCTGAATCTCGCCTTAAAATCGAAGTCGTCATATTTTTCGAATATATTGATTCTATCCGGGATATGGCGTTGTGATCCGCTTTCTTCGTCGGAAAGTGACGACAACGACGACATAGACATGATCTAAGTACAACAAAATTACATTAAAAAACCACTCACAAATTGTTTACACACACTTATTGAAGGTCAAAATGAATTGATTAGGTACCGGTTCAAAACTAGAAGGAGAAGAACTGGCAAAAAAGTCCTCCCTGTTTATTTAAGTTAAATATATGTTTTTCTTAATTCTTTTGATTTGTCACCTGTAAAAAAAATTTAATTCTTCTAAGATTGTACAGAATAATAATAATAATAATTGTTTATTTCAGACTTTACAGTCCATATAGGAAATACACAATATTATAATCACTATATAACATTATTAGGATTACAATTGTTTAGAATTTACAAGATTGTTTTTGCAAGCACATAATGCTACGTACTTACATCAAAAATAAGTATACACGATATACTTACGATTTTTAGCGAAGCAGATTTTTATTTAAAGTATTTCAAGCAGAAAAAGAAACAGTTAATGAATGTCTAATGGCTGGTAATTGATCCCTTACATTTTAATGACAGAAATGTCAAAACTAATGTTCGTCAACCGCTTAATGACGTTTCTTGCAACAAAAAAATCGCTAATGGAGGCTATTGACAGTTGCGACATTAGTTAATGGTGACCTTAACCAATCCTGTTAAAGTACGTTAAATGGACGTTCTTGCAATGGTTTAACGAAAGGTAAGAAGTTAAAGACGTCTTTAAATTTTAAAGAAGTTTCATGCACAAGGCCGGTAGTCTGGTAAATTAATACAGCGCCGAAAATGTGCCATTATAAAAATCCGTACTCTTATTTGGTCCTAAGCTCTAGCGACCGCATTTTGGAAACGGAGCTTATTCGGCGCTACTTCGGCGCCACTTTAAGAGTCAAAGTACGGCTGCGTGTAAAGATATGACATTGAAATGAATATCAATAATATTAAGGTCTAATATACAATCCCATATTAAGAGAAATAAAAAATTCAAACTGAAATTAACGCAATCACAAAATACGCCATTTATGGTAGAGGTTTTAATATTCGCAAATTCCCTCATCAAAGAGCACTTAGAGCACTTCCCATTGGCCTAGAATCAGGAAATTTGGTAAGAAGCAAGAACTCCCAACACAAGTAAAGGAAAAAAATTTAAAATCGTTGATTTGTAGTCATATATTTTTTGCGATTGTTTAGTATTTTTAAATTTATATGTGTTTTTGTATCATACGGGGGTGAGTAGCGCTAAATACGTTACATAAGAGTACAAAACCTTCAGAGTGCGAGTCCGATTTGCATTTTGTCAGTTTTTTAATATCGTTTATGCTTTTCATTTGCGCCTGAATTCATAGTCGTATAGATAAAGCCATCATGAGAAGTCATGATTTTCTAAATACAATATTGTACAAAAAAAAAATTGAAATAAAGCAACCAAGTTGGTAATAATAATAATAATAATTAATAATAATAATTGTTTATTACCCAAAACAGATCTTACAAAATAAAAAATTTACATAACAATCAAAGAATTAAATACTAATATGGGTAATGAGAGCAAGCTCAGCATTATGACGGTAGCAGCATGCTGCTGCCGACGCTGGTTTTCAGTTTGCCCTTCCCGAATTGATAATACCATAAAATAAATTTAGCATGAGGTCGTGCTCAATACTCATAACAGATCATATAATACAGCTATGATAAAATACACATAACAAAAAAGAAAAGATAGGATTAAATAACAAATAGCAAAAAAACCAGTTAATGTCGAATTTATAGCAATCAAATCGCAGACAGACCGAGACCCAGGTGAAACCGTAATATACCTATTGTTAGGTAATACAGGATATATTTTTAATTATTTCATTGACCACTTTGATTCTTAGCTTACTACATGTGGAAAAACTTTGTAGGTACTCTGTTCGTAAACAAAATCTAGCACTGAAATATAATTTTTGTAAATTTTATTAGTGTGTACAAAGAGTGTGTACAGCTTTGTTTTGCTCGAAAAGTCTAAATTGATATTAGAGATCAAACAAGCAAAACCAGTGTACATCGTATCATAATTTAACAAAATTTGCTCTAGAAGGTAAAATTACACGCATTATAATAATAATAATACATGGGACATCCCACAGAGCGCCATCTAGTCCCAAAGTAAGCAAGAATTACGTTTGTGTCATGGGTTACTAGACAACTGATATACATACTTAAATATTCTTTATAATATTTACATATATAAATATTTTACACCCAGAGCCACTGAACGAAATGAACAAGTTCATTCACACAAATATTTGTGTAGGGAGGGAATCAAACCCACGGTCATTCAGTCAGTTTAATTCAATTAATATGCATTATAATGTAAAGGTGCATCATAGCCTAAAAAGAACGTGCAGATATCGTTGAAAACAATAGATATATATCACTACGTATAGATCTATTATAACTATAGTTAAGTCAAAATTCATTAAAAAAAAAAACAACAAAGAATCGTCACATAATTCATTCATAATTCCATGGTCCTAGTAATCTCGTTCGTAGCCTTTCTTTTTTTTGTTTCAATGTAATTTTATTAATATTAAAATTTACTAATTATGGAACCGTGTGCAAATATGCGATGCCGCATCCATGCAACAATACCTATCAAAGTTAAAAAAGTGCAAAATACGAAAGTCGCGTAACATGCATCGAAACGATCGGAAATGTCAGACTCAGTGATTATATTTACCGCACGTCATTACGGTATTTTTAAACAAGTACGAATTTTAAATATGGGTCATAGTCATATCATAAAAGTACGAATTGACTAGAAGCCCCTCTTCTGCGTTTACCGTCTAACCACTCATACTATAAATAGCTGGTGTAATATGGCGAGTTTTAGTCCGAGTTTCAGTGCGGAAAGTACCCCGCGCGCCGGTCTCCACCCCCACGAAATTCCCGCGCGCCATTTTTCAACCCCGCGAAATTTCACTTCGATACCGTGAAGTGACATTTATGACTCTATTAAACTAAAACCAAATGATTAAATCATTAAAACAAAACCAAACCAAAATCTATTAAAACCAAACGCTGCTGTTAAATTAATTTGCACTATGGGTCATACATATGTCGTGATAGCCCAGAGCGCAACGAGCCTGTCTCAAATTTATAAGGCCCCATCGGGCCATGGTTCGAACCCGGGCGTGTACCAATGAGTTTTTCTGACTTAAGTACACATTATCACTGACACCGTGCTTCGGAGGGCACGTTAAGCAGTCGGTCCCGGACGCTGTCAATAGATGGCGGTCGTTACAGTTCCCACCCGCAGTGGAGCAGCGTGGTGGACTTAAGCTCCAAGCCCCCATCCTCACCCTGGGGGAGGCCTAAGCCCCTGCAGTGGGGTAAAAATGGGCTGATGATGATGATGGGTCATACAAAATTCCACTTCACAGCGAATATTTCAAAACATCAACTGGTGTATATTTGGTGTATGCGTGGTATATTTTTTCCTAACATTTGTCACAACGGCGGTATCACTCTGGACATCAATAAATACAAGTTAATCTTTCTTGAATAAATCTCAGTTAAATATACTGTAGTGATATTCTACGAAAAGTCATTTATTTGCATATATTGCATTAAACAAATTTGATTTTGTCGTTCTGAGAAACTACATTTAGGTGTACCTATATCTACCTACCAGCGAAGTCTGAGTAGTGTTTGCAACGTTAATACGTAGAATTCCTTACACATTCGCAAATTGTTCCTATTCAAATATCATATTACCGAGCGGCCAGACAGACGACGCTGTGTCGTTTTAAAAACACGCATTAAGCGAAAACAATTCATTCAGCACTTTACACATGCTTATAAGGCGTGAGATACCGTTAACATGGCCTTATCCGAATTATTAGAACTACAACTTGAAAATAGTTTCGTTGAACTGTGTAAAAAAACACTACCGACTCGGAATTGCGCAAATTTTCTTTCTCCTACCAAATACGGTCCTAACCACAGAGAACCTAGTAGGTTAGAGGTGCCATGTGACGATATTTGTTCACAGACACGTGTCCCAAAAATAATTACACAACGAATACAAATAAAAATATTACGCATACGTGAATAGTTTTCTTTCCGATTTATATTATTTTAGGAAATTGTTAAGTCGTACATTCCTTTCACTTACTTCTTTGGCATGATTTGATGTCACATATTAAAGTTGAGGCTGAGATCGGCCATATTCAACATGCTTCGTACTTGAAGGGGACAGCGTATCCGCCTACATGCCAACTCTAACCTAGTCTAATAATCTGTGGTCCTAAACAAGTTCTTCTTCGATACAGTACAGTTAAGCGGTAGTTTCATATAATATGACGAATGATTAATCGTATTTTCTCACACGCAAGGTTTATCAATAGTGTCACTAATAATAATTTTAAGACATGTATAGTGTTAATACAAGAATTTGTTATTTGGAATGAAAGACTAATCGAACAACATGTCGTGATTAAAATCTTACTACATCTGTAACAAACATTACCTTGTCTGTTAATGACCGTCTATTAAGATACAGTAAAAACTGCTGAATGCATTGGACAAAACAAAGAAACGAGCGCGTTTAGAAAACAGCGCCTCTGGTTGTCATCGGCTATCGGTAATTAAAACAGTTGAATGATACATATAGAATAGTAATTATTTAATTAACTTAGTATATGATTCACCATTTGTTTCCCCAACGTCTACTGAAAAAATCCCACATTTAATGTGATTGAAATTGTTTGTTTTCTATCATGAGCGCAAGAACAATCGATTTGATATTTTTAAGAGAATCCATAATACCGATGACTCCTTTAATTCTCGAATTAAATTATATAATAAATCATTTATTGCAAAAAAACATGAAAGTTTGATACATTAATATTTAATATTAATTTTACACAGTTGAGGAAGTAGGCTTTTCATACAAAAAAAAGAGGGTTCGGCCCGTGTCTAATCCTCGCTGTATTTCTGTGTCAATATTTACAGAAAAAATATGGTAATAGGAGAAATACTGTCATCTCTTTGTTTTTTTTTTTGATATCTTGTTTAGTTGTTTTAGAATAATACGAATGTACATATTTTATAGGTATTACATTCGCTAATGTTGATTTGTTTTTTTACTTATAAGTTAGTTAAGTTATTTGGTTGTAATGTAAGTAGTAGGTGTTTACTATAAGAGGATATATAAGACAAACAGTTATATATATAGCTGTATATATATATATATATATATATATATATTTAATTGAGTAATATATGCTGTACAGTGTCGTGATAGCCCAGAGCGCAACGAACCTGTCTCAAATTTATAAGGCTCCATAGGCCCATGGTTCGAATCCGGGCGTGTACCAATGAGTTTTTCTGACTTAAGTACACAATATCACTGACACCGTGCTTCGGAGGGCACGTTAAGCAGTCGGTCCCGGACGCTGTCAATAGATGGCGGTTGTTACAGTTCCCAACCCGCAGTGGAGCAGCGTGGTGGACTTAAGCTCCAAGCCCCCCTCCTCACCCTGGGGGAGGCCTAAGCCCCTGCAGTGGGCTGATGATGATGATATGCTGTACCTACTCATTTCAGTACATAGATATACTGTCTACTTAAAGCATTACTTTTAATTAATTTATCTTCTAGCTCTCAATACTATTGTATACTGCAATGTGTATGTTTAGTACTTAATTTAATCAATACTGATTATTTGACATTGTGTCTATTAATTTACTAGCTCTGTGTTAGGTCGTTAATGTTTTCATTGTTTTACTTTTTTCCTTTGTCTGTGGAAACAGTAGGTCTATTTTTACTCCGTATTAGTTTTATCTTAGTCGTACTTTTTTTTGTATCGTTTGTTTCATGAATAAATAAATAAATTCCTGAAAAACATAACTTCCATCAGTTCTTTATTTTTGAAAATAATAAACCGTAAATTCGATATCAACGTGAATTAAAAAAAAAAAAAACGTTCCGCCCTAGGGATATCCTGTCTTAACGACCCTGCAAATTTTGGTTCCAATTCACACACATTTCAGGGGTGAAAACAGTCACGGCTTGCAAGCTGTTTCGACGGGTATTTTACAGGTATTTTTGGTAATTTGTTCTTGTGATCTCTGTCACTCGGGAATAAGTCGGAGAAGAGAGATTGAAACGGAGATAACGATACCAATTCGAAGTCGCGGATTAAAAGACTATCCCCTTAATGGCAAATGGAATCGACTCAGCCTAAACATGACTATCGCTGATATTTTGCTGATCCCGAAATATATATTCATGTGTTAAGTTTAAACTTTTCTATACTTCTATCCCCCACTACTCATTTTCTAATCCCTCTTACCTTCTTTTAATTTTTAATTTCTCAATTATTCGCACCCATTCCACTGCCCCTCCCGCCTCACATTCTTACAGTAATTAAATTAGCAAAGTTCTTGAGTTTGACTGTAAAAAAAAGACTACTGAACAGCTCATATTTCACATGACATAAGTCGTAAATTTTTTTTTTAAATTTTTATTTTACATTTATAATTACATTATTCTTAGCTGTTTTTTAGTTATAAACCATTTTTAATTTTTCTGCAACATAGAACGAGGAAATGGCTACTCCAACTCGAGGCCACGAACCACTTGTGCATACATGTTTTTATTTGGTAACAAATTGCAAAGTGCACATGTGGGCTTTAGTTAATTATATCTTTTATCATTTTCTAAGAATTTCCGTTTCGAAGTATAAATCTTCACGCGATTAGCATTCCACATTAATATAAATTGCGTGGTGCACATTATCGACACATTGTTGATTTTCAAATTAAAGTAAAGTAAGTTTTGAAACCTAGCGCAAATCTATTTTAACATGTACCGATTTTTTAGAGACAAATTGAAGAAAAAATTTATTTAATAAAGCCAAAAAAACTCGGTTGCGTGTTAAAGGAACTGGGACATTCAGATAGAGGCCATCGTAACTATATAATACACCATAAAATTGCGAATTGACTAGAAGCCCTCTTCTGCGTTTACCGTCTCACCTCTCATACTATAGTTAATAGTTGGTGTAAGATGGCGAGTTTTAGTCCGAATTTCAGTGCGCAAAGCTGCCCCCGCGCGCCGCTCTTCTCCCCGACAAATCCCTGCGCGCCGGATTCAACCCCCCGAAATTGCATAACGTCACCTCGATACTGTGACCTGACATTAATTACTCTATTAAAACCAAACGCTGCTGTCAAATTGATTAACTCTATGTAATACACAAACTGATGTAAAATATGCCACCGACTACATATTATGGTTAATAAATACGTCTCGTATAAATCGTTTCAGTCCTTCTTACGGGGTTTAGTAATTAATTTTTATAATACAAAATTTTTAGTTTTGTTAAGCTTATAACCATTTGAAATTGATAGTTCATAACTAATACATAACATTAAAAAAAATCTAATCTAGTTGTCATAATCTCAAGGGTTAGAATAACAAAAACTAAGACACACCATAATGTTGGGTACTATACTGGGTTTGATATATGGGATCCCTCACATTTACTTTAAAAAAAAATTAAAGGCGCATTCGTAATTAGCTACCCAAAATACAAAATTTTCAGCGAACTTCGTATAGTTTTAATTTTTCGGCAGACACTTGGATCTTTCATATTTAACTTCAAATATTTTTAGGCATATTCGTAACCAGTGACTCCATAATACGTTTGTATACAAATTTTCAGCAAAATTCAGTAATGTGTTATTAATCTTCGATCACCATGTTAGATCCGACATTTTGATTTTTTTAATATAGTGTCTGTGACATTCCCGAAATGAAACCTATTTAGTAACATCTCGCATTCCAACCCATCAAGCCATTTAAAATGCAGGATATAACAAAAAAAAAAGACATTGGATACATAATCCGAAAAAAAAAACATTATTATTTTCTGACGCAGTCGGGTAAAAATACAACCATTTCAAAAAAAAAATTGATCGATATACCATAAACTGTACAGACGTTTCATAAAATTGTTTTCATCGGAAAAGCTTGGGTATATTCGGAAAACTTGATTTACGAATCTTCCGGAAAATGTGCGATTTTCGATGGGAAATTATTTCCAATATCTCGAGTATTTCCGATGACAAAAATTTTCGTGTAACATCTGTATGAAATCTGTATTTTTAGCGTTCCGTACCCATAGAGTTATTCATTCATTATTATTATTTAATTTAATATAGTTTATTTATTGCCACAGACCAGTCAACCTATAGACCACGCTTTAATAAACGTCAGTACGAAAACGGAATCGCCAAAAAGTGGCGGGGTGCGGGGAGAGGTCGGCTAGTTTTCATTGGCTCGTTCAAAATTGACAATTTAATGGCTTCCGACGTGCTTCCAACTGACAGCTCACTAGTGACGTAGTTATGTAGTGTTATACATAGCCTTGGCGAATGCTACTCCCTGTCAAAGCGTGGTCTATAAGGTTGACTTGTCTGTGTTTATTGCAAAGGATCCATTACCTAGGGTACCTACGGGAATACTAAAACTTCACTTTTCGTTCGTCCGCCTGTCACAGGGCTGTATCATTTGAACCTTAACAAACCGCTTAGCGTCAAAGCTTTTCAAATAAAACTATAAGGAAAAACAGTAGTTTTGGAGAAAACGCTGAGAAGGAAATCCCCGCGAGTGACATCCCGAACCTACTGTGTCATTCTTAATGATGCACTCACACGACTTCTTACAGCGCATACGTGCAGCGATTTAAAGTGAAATATTGTAACGTCTATGCGTAAACGCATCTTGATGGTTTATAGAAAGTACTCAAATGATCACGCGGCTACATAAATCGAAATCCTATTTTTGAGACGGCATTAATCAAAAGAAAATGACGCACTTCGAAATTATATGATATTTTTGAGGTGGCGCGGTGTACTCAAAGCTAAGCGCGCTATGTGTGGATTATTCCCAAGACAAATCGTAAATAGAATTTGATAAATTGAATGTTCGATGACAGAAACGAGATGCTACGGGGTGGGGATTTCGGCCCCTGTATAAGGATGCCGGCGCGGCGGCGCCGTGATTCAGTTTCTTGGAAAAGTCAAGAGTAAACAACTGCGAGTGCGATAATAGTGTGATAACAGTTGGTGATTTTGTTTCGTAATAAAGTATAAGTACAACTTAAATCGGCGTAACATTTTGCAATATTTTAGATCTACGCTCTTTTGAACATAGTGTCTGTACGACTGAAAAAATCCGTTAATTTATGTGTTTTTTTTATGGATTATTTCAATCTGTTTCAAATAAATCATTGATATACGTATTTTAATAAAAAAATTGTCGTCTTTGTCGTCTGTGTACCGAGTAAAACTTTTATATTAAATATATATATAACTCGTAGGTAGGTATTGACGTTATCAAGTTCCCCGTTCCCAAGTCTCTTTAAACGTCTTCGTTCAAATTGTTATTTAGACGGTCCTTAGGGACCTACGAGTTGGCTACACGAAAACGCTTTCCAAGTTACGTTGACGTAATCGAGAGTAGGTCGAGAGCCTGTCGCATATCGATCGACCCCCGACGTTGGGTGGCCAGACGCGCGCGTGAGGTCACACTAAGACCGAGAAAAAATTACTGGAAAAGTGGCCAACTAATAGAATTCGTCTCGGAAAATCTCATGGGTCAAAGCGCTTTTATTACCGACATTGCCGTTTAGGTTATCGCTTCACAGATTATATTACATTTTTCTTTGAAGAAGGTTCATAGCCTTCAATGGCCACTTATCTATATATAATACGTGAAGAAATAC
The DNA here is from genome assembly GCA_949709985.1 of Luffia ferchaultella. Lineage (NCBI taxonomy): Eukaryota > Metazoa > Arthropoda > Insecta > Lepidoptera > Psychidae > Luffia > Luffia ferchaultella. The sequence goes on along the minus strand of OX453241.1, from coordinate 25,457,588 downwards.
TTTAGACACTTTTTTAAGCATACTATGCGCACGGAGAAGTGTGAGCTTTGTCATAGTTAAAGTTTATGTGGAGTATGAGTGCAGGAAGATAAAATCTACTTACAGGCTGAATTTTTGAGATGGGACTGTATGGGCGAATTCTAAATTATGAGAAATAGCGGAAAGGGTTTAAAATAATCATGAATACGATTTTTGAGGAAACAAAAACTGTATATTCACAATTTGAAAAGTCTGAAGACTTCAACAGGGAGTCAAACCACATGATTTGATAATCTATATATTAATACGCGAAGAGAAAACTTTGTACCCCTTTTAAAGCGTGTTCAGGGTACAGAGGAGCGTGAGAATTAGCATAGGTAAAGTTCACATGGAAAAGCTGAAATCTATATACTTATACCTAATAAGTGTCAACCATAGAGTTAATACCCTGTCGTTTAATGTCATTTGAATTGACTTACTCTCGCCTATTTATTATTTGTGGTTTCAAAAAAGTGAGTGCGGTCGAAATTCTACCGCTGGGCGAACACTAGTTTTGATAAATTAAGAAAGAAATCTTTATAGTTACAAATGTTAACTTGTGTCTATGATTCAACAACATAAAAATTGAAATGCTATAGTGTCATCATACGACAGCAGCATGTCATGATAGCCGTGTGTTGGCGAGTCCACTTTTTGATCAGAAGGTCGTGGTTCGAACCCCAGGGCATATATCAATGAGTTTTTTCTGACTTAAGTACATAATTATCACTGACTCCGTGCCTCGAAGAGCACGTTAAGCCGTCAGTCCCGGTTGCCATCACTGTTTATGGTAAAAATCCACCAACCCACACTGGAGAAGTGATCTCGAAGATAGGCCTAAGCCCCTGCAGTGGGGTATAATGGGCTGATATGATATACAACAGCACTAAAAGCTCATGTAGCGGTTTAAACCTTATTTCGTTATATGAATGTTACATAGAGATACTGCGTTGTGACAACAGAAATTTGAGCAAAAAAATATACGCCGTTGATGTTTTGAAATATTCGCTACGAAATAGAATTTTATGTAGCCCACATGTAAAATTCGTACTAGAGAAGAACATAAAGAATTCTGATCCGAAATTATATTTCATGTGTAATTTAATGCAATGTTCGTATAAAACAACGATAATGACCTAAGACGTGTCTAATCACCGAGTCCCCAACTACCAAAATAGTCATGGAAATCGGACTTAAAATGCTCTAAATCTTGTACCAATTACATATGCGCTTTAATTATTGTTAGAATACTTGTAGACGCACTGTAATATACCATTATAAATTCACATCGGTGACTTTTATAAAATCACTTTTTGCTAATTGAGTCTGACACTTAGCTCACTTGTTCGATCGTTTCGAAATGTAAGACGCCACATCTTTATTATGTTATCTACGTTTCGGTGCTATTTAAATCATTTTAGCTTTGTACACGACGCCGAGATTGAATCGTTTCTTTATAAAATTAATCCATTACAAAATTATTATTGTGTTTTACACTACACATTAATAAAAACAGTTAATATCAAAAACAGACGACTCACCGTAAACATAATTTAAATCGATCATTTCTTTTTAGCATTTATGAATCAATATAATTTGATTATTTAATGTCACATTTATGCTTTATGGATATTAGCCAATAAGTTCTCAAACTTTGTCGATGGCAATTTATTGGCAATAAAAGTATTTAAATCTTATTCATATGATTTCATTGCATAATTAATTGGCTTTAACTCGAACACTACTCATTTATATTTTTATTTATTACTGACGAACGATTGTTTCTGGTTGCCTTTAACGCAAAGCTTTTAATGTTTATTACGAATTATTTTTGTATGTGAAATCATTTTCCATTCGTCCGTTTTATTTAGTCGTATTGTTTATGTGTAACATCTTAGCTTTCGGCGTGTGGCATTTGGTGGGGTTTATTTAATAAACGTAGGGATAACTAATTGTTTATCCCTTCGTTTTCGTGCGAATAATATGTGTACAAATAATGAACATTCGATGAAAGTTTGCGAGCATTAGATTTACGGTTTAAAATTTCTATACATATTCCATTTAGCTTATTGCTTTCAAGTTATAAACTCAAAATTATTTATTTAATGTAATATGTAGGTATTATACACACTTATTGAAAGTCAAGATGCATTTATCACCGGTTCAGAAATACTAGAAGAAGAAGATCCGGCAAGAAACTCCCTCCGGTATTTTCACCTATATTTTTGTTTTTAATGTAGAATGCCTAAAGTTGTTAGTATACAACAATGACCATACGTTATTATCATTCCTTATCAGATATGATTTTTCATGAGTTGAACATTTACACATATTTTAAATAACACACACAATCACAACAACGTCTAGGTCCCAAACTAAGCTTTAGCTTGTATTTTGGGTACCAAGCGAAGACACCACATACATATAACAACCAAGACCCGGTGCCAGTATTAATATTCATCATACAAATACTGACCCGACCTGGGATTCGAACCCGGGACCTCCAGCTTCGCAGGCAGGGTCGCTGCTCACTAGGCTAAGCGGTCGTCTGTTGTTTTTCAATTGTAATACTTCCGTTGGAACTCTATTATGAAAGCGAGTACAGTTGCACGCATGAACGAATTATTTAATTCTGAAAGTCTGAATCTAGGAATCGCAAGCATATGCTTATCTCAAATATTAATACTCTAACCGTCATTGTCCACATCAGAGAAAACTTCTGTGTTTTTATTTACAGTAGTCATGTCTCTTAAGCTTTTCGATGAAAAATTAAAGGTTAATTAAATACTTTCTCCCGTATTCAAACAAAAATATTAATATTCAAAACATTCCAGTCACAATAATAACTATATTGAAAAAGGAAAAACGTAAATAATTTATCGATAAAGTATTACATTCATTGTTACTTATTGTTGATAAGAATCCTTGTCGTTAGTTACATAAGCGAGCACGTGGTAGTGATACAGTACAAAGAGAACAAAATAAACGTACGATCCGAATAGAGGTCGATATGCACATTGTAATGCAAATGTACGATAAAGGGGTACCTACCTACCTACGCGCCGTGACTTGGGCCCAGTTTATTTTGGGGCCTCTGTTATATGGAAAAACTATTATGGGAAATAATACATAAAAACAGGTAGTACACGCATCAAAGTAGGGTTCCGTAGAAAATTAAAAAAGAAAATTTTTAAAAGATTTCGTTGTTAATGCATTTTCATAATACGACAAATATATCAATACTAGGTAAGCTAACGCTTACAATTCCTAGAATCAGACTTTCACAAACAAAGAATTCCTTCATAGTTAAACTGTGTTCGTTTTTATAATAAACTTCCGATGGAAGTATTACATTTAAATAACAAACAGTTTAAGAAATGTGTAGAAAATCAGGTCATTAAAAAATACCAGAAAAGCTTGTTGCCGCTTCTTCTTCTAAGATTTCTGAAACGGCAACAGGTGAATGCATATATCTTGACTTTCAAGAAGTGTGTGTAATGTATTTTACTTTGAATTAAAAATTCGAATATTGAATCTATGTCAACCTTTCGCCATCACAGAATAATACTTAGCACGATACTACGTATCTAGTCACATCATATGCGCTTCATAATCATTAACATGGGGCGTGATCTGACTACAAACAACCTGACGGTTTTATATATGTAACCAGTGCGTAAGTGCAAAAGCTTGATATTCGACAGGATAATGATGTTATTCTAGAACTAGCAGTGAACTATTGGCCTGTGAAATGTAGAATGTACTAAAGAAAATTAAATGTTTTTACTTGCCGTTGATATATATTTACCCTTCAAGGTTATTCACAACTGTATATTAGTGTCTATAGCTTTATTATGAACGTGACTACGGATTTAATTAAAATTTACAATACGACATAATATCAAAAAGCCGTTTTCAGATTCATTACCCACTTGAACACCGCAAAGTTGATTAAATCCAATTTTATTGACACACTTGAAAACTAATCAATAATAATTCATTGTAAAATGTAAAACGATAAAAGTGACTTTTAATTTAAATACATTCCCCATATAGTCTAACACGTATTGGCGTATTAGTACCAAAAATCCGATAGTATTTTTCTCACGAATCCTATTCAGTAGGTATGTAGTAAGTCTACGAAAATATGAACGTGTCATAACGCATTATGACAATATATGTTGCCATAGGGAACTTTTAAATCACCCCATGATAACATGTATTTTTACAATCAGCACTGAAGAAAATCAGGCAAAATAATATGGCCCGAATACATTTTGCATTGCAACGCGTCCGTGCAACTGTAATGGATCCTGTGGGAATCTAATAAACTGAATAAATCACTTCAAACTCATACATATCTATTTATACAGTGCAGTAATGATACCTAATGAAAAATACAATGGTCAAATTGCTCACCACAAACGCAAGCAGGTGAATATGCATGTCATCCGGGTGTTCAGCTGAAGTTAATCCAAACTTATAGACTGTGTAGAAAAGTTTGAAGTGAGCAGATGGCGCAAACTAACAGTTACCGAGAAAAATGTGTTTAAAGTTGAACTACGTTCAGTCCAACATCCCGTATATAATACACCGCGTGTTTAGCTAAACGTAGTCCATGTTTATAGAGGGTGTAGAGACTACCGAACTAAACAAAAAGTTTCAAGTGAACAGATGGCGCAAACCAAAAAACACATTTTCAAAGTTTTATTTTTGATAATTTTTTTGTTTTGTTCGGTAAGCTCTGCTCTACAGGCCGGGTGTTCGGCTGACTAAGTTCAGCCGAACATCCGATATAATATGTGCATATTCACCTGCTTGCGTTTCCGGTGAGAAATCCGACCAAAACGAAAGGTATGCCAGTAGATGGAAGCCAAAACCAATTAACATATTGGACAATCTGTACTGTTAGTAACACACAAGAATATAAAAACCTACCAGTCTAAGAAAGCATAGTCGCTTCTAGATAGGTTAGAAGTCACGACATGTACTTGTATATTCCACTGGTCTAAACAAAGCAATATAAATGAAACAATGTTTTTAGAGAAGTGAATATAATTTCTCTTGGGTCGGGACAGACAGGGAAATGGTGTCACAAAGTAGGTCAAACTACATAGGATGTGTATACATTTTGACGACCTCGTGTTACGATGGGTTAACACCCTGTTGACAAAGTAAAAAAGACAAAGAAGATATGAATGTAGATTCCTTTTTTTTTATTCTTCTTTAATTTTATTTCGGAGGGTAAACTATCTCTTGTGTCTATCGCCTTGAACTGAGTAAGACTTGGCGTTTTGCGGAGCGTGCGGGCAGAGAAGCGGCGTGCACGCCTGTTCACCACCGCCTCATCACAGTTTTACGACAGTTTTACTAAGCACGCTATCATTTAATTACATTTGTTTATCATGTACGCACCTTAGTACGCCCCGCCAAATGCTCGACGCCCTGCTCTACTCAAGCCCTATGGAAAGAGATGTACCTATGTGAACCTGTGTAGGTAATAATAACGTAATAATGACGTATACATCACAACAACGTCTAGGGGTACCAAGCGAAGACACCACAAACACACACACACCACATACATATAACAACCAAGACCCGGTAGCAGTATCAATATTCATCATATAAATACTGACCCGACCTGGGATTCGAACCCGGGACCACCAGCTTCGAAGGCAGGGTCACTACCCACTAGGCCAAGCGGTCGTCCCTGGCCCAACCAACCCAAAATATTGATACGTGTGTTACATAAACTGTTTGTTTATGAGTGTTTATTTGAAAACATCGTTTTACTAGCGTTTAAAGCACTTTTTTTAAATTAAGTTGTGCAGGGTTGATTTCTTTGTAGCCCGACCCAATCAAGGAAATGTTCGTTCGTTGACGACGACACGAATCTTGTATTGCTGAGGAGTTCCTATAGCCACCTTTCGGTTCCATTATCAGACTTTTGTCACCATGTGCTATGAAGAGTTCTCATGAAGACAAATCCAAGGATCCCAAATACGATAGGGCTATCTCGTTTTTGAGCAGTTCCACGGTCACCTTCCGTCTCCATCATCAGATCAGCCTCATGATACCATAACATTGCATTGTCACCGAACTTATAAAAGAATGGTTAATTTTAGCTCAATCACCTACAAGCAAGTGGTTGAAAAATATATTGCTGAATGGAAAGACATATTGTATCCATTATCGATAATAACGTTCAACATAACGTGGCCAACATCGATATCACGATGTGTTGTAATTGGGCATGTTGTAACTGTCGATGTCGATGTTTTATAGAGATACAATAGATGTTCAGAGAAACATCGATGATCATCGAACCCATTGTTACTAAAATAATTAGTCAAAAAACGTAAACGGGGTTCATTATTGTGAACAAACGACCTCTAAAGTTCGAAGGCACGATAAGGAGGAACCAAAGTAATCACGCAAGGTCCATGTAGTCCGAGAGCCCATGACCAAAATAAGCACTACTTCCTAAAAGCTGATTTGTACTCTAGTGCTCCTTGACAGATTGCTGTCAGCTAGGTACTGGTGCGTTAGGGTACAGCGCACTTATTATGTAAAATTTTAAAATAAAATTACAATTGTATAAATTCTGTTTTTTTTTAATATATAGGTATACTGTGAATATTTAAATAAATAAAAATCATGTTTTTCAGAAATTACTTGAAGCCCTGCGTTTTATTACACATTTGTATCGCAGCTGACTCTTCAAATGCCAAGACATGGTGGACCGACTTCTACGCTTTGTTTAAAGTAATAATAATTCATGTAATATTTGTTTTTATATATTTATAAAAGTGCTGCGTCTTAAGGCACATAATAATGTATATAGCTAACAGACCGCAGTCTGTGAATGAAGCCTGTGTCAGCTTTTGAAAGTCGTGAGTGACCATTTTTGGTGACGGCTCCCCGACTAATGGCGTTCCACGGCCTATTACGCAACGATGCGTTGTGAATAAAACGAGTAAACTGGGGCGTCCCAAACTACGGACACGAGTTCAACATCGATCGCGTCGGATTCGTATAAATATATTTGGGCACTTTTGGGCTAGAAGAGTTGCGAGGTGGGCTTTTTTGTTAGGGTCAGTCTTAAGTTATAAGTTCTTTATTTAATATTAGTTATTTTCAAAGGTAGTTAATTTTAGTTTTAATTAGATTTTAATTTAATACAAGCTTTTCTTTTTAGTTAATTTAGATTTATAATATTATAATAAAAAGACGAGAGACAGGATTACGCTTTTTTGGTTCATTACGATTTTTTCTGTATCGCGTGTTTTTTTGTGAAACCGTAATTTTTTAACATATGACTCCGTTGGGAATTTTGAAAATATACAAGGTCAATACGAATGCATAGTGTACCTACCTACCTGTATGGTTTCAGACTGAGGTTTCAGAATTAACATGTAAATAATTGTCGAGAATGTATACACGACTTGTGTGTGTATACACGACCAATCGCGTTTATATCATTTTTCGACTTCACAGAGTAGTTAAGAAATATTCAGGATTACATATGTAGCGAAATGAACTGGCACTGTGTGGATTCAGAATTAAAAGAAAAGCATATTTAGTAAGTAGACTTTAGGCATAGTTTTTCTTTTTTTAATTTATTATTTACATATTACCATAATAGTGCGCATTGATTAGAAGCCCTCTTCTGCGTTTACCGTCTAACCACTCATACTCTAGCTAGCTGGTGCAACATGTTTGTTCTAGAAATGAATTCGCCATCTTCGAATTATCCGAAAATGACATCTCACTTACCCTAATGTCTATAGATTTGAAGGAATAGGCCATATAAAAAGGGCGGCAGAAACAAACTTCCTCCTTAACGCCGCCTCCCCAGTGGTAGTCTCCGGGGTTTACCGGTGGAAATACACGAAGGAACAGTTGTTGCAAGTATGTGCCTTCTTTCTATGACTAAATGTTGGGGTGTATCGCACTAAGTTCCCTACTATAGCATGTACACCCATGTTACATTCTGTGTATAAGAGATATTTAACAGAATCACGGTTTTTTTTCATTTGTACACTTTAACTATAACACCCGAATCACCTAATATAACCGTACACCTTACTTGATATAACGATTCGGGCAAAGTTCAAGTTTCCTAACCCCAAAGGTTGAGTAGATACTCTACGTCGATGATTAAGTAACTTTTCGGGAGTGATAACTACTTTTACGGTAACTTAGTATTTATTCACTTAAACATACAATCGTAAGAGTTTCATTGAAATATTTGAATAGTTCATTAAAATTATTATTATGAAATATCTACACGATTACATAATAGTTATACTAGTCATATAGACAGCAACACAAAAGTCACTAGTATTTAATATTTCCCAAAAGATCGCAGTTAAAATACAATGTTCGACTGGAGGTCTGAGCAGTCTGAACCGTGTGATGACGTAATCTATAAACGATGTAATATTGTCATATTAACTAGGTCAAGTGTTTAAAACTGCATTCACCTAACATATAATTATTGGCAAAGCTCACAAACACGACCTTTTCATTCGATACACCGTCATGACTACGTATTATAAAGATATAAAAATTAAAACTCTACAAAACTCATAACTCCTAATATATTAGCAACATTCCACTTTACAATGGGATTAAACATTTCTAGAAGGAACAAATTCGATAATCCAAGCGATCGAAGCCGCACTAGTTGCGTTGTTTAATCTGTAAAAGTCAATTGTCAAAGATAAATGATACGAAAATTTAGGAAGGATAAAAACCATAGAGTAAATTAATTTAACAACAGTGTTTGGTTTTAATAGTCATAAATTTTACTTCACAGTACCGAAGTGGCATTACGGAATTTTGCGGGGTTGAAAACGAGCGCGCGGGGATTTCTCGGGGGTAAAGACTGGCGCGCGGGGACCTTGCGCACTGAAACTAGGACTAAAACTCGCCATCTTACACGAGCTAGCTAGAGTATGAGTGTATGATTGTTAATGTGAATTGAGTGATTTTTTTCGTATTTTCACGACCGACAAAATCAAGTAAACCTGCAGGCACTTCAATATACTTGGCTTATCACAAACATGCGCTTGTACTCACAAAAAATTAAAATTTTAAAATCCAAATCTGGAAGCATGTGTTTGACACAATGGACTATATTCTCGTCCACTGTGACACGAATGATATCATTGCTAGTATTATTATTATTATTAATGTGTATTTAAAGACACTAAACAATAAAAATAAGGTAAACATATTTATTCGCCTATTGTATGGATAAGCGCCTTGGTAAACTTGACAAAACGCAGACAGACTGAGCGTACTGTTTTCATCAGTCTATGGCATTACATAGCGTAGTTTACTTAACAAGAGACACAACTCTCGTACAAATTGTAAACAGGAAAAGTTCAATGCCTTATCACCTACGTGTCGAACAAAACGCATTGTGTCCGCTGAGGGCGGAAGAGGAAATCGCACGCTTGAACAATCTAGTTCTTCTACTAACACTTCGACTAACAACAAATGTTCGATAACATTTTTTGTTACATTCGGCGTGATTTGGCCCTTAACAATTGGTTGCGGTATCAGTTCATTTAAATTAACAAAACAGATGATCATATGCCATACAAAATTTGATTCCTATTCTCCCTTGCTCAACTATAGTTCGAAATGAAAAATGAATGTTAGTTGCAGAGGTGAAAATCATCAATCACAAATTACTGTTATAAAAAGCTTGCTCATATTATACCATCAGTTTTATCATTCCCTAAATATAGTAGACTACTGCCGGGGCCCGCAAGTGCAGCATAAAGGAAAAATCGTGAGTATGCAGGCCGAGACACGCATCACAGAGTCCGGTTATGCACAGTTGTGGCCAAGGCTTGTATAATACTTTTTAATTAATTAATAAAAATTTCGTACGTTTTCATGTATCTGTCCTTCGATTTCGGTGGGAAACGAATTTCAATAATAGCTTTTGCAGCTTCCTGTATTTCAGGTGGTGTTAAAATGTCTTCATCACTCGAAGAACTCATTTTCTATAATTATAATAGGTAAAGTAAACATAAACTAAATATATATTGACAACTGTATAATAATAATAAAAATAGTTTAGGTAATTTTGCCGCCAATTAACCGCGTAAAAGTAAAAAAACAAATTATTAATAATTTTTTAAATTAATTTAATGCCGCATTCTTTTTGTCGTGCTAGTTCGAAATTTAATTAAAACTTAGAGGAGGTGTCTCTTTAGTTATCAATGTTCAAGCGTAAAGGAGTTGCTTCCATTTTCAAATTACATATTCGACCGCTCGAGCACGCCTGCTAAAAAATTGCGGGACACTTTCTGATCCGGTACTGCAAGTATGATTTATCCAAAATAAGGTTGTGCAAAATATGGTCGTATATCGTAGCATCTTTGAGAAATGGCCATCTATAGTTATGTTCTATAACCATATACAGATTGTATGGACTTTAAAAGAAACTAACTGTATGTTACTTTCCTGAAAGTTTAAATGAATTAATTTATTTTTTATCAGTAGTGTGCTACTATACTAGTTTATTAATTTGCGAGAAAGATTCTCAGAGCAGTGACTAGTATCAAACTCGAGGTAAAAAACATTTAAAGATAACACACGAAACTCAACAAAATGCCACGCCTTAAGTTAAAATATCCAGATGTATAACTAATTGAAATCACCTTCAACGAGAACTATTGTGGTCACATTCTCGAGCCTTGCCGTACGCTAGAGTAGGTACTGGCGATCCGCCAACCTTTATAACACAAGCCCGGGTTATATCGCGATGTTTTAGAGCTAACATGTTGCGGTTGTAAAGTTATTTTTCTATCGTACTGAGACGAAAGTAACCTAACGTAGCATATAATTGATACACGCAGAATATTCTATACGAATTAGGCATTTGCCGTCAGTCAGTACCTGATATTAGCACACTTGCTAGTCGTATATCCTAAATCAACGATAATTTCACACTATACGCTCACGTAAAAATAAAGCGAATGTTCTGCCACGATCGAGTTTTAATTTTCTCTAGAACAACACCTATCAATGAGGCGCATAATGCTGTTTAAGTGTAGAAATTATGAAACGGTTCCGCTCCATACATTAGTATGTGCCACATCCTACAGAAGTTGATATAATTATAATTAAAAGGTTTTTAAAAGTACAGTAAAACAATAACAACTATCGCATAACACTATGTGCCTTAGCTAGATAATAAAGTAGATTAATCTCAAACCAGATCTCGTTCATTCCCAGAGGATATAGGTGACCATAATATACTAGCTAACATTGAAACCGCATCGTTAACCACCATTGTTCCGTCTCATTATAAACCCTATAACGTTCGCGGCGTGGCGTCGGACATTGTTTATATTTTATAAACGTTAAATCTTGTTATAATAAAGCCGTTTACCGTTCCAGTGAATAAATAAACACAATTATCGTCATTATGGTTGTTCCCTTTACCTTGAACCTTCGACCTTAGATCGTGTATCTAGTAGATTCGAAGGTAACCCATACTGGCCACTAGAGAGTGTGTGTTGAACCCTCATTTATTTCAGAAGGTACTACAAAAATCATGAACACCCTACTTAACCTTCAAATTCAAAAACTAAGGACCATCAGCCCATCTTGGCTATATTTCAAATTGATCAAAAGCTTCTGGATAGGTCATCACTTCGCTCCGCTTCGTTCTCTCATTGATAGATAACCCTGATCTAACCCTTACTGAAATGAATGAAAATTATTTCTAAAATTAACGAAATAGTGGTGGCGTACCTTAACATTTCCTGGTGGAACACCGAAATGATCATAAACAGAAACGGATTATCACTGGCAAGCTTGGTGAATTGACATTCACATACACTAGTGTATCATAAGATACGCAGCGTTTCAGACGTTCACGGTGACAGATAAGAGGTTTTTGACCATACGTAATACGGAAATAACACTAGCCGCTACATAGTCATATTTAGGGTCGTTCGTAAAAAATAAATAAATGGAATCCATGTGTTTATCGTGTTTGATTTTTGATTGACGTCTATTTGTTTTGCCCATGTCGCAAGAACAACGTAAACCGTTGAAAATGGAGTATAATATGCCATCGCAATCGGACAACGTATGTTATGTTAAACGTGTTCGGTGATTCTTGTCCTACTGATTTCGTCAAAATTAATTTTAGAACACCGACGAAAAGCGACGAATTAAACAGTGGGAGATCGCTACTGGTGCGGATATTAGTAGGGAATGCGTAAACGAAATAATTCATCAATATTCAGGCTGAGGTCTCTAAAATACAAATGCGGTCTAAAATGTAAATGAATGGTCTAAATCCGTTCGACATGGAACGACGTGTGAGAGAAGTAGCAAGACGTTTTTAAATATGAGTAGAAGTAGAGAAGAAATAGATTATTTGCCAAAAAAAGGATGCCATATATTACGCTAATTTGTTGGATCATATACGAGAGTAAATTAAAAAGAAGAAACAGAAGAGGTTAATTCGGTAGAGGCATATTGATTTTTGCAAGGCAATGTATTTGTGCATACTGCTTAAGCAACAGAGCGAGCCATGAACTAAAACCGCATTGTAAAAATTTACCACCCATTCTACATACAGCCCAGATTATTAGCCCCATGCAATTATTTCCTGTTTATACGTTTGAAGAAAGATTTTAAGGGCATGACATTTCCCTTTGAGGGAACTACATTGAAAAATATAAAAAAGTTTGTATGCTCATCTTTTCCTTCATAGTTAGGTACTTATTAGCTACCCAAACATGGAAGACTAATAAGGCAGATGAAACCGATCGTAAAAAATATCGAGACAATATTGTGTACGTTGAGGCCAACACTATTCGGAGTTTACTCTATCAAGTGTCATGGAATTAATTTCGAGCAATAAAGCTGAATCACAAGTGGGATGGGCAACATCAAGGAAATTGTCACTTTCCGAGTCATCCGGCGCGGGCGGTCGAATTGATGCTTCTCCCCCTCGCCCTCTAGCCTCTGTCCGCCGTGTGCGACGGGTCGCTCCACAAACTGACAACCCACGTCGGCATACGTGTACAGATAAATTGATATAAATGTCGTAGGATGATTTGATAATTCGAATTTTTGCGAAAGCCCTAGGTATATTGCGAAAACACGGATAATTAGACAGTGGCGAAAACATTTGCAAATCTTACTGGTAAAAGATAGGGTTTTTGCAAAAACACGAATCGCTCTAATAACATTGAATATCTAACTCTGATTGGCTAGATTTTTGCTTACGGACCAAATCTTATTCTGATTGGATCCTAGTTTTACCCTATGATCATAGGTCATTCCTCATTATACAAGAGTGATAAATCCGGTACCGTGTGTTTATTGTTTTATGCGGTCGCCATCCTTTATATGCATCAAGTTTGGTGCCAGCGTTACTCTTGTCATAGTATCAAATCTCTAAGGACAACTGTTCTAGACAGCCTAGAACGGCGAAAACTGTTATAAACGTACTAAAACTATAACACCACGTGAGCGATGCAAATCTCTGAGCTCGCCCACTTCGCTATTATAACTCCCGTTTATTAAGTTAAGCGGTACATAGATTTTAGACGTTATCATCATGACAAAGAACACATTGTTCTTCATTGAACAATTTCTTTGAATGTAATTGACAATGGACCTTATGGCACAGAAAATAGAAACGGAAACGAGTTGTGCCCGTTGTCTAGTCTTGGAACAAGAGCCGTCTCCGGCAATTTACCGATTGCCGAGGCTCAATTATCGCTCCCCGCGCTCATTACTGAATCAGAAGTGACTTGCTTCAATGATGCCATTCGCCGCACACCACCTAAAACTTTGCTTGTATCAGATATAAAAATAAAATAAAAAACCACGTTAAAAATATTATATATACGAAAAGCGGATAATTCGGGAATGGGAACACGCACGGCTGATAGTGATCGATCGTAAATTTCAACTTTACGACGACTGGTCAACCGATACAATGAGGCTATCGCGACGAAAGATACTGATCACTTTTGAGCAACAGATGGAATATAAATGAATTGAAACTGGCGAATAGTTTTTGAAATGGGAAATTTTTGTAGAGTCTACACTCAAAAATACTCCGAGACGTGCGTTCTATAGTATGGCGGAAATGCAAAATGTACAAAACACGCACGACAAGTTGAATCGTTGAGAAAATGCACAGAAACCGATAAAAGTTATTTTTCAAAGGGTTTTATTCGTAGGGTATTTAGCGATTAAACAGTTGATTGTTAACTAAGGAAGCGCTACAGATATTAACAGCGGAGATAAATAGATTCAAACCACCCGAGGAAATAATTTTGCTCTCGAATAAAAACACTCTGCTTTTCATTCCCACTACAATGAAAATAAATAGAAAAAACACATTTAAATACAATTCACGATGCGTGCATTTATTTCAGTAGGTAATCACATTTTGGTCGTAAATATCTTCTAAAAATTAATATTCACATTGAACACATTTTCGCAGTTTAAGAAAGTTAAATTTTAGTTTTAGTAGGCACGCATACAGTAGTTTTCCTAACTTGCGTATTCGTTTCGCTTTGGTTAAGAGGTTATGTTTGCCCTGGTATTAAAATAATTTCTTTTTTAAGTAGTGAGAGCGGTGACGAGTGTATCCAAAGAGCAACAGACGGTTTGAGTTTTATATTCTCAATAATACAGTTATTTGTTTTAACCTTCTTTTCTAAAGAATAGACTTTGTGGCATTCGCCTTCTGCATTAGATTTCCATCCTCTGTCTTTATATGACAGAACCGCTTCAGAATCTGCTAAGAAAGTAGCAGGCGTTCTCTGGAAACAATACTTACAACTCGGAATTTGTAAGCTTTACGTAATTTGCTATTTGTCTCGCCAAAGTACTGATTTTTTTTCCCGACGAGTTGTCTTACACTCTCCGGTTTGATAAGGTAAGAAAATTCGAATTTGTTTTAACGTAAGAGAGTCACTGGGCCTGGTATCTTTCTACAAATTGTATATATTCGTCGCGGTGACAAACGATCTATTTATTTATGTTTTTGAAGTAGAAGTAACTTTGTACTAATGATAAATTTGACTGTTTTTTGGGGTATCAGCACCTGATATTATAATAAGTTCAGCACCACGACAAGCGCTTTTCTCCGCGAAAATCAAGACTACCTGTTAGAGGCAGAATGTTTAGTGCCTACTGCAGACCGTCTCTTTAGAAATGCTACTATTTTGTGTTTATAATGTTGAATTGAACGTCATGCTTTTTATTAATAGTTGTATATAAGATGGAATTGAAGTCTGTAAGGCCACGTGGCCGTGGTTTGAATCCGGGCGTATACCAATGAGTTTTTTTCTGACTTAAGTACTTTAACTATCACTGACTCCGTGCCTCGGAGGGCACGTTAAGCAGTCGGTCCCGGTTGCTGTCAATAGATGGCGGTTGTTACAATCCGCCAACCCGCATTGGAGCAGCATTGAAGCTCTCAACTTCAAAGGAAGGCCCCTCCAGTGGGGTATAAAAAGAGCTGATAGAATGGAATGGAAATCAGATTAAATACGTGCTGCAAAGAGTAATATAAGTTGCTTGAATATTGACATCTTTTCATAATAAGCGAAAAATACCGATTCTGAAAAAGAGTTCGTGCCACTTCATTTTTTGAATTCTTGGGGTCTTCATAAACAAACATCTCTTGATTTTGTAGGCAATAAATAAATTAATAATGGTATTTTTAGCATCACTTTTTTTGTAAAGAACTTATTTTCACTTTAAAATTCAAAAATAAAAAATAAAGAAACTGCGAATATACGAATTCGAACGTCTAGGCGTCATTTGGCTATAACCAAATATCACACTCTCGTTTACTAGGTCAGCCTAGGGTGTAAGCGCTGTCGAGGGATTTCGCCTCAAACGGAATAAATAGAAAAAAAAAACAGAATTCAATAAAGGTATCGTAATTAATAACTTTATATCGTCGTATATATCAAGGTAACATAAAACGCGCTTTCGAATCTCGGGTGTGGGCAATTCATATTCCATTAATAACATGAAACCGCAGCAATAAAATTAACAACATACATTCACCATCAATAACATATTTTATATTAAAAAACCATATACCATAGAACTATTCCAAACTTTCATGATCATTGGGTAGATAATAGTATTAAAATGCCATAAACGAATCGGTATTACATAAAAGAAGCTTGTTAATTTTATCTTATGTTTTCCGTAAAAACTTGAAAAAATTAAAGCGGCTAATATAATAGGAAATATTACATCTGGTACTACTATTACAGGTATAAAATTACAGGATGCGTAACATTACTTTAGCTCATTTTATAAAATAAAATAATGATCTAATAGACGAAGACTAAAAATTCCAATTAGGGAACCAATTAGCGCGTCTTAAACTGGGGCAATTAAAAAACCCTGGAAAGGTTTATTGCATATAAAAAAGCGAAGAGATAATTTTCTACAGACACGCAGATTCATAATACTAATCTTATCGCTTATTCAAACAGAAGTAGCGAATCATACTTGTCCAATTAGGTACTTTATTAGATAAAAGTATATTTAAATAATTACAAGGCTAACTTAACTTAAGTTTGTTATACCATCCTTGGATACACCAGATATCACTGAGATTCGAATTAGTATTGGTTGGGTTCGAAATTCAGTCACCGAATACACTTTAAACATACAACAAGCTTACTATGTAAAACTATTATCACAACAAAATAAATTTGGATTTCAGACGCTCTTAACTCTTGTGTATTCAAGAATTAGGATGATGTTGAAGAAGATCCCAACAAGTTCATCTTCTATCACTTACCTGGCATAAAATGTAGCAAAGCCGCTGTTATCGGATAGAGCGAAGGGCTGTAGGTGATGTCAGGACACGCGTATCCAAGAACAGATACGACGCGGTCGGCCACCGCCCTACCTTTGCGGGTCAAGTGGTAGCCGAGGCAATGGGTCGCCTCCACGAACGGAGGCAGCATGATGGGTTTGTCCGGTAGCTCCACTGTACCGAATACCTGACGACAAATAAATCAAGTATTACTAACGGAGTTTATAAAAAATAATAAATTACACACAATTCGTCCTCTATGCTTAATTCATTACGCAAAATAACCTAACCTCAACTAGATTGTATTATTTAAACACCATAAATTAAAAAAAAAATTAAATGCCTCTTTCTGAATGAAATGAAAGAGGCTTTTACACCTAGGTAAAAGTATTTAAATATTATCAATATAACATAAAAAATATTAATTTTGTTTACCAGTTGTCTATACAATTCAGTGCCCCATAATACAAGCATAATACTTGCTACTTTGGGACTAGGTGAGGCTGTGGGATGTCCCAAGTATTATTATTATTATGTATATTACTGGTATATTCATTGCTTTTTCATATACGCATCTGGCACTTAGTTCTGTAAGAATTAAATTCAGTTTTCGGCTAGGTATTTTCATCTCATTATCCTCAAATAATACGATGCAGTTGAGTTTTCTGGTACTGTTCACTACCACCACTAGTAACATTAACGTGAACTAAAGGGGAATCCGTTAATTACGTGAGCACAATAAGAAAGCGGGTCCGATCAAATCTCACCAAGAGGGGGCCTGCGAACATGTCACATAAACTTTTCTAATCGTTACAAATCACACAGAACATTAATATTTTCTAATTTTTTTTTATTCTATGTTAAAAGTATGTAATGCCGCTTAAACTGCGATACAGAAGCAACTTAAAAGCTATGTCAATGCTGTTTTTGTTACAAATGTTTGCGTCTCTTTAACTTCTGTCCAGCAGACCGCTTGGCACCAGCTGGAAGCTGATACCGAACTTAAGTTATTTATCGCGGGCGATAAAGTGAAAAGACTTTTTTAATGTTACCTACTACAATTAAAACTTAAAAATATTTTTTCCGAATGTGATAGAAATAATAATAATAATGACGTATACATCACAACAACGTCTAGGCCCCAAACTAAGCATTAGCTTGTGTACACGTACAGATAACAACCAAAACCCGGTACCAGTATATCATTTAAATACTGACCCGACCTGGGATTCCAACCGGGGACCTCCAGCTTCCAAGGCAGGGTCACTACCCACTAGGGTAAACGGTCGTCAAAAATCTCTATCTGACCTGCCTTTAGAAGTTCAGAAAACGATATAATATGTTTAGGAGCATTGGCTTTCAGTACAATGCTTTCATATTCAATTACACTGAGGCCAGTACTTCGTTAAGAAATGACAAACAGGGAAAATAGATAAAAAAATATGATGAGCGGATACTGTACGAAATTTTAGGAAAGCGATAAACAGCCAAATATTTATCGATGATATACGTAGACTCAAGAGATGTTGACAGATGGACCTGGGGAGAGATCGAATTAATTTGGTTTGACTTTAAAAGGCCATATAATATAAGTAATTACCGTTGCCACACGTGTAGTTAGACCAAAAATAATAATAATAATAAAAAATAAAACTAATCCAATAATCCACCCCTCGTCGCCCCCGACGCAAATGTGCCCATGACGCTCATCGCATTGCCGCGCTGAATTGTAATGGCAATTCTTTGCACAAGGAAGGAACCGGAACAGGGGTCGAGTCCCCTTTCTTTTAGACGACGACGGCCGATGCTCGCGACGAAACGTTTGGCTTCAATCCCCCAACAGCCAGCATCTTCCACCGCAAGAGGGACGAACAAGTATTTACTCTCCAGAGTAGAGTATTTGACTCGTTTTCTGGCGGCTGCAGACTGCGCAGCGGCTCCGGCCGTTCCAACGGTACGACCAAGGTGAGAGGCGGCAAATGTGCTGACACACGTGGCGTCCCAAAGTAGACACCTACCCTTCTCCCACGGCACCAAAGTCATACTATCGGGTCTTTTACCATCGGATCGGCTAAGACCAGGAGGCTCCAACACGCACGGAACATTGGCCGAAATTAAAGCCCTGCGGACTATGTCGTTAAAAGCGTGGTGTCACGGTAATCTCCCCGAGCAGCGACGACAACTAAACGCGTGGTGTCCGTTGGCCTCCACCATGGAACCGCAGATGCATAGGTGTCGTTCACAAACATCGCAGCCCAGGCGGAGCCCCAATGCCACACGCAAAGACTCGCCGTCCAGTAGAGTACCAATGTGCGGGGAGGGAAGAGCGTTGAGCCAGGCCCCGGACTCAGCCCGTGACACCGCTCGCAGCCTCGCTAAGTCCACCCCTGCCGCCTGGTTCAAGAGACTGTTAAAAACCCTTTCAGCTCCCGTTTCGTCCCATGCGCGCTGGCTATGTAGAATCACCGGCAACGGCGCGCCCGGATTGAGAGCCACCCAAGAGGCTAAAGCATCGGTTGCGTAGGGTATGTCCGCCCTGCCACCTTTATAAGATAGGATATCAGTGACAAGGTCGGCAACCGCATGCACCGACGCCAAGAAGGCCGGCAGGCCAACACTCCGCACGCACCGAACCCCCAGCCCTCCATGCCGGATTGGTAAGGTGGCCTGAAGCCACTGGTTCGACTCAAGACGGACGTTCAAAATCTCCTCCAGGAGATGCTTCAAGACGTCATCAAAAGAGTCTACCTCCTCAGGGAAAAGCCAGCTAAGAGACGTCCTCAAAAGGTAAGTAACTCTGGGAACAGCGAAGCACAACCGCAAAAAGATAAGAGCAATGTGGGCAGAAAGGTCTTTCAGCCGTGCTTGTGCGACAAGAAGAAGTCTTGATTGCCACTTAATGGAAACCATTTAATATTTACAACTGCACTCTTTTCTGAATTATAAATACTACGACGTTAGTATATAAGCTTGTGTCTGTTTTTCAAAAGGGTAGTTAAAAAATTCACATTTTTCCGGAAGAAATACATAAGTCTCGTTTATAGAAAAGTCTCTACCGATTATGAGGCCATAAAAAAATCAGATTTTGCAAGTTAGCGAACACTTATTTTGTCATACTTGTCATCGTAAACATATATTATCCAATATCCCAACGATATATTTGCAGTGCCGTCCGTGATCATTCACTTAACCACACAAGGCTACATCAATCAGCGCAGCGCACCGCACATTTCGACTGCTCAGACCAATAAAAAAAAGTACGACAGGGCGAACAAATAAGTAATGCATCAAACTCTTATCAGCTGATTCAGCGCTGAGATACCGTTGCTGCCGTGCAAAAAAGACGATGACCGAAGCCGACGGCCGACTGACTTTTTAGCATTTAGCACTGCTCCAAAGCCACGCACTTTAATGTCCGATAACGTGGCGCCACTCTTCCACGGACCGCACAGAATAGGTATCCCTAAAATTCGCTAATTGTCTATGCTGGACCGCACAGAATAGGTATCCCTAAAATTCGCTAATTGTCTATGCTAGCTACGCTGACATTAGCTATGCTACAATTGGGCCAAGTCGATGCCAATCAATAGATAGTGCTAATTAAAACGGTACAATATAAAGCTAAAAATAGTGCGTTAGCAGAATTTAATTATTTATCAATAAAACATTTTTACAAGCATAATGTATTATATTTTATCCTACAATTACAAGTCATTTTTTCTTCTACAAAATATATTATTTATTTCGTCTCTACGATTAACGTTAAGTTTGGTCTTGTAGTTAAGACGGTTAGACTACACAGCCGGAGAATACCTGTTTCAAAAGACAATCCCAAGGGTGGTGAGGGCCTCTGGCCAAAGTGAAACTTGGTCATAGATATTACATGACGCACAGACTGAGTCACTCTCAATAGTTTACTCAAGATATATTTGTTGAAAGTGTATTTTATTTAAGAGGTGACATTGTATTTTTTTCTATCGAGGAAAACTTTTATTAAAAAATTTTCGGATTCGGCCAGGTTCTTAAAAATACGATCAATGATAAAATTTATATAATGAAAGCGTTCAATTGGCTGTTGTCAGCGTCTTAAAATGTCATCGTGTGTCCTGATATGGTATAAAAGTTACAAAAAAAGTACGATATCTAGAAGTAATAAATTTTTCAAAGCGTACATGTTCGTGGTCACACATTCAAGTGTGCGGTTTCAATTCATTGTTTCGCGGCGCACTCTTTCTTTTTTTTTGTCTGTGTTCGTCTGTCAACAATTTTTTCGTGGGTTATATTCAAACGTGTAATATAATGTGTAAACTTATCGTACTCGGTTTAAGTAAATCTTCGGTCCCACACCTTCGAACTTGTTATCGCCATAAGTTGTTCAAATATTTTCCTAAACAGAGATAAAAAATAATAAGCTTCGTCTCCGCTGTGGTTTCATAGTGGAAGGTACACGAAATAGGATTCAGCTTCTAATAGTTACTTATTGATTATTTTATTAGTTTACTATTATAGATTTATAGATAATATCTTTGGAAAAAATTCAAAATTCAGACGAGTTTAGTATTTGGTTACCACATTATTTGGCGTTATTTTAGTATATGAACCACGTATAAACGTTCATTATTTTGTGGCGTAACTGGACTTTACAAAAAACACGAAATTAAATACGAGTATATTTGTAAATAATTAAACAGCCATGTAATGACGTGTAAATGTATCTGTTATAAATATTAAAATTTGTTACGAATCTGTAAAAAAAGAAGGAATATCACGGATATATTAAAATATAATTCATAAAATTTACAATACATCTTGTATTTGGTAAAAGAATAGATTCTGATACTGAATAAAAACTGGATTTCCGTTATAATTCTTTATTAACTCAAATAATAAATATACACACATCAACCCTTTTTAAGCGACTTCAAAAAGAAGGAGGTTACTCAATTCGACCGTATATATGTTTTTTTTTTTTTTTTTTTTTTTTTTTTTTTTTTTTTTTTTTTTTATGTGTGTGTTCAGGGATAACTTCGTTGTTTATAAACCGAATTGGATGATATTTTTTTTGTGAAAGGGAGATATCTCCGAAATGGTACCATGATAAGGAAACCAGGATCTGATGATGGCATCCCAAAGAAATCGAGGGCAACCTTCGAAAATCGTATTTTAAGTATTTTGATAAAATACTACTACTAGTACTATTTAATGAAGGTCGGGAGTCGATCTGATGATGGAGCTGAAAGACAGTCGAAGGAACTCCTCAACGACTTACAGCAATTACCTGGCGTTTGGACTTAATTCATTTCTATTAATGAGAACTTTGAACCCATATGGGTTATAAGTACCATTACAGGTCTGATGATGGTTACCATACACAGTCGAAGGAACTCCTTAACGATTTACAGCAATTACCTGGTGTTTGGACTTAATTAATTTCTATTGATGAGAACTTTGCACCCGTATGGGTTATAAGTACCATTAAAGATCTGATGATGGAGACCATACACAAGCGAGGGAACTCCTTAACGATTTACAGCAATTACCTGGTGTTTGGACTTAATTCATTTCTATTGAAGAGAACTTTGCACTCATATGGGTTATAAGTGCCATTACAGGTCTGATGATGAAGACCATAAACAGTCGAGGGAATTCCTTAACGATTTACAGCAATTACCTGGGTTTTAACTTTATTCATTTCTATTGATGAGAACCTTGCACTCATATGGATTATAAGTGCCATTACAGGTCTGATGATGAAGACCATAAACAGTCGAGGGAGTTCCTCAACGATTTACAGCAGTTACTTTTTGTTGGGCTTCCTTCATACGGTTGAATATGCCAAAATGTTCAGTTCGCACAAAAATAATAATTAAGATTGAAGTTTTACATAGGAATACCACTGCCTACTAGGCATGCTGATGCGTCAATTTGACACTGAATTTACGTTGCGTAATCGCGGTTCTGTCTCATTAGAGTAGCGCGTTTAGTAGCCCCATTTATACTAAATACAAATAAGTTACAGATGCGTTCAACTAAAAATTGAAAAATAAAATAATTTAAAAAAAAAAATAAAAACCGACTTCAAAACATAAACTAAAAAGTTAAAAATAAAATTTTCACTTTAAAGAAAGGAGCATTAACAGGCGGCATATAGTTAATGAAGTCGGTGCCAACTCAGACACTTTAAATGGGTACTTACCAGGTAATAACAATTACAACAATGATATATTTATAACTATAACGAATATAGAACAAACACAATTTAAAGTGTCTGAGTGAGTAGGCACCGACTTCATTAACTATATGCCGCCTGTTAATGCTCCTTTCTTTAAAGTGAAAATTTTATTTTTAACTTTTTAGTTTATGTTTTGAAGTCGGTTTTTATTTTTTTTTTTGAAAATTATTTTTGTAGAGACATTTAGTAGACAATCAAAGATAGACATCCTAAAAAGAGAGTTAATATTGCCATGTCTAGACCAGAAGCCACTGACAATACCTATACATACAAAACTTCAACTGTATTATGAATGTCAATCATTAGTTTTCTAAATTTTTCGGGTTCTGTCTATGAAGGACAAAACAGAGCCCCATTGCTGTCATTCGGCCGCTTATCTGTCCATCTGTCCGTAGGTATATCGTGGGTCTTTAGCTCGTAAACGGAATGGCGTTACAGACTTAAAATTTGGATAGGTATATTGTGTAAAATGTTGATCCCAAAGAAAGATCTCAAAAGTAGTCAGTTTTTCTGAAGGGTCATCAAAAACTGAACTAGATAACTTGGAATTTCTGTATATTATGTGCCATAAACTGCATGTAAACAACAAATACTGAAAATGTCGATTTTTGATATAGTTTGTAAGCTGTGACCAAAACAAACA
Source organism: Luffia ferchaultella (assembly GCA_949709985.1). Lineage (NCBI taxonomy): Eukaryota > Metazoa > Arthropoda > Insecta > Lepidoptera > Psychidae > Luffia > Luffia ferchaultella. Next base: position 25,433,840 of record OX453241.1, on the reverse strand, counting down.
TATTTTCTTTTACGAGGTTTAGATTGAAAACAAAATATATGAAAGACCCAAGGAGACTATGTTGAAAAATAAAATATATAATTTTTTAAAGGTTCCTTCATTTTAATGCTGGATACTTTTTGATCATTTCTCGTCAGAAGAATGTGTTTAATTTATTTTTACGATATGTGACATAATCCGTGAAACGCTCCACATTTACAGAGTGTTTTTTGGTAGGTATTATTTGTTTTTTTATTAGAGTAAACACAAAAAATATATTTTTATTAGCGTAATAGGGATCACAGGAAATAATCTACCTATTTACATTTTTCTAAGCATTAAATCTTAGAAATGAAGAGCCTGTTCCAGACGGTATTTCTATTTTAGATACATAGTGTTAGCGATGTTTCGAAGTGACGGGGTACAACGCTATCCAGACGTAACATCCCTAAGATTGAACAGAGATGAATATTGGCGCACTGCAAGAGTGTCAGTTATTGTAAGGCATTTGTAATGAGGATTTATATTTAATAAACATTGTTAATAACCATTTCATTATATCGTATTAATAATAGATACCTAAAAACAAATATGCATATATGATATTGTTAACAGTGACATGCGAAGTTGACATCATTAACCGACAAAAACACCGACCGGAGGACAACAAGTTCTAGAGGTCGATGAAATTCAAAGTGATTTCTCGCGGAGTTCACAATATCAACGACCCGTGCATCAGGCAGGTCATGGTGACAAAAAGCATGCGAGATAAAACACACAAGAAAAGCATAATAATAGATGTCTGTCATCGCGTAAGCAAACTGTTCTAAGTATACTGACTAAAATCGCTGGGACATCTATATTTAGGATATCAACACAGCTCACCGGTACGCGAAATAGAATGATAAACGTTACAGATTTGGCGTATGTACGGCACGCAATCAAATCGGATACTGATAAGATAAGGAATGATTTCTCTCTTTCACAATGGATAAATAAGCTTGTTATAGATCTGGATTTCATCCTCGTAGTAAGTACAAGTAGTTCCTCGTACATAGAAAACTTCCTGAAAGGGTACTTCAGGTAGGATGAAAACATGAAAAGAATCAAACGCAAGATGCTACAGGAAACCCACTCCCACCTAAACAAACGAATTAAACACCCTCAAAATTGCTATAGATCTTAATATTATTCTCGTAGTAAGTAGCTTCCGGTACATAGAAAACTTCCTGAAGGGGTACTTCAGGTAGAATAAAAACATGAAAAGGAATCATATGCAAAATGCTACAGGACAACCCCCCACCTAAAAAACGAATTAAAGAGCATCAAAATATTCCAGCGTGTATTTATAAAAGCTTTCTGGACTGAGTAGGTATATGTAAATTCTTCTATTCTTTATCCATACTAATATTATGAATATAAAAATGTCTATCTATTGCGTTTTCACGTCTAAACCTGTAAATCGATTTTTATAAAACTTGTTAGGAAAAAAGCTTGCATTTTAAATGCAGACATAGGTTACTTTTCACCGGAAAAATATGTCTGCATGTTTGTTACTTTACACAGCTATATAGTAGAACCGATTTTGATATTTGCTATAGGTTAACTCTATAAAAAAGACATTATGTCACTTTTCATCGCGGAAAATGTATGTGTGTGTTTGTTACTCTTTCACTTACTGGTACTGCTACTGTTACTGCTAAACCGGAATGTACCTTTAGCGATCCCAGTACAAACGTGAGGTCCATGTGGGAGAAACCACGGTCAGAAAGCTGATACTAATACAAAACTGTAATTTGTCTTGCTCCGAGCATTACGTACTGATTTTGATGAAACTTGTTGTGTTCAAAAGCTTCTGATTAGACTTAAAAACTATGGAATATATATTGTAAAAGTAGGTCACCAGGGAGGCGCACTGCAAACGTATTTTTACATAGATATCACTCAAAGCAAATTGTTAGACAAGTTTAACTGTCACAGGGGGCGTTCACCAAAAGTGTTTTTATTTTTAAATAAGCTGATTTTGATGCGGGTTCTTGCACTACACAGGTATCACCAACATGTTTTCAGATTTATCATTCAGGTTCATTGATTCATTAGCCTATATCGTTGGACACGGACTTAATGATCTTTAAAAATTACTAAATTTAAAAAACACATAAATTGTTTTTTAAACCACGTTATTAAATATTTACGAGGGCGGGTTGATAACTACTTAGCCTAATCTACTTCTAAGTATATATTTAAAAATAAAATAATGTTATCTATAAATATATAAATAAAAAAATATATAAAAAATTAATAAAACATAAAAAAAATATATAACATATGCAGATAAGCCCGTACTTTTTATGTCATTTAGAAAAGCGTTGTCACGGACTATTTTGCAATGAATAAAATCGAGGAGCGTGTTGTCATTAAGTGTTTGTATATGAAAGGATTGAAGGGCAGTGCATTTTCGAAGAAATGAAAAATGTTTTAGGTCATAGTGCATCATCATATACAACAGTAAAAACTGGGTAGTTGAATTTAAACGAGCCCATAACAAGCGTTCAAGATGAACACTGAGCATCCAATTAAATTTCGAAATGGTATTAAAGTACATGACATGATTTTAGAAGATTGACTTTTGAAATTATCAGAGATAACTGACGCAGTAGGTATTTCTAAGGAACGGGTATATTACATTTTAAGTGAAGAATTGCGTATGCGAAATTTTTCTGCGAGATAGGTGCCGCATTTGGTTCGTTTTATGAAAAATAGAAGTGATTTTATGCGAAGATTAGTGACTACAGATGAGAAATGGGTCCACTACTATATACCGGAATCAAAAATACAATCAAAACAGTGGAGAGAACCAGGAACATAAGCTCTAAAATAGCGAAGGTGGAGAAATTTATTTATTTGAAATCTGCGGGCAAAGTCATGGCATCAGTGTTTAGGGATGCAAAAAGAATTTTATTGATAGTTTATCTTCCAAAATGCCAAAACATAAACAGTACATATTGCGCTATAAATTACAAGGATGCATTCGTCTGAAAAGACCGGGATTCAATAAAAAAATTTTTTTTCATCACGACAATGCTCGACACAGGTGCAGTTGCCATGACGAAAATCAACGAACTGCGCTATTATTTGCTTTTTCATCCACCTTATTCACCTCATTTGGCACCGTCCGACTTTCGTTTGTTTTTTTTTTTATTTAAGTGAGCAGAGATTTAGGGCCGTAGATGAGGTCAAAGCTGCTGTAAACGACTATTTTTCGAAACGCGATAAAAGCCATTTTAGGAGAGGTATTGAAACTTTAGAGGATCGTTGGACTAAGTGCATACAGCTCAACAGGGACTACGTCGAAAAATAAAGATAGTTTTAAAACGATAACATAGGTATTTCATTGTTACGCTAAGTAGTTATCAAACCACCCTAGTAATAAAAAAAATATTAGGTTTTGGTCGCTATTAAATTCTAGAATTCTCAAGAAAGTCTGAAAATGACTTGAAACATGGCGTTCCTTTAGCTGTGAAGCCAAAGGCAGGTGGAAAGTTAGCACAAAATAAAGTAAGTTCGTAGACAAAAACGTCGTGGTGCCGTGTTTATGACATTCGTGGCAAATGTTTTGGATACATGACAGATATTTAGTACATAGGCACGTGATACATCAATGGCTGTTCATCGTTACTTCATGAATAATGAACGAGCTCTTTTGTTTGTGAGACTATTTATATATATTATGTAGTTCAAGTCGCCCATCAATTTTCTTTGTTACACCAATACGAATGGATATTAGCATGAAAAAAAGACCATAATAAAATAGCAAGTTTTTCAACATCTTCTTCATTATAATTTCTTTCACATAATAAATTTCTTTATTTCAATCCTACGAACGAAAATGTCTCTTGGATACACGAGTTTGAGAATTGTAGTAAATGGACTATTTATATGGAGATTCAGCATACTTTTTTGCGTAAAAATTGTTCGTGCTCTTCGTCAAATTTATTATACAAAAATATACGACAAATTTTGTATACAATACATAACATTTGCATATTATTTTTGTGATTCGCATACAGTGACCTCGTCATAAAATGACGGTCATAAACTGACCAGAGGAATATTAATCAACACTCCCCACCTGTTGACGGCTTGTCCGAGATCGCGCGTGCCGTAAGCTAGCCAGACAAAAAAAACCCAAAAAAAACAACACGCAACCATTTATTTAACGTATTCAGAGTTTCAACACGTGCAATATATTTTCATGAAGGGTTTTTCATTCGCGTCGTTGTTGATGGAATTTTGCTATAGCATATGTACGTATATTGAACAACGTATATATTCTATATAATCTATAAAATGTATATTAGGTCTTTAGCTATGAAGTAGCCGTTCTTCAGTACTGGTCAATTTAAAGAAAATAAAATTTTTGAATGGCTGTGAATTGTAAATTCAAATTATTTTTGTTTTAAAAACATTTTTTTACAAAGTCTGTTTTTTGTTTATTGGTTAGCGTTGTGTTTTCATTACATTTGAAAATGTTTCTTCAGAAATGACACTTTAAAAATTTGTGTAATTATAGAATATGAGTTCCGTCGTGGCACTAATGCGGCACAAACGGCACGTAACATCAACAACGTTTACGGAGAGAACTTAACAAACGAACGCACAACCCGTTATTGGTTTGCCCGCTTCCGTTCTGGAAATTATGACTTGAATAATGAACCTCGTGGTCGTCCGGAAACTTTGGTCAACAATAATGAATTGAAGGCGATTGTGGAAGCTGATGATACTCAAACTACAGCTGAACTAGTAGCAGCTTTTGATGTTAGCATCAAAACAATATTGGACCAGTTGTTGTTTGTTGCCTACCGTCAAGTCGATTTTTACAAGAAGGGTATCATAAACTGCCACTGCGTTGGCAAAGATGCATCGGTTGCACGAGTGATTACTTTGAATAACAGAAATAAAGATGTTTGAAAAAAAAAACTTTAAATTATTTCATACAAAACGGCAACTTCATAAGTTAAGACCTAATATAAAAGTAATGGAAATTAAAATTGACTAGCAATCTACGTGTCTAGAATGACAATCATGTTTATCTACGGTATTACAGTTTGTGAATGTTTACATATACAAAACACAGTTAATTCAGACTTCGGATATTCAAATGAACACGAGTGCAAGAGTACTCAGCCAAGGCTTGCTACTTTAAGTGAAAATCTTTTCAGTTAATATTCTAGACCTTGAATATCAATGGGATTGAATAGAATTAAGTACACTTTATAATTTGGGAACTCTAAGCAGGAAGCCTATTTGGGTTACGGGGCAAGAGGGGATTATTATCGGTCAATTGACGCATTTTAAATTCGCAGATTGCTAATTCGTAACGTGTAGTTCTTCGCAACAACGTAGGGACGCCGTCAGTTGGACTATATATAGCTTAAGTTCCATATTTTAGAAGGGTACTCGAAATCATCTATCAATAAAAATAAACCTAAGAAACACCCATAGCATAATAATCAAGATGGAGCGTCTCATACCAAGAAATCGAAAATGTGAGCTTAATGTCAGACGCGGTGATTGGACAGGTCATTACGTCATTATCATTGTTTTAAACAAACATTTCGGGGTTACACAAAATTCTACTTCATAGTGACTATTTCAAAACTCAAGTGGCTTATGTTTGGTGTCTGCGGCGTATATTTTTTGCTCACGTTTTTGTTGTTACAACGCGTATCTCTATGTACGTCCATACACGAATATACTAAATAATAAAATAAAAAACTCTCAATGATAATTTAATTTGGTTTCTTACTATATTTTCCACAACTATAAACACATTTTTGCACTAACGTTAGATAAATCGAATATGAATAACTTTCTAGCCTATTGTTGTACTCGTATGTCACAGTGTAATTTAAAAAAAATCAATATTTATGTTAATACAAAACGTCGTGATAGCCACGTGGTAGCGGGCCCGCTTCGTATTTAAAAGGTGGTTCTGGTACCAATGCGTTTTTCTTAACGACAGTCGTTAAAATCCACCAACCCGCACTGGAGCAACGTGGTGGATTAAGTTCTACGCCCCCTCATCCCGAGAGCCTAAACCTGAGCAGTGGGTTATTAATGAGCTGATGGTAAGGTATGTGAAATACGTTAGCTATGATTAGGTTATACCAATTAGAGATTTTGTATTTATGCAAATTATTAACGTTGTATTTATTTACGTTCTAATGTTATTCGCTATAATCCTGTGTGCTGTGTTTTGCGGACATCTGCACTCGGTTGCGTAGTAGCCACGCCCCCGATGACGAGCGTGCGTGCGCGCACTCGATCCGGTCGTCCTTCGAGCCGCCAAGGCCGCCCACACGCACGCCACCGTCTCGTCCCGACCCGTCCGCTTTATTTCTAAACTTCCAAAACGAACAAGACATGTCCGACAGACTGGTTTTGTTGTTTGTTGCGCCAGTGCCAATGACACGCGACGTCGTTGGTTTATGTATAGTAAACTCGTTCTTCCATGGTTTTCCAAATTTAAGAGACGCGATCCTAATAAAACTGTTTATAAATATAGTACATAGGCATTGTAAAAATGCTGAGATCTGAAAAAACTTTAGAGTGAATATGGTATAATTTTTCTTTTAACTTAGTTCTGGGTGTCGATATTGATGCATATTAAAAAAAAACCTGGACAAGTGCGAGTCGGGCTCGCGTGGTTCCCTACTATAATATCATCGCATTACCTATAATTTTCTAAGTTTTTTTTATTTAACGCAAAATTTATCAAGAATTAGAACCCGACTCTATCGTACAAATAGACAATGCATACATATATACGCATTTAATATATATACGCAATCTATTCACCAATGCATATTTCCGTATCCCGCCAAAATTTAAGGTACCACTTAAAAGGCCTCGTCATGATAAATCCAAATATATTTAAAAAATTGAAAAAAAAAAGTTTATGACTATATTAATATTAATGACAGTAGACAAACGTACACCACAGCGATCTTACAAAGGTTTCGTTTATTACTAATTTAATGTACGAAACCCAGAAACACAAAGATTTTTAATTTCTTTCAGTACAAGAGATTTATGATTAAGCATGTGACAAGTACCGAATTAGAAGCACGTGGGCGAGTCACTAATTAACACCAAACCCCGACTTGACCTTTGTTTCGAGACAATCAACGTTTTAATTGAATATAGCACACCACTCAACCACTGGGAATTGACTCTTCCACGCAGGGAGAAACCCATGCAAATTCCATATCGCACTTACAGCGAGCGAGTTGAACCAATAGAAATTTCGTCAACGTATAACGCACCGAGTATTACAGTAGGATAGAGTTGGCATGTAAGCGATTACTCTCGTCACCATCAAGTATACAATATGTTGCATACTTAAGTATGCAACATATTGCATACTTGATGTCTTAAGACAGACTTTATAAGCTAAACTGTAAAATGTGACGTCATAACATACCAAAAATGTAAAGAAAAGGGATGAACGACTTAACCGCTTTCTAAAATGATATAAATCTGAGACAAAACTATTTACGTATGCATAATATTTTTACTAATATTCGTTGTGTAATTATTTTTGGGACACGTGTCTCTGAACAAATACCGTCCCATGGCACCTCTAACCTACTCGATCATCTGTGGTATAATGTGATATAACATTGACGTAATTATATACTTTGATCAGAAGCATGGAGACTTCCATGTGCGCAGTTGATTGTATTAGATACAGAAGACATCATGGTTCTATTCAAAGTATGAAGTTATTACTTTATGCGATATACATTTACGTATTCTCTTTTGGTGCAACTCACTGTTAAACTTCGAGTGCTTTATTACAAATGTTGGAAAAAGATAGATGTAAATCATAATAAAATAAAGCTATTTGCACCATATAAAAAGAGATTTTGCGTAACAACCCATACAAATTAAATTATTTTAATCCGCCAATGTTTAACCGACTGCGGAGGTTATCTTTTACAAGAGTATGTATATATGTATCCTATACGTATTTCGTTGATGCGCATCGTGTTCTTGAAAGAAAAAAAAAGTGTTCTTAAAAGAAATTTAAAAAAAAATTCATCCGATTAAATGCGAAACTTATTTCGTGTCAATTGTATACATCTATTAGTCTTCAGAAACAATTTTTTTTTCTCATATATAAAGGGTTCCGTACCTCAAAAGGAAAAAACGAACTCTTATAGGGTCACTTCGGTGTCCGTCTGTCTGTCTGTCTCTCTATCAAGACCCTATTTCTCTGGAACATGTGGAGGGTATCAAGTAGAAATTCATATCAAGTACTTAAGTTTAAGGTCCCTTGGAGCTATAAAAAAACAAGCTTCTAAATGAACCCAATAAAAAATACGGACATTTATGTCACATATTTTGATACTCGCAAGTAAATTAAAACCTATAAGGTACTTCCCAATGATTGTAGGTTTTTTAAGACATCAACTGCACAAATAAACACAATTAGTTCAACCAAATATGTTTACTTCTTTCAAGATATTTTCTATTTCCTATACGAGGAAAAACGAAATCACCTTTGAGGTAAGGTGCCCTAAAACGCAGTCCGTACCAAAAAAAAAAAAAACTGAGTAATTGCTCTTCCTAACATACATAAGACATTGCGTAGAAATACCGGCTCTTGTTTATTTACATTTATTAAAAGGGCATCGATGTAAAGATAAGTTATATTATAATTATCCAAATCATCCTTTTACAAAGTACTAGAAATAATTGGCTTGGTTGTGAGGTCTTACACATGACGATGTCATTGGGAGCAGCCAGTGAATGTATATCAGTGGGTGAGTAATTTACGAAAAGGCTTACTATATTTTTGTCACTCCAGTAAATAAAATTTGAAACGAATACATACATAGGAGGCAGCTTTAGAGTCACCCTTTTAAATGACAAAAGTAAATAAAACGTCTCATATGATATATGGACACGTTTGAGAACCATATAGTGAAGCTCACCCTAACTTGCCAGCGACAAAACGAGGATGTCAAGAAAGACTTACCAGAAGCACAATCATTAGAAGTCAGTATAGCACAAGTCCGTGCAAAGTGAAAACAAAGGGCAAGGAAGGACGACGACCCCAAACAAATGGAATAAGGTTTAGCAAATCTTTCAATATATGGCATGTTCTTGATGAACGGTGAAACAATTTCGAAATGGGTGCTGGGCCATCTGCTAAGAATAGCTTGAATTTGTAAATAAAAAGAAAATAAAATGCTTCTTTTAAGAATAAATGGTATTTTTATACAGAGACGCAACGCAAGGCCTATATTCAGTCGAACATTGAATAAATAAATATGCAAAGACCGGTTAAAACCGAAGGCGAATAAGATAGATGATACTATTTTCGGCAAGCATAATCCACGAGGCAGATTCCGTTCGAAATAACTCCGCGTTTTACCATCGACCGCCGCGCCGACTCCGCCAGTAAATCTTTCACGGCCAGGAGTCGATTGCGGGAAACAATTCTTTTATCGACGGAACTTAAAATTATCGAAAGAAACTATGTATACGTACATAGATATGTACGTACATGTTTTCATAGACCGTCGGCCAAGGGAATATTTTCTAACCAATAAGGTTGTGTTTGGAGACTAAGGTAAATTTTTTCGCACATGACGCTGGGTGAACTTAAATATCGAAGTCTACCTGATCAAGTAGGAAGCGTATGCGTATACGTCAATCTGAAAAATGCGGAAAATTAACTAACTTTTAAAAGTATGCAACAACCATATTTTATATGTCAAACTCAAACAAAAACCGTCATTGCAGGTCACTGCTTTCTGCAGTGCACTTCAATTTTACGACGGTTCTCTTCCCGCAGAGAATCTATTAGTAAGCTTTTAGCCTAACTCGTAATTTAACTAATTACTGATATTGGTCGAGATGAGATGGATTGAGGTAGGTTATTGGTCTTGTCGGTCACTATATTCATCATGTAATATCAGCAATACGTTTTTTTAAAGATTTATCATTTTTGTTAAATTTATGTGCTTGTGATTTGTAAAGATTTTGGTTCGACTATTATGTGGGTTTATTTATATATGATATTGGGTTATGTTTTCAATTTTGGAACTTAAATTCGATTCCGTAAGCAATTATTCGTTGAATATGAGCGTACGTTAATAAATATACGGTAGTATAGGTCTATTGTTAAACTTCATGTTTTATTCTCAGACTCATCGGTATGACGTCATTAACCACATTAAAAGCTGCACTCCAACCTCCAATTTTGAGCGATGATAGAATGTAAATGATAATATTTTTGCATAAAGACCATTCTTAATAAACAAGCTTTAAAAGAAACTGTTTTGAAATCAGTTCGTTCTTAAAACACGAGGAATGTTGAAAACTATACTTCGGCAGTCACGATTATATTAATTAGAAGTTCTAACAGATGATACTAGTGTTTGTCGTAGGTACACCGAACAACTTGACTTGAGAAAAACTTTCGAATATTTTTTATTTTTTAATCAATATACGCCCTATAAACAAGTAAAATGAAAATGTCTTTCGACAGTCATATTACACTCTAATAAATAGAAGCAATAATAGCATGCATGGTGCGATGCCTTCAAATGAGGCCTTACAGCTCAGGCGTCTTAATATTATTGCTTAACTCATTTACATAATGACAACAGTCGGGCATAATAAATTCATGAATCGGTACCGTTCCGTTCGCCATAATACATCGGCACACAACATCACGAGAACTAGATCTATTTTCGTTCGCATAAGCTAAAGCGCGTATTCTAATCCCGACTGTGTTCGAAGTTAAACGAAAACACCGAACGTGGCCTCACGTTGCGTAACTTTTTACTAGATAGGCAATTTTTTGAGAAATCTTTTCTACATGAATACGAATAGACATACATACATACGCTCATGTTTCCCATAGCGGTAGACACATACTATAGATCTCTATTGGGTACGGTCCTTAGATCTTATTTCGCTTCATTGACTTTGAACAGTCGTTACATGAAGGGTTTCGAGTGTTTAAAATTAGAACCTTCCGCCATTTTCTGACACGTTGCTTTTAGTGCGCCCCTTGCAGATCATTAAGCACAAATATCCGCTCTGAATACAAATAGACGGGGTCCCAAAATCGAAACGGACTGTATCATTTAAAATTCAGCACAACCAACTTATAAGAGAAATATTGTGTATAATTGTGGCGAATGTTGATATAAAATCCATCGTAAACATTGTGGACTCAAACGCACGCGCGATAACCTCCGTCTGCTTGTTTACAGTCCGCGCCACATTTTGATTGATACTAGCAGTCTGCGCGATACGGGATCAGAATGGGTTATCAGGCGTATTGCCAACTTATATATAGAACATAAAAAGCGTGATACATGCATAACACAAATCATAATAAACATAACGTTAACTTTGCTATTATACAATATTGCTATCACAGATTCAGAACAATTCCAGTAGAGTACGTGTAAATAATCTGTGTGGTTCTGATGTTAGCTACAAAACGGCACAAGTAACATAATTTCATAGAAGCATTGCGGCGGGAAGTATGCATACTCGTCATACTTCAGAGCCGTATAGATCTGTTGTACTATTTACTAGAGAGAAACATGTAACTATTGAGATCAGAATATACCTATATAATATAGCTGGGATCAACAACTTTAACAAATTTAACTGTATTCAGATAGTTGCACTGTTATGCTGTATACACGATCTTACACTTTTAGGTAGAAAAATAGCTATGTGAGAGTATGGTATGGATACAAAGAAAATGAAGTGATTCACTAGAACGGAGAAAAGTATGCTGAGGTGGTTTGGACATAGAGAAACAATGACCGAAATAGAATAACGAAAAAAATTTAAAAGGATGATGTGCGTTGTGAAAGGGTCGTTAAGGGGCGACCTTGAAAAAATCATGTCGAATTTATCGGCAGCATTTATATAAATCGATGAAGCGAAAGAGGTATGTAGAACCATAACAAAGGTGATTTGGGTATAAATTCTAGGCATTTGGGAAACAATGTAAACTAATATATGTATGTATTAGAATGAAATGTATATAAAATGTGAATTCAGACACATTACTTGGCGTAATACAAGGTATCGATGTCTTTAATTCTGTTCACGCCAGCCAGAAAACAGAAAAAATAAACGGAGACAATACTAATATCGTTCGTCTATTGTGCACCTAACAACAAAAAGTTTACCAACACGAGTTTAACGACCTCAGTTCAGCAGACAGGACATAAATTTACTAATCAAGTAAACTACAGTGAAGGCGAAGAGGAACGATAACGACAAGGCGACGACTAGTCCCGACAACACAAGATATGACACGATGATAAAGTTAACTGCAACGTATCTACATAATAATAATACATAACTTGATAACAAAATGATTGATATCTAGGTTCAAAATCTATTACCTAATTTACTTAATATGTAAATTGTATCAGGCACGAAGAAATAAATAATATGTTCTTACAGAGCGTTATCACAAAATAAGATATGAAACAAATGACCAAAAGTATTTATGTCCGTTCACTATTAGTCCGGTCGTGGGACACTAAATTTTACTAAAAGGTTTTGATAATTCTAAAGTTGTTCGTTTTTGGTGAGTGGATAGATAAAGTGCATGGTGAGCTACTGTCCAAAAGTTAGAAGTTTTAGGGCAGTGCTAAGGAAATGGCTTAGGTTTTCCTTAATATTTCGTGTAACACAGTATATATAGAATTAAAATTTGAAATTTTAATCCTACTAATATTAACTCACAATGCACTTTATCTATCCACTCATTAAAAAACGAACAGCTTTAGAATTATCAAAACTTTTTTATGAAATTTAATGTCCCACAACCAACTTATTTTTTTAAATTTTCGTAGTATCCCTTATGTTATCTTTCTAAAAATTTTACAATATGAGGTTAAGATAGTTCTAATTAAAAACCAATCAAAATTTCAAATTTTAATTTTATATACAGTATGTTACACGAAATATTAAGAAATACCTAGTTACACCCTTAGCACAGCCCTAAAACTTCTAACTTTTTGACAATAGCTCACAATCCACTTTGTCTATCCACTTATCAAAAAAGGAACAGCTTTAGAATTATAAAAACTTTTTTATGAAATTTAATGTCCCACGACCAGACTGTTATTTTTATTTAATTTTCGTAATATCCCTTATGTTATCTTTCTAAAAATTTTACAACGCGAGGTTAAGTTAGTTCTCATTATGACCCAATCAAAATTTCAAATTTTAAATCTATATACAGCGTGCTACACGAAATATTAAGAAATGCCTAGCCACACCCTTAGCACAGGCCTAAAACTTCTAACTTTTTGACAATAGCTCAGAATGCACTTTATCTATCCACTCACCAAAAACGAAGATCCTTGGAATTATCGTAAGTGATTTTTCTCTGGCTACGCGACTATATAATAAATACGAATTATTAAAATTCTTCTTGTTAAACGGCGTTCTGCCTTCCTTTGAGAAATTTAATTCCTGTTAATTATAGAATTTAGTAAAATATTTATTTTCGTGTTGACTGCATTATTGGCATATTGACTGATTTGATAATGTGCTGGCTAGTGTTACCCATGTCAAATACGCCCTTAGGGGCCGTCAATATGTTAACATAATTGATATAAGGGAGGATTGAAATTGGTCTGCGGATGATGGCAACATGATGCAAAACGAGGCTCCTCTTTTTAGACAAAATTGACGTCATCATTGCAAATCTAAAATGACTCCAAAATATTACATAAGTATGGCGTGTTGATTTTAATTATAGGCTTTAACGTCAGTTTTATACGAAGGAGGATTCATTAAATTATGATGGTAGGATGATTATAAACAGGGACGGTAGCGTTGAAAATCGGCAAAAATCGATGGCGTAATTTGCGAATGGCCTCATACCATACATTGTATTCACAAGAATCTTCCACGTCAAACAGTAGACTTCACTGCACGGTAAACCTTTGAGAGTTGTCCGTGCGCAAAACATGTTTGTATTTGACACATTTCGTGGCGCATTTCGTGGCGCATTTCGATGCTATTAACCAATTGATAACGCAAACTGCATCTATGTTCTTTGAAAGTATTATTATCTTTTATTCAACACCTTTCCTTTAATAATTTAATAATTCCTTTAACTACGGCATGTGCTCATCCTTCTTCTAAGTACTTTTTATTATAACCTTCTACACTGCCTGTTTGAATTGCGTCTGTTATTTTATTTATACATATTGTGTTTTTTAAAAGCTGTCTTAAATAACAACGAACGATGAAAACCGCTATGCAATGTATTTTTTTAAACTCACTCATGGTGAACTGTAAGTGTATAATTTATTTGCAAGTAATTTACGTTACTTTTCGAGCACCGTATTAATAGAATGTTATCGTGGAAACTGTAATCGAATCAACAAGGTTGAATGAGCGTGATCGACTACCTACTATATAATTTAAGATAATCCATTAACGGTAAATCAATAACTAATCTCGATTGTGTTGATATTTGATGATTAACTGTCCAATTCAGAAAGGTTCATTTAGGGCCAGTTTACCAAAAATAAGTTTTGTCCTTATCTTTCGATTGTGAGAATTTGGGATTGAAAGAAAAAGACAAAACATATTTTAACTGAATTGGCCTAATAAACGTTTGTGAATGAAACAGTTTAATTACATTTTTTATAAATGAAATGATCTACAGTGACGATGAAATGACAATCATTTTATGTATGTTTATGGGCGTATTTCAATATTATATAGTATTGTTACTATATTGACTGTATTAAAACAATGGTACTATTACGAAGCTATAATCGTGTTTACATTGTACTACTTTAGAAAAACCATTTATTAGTCAATATCATCTTTACTATTGAAGACAGACAATCCAACACATAAATAAATAAAATTAACATTCAAGAAACAAATATTTCTTCTTTTATGTCAAAGGCAAGTTCTTAAAACTAGAAATGTATATATTCTACATATACCTAGTTTGCTTCACACAAAATGCTCCTGGTTTTATTGGCAGAAAAGAATTGGATATTTTCAAACTGTCGTTTTCATCCAAGATTTATTTCTTTTTGAGAATTTGAGAAACCACACAGGTTTCAAACTTACGATCATAATTACTTGCGTTTAAATCTTTTGACTCTGATACGGAACATCAATTTTCCACCGAGACTGTTTTGATTTCAATCTGAGAAATTCGTCATAAATAAAACTTAAAACAAGAAAGTGAGGAACACGCTTTATTGTTTTGGGTAATGCTTAAGAATAGTTTTAAATAAGAATAATAGACATTGCGTCATTCATTTTATTATATAACACGCAAGTAACTTTGTTAAAAGTATCATAAGTCGGTGAATGGTGGCGGTTGTAATTTAAATTCGCCGGCTGGGCCAGGCAGGCTAACAAAACAGCTCATCTGAATCTACCTGCACAAGAGAAGATTGATGGCAACTACGCAAAGTGACCTAGGCAAAGTGGCCTACATCAAAGCAAGCAGCCTAGGTAGGACGGGGGTGGGTTAAAATAATGCCAATCTGCCTAACTAGAATGGCCCCGTACCCTGCCCTGCTCTGGATAAGCATCAGTCAGACTCCACTGCGGTGCGGTTGCGCCAAGTGTTTGATCATTAAAGGTTTTCACAAACAGTTTAAAGTATTGGTTCGAGATTTAGAAGTTCTTAGGTAAAGACAAGCGTTTTTAAAGTAAAACAAGTAGTTATTTTAACCAAGCATTTATGTTTCTTAAACGGAAGGGTACCATTTCTTACAGGAAAAATTTACTATTTGTGCAATTATGCGAAACTTACTCCGTGTAAATTGTTTGCGATTGGTGTTGGGAAATAAAACTTTCTCTTATAACGAAATTTAGTTTTTCCTCACATAGAAAACAGAAAATATTTTGAACAAAGGTAAACTTATTTGGTTGAAGAAATTATTTTTAATTGTGAATGTAGATTGCATTTATAGTATCGTCGAAAAAAAAAATCATTACAAATCACATTGCTTTAATATTCACAACTTAAAATATTTAAGAAATGGCATCACAGACTCATATTTATATTGGCCTACAGCTAGCACTCGGTGCATAGGCAGGCGACAGAGTGAGTTAAATTAATATAATTGAACAAATTTGATTAGCGAGCCCTCTAGTAGATGCCACCAGCTAAAAAGATTCACGCGTACTAATTTTTTTCATTCAACCGGTTAATTTACAAAGTGTTCATTCGTTCATGAAACTTTTTGACAAATTTAGAAGTATATATAACATGTATATGTTGACATTTTTTACAGTACTAAAACCTATAAAAATAGATGTTTGTTCCACGCGCTGACTCATCATGGCCTGTGGAAGCGGCGTCCCCTGGGTGGGGGATACGAGACCGGTAACACAGCCTAGCTACGCTATTCGGCTCGGTGAACCCGCTGACCAATGTTGGAAGATGCAACAACCTCTGTCGGTGGTGCATGGAGGTCAAACCTTACACGTAGAAAGTTACTAGCGGGAGTTTTTCGGGGGAGCGCTCTTTGGTGTCATTCTAAAGAACTTCTAAAAATAACTGTACAACATTGCCTTTTTATTAAACAGTAAAATAGTTATACTTGACACTAACAGAATTGCTCTTAAGCAGAAAATGCCAATAAATAAGAAAAAGAAGATCTTTGTATCGGTTCCATAAAAGGTGGGTAGGTACATGGTGGTATATGGTCAACTTTTCGCCAATGGTTTTAGTCAAGAATCAAAGTTTTTTTGAAGAGACGTTTACTGTTGTTATAAACTTTAAAATATCACGTTTGCGTATATTTATCCATTAATAATATGTTAAGTATGATCTCTGAGCTTTGAACGTCAAATCTATTGGCAAATTTTCAGTGATTTTGGCATTATTTCAAAAAATGAATTTTTGCCAACGAGTTTTCAATGTTTCATCGTCAACGGCATACAGAAAGAGAAAACATAATAACGAGAATAATAATGAGTAAAATGTAAAATCTGTAGTGAGAGAGAAAGAAAAACTGTCACAGAAAGCATAGTAATTTATATCGGAGCAGTAGCCATATCAATATACATATAGGTTTTGTCATTTCTCGGGATTTACTATGATCATATATTTCAAACACCATTTAATTAATTATAAATAGCATAGTAACTTTCGATTCGTCAACTTTCTTACAATTCATACCGTTTATGGAGATAAGTGAGCGGGTAAACGAAACGATTGCGGTTGCGCAAACTTAACGGCGCAGAGAGCAGTCAGTACAGTGATCTCGATCGATACAAGGTCTGTATTCATACTAATATTGTAAATACGAAAATGTGTTTGTTTGTATGTCTATTCTTCACGTGTTGATAAGTTTTTTGATGTAATTGAAAAGACGGAAGTAACATAGGCTAACTGTTTAACCTGGTTAAAAGTTTCCACGGGGTACAAAACTAATTAAATTTCGAAATGAAAGACGAACAAAGTTTCGAATTGTTGAATGGAACTGTAGTGGAAGTAGAAAAATGAAGTAAAAGTAGTACAGCTGCGGCAACGAGAAGACATAGTTATAGGAACTAAAAAAAAATAGAAATCAAATACTATTACAGTTGGTGTTCTTACTTGACGCGTCCATAAAAGTATTTCACAGGTCGAAGTCCATACTGTGATAACTGTTCTTAATGGTATTTGACAAATTTATATCTTAGAGCGAAGTAATTGGATCAAATTCAAAATCTTCTATTTACTCAAGAGTTGTATATTATTAGTAGGTATATGCATAGCAATTTAGCAGTAAACACGTGGTTTCACTTGACCCTAGTACTTACTTATTTGAACAAAATTTGCAGTGTAAGTGCGCAAGTGCTATTTTTGTGAATCAAACAATCGCATAAAATATCTAAAAATATATTTCAACCCTAGCCGATACAAACTGAATTGGATGTGGGAATAGTGAAACAAACATTCGAACGCACGTGACTTGATGCAGAGTTATATTATCACAATGTATCTAGTAACCAGTAGCATTCGTCATTTCAAATGGTTTTCACCCACGCACGTGAGCTTGTTACACATGGTTTGAAGACAACAGAATGGATCATGTGTTACTTTTCTTACTCGACTGTGGCAAAGCTAAAAGGAAGGCAATGTTGACGGTACCATATGTTACGGCGGACTTAGATATTGGCCAAAAGGATACTCTATTGGACTAACTTCCCGTAGTTTGGGAATTGATCGTTTTTGTCGGAATTAAGGACTGTCGGTCAAGCTTGGACACTGTTTTCGTTAGTATCGGATGTTTAGCCAAATTGAGTCAAATGTTCAATGTGTAGGCGACTAGTTGGTATCAACCAGCTAAAACCAAACACGTGTGGATCTATTTCTAACAACGTGCATGATTGGTGTACATATGTATAACAGCGAGTAACAAGAAGGCTACACTTAAAGTGGCTGATTATTCAAAGTGACTATTAAGATTAAACGTCACCGCTCATTACCATAATTTTTTTTTTCACCAGAAGTTAAAAACTATACTTTGTTGTATCTATTGTATTATCCTGATAATTTAAGTGTATCATAAAATTGTCGTTAAATTTATAAAATGTTTATAAAAGAAATGTTAAAAATTTTTTTTTTTATCAACAAACAGTTCTAATTTTGATATAAAAAAAAAACTCGCTCGCCCATACATACATACTTAAACTGAAAATCATGAACTTAAAGAACAGAAATTAGAACAATTTCATGTTAAAAAGAACATATTTTTATAAATTTAACGACAATTTCACGATACACTTTACTTATTAAGATGGTATGATAAATATAATAAGATATAGTTTTATACTTCTGGTCAAATAAATTTTCTATGGAAATCAGTGGTACCGTATAACCTTCAATCATAAATAAATGTAAGTATTTAGTTATTTTAAGTATCCTTCTAGCAACTCGCCGTAAACAGAGTTTCACATCACACTATATAAAACAGTGATATTACTGGTTCATACAGTATATATATTGTGGCTAGTTAGTAGATGCTGGACGCGAGAGGCGAGCGACGACTGACGGCCGATGGACGGCTAAATATAGTCAGCTGCCGCTCAGAGCACGACGTGCGTGCTATTCATATAAAATGCGCTAAAACAATCACAACTAATAAAGCCGCAATCTGTGGCCGGACCGAGTGGAATGGGTTTGATACTTAGATGTGACTATAGTTATAAACAAAAAATATTGAGTTTGGAAACACAGAATACGTTCTTAATTTATCATTCTGTGTGTACCTTGACGAATCAAAATACGAAATAATATTATGGGGTGGTTTGAGACGGAGCCGCAAGGGCAGCAGAAGGGACCGAAAGTCTCGGAAATCTACGAACGAATGAATGAAACGAATGAAAAAATCTTTGTACGTCGGTTTTTTTTTCTCTTAGTCAAGATATGTACCTATGAATATTATGTCCTAGCGGAAGAAATCTACGAGTTGGATTTTGGGTGTACGTTCCTAGTTTCGCGTAGAGCAGAAGCAAATACACTTAATGGTTAGACCGCCATGTTTCGGGGTGCCGATTATACACCCGTTTCGAAAATGAAATCTGTTTTTGCAGAATAATCGAAGTATCGTTTTATTTCATTGACAGAACCGTTATTAGTGATATACACAATGTTAATACTAGGAATCTATATATAAATATGTGAAGGAAAAGCTTTAAACCCTTTTTTAAGCATACTACGCACACAGAGGCATAATTAAAGTTTATGTACTGTAATATGTAATGTAATTCAGCTGGGCTGGGCTGCTTTCGGGAAGCTCCGTCGTCTGTTCTCGTCGCCACTACCACAATATCTGAAGACCAAGGTCTTTAACCAATGCGTCCTGCCTACAATGACATACGGTGCCGCAACATGGACTCTCACGGCAGGACTGGTCCACAAATTTAAAGTCGCTCAGCGCGCTATGGAGCGGGCTATGCTCGGCATTTCCTTGATGGACAAAATCAGGACTACTGAAATCCGTCGAAGAACTAAAGTTGTGCCGAAGCGATTAGCAAGCTGAAGTGGCAATGGGCCGGTCACATTTGCCGTAGAACCGACAACCGATGGGGTAGACGGGTTCTCGAGTGGAGGCCACGTATTGGGAAGCGAAGCGTTGGACGCCCTCCGGCAAGGTGGACTGATGACCTGAAGCACCATACCGGGGGTAATTGGATGCGGAAGGCGGAGGACCGTGTGTGGTGGCGAGCCTTGGGAGAGGCCTATATCCTGCAGTGGAGAGACACGGGCTGATGATGATGATGATGATGATGATGATGATGAAAGTTTATGTGGAGCAGGGGGCAGAAAGCTAAAATCTATATACAGGTGGAGGAGTGTAATATTCGGCATAATTAAAGTGTATGTGGAGTAGGAGGCAGAAAGCTCAAATCTATAGACAGGTGAGTTTTTGAAATGGGACTGTATGGCCAAATCCTAAACTAAAAGAAATAGCGAAAAGTGTTCAATGGATTCATGAGCTCGATTTTTTTAAGGAAACAAAACGGTATATTCACTTTTTGATAAATCTGTTACTTTAACAGGGGACCAAATCACTTGATTTGATAATATATATCTTCTATATATAAATACATGAAGGAAAAGCTTTAGACCCCTTTTAAGCATATTAGGAGTACGGAGAAGTATGAGATTTGACATAGTTAAAATTTACATGGAAAAGAAGTGCCAAAAGCTAAAATCTATATATACCTAATATGCGTTACAAATACTGTCAATCATACGAGTTTAATAGTCTGTCGTTTGATGCAGTTTGAATTGACTTACTCTCGCCTATTTATTATTGGTGGTATCAAAAAAGTGAGTACTGTCGAACGTCCACCGCTGAGCGACCTCTAGTAAACATAAATTCGCAGTACCCACTACTCTACGTAGCCTCCATAAAATAAGTGATTCATTCAAAGGTAATAAGTGTAAAATTTTATAATAAACTTCTAAGCAATATCATAGATTTGTCAATAAATAAATTGAAGAATTATGTAAACCGACAACTTATGTCTAAAGCATATTACAATTTAAAAGAATATAATATATTCTTTTAAATTGTGTTTTAGTTTAATGCATAGTACAGTTTAAAAGAATAAAATATATCAATTTAAAGTGTAATATGCTTTAGACATAAGTTGTCGGTTTACATAATTCTTCAATTTATTAATTGACTTAAAATTGACTAAATACTAAGTGGATTAGGGCTATTTAAGACTAGGAATTTTTACCATATGGTAAAAACGCCTGGTCTTAAATAGCTTTAATGCACTTAGTATTTAAGTCAATTGTTTGTAGAGCCTTCACAAAAAAAAAAAAAACAAGTCACTCTAACTTTCTTGCAGTGTTCTTTTTAGGGTGGTCGCGTACGAACCTGCTTAGACTAAGCCTTGTGATGTTCAAAAGTGACGGCTGAGTGGCCTACTTGAAAATAAATGAAAATAAATTATTATTTTTTACATGTAGTTTGAAATTAATTCACACGTAAAACTAATATTACCACAGTCGTGGTACAGATAATATTCTTTTCCCGCTCGCTTTTCGTATCTCAAAGTTCTGCCCTAGACTTAATCGAAAATTCAAGCTCACTGAGCAACATTAAATATCAAGAGCGGCCAGTAACGAAGATTTATGGTTTCTCGCAAGGAGCATTTTCTCGCTCGATCGGCTCTGTCACCCGACACCGAGCGCCCTGGCCGTTCACTCGATTCGACGTCACCTCACAAATTGACTACAATGTTGTTCCCGTGAACGTAGCAATGCGATTAATAATGACTATTAATTGATTGTCGTGCACGACGTTCGAGTTGTTTATCAATTTAGTTCCATTAGAACAAAAAGAAACTATTATTGGTTGAACACGGACACGTGTTATGCCGGCGTCGGTCGCCGGTCGTGGTTCGACCGCAAGAGAAACAAGGCTAAGGCTAAGAGCAAAGCGAGTCAACAGCGGAGCGGAGAATGACAGAAAATTGCCAGGAATTCACTATGAACAGAGCGAAGCCTTAAGGAATCCGCTCAACTCGCAAACGTAATTTGCTAATAGAAGCCCTACCATGAAACATTACGAATAAGTAGAATAAGAGAAGAAAAATAGGTCGATGCATTGGTTATTCGTTCGAAACAGAGAGGAATGCACTGGTATGGAACATCTTGGAAGAATTTACAGCAGCACATTGATGTGTTGGCTCTGAGAGGTCACTACGATATCTTTTCTTTCGCGGGCCCCTTAGCTCTATAGGTTTTCGAAAGAGACTGTTTCAAAGTTCATGAGACGAGTTGAGCGGAGTTCGTAATAACTCTACTTACGCTTGACCCGGGATTCTTTTTTGTATAAGTAATGATATTGTATAGCATCTCAGTGTATTCTTTTATATGCCGACTTGTTGTCCGCCCACGGCTTAGTCCGTGTGTACTACACACATTTAGACCGGGAATGCAAAAGAAAGGTTTCAGGACATTGCGAAACATTGTAAAAAAAAGTAAAGTTAAAAAATGTCTATCATCCACAACAAAAAAAAGCAGAGTAACGGAGCTAAGTAACACCGTGATTTTTCGCAAAAAAAAAAGTTGAAATGACAAACTGTATTCTACTGTATTCTTAGGAATCACATTGGACGCGAAATTGCAATGGAATCCTCATATCACTAACTTTGCGAGAAGGCTCGGTTCTGCAGCTTACGCTGTAAAAAGAATTCGTTTCCTTTCGGACATAGAAACCGCGAGGTTGGTGTATTTCAGTGATTTCCATAGTTTAATGACTTATGGCATTCTGCTGTGGGGACACGCTGCTAATGTTAATACAATCTTCGTGTTGCAGAAGCGAGCTGTTCGAGCAATTTATAAACTGGGACCTAAAGTATCACTTAGAGAAAAGTTTAAGGAAATCAATATAATGACATTGCCATCTCAATACATATTGAAAACATTATGTACGTAAAAAAATATTATATTATTTAAAAAAAATTGTGATCGGCATAATGTTAATACAAGAAACAAAGATAAACTTGCTAATCATGTCAGCCGCCTCAATAAAATCACGAAATCTCTTAAAGGGCAATGTATACGCTTTTACAATAAGATCCCCGCTGACATTCAAGATCTACCCCTTAATAAGTTTAAAACTACAATAAAACGAAAGCTTTATGCAAAAGCTTATTATGAAGTATCAGACTACTTAGATGATAAAAATCCATGGGTATAAGCCGCTCGCCTATAAGTTTGTTTCAATAATATTATTCTTTAAGCACTTATTGTTAAAATTTTTTTATAATTTTGTTAAAAAGAGCGTCCCTCAGTTTCTTGCGTATTCTTCTGAGAGGAACCAGCATTTTTGAATGCGCCTTTGTGGTGACGTCCTTCCACAAAGTAATAAAATTCACTCTTATGACATATTTCAAGATTATGTTACATAACTATGAAATAAAGATATTTTGATTTGAAAAACAGTAACATACCGCGGGCAAAAGCTAATAAATAATATTAATTTTCATAATAAGACTATTGTATTAATAAGACTATTAAGACACTAATCACTTTATCGGAATAACTAAATGTCATTAGTCGTGTGACACTTTGTTATGTTAAGAACACAATAAGTATAGATTCCCTCAAACTAAGGTCGAAGCGGTACGGTCAAGGCGGTCGTGTCGTTGGCATCACACCAGCTAACACAAAACCATCGCCTACGCAAATACAGCGGACAATCTTTTCAGATATGTATTTGTTTTTTACCGCCAGTAACCAAAACCATTTTCCCCCTTAAAAAGGGCCCGTAGGTGTGATTTGTCATACGATATTACTTCAGTATTCATTCGGAATTGGCAGAAGCGACACAAATGATATTTCATATGTAGGATGGGATACAATATTTCTGTACGTTGCTATATCCGCCCTTATTCCCCCCATACAAACTGTGAAGGGTGGTCACTCAATATTTTACTGACGCAGGCCTAAAATCAAGTTTAATATCGGGTCATCTCCTTTTTAACTAGAATCGTGATAAAATGAAATAGAAAAAAGCGACCGAAAAATGTGAATCGTTTTTGGTGTGAACAGTTTATAGGTCTAAACGTTTACATTATTCATACAAATTTGCTAAAAGTATAGTCATAAAAATCTTGCCTATTTAAGACAAAACTTAAGAAAATAAGACCGCCAAAAAGCAAATAATTTAAATAAATTTATAACGATTCAAATAATAATAATATTTTTAATTCGAATCTTATAGTCATACAAGCGAGCAAAAAAGAAAAAATAATTAAAACAAATGTTTATAAAATGTAAATAAATTAGAATAATAAATTAATTAAATCAAAACGCACACAAAATAAATATAATTAGAATCTGTACATATAATAAAATCGGAACGAAGTAAAACCAGCACATGACATATTTTTCCAAAACAATAATTATTACGAATTATGTATAGGTACGATAAACTCAAAACAACAATTTTTAGAATGTTTATGTGTTTGTGTGAACACGATAAGGTTGAAAACTACTGAATCGATTTTCGCGAAACTTTTAATTAGTCATATGCAAGGGTCTAATCTAATCTAAGATACAATTTATTTTGCCTGTTTGTTTGTATGAACACGATAAACTCAAAAACTACTGAATCGATTACGATCAATCTATCAATCGATGAAACTTTTTGTAATTTATTAATCGTAGCCCAAGGTCTAATCTCAGATTCAATTTAGTTTGCTTGTTTGTACAGACAAACAAGCATGTACAAACACGATAAACTCAAAAACCGAGCCGATTTCAGTGAAACTTTTTGTAATTCCAGCTAGTGATAAAATAATGTATATAGAAAAATTTGAATAATAAATAATATAATATGGGTGACAGCTGCCATTTATTTCCAAATGGCTCCCATAATGATAAGAGAGGTGATCCTTTTTTTAATAACGGAAGCAAACCCCTGATTGATAGACTGAGCAACGCCATATCGTCAGCTTAACAGACGTCATTTACGCTAGACCCACCTAAGTGACACCATTCTATTAGCCCATTATATCCCACTGCAGGGGCTTAGACCTCCCCCGAGGGTGAGGGAGCTTGGAGCTTAAATCCACCACGCTGCTCCGATGCGGGTTGGTGGATTGAAACGACCGCCATCTATTGACAGCAACCAGGACCTACTGCTTTTAACGTGTTCTCCGAGGCATGGAGTCAGTGATAGTTATGTACTTAAGTCAGAAAAACTCATTGGTAGACAGACGCCCGGATTCGAACCACGGCCACACAGCCTTGTAAATTTGAAACAGGTTCGATGCGCTCGGGCTATCACGACATGCGGCACAGGAGCTCTTTAATCCATCAATCAGGTTGTTAACATACAAATTAAATAGACTAGGAAAAGTTACGTCTCCTTGTCTCACACTACAGTTCAATTTGTAACCACTATTGACAACCTAATTAAATTCTGTTAATTGTTATGGAAAAATCAGAAAACAATCACTACTTCTCCTTACAACAATGATTGTTCTAACGTACTCCATAATAAGTTGTAGTTATAAAGATCGAATGCTTCGGATAAGTCCTAGAAGCATGAATTTACATCAGTTTTACGAGCCAAGTAGTAAGAGACTGATTGCTGTAAATCCAAACTGTCCGTCATGTACTTTCAGACATCTTGATAATCTAACATCCAGTAACCTATCGTATCGTATTAGCAAGTACTGTACCTAGAGAATGTCTGGGGTTGCTTAAAGAGAAGATGTCTCCAGTTTTTATCAGATCGGGAGGCGCAAGTAGTTATGAGTAATAAAAAGATCGTATAATATATGTAATACACGGGGCAATTGGCTACCTCCGAATACTACTAAGTGGTAACTTTTGTTATGGAAATTAATCTAACAAACAAAAGTGTTATGGTGTTGCAGATAGGGTATTCTCCATCTCGAAAGGCTTGCGCTATCTAGCCTCGCATAGTTCGCTAAATCTTGTCCCACGCGAAATGGGGCACATATATCGCGAATCCGACTCGAAGATTTCCCAGACTTCCGCTCCTGCCTCTCTTAAGAATTAAGAAGAAAATTACGTACTGATCTTAAAAAAATAAAATGAAAATAGTACAGATATTACTAGAACTTGTTTATAGTAAGAAAAACTCTCGATTTGATGATGAGTTCTTTGAGGAAACACTAGTGTAGTGACTGATATCTAATAGAATGTCTCACTGACAAAAGAATTCCGCTCGTGGAAACGATTAACTTTCCGTAAAAACAAACCAAGCGGTGAGTTCAAGGCGGAAGAGATGTTGGCCCATACCCAGCTTTTGTGTCTTTCCAGAAAATTTGAATTCCGATACCCACTTTGAGCACTCACCTTGAGGGAGTAACTAGAACATTTTAAGCTTTAATGATTCATACAAAATCTAATATTGTCAATATTAATAACATTGTCATGCAGTTCCGTTCCGTTTTAGTTGACAGCTTCTAAAAAACGATTCCAATAATTATTCCTAAAGATATTTATTTACCTTGCAAAAGATAAATGATGAGATTTTAAGATCTGATTCATACGTTGCATTATTCACGAAGGAAACAATTTAGCATCTCAAAACGGAACGGAAGTGCAATTTTGGAACGGAATGTATTCAGTCGTTACTAAACATATATATGTTTATTGACTGACCGATTGGCCGAAAGTTGCGCAGGCCGAAAGGATACAGACCCTAAGGTCTGTATCCTTTCGGCCTGCGCAACTAAAATTTAAGGACATTATCGGAAAAATTTAAGGACAAAATTTCGAAAATTTGGTACCATACGATGCCCCGTGAGCTTTGCATCATTTAACAACACTACTGCCTTTCGTCGATCTTTGAAACTTTCTGAAATATAGCCGAATCTAACTCTAAAGGGTAACTGATCTGATAATCATTCAATGAAAAGGGCACCTACCCAGCCCACAGTTTTCGACCGATCCCAAAATTTCTTATTTCAAACGGTATACAATCTATCTGCCTCGGGAGTTTTTATTCTTCATTTTTTCAGTATTAGCTTTCCTTTTCAAAATGGTCAACTTTTAATCCGAAAAATTGTGAAATTTCGTCGTCGTCGTAACAAGCGAAAATGAGTAATTGTTCCATTGTGAAGTATGGCCGAAGATCATTAGGGTTCCATACCCAAAGGGTACCAACGAGAACCTTATTACGAACCTCCGCTGGCTGTCTGTGTCTGTCTGTCTGTCATAGGGCTGTATCGTCTGAACCGTAATAGGCATACACTTGAAATTTTCACAGAACGTGTACCACTATGGCCGCTATAACAATCGATTTACCGATTTTGAACAACACATAATAAATATAAAATAAAGTTAAAAATTAAAGGGGGTATACAGTAACACTACAGTGTACAGTGACAGTATACAGTACTTTTGGTCTCATTTGGCTCAACTCTCATTTGGCCGGTTTTTTACTTTAAAACTTACTTTAATCGCGATCGATGCAGATTTAGATCACTTCCATAATGGATCATATGAGGCATTTCTGAAGGTGAACCAGGTTGCCCTTTGAGTAGCTGCCAACTGCACGCGTCCCAAATGCCCGCAACAACAGAATGCAGTCGTTTTAAATGAACCGATTTCACGCTTTTATGTTTCACCAAACATCAGGGACACGGGTGTGGTTCGGTACGGATAGTGTTTGATAATTTATGGCCCACTAAATGTCAGTGCATGTTTTTCTCACTGGCTGTTTATCTACGCGTATGTTGGTTTTGAATTATTTGATGGAACCAAGACACATTAAAGTGAACGTTTGTTTGGTCATAAACGAAAAATAAAATTATCTCACAATATCAATGGTCGATTGTGGCAAAGAAGCCAATATAAAAATATAAGATTACCTAATGTTATCAAGCCGCACGCAGTTAATTGACATGCGGTGAGCGACCCTTTGTAACGAGCGAACCGATGTAACGAGTCGTACTTTTTAGCGTAAAGTTTCAACGTACATTGCTGCTTGCGTGAGTTTTATTGGTATGAACTAACTTTTTTCTAATAAAGGCATAGAGCGATATATTCGTGTGGCAAAGAAATCTCATGACAAGTACGTTTGCGCGCTGGCAGTGAGGGTCGGCCCCGCGCGTGACAGGCGTGCAAATGGCCGCCGTAAAAGCGATGAGTACACGTGCGTGGCGATGCTTTCATTTAAGGACTATCCGACAGCCCGTCGCCACAACCGGTGCCGACTGCCGGTGTCAAATCGCATGAAACTCTGGGGTCTACGACTTTATGTACACGTGAAGACGTCACTTTTTTATCTCAGGTCGCACTATCCAGCCAATGTTTAGGCGGCGGCATCGCGAAAAGTAAATATACACGACCTTGGGAACATTACATGTCTGTTTCGCGAGATAAATTGTTATTATCGGCGCGGTCGCCGTGTTTTTCTCGCTACGACAAATTAAAATTTATCTGATTAGCAAACTATCGCACATTGTTTCAGTTAGTGCAAAGACAACTGCATGATGTATGTGTAAGGATTATGCGACTGACCTGCGTGACCATGTCCCAGTAGAACCCGTCGAGCATGGACTTGCCATGTTGGTGCTGGCGGCAGAGCGCCGGCCAGAGCGAGGCGCGCACAGGGCTGTTGATGGGCCACGAATTCTCGCGGAGGAGGATCTTGAGGTCGCGTTTGCGGTTCTGCTGCAGCAGCGGTAGGATGTCGTCGAAGGTCTTGAGAGGCGCTTTCTTCCCTGCGAACAGCGGCGAGGGTAAGCACTGCGTCCAGATTGATGTATCAGCGGGGGCGGTGCCATCCGCCGCGAGCGATTCGGCGCTCGGTGCGCGAAACGCGGTAGGCTCTATATACATCACGGGCGAGTGGCAGCGGCGCAGCTGCGGGGCACGGAGCACATGCTTTCGATGTGCGTGCGCCTGCGGCACTGCCAACTACCGCCAAATGCCAGCGCCAGACCGCCGCCCAACCCGCGCGCGCGCCAGCCTCCGGAAAATACTGCGATAGCAACGTAAACGAACGCTAGCTTCCATTGTTTATCTAACACGTCGACGGCGACGTATTTTTATACACCCGCTATAACAATATTTTTATTAAGTGTATTTACAGCATACTTCAAATTTTCAGCTATTTATAGATTTCACAAGACAACGTAAACAGTACCTACTTTATATTTATATACGCTAAGCCACAATACGAATGCAGTAAATATCATGGCAGCACTTCGATATGCAAGTGTATTTTCTTGTTTCAATAACACATAAAAGCTAATGGAATCGGCCAGCGTATGTAGCGCACCGCACACACGGTCTTTGGCGGTGCGCCAATAAAACAAGCCGCCCGCTGTGATGTAATCAGCCGTGCTGCCACAATGTGTCACATCGACGGATAAGCTTACATAAATGACATTGCACCCGGCTACTGATAAACACAAGAAAAGCAACATTGTCTTTGTTTAAGACCTTCGAATTTAACTACCGACAACACATAATATGTATTCCGTAATAATATCCATTGAAGAAAGTAACCTGTAGGCATAACATTTAACAAACACACCATTGAAGTACTACATAGTATCAAGAAAAACAGACGACATACGTATAATATCTATTGTTTATTAGCATTTTCTTTTTCAATATTAATTTGTCCTTTGCTGAGGCGATTGGCCCTTTGGTTAGTAAACAAAGTGAAGGTTGGCCCTATTCAACGTATTTGTTGCGTCTATTCACGAACGTGTTTATACTATAAACATAATTAGTTATTGAGACAATATAACGTCTTTATATTTCAATAGAGTTACTGAACAATCATAAAAATAAAGCAATGTTACGATGTACAATGACACAAAATAGTAGCTTTGGCCGCGTTGAACTCTAAAGTATTGAAAGTTCCCCGGCAGCTCACTACGACCCACTCCCGCTTCCCATTTATGTAATCAACCGGTCCACTTTGTAAACACATTGGAATATTGTCCTTTACATTGTGACGTCATTATAAGCACAGATTTCATAAGTTGTATAAATATTGTTATTAATAATTAGTGAGCGAGCAAAAATCAACTGATAGCCCTATAAAACATATAAAAAAGGGCATATATAAGTATTAAAATTAAAGAGATACAGCGACGGATGGCGACCGCAGTAGATGGTGTGACATTCCAGCCCTTTTGTCTAATTTAATTTACTTAGTCGGCCAGTACTATAGATTTCATTCTTCAATTTTATTATGTATTACATGAATATACTATAATCCAGGGACTCTACTTTCGGATTTTTCCAACATGTAGGGTCATTTATTGATCACGTCGCGTCTTAAGTAAAAGGCTTACAAAATTAGAATACCTACATGTGACAAGACAGGGTAGAGTCATAAGCTTCGGGATATCGTAAAAATGAATTCCACAATAATTACTTTAAAGTTTGAAATTATTTGGATTTCTCTTTTTCGGCATGTTCTGCATAATCAAAAGTCAAAACACTCGTGCGTCGCGATTTTAAGTATACCCACTTATAAAAATAAGTAGGTTAATTTGTATGCATCGGAAGAGTTGTTTTCTATTTAAATTGAAAAATGAGCGATTAGACATCACACAACAGAGAGATCACACGAAACTTGTGACAAAGACGAACAAAGGAGGTAAACCATGAAAACAGGCCAAGTGCGAGTCGGATTTGCACACGAAGTGTTCCGTACCACCGTGCAATCTACAAAACACGTTTCTTGTGTAGGGACCTCCATTAATTTTTGAATTTATTCTATTTTTTTTTTTTAGTTAAAGATAGAGATAAATTTATTTGCTGTTATAGGGCCCATAGTAACACATACTTCATGAAAATTTAAAGTGTAAGCAATGATCTCACAACCAGCTATCACCAAAAACGTCGAGAAAAACACGTATCTTGTTTGTATACGGACCCCCTTTAATTTATAACTATATTTTATTTTAATGTTTATTGTTATAGGGGCTATAGTAATACATACTTTATGAGAATTTCAAGTGTCTACCTATTACGGTTCAGACGTGACAGCCCTGTGACGGACGGACGGACAGCGGAGCCTTAATAATAGGGTCGCCGTTGGTACCCTATGGATACGGAACTCTAAAGACCATGAGAGTGTAGGTAATTTTTATGACAGGCACCCTTTCTGTTTACAGCTCCGCATTCTATTGACCTAGCATACAGTCCTTAAATTGCGAACAAATAGACACAGAATTTGATTTTTTGGTAACGATACCGCGTGTACTTGAGGGTTTCGCCTTAGCATCGATATAGATAAAGACGGGCCATCGAGCCGACGACCGCAGTCACAGTTCCGCAGTCATCGGCCGTGAGTCGACGGCGAATGGACAATTATTTAATCTGTCGCGACATTTATATAAAAAAAACCATAAAAGTACGAATCGACTAGAAGCCCACTTCTGTGTTTACCGTCTAACCACTCATACTCTAGCTAGTAGGTGTAAGATGCCGAGTTTTATTTCGAGTTTCAGTGCGCAAGGTCCCCGCGCGCCGCTCTTCACCCCCGAGAAATCCCTACGCACCAGTCTTAAACCCCTCGAAATTGCGTTAATGTCACTTCGATACTGTGAACTGACATTTATGACTATTAAAACCAAACGCAGCTGTCAAATTAATTTACTCTATGAAACAATCCAAGAAAAAAATAATTTTAATATATCTCAATTTCATCTTTTTGGTAGGTAAATATATAAAAAGTAATGTTTGTACCTATACCTGGTGTTCGGCTAAACGTAGTTCTTAGGCGTGTAGAGAGTAAGGAATCAAACAATAATCATTAAAAAAATAATTATTAGACACCTACGTGACAAAAAAATTGCACTTTAAACATGTTTTGCTCAATAACCGTCAGTTTGTGCCATCTGCTGATTTGAAACTTTTTGTTTAATTCGGTAAGCTCTACACACTCTATAAATTTGGATTCCGTTTAGTCAAACATATTGTATATTATATACGTAGTGTTCGGCTAATCGCATAGTTCACCTATAAAAAAGTTTTTCTCGGTAACTGTTAGTTTGCGCCACCTGCCCATTTGAAACTTATTGTTTAGTTCGGTAAGCTCTACATGTTCTAATTTATCCGAACACATGGTATAAATTAGGAAAAATGCACAGAGCCAGTAAAAATCAGCGCTAAAAGTGTACAAGGAGGTATATAAATCCTATTTCCGTTTATATTAGTTACATTCTTACAAAAGAACGAAATAATAAGTGAATAAACATTCAATTTAAAAAAATATGACACAGCAAGAAATTTTGGAAACAGTTTTATTTAATCTTACCCTCGATGTGGAGTCGAAGACTTCATTTAGAAGTCTCTATTCGTAATACTTTTATATTACTCTTTAGATTTTTTACAATATATCGAATATCTTAATGATTATTGAGAAATTTGTTTAAATTTAAAATTTAAATTCAGTTTTCAGATCGCGAAATCAGTAGGGAGCCTTAATCACACACAAAATTTCGAAGATGATGGACTGATGCCCATTCGTTTAGGAGTTCAGTGACATTCACATGGACAGAAGAAATATATATTGTATAAAGATAATAGATTACGTTTATTTCGACTATTTTTTCCTTATCAAACATCGTCTGAATAATCACATCTCGTTACTTATACGTACGAGTATATATAGGCGATTCACAATAAATGCGAGAGCATTTCTCGACATAGACAAATTGCTATAAAAATTACGGATTTAAGATCTTATCTGCATGTAAAGGTCATGGCCTGTCTGTTGCATAGTTTGTGCCAAAACTAGTTACACCACATCAAACAGACTAGATTAGAAATTCATGGTAGCGCGGCATACGTGTCCTCAAATGCAATCAGATGTACCGCCTGTTGCAATTTTATTACCGAGTCGAGTGTCTAGTTATTACTGGCAATTCGATCTATTTCCGTTAGTGTTATTTTTTATTTTATGGATCCTACAATACATATATGTAAAAATGAACCATTTTCGATACGGTTTAAATTAAGGGTTTTCATCAAAAAATAAGTCTTGATAGCCGAGTGGGCGCGAGCCCGCTTCTTGTTTAGAAGGTCGTGGTTCAAATCTCAGAAACCGGCATGTACCAACGAGTTTTTTCTGGCTTAAGTACATAACTACCACTGACTCCGTACCTCGGAGAGCACGTTAAGCTGTCGGTTCCGGTTGTTGTCACCAGATGGCAGTCGTTAAAATATCTACCAAGCCGCATTGGAGCGGCGTAGTGGATTAAGCTCCAAGCACCCTCATCCAGAAAGGAGGCCTAAGCCCCTGCAGTGGGTCATAATGGGATGCTATCATAAATTCTTTGTCAAAAATGCGGGTTTATAAAAAAATCACTTTACAATTTATTACTACTAAATATCATCTTATAATTTTGCTGTCGTCAACGGCATGGTTATTTAATTCGAAATTCTTAAAAGTGCCATTCTCTTGCAAACTAAGACATTTGACTATTGTTGACTTTTGGGACATGTTGTTTATACACATGTGTCCGGTCTGGAGTTTAGAGCCGGTTTAGAGCTGAAAAGCCCCGCATTAAAATGTGGAATGCAGACAAACACAATAGTTCAATTAGAGATTTTAGGTGCGACATATCAGGGACAAACGACTTTCTAAAAAAAAAAAGTTTTTTGTTACTGAGACCATCGCGTGAGACATTAAACGAATGCTAGTGACACGGAGACAACAAATTTAATTAAATTATTTTATACCTACTTGCCCGCGACTTTATCCATAACCTCAGAACTATGTTTTTTCGTAGGTACGTTCCCACCAATCCATCATAATTCCATCTCATAATTTTCTAACCTTTACTCGTCATAATAGAATAGAAAGAATTAGAAGTATGAAACTGCCGTTTCTTAAAGAAAACTAGAAATATCTAAAAAACCCATTTATTTGACTAATAAGGATCACGAACTCCTTATTAGTTGTGGCGGCACAGCTCATATTGTTTTTCATATTTAGTTATAAATTGCACATTTCGTAGGATGATTTGATGATTCAAATTATCGCGAAAGTTCTAGGGATATTGCGAAAACACGGATAATTAGTTAATGGTGATTATATTTTTTAAATCTTTCTAAAAAATTTAAGTTTTTTGCGAAAACGCGAGTCGCCGTAGTAGGTTACATTGAACGTTCTTAACGCTGATTGGCTTGATTTTTACTTGCTAGCCAACTCTTACTCTGATTGGTTCCTATCTTTTCCCATGTAGCTTTGAGGTATTATATCATAGAGTTATAAAGGGTAATAAATGACAATGCATATTTTTATGAATTTTACTTTTTATTTGACCTTTCTTTGGGTAAATATCAATCAATTAAATACATTAAAAATCAAAAACCTGCTAGCTCGCTTACAAAATCACAACCACAAACAAAACGACGTGCGACAATGAATTGACATTTAAGTCGTCAACCAATCAGAGATAATGTTTTTGCGGGGCGCTCAAACTGGCCAATCTGGTTTTCTTTTTTCATAATAACTAACGATTTTCTTCGCAATCTTACTAAGGCGACTCGCGTTTTCGCGAAAACACTACCTTTTTTCAGTAAGATTGCAAAATATAATCACCATTGTCTAATTATCCGTGTTTTCGCAATATCCTTAGAATTTTAAAATAGCAGAACGAAATAAAAATATTTTATAAATAGCATTTAAACATTTTAATATTGAACCCAAACTAACACAATCGTCTTTTGTCGGCACCTGTCTTTATACCCTTTACCCACCTAATTCCTTTTACTCATAACTATAATAGCATGTTAATGTTAAGACATCTTGTTTCTATCTTCACAATTGTTTTAGGTTGTAGTTATAAGAACAACCTTTGTAAGTTTAAGGTTTTATAATGTGGGCAACTAGCGATAAGTGAAGATCAAACGCCATTATGAATTTCTACAGAAAATTCATAATTTCTTTGAGACACCGCTCAATTCTCACGACTTGTGTCTTATAAAAGGATTCCGGTTCGAACCCTTAGGGGTCACCCGACAACTTCGCGCCGGCGACACCCTAGTGTGCCGTCTGGCCGCTTCGATGAAGTCGTAGGAGCTTTCGGGCTAACGACACGCGTCCCTATTCTGCTTCAGGCGGTTGTTTAGTGGGTGCAACTCCCACATACCCCGCGCGCCCGGGCGCGCGGAAGCTCAGCAGTTTTATCCGCCTTCTCGTCGCAAGGGAAAAAAAAATCTGGAGAGTTGATTCATATCGTCCGACTGAGTAACACGTCGTTTACATCTCACGCTCTATCGCTTAACTCGCGCACTTAACAGTCATGTTATTATAACGTATTTATCTAGCATAGTAGAATATATCTAATTTTAATAAGGAACATAAAATGCGTACCTAGAATTAGTTTCTACTGCTGTAATATAACATGGTGATAACAATATTAAACTCAGTCTGTCTAGATTCATTTATGTGGGGAATCCAGATAGGCTAACCTTCGTCGAGATACCAATCAACATAACCCCACCTAGTTAAATAAATGGACTTTCGAAAGGCGTTAAAAAAATTACCCTATAAGAGAGAGAAAAAATTCAGTTTTGTATTGGTATATTTTATTTGAGAAGTTTTTTTTTATTTACACCCTTTTTAGCAAAAGGTCATAAAACAAAACTTACAAACACAATTTCACACTGCCACGAATATGTTTTTATGAATTTACAGATGACCTTTGAAGAAATACCATACCCATCATAATATAAAGAATTTTATATGATATCCTCAAACAATTTAGGCCATAGAATAAAAATAGTACTACATTTATGGCTCATAAGTCATGAGGCACTCATAACGTACCGTTTTTTATTGCTTTGACATCGCTCAAACGTCGTTAAATTCACGTATAAAAAAATAATACTTTCATATTGAATTTTTATAGAACAGGGATATTTAATTGAATAGAGCTAGCCATTTACGAGATATAGAAATGTAATCAACTGC
The DNA here is from genome assembly GCA_949709985.1 of Luffia ferchaultella. Classification (NCBI taxonomy): domain Eukaryota; kingdom Metazoa; phylum Arthropoda; class Insecta; order Lepidoptera; family Psychidae; genus Luffia; species Luffia ferchaultella. The sequence goes on along the minus strand of OX453241.1, from coordinate 25,397,856 downwards.
TTGAATTTTATATAGGCTAAGGCTACATATTCGAAAAAATATCGTCATTACCATGAACTTAGGGAATACGTCCAGGACGTAACATCGCGAACTACCGATGCGCCCCTAGTACGTCAGCTTGTTATGTACGCACGCATCGGCTTGAACACACTCTCACCATAGTATGTCTATCAATTGCCAGTACGCTGCGAAATTCACTGACACATACTTACGTGGCCGCCATTGCAGTGCTTCATTGGTTGATCAGTGACAGGGCATCTAGTCTTTATTACGTCTGTAGTCAATACATACTCAAGAAAACAACAGCATTTCTACCAGACATTCAATGAACAGTCGCTGTAGCTGATCGTCCGTGTGAATTGATTAATTTGATGACCGGTTGGCCGACTGGTTAGAGGACCCCAACTGCGGAGCCGAGGGTCGCGGTGTGTTGGATAAATATTTGTGTGCATGAATATGTCTATTTGTTCGTATTTATAACAGTTATCTGATATCCACAATACAAGCTGTGCTTAGTTTGGAACTAGATGGCACCGTGTGGGATGTCTGAGGTATTATTAATTACACGTTTGAATTATTATTTTGGCTTTAAGACCAATCATATCAACGTATACTATTACGTTCAAAGTTAATAATTTCTTCATTACTACTTCCTTTTCTCCCTAGCCCCTCCGCCATTCTTTTTTTAACATTTTCTTTCCCGCCTTTTACCTGGACCCTTTGAAAATAAAGTGGGAAACTTATAAATCACTACAAAAAAAATAGAATATATCCAATTTAAAACTTCTATAATTTATCAATTTTGTATACAACTATATAAGGGATACTTTCGAACCTAATATGAGTTTAAGTTATTACTTTATGGGTCTGATATAGTTCGCCTTAAACTTTATGGCGTATCGGAATACAACGCTATGAACGTGCTTGCGCAGGTACATTTATATACCCCTCACTCCACTGCGTCCCGCTACACCTAAAACTGGTTACTGCGACGCGACTTGTGCCTATGTTCACATCCACCATAAAGTTTGATTTGAACTGTACCTAGTGAAAAAAAAACTGTATATTTGTCCACTTACGGGGCACGTCTTGTTATGATTTACTACCTTTTCGCCCGCGTGGCCTACACAGTTGGTTCTAAAGAAACGCGACGCTCCAAGAAATTGTGAAACGTTCTATAAAATTCTGAAATTAAACTACTTACGAAATCTCGACTGTACCAAGTTTCATGAAAATCCATTTAGACATTTTAGCATGAAGAATGGCTGCCCCACAAGAACCGTATACTTTCCGAGATAAAAAGTAGCCGATGTCGTTCTCCAAATCATATACTACATCAATGCCAAAAAAAAAACACGCCCATCCGTTGCTGCGTGATTGACAGCCAAACATACAAACTTTCACATTTATAATGTACGTAGGATATTATGTAACACTCATTAACGTTTTATTATCTATACTGATATTGATAATATAAGTTCGTATCATAAAAGTCGAAATCATAGATCATTGGTCGAAATATAGGTAAAGAAATTAATAATCAAAGATATAATATGCAATTTGATTTATTTATTATCTACTTATCTGTCGCAATCAAAATCACAATCAGAGTTAATATTTATCGTAATCTATATATCTATAGTAATTAAGTGCAAACTATAAAACTGCAGCGAGACCGTCTTCGATTTACATACCAAAATATCATTTATTAAGATTTTTCTGTCTGTCCGTCTGTCTGTGTATGCATCACTTAAAAACTACTGGACCGATGTCGATTTTTGATGTGAAGATAATTTAATGCCTGGATCAACATATGGGATACTTTTTCAACATGACAAGCATCATCTCAGCCATAGGAAGCCTACTGCTAAACATTGATTCCCTCCCTCCGCTCCCCATTGATTTCCAATAGGATCTACTGGTAGCGGCTTGCATCCAGCGTCCTCCAGCCACCTTTACAAGGTCATCTTTCCACCTTGTGGCTGGACGTCCTACGGGATAGTTTTTACTGTGGAAAAATAGAAAAACTGGTTTTATATCGACACGCAGCGCTGTCGACGACACGCCCTCTTCGCGGGCTCAGAGCTACCATAATATTTCATTTTATATCAAATTGTCGGTGTGGAACTGGGGAGCGTGCTTGCGGTCAGTCGGCTTACTATGGTATGAGTGTGTTCAAGTTGATGCGTGCGTACATAGCCAGCTGACTTACTAGTGGTACATAAATAGTTCCGGCTACGTCCGGAAATACGTAGGTTCGTGTGGTATATTTTCAAATTTCACTCAATATTTACGACAAATGATTGACATGCAAACGTCAGGAACGCGTTCTCTGCGCTAATATAGCATACAAAGTATTTCACTGTAATGATGATCGCCGTATTACGTATAGGGTATGAATTGTGACGCGTGTTTACGACTGCGTCGACACTTGAGCTCTAACACGAGTTCGTATATAAGCGCATTCCTGCAATGTGTCTACTGTGGCTGAGTGATTTCGGGTAACTTCGGTTATATGATAGCAATCATGTTGATAAATATTATTAGTACACATAAATCTTGACTGACCGATTAGCCGAATAGTTAGAGCCCCAACTGCGGAGCCAAGGGTCGCGGGTTCGATTCCCATCCGAGACATATATTTGTGTGCATGAACATGTCTATTTGTTCCGTGTCTGGATGTAAGAGTATATAAAGAATATTTAAGTAAACACCATATCAGTTGTCTAGTACATCATGATACAAGCATAATACTCGCCTACTTTGGGACTAGTTGACGCTGTGTGGGATGTCCCAGATATTATTATTATAAATCTAGAATCAGCAATAAAATTAACAATTTGCGTTCTAAAAAATCTAAATGGTTATCTTAGCGATGGTTCAAAAATGTTACCAACGGTCGAAATTAACCCAAAGCACTGAAGTGGTTTTAATTATTCGGGATAAGTAACGTCTCACAATACACAAAGCATCTATGTTCTAGAATATGATATACGTAATTGACGTCGGAGAAAAAAACTGATTTCTTCTTCGAGTTTCGAATTCATACTCTCGTATTAGTTTAGATTTAGAACAGATATATTACTTTGCGTATTATTTGCAAGAGATTTTCTCTAGGTTACTTTTTACCGCGGGAAAATACATCATTTCCACGACAACGGTCCAAACTGCGGCCATATTTAATAGCAGAGTAAGAAATTTACTTCCTGTTTTACGTAGTGACAGCTGAATAGAGAGAGAATGACATCGGCATCATTTTTCCGTTGGAGAACATTACCAACGGGAAACAGAATAAGGTATGGACGATGACGCGGTATATAATCACTATTCCATACATTATTTTTTTATTTATTATAGCAGGAAGATTACCCTTTTAGACCAGTAAGATTATATTTTATATATTTTATAATACATTAAAATCTTCTTATGCAATTTTGTATCGCAGCAAAATATCTTCTTCCATTGGGGAACTAGAAAATATGCAGTTTGTGAACATTTGCATAAAACAAACATTTAAGTCCACGTCGCGTCGGCCGATGGGAGGCGCAAGCACTTGTACGCATTTTTGTCCGTAAAAACCGTATTTCTAAGTTGAAATCTATATCAAATACTACGATCTATGGTCACTCGGGGATATATAATAAATTCAAGCTTGTAAGCCAACATGATCAAATTATACGGCCTCACTGATTTTGATACTTGCAAACTTAATCATCGAAATCCATAGGGTACTTCTCGTTGGCTTAGAATCATCGAGTTTTAGCAAGAAGCAGCACAAGTAAAGAAGAAAATCCATAAATCGTTAATTTGCAGGTAACTATACCACATTTACAAAATTTCGTCCGTTGTAATGTACCCACGCTACCAATGTTAGGAATATAGTTCGAGCAGTAACAATGAAAACAATTAAACAATATACAAAATACGATGTGCAAAACACATTTTATGTTTAGATGTAGGAAAGAAATGTTAGTATTTATGTACCTACACATAGACCTAATTAAAAACTAAACAAAGTGAAACTTGAAAACACGCGAGCGAAGTCAGGATAAAGCTGATATTCAATAAAATAAATAATGTTGATCGTCGATAATGATATCGAAAATCAGGTACAAAATAGGAATTAACAGCTGATAAAGATGGATAACAAGATTGCGTGTCATTCGTATAGAGACGGATCGGAAAAATTTTAATACATTGAAATCAAATCTGAACGCAGAATAAAAATTGGTATGATAAAAAGTTAAATTAACCATAGTTGAAAGATTTGGTATTATAAGCGGACGAGCAGACTAAATTCTATAATATTATTATATACACGTCTTTAACATCGAAGATCGATATTTACCCATCACTAGCGCTGTTTGAGAAAGTCTAATGAAACCATAATGAAACACAGATCATGATTAATTTAATTTTCGAATATAAAGAAATCAGCTGCGCCCTTGACAATGGTCATCATCAACCAGATAAATGAGAAATTTGAAGTGACAATTGAATTTAAAGTTTTATAGTGACAGGTGGGCTTTGTAGAAGTGGATTTTGGCGAATTTATTTTACTGCAAACGGTTTTTTAGTACAATGAATGTGTTAAGAACTTGAAATCAGTGGCGTATTCAGGGTGGGGGGGCGTGGGAGCCAGGACCCCCAATCACAATGACATAAATTAAGTTTTATATTTTAATTTTGTTTGCAAGTTCGTTTGTAACAAAATTTTGAAAATTACCTTATTAACCTACTAGCGATCCGCCCCGGCTTCACACGGGTAGCAGAGCATATAAGCCGCAATGTTTTTTTTCTGTCGTAGTGTCATATCGCAGCTTGTTGCGTCGAACATGTGGATAGGATTTAATTAGATTTAAATGTGACATAAGTTCATCCTACTTGGAGTATTTTTAAAGTGTTTTATTTCCAATTCTATAAATATTTGAAAGAGTAAAGAATAAATACATATAATAACCTAACCCAACCACGCGCGTCGCGTCGTCCCGGATGGCCGACCGGCGCAGCGGGGCACCCGGCTGGTCGCGCGATATATTTACTTCGCGATAGCTCTTAAGATATTAATTTAAATTGTATAGTGTAAAGGGCAATCATAATTTGCATGAAATGCTGAAGGTAAATAACTTATTTAATTTGATAAGATTTAATACTGTATCTGTATAAATTGCTTTCCAATTACCTCATCATATGAAACCCTTTTTTAAAACATAAAAATAGGTATAGTAAGCTATCCGACATATGCCATCGCTGACTTTTCTTTAGTCCTATTAAAGAGGAACAATCCCTCCATACATTATTTTGTTATATTTCAAAGGAATTAGGCAGCGTTTTCGATGAAAGCTCCCAGCCCGGCCGGCTTGATTTTTTTTCCGACTTCTACAATAATCGTCATATTTCAACTAATTCCCACAAAATATTAATAAGTTATACACATAAACCTTCCCCTTGAATCACTCCGTCCATTGGTGTCAATAATATGCCAATCCGTGCGGTAGTTTTTGAGTTAATCGCGTTTAAACAGACAGACGCGGCGGGGGACTTTATTTTATAATATGTAGTGATGTAAACGCTCACAGCGTTTAATCGGGTTCGAAGGCGTTGTCGACGACAGTCAACTTGCAGGGCTTCTTAAAAAGAACTGGTTAAGTGCGAGTCAGACTCGCAGGGAGAGGGTCACGTCACCTAGTGTGTTTTAATTAATCTAGGTTAAAAGTTGAATCTGACTCCTACGTGTAAATAACCTACCATAGTAACCACTAGGCGAATTGAACTTATTACTTCTCAGTAAAATTAAACAACACATTTTATATCTATGCAATTTCTCTTCATGAATACTTTCCGCTTCCTGCGGCAAACAGGGGGCAATGGCAGATTATCGTATATTTTCTTTAATATCTACTAAACTTTTAAAATTATAATAAATATTATAAAAAAATCATCTAACGAGACTTTCATTTGATATGAACCATGACATACTTGAGATTTTTTTAATTGTGTAATTTTCCCTTAAAGTGTTAATTTAATTTGTAGTTTTTGTCTTTAAACTATAAATCAAGGTCTTTATTCCGCATTTTTTTTTTTCAAATTTTTAAACACTACTTTTTCGGTGATAAGGGGGATAATCAATTTTCTTTAATATCTTTGAAACCTTGAATATTGAAATTATAAATAAAATATGCTTGTACTTTTTATAATAAACACTTTCATTTGACATGTCACTAGGAGCCCACAGAAGTTTTTTTTTTTAATTTTCTACTTTGCTCCCCAAAATCGAAATCTTTCGTTTGCGCTACTCTACACGTTTATTATGAAGTCACCAAACTCTGTACATGAATCGAATTTCAACTTTTGCATCTAGTAGATTCGGAGAAAGTAGGTTGTACAGCAGATGGACAGACAGACGGATACCAGGATGACCCTATACGGGTTCCTTTTTACGTGTTTGATGTACGGGACCCCTATAAGATCACTTCGTTGTCCGTCTGTCCGTCTATCGGTCTGTCTAGACTCTTTTTCACCGGAACACCCGGAGGTATCAAGTTGAAATTAGTATCAAATACTGTGCTTTTATAAATTAATTATATTGGATGTCTTTATGAATTGAAGAAAATTGCCGGGCTTCTGTATTAAGATCGTAGAACGTACCTTGCATAACACTAAATATAGGTTATTAAGTTCATTGAAAAATATGGACCCCCAAGCTTGAATCCTGGATATGCCACTGCTTGAAGTGCCTTTTATAGCACAACAGGTATACCTACAAACCTATATATATAGATATGTAAAGATAATGATGATTACCCTTACAGAAATTACGCTTTGTTAAAATATGTACATACATACGCGGGATGCTGTTATCAACGGTTACAGATTCGTGATAACATGGCTCATTAGCCGCTGATTGAGCGCCGGGTGAGATAGGTCCATTGCCCTTAATAAGAATATTGTCTTTAATTATTATGCCAAGTTTTTTTTAGGCTGTACTAAATTCTACAATATAATAATAATGGTAGATATACTTTGATTCCATTTAAATTATTGTTTTTTATGTCTTAATTTTATGCACAGAGATAATTGACAAAGTTTCATTTTAAAAACATTTTGATGGTATTAATAGTAACTTACATATTGTGACGTTTATGCATAGAAGCACGTCGATGATTTATAGAAAGTCCTAGATATATCACGTGGCTTCACAAACACATCGACCGAATACAGAAATAACTAGAAATTCGAGATCAAAATAAATTCTAAATGAAATTCAATTTTAGAGACGGTTTTAGTCAAAGTGATTGCGCGCTTGAAAATTCATATTTTTGAGCCGGAATCACGATCCATTAAAAGGGTAAGCGCCAGCGCAGTGCCTAGATTATTCCCACGATAAATTGAAATTAGAAATTCAAAATGTAATGTTCGCCGACAGAATTTTCGAGATACTGCGGGGTGGGGAACTCGCCGCCTATACTGTAAGGATATCGGCGCTGTGCCGAGGAGTCTGTTTCTTGGAGAGTCAAGTGCAAACTGTGATTTGTGATTTTGTTCATCATAAAGTATAAATACAACTCAAATTGGTATTTTTCATGCATCCTAAATATTTGGACCTATAGCCCATAACAATATCAATAATTTTGTGACAGATATTGTCAGATCGGAACAATTATAAGGGTTGAGTCTACAATTTTACTACAGTAGGTATATGACAATGTACTTTATTGCTTGGGTAAATTCGGAATGTCTTTTTTTTACAAAATATTTCGAAATAGATTAGTTCTAAGTTCTCAAAAATATTCAGTAATTCACAAAGACACCCTATATAATTTGAAGCATCAATTTTAACATATATATCCATAGGTCTACAACCTAATTTGCTATGAGCTAATCTGTAACTTAATGGTTAAGTCTTCTTCCTTCCCACTTCATAAATTCATACTTTTTTGAGCTGCTCTAATATACCTAATATGACATATTATAGGTTCAATAATGTATGTACTATGGAATTTTATACATAGAAAGGCCTTTTCGGAGTTCACACAAGCTTCTTGGTGAAATCTCATGTATCATACCTTTAATTGCTATTTCTGTAAAATTTCAAATGGGTATTTATAAAACAAATAAGCACAAATTCATTGATGATTACTGATTTCGTTTTTGGACGATAAATTAATATTATAAATAATTTTTAATGTACTGAACAAAAACATGTCATGTACCTAATTTATGCTGTTCAAATGACAAATGGTAAAACGTGAAATTTTTGTTGTAATTCACTGATATAAATGTGTGCCTATAGAGAGAAAGAGGCTCTCTCCATAAATTGTAATCACGAAAATATTTCCCATCAAAAAAGCGCATTGCAGCATTCTACCATTTTCCAGTTTCATAGTCTATGGATCAGTACTCGTGTAGATTTTGTTAGTAAAAGAATTATTTAAAATAACTATCACATTCACTACACATACAAGTAGATACTGTGACTCTTGAAATTATCTTGTACTTTGTACCCTATGAAAAATTTGTTATACGAAAAATAAATTTGTCTACATAATTTCTAATATAAAGATTTCTGGTTTAAAGAACTTTATTCTCAAAAAAAAAAAAGACTACAAATAGTCACTTAACATGAAACTAAAAGATTTCACTTGAAAAAGAGATATATGTTTATGTGTCAAATAAATAAACAATATTCCGAATGAAGCTATATTTATCTTCTTCTGAGATAATACTACAGTCAAGAGAAAAATCAATAACATTTGAATGTATCTATTCAAACTGTTTCACATGGTTCATTATCTCTTTTCTTAATGGCAAATTAATTAAATAGATACAGGATTTAGCTGATCAACTGTAGATGTCAGTAGTGAAGATAAACATAGTTTTGCCATGATTGCCTAGGTAAAATTAAGAAAAAGTCATTTGAAACATAAAGCACAGGAAAGTGTGTAGGTATATCATCACTATTCTGCTTATATGGTCTGTAGAATTTACAGTAACAACCAGAGTCAGTTACTCTACTTTGAAATTTTTTTTAGTTATTCATGTTTCTTCAATGTGTTCCAATATCAATATACTGCTTTTTCAGTAGCTAGGTATTTATATTCTGGAATGATATAGTTTTACTTTAACATAATGTCTTATTCATATCTTATTAGTGAGATGGTGTGTTAGAAAATAAGTTACTAATGAATGCATGTATTCATTAGAATGAGATAAAATAAACACACTGGCCACTTTCACTGCACTCACTCACGAGTAGAGACTAGAAAAGAGTAGGTAATTAGCAACATCTCTCAATAATAAATAAGAACAATCATATGAAGATGTTTTACTTACATATTATATTTAAAAAAAGTAACACAAAAAATAAAACAAATAAATGCAATATGACAACAAAATACAATAACTACCTACACCAGTAGGTATGTAAATTTAAAACAACATCATAACATACTAAAAACTTAGGACATACAATGAATATCATGCTTGATAAATTAACATTTACATGCTAAAAGGACATATTGTTTCTAGAAAAAAATAGTTGCACACCTTGAAACAAAGTTTCAAATATTTTTTTTTGCGCAGAAATAAAGCAGGTGATTAAAAAAATAGGCCCACATATATTTTTAAACATTAAAATCTTCTTTATATTCATAGATACCCAATGACTTCATTAAATATATTAGTAGAATGCTAAACTTACCAGGTGGACTGTCAGTAAGTATTGTAATTCCAGTTGGGTCTACATGTGGCGGGAACGCCTCATATAGGTCTGGCTCCTCCTCCAGTACTGCCGACAACATAGCTGAGGGCATACCGACACCACACACTGCACTACTCGCTCACACCACTTCACTAAATACTTTACACAACTCCCCACTGCATTAACTTAAGATACACAGTCCAACAACGGTTCACACGGGTGAGCCGAGAGGAGCCATACCGGACTCACGGGGACCCAATGTCCACAACTCTAAGTCAAATCTTGCTGCACCATCTTTAGGTCTGGAATATAAGAAAAAAATTAGTGTAACACAGTAATCAAATTTAAATCACACTTGAATAGAATTCAATCTTATCTTACAGATATGAGATTATCGTTCCCTGTGATTGGTAACAACCAGACTTTGTTACTGTTTAATTTATCATTTTAATTAGATAACTGTACTAGAGGCATACAGATGGGCCTCGAGGGCGGCAAGGGCAAAAATCACTAATTAGTTATCTAATTAGACACGATTACGACCGACAAGATCAGCTGATCGAGCGGCGTTGCCAGTGGCCCGGTCACACTTGGCATTTTATAGCTATTTTAAGAACACATTGCAGTCGATCGAGGGAACGTCTCCAATGTCAAATCGTCGTATAGAAGCACTGCCCCACGTCACGATGCCGAAGTGAATCATTAAAGTCAACAAGTAGTACTTACTGTAGCCCCTGCGATAAATGATGCGGTTGAGAATTTGCGACTCCGTATTTACTGCTTGGAGTCCCACCGCCCGCGGCGATTGCCCGACTGAGCCTGCCCGTGCCCGTGGCCCGGCGCCCGTACCACGCGAATAGGATAATAGTTTCAACGAGCCGGCCTTTGTCAGTTGACGAGATCACTGGGGGACCCGTGTCGCACCGCTACCGATTATATTTATAACTGATCATTTGTACCAGCGTGGTACCAGCACATATTCGTAAGCTAACAATGCCTATTTGAAAAATAAAACTGATACCCCTACACTTCCGAACGCAGATTGCAATAAATAAAACCAATAAAATTATCTCACTGGGCTGCTACAGTTATTTTTTTAAACTCTCATAAATGAAAATTGATCAGATATTAATTCCATTTTCGTTTCATGTAATCGGATAAAAAAGCGCAGTGTGCCCACAGAATATGCGTGACCGTCCCTGTCTGCCGTCAAAGTCGTCAAACTTAAAAATTGAACAAAATCGCACGACCGAACGCGGGCTTTGTGAAATTCATGTGAAATTCAATTCAATTCTAATCTGTGATTCAATTCACATTTCACTCAAACAAAACGAGTGTGACAAAAATATCTACCGGAGACGAAGAGTACCTTCGTCTCTTTCTAACACTTGCCATTAGAAAAAAATATTTGGTCTAGTAGGTTCATTACCGATTTTTATAAATACGAATACTCGTCTAATATTTATTTTCTGTGACTTCTGGTTTTTGATATGTATTGGTATTCGGAGGATAATAGTATTTTTTAAACTTATTATCTACGTAACATTTTATAAATTTATTAAAATTTACAGTATTATTAAAAAAGAATGTTTTAATTTATGGTTTTATACTGGCAACTTAAACGACAATTTGGACTATTTTGACGTATGAATTGTTGAAGATGAAGTTTTTGACGACATACTATTACTAAGGTGTCCATAATATTCTAAAGCTGGTATGAACTCTTTGCTAGTTGCACATTATGTGGCCGCAAGAATAAATTGCCAAATACTTCGATGAATATGAAATATGGAAACTTATGTATTTCTGTAAAGATAAACTTTTTTTGCCCGAATAGAAAAATAATTTTGTTTCAGACATCATTCGAGATGTTCATTTTTTGTAAGCGTATTGTGTTTGTATTATATGATTTAATTTTACAGTATTTAATGGTATTACATTTGATTTCAATCATTATCTCATACTAATAATATATTTTAGAACTGAAAAACCTTTTTTATGGATAAAGAACTCATTTTACAGCATTAAAAATGATGCCAAATACTTACGAATGAAGTAATAAATCCCGGTCTTTTACTCCTCCTTTTGTTGTTATTGACGAACAAGATACTGCTGAACACGATATTCTTTCAAAATTAAAGTACTTTTAGCTAAAGCAATAAGATTCCGTTATAAAATTCAGTAAAATGCTACACTTCACCGCAATGTTTTCACCAACTAATCGGTCAAGAATTAACACGACTCACACTGACAGCCCAACTTTACCAAACGTACATCAACTATCTCTTTTACTCCTAGCTAGACTCCGTGGGATGGACAAAGATATACGATTACGCGTTGAGACACTGATACAATAGCGGCAACGTATTATGACTTTGTCCATTGTGATACTTGGTCCGAGGTGTAATATCATACGGGCTTAAGATTTACGAATTTGACGTCATACATGAATTCGAACGACTTCGGTATGGGAGTTTTTCAAAATGGCGCACGTGAAACGTCGTGATTTCTGGCGATATTTTAAAAAAAGCTCCATAGTAACCTTACTACGCTGCCTATTCTTGTTATTTTTTATTGAACATACGAGCAGAATACTCGACTCTGGCGAAATTGCTTTAAATGCAAAGAACGCCATATCTAAGAAGAAGAAGACTTCGGTGTGTGATTTCCACGAGGAGGGGACTCAGGATTTCGAATCCATCCCTATCTCCACCATCTTAACATATTTTTGGGATTTTCTGGTGCCAATGAAAAGAAAGAAGTTCATAGTTCCCCTCTGTCGCGACGAACAATCGCGAAGTGAACGCGATATCAATCAGACACAACATCGAACACTCTGGCAACACTAAACAGAAAGTTGAAATATGGTATGGCTAGAGGGGTAGTAAATTAAGGTGTATAAAAAAGGCTCAAAATTGAGGCTAGTGTTTTATTTCGCCTCGAGTAACCCTTAGGGGTTACCCAACAACTTCGCGCCGGTGACAAACACAAAAATCATCAAAATGGATTCACAACTTTCAGAAGAAGTGATATTAGAACGCGACGTGAGATCATTGCATTGCGAAGCAATGCCATTACCTAACTTTTGTAGGCTACTAATTACCTACCCTAAGAAAAATGTTCAACAGTCGAGCAATGGATGAACCCCATAATAAAAAACAAGAAATATGAAAAGGAAAAAGTAATGCGTCAGCGGAAATTATAGGTCCTGTATCGTAATTATCATGACGCATAGTTTTTTATTCCTCGGTTCCCTCATAATAAAATCTAAATTCACCATAGTACTTTTCCCAGTGTAGTAGTACAATATTTTATGCTAGCCACACAGAAGTGGTGTAGAAAGAGATAGTTAGGCACCCGGTTACTTCCCTTTCGCACTTTTTTTTTTTAATGACCACTTTGACCACGCTAATGTTAGAGAGATGTCATTCCAGTTGTACGTAGTACATATTAGTTCCATGCATTTAACTAACTCGACTCGAGAGTGAGTGAACATTGTGAACAGTGACCTGTTATTCTCGATTGAGCAATATTAATCAACAATGTCATGTACGTCATGCACGTCATATTGTGTCTTATTGTCAATTGTCATATTTATGTTTCGTACGGCACTTTAGGGAAAACTGCAGTGAAGCAGTAAAAATAATCCAAATTTAGCTAATTATTATTGCAGCATATGTTAACGCCACAATGTCGATATCAAAGGACAACAATCTTAAAGGTAAATAAATACTTTCATATTTAATATTAATGTGAATATTAACGTATTTTCCTTTCCAGAGACTGTGTCGGTGTTGATTTCCACTCTGAGCGATAGAGATAATAATGTAAATAATACCGTCATCAAGTCTTTAACCAAAATTTCAAATACTTATCCCAATGAAGTCATAGAAGTATTTTGTGAATTTTACAAAACTAACACGAAATTATCTTCTTCACACCTAGGAAATATTATTAAGTAAGTATTATATCCAACATAACGTACGTAATAATTTATTTTTTTCCTTTTTTTATGTAGATTAATTTCGTATATACATTTCATGTGAATATGAAAAAAAAAATAGAGGGCTTTGTGGCAACAAATAATAAAAGTAGGTATAGTTCGCCTTAAACTTTATGGCGGATCGGAATACAACGCTATAAGCGTGGTTGCGCAGATACCGTCATACCCCTCGCTCCACTGCGTCCCGCTACACGTAAAACTGGTTACTGCGACGCGACTTGTGCCTATGTTCGGATCTGCCATAAAGTTTGATTGAAACTATAACACCTCACCTAAACTATTTTTTTTTTTAATAGTGAACCATTAACCTATATTGGCTGAATTTAACTGTCGCATGAACAAGTACAGTAGGATATCGTACCAAAGCTGCACTACAGGTTTTTTTTTTTTTTTTCTTATGTACTACACATTTCCATAGGCGCGAAGCCCATGTCTACTACTGAATATATTTCAGCTTTGAGGAAAAGCATCCGATCGACACATTCCCTAGAAAAAAATATACCCTCAGTGGAGGCACTGGTACAACGTATGTACAGCAACATGCCTGGGTCATATTTACATACAAATTTCACTGGTACAGATGCTGTAGCATACGCGCCCTATTGGTTAAGATAAACATAATTTGCACCAAGCAACATTGGCAAGCCAACCCATACATATTATGACATGGATACGGTGTAATAATAGTTGCACATAGTTTGCTGATTCTTGTGATTGATCATCACAAGATACAGAGAACTATTAAATACTAGCGTAGAGAAGTGACACTGTCGTGTAGGTGTGAACATTCGTTTTTTCATGATGAGTCACGGCGCTATACCCACAAGGTTGTTATTTATTCTGTGATTTAATCGGTTTATTTTATTTTTTACTTTTGGATGATATATTATTTCATTATTAATAGTCGGGGAATTATAAAATGAAATAAAAAAGAGATTTAATTAACATAATTTTATTTTTTAAACACAAAAAGTTAAACTATATGTTATGTTTTATGTTATGAGTTATGAAATGTCATGAAATTTAATTTCATGTTATGAAAGGTCATGGAATGCTTTAAAATTTGTAAAATATTAAGATAGGTCATTAAATATGAACGGTTATAAAATGTCATAAAAGCCATGACATGTCAAGATATTTTATTTGATGTCATGAAATGTCATGAAAGGCTGTGTAACATCGTGAAATCTCAGGAAAGGTCATTAAATTTAATAAAAAGTCATGAAATGTCATGAAGGGTAATGGGATGTCATAAAAATTATGAAATGTCACAAAATGGACATTTTGTTAAAGTGAACATGTCCACTATCAAAAAAACCACTTTATTGATACTATAAGAAGCAGGCGAAATTAGTGTAACTGCTTGAGCTAAAGATTATGCACCACCATATTGGATTTATTATGACGTCACATACCCTATGTTATTCTGTGTATTTAAATATATCTTTCTGTCAAATTTTATTAAAATCGGTTTGGTAGTTTAACTATGAAGAAGTAACAGACAGACATAAATCAAGGTTTTAAAAGAAATCTCCATTTCTGTCTGAAAATTACTATTAAAATACCTGGAAAATGACACCCATATGGATTTTTTTTAAATATAAAAATAGCCTTTATACAATAACAAAATTTATAAACAAAATTATATGCGATTGGAGAACATGCAACTAATAAGCAATGAAAAGTTTCTCTGTCTCTTTCTTGAAAAAAGTAGTTCAACATTGTTTTATGTAGCCTGATGTCACACCGTATGAAATTGGCCTCTCTATCTAACAGGACATTTTAAATATTCATAACTCTGGTATTAATTTTGTATTTTTTAAAATATTTCACTGTTATTATTTTAGAAAATTACTTCATTTAAACAATTAAAAAATATATATTTAACTACCCTGTTCCAGCTTGCAACTATTTTTATATGTGCTTTATGTTTGATTTAAAATAAAATAATGTCATTTATTGGTATACTTCATAGTAATACATATACGTACCGGATACTAAAATTCTATATAAAACAAATTCCAAGTTATTTTGGGCAGCAGGTTGACAGCTTTCTCTTTCTTCTTCATTTATTATTTAAGACTTTAATAATAATAATTATTATTACTAATTAATATTATTAAATTATTTATAAATTAGCATTATTGCTAAAGCGATGAGCACAAAAATAAATTATTGTAGTTTAATATTGTAATTATACGGAGGCGCGCCAACCCTGAGCTAAACACATTAAATGTGGGCATGTCTAGACTCCGGGGTTTTGGCTCCTCTCCCCACGCAGGGCAACGCGGGTGTAAACGCACATAAACCTCAGCGCCGGTCGCTTATGACACACAGGCATGAGTGTCACCCCGTGCAAGATATGTAATTGGTATGGCTTTCCAAAACTATCACCTTAAAAATACTAATAATAATTTTGGAAGGGGGAAGAAAACAGAACCAACTTTTAGAATTTAAAAAAATGCAGAAATGCAATAAAAACCCAAAAATGAAAAATACATACCTGTTACAAAGACATTTGCTCCTCGCATTGAGATAATCAAACCTAAGTCATCCTGTTGATTGAGAAATGGTAAACAATTTTGCTTATCTTGACCAAATTTTAAAGAGCATAGCCGAGTAAGCATACTGCATACTGAAAGTGCCTTTGACAGGAATTATGGTTTCCTTTTTGTATGTGATTGGTATTAGCACCAGGTATCATTGTTCAAAATTTTAACTCTTTCATGCTCATGGTTTCTGAGATAATAAATAATTTATTTTTTTGGCAAAACTACTGAATAATTTTTTTTGTATGCTTCAGGTATATTGTTAACAGTTATAAGTTGTGTTAGCAATATAAATTATAGAGTTGTAGACCTTCAACAGAACATTTTTTTAACTCTTCCTATTTATATGGATTATATATTTCAAATAGCACACTTATTGACCATCTTCTTCTAAAAGAAAATTTTTACAAAAATATATTTTTAAGACATTCTTTTGATTACCAAAGGATCATGCCCACCAATTATAGGAGCGGTGGCCACTCACGCATCAGTTCGGCATATTAATCAAATAATCAGCAAAACAAAGGAAATATTGTTCAGAATAAAAAAAAATGTGAGTTCAGGGGTTTTCAAGTATTTTGAAATCAATTCAAGTATTTTGAGGGTATGTATTGAAACTGCAAACTTGTTTTTAATATGATAAGTAACAAATAAATATATGAATGGGAAGAGTTTTGTAGTTACCTTATTTTATTAACAATTAAGTAAACACAATCCTACAATGATCAACATCAAACAAGCTTCTTTTATCTGGTTGAAAGTTTTAAATATGTTTTAAAAAACAATTAAGAAAAACATATATTTAAATAAAATAAACAGGGAGGAGTTTCTTGCCGGTTCTTCTCCTCCTAGTTTTTGAACCGGTACCTAATCAATTTATTTTGACTTTCAATAAGTGTATGTAAACATCTTATATTGAATAAAAACTTTTTGAATTTGAATTATGTATTTTTGTTTTATTCATTAATTGATTTATTCGTTGCTTTATTTTATTAACAATTAAGTAAACAAATTCCTACAATGAACAACATCAAACAAGCTTCTTTTATCTGGTTTGAAGTTTTAAATATGTATTTTTATTCATTAATAGATTTATTTATAAATCAAACTATGAGTATGTTTTTGAACTGGCACATGACATATGTAACCACTGTAACAACCCTAAAACCAAAATGTCTTCTATAATATTCCATTGTGTAGAGCAGCAGTAATCGGAAATGAAGAAACTTTTTAAAATTATCTTTTTAATCCCTATTCCTAATAACTTTAAAAAAAAATTACATTTCTTATTAGTTTAAGGAAGGCTTTATGAAGTATAAATTGTAAAGACACTATAGTAGCCCGATATTGGTCATGATTCTTTAACCTGATTACCAAATTTAACCTAAACAGTTGACACTTAATAGAGGAGTGGCTGGCTGGCCATTTAGTGTTAGTTTCTAATGTTTTGAGTTTAAAGGCTATAAGAAATGTCTAGCAGGTGTGTAATACTCATTTTTATGTTTGTGTTTTTTTGTATTTCTGCATTTCTAAATATTCTAGAATCTCCACCTCACCTCCCTCTCTCTTATTACTAATACTCTTAGGGTTGGTAGCTTTGGAAAGTCAACCCACATAATTATTTGTCTTTTTTGTTCTCACTTGAATGAATTTTGGCTCATATTGACTACATGATTTATTCCAATAAAATATTAATTTCTAGAGTCTTGGAGCAGACGTGTGTTAATCAAGTTAAAAAATTACGTTCCGAGTATGCATTAGAGCTGGTCAGTGCAATGTTGAAGATTATGACTCAGAATACTGATTATGATCCTGTGGTACAAATGGGTTCATCATCTGTACTCGTTGCTGTTGGTCATACATATTGGGATTTGGTATGATAAATGTTGTATTGCATAATCATTTTATTTTATTATTATTTTAAGTAATTACTGTGCTATATGGTTACTATCTAGAAATTAGTTAATACCTATAAATCTATTTAGTAAGATATTCAAGTGACAATCGCACATTATTTTAGTAACCAATTATAAGTTAGGTTTAAAATAATATTGTTTTTGAGTTAGTAAATGTTATGTGTATAAATATAATGATAGCTGACCTCACTTGTAGAAAATCATTATTTTGTATAGAATAGTTTGTAATATAAATGGTTTATAATATCTGTTTTAGTAATTTTTTATTTTGGGTAGACATAGTTTTGTGCCATAACTAAGACTTTCTGGTGTGGTTTTTGACTAAATCTGCTTTGTTTGTTCAACGTTTTTAATAGAAATGACTACCATAGAAATTGCTCACATCAGAGTTTACCACAATTTTTGGCTGTGGTAAACTCTGGCTTTTGGGTAATTTTAGGAGAGACATCCAGTGACGTTCCTTTCACTCTCGTTGTTCAGACTGTTATCAGCTATCCTGTCTATTCAGCTAATATAACTGGATGCTGCCTGTTTCTTTCAGCTGAGTTGCCAATATGTTAAAATGATTCAACAGTCTTGTCTGATAATAGCTGCTGCATGTAGTTACTAGCCATCACTTGATTCATAGTAGGGATGTTCTAATTCTGCTGTATGTATTTGTTGCTTATGTGGTATGGGATATGAAGCATAGTTCTTATCATCAACTAGCAACTATTGTATGTGGAGGACCCTTATCCCCTAATGTTCCTCGCAAGTGTTGATTTACATGCTTCAGAGTAAAAATGTTTAACCCAGGCACTACACATTAACCCATTTGGGTTAGGTCCAAGGTCACGAGCATTTGAATGACGGAGACAATTGATTGATAATGATTAATGATAAGTTAATAGGTTAAACAGAGATTTTTTCGATTTTCTCCATTTTCGAGAATACGAATCAAATGAAAGGTTATGAGAAATGTAAATATATATTTTTCTATAATTTTATTATTGTAAGCATAGCTATAGAGGAATGATTTTTTCCTTTGAAAAAGTTGGAGCTCTGTAAAATCCTCATTCATCCTCATTTGCCATTGCTCAGACATCTTTCACCAAGTGGTCAAATAAAATGCTATGCCATAATATACCAGTTGAGATCTTAACTTCTTCAAGAATAAAATTAACTGTGACAGGACGATCCGCCAGAATGATTTTTTCAACTTTTCTAATCATTCGTTTGGTCACTGCTGACATAGAGCATTCCGAGTCAGTCATCATTTTTTGAAGTTCTTCCATCACTAAAATTAGTGCCCATATTCTACGGTCCACATAAAATATGGGGGCAGTAAGGTTAGCCATTTTCTCATGCACGCTTCAACAAGATAAAACCATCAATTTCTGTTTTTAACAAGAATCAGATTATTTCCTTTTTATAGAATTTTACAGGTGTGTTAGCTTTAAACTCGTGTTAATTTGTTTTTTTCCATTGTGTAAATCTCATTCTCATTTTTTCTGAATTCCACTTAAAAAACCGTATACTTTAGTAACCCAAAACAAAAAAATTTCAGGTGCTTCGAGCTCTTATAAATGAGTTACACCCCTCATCGGTACCTCACTACACTATTCCACATACATTGGGCACCCTAGCTGCAGTCAACACACATGACACAGTGCCACATGTCAAGGAAATACTGAGCAAGATGTTGCCATTGCTGACACTAGTCAAGAATGAAGGAACAAAACAGGCTTTTGCTTATGGTATATTTATTGTATTGTTTGGATAGTTTTAGATAATGTTTCTTAAACTTTTAATAAAAATAAATCTTTTACAATCAAGTTCCCAATTGACATTCAAGGTTTACACCCCTTAAAAAGTTTAAAACTAAAGTAAAATAAAAGCTTTATGCAAAATCTTAATATAAAGTGTTGGACCACTTAGATGATAAAAATCAATAGGTGTAAACCGCTATCAGTTGTTTCAATGATATTAATTTTTAAGCATTTATTGTTAAAACAATAGTTAATTTTTTTTAATATAGCGCCCCTAAGTTTCTTGCGTATTCTTCTGAGAGGAACAAGTACTTTTTTGAATGCGCCTTTGTGGGGACGTTCTTCCACCAAGTAATAGATTCACTTTTGTGATTTATTTCAAGATTATGTTACATAAATACGAAATTAATATATGATTTTATATAAATTTACTTTTATTTCTTTAAAATTTTGATGTAATTATTACATTCTTCATTACAGCATTTGGTCATTTTGCGGTCGCTGTAGCAGAGCAGATCGGTGACAATGTAGAAAATGGCAACATAACTGCAATAAAAGAGAATTTTGTCATAGAGTTCACAATAATATTTGATGTGATATACAATCAGTGGTTGTTTTCTCATGAGCATAAAGTGACCGAGTCTGTTTTAGAAGCGTTAGGACCCATCACAAGATTGATTTCAGAGAAAAAGTTTGATGAAACTATCAACAAGTTTGTACAAACTCTACTTTCCTTGTACCGTAAAACGTCGGTCAACAGCTATTATATAAGTCAATGTATTTCATATTTACTGTCTCCATCACCACTCAACCCAAAACTTTCATTGAATGACAATGTGATAAATACAACAATCCACACATTGTTTAGTCTCGTTGTGTTAGAACCAGACTATGATCAACCTCATACAGTGAAGAATCACTTTGAAGTTCTACGTTGTTTCGATCATCTTGCTGGGCAGTTTCCTTACCCGACCATAGAGAACCTTCTCAATCTTTGCAAGAACAATCAAGAGAAAGAAAGAATGAAAGCTGTGATTGTACTCACACATTTGACTACATCGTCTCAAATTTTCATTGATAAGTTTTCGACTAATTTCATATCAATCCTTAAACTCATGACAACTACAGAACAAGGATTAAAAATGAAAAGAATCTTAGTTAAAGCAATCGTAGGTTTGGTATACAGAAACTGCATTACTGGTGAAGAAGATTTTTCTATGGTGGAATTTATTGTGAAACATTGCGGTTATGAAGCGCCTCAGAATGCGCTCAAAACTGATGTAAGAGATTTACATGATACATGCAAAAGTTCATTAATACTTATGTGTAACACTGTTACTGAAGTTAGGTCACAACTTCGAAATTTACTATTGAATACTCTCACTTCTGAAGAATATACAAGTTCTATGGCAACTGTAACACAGTGTTTGACCAGTTTGTTACAAAATAATCCAGAATCAGTTGAAAATGAAGCAGATAATCAAAATAAACCAAAAGTATCACCGGATTTGATCTTCGTTCGTTGTCTTATGTATTTAGTAGACCCAGAACAGAAAGAACGAAATAAGAATATCCTAGTGTTTCTAGATGAATATTCAGGAGATGTTCATAAAAATTTGAAAAATTCATGGAGTGTTGAAATTCAGAGACTTCTGAAATATGTGGCGAAAAACGAAGACCAAGACCAATGGCACAGTATGTTGCTAGATCTCTTGATTGCAGCTATAGAACAAGTGAACAATAGCAAATGGGTGGAAACGATCGCCGTTGCCTTATCACAGCAAATAGTTACTACTAAACAGGCAATAATGATAAAAGGTGTATCTTTACAATATCTCGCAATATTATCATGTCACATGTCAAATGCTAGTTTAGCTGAACAGATATTGAAAACTGTTATAATCTCATTAAAATCTGTACCAACTGAAAGCTGTGAATATGTTAGCAAAGCTATAGGCATCGCTTCAAGACAACACGGAGAGCATGTCCTAAATGAGTTAGATCACATGTACAAAGAAGTTGAAAGCAAACGGAGTAATAAGTTACTCAACTTAATTTCATCGAGACATTCTAAAAACGAAGCCGAAATGAACGTGATAAAATACGCAATAATAACTAGTTACGGGAAAGTGGCGCGTGAATGTTTAGATATGCACGTGTTAGCGCGTCTGGGTGATAATGTTACAGCTATATTATTTACTATCTTGAAATCCAATCCCCATATAGATCTATGCAGAGCCAGTATCACTACACTGTACGAAATAGCGAAAGCGTTGCAGCCTGCCAGTCATCATAATGTTGTATTGCGTAATCGCTGGCAACTGCTGAATGCTGTATTGGAACAAATATATAACACGAATCTCGATAAACACAATGTTGAATTGTATCCTATAATAGTGAACGCGTCCAAAGCTCTAACTAAATTGCAAAAAGGCATTTTGCCTGAAGAACGAAACACTATACTGTCAATATTATTGAATAGTATCTTCGGAGAATTGTCATCGTTTAAAAAGAAATACGAATTAGAAGGAAATGGATTACAAAATGACCTTTTGGCGAAGACTTTGAACGATAGTTTAATTCTGTTGCACAAATTGATTAGGGAGTTAATAATTCAGTCAACTTGTTTGAGCACCATAGATGATTTGGTTAGTTTATTAATAGAGTGGATGAGGAACGACAACGACGAAATTCGTACGGCTTCCGTACAAATAATGCAAGTTATATTTGACGTTTACATGAAAAACGTGAAACTGAACTATGAAACTCCAAGTAAATTCGGTCAGATGGGCTATTTACTTGGACTTATTATACCTGGAATAGCAGACTCGAATTTTCAAGTCCGACTCAGCACTATTGATTGTGTGAAACTGATAATTCAAATTCAAGATTTATATGAGGGCCACACTGTTGAACCTGATGATGAATGCATGACCAGGCTTAGTTTGTTTCATAACGACATCCTGACTAACGATTTGAACATGATATCTGAATATTCTATGTCGCTCTGTGAGACTGTATTGGAAAAAATACCTCATCACCACACCATGCAATTTGTGGAGAGTTTGCTTGAAAATTATGATGATCAGGAATTTCGTAGCATAGGAATCAGTTCTGTGTTGGATGCTTTGTTTATCAAAAAAGGGCAAGATTTATATCAAAGTATAGAAAGGATTGTTGAAGTCATCTTAAATACTATGGACAATGTATCCGATGAAGCTAGAACTAAACTATTAAAGCCGCTGACATCTTTAGCACACCATCATTCTAATGCTGTCACAGCTGTTTTGTTAGCACAGAGGATACCATTGAAAGTGTGAGTTGTATTTTGTATATTTATGTCTGGAAATTACATTCATGTTTATATGATACAAGATGGCAAATAAAACAGTTGTTACATTAATAATAATATATAGGATATCCTACACAGCGCCATCTGGTCTCAAAGTAAGCAAGTATTATGCTTGTTTTATGGGTTACTAGACAACTGATATACATACTTAAATATTCTTTATAACATATACATACATAAATAATTTACACTGGGTGTAAAGTATTTATGAATGCATGGAAGAAATAGATGTGTTGATTCACACAAATATTTGTCCCGGGCGTGAATCGTACCCGCGACATTTTGTTCTAAGTTAGGATTTCTAACCATTCGGTAATCGATCCGTCTGTATGTATATATTACACCATACAATTTTGATCGAAACTATTTGTTCTGGGTACAAAATCAATTTTGTGTCTACTATTCTGCGATAATATGAAACAAAGGAGGTAAGTTACCATGTAGTATGTCTATTCAGACTATACTTGCCCAGTTAATACACAATTTAAAACTATTAACATTTTAATTTAGTGCTGAAAAAAAATAAATCTGGGTAGATAGTATAGTTTGAACGAAAACGATATGGCGCTCCTTAGATCCCCCGACTGGGAACAGCCCCCATTTTGGGACAGTCGCTCTTGCGCGGTTTTCATACAATTGACGCTGGCATATTTGTAGGGTGAATAAAAGGTGCTTCTCATTAAAAGGTGGGATAAAATACCATTTAAAAAAATTATTAAATAGGTATTTCAGGGGGAAAGTCAATATTTTAAGTGCATATTTTTGTGATTTTTTTATTTTTATTTTTTATAAAAAAAATTATGTAATCTTCTATTTTATGTTTTTAAATGTAAATACACAGCTAAAACTACAAATGAAACGCAATTTCGAAAGTAAAATTGTTTATAAATATATAAATTTTTGTGATTTTCACTTTCTGTTTTTTTACAAAATGCGGTGTATTGTTTTCCAGGCCTAATGATATGAAATATAGATATTTTTTTACGAAATTTAATCTAGTTTTCAGTAACAGTAACAATACCTTTTCATACAAAAAAGTGAAGTCTGGAGTTCGAGAATGCCGCGCGAGCAGCCCGCGGGCGTTCACCTCCCGGGGCCCCGGCAGTCGGTTACAGTTGTAGATATACGCTCGTACAGTAGGCGGGCAGTTCAGCTGGGGGGTATGTACGAGGCGAGGAGGGGGACAGCTCTGCTTTGTTAGTCTGCCGTCAACGCTCAGAAGCTGCCTCCCTGCTCGCCGCGCACATACCTAAGGCGCGGTACAGCGGTTTTGGTCAAACTATTGACTATAGTACTATAACGCCTATCTACTCTCGCGACGACGTTATCGAACTCACTAGAAAAAGCAAGACACCTATCTACAATAGTACAAAAACAGGTCATCGAACTTACGAGAAAAATTCCCACAGCCATTCAATAAAACCGAAAAGTCTAGACGAACAATTAATTTCACTAATTTAAATACAGAGGCGGCGTCGTTCAAAGGAATATTCGCGATATTTCTAAAAATCGATGGTCATTTTTAGAGACGCCACTCGGCGCCGGCGGCGCTAGAATTCCGTTCCCACGGTCCAGGAAATTAAAATGTAATTTATAAATTTCGAGAGATAGAATGTTCGAGACGGTGACTAGTGGAAGGGAGAGAGCTATATAAGGCGATGGTCCGAGGCGTCGAGCAAGTTGATTTTTGGAAATAAGTCAAGCGCGACAATTTGCGAAGTGCGGAGTGTTTTAACTGTCCAATTAGTGTTCGATATTGTTTGCTGTTTGTTTGCTTTTAAGTAAAGTGAACTAAAATCAGTGTTTCAGTGCATCGTCAATATTAGAACCGGTAACACGTAACATTTGGTGTCAGAAGTGCGATATTGAAGATGCCAACAACACCTAGGGATTCGTCTCAGTCAAGAAGACGTCACACGAGACAGGCGGCAGCGGATCAGCAGCACGAGGTCATGGACGAGGTCAACGCTGAAAACGTAAGTGTGGACGCCGGGGCCGCTGCTGCTCAGACCTTCGACTTAAGCGCTCTTATGCGACACATGGAGGAGCAGGCTCGTCGACAGGAGGAGCAATCTCGTCGGCAGGAGGAGCAAGCTCGTCGCCAGGAGGAGCAAACACGCCAACTCATAGAGGAGCAGGCTCGTCGGCAGGAGGAGCAATCTCATCGGCAGGAGGAGCAAGCTCGTCGCCAGGAGGAGCAAACACGCCAACTCATAGAGGAGCAGGCTCGTCGGCAGGAGGAGCAAGCTCGTCGCCAGGAGGAGCAGACACGCCAACTCATGGAGGAGCAGGCCCGTCGCCAAGAAGAACAGGCGGCAGAGGCACGCCAACTTCAGGAAGAGCAAGCACAGCGAGTGGAGAAGCTGCTCGGAGAATCTTTGAGCAAGGTAAACGTAGAAGTTAAACAGCTCAAAGAAAATCTCCGCAAACACGAGGACAGGCTAGACTCGCTCCAAAAAGAAGTTCAACATTTGAAACTGGTTGGGCCTAGTGGAACCAGCTACACCGGCCCCCGGGTTAAGGTGCCGCCGTACGATGGTACCACTTCGTGGAGTGCCTACAAACGCCAGTTCCAGACCGTGGCATCGTCAAATGGGTGGACGGACGAACACTGTCTGACCGCCCTGACGGTGGCACTGCGAGGACAGGCGCTCTCGGTCCTAGAGGCGTCACCAGACAGCGCTGAGAGCTACGGAAAACTACTGGAAGCGCTGGACTCCAGATATGGCGACAAACACCTAGAGCATGTCTACCGGGCTCAACTAAGGGACAGAACGCAGCGTGCCAGCGAGAGTTTACAGCAGTGGGCTTTGGAAATTGAGAAGATTGTAAGAAAGGCACACCCGTCGGCCGGCACTGATTTCGTCGACACGAATTTGGTGCAAACATTCGTCGACGGAATAAAGGACCTGGAAGTAAGGGCAACCGTCAGACTTGGGCACCATAAAACTCTGAAGGACGCTTTGGCGCATGCCCTTGAAGTAGAAGCTGTGAGACAGGAGCCTCGCACACAACGAGTGAGAGAATTAGTAGAATCAGCCGCTTTACCACCTAGGCGCCGATCCACGCCGCGCTGTTTCTACTGTCAGCAGCTCGGGCACATTCGGATTGACTGCCCTAAATTAAGGCAAAGGACAGAAGGCAACGAATCACCACAGGAAGGCAGGGCTCGAGTACAAGCTCTGCCCGTCGAAGTTCAGGGAAACGAGTAATAGCCAGGACCGTGGGGCAGGTGCTGGCTGGTCGTGATACAGCCCCGAAAATTGTCATCTCACAGGTGTTCAACGGGAATAGTCTCATCATAGACGGCGAGGTAAATGGTACTCGGTGTCCAATCACAGTCGACACTGGGGCAACACGGACGGTAGTCAGACCACGACTAGTGAAGCAATCGGCACAGAGGATCCAGCGATCGACTCCTCAGTTGAAGCTTGTCACGGCTACCGGCCAGCCGATACCTGTCCACGGCGAGCTCACGGTGACTTTGAAGGTGGGAGACGAGAAATACTCGCATACTGTCATCGTGGCTGATATTTCCGACGACTGCATTATCGGATTGGACTTCATGCAGCGGTTTCAGTGCAAAATCGACGTGACCAACGGCGTACTAAAATGCGGCCATAACGAAGTTTTCTTCAAAGGCGGACCTAGAGGTGTGGTACGCTGTGCTAAAGAAACGACGCTAGCGCCCTACACGCAAACCTTGGTCAACGTGAAACTACCACCATCGACGAACGAGGGACCTATTAGAAGCGTTATCGTTGACCAGCTACCCCACAGTGAGAAGCGCAACTGGTTGACGGCCAGGACACTGCTAAGAAGCGGCGAGGGACATCCAGTAATCAGGTTACTAAATTTCAGTAACGCAACTGTTGTCCTGCATGAAAATCAGGCCATTGCGAAATGTCAGGAAGTTTCTTGGATGAGAAGTTGTGTGCAAGTGGAGTCACCTACGGCGAGGAGTGGAGGCAAGAAAGTTCTCGAACAAGTGGACATCTGCAAGGACGACCTTACTCAAGCAGAATATGCGAAAGTAAAGGAAGTGCTGACTCGCTACTCCGACATTTTCTGCCTCAAGGAAGGTGACGTTGGCAGAACGTCACTAGTTAAACATAAAATAAACACAGGCGACGAACTACCTATTCGTCAAAGAGCTCGGCGAATACCCACGAGCAGAGAAGGAGAAGTAGAAGAGATGATTAATGACATGAGGAAGAATAATGTCATCGAATCTTCTTCAAGTCCTTGGTGTTCTCCTGTCGTCCTGGTCAAGAAGAAGGATGGTAGCATGCGATTCTGTGTGGATTATCGTCGGCTCAACAGCGTGACCAAAAAGGACAGCTACCCTCTACCTAGGATTGACGACACATTGGACAAGCTGCGAGGGAACCAGTGGTTTTCTACTCTTGACTTGAAGAGTCGATATTGGCAAGTAGAACTTGATCCAAAGGACAGGGAGAAAACTGCCTTTTCAACTGGAAAAGGGCTATGGCAGTTCAAGGTCATGCCTTTTGGTTTGTGCAATTCTCCCGCTACCTTCGAGAGATTGATGGAAGTAGTACTTGCCGACCTTCTCGGTGAAGCTTGCCTGGTCTATCTTGATGATGTGATCATTATGGGACGCGACTTCAACCAACATCTACAAAACCTGGTGCAAGTGTTTCAGAAACTAAGGACCGCAAACCTAAAACTACATCCGAAGAAATGCAGCTTCTTTAAAAAGCGGGTCAACTACTTGGGTCATGTGATTTCGACAGAAGGCGTAGAAACGGACCCTGCAAAGACCGAAGCAGTACGGGAATGGCCAACTCCAAGGAACGAAATACTCAATACTCAATACTCAATACTTTATTTGTTTTTGGCACACTTGGAGCACTTAACATTGTCATTACTTAATAATATTATACATTATCTACATAATTATAAACATTAACAGCAACAATATGTTAATGAAGTACAACAACCTTTTCACAACAGTAGGCAGAATCTTAGAATATCATTGGCAGGAGCACGTATCTATGAAACTATGAGGATGAAAAACAGCCCAGACGCGACAAAGCATCATCAATAAAAGATCTACCCAAACTCAATTTACGATAATAGCCGCTGTAAAGAGGCACTGTCAACAAATGGAAATGGAAAATAATTAAACTAATATAAATCAATGTATAATTAAATGTCAACTTTCTAATGCAGCTGTAAGGAGGCTTTGTCAGAATTAATACAAAATCACAAGATATCCAGGCAATGTCAAATGATTCACCATAAAGGGGCTTCGTCAACTTATAGACTATTCATATTGTATGTAAACATTTCGTATTTTTAAAAATTGTAACAGATGTAAAACTTTTATATAATTTTTATGGTGATATCATCAAAAATTTATCATCAAGGGCAGCTTTTATAGTATAATAGGTTTTACTAATCAGAATTTTTTTTATTATCAGTTTAAAATGTTTCAAATCAAGTTCTTTAATAGCATCTGGAAGCTTATTGTAGAGGTTTACTGCATTACAGATATAACCTTTTGATATTTTTTTTAATCTTTGTGAAGGAAATCGAATATGGCCAAAGCGTCTATGGCTTTTTGTAACCATCTGGTAGTCAGCACTATTTTTTTTAATGTAAAGAAGACATTGTAATGCGTATTCACCACTAAATGTTAAAATATTCAACTTTTTAAATGCATCTACACATGTCTCACATGGTTTCAATCCCGCCATATATCTGATAGCGCGTTTTTGAAGTACAAAAATGCGATTGGCTTCAGCTCCTGTTCCCCAGACCAGTAATCCATATGCCATTAAGCTATGGAAATATGAGTGATAAACCGCCTTGGCCGCATCCCGTCCACATAACTCCGTAACTTTTTTAATTGCATAGCAAGCAGAACTCAACTTCCTTGCTAATTTATCTATGTGTGCTTTATATGTCAGTTTACTGTCAATCAAAATTCCTAAAAAATTTATTTCTGGAACAATTTGGATCAAATTTTTTGGTAAGAATGCACATATATCCGTCTCCTTCTGTATACCACGCGTACCAAGCGTGTAGTGCATTAAATTAGTTTTATTTATATTTAAAAGTAGATTGTTACAATCGAACCATGCGTTTATTGTGCTTATGGTTGACTCAATACATTGTACATTTTGAAATACACTTTTGCTTTTTATAATTAAAGAAATATCATCAGCAAACATTAAAATATCAACTTCTGGTGCTAGACATACACTTACATCATTAATATAAATTAAGAAAAATAATGGTCCAAGGATAGATCCTTGGGGTACACCATATTGCACCGTTTCTATATTAGAATTGTAACCATCAATGTTTACTAATTGCTTCCTTTCAGACAAATAGGATCTACAAAGTAGCAACTCCTTGCCCCTGACACCATAGTGTTCGAGTTTAGATAGAAGAATCTCATGATGCACACAATCAAATGCTTTAGATAAGTCGCAATAGATTGCTGATGTAGTGTTTTTACTATCTAATGAATAAAGAATTACTTTTGTAATGTGAGCCAGTGCGTCACAAGTCGATCTATTTTTTCTAAAACCAAATTGTTTGCTATTTATTAAGTTTGTTTTATTTGCAAAATTTAACAATCTTTCATAAATAATTTTTTCAAGTACTTTGCTGAACACCGGTAGCACAGAAACAGGTCTGTAATTCTGTACGTCGCGAGAATCCCCCTTCTTGTAGAGCGGAACGACTCGAGCTATTTTCAATCCATCAGGAAATAAGCCTGTTTCTAAAGATTGGTTAATCAACTGTGTAAGTGGAGAAACTAATTCCCCACCAAGTTTTTTTATCAGATAAGGAGAGAGATCCCAGTAATCATTTGACTTTTTTGGTTTAAGCGAATTAAATACCTTTACTATTTCTTCTTCACTAGCAATGTAGAAATCAACTACCTGTGTGGATCTACTAACATATGATTTAAGGTAAGTTAGTGATTTCTCTATATCAGCATTTAAATTATTGGAAACATTACGGCCTACATCTTTAAAATGATTATTTAAATGATTTGTGACAATCGCTTTATCATCGGTGATGACATTATCCGAAAGTTTTAGTGCTATGGTATCCTTTCTTTTTTCGATATCTCTACCCGTAACTTCTTTTATTATCTTCCATGTAGTATTTATTTTATCCTCTGAATTGAGCACTCTATTCCTTAAAAATATTTTTTTTGCTTCTACTGATACTTTTTTAAATATTCGACTATAGTTTCTTACATATTTTTTTAGATTCTCATTGTTGGAATGATTAAGTAAATCATAAAACATAAACATTTTTTCCCTTGATATTAATATACCTCTTGTAGCCCATTCACTAATACAACCGGATTTATTTTTTAAATTTAAATTTTTTAGTGGAAGATAAATATTTACCAATCGTATAAATTCCGAGAAAAATGTTTTGTACTCGGTTTGACCCGATGAAATATTTTTAATCGTGATCTTTAATTCATCAATCCTATAAGCTGATACGAATCTATATTTTTTATTGTTAACCTGAGATTTTATTTCATATTTAGTGCGTATTACTATTTTTTGGGCTTTGTGATCTGATTTGATCCCCTGAAATACGCCCGCATCAATAACTGCACAATCAGAGAAAATATTGTCAATACAAGATCTCGTAGTTGGTGTAACTCTGGTATAATCAAAAATATGTTGCTTAAGTAAGAAACTGTCCATAATATCTGTCAATTCATGTGACATATTTGAATATAATGGAAAGTCAACATTGAAATCTCCACAAACTACTATAGATTTATTATTATTTCTGCTAAGTTTTGTTAAACATTCATCTAATTTGTCAATAAATTGTTTTACAGGCACTGATGGTGACCTGTATATCGCAAGAATAAAACAATCATCCAACTCCACGCAACTAACCTCAAACACCATATCAACAGACATATTGACAATGTCTGGCCTGTTTTTCACCCCTAAATTGTTTCTAGCATATATCATAGTATTTCCTCTTTTGTGGATTGTTCTTTGACTATTACTAACTACTTTGTAATTTTGTATATTAACAATACCTAGTGCGGAACTTTCCAACCAAGTCTCTGTTAAGCATAATACATCAAAATTATGTTCGCTCATAAAAATACTTAGCTCCAATTCTTTATTTAATAATCCCTGTACATTTTGATGTCCAACTATAAGAACCCTTGAACCACTGTTCATATACATGTTATTACATTTTTGTTTCGACTTAACTCTAAAAAAGAATTGTGATCAGTTGAAGTTTGTTCAGCTAACCGGCCAACTGTTTCTGTATCTCTAGATAATTCATTTTTTTTATTAAATAATGTTATGCCCTCTTCTTCATATAAGTGGACATATGTAATTTGTGGAAATGTATCTATATAATTCTTTTCATCACTTAAATATTTAAGAGTTTGAGCTATAGATTTTATAGCCCCTTTTGTCATGTTGCCATTATTATGCGACTTAGGCAACCATTGCGAGTTCATGTCTAAAAACTTAACGTCCTTGTGTGTACATGCCAAACTACGAATACTCTCATTGCATTTGTATATAGTCAGATTGTCGAGATTCTTTTCATATTTAATGGAACTTATAATTACTTTTGCTTGTCTTCCTTCTGAAAATAATCCCAACAATTTTTTTATATAAGAATTACGATTACATACTGCACCCCAATCTGTCAATAATATAATAATTAAATCGTTCTTCCTAAGTCCTTTTGTTAACTCTCCATAACTTTCTAGAATATTTTCAAAGTTTGCATTCGGCTTACACACGTTTGTGACAACTGTATCATCTGAAGTTATGTCATGTAAAATACTGCCCAATTTGGTAAAGTTTCCATCACTGAAAATAAGAATATTTTTGGTATGTTGCTCAAGTCGGTCTTTATTCTCACACCGTGTCAAAAATTTGTGTATGACATCTTGTAATTTTATATCAGACCTTTCAGCATCCATATTCAATGAAATGTTATTTGAAATTACAACATGTTCCTCTTCTATGTCCATTGACTTCTTTTTCTCCTCTTCTAGTTTATGTTTCAGTAGTTGTATTTGTCTTACAATCTTGTGATGATCTCGTTTTAGTATTCTGTACTTTTTATTCTGTTTTCTTATTTTCTTTTTTAAGTTTTTGTTATTCCACGTTTTTTGTTTGTCAAGAATTTTATGTATTTGTTCTCTGGGGGTTTGTTTTCTTGGAATCTCCTTTCTAGGTGTCATTCTTTTTGGTGTTCTAACTAGAGTTATTCTAGGGCATTCCTTTGTAAAATTTCTCATTCTTTCTTCCCAGCTGATATTTTCATTTGTATCATTGTTTTTCATTACTTTGATAGGAATAGGATTTAATGTCTGACTTTGCTTTAGTTCCATAGTGCTTATAATATTTAATAATTCCAAATTTTTGCTTTCTTTCTCCGTGAGTAGCTTCTTCAGGTGTTCATTTTCATTATTTATATTTTTTATTTCAGAGCACTTTTTATCCTGTTCGGATACGGAAACGGAGGTGCGAGCATTCTTGGGGTTATGCTCGTACTACCGCCGTTTCGTGAAGGATTTTGCGGGAATAGCCAGACCTTTGCACAGGCTTACAGAAGATAAGACTGCATTCCTGTGGACTGAAGAATGCGAAAAATCTTTTACAGAACTTAAGCAACGACTCTGTGAAGCACCTATCCTTGGTTATCCAGATCAGACTGGAGAGATCGTAGTCGACACCGACGCCAGCAACTTGGCAATCGGAGGAGTGCTATCACAGCGACAAGGCGACAAGGAAGTCGTGATAGCATACTTCAGCAAGGCCTTGTCAAGACCGGAAAGGAACTACTGCGTGACCAGAAGAGAGCTGTTAGCTGTAGTGAAGACGCTGCGCCACTTCAGTAAATACCTCTTGGGCAGGAAGTTCAAGCTCAGGACAGATCATGCCGCTCTCAAATGGTTGCTCCAGTTCAAGGATCCTGAAGGACAAGTGTCGGTGGATCGAACAACTTCAGGAATTCGAGCCCGAGATCGAGCACCGTAGTGGAAAATCGCACGGAAACGCCGATGCTCTCTCGCGTAGGCCGTGCCCTGATGAGTGTAAGCATTGCTCTAAACGAGAAGCTCTCTCGCGTAGGCCGTGCCCTGATGAGTGTAAGCATTGCTCTAAACGAGAACAAAAAGAAGAAACAGTTAAGGCCATCACCATCAATAACGTTAGTGATGAGTGGACCACCGATGCAATGAAGGAGGAGCAAAAGAAGGACAGTGACCTAAGGGCCATCATAGACTGGAAAATACAAGGGAGTCCAAAACCACAATGGAACCAAGTTGCAGCCTTGAGCTCTGTTATGAAGAGTTATTGGGCTCAATGGGACAGTTTAGTGATGGTTGATGGACTGTTGTATCGCAAATGGGAAACCCCAAGTGGACGGGAGTCAACTATGCAGCTGGTCGTGCCAAGATCAAAAGTACGCGCAGTGTTGGAAGCCTTGCACGATGGTACCTCAGGAGGGCATCTGGGCATGAAGAGAACCCTGGAGAAAATCAGGAAGCGATTTTATTGGGTCTACTGTCGGCAAGATGTCGAGGACTGGTGTCGAAGGTGCACTGTGTGTGCAGCCGTGAAAGGCCCGACGACGCGGAACAGAGGACGTCTCCAGTTGTACAACGTGGGAGCCCCTTGGGAAAGAATCGCAGTAGATGTAGCCGGACCTTTTCCTGTATCTAATGATGGCAACAAGTATTTCATGGTCGTGGTTGATTACTTTACGAGGTGGCCAGAGGTTTTCGCAATACCCAATCAGGAGGCAGTGACAGTGGCAACTAAACTGGTTGACGAAGTGTTTTGCAGATACGGACTGCCCTTGGAGATTCACTCGGACCAAGGTCGTAATTTTGAATCTCAGGTGTTCCAGGAGACGTGCCGTATCTTGGGTATAAACAAAACACGGACAACCCCATACCGCCCGCAATCAGACGGAATGGTCGAAAGATTTAACCGTACGCTGGAAACCCACCTCGCAAAATTAGTCGACGAACATCAAAAGGACTGGGACCGATATATTCCGTTGTTTATGCTCTCATATAGGACGGCGGAACATGAGAGCATAAAGGTCACGCCAGCGTTTGCCAATTTTGGACGAGAACTAAGATTGCCGTTCGACCTGGTAACTGGCAGGCCGCCTGACGACCCGCGACCAATATCGGATTATGTGTCGGACCTAAAGGAAAGGATGCATAACATTCATGAGCAAGTCAGAGAGAATGGTCTTCTGGCAAGCGAAAAGATGAAGACTAGATACGACCGAAGCGCCACCGCCACTGGCTTTGATGAGGGATCTCTTGTATGGTTGCATAACCCGAGGCGCAGGAAAGGTAAATCCCCCAAACTACAAAACCGCTGGGAAGGACCGTACAAGGTGGTCTACGAGGAAAGCCTAAGATAGTGCACATCGATCGACTAGCCCCTTACCGAGGTTCGAATATTGCTCGGGACGAGCAAATCTAAGAAGGGGGTAGTGTAACGCCTATCTACTCTCGCGACGACGTTATCGAACTCACTAGAAAAAGCATGACACCTATCTACAATAGTACAAAAACAGGTCATCGAACTTACGAGAAAAATTCCCACAGCCATTCAATAAAACCGAAAAGTCTAGACGAACAATTAATTTCACTAATTTAAATACAGAGGCGGCGTCGTTCAAAGGAATATTCGCGATATTTCTAAAAATCGATGGTCATTTTTAGAGACGCCACTCGGCGCTGGCGGCGCTAGAATTCCGTTCCCACGGTCCAGGAAATTAAAATGTAATTTATAAATTTCGAGAGATAGAATGTTCGAGACGGTGACTAGTGGAAGGGAGAGAGCTATATAAGGCGATGGTCCGCGGCGTCGAGCAAGTTGATTTTTGGAAATAAGTCAAGCGCGACAATTTGCGAAGTGCGGAGTGTTTTAACTGTCCAATTAGTGTTCGATATTGTTTGCTCTTGGATTATTTTGTGATTTGGAATTATAATAAAGTAAAGTGAACTAAAATCAGTGTTTCAGTGCATCGTCAATATTAGAACCGGTAACACGTAACAGTACCATATAGTATAAACCATGGATTATATACTCTATTCTCTAAAATGCAGTTAATTTCATCTAAATCTGTCAAATACTTTTAACGCTAGCTCACTTCGAACTGAGCTATGTCCGTGCGGTACCTCATCTTCAGCCCTCATTAGCGCGGCGAAGTCCAAAAAATTTCTTTTTTATGTAGTCGTCAGATATATCTTCACGATGATATAAATATCAATTTTCTACCTTTTAAATTTCAGTTAGATTACATGTTTTTGTTTCTATGATCACCGCCAAAAACTTTAATTGAATTCACGACAAAATATGCCGCTTAATGTGTACAGTATAGGCTAGTTACAAAATTCTGTTTGCACACAAGTTTGTTGAAATAATATTACAACATCAGTTAATAGTTTAATTTTTAATATAGTTACAATCAAACTTTATGGCGGATCCGAAAGTAGGCACAGGTCACGTCGCAATAAACAGCTTTATATGACTGTACCGGCGCAAGCACGCATACAGCGTTGTATTCAGATCTGCCATAAAGTTTGATGCGATCTGTACTAATGTGTGCATAAAAATTATAACAATAATCTATGGGAGTCTAGGTTTTCTACAGTTTCTTAATAATAATAATAATAAACCTGTGATTCTAAAGTTTTATACTGAAATGAAATCATCAAGTATAATATGAACGACATTTAAACAGATGCGTGGTGATGTGTTGGCGGTACTTGGCCCGTGACACGAGTCTTTGTGCTGCCATAGTAGAAAATTTCCTACGTCTGATGACTTCTATAGAGCTGTTCGAAGACCCTTACCACATCACTGAAAACCATGTTGCTGCGTTACAACCTCTTACGGTACGTAGTAGCGATTTTAAAAGAAAATTACATGTACTGTAAAAGTAGGGATATACATAACAAAATTACACTTAGCCCTACCAGTGGGGATGACCAGTAGAACCAAGTATAACAGGCGTTTCCTTACACTATCCACATGTATTTAAATGTATACCAAGATTACTAAGTAAAGATAATAATCTTATACAACAAATCCAGTCTCAAAATATTCTATTCTAAAATTTGTGTATCATAGCTTTCGTTGACTGGGTAGTTTTCTGATGTCTACATTTTGATAAACAAGTGAGGATGAAACTAAAGTTTGTAATACCCCAAGTATCAAAATTCAAAAAGCTAAAGTAGCTTTGTGTTCGGATCCTCAAAAATTTTTTTACTGTTATACACCTCTCTTTACATTGTGATACCTGCATGCCTAAATGTTTTTAGGGTTTCATACCCAAAAAGTGGCAACGAGACGAGATATCCACACAAAAAACCGGCTAAGTGCGAGTCGGACTCGCGTTCTGAGGGTTCTATTCAGTTATAAATGTATATTGCTAGAATGCCACGTAAACGCATATTTCAATTTAAAAATATTTAAAAAAAAAATGTGATATAACTACAAATTGACAATTTTCGGATTCATTCCTATGCTTGTGCTGTAAGACTTTCCTTGTTGCTAAATTTAATGATTCTAAATCAACGGGAAGTACCCTATAGGTTTTAATTTATTTCCATTCTATAAGCTCGTTATACCCCACTGCAGGGGCTTGGGCCTCCCCCAAGGATGAGTGGGCTTGGAGCTTAAATTCACCACGCTACTCCAATGCGGGTTGGCGGATTGTAACGACTGCCATCTATTTACAGCAACCGGGACCGACTGCTTAACGTCCTCTCTGAAACACGGAACTATCACTTATGTACTTAAGTCAGAAAAACTCATTGGTACACGCCCGGATTCGAACCACGGCCACACGGCCTTGTAAATTTGAAACAGTTTCGCTGCGCTTGGGCTATCACAACATTTTATTTTATTTATTTGACAGTGTCAAAATATGCAGCATAGATGACCGCATTTTTTAATTGAGTTAACATAGAAGCTTATTTTATTACAAGTCCAAGGGACCGTAGACCTAAGTACTAGATATGAATTTCAACTTATACCTCCACATGTTCCTGTGAAAAAGCCGAAGGGTTCCTCTTTCCTTTTGAAGTACAGACCCCTAAAAAATAATTTAAAAAGTTAAAAATTAGGGTGGGAGCATGAAAGTTAAGAATTAGGGTGGGGGATAAAAGAAGCATGTTTTTTGGTCTGTTGTAAAAATGGCAATACATAAGTACAAAAATGAAAGTTGATGTGATTGTAGTGCAAACTCTAAAATAAAAAGATAATAGAAACCGGCCAAGTGTGAGCCGGGTTCACATTAAGGATCCCAAACTGAATTATGTAATATAATAATTATATCTAAGACATCCCACACAGCGCCATCTAGTCCTAAAGTAAACAAGTATTATGCTTGTATTATGGGTAAATATTCTTTTTTTTATAGTATATACATATATGAATTATACAACAATATAATATAAACATTGATAATATAAATATTTTTTAGAATACATGAATAAAAATAATAGAAATTAACGTTTTTTACCCAATACATAAGCAATAATATAAATAAAAAATAAATAAATATTGTTTATGAACAAATAAGTGTATAAATTAGTATAGGTAGGTCTCGTATAAAGTGTAGTTATAGCAAGTACTTAAGAATTTAAGTTCCTAATATTTTAAGTAGATTTAAGGCATCCTCTTTTATATCCATTTTTTTGTGTTTGCTGTGCCCTCTATAACAGGGTCCACAATAATGATATAGCATGTCTATTTCCTATGTAAGGTAAATGTATGCTGAAAACTGTGGAACACAATAAAATTGAAAAAAAAAATTAAAAAATATAACTTTTACACCCAGACACGAAACAAATAGATGTGTTCATACACACAAGTATTTGTCCTCGGTGGGAATCGAACCCTCGGCTCCGCAGTTATGGTCTCTAACCACTCGGCCAACCGGTCCATCTAAATGAAATGAACGAATGAAAGAAAAGACAATATTGTGCATGGTGGCCCGGAACCATCAGTGCACGAGCCCGACTCGCACCTGACTGGTTTTTTTATTTGCACCAAAATAAACTATTCTACATATTTATGCCTTAAAATATATTATTATATTCTAGCTAGTGACGGCCCTAGGCGATATGTTGCAAGAAGACACAATGAAATCAGTCTGCATTGCCAAGTTCTCGGAACTGTTCTCAGTTCTATACACAACTTTAGCATGCTATGTGGATGCTGAACCTCCAGCATACTCCATCCCGGCCAATAGGAGTCAAGAAAGGTTTGGGTTCATACCCAACAGGGATTCTATTAAATTATCGCCTGCCAAAATCACTATGAACACTTTCAATGCGTTTCTGGTACAAGCTGATTGTCATAAGGTGAAGTTTCTTTTTTATTTATTATTTTATTGATTTTGTATATACAAGTTTATAATAAAAATGATAATACTGTACTAAAAAACCCCAATACTTTTGAATATTTTTCAAAGATTTAATTTAAAAAAAAATGGAGCTATATAATTTCTATTTGGTAGAAGATACAATTTTCTTATTGTTTCATTCTATTTCACGTTACTACGTCTATCTTATTATTCCGCAGTAGAATGAGCCTCTTAAAATTATATTTTTGGTATTGAATATTTTTCAAAGATTAAATTTAAAATAAAATGGAGCTATATAATTTCTATTTGGTAGAAGATAAAATTTTCTTATTGTTTCATTCTATTTCACGTTACCACGTCTATTTTATTATTCCGCAGTCGAATGAGCCTCTCAAAATTATATTTTTGGTTTTGAATATTTTTTAAAGATTAAATTTAAAAGAAAATGGAGCTATATAATTTCTATTTGGTAGAAGATACAATTTTCTTAATGTGTCATTCCATTTCACGTTACCACGTCTATTTTATTATTCCGCAGTAGAATAAGCCTCTCAAAATTATATTTTTGGTTTTGAGCACATAATTCAAGTAAACACTTAAGAGCACAATATGATTCATTGAGTCATTAAATATATACGCGTTCATTGCCATGAAATCTGCGTTGTTCATGTTTATATGATACATTGAATGAATACAGTGGGGATGAATCAATGCCCTACTGCAAATTACAGAGCGTATCACAACCGTGACTTGTTAGTGAATAATTGAAATTTTCTATTATATTCACTAACCTTAGAATATAGCATATAAACAAATATTTTTTGTAAATATTCCGTTTGACTTTAACAAAATATTTAGCTCGACACACTGTTCATCTAGTACATTCCTACTCTATTGATCTATATTTGTTTAATTCACTGCGAAGATGGGCTTTCCCTGAATGAGAAACGAGCTTTTACCCATTAGTTCAACTTAACGCTGATATATGAAAAATTCACTCATGTTCTAGGTGAAAGAGGCGTGTGCTTTATGCATGAGTGTAGAACATGGCGACGGAATGACGACGCTTTTAGAATTGGTTCCGGTGTTAGGCGGTGCACTATGCAGAGATGCTGCAAGACACTTGCCTCGCATAGTGGCGACTTTAGCACCATACGCCCGTTCTCCATTACCACCACAGCGATGTGCCGCTCTTGCTTTCTTGGCCGATTTGCTTAATTACAGGTAAAAGCTATTATGTACGTGGGCCATACTGAAACTTTCTGGATTCCTATAAATAAGACGCGATATTTTACTTATGATACATTTATAGTTTTTCAAAGTATATGCTGCCATAATTGACACATTTTTGCATTCGGTGGAACCATTGTAAAAAGCAGTTGGACCAATTTATTTAGGGACCTCTTCAATAGCTTAATGGAATGCACTCGCCGCTGATTCAGGGCTAGTAAAACGTATGCCGCTAAGTTTATCTTTAATTTTCGGGAACAAAAAGAAGTCGCATGGTGCGAAATCTGAACTGTGTGGCGACTGCGTCATCGGTTTACATTTACAGGGATCTTGTCATCAGACATGCTTAACTACTCACTTAAGTCTTAGTTACAATCTGTGACCTTGTTCGTTCACGAAGCCCACTTTATAAAGCAGAGTATCATATACACTTGACATTGGCGAAATCTATAAGGAAACGCCATTAACCCTTCGTCTTATTACATATTTTTCAAAACAATCCTTCGCCTACCAAGCTCTTATGACAGAATGATCACCTCGAGAAATAAAATTATATAATTTTTTTTTTGTACTGAAGTTTATTTTTGAAAATATGTAATGTAATCTTAAGTAAATTGTCTTTTTAGTTGCAAACTATTTTTTGTTTTAAATCTCCCTTATCTAATAAAAAAACACGTATGAATTTTATGGGCTTAAAATTTGCGACCAAAAGATCATTCGAAGGTTATTATGCGTATTTGAATGTATATCTAAAAAATAAATAATACCAATAGAAAGCTTAGTAAAAATGCTAACTATAATGTTATTTGATTTTTTCTGACAAAGGAAGATTTATTGTAAAAAAACTGTAATGATTGTTCGCTCACTGATTCACTCTTGGAATGACACTAAACCCATGAACAATAAACGAATATTTTTTTTCAATTGTAGCGTCTGCGACAAAACCGTTAGCAGTGATTTTTAAATTCTATGATATTTTGTCTTTCTCTAGTTTTTATTTCGTTTTACGTACTTATGTATAAGAAAGAGAAAAAAATATTTTCTTGGTGCGGTATTAAGCGGGCGGTTAGCGGTCGAATTCGCTCGCAGGGAAGGCGTAGCGTAGGAAGTCATTAGCGACCGATATCGGTCTCTATGAAGACAAAGGGTTAACCCAAGAAATTGAATTACATTTGAACCAATCAAATACGCTTCTGTTATCTTAGCAGTATGTGAGGATTCATTATTGTGGTGAAGGACGACTTTGCTTTGTGTGATATACCAATCTGCAGTTACTGTACTTTGGTCTTCAAGTAACACTGTTGTGTAATGTCCTAATTTGCCCAAAAAAAGAAGCAACTTTTCTTGCCGACGGTTCGACTTTTCTCAACTTTC
The DNA here is from genome assembly GCA_949709985.1 of Luffia ferchaultella. Taxonomy (NCBI): domain Eukaryota; kingdom Metazoa; phylum Arthropoda; class Insecta; order Lepidoptera; family Psychidae; genus Luffia; species Luffia ferchaultella. The sequence continues at coordinate 25,356,585 of OX453241.1, read as the reverse complement.
GTTGGCAAATTTTCAAAAGGAAAAACCTATTCTGCCGATTGACTTTTTCTTTCCGGTTCAAAGCAAGACATCCAGGTTTCGTCACCTGTCACGATATTATAGACAGCCAATGATTGCCCTCCATTAAATTTTATCATTTTACAACACCACTCTACACGCAGTCGTTTCTGGTCTTCCGTCAAATCATGCGGTATCCATCGAGTGTAAAGCTTCCGTACCTTCAAATGCACATGTAAAATCATTCCAATGCCTAATACAGTACGAATTTGCTGACATGTAATTTTTTATCAGTCTCAACTAATTGACGTACGGTATCAATATACGGTAACTGCAGTCGCTGGTTGACCTTCACGTGCATCGTCATGGAGATAATTATGTTCACGTCTAAAATCACTGAACCACGTATACACAGAGTTACGAGATGGAACTTTATTACCAAATGTCGATTGAAGTCTCCGGCAACTCTCTAACTGACTTAAACCACAGTGAAAGTCATAAAAAATTATAGCGAGATAATTTTCTTTAGTTAAGTTCACTGTAATTCCGACACACAATTTTCAAACCGACGACGCCACAATCAAGAAACAAATGACTAGGTAACTCGCAATTTAAAAAGGAACATGTTTCCAGAGTGTTCCATTATCAAATTTCATAAATGGTTTTCTATTTTTTCTATTGTAAGTAGCCAGTTCCAGAAACTTTAAGTATGCCGTATGTATATCGGAAATAAAATTCTCAACAGGAATAAATGATTTCCAATATTATATTATACTGTTGACAACTAAATAAACAGGTATAAATTTTAATGTATAATACCTGGGACATCCTACACAGCGCCATCTAGTCCCAAAGTAAGTAAGTATTATGCTTGTATTATGAATACTAGACAACTGGTATACCTATTTATATATTCCTTTTATGATGTATACATGTATAATAATAATACCTGGGACATCTAACACAGCGCCATCTAGTCCCAAACTAAGTAAAGGTTGTATCATGGGTACCAGACAACGAATGTACATACTTAAATATTCTTTATAATATATACATAATTTTACACCCAGACTCGGAACAAATAGACATGTTCATGCACACAAATATTTGTCCCGGGCGGGAATCCAACCCTCGACCCTTGGCTTTGCAGTTAGGGTCTCTAACAAGTCCACCAATCGGTCAGTCAAATCAGTATACATATCAATATACATACAGCTCTTTAGCTATTTTTCCAGTTACCGAAGATCTACCTACAATATTCTTCTATGTCACGTCTTGGGTTCTACTCGCAATATTATTTCATCCCACAACTGGAATTTAACTCTTTATTAATTTCAATTATATATCCGTACAAAAAATATAACAGTTTTAAAAGTTTTGTCATAAAATATCTTGCCGATATACATAAAAATTAAGAAAATAATTCGTCATAATTACTAAATTCGCAATTTTCATAATTATTCAATATATCGACAGTTATGAAGTAGTTTTTCTGTGTTTTGTAAAATACCATAGAGTCAAAAGATCTCATCGTTTTCAATAAGCCGATTCTGGTCTTACTTCATTTTCCTTCTCACCTATAAGCAAAGTTGGACTCGGCCCATAAGAGGGATATGAAGAGACATGCTTGACGGAAGTCGGTAGGGTGCATGTTCTTAACATAATCAGCCTAGATGCAGCTTTTAGTTCGCTCGTTGGTTGCAGTATGGGCGAACGGAATGCGTGCTCTTAAAATATAAAAAAATTCGCATCTATTTAGTGTATCTCTTCTATAGTATTAATAAATAAATAAATAAATACATTAGTTTTTGTTTCAATGCTGTTTCCAAAAATAGAATCATATACACCTGTTTACCGTATAAGTTACGGCTTTGTGTATTGAAATAGTTATTTAATAGATAATATAAATTGTGTGGCATATGTGGCACTGACGACCGCTTAGCCTAGTGGGTAGCGACCCTGCCTGCAAAGCTGGAGGTCCCGGGTTCGAATCCCAGGTCGGGTCAGTATTTATATGATGAATATCGATACTGGTACCGGGTCATGGTTGTTATATGTATGTGGTGTCTTCGCTTGGTACCCAAAACACAAGCTAATGCTTAGTTTGGGGCCTAGACGTTATTGTCATGTATACGTTATTATTATTATTATTTAAAATTCTGTTAAATAGATTATAATATACAATGTTCATAAACTTATAAAATTATCATTCACGCACGTTAATACGAATACCATGTTGTTCGCAGATGTAACGATAACCCGGTACTAATAGAAAGTGTGCTGGCGACACTTGGCGGGGGCTGGAAGGACACGAACCCTCGAGTGCGGGCAGCGAGCTTACGCGCGGCGGCAAATATAGCCAAACTAAGAGAACACCGTGACCATTGTCTACCTAAAGCCCTGGCCGCGCTGAGTCAGGGCGTAGATGCACAAGCTGAAAAGTAATTTGACGGTTTTCAAGTTATTTTAACTATACATCGGCCGTTGAGAGTTTGCATTCCTGACAGGTCGTAATAGGATGGTTGATGTGAATTTGTACCGTCGGATAATTCCCGTTTTCAAATATTATTATTGTTTACATGCACAAAGGACGCAAAATTGAATTAAAAATTATATTATTATGTCAACTCACAACAAACATAAATCTCATGTGTCTGGAATGCAAACTCTCGACGGCCGATCACCGTTGTATAGTTCCAGCCGGCGATTATTATTCTATCTCACAACCATTCATGTATTACTTACTAGTGGTCGTCCAGTGCTCGAAATTCGACCATACTACCTTTTTTGAAACCACCAATAATAATTAGGCGGCAGTAAGCCAATTCAAATTGCATCAAACGACAGACTATTATACTCGTATGGTTAACAGTATATGTAGCACATAATAGATTTTAGCTTTTGGCGCTCCCTTTCCATATAAATTAACTATGCCAAATCTCACACTCCTCCGTATCCACGATGTGTTTTAAATGGGATACAAAGTTTACTCTTCACGTATTAATATCTAGATTATCAAATCAAGTGGTTTGATTCCCTGTTAAAATTTTTCAAAAATGTGTATATGCAGTTATTGTTTTTTCACAAATTGAGCATAGGACTCCTTTGAACACTTTTCGCTATTACCCATAGTTTAAGATTTGCCCAAACCATACAGAAATCTCAAAGTCTCTAAAAGGTATATAAATTTTAGCTTTGGGTCCAAAGTTTTTTTTTTCACGTATAGTATATGATGAGGTGTCTGTACATGGTCCCCTAATTTTTAGATAAGAGAATATGACTAATTGTCACATAACTGCATAGTTTTTGTTGTCTCGTTCATGGCTTTTCATTGTTTTCGTATGAATGAAAGCTCCATAACTGGTGGCAACCTATCTATACATAGTAATGTATATCTATGGTCACAACTAGAAGCTTTGCTTGTCATTAATTTTCGATTAATCTCGATCCCATGAAAACATTTGAGTGAGGTAAGAGCATTTCTGTTTAAAAAATCACATAGTTATACGTTTTTTTTTTGAGAAAATTCCGCAGTTAATTTTAGTGTTTAAAGTTTACGAACTGACTAGAAGCCTTCTTCTGCGCTTCTTGTCTAACCACTCATACTCTAGCGAGCTCGTGTAAGATGGCCAGTTGATGATGTAAGATGGCGCCGCTCTTCGCCCCCGAGAAATCCCCGCCAACCCCGCAATGTTGCGTAATATGACTTCGATACTGTAAATTGACATTTACGATTATTAAAACAAAACGTTGCTGTGAAATTAATTTACTCTATGGTTGAGAATATAATATGTTGTTAAGGAGATGTTTCACAATGTATGGCACCTGGGCTAGGAAATTTACTTCAAAAATATGCATTCAAAGAAATTAACAAGTCTTAAAGCCACGAATTCCAGCAATCTAGCGTGTTTTCTAGCTGTATAAAATATATATTGAGTTCAACAATTGCGCCACTCTGACATGAAAATGGTGGATAGAGAATGGCAATCAAAACTGTCACATATCCTAACGCTGTCATCTGCCATAAGTTTTGAAAGCCATCAAAATGTAATAGTGGAGTGGAATTTTTTAATTTGCGTATTGTAGGGCGCACGGACACGCATGTTATGACGTCACCTCTGATACTGAACTGCCAACTGCGATGTATGAGAGATGATGCATCACCACCATAAAGACTATATTCTTTACACAAAGCCCATCCCTAAAGCTTTATAATTTTGTTAGTTTTTAAGGTTCCGTACCCAAAAGGTATCAACGAGAACCCTATCACTAAAGCTCTGCTGTCTGTCCGTCCGTCTGTTACAGGGCTATATTGTCTGAATCGTAATAGATAGACACTTGTAATTTTCTTTATTTATCCATTATTATGGCCGCTATAATACAAATTTAAAAAATTAAATAAAGTATAAAATTAAAAGGGCCCTGTACAAGAAACTTGTTTTCTTTTATATGGTACGGTGGAGTAGACTTCGTGTGCGAGTCCGTCTCATATTAGGCCAGTTTTTAATATATCTTAATATACCTTTAACGCTATAATAATTTTTCTTTTACTTTTTATTTTCGTTTCTGTAAAAAATGGTAATTTTCTCCATTGCGATAATTTCAGTTCACCAGTGGATAATGTACCTTTAGCTGCTATACAAGGCTTGAGCCGACTACTAACTGAAGTCAGCAAAATAGACGCCGAATTCGACAGAGAACTGATAGCGATATCGCAAAAAATCAGACCCTTCATGAACACAGAATGTCCGCAGTTAAGAGAAAATTCAATCAAATTATTTGGCATTCTGGCTGGAAAGGTGAAATCTGAAGCATTAGTAGAACAAGCTGTGTCCTCGTTGCCGTGCTTCATACTTCATCTGTGCGATAGTAACCCGGCTGTTGTTCGAGTAAGTGCAAAATTATTTTATTTTTATACCGGGTGTTCAGCTGAACGTAGTCCAAGCTTATAAAGCATGTAGAACTTACCGTACTAAGCAAAAAGTTTGAAGTGAGCAAATGGCACAAACTAACGTTTACCGCGAAAACATGTTTAAAATTTAGTATTTTAAAATTTTTGTTTAGTTTGGTAAGCTCTACACGCTCCACAAGTTTGGACTGCGTTCAGCCGAACACTTGATATAACCATGACGGGCGAAGCCGTCACGGCAGTGAACCGTATTCGAAAGGGTTGTTACTATCAGGGTTGAACTACCAATTAGTCCACGGGAGATTTTTTTGCCCATTGACCTATTATATACAACATTTGTACAACACGATATCAACAACACGTAACCATCATCATCTATTAGGTCGCGTTAGGTTCATCACCATATTATAAAATTACATGTATAGCAGTGCCGGTCGCTCATAGTAACACGATTCCTTTCGAGTTACCTTTTGCAATGGCATAATCCATAAACATTAATAATACTACAAATATCTTATTTCAAATCAATTTGAAAAAAAATAGTTAATATGAACCTTATAGCATTTACTATAAGGTACAATTTACTCCATGGCTGCGCAATGCAAGCCGTGTCGCCGAGCAAATCTTTCGCGATAGGTAAACCACCAAAATTGGAATTGCGCCCGCGTACAGCGCAATTTTATTGAAAGCAACGCACTCCCTGATTTGAGTATATTATATTCGGGTCTTCAAGCTACATTCGATAATGACATAAGTACCTACGGCGCCGTATTACTCAGCTAGGTACTCGACTTTTAGCGAGTTTTATTAGCTGATTCTACAGCTATTAAAAATATTTGTTCATTACAGAATGGGTTCGTGCTATTGGCTACAATAGTTTAGTCGCGGTATACGTGATTGGTTGTAATTAAGTCTACTACTTAGTGTAGTGTATAATCTATGGTCTATTGATTGATTGTACCAGTTATGTATTTAAGAACGAACCTGTGGAACGAACTAAACAATTATTTTGGCGTCTGGCTGACTAATGTTACACTGATGTGCAAATAATTGAAAATTTGAGAATCTAATTAATGATTGCTGGTTAATTTGGTGAATAAGTGTGTGAGTTTTAGATTATTTAACGTATAATATATCTTGAAAGGCTTAGCTTTCCGTGATATCCGTAAATAATTTTGTTTTTGCAAATAAACAAAATCCTTTTACGTAAGTACAACTTTGTTAATAAGTTAGATAGATAAGTAGGTACGTAAATAACAAAATAGGGCTCTTATATCAATAGATTGTTAAATCCTGCAACCGAATTTTGAAAATTATCTTATAGTAAAAAAATAAAAGAACTTTAGAAATAGGCTGCGCTAAATCGAATTCACCAATAGATTATAAAAGGAAAGATGGTTTTACAAAGTATTTTCATTTATCAATGTATGATAAATACAATTGGCTTATCGGAAGCTGCAAGTTAAATAAACTGTATTGTTTTCCAAATTTAATATTTTCTAATTCGTGCAGTGTTTAGAGTAAAACTGGACTTACGAATTTAAATAATTTTGCCAATTCCACAAAAAACGTATTCATTCTATAAAACATATTTACAGTTGTGTTGAGTTGCATGAATTTGGTACAACAAGAATTGAAACGTTTTATTATTACTTAATTCATTTTCTGTACACAACCAAAAAGTAAAACGAAATCGCCAAATTTTGAAAAGAGTAATCGATACAGTTGTGCTTTTTAGGTAAACGAGAATTATTCTTCCGTGGTAATAACGAAAAACAGCATTCAGACAGTCGTGATAATTATGTAGAAAATTTGTTTTTAAAAAGTTATGATAGATCTATATTAAAGAGACCTGTTTTGGCATATGTTCGGAAAGTCGTAACGCAATTTTTACGGGCTTATCAAATCATATTCAAAATGATCTAAAAGAAAGCGTCGTGGCGGCAATGAAACATGAGATAAAACGTGAAATTTGTAAAACGTTTTTTTTTTTTCAATAATGAACGACGAAACATATTAGTCACCGCGAAGGCTTTAATATCTATTGAAAAACAATTTTTATGTTTAAAACTGAAAGATAATGAATTATCACATTTTGTTCAAAAAGATGAATAGCTTTAGAATATAAATAGGCGATGAGAGTAGGTTTAAAAATGTCTCTCTAGGTAGGTATGTCAAACAAAATATATACGTTTCTTCAACTAAACCACTACGAAATCCGTTAAGTACATTCCAATAGTCGCTCATGCTGCTTAATTACCATAAAAGTAATAATAATAATAATCTTTTATTTCACACAACAAAAATGCATAATTTGTTAGTAGATAGATAGATAGATAGATAAAGCCTTTATTCACTGACCATGAGTATCTTAAATCTTAACCAATCTTAACTTAAATTATATAAAGGTAAATGAAGTTAATACTAAGTAAAAAAGTTTATAGATATTATATTTTGCAGCAACCAGTTAATGGTCAGGTTGTCTTTCGACATAGGCCTCCCCTAGTTCTTTCCATACTTTTCTATCGCGAGCTAACCTTCTCCATCCCTTTGGTAAATCATCTTCCCACTTCTTTATTTGGCGTCCTCTTTGTCTTTTACCGTTTCGGGGGTACCATTCCATGATGTCTTTTGTCCATTTTTCTGTGTTTGTTCTCATGATGTGTCCGGTCCAGTTCCATTTTAATTTTTTTGGAAACGTCACTTACTTTTGTTCTTTCCCTTATTTTTGAAATGGTCCACCGGTCTCGTAGGCTTATATTTAACATACTTCGCTCCATGTGACGTTGGCAAGTTACAAGTTTTTTGTTGTTTTTGTTTGTAGCAGGCCAAGTTTGACACCCGTAGATAAGGCATGGGAGAATGCATGTGTTATATAATTTAGTTTTGACTGACATGGGCATGGTTTTGTTTTTGACTACTTCTTTCAAAGACCAATAGCGTTTCCAAGCGTTGCTTATTCTCCTATCGATTTCTTTTGAATATTGGTCTTTAGTCGATATTATTTGTCCTAAATATATATATTCGTCGACATAATCGATGACTTTCTGCCTCAATTCTATATTTTCTTTTATTGCATTTGTCATTAATTTGGTCTTTAATGGGTTCATTAACAAGCCTGCTTTCCTGCTTTCTTGATCCAGTTGTTGTAGCATAGTTTTAAGTGTCTCTGGTGTCTCGGCAAATATAACAATATCGTCCGCAAATCTAAGGTGATTCAGATTTATTCCGTTTATATTTATTCCAAAATTGTCCCATTCAGTATTTCGGAATATATTTTCAAGCACTGCTGTGAAAAGTTTCGGTGATAGCGGATCCCCTTGCCTGACACCTCTCTCAATGTTGAACTCTTCTCCTACCTGTTCAAGTTGTACTTTTGCTTTGGAATTTTCGTATATTTCTTTTATGATTTTTATGTACTTGTTTTCTATGCCTTGCGTTTCTAGCGTCTTCCATATGTAAGTATGACTTAAGGAATCGAAAGCCTTGCTATAATCTACGAATGCCAAATAGTAATTTTGACCATACTCATTACATTTTTCTATGATTTGTTTGACTACATGAATGTGATCTATGGTAGAATAATCAGAACGAAATCCGGCTTGTTGCCTTGGTTGGTTTGCTTCGAGTTGTTTGGTTATTCTTCCAAGTACAACTTTTGAAAAAACTTTGTATATATTCGACATTAAGCATATTGGTCTGTAGTTGTTAATATCACTTTTATTTCCTTTTTTATGCAACAAAATTATGGTAGAATTTGTCCATTGAGTTGGTATTTTCTCAGTGTAGAGTATCTCATTGAATAAATAGGTTAATGGTTTGGAGATTACGGTTATCGTGTCTTTCAGTAACTCATTCAAAATTTTGTCGTCTCCTGGTGCTTTGTCACTTTTTTGTGTTTGAATGGCTCTTACAACTTCTGCTTCTAGTATGCATGGTACTTCTTCTTCGATAACATCTCTCTTTGCTCCTGTAAATATCGTTTCGTTCTTTTCGGTGTATAATTCTTTATAAAATTCTGTCGCCACTTTAGCTATCGATGACCTTTTCGTGGTCAACTGTTCAGTTCTCTTCTTGTTTTGGATTTTAATGTTAGGTATCCATTGTGTATATTCCTTGAGCTGTTTTAGACTCTTTTTCATGCCGCCTGTTTTTTCTATTTGTTCCTTTATTATGTTTAGTCTTTCCTCTTTCCTGTGTCTTCTTATTGATACTTGAATCATCTTACTAATTTTGGCTATATTTTTACGATTATCTTTTCGTTTCTCTAACAATTTACTTCTCTCTTCCATTAAGTTTATTGCTTTGTTTCCTAGTTTATCTTTTTTCTCTTTTTTTGCCCGTAGTTTGTTAATATCCTTCAGTGACTTCTCAAAAAAGTCATACTTTTCCTGTAGCGTCTTACTTGTTTCAAGTTCCAGTAACGTGTTCTCTAGTTTACTTAAAACATTTTGAGATAAAGGTAGCGCTATAAGATTTTTGTTTGGTACGATATGTTTTCTTGAGTTTTTATTTTCGCTTGTTATAGCTCCTCTTACCATTCTATGATCTGTATTAAAATTCAGTTTGTTTATTACGCTTACGTCACTGAATATTTGTTTTTCTCTGGTCAAAATGAAATCGATTTCGTTTCTAACGCTGCCGTTTGGAGAAATCCATGTCCACTTCTTGGACTTTCCTTTTTTGAAAAAACTGTTCATTATTTTTAAGTTGAATGCGAACGCAAAATCTACGAGCCGTTGTCCGTTATCATTTCTTTCTCCGCTGCTGTATTTTCCTAGGACAAATTCGTCTTTGTTTGATTTGCTGCCTGTCTTTGCATTAAAGTCTCCTATTACTATTACGTTTTTATCCATAGTTTGCATTACTTCAGTCAATTTTTTGTAAAGTTCGTCCTTCGCTATTTTCGTATCTTGTTCTATCGGTGCATGAGCTTGAATAATTGATGACGGTTTTTTAGATCCAGGCAGTTGTATATTAACAATTGCAATTCTGTTTGATATTCCTTCAAAACTGATTATCTTGTCTTTCAGATATTTTTTAATTAAAAAACCTACTCCATACATCCCTTGTTTCTCACCTTTGTAATAGAAAATATGTTCGTTGTATTCTCTTATTTCTTCTCCTGGTCTTCTGACTTCGCAAAGTCCGATGATGTCCCATTTTATTTGTTTTATAGCGTGTTCGAATTCTTCTAATCTATGGTCTTCCATAAGCGTTCTGACGTTTAAAGTTGCGAGGTAAATTTTATTCTTTCTATTTTTGTTCAAGTACGCATTCCTAGGGGACTACTTGACTCCCAGACAGTAGACGTTACGACACGTCATAGTTTATGTTGGATAAAAATGCCCACTTACAGAGTTATTCGCGTGTCGATAACTTTGACTGATGATTCATGCGTATTGTAAAATCAAATCAGAACTACTAAAATAACTATTTATACAGCTGTTACTTAGTTGTATAATTATATAGTGTGGCTATGGCTATACTTATAATTACGCTCCGTTTGGCGATTCAATATATCAGTTTTTAAAAGTGCACGATAGTAAGGACAAATATTTCACAAACCGCAAGTATAAAATTTCATTGAACATCCAAAGTGTAATCAATAATTTAAAGAAATTGCGAAGATAATAAAAATATAAGTTAAAAACAAAAATTTACACTTGATAGATAATGTTCAAATACCCCTAAAACAGCTTAACAATTCTTTTTTAAATTAAAATTTATTTCTATTCCAAATTAATACTATCAATCATTTTCCAAATAAACTAAACGTCATATACTTACGTATTGCCAAATCCAAATTATATCATAAGGGAAAATATACAAATACATCAAATTTAATTTACCAATCTGCAAAATGGAGGGACAATTCAAGTTACTTTTCGACCAAATGAAAATTGAAATGGAAAAACAAACAAGTACTATATTTGAAAAAATCAATAAACGGCTAGAACCGTTGATACAAGAAAATAAAGTAATGAAGAACCAAATCGAGGTGTTAGAAAAGAAGATCGAATATTTAGAGAAAGAAAAGAAAAAAAACAACATTCTAGTTTTTGGTGTGGAAGAGAAAGAAAATTCTCCTCTGGAGTTATTGCAAGTAGTACAAGATACCATCAAAGCAGACTTAAAAATTACCTTGGAGCCAAACGATGTATCGAAAATTCATCGCCTCGGAACCATTAATGATAACAAAATTCGGCCTGTGCTTATTACTTTTACAAACAGTTGGAAGAGAAGGGAGATAGTAAAAATGAAAAGAAGCCTAAAACAGATATATGTCACCGATGATTTCCCGAAGGAAGTACTAAAAAAACGAAGAGAATTGCAACCAAAACTTAAAGAGGAACGTGCCAAGGGACACTTTGCGTACATAAAATACGATAAATTGATAGTTAAGGAAAAAAACTTAAACAGTGAAAAAAGAAAAAGAGAACAGTCAACGTCACCCGGAAGTCAAAACTACGCTAAGAAGCTAGTGAACATTTCGTCAACGAAAGAAAACAGAAAAAATGCATTCGATGTGATGAGACCTAGATCAAACTCACTGTCTCAATCAAAACCCAACCAAAGCAAGTAGCAACTACACACCTGCAACCAGAAGCAAAACAATCCCAACCCGGCTGGTCCCCGTGGGATTGTCAGACCACAATTTGTTAGTAACAATTATTAAAAAACTGAAAGCTAATGTTAGTGAACACATCACAATGTGTTAGTAAGAGAAACTTATATAACTACATTAGTACTCACACTTAAATGTAGTCCAGTCCAGTGTCTAAGAAAGCGACTGTCCTGCCTCTCCGATAGTACAGATAGAATGCCGCTGGTACCACCCCGCAGCCTGCAGAGCGCCGCAGCACACTATGCATTACATTGTATAGTCAAAAAAAGCTTTTTTCAAAGCTGCTACTCAATAGTTTCTAATGGATATACGAGCTACGTCTTTTCTTGACCGACGACAACAATGGCTTCGATGAAGATTAGTTATAGGAGGGAAGGAATAATTTTCATCGCGGTAAGAAATATATTTTAAACGTTAATTTAACTATTTTTAAATACATTAAAACTTCCCAACACGAATGCCGAGTGTATAATCGTCTAGATAAACGCGGCCGGCTTCCCTTGGTCCAGAGGTCACCGCACGTCACTGATGTATAGTATGTCCTGGGGCCATAGGATAAGTTTCATGTTACATAGTACTGTTAGTACAACAGTAGTAGTACCATGGACAAGTCATAGTAGGTCCACGGGCGAAAATTCCCCGTGGATCTACTGGTAGTACAACCCTACTAGTCCCGCCGGCAAATCATGACAGAATCTACTAGTTTTGGTACTACAGATTCATTCAGACTTCCATAGTAATCAGTGCAATCATTTCAGGCAAGTAAATACACATTGAAGCAAGTTTTCAAGACATTCAACGTTCCGAAAGCAAACGATTTAGTCCAAGCCCATCTTTTGGACGAAGGGAAATTGTTCCTCGAAGAGTTCTTATCTGTGTTACTAAGAACTTTAGCTGAGGAAATGCCATCTAGCATATCACGATGTGCACAGAGTGGTGTGAATTACTTACATTCAGCACGCGAAGACTTGAAGCCCTATCCACCACTGCTAATAGGTAAACATAACATTGTATGATATGAAATCTCTATCTTTTTACATTTTATTTTAGACGATGAAATAGATATTATGTCTGATTTGCAGTCATTATTTTAATAGCCGTAAGGGTCGTTTCACAATTTTTTCATAGTTAGCGCAGTTTCAACAGATTTTTAAATTATGATTGTGAGTAAAGTCAAAACATTTGACCCAAAATAATTTATACTTGTGAAAGTTTAATTCATGAAAGTGTATTACGACGACCGCTTAGCCTAGTGGGCAGCGACCCTGCCTGCGAAGCTGGAGGTCCCGGGTTCGAATCCCAGGTCGGGTCAGTATTTATATGATGAATATTAATACTTGCACCGGGTCTTGGTTGTTATATGTATGTGGTGTCTTCGCTTGGTACCCAAAATACAAGCTAATGCTTAGTTTGGGACCTAGGCGTTGTTGTGAATGTGTGTGTTATTATTATTATTATTATTATTATTATTACGAATAATTTGGATGTTAACACCCAAGTTAAATAAAATCTTTACTTCCTGATATGTTTTTTAGGAATTTTGTGTTTCGGGAGTTACTAAATTTAATTTTTACTTATGAAGAATTGGTAAAAATATTAAATAAAAAACTGTCAATATTTAGACTGTTCTTTAAAGTGTATTAATCAGATTATACAATGTTCATACAAAATGACGGCAAGAAAGTGCTAAAAAATCAGAGCATCAAAACATATTTTATTTCTGTTATTTTAGAAGGACTATCATCAAGCTAAATTATCAGTAGTAAAGTTCAGTTGTTAGTCCAATTTATTTATATGTGATTTTAGTTGTTAAAATATTTGCCCAAATAACTTATAAATGACGCGACGAAATACCTCGGCCGGCAGACCGCGCACTGCTGTATGTACGTAGTGCGATTTTGTAATACGACTCTTAAGGTAATAAACATAGGTTTTATAAAACTGTATAAAAGTACTACTTAAGAATAACTAGATTGTATGAACTATTTGTTCCACTATATTGAATTTAGGAGTTTTTTTTTTTGATGTTTTCTGTAATAGGTAACTCAGACTACCAATAATTTGTTTTCAATATAGACACTATTTTCATTCTACATTTTTTTTCTTCAGATTCTTTCATTCGCGTGGAAGCAGTATTCATAAATTTAGTTTTTTAGTTAAATTATCTGATTTGTTAAAACTTTTATCGGCTTTATTCAATCAGACATTTCTAACAGTTTCTCGGGTCTCGTAGAAGCCACAGAAATCATTTTCAAAAACCCGAACGACGTACTAAAAAACTAACCTTCTTAGATTACTCGTCGTATCGACCTGACATTGTTCCTAGGCACATTAATATCCAGCTTTATAATGAAGTACTTTTATTGAAGGACCGTATAGTACAGATGACAGAGTATTGATTAACGAATAGAAAAAAATCCGCATGTTCACCCAACATTTCTTATATGAGATGGATACGATTGTACGTCTTTCCGAAAATATTCATAATCATAATCCGAAAATACTCCTTTTTCTAGAGCAGTTTTGCCAAAGAAACTAGTAATTGAATGAGCAGTTTCTGAGAAAAAGGGCACTGAACATACACTTAGAAATTATTCAAACACAACCCTACTAGTTTAATATTATCTAAATTACGAGACAATGTTTACATGTCATTTGCAGTTAATTTGCTTGAAAAACTCAAAATGCACTCGTAGTGTTGTCGTTATAGGAATGTGTAAGTACGAATTGACTAGAAGCCATCTTCTGCGTTTACCCTTTAACCACTCATACTTTAGCTAGCTCGTGTAAGATGGCGAGTTTTAGTTCGAGTTTCAGTGTGAGAGGTCCCTGCGCGCCGGTCTTCAACCACACAAAATTGCGTAATATCACTTCGGTACTGTGAAGTGACATTTATGGCTCTATTAAAACCAAACGCTGCTGTCAAATTAATTTACTCTGGGTAACACTGACCTATAAGATGCGTGTTGTATTGTCCATCAAGAAACACCGGCGCTAGACGTGGCGTACTAAGTATGAAACATTAAGTAGGTATTTAAAATTAAGTAGTTTTTTTTGTATTCTATATATAGGCATAACACGCAGTGACTAAATTTCTAGGAAAAAAACAAATTTAATTTTTACATTTACAGGTATGCTTTACGCTCAACTCGTGCGTATCAAAGAAACTTCAAATGACGAAACTCTTACGCAACTCGAAGCCGACGTCACAAAAAATGCGAGAACTAAACTTCTGCAATTGGTGAAAGATCCTCATCCTTTAGTGAGGCAGCACGCCGCAATGGCGTTGGCAAACATATGCATTTTCGATGCTGAGAACATCTGATGGAATAGAAGATTATTCTTGAAATCAAAAAGAAAATTTAAGAAGATTTGACATCAAAATGTATGATTTTTTTTTCATTATGCACGTAAAATATTATAGTTTTCATTAAGAATAATATTCATATACTTACTGATTTATATTATCACGAATAAACCTCTAGCCCCCGAGATTGCTGTGTAATGGAAGTAAAAATATTTATGAATTTTCGATAAACTTTGAAGGAGCGTAAAAACATATTTAGGGAATTTCATCAGATTAAAGGGCTTTCTCGTGGGTTCCTACCAGCTCCTATTCACCAGTTAAAATTAAAAAAATGTATAATTTGTTATTTTAGTTGGTGATTACCATATAGTGGGAACCTGTGAGGCTGACTCTAAACCGCGTTCGAAAACACTACGACATCGAACGTGATGTAAATAATTTAATGTGTGCTGAAAATCTGACTGATGTTCATAATCCTATAAGATAATGTATATATTTTAGATATAGTAAGTGAAAGAAATGTTAAAAGTCTGTGTACTTACAGGAAAATTTCCATACAAACGGCGTTAACGATTGTACGCCATTAAACCTTAACCGAATGGCGTAAAAAAATTATATGGTGTTTAGATGAACAAAAACTAGTTTCAACCTTTGTAAAATGCATTTAGTTTCATGTTGAACATGTGCAATAAAACGATTCCAAAAAAACCCCGCGCATTTAATGTTTTTTAAATTTTGATGTATTAAAATAATTAAAGAAATAAAAACGATTGGACTTAGTTTTTACTGATACCATATATTTTTTTACGGAATTCAGTTAAGGTTTAATGGGATGCAACCACGAACGCCGTTTGTATTGTAGACACTCCTCTTAAGTTATAGGATAAAATATTTTTGTCTTGTTTCATTAAATTTACCATGGCTACTTAGTGGAATCGGGAAAATGTTGTTATTCCTCCATGATAAGTAAGCAATTCATTTCTTTTGGTTTGAATCCTATTTTAGTACTGCTCGGAACACAAGTACACAGTATGTGCCATTACTTAAAAGTATTTCATCTAAAATCTTTCACCTTAACTATAATTTTTTTTTTGCTTTCATTTACTAGTATTTATGGTCTTTTTATAAAAAAATCTGATTTACATATTTCTTCTTCTTCTTCTTGCACAGCATTCCCATTTTAGCCAAAAAAAAAACATCTAACAATATATATATTTTAATTCATAACATTTGAATACCGTGTACTTATCTCTTTTTGTTACTTATTTCTAATTAATTAACTGCAGTCAATTATCCAAAATGTAGGCTTAATGTGATTATGAAATGACTAAATAATATAATATGGTTACGTAAGCAATTTATATTCCTAATCAGAAGTTAATTGATAGATTTGACTTGGACAGGTTACGATTGAGTTGTGGTTGACTTAACATAGATTTTCATAGACAATTTTAATATTTCACTGATCCATCCGCGTCCCATACATCTATATGCCAGCAAAATACTGTTTCATTGTAATTAATTTTTATATTGCCAGTGGTTTGAATCCGGGCATATACCAATGAGTTTTTTTCACTTAAATACATAACTATCACTGACTGTGCCACATAGAGTACGTTCAGCTGTCGGTTCAGGGTGTCATCAACAGATGGCAGTCGTTAAAATCCACCAACCCGCACTGGAGCAGTGTGGTGGATTAAACTCCAAGCCCCCCTCACCCTGAGGGGAGGCCTAAGCCCCTGCAGTGAGGCATAGTGGGCTGGTAGAATGGAATGAAAAATGGGCATTGCAATTTGTTATCTTTTATACTTGGCACTGATTGATCGATCTAGTGATAGGAGACACTCTGCTGCCCAGTTCTATCGCTAAAATATCTATCGGACAACTATTTCTGTGCATGAGCATGCCTATTTGTTCACAGTCTGCATATACATTATATATTTATTTATAAATGTATTATAGACAGATATTTAAGTATGTATATGAGCTGTTTGGCATACTACAGGCTCTGCATAGTATGGGACTAGAGGACCGTTTGTGAGATATCCCAGATATTACTGTTATATTTAGATATATTAACAATAAACATAATATAATACTGTGACGCCTATCTACAATAGTACGAAAACAGGTCATCGAACTTACGAGAAAAATTCCCACAGCCATTCAATAAAACCGAAAAGTCTGGAAAAAGAATAAAATTCCACAAATTTAAAATAGAGGCGCTTTTTGTTCAAAGGAATATTCGCGATATTCGAGACGGTGACTAGTGGAAGGGAGAGAACTATATAAGGCGGTGGTCGGAGGCGTCGAGTAGTTGATTTTTGGAAGTAAGTCAAGCGCGATAATTTACGAAGTGCGGAGTGCTTTAACCGTGTAATTAGTGTTCGATATTGTCTGCTCTTGGATTATTTTGTGATTTGGAATTACAATAAAGTAAAGTGAACTAAAATCAGTGTTTAGTGCATCATCAATATTAGAACCGGTAGTCCATAACAATACTATTCTGTCATAATGAAGTTTACATGCTAGTGATTGTATACAATACTAGCTATCGCTGCCCCTGACTTTGTTTGCGTGGTTTTCATGATTTCTACAGTATCTACAACTTTGAAAGTTTACGCAAGAACTCTAAATATTTCCAAAGTGAAAATAAACTTTAATCTCCAAAACGGCTTTAGCCGTTTTGGAGATTAGCCCCGACAAACAGTCAGGTAGACAGACAGAACGTAGTCTATGTCACTCCTGATAAC
Source organism: Luffia ferchaultella (assembly GCA_949709985.1). NCBI lineage: Eukaryota > Metazoa > Arthropoda > Insecta > Lepidoptera > Psychidae > Luffia > Luffia ferchaultella. The sequence continues at coordinate 25,338,991 of OX453241.1, read as the reverse complement.
TTTCTTTTCATGTCTACCTACGAAGCTTCATTAAAATTGGTTCACCTATTTTAGAGATTAACCCAGACACTATGATTAATCTAGATTTAATTATTTATTTTTACATTTATGTTATTTTACCGATATAACATTAATAATAATACCTGAAACACTCCACACAGCGCCATCTAGTCCCAAAGAAAGCATTATGTTTGTATTATAGGGTACTAGGCAACTAATATACATCTTAAATTTTTTTTTATTTTCCGTATGGAGCCTTCCATTAATGACGTGAGGCTCGAAAGGGGGCGAGGGGACACAAATCACGAAATATCACAAGGAGGGTGGGGGGTGCAGTGAGAAATCATGTGTATTTATTTTGTTGTTGATCGCGTGATTTATATACAACCGAAAAGCGGCATTTGTTATCATTATTTGTTATATTATCACACGCTTCCTTTGTTATTTTTATGCCAGTCAAAAACAAACTGCAACCTTAATATCTGTTTGGACATTTTTATCACGGTCCTTAATTTATCAGAATTAAATTAAATTATATCTGTATTTAAAAATAATATTCCTAATATTTTTAAGATACTTCGTATACTAAAATTTTTTATTATTTACATTACACATTATTTTTGGTAGGAGAGGGGGGTTAGTCTCAAACCTCACCACGTGTCACTAGGGGCGGGAGGGGGAGGGGCTAAAATGCTAAAAAAACATCACGTAATTAATGGACGACCCCTATATAGATACTTTTACACCCAGACACGAAATAAGTACATGCACACAAATATTTGTCCCGGGCGGGAATCGAACCCGCGACCCTTGGCTCCGCATGTCTCATAGTATTTGTAAGACATAGCTGTAGTTTGGACAAGCATGTTATAACTATCTTTGGTGGGTGATCAAATGTCAAAATATATCACGTTTAGTCCACTCTATGAAAAAAGTACCACGGACTTTAGCGGCCTTCCACAGCTCAACTGATGTCTGTCTGAAAAAATATGTGTATTAAATTTATTCATAGAATGTAAGATCTAATTCTGTAATGTTACCATTTTATATGAAAAGCCGCGGATCGTTTGTAGTTTTTGTATAAAATAAAAAGATACAAAATTGTTTTAGAATTTGTAATTTATTTACATATAAATTTGAATTCAAAATCTCATAACGTACCTTTATGATATGATCAGTGTGTACTTTTTATTTAACAATTTGCGGCTTTTTGTTTGATACCACGAAGTGTAATGACGTGTTGTTTGTTGGACAATAAAGTATGGTTGATCAGTTTTGATTTTCATTTTCGGTTGATAGCTTTTCTTGCGGTTGAGGTGTAGAAGATCCAATATTGTCCCAAGGCTTACGCCTGAAAATATTCAGTTAATTATAATCTTTATGAATATTTTAAGTTATAATAAAAAAAAAAACTAAAAGTATTTACAAATTAAAAAATACTATGTAAATTTATGATAAATGACAAAATTTTAAAGAGACGATGGGTTCAGGGTACCAATAATTTATTAATTTTTAATTTCCGCTACAATAATACATACGTATGAATATTAAGTTTATTATAGAAAACCTAATCCCAAAGAAATGCCAGTAAATCCCACAGAAGCACATTGCGGGCCCCGTGTTTTTGTTGCCAAATGTCAAATAAACAAAAAACATTCCAGAATTATGAAGTCCTCTCAATCATGTTGAAGAAGAAGATTATTTCGATTTTCTTTTATCGGATGGTTATGATGCGTGCGTAAAACCTAACGGACTTGGACCAAAATTTTTAACACATAGTTATTGTATCGTTTTCCGAAAATATAGACCTATTTACACCTTCTTGAAATCAAAAATTAATTAATTAAGCCTTAAATTTTCTTACGTTTTCTTTTCCTAAAATTGATTAATAAAATATCCCTGTGAGGTGAACTGGACAGATGCTTATCACAATGGGGTGGAGAAGGCGAAGCTTTTTTTTTTTCAGGTGGTGCTGTAATCACTGGTATCTTGTCATTACTCGGAAAATTGTCATTCTCAAAACCAACATATCGCGTATCTAATGTGATCGGGCAAATTATATAAATACTGTTTTAAAAATTTATTTCTCACTCTCCTTTAATGATTAAAAATTTTTTTAAAGGAAAAAAAATTAATCGCATGGTAAGTAAAACACATACGGCCATCTATCTAGTCTGAAACTACACCAAGCCTGTATTGTGGTAACTTTTTGACAAATTGGATCTTGTTGGTACATTTTATTATAAATTTCATAAAAAACTAAGATATTGACAGACAATTAGGTACCAGCGACAAAACACCACCCAGGGGAGTAATTTGCAGTTTTCCTCCCCATTGCTTTATTTTAGATTAAATAAAATGATAATATTTTTATTGATTCATAAGGACTACAATTTCAATTGACTTGGCGGTCTTTCCTCAATATTTATTATGTAGTTTCAGCTTTGGTTTTTTACTGTGGAAAGCAACGCAATAAGCTCAACCGCCAAGATGACGTCACAGGGACGATTCCCACGTCAGATGAGTTTTCATGAACATCTGGGAAATTCCTAAATAGAAAAATTGATATTTTGAGAGGTTATTCTAGAACCTTACACCTTTTAACGACTATCAGTGCAACTTTAAAATTATGGTCCAAGACCATTGACATTTTAGTAAACAAAAAAAAGTTCCCGTGTGATGCTGATTTCAAGGCATTATCTGCTAAGGAAAATATTACTAAATTGATTAAAATCTTTTTATTTTATAAGTTTCAGTATGAAATTACCGTTTTAGTACCTAAATGACAATTTTGAATGAAAATAAACCTGGGTCTTTTTAAAAAAGCCAATGTGCAACCAACACGATGTCATTTTGTCAGCCAATTAAAATAAACCTTCATCGAACAAAGATTGTTTTTCTAATGGGCAAACTTTTAGTTTTCAGTAGGTATACCGCATTTTGTGGGACTGACAGAAATTGGGAACAGAACGTAAATGGCCGCCATTTTGATAATCTTCAAATAGCTTCGTCGGCAAGAATTACTAAATAGTCAATCGCTTTCGGCGAAGTGTTCATTAAAGAGGTCGATGTGTCTGTACCTACTTTGCCGACGGAGCCGTAGGTGACAATTTTCAAGCGCTTATAGCGAGTGATCAATTAAGTTTTCATATTAAACGCAATGAGAAAATAAATTTGTGAATAAAGATAAGCTGTCACTCATCCAAATACTGATCAAAAGAGAAGTTGCTTAAGCCGGGAATCAAAAAAGAAGATATATTTAATGTTACAACTTACAAGAGTTACAACTAAACTTTATAACGGATCTGAAAGTAGGCACAAGTCGCGTCGCAATAACCAGTTTTAGGTGTAGCAGGACGCAGTGGAGCGAGGGGTATATGACTGCACCTGCGATTCCCGCTGATACACATGAATGTTTTTTTCGTGTCTAGCATTTTATATAACAAACGGGCGGTAATCTAAATAGTACTAGTACTTTTAATAACGCCCAAGACATGGTTTTTGATAAGATGTTATTATCATGAAAATCGTAAATAGTTACACATTTTATCTATTATATTTCGGTTTAGAAAACTATGTGGACCTTTTAATCTAGTTAGTCGTTCCATTTAAGTAATAAGTATTGAAGGCGCCCACGAGTTCTTCTTTGAACTTCGTCTGGGCTCACTCCTGAAGCGTGAGCGTTTTAGTGGACTGTATTTATAGGTATAGCGAGGGGCGATAGCGAAAGGAGAGGAAAGACTAAAGGGACTGACCTTGACGCAGCAACACACATATAAGTCTTCGCTGTCAGCCAGGAGCTCCTCCAGTCAGGCGGCGGCGCGGCACCAACACGTAATCGGGCACACTCCACAGTTTATATATTATAGCGTTTGTTACACAATATTATTAGGTTTTTATATGAGTTTTAGGCGATAAGCGATTATGCGTTTAGCGTTTTATATTTTCAGTGCGTCACATAGGAAAGACAACAGCGGACTGAATGTAAAGGAAAAAGCGGGTAGTGAGGAAACGAGAATTAGGGATGCGGCGTAGCCAAGTATAAAAATAAAAAATTGTTAGGTGGGCGTTAATTGCCTCGAGTACCTTATGTATGTATTGTCTTCACTTGATACGCAAAACAAAAGTTAATGCTTAGTTTGAGGCCAAGACGTTGTTGTGATGTAGACGTTATTATTATTATTATATATTAATAATACATGCTACGTCTATGGTGTCCATTTTAAACTGACAAATCACCTGCTCAAACTGCGGGAAGATCGGGGAAACCGTCCTGTCACCCGCCGTCTCCAGCGGTTTGCGCTCCGCCACCCGTCCCGCTAGTGCGCATAAGGCCTTACAATTTTGTCATTGGTATGTATAAATAAAAAGGTATCATCTATCATTTTGAAAACTTTCTCATATTTTGAATTGATACAATATCATTTGTATACCTAAATATATACATTAATTTCATGTTATGTACGTAATTCCCATTTATGCATTACCAATGAACTCATAAAAACCCTACGAAAAACTAAATACCTCCATCTCCTTTAAGTTAACTCCCTTTTTGACGCGTCGTGATCGACCTTCGATCCAACTAATTGTTAACTAAACTAAGTCATGTTAATATTCATACTGTTTATCTCTTGACAGCCCGAATGTTTCGTCTCGGTCAACGTGCGCGCGCAGTTGTCGTGCGTCCCAACTGAATGATTCCATGCGCCACTCATGTGGTACTTTTGCTTGCGTGAAGGCCGGCAGACGGATCTAGGTTAAAAAATGTTCATTATCACTCTAAGCAGTTTATGAATTTCTAGTCGAGATACAGTTCGAGATACGGATCTTGGTGTGAGTGATAGTTAATGGTGGATAGGTATAAGATGCGCATGGACCTACACTTTCGGCGGATATACCTACAATTACATGGTTACTCGCATCTGGTTAATCCTGATGACTTATCAGTGAAACGCAAGCACCAGCACTATTATCAGTCCATCCCACTTCACTTCATACAGCCAAATAGTCCCATAGACGTTTGTGCAGATAATTTTGAGACTCAAGATTCTTATCGCGGATTTGTTTCTACAGCCCCCCCCCCCCCCCCTATCATATCTTTACACCGTCCCAAATGGTCGACGAGCGAAACAGAAGTTTATTACTTGCACACCAGATAGCAGCAGATAGGTTCCTCCCCACCTATCGTAGAGGCCAGCGCGCGCGGCGCTTTTTATTTTTTTAATTCCGTATCTCAAAATAAAAACCGGGACCCTTATAGGATCGCTTTGTTGTCCGTCTGTCTGTCAAGAGCCTTTATCTCAAGAACGGGTGGAGGTATAGAGTAGAAATTAAAACCATATACTCAGCTCTACAGTCCCATGAAGCCGATGAACGCTTGAGGCTGTGAAAAAATTAAACTTCTAAGTTAACGTAAAAAAAAGATATTCAATGATATTAGGTCTTAACCAATGAAGTTGCCGTTTTGTATGAAATAAGTTGAAGTATTTTTTTTTTCAAATATCTTTATTTCTGTTATTCAAAGTAATTACCCGTGCAATCGATGCATCTTTGCCAACGCAGTGGCAGTTTATTGATGCCCTTCTCGTAAAAATCAACTGGACGAGAGGCAACAAACTCTTCGAAGGCATTTTGTACTGTCTCTCGGGAATGGAATTTTTTTCCTGTTATAAAGTTGGCCAAATTTAAAAAAAAGTAATAGTCGGTAGGTGCAAAATCTGGTGAGTATGGCGGATGAGGGAGAACTTCCAACCCCAACTCTAGCAGCTTGGAGACTGTTTGTTGTGCAGTATGTGGTCACGCGTTGTCGTGATGGAGCAGCGGGGACAACCGATTGACCGAAACTGGTCGCAGATGTGCTAGCTTCTCCATCATTGTCTTCAGTTCTTCACAGTACACATCTGCAGTAATGCTCATGCCATTTTGTAAAAAGCTGTGGCGAATCACACCGGCACTAGACCACCAAATAGTGACCATTACGTTTTTAGGAGTTATTTTTTGTTTAACACATTGCTATGATGCTGAACCGGGATCTAACCAACTTGCTGAGCACTTTTGATTGTCGAACAGAATCCATTTTTCATCACAGGTAACAATCCGTTTCAAGATTCCTTCATTTCTGTGCCTGTTGAGCAACGCGAGGCAGGTCTCGACGCGTACGTTGCGCTGGCGGTCGTTAAGTTCGTAAGGTACCCATCTATCAAGCTTTTTTACTTTGCCAATTTGTCGCAAATGGACCAATATTGTTTTGATGCTAACATCAAAAGCTGCGACTAGTTCAGGTGTAGTTTGAGTATCATCAATTTCCACAATCGCCTTCAATTCATCACTGTTGACCAAAATGTCCGGACGACAACGAGGTTCATTCTTCAAGTCAAGCGGGCAAACCAATAACGGATTGTGCGTTCGTTTGTTAAATTCTCTCCGTAAACGTTGTTGATGTTATGTGCCGTTTGTACCGCATTACTGCCACGACCGAACTCATATTCCATAATTACACAATTTTTTAAAGTGTCCATTATGACGAAAAATGTTCAAGTGTAAAGAAAAACCAACGTTAATCAATAAACAAAAGACTGACCTTGTAAAAAGAATGTCATGTTTTTAAAACAAAGTTAATTTTAATTTAGAATCCACAGCCAAACAATTTTTTTTTGTTTGAAATGGCCAGTGCCTACTTAAAAACGGCAACTTCATAGGATAAGACCTAATAATATCTGGGTACCATTCAATGATATCTATTCAACTGGCCGTTTATGCCGCAAAAAAATAAACGTATATTTCGACACTCTCAAGGGAATCAAAATTTATAGGGTACTTTCCGTTGACCTAGACCTATGAAATTTGGCAAGTATACTGTCTTATACTACAAGTAGAGAGAAAAATATAAAAACTATACATTTGTAATTAAATCATAAAAAATATAGTCTATTTAAAGTACATAATCATCGAGTTTAAGCAACGGTATGCGCGGTCATACCTACAAATTTGCACGGAACCCTCGGTGGGCGAGTCCGTCTCGCACTTGTCGGTTTTTTTTTCATTACTTTAGGTGCTATTTGAAAGTGTTTTGTTTATGATTTGAGTGAACGTAGTCCAAACCTATTGAGCGTGTGTAGGTTACCGAACCAAAAATTAAAAAAAAAGATAAAAAATTAAACTTTAAACATGTTTATCACGGTAACCCTTAGTTTGCGCCATATGCTCACTTGAAATTTTTTGTTCAGTTTGGTAAGTTCTACACGCTTTATAAGTATGGACTACGTTTAGCTGAACATATTTATAAACGTATAGAAACCTCACTTACCAACCAGTGATACCTACTAACAGAATTCTTACGTTTGACATGTTAAAAACAATACCGGTTTAGCAGGAGCCGGTGTGGTGGCAAATGGTGCTCGCACCGCCGTATTTTTAGAAATAGCTTGTTTAGCCGCACGAGCAAATGCGCTTGTGTAGGTATCTCTTAAGATGATGTCGCGCGCTGTTGGGTCTTTGATGTCATCTATGCTAATACCCGGAGAAATGTACAGACGTGGTCGTGTTCGCTGAGCTTCTAGAAGTCCTTCGTCTATGGGTTTCTCCTGTGCGAATAAAGACATGTATGAAAAAGAAAAACTAATACAAAATTTTTATTTGGAATGATTTAAGTTTACAATAAAAATGAATTTTATTAATATCTTTGCTCTTACTTCAAAGTTATCAAAAATCATTTTTTTTACGGTTAGTTCGGTTTGCTATTAAAGCGTGATTTTTTTAAAAGTTGTTTTAAATAATTTTTATAACTTTTTAGTCTTGAAACGATATCAAGTATAATAGGTAGGTATCATGAGACTCGATTTTAGTTATCACATATCTATGTTAAGTAACAGTAACCTAAAAACGTAGTAATTTTTTTCAGTCAGGACATTAGGATGAAATTATAAAAGCATTGTATACGGTCCTTAATATAATAGGTACCTACGTGTGCAAATTTTCAAATTATAATAGTTAGACGTCTTAAAATTGATCAAAATTATGAGAAAAGATTCCTTCAAAATAGATACATACATATACAGGTAAAACCAACAAAAGCCTGTTAATAATACATTATTTTAAAAAACCGACTTCAAAACTCTACTTACCTCTATGTACAAATTTCAAATAAAAAGTTTAAAACAATATTTGTCATTACATTAAAGACATGTTTTAAACACGTGTTTAAACAAAAGCATCAAAGGGAAATAAAATATTGATAGGTATCTACAACTATTTAAAGTAAATTAAGCAGCGTTTGTGGTTTTAATAGTCATGTCAGTTCACAGTATCGAAGTGACATAACGCGATTTTGCAGGGTTGGCTGGGATTTCTCGGGCGTGAAGAGTGGCGCGCGAGGACCTTGCGCACTGAAACTCGGACTAAAACTGGCCATCTTACATTGATCTTACACGAGCTAGCTAGAGTATGAGTATGAGTTAAACGGTAAACGCAGAAGAAAACTTCTCGTCAATTCGTGCTTTTATGGGTATCTACTTAAATGTTTACAATACCAGTTATTTTTGAAGTTGGTCCCAGCCAAAGAATGAAATTAAATACTTTAAATATTTAATAAAATATTTTAAAAAGTTAGGCCGACTTTCCATTGCTGCCTGATGAAAATTGTGTTCATAACAATGATCGATTTTAAATTCGGCCAAGATAGGTTGATGCTCCATTATTTCAAAAATACTGCTTAAGGTTAGTTTTGACTTGTGATAATACGAGGAGCGAAGCGGAGCGACGAACTAAGAAGCGACTAAGAAGCCCTATATTAATTTTCGCATTTCCGTGAAATAATATTTACTGCGTGTGGTTCCTACGCCTGTCCCATATAAGCCCGAATAAATATTTTTTAACTTATCGTCAGGCAACATTGTAAAGCGCTACCATAAAAAATATTAGTTCTATCTTTTCATTATTAATTTATTTCGTTTTAATTTATTTAAATATAAAATAATTTTGTCTTATTACTAATAGATTATCATGATCTTACGTATTTCTTTTGGATGTCGAATGGATTAGTTCTGACGATTTCTTTCGGTTTGTGGAGTAAACTGAACGGCACGTTTAAGCCTTTGTACTCGGTGAGGGTTTGTATATTCTTCAATGCTGGATGTTGTTTTGGGGGCTTCGGAAGCTTGGGCTGGTAAACCGTTTCCACAGTTTTTTTTATCGGATACAATCGATAATCGGTTCTATTCGTGCTCTCGTAGTCAAAGAGCATTTTCTCGTAACGGGCATTTCGCCGCTCGGTCAACACTCTATTTGGCATTATTTATGTAAATATTTATAAAAATTATATTCAGTAATTATATCTACATAAGTCAATGATTTATACAAAGTCGTTTTAAGACATATAAAATTAAAAATAAGCCACCAAAATTGTTGCGAATCTCATTTAAATAGCAATGTCAAAGTGAAGTCAAGTGACGTGCTTGCTTAAAATTGAAAAAAAAATTTTTAGAAAAATATATCGGGCCAAAAATAGTAGGTATGAACATTTGATTCCTTGGCAATACGTAAGTAGATGTTAAGATGGTAGCGGCTGATGGCTTTGTTAATTTTCACAGTGTACTCACTCAGCATATTAGAACAGGCTATAATTCCTATAGCTACCTCGCCTGTAATGGATCCGTAGCCTTAAGATTTGGAGGCCAAAGGTGAACAAGGGTTTATTAGACATGTAACGGATGGGATAAATCCAGGTTCGCTAGGCTTTCCAAAACGCTTTCCAAAACATAAGACTTTAACAGCATCGGGACGTGCGAGACCCGTAAAAATACACAACCTGAACGATTTGTCCTCTTTCTCCTCCAAGTATCGTTTCCTTCTTTTTTGTCTTCCATATCAGCGCCATTACATATTATCCTTTGATTAATGTCTGGATTTACCCTCGTACTACAAAGTCAGCTAAAATGACAGCCTAACTTTTACATACTCGTGTGTGTGACTCTACAGACAACATACTCTCGCTACGCCATTCTAACCGTATACAAAACGTCTTTGTATGCGTGTATAATAACCGAACAGTTAGGTGAAATTTTTATCTACGTTTTTCGACGCCGACTAGACTCTCCATCCAGATATTATATAATCAAGTGTATTATCCATGTATTATTATACAACAAATACTTATATCTATTTTTGGTTGCGATACGCTCTTAAAGTTCGCAGTAGGTGGGACGATGAATCATTTTCACTCAAATTTTTTTTACAAAAAATGAAACCGAGTCTTCCAAACTTTGCCTACATACAAATTTAAACTAATAATATTTTTAATTACTTTAAAGAAAAGAGCATTAATGGGCGGCCTATAATCCAGTCCATGAATATATATATTTTTTTTTTTGTCTCTTGGATATGAGCTTAAGGTAGGAGGCGGAAGGAGACTACTCCATTTTTGAGTTTTTCGGTTATATCTCAGAAACGATGGACTCCAAAACAATACATTCTGAATAAAAATTAAAGCTAATCAAATTTCCTACAAAACTGTTTCTGTACATGTTTGTCGAATTTGAAACAGTTTTCGAGATATACGTTATTTAATATCAGTATGTTACCTCATTCCTTTTGTCAAACAATTGCTTCTCGTGCTTTCTACGATCGTTTCACAAAACAATTGCTACAAACAAAGTTGTAGAGCATTAAATTTCTTTCGATTGCATGTAGTTTTGGTATTTTACCTTCAACAAATTGAGCTTGCATATTTTCAAGTTCAATTTGGATGTTCTTCTGGAAATGAGTAGGTATGTAGTAGTAGGTAGGTAAGTAGGTAAAAATTATAGATTTTAATATGTTATTACTAATCAAATAATGAAAGTATTTACTTGGTAGGTATTCACATAGTCTGATCACAGGATCTGATAGTAATAAAAGGAAGCATTCAAGGTGACATTTTGGTCTTTTGAGCTGTTCACTTGCATTCGTCAGCAACGGAAATGTCTAAAAAAAATTGGTAGTGTATTGGTGTTGTAGTTTTTTTTTAAATAAAAATTTAGGCACTCATCAAATTTTTGAGTTGGGTGCTTGGTCGCAGCGCAGCCATGAATAAAGTAGAAGCGGAAACAAATGTCAGTTACATACAAACACATATCTTTCTTACTGCTTCCACCCTGCATCTGCTGTTCGGGGCCACGGCCTCCTCGATGACAGTCAAAACATAGGTCAAAGTGCTCCACAAAACGTATCATGAGGCACGTGTTGCCCAGCGGGCCTAACATGCACGCCGCGACAAAATTTTGTCGACGGCCATTCTCGTCCCGAAACGAGATATCTCTATATGTCTACTAGTGCTAACATGCAACGTTTTTATCTCGTCGCGCTCAGTCACAATTGGAAAAATTACTCGTCTACGGTAGTTTTGTCTACGAACCCTAACATGCGAACCATATTTTATCGAATTTTGTCGTTTTTAAGCGGTATATTTCTCGTCGGCAATTTTTGTTGACGACAACGGTGAGAAAAATATTGTTATGTAGAAAGTCATTGTTTAATTTTTATTTTTGTTTGTATAAGCTTCAATCGGTTGTATTTTATGCATAAAAAAAATTTTGTGACCGATTCAGCTCGGAAAAGCTTTTTTTTTACTTAATTAATTAAATTTTATTTAAATATTATTTACGTTACAGTAATGCCGAAAACAGACAATTAAAAAACAATTGATGATCGATGACATGATGACTGCTTGGCCGAGTGGTTAGAGACCTTAATTGCGGAGCCAGTGGTCGCGGGTTCGATTCTCGCCCGGGACAAATATTTGTGCTCGTGTCTATTTGTTTTAGTTCTGGGTGTAAAATATAAATATATGTATATAAATATAATCTAAATCCACCACGCTGCTCCAATGCGGATTGGCGGATTGTAATGACCGCCATCTATTGACAGCAACCGGGACCGACTGCTTAACGTGCTGTCCGAGGCATGGTTTCAGTGATAGTTAACATACTTAAGTCAAAAACTCATTGGTACACGCCCGGACACGAACCACGGCTACATGGCCTTATCGATTTGAAATAGGTTCGCTGCGCTCGGGCTATCACAACACATTATTATTATTATTAATATTAATACTTATTATTATTATTATTAATATTAATACTTATTATTATTATTATTAATACTAATACTTATTATTATTATTATTAATATTAATACTTATTATTATTATTATTATTAATATCTATTATTATTATTAATATTAATACTTATTATTATTATTCTTAATATTAATACTTGTTATTATTATTCTTAATATTAATAATTATTATAAATAATAATATTTTTTCTTATTATTAATATTTTCATTATTATTATTATTATTAAATTATTATTATTTTAATAATAATAATAATAAATAATTGTACCTAATAATAATAATATGATAATAAAAATAATTATACCTAATAATAATAATATGATAATAAAAAATAATAATAATAATGTGTTGTGATAGCCCGAACGCAGCGAACCAGTTTCTATATTATTATTATTATTATTATCATTATTAATATTATTACTTATTATTTTTATTATTAATATTCATATTATTATACTATTATTATTAATGTTAATAATAATTAAAAAAAATAACAGTAATGTGTTGTGATAGCCCAAGCGCAGCGAACCTGTTTTAATATAATTATTATTATTATTAATATTTTTAATATTATTATTATTGCTTAAAAAAACTAATTTAAAAACATTTTTAACCATGGGTGACACAAAAGCTGAAAATTCTAGTTGCAGAAACGGTCGATGGCCAGTTAAAATAAATTATTAAATATACCTATTCTATGGTCAATCACACAATTTAGACTATAAATTGCTATAAATTGAACGAATAAAAAAGAACGAATAAAGTGTTGCTATATTAGAATATGGCTTATTTTCATTATAGGGTAACATTTGTTTGTCACGTCGACAAAGCGAAGTCACGGTGACATATTTTCTCGACTGAGTCGCGCATGTTAGGGAAAACGACAGACAAGTCGAGGTCGACAATTTTTCTCATCTCGTGTGGCAGTTTTGTCGTGCGTCGCATGTTAGCCCAGCTGGACTGCCTGCCTTTTCTATCATTAGATCAGCTATAGGTCACCATCATCAGCATTATCCTCCTGCCCTTATCCCACTCTAAGTGGGGTCGGCACATGTGTTCTTCCATTCATCTCTGTTAGTCGTCATCTCAGTACTCACACCTTTCACACACATATCCTTTCTCACGCAATCCATCCATACCGTCTTGGGTCGTCCCCTACCCCTACATCCCTCCACATTCATACTCATCACTTTCCTTGTAATATGCCTTTCATCCCTTCTCATCACATGCCCATACCACTCCAACCTATTGCTTCTCAGTCTCTCTATGACCGGCGTTACTTCCAGACTTCCTCCTATAGGTCACCGTAATATTTTAAATATTTTCAATAGAACTGCACCTGTACCAAGTTTCATTAAAATCGGTTAACGGGAAGTAAGTGAAATTCAAATTAGAGGTGAAATATATTCTTCAAATTTAAAAGGGGCCAACTTCGAGATGTAGTCTATTCAATGAAACAAACAGTCATACACAAAACAAATACTGTCCAACTGAGAACCCCTTCCTTTTTGAAGTTAGTTAAACATGAACAATTAAATGTTACGAGCCGACAGTCCAGGTATTTATGGATGCACGAAAACACCGATTGAAGTTGTACCTACACAGAGAAAAGTTAAATTTTCATTCAAGAAACAAATATGTTTCAAAAAGTCAGGTTCTTCGAAAAATGTATATTTTATATTACTTCACACAAATTACTCCTGTTTATTAGAAGAATTAGAAATTCTCAAACTATCCTATTTCAGCCAAGATTAATTTCTTTTTGCGAGAGTCCGACAAGTTCCATTTGAGAATGCATTTAGTTCTTGAACTTACGATCACAATTACTTGCCTTAAAAGTTATGACTCTAACACAGAACATCGATTTTCAACCAAGATTGTTTTGGTTTTGTATCTAAGTAATTGGCTAGAAATAAAACTTAGAACAAGAAAGTGAGGAATGCGCTTTCTTGTTTTGTGTAAAGAGGAAGAGTAGAGGTAATTTTAAGATGGTGTGTCGGACATTTTACAACACGAAAGTACCTTGTCAGATGCTTAGTATAATGGATCTGTAGACGGAAATAGTTCTAACAAGACTTAAAGGCTTCGGCCGGGCAAGACAGGCTGCTAAGACAGCAACGTCAGCCGCTCAGCGTAGCATAGGTAGAAGGTAGGTAGTGGATGCTCGTGATGCCCTGCTCTGCTCGCTCTGGCTGAACATCAGTTAGATAGATTACTGCAATACGAACCTACGGCCCCAGGTTTCTGAATTTTCTGATGATCAGATTTCCCATTCCACAAATACTTTAAAGTAAGTTCTAGGGTAAACAATTATCACACGTGTTCGCAAAAATATTCGCTCCTTGACTCTTCCAAAAATACTCGCTGGCACCGGACTTCTTATACTATATGCGTCAGGATTCCCATTCCGAAGCATCTCGAAATTTCCATCATCGAACATTCGTTTTGAAACTGAGGAGTTGGCGAACAAAACGATCTAAAAGCATTGAACTCAATTTTACAGGAGAGGAAAAACTATTATAAATAACATACGTCCATTACGTAGTTTTTTTTTATATTTTCTATTCTTTTGGTTGATACTTTGGCTAATTTATATAGGTACCTAAGATCTAACAATCGCGTTCTTAATTTTTTTGTATTCGGTCGATATGTTTGTGAAACCGCGGGATCGTTCCAGTACTTACTATAAAACATCGACCTGTTTCTATCCCTGAACAATACTAAGTTATATCTTTTTAAGTTTGATTCTCAGAACATGGTCTGTAGTGAGTTTTTAACGATTGCAGACACAAAATGGCTGTTTTAGGGAAAAATATTGCTTGTAAATTGGGACATGACTGAAAGCATATATAGAGACCATCTGAACAAAATTTACTATAATATCTTATGCTCCGCTCTTGTATCCAACAGTAACCTAAAAAAATAACAATAAAAAACATGTACATATTTTAAATAATTTATTAATTTGTATGAGTAATATACATCAAGGTTTTAAAATTATTAAAATGTGTAGAACTATGATACGTAATAATAAATAAAATAAATTCATCACAGTAGAACATAATTTAAACATTATCTAGAATAAAAATAACCCATGGTCACGAATGTATAAGTTTAAAAATGATATATTATTACATTATATACAAAACAAATTAAAACAAACAAAACTTACAATCTTTTTCATTAACTAACGATTGTTAGTCAATAAAAAAGATTGGAAGATGAAAGTTATAAATGGGTTTTTAATTTGTATTTACAATTTATTTAATTTTTAAAACTAAACTTAAAAATTTGATAACCCTATGTCACAATAAAATTGCAAAAGAGTATTTTTCATTATTTCTGAAATTGGGTCGACTTTGTCTGTTTTTTTTTTTGTGTGAGCATAGTACTTATATTAATGTTTACTTTTAACCGAAAAATTAATGTTACTACGTCATAATCTGACAGAAAAAAAACCGAAAAACGAAAAAAAACCTGTTTTTTATTGTTAAATATTGACATTGATTGAAATGTTTGCAATAAAGAACATAAGCGCTTTATTTAATGGTTTAATAGAATCAATAGCTAAAATATTGATTTAGTGAGTGGTACGAGATATATAATATTTTAGTAAAAACAAGCGCAAAAAAAATTGCCAACTGATATTTTTTTTCTCCTAAACTAGAACGAATTGGCACGCGGCAGTTTTACAACTGAATTAAGAATATCAAAGCCTATCGATTGACGGGCACAAAAGAACATGTCCGATTCCAACGTATTTCTGCACACTGTGCAATATATAGAGGAATTGTTCCTTAATTATATAATTCCTCAATTTCTCAATAATAGGTCTAAAGAAAAGTTCGGTATGGCATATGTTTGTTTTTTACGGATAGCTTACTATACCTATTTTAATGTTTAAAAAAATAGTCACATAAAATGTGGTAATTGGTAGCTATTTGCACGGATACGAAAATTAACCCTTATAAAATTGGAAACGTTAGTTAACTTACGCATTTCATGCGCATTATGATTACTCTTTACACTATACAATTAAAATAAGTATCGGAGTTATCACGAAATTAAAACTATCGCGCGACAAAATAAAGTCAAGCGGTTCTACACCGACGCGACACGACTGATGTAATTATGCAGAAGTTAAATGTTGCATATAAAGAAATATTTAAGTTTGTTTTTATGTTCTTTACGTTTTACATTGTTTACATTGCACAAACTGATATTGCATTTTTAGTATATTCGTAACTAGACTTTCTATACATTGTCGCACGTAAACATATTTGTTTCCATAAACCTAAAAAACATAAAAGTGATTTGTGCTCGGAATGGCATATAGCTTTAAAAGAAAACATACAAGTGACCTTGATGAAAGACAAGACATACTCAACATACAATAGAAAAAAAAATGCAATGAGGTCAGAGAGAAAAAAAAATTAAATCAAGACCGTAACACTGAAAAGAATGTGCTAGATATGTTTTGATTTACAAAATGTGTTAACATGCCCTAAGGCAGATATAAGTTCCTTCTTTTACAAAAGTAAATTTAACATATATAACTTAACAGCTTATTTTTCCAACACAAAGGTTTATTGTGCCATATGGATAGAAGCAATGACAAAAAGATCTGGGAACGATCTGGCTAGTGCACTTCAGGTCATTCTCAAAGCTGTACTGAAAAATAACCCAGACATAAAGTCACTGATTTTATGGAGCGATTCCTGTGTTCCTCAAAATCGCAACTCACGTATGTCCTATACAATAGCTGATTTTGTGAAGGATAATGAGAATATTGAAGAAATTTGTGTTAAATACTGTACACCCGGAAATTCAGCAATCCAAGAGTTTGATTGTGTTCACTTATGTATTGAGAGGACGTAGCGTTGTCTGTATCCGAGTATTATTCTCCGGTATCACTCATGAGGCTGCTAAAGAACACCAATAAGAAAAATCCCTACCGAATAATTCAATTAACAGGTCAAAACATTAAGGATTTTTCTAAGTGAACTAAGAGCTTTAATTATAAGGTACCATACACAAAAGTAACATTAAAATTCACACAACTACTTTTACGTGCGTTACACAGAAAGATATTTTTGCAATCCGAATAGAGCGGTGTTAATATCTTGCCAGAGATATATAATAAACCACACAGGGTTAAAAATAATCGCCGTAATATAATCAGTTTCCAAGAGACATGCCACCGCCTGAACTGCTGGTAAAGGTTCAAAGCAAATGCTATTAAATCTATGATGAAATGGATGCCACTGATAGTCAGGGAATACTATAACGCATTGTTTAGGTGGCACTTAGCATTTGTTTGTTTATTAAATGATCGAGAATATAATTTTTCAAATGTATTACTTGGAGTCGGATTGTAATCAAAATAGCACCTCTGCCTATCATTTATTTAAAAGTGAAAGCAACAAGGTCCTGTTAGCAGTCCCATAACTGCAACAAGGTTTTACTTGGGATAGAACCCTGTTGAAATGTACATTTACTGAATAGTGTAGGATAACAAAGTTTTATGTAATATCGAAATTATATTAGAAAATATTGAATTGACTTAGTGTCTATATTAAGAAACAATTTTAATATCACTTAAATTATGACATTTCAATTACTTTTGGTCAAAAAATTACAAAATGTAAGAATTTTAAACTGGCTCTCCCATTTAACATTCTCAGGACATAGAAATTTGTTGCTCCAAGCCGACGAATTCTTGAGCTTGCAGACATCAAGACGTACGAAAACGCCACAGAGTGCGAACGAGCGATCAAGCTGCTCGAGAATATAATTATTTAAGCGCTTGATAAAGTGATCGGTCTCTTTGAATCAAGCATACAAACGTATATAGACAAATAATCTTTCAATTTTACAGAGAATAGTTGAAAAAATCGTTTTCCAAATTCTGTTGTAGACTTGTTCTAAGTTATGAACACAATATTCTCATGCAACATGAAATCTTTTGGTAAATGTGGATTTAGAAATAAATCGCTTCCTGTTTGCGAAAAGAAGTTTACAAAAATAGGCGAGATATAGTATAACGATAGTTTCGAAATAAATCATGAAGATATATTCAAAATTATAATTAAAAGCCTCAACACCTTTTAGACACCACGCACCACTTTTAACTGTGATCGGACACCCACTGAATTTGTACACCACCTTTTCAGAATTGCTATCAATAGCATTGGCAGGATCTGTAATATTCGTCTTCAAAATCCTTAACGTTTTTATAATGATCAGCAACTGCTACATTATTTCTTTAGGGGGATCTACACCATTTAAAAACTTCAAACGTGCCCCAGAATCTAAAAAATAAAAAACGAGAAAATATATATGTTTTAAGTTTCTATTCTTTATTCATTGTTCTGTGAGGACTTTTGAAGAAGTTCATACTAATATCTTTTAGAGATCTTGAACATAAGACATATAAATGTGAGAGATATACATATCTGCATATGCAAAGTCCAAAGATTTCAATCCTGCCAATTTTTCAGTATATTGCCTTAAATTGTTCACGTTTAGATTCTGTACTCAGATCAAGTCTAACTTCTTAATATAATAAGTAATCTTGAAATCACTTGAAATATATCTTTTTGCAAGGTCGTCACAGTTGTAAGACTGTATAGCTGCGCGACAGTCAACTTAGATATATCTCTATGGCGATAGTACGACGTTCCTTAGATGAAATGGTGCGAAAAAATTCCTAAATTCATGACATTCATATGCATTTATTTTCGAATTTAGATCTAAATAACTTAGCAACAATGGTCCTATTTCTGTCGGAAGATCGAATAAATTCGTTTTATTTTCATTCATCATTAAGTATATGGAAATAATAACGTAAAAACGTTGACATAAAAATTTACATTGACGATTATGTTTATAATTTTTGTAGTGGTATACAAACTTTTAATTATATATTATTTCCGAAGGTCTCGAAAATCTGCAAGTTGGGTGTTCGATATACATTTCTCGTTTTGCGCAGAAAAAGATTTCGCACTCTGTGTGACAAACGCTATCCATAACGCTATAACACAATTTTTTGTCCGTTTTCGGTGGTTTTCACTTATAGTAGGTACTGCTTTCATTTCAATAATAAAACAGCTATTGTATTTGTTATTCTCATATAAACATATAGACAATTTTCAGGGTTAATAAAAAAAAATACCTTTGTTAAATGCATCATACGACGTATAGAATGAAAGGCCTCGTGACCGAACGTGATCGCGAACGCAATGCGAAAATACGAGAACAGTTTCGACAGAAACGCGCTGTGCGATTCCAAGCATCGGTTTCTACAAATAATAGATTTGTCTTGCTTATTAAGGAGACAACAGCAACCTTCATAGTAGAAGGCCCGGAGGACTGCACCTTCAAGGAAGTCATATCAGGCAACGAGACCGACCTTTCGGAATCTGCCAGTGTTAAGAGCGGTAAAAGAAAATTCCAGCTCTCACCAAGTAAAAGTAACGAATTAAAAAACCGTGCGATTGACGCCACAGGGTGAAAAGAGTGGCGATTGTTATACAACACTTCGAACGCCGCGCATTTCAACCTCGCACCGAACCGCGCAGATGTGTGTGTGTGCGCCGAAAATTGTGGATAGACAAGAACAACGTAATATAAAGAAAACTAAAGAGGCACATGATGAAAACAAAACAATAAGCGTGTCACTCGTGATCATCCTCAATCCTGCATGGCAATAGAGTATGTGTGAATGTGATGTGTGATTCAATTATTAGTTTTATTTTATTTCAAACCTTAACAAGCCCCGTGTTTCTAGATATGATATAACGGATTACGATTACCAGTGATGCTGCTGCCCGTCATTGGGTTGAGCGATGGTGTTATAAGTTTTTCATTATATTTATTCCCTTAGTCGCCTTTTACGACACCCACGGGAAGAGACGGGTTCTATTCTGCCGGGATCGAACGGCGGTTGTACCAATCCGCAATAAAATCTTTCTACTCATCTTTCCGGAAATATGAAGTCAAACAATCGACGGTTGCGCAATGTAAAAACTGCCTAGCCTTTGGCCACGTGAAAATGCACAGCCGAGTAAATTCGAACAGCGGCGTCAAGCCGCACGAATCAAACAGTGACGTTATGGTATGCTCAACTTGTGGCAAAGAAAGACACACAGCTAGACAGGCTAAGTGTGAAACTTTTCAAGAAGAATTAAAAATCAATAAAGACCGACGTGCCGCCTTCAAAAGAAATAATAATAACGCGTATATCGCACATATAGACTATAAAAAACGCCCAGGAGAGCCTTGTCAATAAAAAGGTCTCCTATGCCGAGGCATTAACGCAAGAAACAACATAGAACGCGTTCCTGTATGCGCTCATCGTCTACTGGCGACAGATCGTCTTCTACCCAGAGACAGGAACCGCCACAACAGCAACAATCCGTGGCGGATAACACAGTTGCTAGAGCTAGTGCAACTACTACAGGGACTAGATGCGCAAACTAAAAACATGTTATCAGTCGTTCGTAGTAATAGAAATGGCTAACAAGGAACGCGTCATAAGAAAATTAAAAATCGTACATAGTAACATGAAATGCATCAGACACCGCTTCGCTGAGCTCAAAAACCTCGCGGCGAAGCATCATCCGAATATATTAATGGTGAACAAGTGTAACATGAACCTCAACCGCGTTACAGATACAATATACCCGACTACGACAAGATCTTTGACATGATCGAACCACATCTTGGCACAGCAATGTACGTGCGGCACAACCTTAAATGGGCAAGAGTACGTTTGTGGAAGGTTCAGCCATCTGTAACGACCTCGAGACAGGTTACGGTACGTTCACACGACGCGTGAACGGAGAATTTCACGTGCCGCCTCTATTTGATAGTACATATATTTTACGTTGACGTGTTCATACGAAGCAGAATTCCTGGAGCGGGAAATATCTCGTGGCGTCAGGCCAGTACCCCGCGCGGCAATCTCCAAAACTCGCTTGACGCTCGCGCCATAAAACCCGTCGCGGGATTTGGTTGTGCATTTTGTATCGGAAGAGTAAACAGCCGAAGCGGGAATGTATCGAAAGTACTGACGATTGACCAGTATTTTACAATTGTTTGTAACAAATAGACGCCGCCTCCACTGTCCTACTTCTTACGTGGTACTGCCGCTACGCCGTCATCGATGTCATGAGAGAACATATTGGGAGCTTCCATATATTCAAGCCAGACTTTCTGTAGGAACACTTAATTTATTGTTGTTGAGTTAAGGCCGAGAGTTAAATCCCATAATCCTGGTTTATTAAGTACTGATATAAGGTATTGCTGCTAACATAAAATCTTAAATTTCCCGTTTTGGACTTTATCTTGAAAAAGTACGAGGGCAAGGCTATGACGGTACCTCAGCGATGCGAGAAGCATTCAACGGTGTACAGGTAATTATAAAATGTGATTTTCCTAAAGCCGTGTATACTCACTGCTCTTCTCACTGCCTAAATCTCTCTTTAAGCGACTCTGCAAAAACACCTTGCATTCGCAATTGTTTTCTGCAATGTCTGAAGTCTGTACTTTCTTTAAAGCTTCAGCAAAGCGCTCTAATGTATTGAAATATGCTTTAGTGGCAGCCAAAAAGGATAACACAGTTCTTCAAAACTACTGCGAAACAAGATGGATAGAGTCATGATGCTGTATCTGTATTCAACGAATGCTTCGAGTGTATCATTGATGCATTGGAGAAAATTATGAATACCGACGACGACGCAAGTTCTACAGCAACTTCTCTTCATACATTCTTGTGTAAATTCGAATTTATAATTACTTTAGTTGTAATGTCTAAACTTCTATCTGTAACTTAAGTGACATCAAAATATTTACAAAAAGAATGTATAGATATAAGTTCAGCGTTAAGTAAAATTGATTTGACAGAAAAATTGTTTGCTGATATGAGAAAAAATGGAGACGACGAATTCAAAAAATTATATAAAAAAGCTGAAGACATATCTCTTAAGTTAGGGGTTCCTATAAAAGGACCAAAAACAGTAGGTACTCAGAGGTAAAGAGCGAATGTTGAATTTAAAATCCCAGAAGAGTATTACCGGCGGACAGTGTATCATCCTTATTTGGATGAGATATTAATGTCATTAAAGACAAGGTTTTCAAGCCACAAAGATTTATTGAGAGAACTTGATAGCTTAATCCCAGTAAATATTAACAATAAGACATTTTCTGATTTATTACCAGCTTTGAATTTTTATAAGAACGATTTACGGCATAACAGTTGGGATATTTTGGAAGCGGAATGGAATCTTTAGTTATCTTAGTGTAAAGAAAAAGATGCTTCAAAGCCAAAGAACGCAATAGACACACTAAAAGTCATGCATAGAGAGACATTTCCCAACGTGATGATTCTCCTTACAATATTAGCAATGATACCAGTAACAACGTCGACCGTAGAAAAATCATTCTCAACTTTGAAGAGGTTGAAAACTTACCTGCAGAACAGCACTGGGGAAGAAAGGCTAACGAGTTTAATCAATTTGACAACAGCAAAAGATGAGTGCATTTTAAATAAAAGTACATGTGTTTTGCTAGATTTTATTATTTAAACCTCTTTTTCATCCGAAAATAAAATATTCAATTTAGGCTCTTCGCAGTAAATACGGATCCCACTACCGCATATCGCTCCAACTGCCTTACGTCGCAGCAGCAGTAAATACGTTGTAAGAAAACGATGCTAGGTAATTAATAATGAAATATATTTTTCAGGGAGCTAATTTCATAGAAACTCCTGATACTGCATTGGTTTGGAAGATATTATTTTAAAGTTAATACTTAACACATAAAATATAATTATATGGATAATATATATAATTAATTACATAAATAAATAATATATTATTTAGAAATATGTATAGGCACAAATATAGGTTTTTTTAGTCAAATGAAAAACATGCCCCCCCCCCCCTTTCCCGAGGCTTAAATCCTGGATACGCCACTGGATCATGTAGCTGCTATTTAATTAAAAAGAAACTCTTAGTTCGCGAACTTATTTTCGGTCTAACCTTTTGAATCGCTGCCGAGTAAGAATGAAGAATTTAATGCGTAATCTACTTTTCTGCCTTGCAATCTACAAAATGATACAGGAACTCAAAGACCCATTAAACGTTTGGTACTTGGATGACGGGACCATCGGAGGCAGACCTGAAGTGGTTGAACAGGATTTACGCTATCTAGTACCGTATCTGAAAGAGCTGGGGCTGGAGATTAATGCCAGCAAGTGAGTTTTTTCCTTGCTGCCGTGATTCCCGTTCTATTTTTCTCTTGTTTTCCTTTCTTCTTCCCGGGCTCAGGGAGCTGTCCCCCTAACTTTTAAAGGCTCACCGATATTTCCAGAAGCCATCCCTATGGCCATTACTGCAAGGAAACGACTTCCTATCGCCCAAGCATGGCTGAACGACCTTTCTGCCCACATTGCTTTTGTCCTTTTGCGAATATGCTTCGCTGCTCTAAAAGTTACTTTCCTTTTGAGGACGTCTGGCTGGCTTTTCCCGAAGGAGGTTGATTCTTTCGATGACGTCTTTGAACGATTTTGAACGTCCGTCTCGAGACGAACCAGTGGATTTAAGCCACCCTACCAATCCGACATGGAGGGTTGGGGGTTCGGTGCGTGCGGGATGTTGGTCTACCGGCCTTCTTGGCGTCGGCGCATGCGGTTGTCGACCTTGTCACTGATATCCTTACAAGGGTGGCAGGGCGAACATACCCAATGCAACCGATGCTTGCTTTAGCCTCTTGGGCGGCTCTCAACCTGGGCGCGCCGTTGCCGGCGACCCTACATAGCTAACGCGCATGAGACGAAACGGGGGCTAAGAGGATTTTTAACAGTCTCTTGGACCAGACGGCGGGGGTGGACCTGGCGAGGCTGTGAGCGATGTCGCAGGTAGTATGGAGCGTGGCTAACAGCAAAGCCACGTTTAGGCGACGCGACTTGCATCTGCGAAGAGCGGTGCAAACAAAGTTGTGAGACGCTGGAGGGGCGCCACTCTGGCGCGGCCGGCGTCCACGTCAGTCGACCATGGCTAGAATTTTACGTGTTCGCGCGACCTGCGTATTTTATAACTTTATTTCTTTTTTCCGCGAGTTTTAAGCTTGTAATTATGCAAAATATTGACACATATTTATAACAGAGATAATGAACCGACCTCCTCTCTGGTGCAGTAAAAATGCCAACTACAAAAATAATTTGTAATAAAAAAAAAGTGGAATGAATAAAAATCAAATTTCCAGATACACGAGGTAAGTACTTTATTCATTATTAAAATAATTCTTAAACCGACGTATCAATTTTGCTTGCGTTGTAGCTCTATTATTAGATCTAGTTTTCTGACATTCTGATTATTATCATTAAAGTTTTCTAGTTCCGTACGGTAATGCAAGTCATTACTGCCATCTCGATCTCAAACAATATTATGTAATAAACATGTTTTTATGATCAATCGACAATGTTTTATATTTGTCTCAATGAGTTTAAGAACAATCCGTCATTTACTTGTCAATATGCCGAAAGCACATTCCACACACACCTTAGCACGAGGCAATCTTTTATTAAAAGTTCTTTTTGTGACATCTAGGTTATTACCAGGATACGGCCCCATCAAGTAGCTCTTTAAAGGATATCCTTCATCACCTATCAAAACATTTGGTAATATATTGGAACCAGGTAAACGTTATGGTGGCCGTATGTTAAAATTACGGTTTTGTAATAACTGGTTGAGTTTCGAGTAATGGAATGTACCTCCATCACTTTGCCTTCCTCGACCGCTAACTTCTATTGTTGAAGTGTTTTCGATCTATCGATCCAGTACAATTTGGATATTGGAATTTATTATAAAAAGTTAGGGTTATTCGTTGTAAGTGCTGTATTGTAGGTCGTGACATGTGGTGTGGTTGTAATGTATCCATATTGCTTTCAGCGTTTGATAGATACATTTTGCAATAGTACTTCTTCCTAAGCGAAACGTATGAGGTAGAGATTTGAATGATGCACCAGTTGAAAAGAATCTAAAATAAATTTAAACTATATTCATTATTTATACTTTTTCAGTGGAAAAGTTGAAAAAAAAAGTGGAAAAAACCTTCAAGATAATTATCGCAAGGAATTAAAGAAATATCCTGTTGCGAGATCGGGTGATCCAGTTGATGAAATTTACGAATCATCATGTAATTTTTTTCAAATCATGAACTACACTAGAGATGAACTCATAGCTGGTGAAAGTAATCTTACACAAGAGGAACACAGTACAGAAAACTCGACGGGAATCATCAATACAAAAAGTCCCCACAAATAGAAACGCGGATGAATCTAGTGTAGAAATGTCAAAGAGAAAGCGTACTGTAGCAACGTGAGAGTTCGTGCATCATCGGTTGTTGTCGAATGCTGTCGTTAGAGTGCGAGCTCGTGCGCTACCGTTCCTCTCCCCGCTGATTCGGCCGGACGCCACTCTGCATTATGCCATTGATGAAACAACGACGGGAAGAGCTACCACCGAAATTGATTGTTACAAGTTTAATATATGTATTATCCATACATACAATTATTTAGTTTAATTATTTTTGGATGTTTGTTTCAACTCAGAATTGCGATCAGTTCTCTACGACTTACAACGGAAGAATTAAAACAGTTTCAAAAATTATTGATCGCGTCCATGTCACCATCTTGTCGCATCGCGGCGCGCCCCGTTTCTTTTTTTTGTTTGAAAATACAAAGTGTCACTAGTGATCGTTAATCTATCGTAAAATAAGATACAATAATAGTAGGTACCTAATTAGGCGTGTGTAATAATGAGTGAAGTAATAGGCGAAATTGAACTTCGTCGCATGCGTCGCGAACTACTATCGGATTTGGAGACATAATTGGCGAAACGATTACGTTCCTTTGAAGGAGGAATATACAGCGTAGATAGGAGACAAGATATTGACAATAATGGACATGCCAATTTTAATAAAACATATGACGCTATGAAAGAAAAGTATTGGTTTAGCCGGTATGAGACGGTTTGTGCAAAAGTATATCAGTGGTGATTGCATATCGTGTCAATATGCTAAAAGGCCTACTGGACGAAAGGTAGGGCTATTACATCCAATAGAGAAGGTAGCTGGACCGTTTCATACGGTCAACGTAGACCATTTAGGGCCGTTCTGTAAAAGCCCTTCTGGTAAAATGTATGGCCATAAAAACTTTCGATCTGTTTATCAAGACGTTCGGACTACCGAGCCGTATAATTAGCGATCGTGGTAAGGCTTTTGATTGTAACGAATTTAAAAGATATTGTCGCGAAAGGCAAATTAAACACGTAATAAACGGCCCTCAACTTGAGCATTTTGGTGATCCAACCGCTTAGAGTCGAGTTTACGCCGTGTTTCTCGAGAGCTGTGCTGATACTACAGAATAAAGTTTTGTCGAAAGCTCCTTCTATATCAATGAAGGCAGCCAGTGAGGAGCATTTGTGATCTACTGTACATCCAATCTTTGATACTACGTTATGTAGCGGAGATTCTGTTGATTTGCCTGTGGAGTAGGCGTGTTGTTGTTTGTGAAGTGGTTTCTGTTGTAGAGGTACGTTTCGAATATATCGATCACAGAGTCTCTCAAGGGTTTTACAGTAGAAATGATGTCAGGGTTATTCGCCTGTAGGCTTTAGGTTGAGTGTAGTCCGTTTTTCCTGGTTTCGGGATGACTCGGGATAACTTTCACCTCGCGCCATGCTGGTGGTACGTGCATCTGTGTGTTATGCAGGCTTTGTATATCACTACCAGCCATGGCGTTATGAGGTCTACTCCCCATTGTAGTAAGACCGGGATGATACCATCTAGATCTGCAGATTTATATGGTTTCAAAGATTTAATTGCCCATTTTATCCGGTCTTCTGTTACTATGATTTGGCTATGGACCAGTCTTGATCAGTTGGTGTCCATTCTC
Source organism: Luffia ferchaultella (assembly GCA_949709985.1). NCBI lineage: Eukaryota > Metazoa > Arthropoda > Insecta > Lepidoptera > Psychidae > Luffia > Luffia ferchaultella. Next base: position 25,311,920 of record OX453241.1, on the reverse strand, counting down.
TTTCGTCATCCCATGATCTGTCCTCGGAGAGGTTACAGTCTGGAAAGTGTGTTTCTAGAAGGACCTTGCTGATTTCTCGGTCTGTTTGCGTGTAGGTGTTGTTTGGTTTTTTCAGCGTACCAAGAGTGCGATCCTTATCAGTTGATAGGATTTTTCTTACTCGGGCTGCTTCAGTGTTTGATTCAATGGCTTCACAGAATTGTCGCCAGGCTGTTCTTTTGACAACTCTAATCTCTTTGTTGAAAGTGTATTGTGTCAGTTTGTACCGGTCCCAATCTTCTGGGAGTCTTAAGCTTTTGGCTCTGTTGAATCGTTTGCGTAATGTATGCCTGAGTTTGATGAGTTCAATATTCCACCAGGGAGAGCCTTTTCTTCTGACATGTGGAATCTTCAGTTTGCAGCATGCATGATACGCTTCAGTAATATGATCCGAGAGTTTGTTTACAGTGTTCTCAAGTTGTGTGGGGTCTTTTAGGATTATGAATGTTTGATGTTGGGCTATGCAGGTATGTGTGTGCGACGTGGGTTACGTCTTGGTGTTGGGTTTTTTTTTGTATTGGCTAATAGTGTAAAGCGGATTCTTCTATGATTAGAGCAAGAGGCTTCGTCAGTTACGCGCCAGTTTGTTACCTAGAGTGAAAGAGGAAGAATAATAATAAATCAAAGATTCAACTCTGCTTTTTGATTATTTCAAAGTGATAAGGCATCACAATATGTTTACCCAAGAGCAATGATTTCGAAAGGTAAGGATAAGCCCCACTGAACATTTTAAATAAACCTTTTTCATACAAGAAAAAATTGCGCCATCTGACATAATAACATAATAACTAAACATAACAGTTCGAACTAATACTATATAACCTGTATAACCTTGTAAAAGGCGTCATCTTATGGACTTCATCAATAAAATTATCGGTTTAGAAATACGTTCACTCAGATCAATCCTTGAGTTATATAATTATCAAACATACAATAAACATAATGTAAAATTACTAGCCGATGGTACGATATCCCATATTCGTTTTTAAGTTTTGTATCATAGTTTTTGTAGCCTTTTACAACGCAACTTGGAATTTTTTACGATGAGCAATAGCCAACGAACGATTGCGCTGCTCGCGGACGAATAAGCCGCGTTGGCCTTAAACTGTCATTTTAGGGCCAGCGCGCTGGGGACATTTAGTCGCGTCGCTTGGCCCGGTCCTTATATATATGTCTATATCCAAGAGCAAGGTTGTGATTTAGTAAACCGCATTCAATAAATATAAATTAGAGTTTAAAAGCTTTAAGTAAATGATGTAATAAAGTAATAAATGATGTTGTTCTTTTAAAAACGTTCTAAGAGGTCGTCCATGAAACACGCGAGGCTCGAAAGGAGGGAGGGGTTCGACAAAAATCACGAAATATTATATATATCACAAGGAGGGAGCCCCCTCCCTCCTGGTGTAGTGAGATATCACGTGTATTTATTTTGTCGTTGAACGCGTGATTTCTAAACAACCGAAAAGCAGCGTGTGAGTTTGAGTCATGTAACAGTACAATTATATGTTTATCACATGATTACACATTTCCTTTATTATTTTTATGCTAGTCAAAAACAACCTGCAACCATAATATCTCTTTGTACGTTTTTTATCATGGTCCTAAATTTTCCAGAATTAGGTAAATTACATTATATTTATTTACCTGTATTTAAAAATAATATTCCTAAAATTTTTAAGATATTTTGAACTAAAAAATACGTGATTTTGGATAGGGATGGGGGGTGGGACGGCGACTTAGTCTTGAACCTCACCACCTATCAGGTGGTGAGGTTCAAGGGTGGCAGGGGGCTAAAAATTCTAAAAAAAAACATTACGTGATTAATGGACGACCCCTAACTAGTTACACTTCCATGATTCCCTCTTACACAACAACTAAATAATTACGCCGCTTTTGGAATAGTTAGTTATATGTGCCCTAGCTTTATTTTAATTTTTATAAGGATATTTCTCTTATATATCGATTGTTTTAAATATTGTACGTATTGAACTTTTCTTAACACTAAACCTTACTTAAGACTGTGTCTATGGTATGCACTTCATTTTTATATCCAATATTTTATGTGACATAGGACACCTTCACATAGACTTGGACCAAGTTTTTAAAGTTGTGCTGATGGTTCTTAAAATTGAAAGGAATAAGGTTCCAGAACAACCTCTTACAATATTTATTGTTTCTTTTTACGAATTTGACAGATATTTATGAAAATTCATCAGAGTTAATATTGTCTCTGTGACGTCATCTGGACAGTTGAGCTTATTCTTTATATTTATTCAGCTGCTTTCCACAGTAAAAAAACAAAGGCAAAAAGTATAAAATAGGTTAGTCATTAGATCAAATGAAATTTTAAGCCTTGTGAATCAATCAATAAATTATGACCTTATTAAAGTTTTAGATAAAGCAAATAATAAACATCTGTCCAATTAACGTCACAGGGATACTTTGATAGACAAATTAAAAAAAAAAATACATTAAAAATAGCAGAACTTATTTTTATTCATTTCGAGAGAAAGGTGCAGATTAGTCTATATTTTTAGAGAAAAATGTATAAATATGTCAAAAATTTTGGTCCAAGCCCAATAACTTGATTAATAACACCATTTATAATAGTATTTAAATATTGAGACATGTGTATGTAGTTGAATGTCACTGGTTTCCTCTGAATAATTTACGAATGCATGATTATAAAAATTTGGTAAAAAATAAATCTATTGTAGATAAAACTGTCAAACTTAACCGGGACGATATGATTGCACTTAAGCACATGTGATCCCATTTGAGAGGACGCGTCTTAATAGCGACGGTGCTGGTTAAAGGGTTACACCTTTATTATTTATTATTAGGTTCTGACATAAAATTTGCAGACTTCTTGTTTAATTCAGCATCGGTGTTACTCACGGTTTGCCATTTTTTTTTCTTCATGAAATGCGTGCGGCAATCTCGCTTGCATATCCTGTAATCAATATTAAAAACAATAAAGGTTAACTATAACGCCTATACTTATTTGTTTTCTGGATTACTCAAAAGCATTCGATCTAGTTTGTTATAATATTATTAATATTAATTGTATTGCCGGGAAGGCTTAAAGAGATAGGTGTACCCACTTAAATATTATATTTACTCTACTGGTACAACAACCAGATGAATGTGGTGCTATTTCATCTATAAATCAACCAGTACATTGATGGGCTTAGCAGCATGCACGTTGGATTATAGAAAATGTATGGGCTCGTAAGCATTAGTCAGCCGCGTCGGCGGACAGGCGGCTTTTATTAACGCAGCGGTTGAACGGACGGCAGCGGCCTGCTTCGCGTTAAGCCGCCATCTTTATGTAGTAGGCGGTTAAGTTTAGATTAGTTTAGTTCGTGGCCTAAGTGGGAAGGCCTAAAACGAGATGGGTGGATGACAATTCCGCATCTTACAAACTCTTGATTTTACTGTTAATTATTTTGTCAATCACCATTTTAAAAAATTAAGAAATCAATATACAAAAAGAAATAAAATTAAAAAAATATTTAATTTTTTTTTCAATTAAAATAATATGAGTCTCTTATTTTGAACCCTAGCTTCGATAGAAAACGTAAAAAGGGAATGTTAGAAAAAGTGGTCATAACCAATTCATAATATTACCATTAAACTAAAATTAGACATCTTATTTTAGTCTATATTATTTGCCATTTAAGCAAAAATTTTAGTCTTGTATGACCAGTTTTCCCGTGTTTAGTCAATGGTTATTTCCGACCAATGGATAGGATCATAAATTGGAAATATTAAAGTGTAAGCTACATATGCTTAGTTTACAAGAAACTTATTACTTCCACTCGGAGAAGATCTAAGTTGCTCTCAAGACACGCCTAAAGAAATCCTATAATTAAAATAATATAATAAACAATAATAAACATAATAATGTGACAAACATTTTAATGTAAGGAACCCTAAAAATACATATTTTAAGATGTCCCATTTTAATTTAATAATATTAATAACACTATATAGGTAGGTTGAGATTTTAATGACCAGCCAAATTTTAATATAATGATCTTTGATAGAAAACCGATAGCTGTCTTGTTTCCTTTTAATATTGTTCTATATAAAAATATTGAGATATGACTACACAAACCTTTTCCGAAAAACCAATAACTCTAGTCACCATTCATGCCTGCCGCCCCATTCCGTTTCAAGGCCTCGGGCGCGTACGAGCGTTAAGAAGGCAACCAAACGTTATATCATAAAATAACACTGTATATAAAATAATTAATTATGAAAATGTAATGCATATATTTTATTTATGCAATGAGGTCTATTGGTGATACCTATCATCTAGAAAAATTTTGGCCTGTTACTAAAATCTCATCCTGTATACAGTTAATGTACTGTTTTTGTTTGTTTTTTATAGATGTATATACAATAAATTAAAATAAAAATAAAAAATTACCTATTAACATTTATGTCAATGCTTAACTGCCACCGCAATGCCACCAATCATGAACAGTATGAAGCCTTTACTGTCTCAGCGATGACACCATCATGCTCGACAAAGGCGGTATAATCTAAGTTAAAAAATATATTTGTTTAACCAACAATTAATATTGTTTGTCTGTTTGTCTGGTTTAATTTTACATGTGGGAATTTAAATATATGGATACTACAACCTACATTAGAGTTTTACCTAGTTTAATTTGATACTGAGACACAAATTGATATTTATGAGTGTAAGACGTTATGTGTACATTACTCACTATAATTATCACTAAATTAGAAAATATTACAAATAGCTTTGCATTATACTTGTGTTGTCATTTTTTAAATGTGTATATCACCTAAATATCACAAAATTTCAAACTAAATCCGTAGGGCATTTCTAGTTAAGAATCTGTAAAAATTGTAATAACATTCAAAAATATTTAAACACACCTAGAGTTAAGTATCTAGTATCTGGCCTCTAGGTTCTTGTTATGTGGCTGGAGACTAGACACAAAGGGGGTCGGGCACTGGAGCGGGGCGCCAAACACTGGAGTAAACACACTTTTCTGAAAATTTATTTTTATATAAAATCTAACAGCCTACATATTACAATGTATGTTTTTAATGGATTTTTGAGTATATTTATGACTTAATAAATAATATATATACAGAGAATCCTTTAGAGAGTTTAGTTACAAGTGAAACAAGTTAGCTGTTATCATAAGGGGCCGAACACTGGTAATACAAGGGTAACATAAAACAAGGGTACTGAAGTATAGGTAGGTACCTACTCTTTAAAATGCACGTCAAAGTATATACTTGTAGAATACGACATACTGGCAATTACAAAAAAATATACTACTTTATTGGTGTTATTTAGCATGCTAATATTATATGTTTTGGTAGCGCTTTCTAATGTAGCCTGCTGAAAAGTTACAAAATATTTAATCAGGCTTAAGGGCGAGGGGTGTAGGAACCTCATTCAGTAAATATTTTTTTAAGGAAATGAAACAAAATTATAAGGCTTATGAGAGGCTCGTCGCTCCGCTCGCTTCGCTTCTTGCATTTACACAAGCGAACCGTAACCTAACCTATTTTTTTGAAATGATGGACCATCAACCTACTTTAGCCAGATTTCAAATTGATCATTTTTATGAACATAATTCTCATTAGGCAAAAATTGAAAGCTGATCCTACGTTTTTTTTTCTTTAATATACATCTTACTTATCAATAAATAATTAAATTGTTTGGCGTTATTCCTTATCAATAGACACTTTTGCGGTACAACTTTTCAAAACTACCACCCTAGAAGTATTAATAATAATTTAAGGGATGGTGGGACGAAGACAGAAAACAAACTTTCAAAATTTCTAGAAATGCGGAAATGTGAAAAAACCAAACTGAAAACTACATACCCGATACCACCGACATGAATTTGCTCCTTGCGTTAACATAATCAAAGGATCGACTATTGAAAGAGGGAATAGACTTACACATTAAAATAAATTGAAAACAGTAAATATGTTAAGAATTTCCTAACCTAACTTTAGTAACAATTGAAAATTCGATTCGCCGCGGCACGCTCGCTCGCTTAGCGCGTTTTTTATGTTCCGAGTGGGTTGGAACAGTAGTCAGAGTGTCCATATATTCGGTTTAATTGTATATTTTTTTGAACTAACCTAACCTACCTATTGATTGAGAAATGGCGGGAAAGTAACCTACCTTAACTTTTGCCTTAACCGAATTTCTTTTTAACTTTCTTTTATATACCAAACCTAAATAGTTGAGACTTTTTAGAAGAGTGACTGGCCATTTAGTGTTAGTTTCAAGTGTTTTGAGTTGGAGGGTTAACAAAAATGTCTTAGTAGCAGGTATGTATTACTCATTTTTAAATTCGTTTTTTTCGTATTTTCGCATTTCTAAAAATTCTAAAAGTGGGTTTAATCTCTTCACCTCGCCCCCCTCTTTCTTATTATTAATACCCTTAGGGTGGTAGTTTTGGAAAGCCAATCCACTTTTGTTCGTTTAAAGCAGGCTGCTATACCTGTTACCATCAAAGAATACAAAGGTCACCACTTAAAGAAAGATACCAAACAATACATACCACCGCCAGTGAAGACCAACACCGCTTCATACCTTCTTATCGCTTTTATGCCGGAATGTTCTACAACATCTTCGTAGGATCTACCACCGATCCAAGCTCAAAAACAAATCTAATCTAGATCATAGGTACTACATATTTTATATCCTGTCCTGTATTTTACAGATCATTAGATTGTATCAAATCAACATTTAACCCACAGAACAATAACCAATTTAACCAGCGGTTTGTTTAAGTTTTAAGTGGTTTATTTCAATTTCATTCAGTTTATTTAAATTTTCAACTGTTGGGTTGATTGATGGTTCCGAAAGCAATTCAATCAACACAATTCAAAGTGATGTGTCAAATAGAAGCACAGAATGAAATAAAATCTAAGCACAGACATGGCACAGACTTTTATAGAATCTAAGTCTGTGATCTAAGTCATAGACAGAGCCGTCATAGAGTAGATGGAGTAAAGGTAAAATTGTTATAAAAACATCGACATCGCTGTTCTAAGACCATCATACGCCTATGAGACGGCGCCCTTAAAGCACCGCCCGTCAAAGGCATTAACTCACTGAAGCATCCTCAATACGTCCGGTCGTTGTTCATGTCAAATACGGGCGTTTCGTCTTTTACTCTCTTTTACAAAAAAGGGACCATCAAAGTCTATGCCGGCGTCTTGAAAGACTCTACCCGCCCGAAATCGAGAAGCGTATGTATGTCTGTTTGTCTGTCTCTCAGTAAAGGTGATCCACCTCGAAGTTCTCACCGAATTAACCGGTGAAGCGTTCTTGGCTGCTCAAGACCGTTTCGTAGGTAGACGTGGTGTTTGTCAGTCCATCACCACAGATAACAGCACGAATTTCGTTGCTGCCAAAAATTATTTAAAATATATTATTTGTATGAGATAATGATTAAAATCAAATGCAAAATGTAATATAATACAAACACCTACAAAAAATCGACATGCCTAAAAACAGATGACTCTGTCCATTATAATTGGTTCTAGCCCTGTCCATTACGATAATTGGTCCTAGTGACTGTTGCAGCAGCGCCTTTTTTCTTATCGACCTGCATCTTCGACGGCAACTGACCTACCTGAGCGTGAAGTGCCTGCGTTAGCGCCCTTTACATTATACAACTGTCGTACCAATCTATACAACTGTTGTATGAATCGGTACAACCGTTGTATAATGTAAAGGCTTGTCGTATGCGACCTATCGATGGTCGTACAAATCGCACGGTCGGATCTAGGCTACTTCCAACTTGTGCGATTCGTGCGACGGTTGTACAATGTTATGCACATTCATACGACTTGTCATTTAGCTTCAAATTTGGGCAAGGTTGGTTGTGTACTACGAAATGGTAAACGAAAATAAAAGTTTCAAAAAGGAAAGAATGATTATAATACTAATATTGAAAAGAAAGTTGGCGAGTACGATAATGTGATTTATTACGATTGTTATACTTACTACAAAAATATAAAAAGACTTGAAAATAAAATAAATTACGAAAAATTTGTATATTATTAATAAAATGTATAAAAATTTCAAATCTTCATAAGTTCGTCCAATAGTCAAGTATCGTAAGGTGACGACTAATCTCTCTTCAGCAGGGAAAGCGTCACGTAAAAATGTATTTTTCCTTCCATTATGTCTTTCACTAAATTCAATAAATGGTAAAAAGTCTCGTTAATCATACGGAGGTAATTTTTAAAATCATCAGGGCTGTATATTCTAAGTCTCACAATAAGTCAATGTGAGAAAATGTTTTTCTGTTCATTAGCCAATTCTTCACCCATTGGGATATGTTTTTTCTATTTTTTTTTACACAATAAGTAGGTACATACAACCAACTGCCATAATTGCAGCACGATTTCTGCGATCCATTCCGAGGCCATATATAGAATGAGTCACTTTCGTCGTATTTGTTTGTACAACGTATCGTACAAATGTAAAAGCGCATTCGACGGTCGCAAACAACTTGTGCGACCGTCGTACGTACGACGGTTGTATAATGTAAAGGGCGCTTTACACGTGAACGATTTTGTAGTGTTGATTCGATACCTGTGAGTACTCGCGAAGTATCGATACTTTTTCTTTCGATACTACTATTGTCGGCACCGTATTATTACATTCGATACTAGGAATTGATAAGAAAACACAAGTATAGAATAGAGTACTTACAAGCGGTCGACGTGAATGGTTGTTTGGGGGCGCCATCCCCAATGATCAGCCAGTCATAGCACAGCTCCAGCGATACCAGATGTGTACCAGATTCAGATTTTTATTTTTTGATAAATTTAAGGCTTTTAAATAATTTTATTAGTAGAAAAAAATATTCACATTTTTTGATGTAATTTAGAGTTTTACAGTATTTTTTTTTAATTAAACGGTGCTGGCTGCGAATCATCTTTAAAATTTTAGTTTTGAAAAACTAAAACACTTAGGTAAGTAGGTACCTAACGTGTCTTTCAGTTTATAATGCAAAAATAAAGAGAATATTCATTAATATCGTCTTATAATTTTGTATAATATAATAGTATATTTAAATTTAATTTTTTATCTACTTAAACACCGACGGATTAAAAAGATGTACCTAACTTACAGTAACATATGAGTACTCATAAGTATCATTAAAATAAGTTTAGTACTATATTAGGCATCGATAAATTCATTCATTGATACTAAACAAGTACTAGTACCGATAATAAGGCGGTATCGAAACAACACAACGATTTTGGGGATATTTTTCTGTCTGGAACGCACAAAACTGGTAAAAGCAAGGGCGTAATAGTACCTAATTTGTGGCTGTAAATCGAACAAATTCCGAACTCCCGTGCCCCACTCCACACTTCGAGACTTTGTAGGTACCTATTTGTGTATGTAGGTATCTGTTTGAAGATTATCTATGATTTGAAGTGAAGCTAGCTAAGCTGCGCCGGCTTTAGAACATGCCAAGCATGCCAGAACATGCTTTTAAGCTCATCAATGCTCATATGCATGTATAGCATTCAGATACATGTAGTGAAAAATATTTTAATATTTAAAAAATCGAATAATTACGAATTTTACTGTACGAAGAAGTTTCATTTTGAACACGTGAAAAATGAAACAATATAAAAAAAATCTCGCGCAATTTTTTTTCATATGAAAAAATTAGGTGGGTGATAAACACGTTTCGCATATAGTTTGTTTAAATCTACTTTCAAGAAAATCTCTTTGGCTGTACCTACTAGTTGTATCTGGCTGGTTTTGATACCATTAAAAAGGTTAGGTACATTACAAAAAAAATATAGTAAATTATTGTTTCCCTCCTGTTTTCATTTGTTTTTCATTCTGTCAAAATGAGAGCATCTAATGAAGAAATTCGATATATTTTAAAATTTTATTAAAAAAAGAAAAAATGCAGCGCAAGCTGCGCAAAAAAAAAATTGACGATTATGGCCCTAATGCGGTAGTAAGAGTAGCACAAAGTTGGTTTAAACGTTTTCAATCCGGGACTTTTGATGTCAAAGATGCACCTCGCTGTGGTCGCTCTGTTACGGCTGAAACAGACGCCATATTTGAAAAAAGTATTTACAACTTTGCTGAAGATCTGGGAATTGACCACAATACAGTTTTGACCCATTTGAAAAAAGATGGGTATGCAAAAAAGCTCGATATTTGGGTGCTATATGAGCTCACTGTTGAAGATATTGATAAGTGGTGATGAAAAGTGGATCAAGTACGATAAGAACGTGCGAAAAAGGTCGTAGTCAAAGGTCGGCCAGGCTTCACAGGCTATGGCAAAACCTGGGCTAACTAGCAATAAGGTGATGCTGTGTGTATGGTGGGATTGGAAGGGTATTTTTCATTATGAGCTTTTACCGCCGGGCAGAACCATCGATTCGGATCTCTACTGCGAACGACTGATGAGATTAAAGCAAGAAATTGAGAGTAAGCGGCCGGAATTAATTAATAGAAAGGGTGTAGTCTTTAATCACGATAACGCTAGACCTCACACATCTATAGTCACTCAGGAAAAATTAACAGTTTGGCTGGGAGGTGTTAATGCATCCGCCATATAGCCCTGACTTTGCACCTTCAGATTTTCACCTGTTTCGGTCTCTTCAGAATTCTTTAGACTATCAGGTTAACATCAAGAGAGGACTGCCTTGTCAGGTTTTTTTTTGGACAGAAGTCATAAACTTTCTACAGCAACGGGATTCACTAATATAAATCAATCGAACCTGAATAGAGATGAAAAATGAAAAGGAATCGTGAAACGCGCCTACTTTTTGGTTTCTCAACATAACTATGCACTGAATCAAAGAAAAGACGTAAAGTTTTTTCGTTTTGTGTAATAAGTCACTACCTGCAAAATCGCAGACAGTCATCGAACAAAATGACACATATATTGTAATTAAATGTAAATAAACTTTGAAAAAAAATAATGTCGAGTTTTCATATAATATACGAAGAAACTTTTTCCCCCGACCCAATAAAACGCGGCTTTGCTGATCTGTGGAGGTACCATATAATATATATTTTGCGGCGCAATCGGTTAAAGTTCGGGGTGGGGCCCGGCCGTGGGGCCCGGTGGGGGTGGAATGAGGTGCAACCATTAACGCCGTTGGTATGGATTGCCACTACACAATCCTCTTAAGTACTCTTAGCTTATCAGACACGTAGGTAAGGAAAGGAATAAATCCAGGTCCACGTACGAGACCCGTGAAAATGCGCAGCCTGGACGATTTTTTCCCCTTCAAGTATCATTTCCTTCTTTTTTGTCTTCCATCTTAGCGCGATTATACAATGATTTACCCTCTTAATACAATGTCAGCAAAAATGACAGGCCAACTTTTACATAGGTACTTGTATGTGTGACTCTACCAATACCATACTCTACCAATTCTACAGACCACATACTCTACTAACCATGTACAAAACATTCAAAACGTCTCTGTGTGCGTGTATTAAAACAGAACAGTTATGTGATATTTTTATCTACGTTTTTGACACCGACTTTCTATCCAGATACCTATGTGGGTCATGCCAAAAGAAATTAGATACTATTTACACATATTTCTTTGACACTGGGAAGTTATACATTTTCCTAAAGACTGGTTGCTTATTGGTAAATTTTAAAATGGAACACTTGACGAATGAAGCACTTGTGAATTGGGTCACAATCAGCATATCATACACAAAAACAAATACTGTCGAACTGAGAACCTCTTACTTTTTGAACTTGGTTAAACACGAACAATGCAAATTTCATGGTACACGATGGTAATGCATGCTGTTACGGACTGGCAGTCCAGGTATTTATGGATGCACGACAACATCGATTTGTGTTAGGGCAAATTTGTATTATTTTTAAAATGGGACATTACTGGAAGCATATAGAGACCATCTGAACAAAATTTATTTTATATTCCACTTTTGTGTCCAACAGATAACATGAAACCTTAAAAAAAATACCTACATATTTTAAATAATTTAATAATTTGTCTCAGTAATTAATATACATCAAGATTTTAAAATTTCGAAATTGTGTATTATAACTACGATACATAATAATATATAAAATAAATTAATTTCATCACATTAGAACATAATCTAAGCATTATGCAGAATAGAACTAACCCATGGCCCATGGTCACAAATGTACAAGTTTAAAAATGATATATATATTTGATTTTATTATACCTACTTATACAAAACGTTTTATCTTTTCAATTCTTGTAAAATCACTAATCAAAATAAACGTGAAACAATTATAAAATAACAAATCCTTCATAAGGAAACTAAAAGAATTTTAGGAAGAAATATTATCCAAGCACAATCACAATGGTATACGACCTTTTGGAAATACGTAATTCGAGCGTTTTTCATTGGTACCAATAGCAAAAAATATCATACAAATATTTATCAAGAAATATCAAATTTATAAGTGTATTTTTTTGCTTTTCTTGTATGAAGCGATATATTTAGGTTATACTTTATGAAATAGTCGCTACTAATATTATTAACATAACGTTTGTTTGTCTCTTCTTAACGTCGCAGCATCTAAACGACGTGATTTTTTGTACGAAAATAGTTGAAGAAACGGAAATTAAAATAGGTTAATGTTTACCCTGGTTAAACGATCGTATGGTTGGGCATAGAATAGTTGATAGAAGTTAGTTTCCGATTCTAACATCAATTACAGAGTTGGAACATATTTAAAAAGTCAAGAAGCTGCAACATGTAATTAAGATCAAAAGGCATGTGGCTACTGTAAGTTGATTGAAAATACATTCAATACATTATTTCTACTATGACAGTAAATTTGAACTTATTGTCAATTGTGATTGTTCGAAGGTTTTCGATGCTATGTCGATCGTGGTAACGGAACATAGTTCTATGGACGTTAGGAATTTCCTTGGACGAAACCTAGTACTTAAGCTATAAAGGCATTCCGTGATATCACCCTAATTATCAATTCCCCGCACCGGCCCGCCCATACCCAAGTCTGTAAGCCCGCGCTTGCATTGACCATAAGTTTATTTTTCCTTGGTGAGACTATTTCATTAATTATATTTAAAAAATCGATTTATCATATGTATCATAGCAAACTATGATAAATCGATTCTAATTACATTACTGAACAACACATATTGACTATGTCATTGACGGATAATTTCCCCTGTATGTCATAATATATAAACTATGTGGTACATAAATATATGTTAACAATTTTATTGTGTTTAAAAATATAATATAATTATGCTTAAACAAATTTTTAGTCGTTCCTTACACATATAACAACAGTATTTTAAAAACGAACAAACTGCACATAGACTAATAAATAAATTAATAAAACAATAGTATCATCAGTTTTGAGAATCAAAAAAAACGTGGCCGTTACTGATTGGGTAACGCGATACTCAGTTATGAAAGGTTATATACCATTCTGATTGTGCACGGCTATTTAAAGATTACTAAATAATAACGAATGTGTGAAAATCTTTCTGGAAAAATACTTAAGTACAGCCAATTTAAAAAAAAAAAAATTAATACATCACGAGATCATTTGATTAATACTTGAAAAAACAAATTGCAACTGATTAAAATCTCATGATTTGTAATGCACGTACAAGAATAAATTCATTGGCTTAAATTTAATAAATATACATTCAGGTACCTAAGTCGGTAATTTTTTTCTTAAATTCATATTTATATACTTATTTCATATCTTTACAGTGACAAAGGTAAACAAAGTTTTTTTTAAGATATTATCTAAAATGGTAACTTTGATACTTTGATTATTAATGTCTCTGGATCAACTCTCGCAATACAACATCAACAGTGTGTGTGACTCGACAGATGGCATACTCTCATTATGCTATTAATCATGTAAAAACCGTCCCTGAGTGCATGAATTTTACCAAACAGTTAAGTGACATTTTTATCTACGTTTTTTGACGCCGACTCTCTATCCAGACATTATATAATCAAAGCTGTGATGTATAAAAATAAAAGAGTAAAAGTGCAGTTTAAACTGTTCGTGATTGTATAGGTCAGTAAACATAGGAATTGTCCCTTTTCATGTTTACTAATTTTTTTTTAAATCCGCATTGGCAGATGGATATTACAAAAGTTTGGAGCAGTTTCTAATTAACGTATTCCTGTTGTTAATACAAAAGTTTAGATAGCCGTCTGTACTGCCCCATCTCAAATTGCCACGCTGTAAATAAATACAGTTATGAGCTCGTTATAGACATTGATCATCAACATTTCTTCACGAGCCTTATGTCAGAAAGTTTGTTGAAAAAGAAATAATAACTGAATTTTACAGTTTTCTGGAAAGCGCTAATACAAAAAACAGCACACTTGAAGTCAGTCAGACCATATGACTTGACAGTTTTGGGATAACAGTTAAATTTGTTACAGTAGCATACAGATTTCATAAAAGTGAAAATTTGTGGATCGTTTCACTGTGAATTGCGGTAGAGGAGCGTCCATAAACTATGTTATTTCATTTGGGCTTTTGCTTTGACCACCTATACTCCTCAGATGGAATGTAGTTTTAACTATCCCTAAACATATTTTATGTAATTTTCTCAACCAAACTATTTAAAAAAAAGTATATAGTATCAAATAAAACAAGAGCAGATTTTGTTTCGCACCGTGACAATAATATTCTGTACACTCTCTTAATAGTGCCAGTAAAATAAATTACATGCTACTAACATCCCTATTATATACCACAAACCCCCCACCCGCCCCATCTTCATTTAGCCCTTTGCTTTGCTGAATAAATAATACCTGGGATATCTCACACATCGCCATCTAGTACCAAAGTAATCAACTATTATGCTTGTATTATGGGTACCTACTAGACAACTTATATACATACTTAATTATTCTTCATATGCATACATAGATATTTTATACCCAAACACAGAACAAATAACTAGTTCACGCACACAAATATTTGTCCCGGCCGGGAATCGAACCCGCGGCCATTGGTTCCGCATTTAGGGTCTCTAATCACTCTGCCAATCAGTCACTTCAGTCAGTCAACAAGGGGTCAATTGAAATGTAAAATAAAAGACATTTTATGTAAAAAAACATATTTTAAAGTTGTCTACTGTTTAAATGATAAGGATCGTTGGAAATTATGGCTAGATTAGATAGCTATTTGACATTTTTTATTAATTACTTATTGACAATATATATTTAATTGAATGATTTTGTTCTGATAATATGTAAGACTGGTAGTCATTTTGTAGAAAGGGCTTATAAGAATTAATTTTAATAGAACTGGATAGAACATTATATGCAAATACTTTTTTCGGTTTACTCTACATATAGTACGGTAAAATATTGTAAATCATGGGTCAGTGCGTGCCTTTGTAAGAACATAACAGACGACTCCAAATTGTTTTAGTAAAGACAATTGTGAAAATAAACATTTCGAATATTATCTAACCTTTTCCCACATCGGCCAGGTCCTATAGTTTATGAACGTCCCTGCTAGCGGAATAAAAGTGTTATGGACTTTCCATACGTTTTATACGGTATACGCAGAATTCCCTAAGCCGTAAGAATGTATTGGTTTTACTTTATGCACTCTGTCACAAAAAATATAATTTACACAATTTTAATATTTAAAATGTTTAATAATACTAAATAATTAAAATACCTAGTATAGTAGAAACCATAATGTGCGAGTCTGACTCGCACTAGGGCGGTTGTGTTTATACTTATGTCAACGCAATAACTCTTATTTTTTACATTTCTCAGTCAGTGTTGCCATTTTTCAAAATTCCCTAAAAACGCTAAGATAATTAATTGATAAATTTATTGAAATTGAAATACATGGGACATCCCACACAATGCCATCTAGTCCCAAAGTAAGCAAGTAGTATGGTATATTTTTCCCGGGCGGGAATCGAACCCGCCACCGTATTGAATTACAAACATATATATATCTAGATTACATAACATTCCTACACTAAATTCGACTATTTTACTATATTGCGTCATTCAAGCTTAGATCACTGATTCAATTCCATCAAAGTAAAACGTTTTTAAATCTATTTTTGAAGGTAACTATTACTGAAAAACAGTATTTTCATGATCGGAAGATTACTTTGGAAGCAACACTACTGAAAGATTAACTACAAAAAAAATAACAATGGTGATTTTTCATGCACACAAAGCTCACGCGCGTTTCTCTTTACACGCCTATTCGTTTCATATTCATTTAGTGCAGGCTAGTAGTTTGAGGTGCTTAAAATTTGACTACATCGTGATGTCGCCAATTTGGACGACAAGTTTTCCTAGAGCGCTCCTTACCGACCCTTCGATGACACACACCCGCTTTATACATTTCTTTTGTCACTCTAATTTCTTTCATCTTTTCCAAGTAGCCTAATGGCCTCAACATACCATTTTCCAATCTAGTCACATACGTTTTTCAAACCATACCGTTTCTTGCATTATTATTCATCCATGCATACATAAAATTATCGATCCGACATTCAAGTGTTTCATATAATCTCATAGATTATATTCATTCATCCGAATCAGTTATAGTAAAATATGGTGTGAAGTAATATTATAAATATACACTGTAACAAGAGGTACACAATAGATATTTCTCGATTCTGGGCCCTTGTTAAATGTCAATCGACATTGAATTCGGCCCAAACGGGGCAATGCGGTGACACTGGGCCGCCCCAAGACCATCCTTTGGGTATGGCTAAATGGTTCAAGCCGACTTTTATACATCCAGAAACACCGTTGAAGCTGTTGAGATCTTTAGTTACGATAATGTCACTTCTGCCGCTGATAGTTATGTCCGTTGTAGTTTGGATGTCGCCGATGAGTGGGTGTCCGATGTCTTCTAAATCTGCAAAATAAAATAAAGATTTGATAATCCAAAACGGCACGCCTCATATGCGCGATATTAAACGAGATTTATTAGGTACGATGATTTGTTTGTAACCAAACGGAAAACATATTTCAACAACTGAAGCCGCTAGGGGCGCTTATGTCGCGTGTTGCCAATTTGTCGGGCGAGCTGCACATATCAACGCGTAGTGTTTATGTAGTATTTGATAATACTGAATAGACAACAGACAATGTGATATAATTATATGCAAACACAGATGGCGCTAGTCGTCCTGTTGTCTAACCATATGTTTTTGTAGTAGTTACTGTAATATAACCACAACAGTGTTATACATTATATTTTAATATTCTGTTGTATTAATCCGTTGTACGTTATAAAGAACACCACTACCTACCCACAATATCTATGGGTACTCAATCTTTTTCAAGGATCTGAGTCTCGAAAAACGAAGTCTGTACAGATCGCCCGACCTGGCTACAAACAGCTACTCTCCTCGCACTATCCAAAAAGGATAGTCAAAAATACTTCATATTTCACAGTAATAAGAATTTGAAACCAATGAGTAATTTTTACGTGATGCGCGTACAAACGAACAAAGAAATCCACAAATAGATAATAATTGGTGTTTTACGTTATGTTTACTTATTTCTCGCGTCTCCAAATATTTTTTTTTTAAATTGTTAAATGGCACTTCTACAATTTTATTATATGTATAGATAAAGAGTAGTGACTTCAGTGTTTGTTTTCAGTACTAGTTTTAATAGAAAAAAACTTTACGTCATAACATTTAGGAAAAAAAATATGTTATCACTACCTAACATAAAGTACTTATAAACTGTATTCGGGCTTGACAACCATTCATAAAGTATTCTTATCAGTTTGCATCCAACTATTATATCGGGGCTTATCAATTCTTTCAAATGTAGGCTGGCAGATAACTATTGTCCTTTGCGTGAAAGTAAAAATTTTATAAATAAATTAAACACAAGAACACAAATTGATTTTATTTATCAATTTGTATTCATGTCCTACTATGCCCCACTGCAAGGGTTTTAGCCTCCCTTCGGGATGAGGGATCATCGACGCGTATGATCCATTAAAATCGAGCAAATCGGGTGGCAATTTGTTTGATTTTTCATTGTCGATTCACAAATTCGTGCGATGTATAGACACTTTTACTAGCAAACGCACTAGCAAAGGCAAGTATAACGTAAAACGACGTAATTGTTTCTGTCCATTGTGTCGTCTATGATCATTTAATAAA
Organism: Luffia ferchaultella; assembly: GCA_949709985.1. Classification (NCBI taxonomy): domain Eukaryota; kingdom Metazoa; phylum Arthropoda; class Insecta; order Lepidoptera; family Psychidae; genus Luffia; species Luffia ferchaultella. Next base: position 25,293,677 of record OX453241.1, on the reverse strand, counting down.
TACAGAAGACAAAGTTGTATTTCTCAGAGATAAAACTTTGTCCTCTGACTCATAGGACTTTTGCGATATCAATTTGCACTCATGTATGACTGTACAAATATGTATATTATTATTTAAACAGCGTCATGTTAAAAAATTTAACACAGTCAAAGTGTTCATAATAGTTCTGAATGTATTTTATAAATAACTCTGAAGTGCGTCTGAAGTATTTAAATGTCTTTGTGAGTTGTAAAGTAATGTAAAAGCCAATTTTTCAATCAAAGAATAAACAGTTAGATAACTAATTGACAAATCAATTTAATATTTCTATTATATCTAGAATAACAGAATGAGTTTTCCAATCCTCAAATAACATCCAGATTATGGAGGGTAGAGATTAGGAGAACCGGCTTCGTGTATGAAAAAATATCCACCATAAAACATTAAATAAGATGGCGCTACTGTCGCAGAGTGTATATTTGAAAAATAAAAAGTTTTTCTACATCATATTTACCAAATTATTTTCGACTACATGAGTAGTTGAGGTTTTGTTTATCATGGTTTCATTAACTACTCTGGTCGCTATAAAAATATTAAATATATTCACTCAGCACACTTTGCACCATCTACGCTCAATTTACACGAGCGCCATTCTGGCCTTCTCTTGAACTATTATTTACTGCTTTCAGCTGGACAATTTTTTCGGTTTGATCCCCATATAAGACAATGCTCCTAACCTTACACATTGCCCTTCATAAGTTAATATGAGGAATTCGCAATGATATTTAGCGCAAATTTCACGCGATACAGTGTGAGCGAGACAGTCTAATATTAATATCATCGCGTTGGAGTAGGATAGCTAGTAGCAGTCTGTTTGACATATTTGTGGCGTGGGTGGCAGGCATAGTAGTTTGTTTACGCAGTATTCTCTGTTTGCTTTCATTCATTTGTACCAATTTGTACATAATTCCATATATAAATAAAAAACAAAGATGCTGCATGGGAAGACATTGCAGCGATTTTTAGGTCCATGTTTTACTACTCCTTGTTTCCTAAAAAATGGATATGTACATATTTGACTGACTGATTAGCCGAGTGGTCAGAGACTCAGAGACCTTAACTGCAGAGCCCAAAGTCACAGGTTCGAATCCCAGTATGTACACCAGTTGTCTAGTAACCATAATATAAACTTTTTGTTTGGGACAAGATGGCATTGTATGGATGTCCCATGTATTATTATCGTTATATAATTGTAATTTAATTGTAATTTTTTCATCAATAGTGATATTATCCAACATTTCCAAAAAATCCATATTAAATACAATAATTACGACAAATCAACGATGCCAAACGAAAGTGATCTGAAGCAACCTCAAAAAGAGCTTACACTTCAAATGTTAGGTTGAGAATTAAATCAAAAAAATTTCTTCAATATAAGAATTTTTTTGGTTCTATTCCCGGTATGTGTATCAAAATAATTGAAAGTCAAAATGAATTGATTAGGTACCGGTTTGGAAAACTAGAAAGAGAAGAACTGGCAAGAAACTCCTTCCTGTTTATTTCATTTAAATATATATGTCTCTCTTAACTCTTTTTATCAACCGGACTTGACCAAACTAACTAGAGTAGGTAACTATAGGTGCCTTATCTAGCCCTTATCTAAACGGCCTGATGACTTCATTCCACAGGTAGGTGATATATTCTTCGAATAACCGTTATCTGAATGATGAAAAATTCAAATATCTCTTATCTGATTAATAACTGCTACTAGACTATTTATTTGAGTATTGAAAAATTTACCCTAAATCAAGTCTGATGACTGAAGACATGTCAATGTTTCTATTAATTTTTAGTATACCTAACCAACTTTTGATATTTTTGTCTGTTCGTATTTTCATACAACCGATTGGTAGGGTGGCTAGAGACCCTAATTGCAGAAGCAAAGGTAACTAGCAGGTTCGATTTCTGCCAGGAACAAATTACTGTGCACATGGACATGTATATTTGTTTCCGTGTCTGGGTGTAAAATATCTATATATGTACTATAAAATTTATATAAGTATGTATACCAGTTGTCTAGTACCGATATTACAAGCTCTGCTTAGTATGGGCCTAGATGATGTTGCGTGGTATGTCTCAGGTATTATTATTATATGAATCATGAATGGTTGGATTTAACTCAAGAACCATCAAACTGATTTCAACAAAATTTTCATATTTAAACAGGTCGAATCATCAATAAAACATGTATCATATGATCATCACGCTGCTATTTTAGGATCAGCACAGTAAACAGAATACCTAACAATTTTCACAAAATAGATCTGACACTATGTTTCAGATTTAAAAAATAAGTGTTTAATGAGAAAAAAAAACTAAATATGAATCGTGAAAACCATACAGGTGTCGCAGTCAAAAAATGAAATTGAAAATAAAATCAAACAACCACAGATGAAAACTAGTTTGAAAATAAAAATGCATGAATGACTTACAGCGGTCCGCATAACTCATACATCACTTTAAGTGGAGTGTGAGGTAAACTTACCTCACATCTTACCTAGGGTGAGGCATGAGTTGTACCACTTCACCTACTGTTATTGGTGATACTTACATCTCACATTCTCTGATGTATTGAAGTCTCCTAGAATGGCTAGATGTAAACGACTTCTATTGGCTTTCGTAAGGACAAAACGCAGCGTTTCTCGCGTTACTTCATTTAAATATCCTTCACATATCATGTTTATTATTATCAAAGGCTTGTCGCATACCAGGAACGCTGAAAAAATAAGAGAAATAATTAAACGCGTGGTGAACAAGGATGGCGAAAGCCAGGTCATGAAAAAAATATTAGATTACAGCCGCGGCCCGCAAGTGTAGCATAATCAGATGATCGTGAGTATGCGGGCCTTGGCTGTGCCTCGGCCCGCATTACAAGTCCGGTTATGCACAGTTTGGTTTGTATAGTACCAAGGCTTGTATAATACATTTCTCAAAGATATGTGTAAATTAAAACAATAATAGTTTATTTAAAACTACAATAAGTGAAGGTACAGTTTTGAAAATTGAAAATGGATTTCCCAGGAATGGTATTAGTTTGTGACATTTTCAGAGATTCTTTCAAGTTTATATTATGTTTCATTAGTATCATACATTTTAACATGCAATATAATACCAAAAGTATACTTAATTTTATTTTTGTAGACATATCACCAAAATAAGCTAAGAAAATGTTTTAAGATAACGATTTAGATTTCCTTTCGTTTTTCCATAAAATAAAATTTTCATACTTTTTCATGTATCGTTCCTTCGATTTCGGTGGCAAACAATTAGCAATAATAGCTTTTGCAGCTACTTGTATTTCAGATGGTGTTAAAATGTCTCTATCGTTTGTAGAACTCATTTCGAATAATTACAGTAGGTAAAGTTAACATAAACTAATTATATTGATGACTGTATTGTATTACAATAATGAAAATAGTTTAGGTAATTTTGCCGCCAATTCGCCGCGTTCCGATGTGTATTTTTTTTTTACTTTTTTAAATTCATTTAATGGCACATTCTTTTCGTCGTGCCAGTTCAAAATTTAATTAAAACTGAGATGAGTTATCTCTTTAGTTATCAGTGTTCGGGTTTAAAAGAGTTCGTTCCATTTTAAAATTACATATTCGACCGCTTGAGCACGCCTGCTAAAACATTGCAGGTGATTGCGAGACACTTTCTGGTCTGGTACTGCAAGTATGATTTATTCCAAAGAAGGTTGTGCAAGATATGGTTGTATATCGTAGCATCTTCGAGAAAAAGTAATTTAGCGGAAGCTAACCGTTACTTAAGTAAGACGTTACTTAGTGCCGTGCACAAACTGAAACTTGGCCCTAACGAAAACGTGTTCTGTGAGATCGCTTATTGCTCAGTGAAAATTACGCAATAAGAGACGTTGCGTATGCTTCGATCGAAATGCTATTTTATAAAAATGAAACTAGCGACCGCCCGCAGCTTCGCTTGCGTAGACTACAAATTCCTATTATAGGTACTATTAACGTTCGAGATGGTGTATACGTACTTTTTGCTGGAACCAATTTTGGTCACACCCATGCAAACTTTCAAACTTCATTCCCCTTCCACCCTTTAAAAAAACCGATACAATTTTTCATCTCCCGTTTCCCACCCTTAAAATGTGGAAATCTAAAAACCCTGAAACACGTCATTATTTACGTCCCTCCATTCCCATCCTTAAGTTTGAAATTTCTAAAAAAGTCTTTCTTAATTTAATGCTTACGTTATAAAATATACCTATGTTCCAAATTTAAGCTTCCTAGACTTAGTAGTTTCGGCTGTACGTTGCTAGATCAGTGAGGTCAAACGACAGACGGATATACAGACAAACACAAAAACTAGCTTATGACACTCTTGACAACCTCCTTTCACGTCTGCATACTTTCATTAAAATCTGTTCTGCCGTATTGGAAATTAGCTCGAATAGATAAAATTGAATTGAACAGACACATAGACGTACAGACAAGCAAAAAGTAGCTAATGTCAAATCTCTTGACAAACTTCTTTCCCATTTGCAAAGTTTCCTTAAAATCTGTTTAGCCGTTTTGGAGATTAGGTCAAATAAACAGATACACGTACAGACAGACAGACGGACAAAAAGTAGCATTTGTTAGTTTTGACGACCTTCTTTTCATACTTGTGATGTTTCATCAAAATCGGTTTAGACAGATGGACGTATAGACAGACATCCAACAAGTTCCATATGTGTAAAGTTTCATCAAAATCGGTTAAGCCGTTTTGGCCGAAGCCGATTGGCTCGAATAGACACACAGTTTGTTTTCATATATATAGCCTATAACCCTCCGCTAGATTTAGGCTATCAAAGGCAAAAAGAATTTTTCAAATCCGACTGGTAGTTTTAGAGATTAGCGCATTCAAACAAACAAACAAACTCTTCAGCTTTATAATAAGTATTTCTATTACATAAATTATAAGATTATAAGATAATAAGATATTACTGAAAACCGTATCAAAGTCTATTGCGTGGTTTGGAAGTAAAAAGTTAACGAACAGAGGCAGACAGCGAATTTATTTTCTCCCGCTATAGTTTTCGTATTTCGATAAAAACTGCTAAGATATTAATTTGAATTGTATGGTGTAAAGGGCAATTTTAATATGCATGAAATGCTCAAGACAACTAACGTATTTAATTTGATAAGGATTAATATCACGTTTAAAAAATATCTTCGCAATAGTAGTATATTATGTTAGAACAAATTTGATAGTCATAAAAAAGGTTATAGTAAGCTAACCTTAAAAGGTACACATATGCTGTCGCGGACTTTTGGTTAGAACTTTTAAAGGGTAACAATTCCATAATACATTTTTGCTTAACATCAACCGTTTACGCAGCGCGCGTGACAGAAGCTCTCGAAAGGAATAATTTTTCCCGTTTTTGCAACATTTTTCATTGATGCTCCATTCCTATAGGTCGTAGCGTGATGTAGTATAGCCTTCCTCGATAAATGGACTATCCAACACGAAAATAATTTTTTAATTTGAACCAGTAGTTCCTGAGATTTGCGCGTTTAAACAAACAAATAAACAAACTCTTCAGCTTTATAATATTAGTGTAGATTGGAGATTTTGTAGTGAAAATTGTAAGCGCGGGTACGGAAAATTTTTATTCCATGTTTGGTAGGAGCTACAAACGCCGATCTACCACAGACAATTTTTGTAAGCCAGTGTAGAATCGTAAGAATAGATTACAGTATATTTTATACTTTACATTATACTACCAACTCACCCTGCGTCCATATACTACAACTATTGCCACTATTTGATAATTCATGTAACTCGTCGAGTAAGTCTTGGTTTTCACTATCTTTTAGTAAAATTTGTTCCAAACTGACATCTTCTATTGTAATAAACTCATTGGCCGCTTCATAAATGAACCCTAATTTTCTACTGAAATGTAAATATTTAAATGAATTACAATATTGTTATTTAGACAATATGGTACTTTATTACTTTTAAATATATTATATTTATCAAGAAAATATAAAAATGAACTTTATAAGATAGCAAAATTTATAAACAAAATTATATTCGGTTGAAGAATATGGAAATTATAAGCTTTTAAAATTGTATCTCTGTCTCTTTCTTGCAAAACAATATTTAACATTATTTTAAATGGCCTGACGTCACATATAGGTACGCCGTGCGGTATTGCCCTCTCTGTCTAATATGACATTTAAACATTCATAATTTTGTTAATGATTTATTTTTTAAAATACTTTCACTGTCATGATATATTTAGAAAACTCATATATAATAATAAAAAGATAATAGTCAACTAGCGTCATGTTAAATGGCTATACAATGTAATAATTGCTCACCTGAAGATTACTTAAAAGTGATTCAGTATATTATTTTTAAACTTACAAATTAAATTAAATTTTTACTGGTCACAAAATTTCAATTATTATAAATGAATTAAACTGTTCATATAAATTGAAAACGAATGTACATCATGACCGGTGTTATATCACACCGGCGACAATCTATAGCTGCGTGTTGCGTCTGAGAGCGTGAATCATTCGAGTGCGCGACACGCACTGCGTCACAGGAATGTTTATTGACGGTACCTTCGTCTGACTGCAGCGCATGCAACAATGCTTAGCTTACGAAGGCTTTTATTTTCTAGCCGCGAGCGCCAGCGGTCATGATAACGTTTTTGGCATTGGCAAAAAATTTAGACCAGTAATTTTTTTTCCAGGGAGTGGATATCTTGGGGCATTAACATTGTAAATTGTTAACTCAGAATGGTACACAACAGTCGTATTGCAAAAGTTTTCAAAACTGTGCAGGTGTAACAAGTTGTGACAACCAAAGACCGGGCACTTAGGGGAAACGTGCTGCACCATCTTTACACACTTCTCTCTGAACAAATGCCTTTCAATTGTGAAAAATAAAAGCACTTTTTTATGGACTTATTAAGTTTATTTCAAAGTGAATTTCATTCACTGGATTCTTAAGTTTGTTCAAACTGTGATATTGAACTTGGTGCGTTTTGGTGTTCCTTAGAGAAAAGGCGCAACTGATGGCCATCATCAACAAATGAAGAGCTCTGATTGGAGCTATCAATAAGTAGGTCATAATAGAATTTTAAGTAAATGTTGAATATCAGAACAGTTTCTTCTGAGAACGAGACGCATTCTGTCCCTATGAGGTAATTGTATACTAAATTCACCTGATTTTTTAAATTCATAACAAAACCGATTTTGCCGAAAATGGACTTGGTAACTTTTGAAATCTACTTTGATACCAAATATTATTCAACAGAGTTTAAACAATGTGTGAATGATTGTTTTTCACGAACAAGTAAATACAGTGAATATAATAAACATCACCAAAAACATATTTAACGAGAAACTAAATTTTTTGTGTTGGAACTAATGTGCTTAGCATAATCACTTAAGTATCAGCAAGGTCAAAATTAGTCTTTGTTGTGTCACATTTTTTTTAAATATCTCATTAAGACTATCATCATCATTACATAATGTTTTCAGTTGTGTTCTTTTGGTTTGTCATTCTAAGGCAGCAACCAGATAACATTTCTTTTTTTAAATATTATTGCCTTTAATTAGAGTATCATTAAGGTTTTGGGCATTTAAAAATCATTGTTTTTTGCCATAAATTAAATTTTTGGTTATATACAAAGAGGATTGCCAGTAAAATTGAAACAACTGTATTTAATGTGACTTCGGGTACCAAATTGTAATAAATATTTTCTATTGATAAATATAATTTATTTGTAGCAGCAACTAAAAAAAAAGACAAGAAGAAAACTAAAATATATTAACATTCTGAAAGGGTATCTACTTAGTTTCATTGACCTCGATCCATATAATCATAGAGCACAAAAATCTGACCAATTGTTGTTGTTCCAATTCGATATATTAGTAAGGATTTAAAAAAACTCAATTTATAACCATATGTTATAAATCATGCGAAATGATTTGCTATTATCTTTTTAAATCATTAATAAGCAATAACTGATTGGTTTATGCTTATCATTGAATTTTTATAATTTTATCATGAATGCCCACACATCATTATAAAATACAACCAAAAATTACAATACTGTTTCTAATTCCAATTTAATTAAACTAACATATTATGTATATCTTCAGTAAGTAACCTTATATAGCACAACATTCTGCATGACATGAATAAATTGATACACCCGATAAAGAAGGAAGTAACTAACTTTTTTAAAGATATTTTAGTTATCGCCATATTCATATATATTAAAAGGTTCCTTTTCTGTAATAGACTGTAGATACAAATTTTAGTTATCATAGTAGCCCTGTAAGACCGTTAATTAACATCATCAAGATTAGTGTTTTATATTGATTACAAAGTAAAAGACAGTTATTTACTTATTAGATACTTTAGATTTTTTGTGTTGCGGGTTTTTGAAATTTTTAATTTGCTTTACAATTTTTTTTGTATAAAATTTTACGTATTTATTGTTTTTCTCATAATTTTTTTTTTTAAGTTCATGAACTTTGTGAATCAATCATGATTGACTTCCAACACAATTTCGTACAAACCAGGGTAATTTTTATGATGCAATTTCACGTCACTTGTATGTGATTATTTTTAGATCATAATCGAAGTTAGTTTCTTATTATTAAATGTGTCATAACTATACATATTTAGGGCTGTAATTAAAAATAATAAAGAAACAAGCATCTTGACTTCTCCTGACTCAAATAGGAAAATATATTATTGTAAAAGTATTTCAAAGTAAGTTTATTAAAAGTAAATAGTTTAAAGAATTATTAAAAGTCAAAGTTTACAGAACTTTCATAAAGTTGTAGCTCTCCTGAAAAATGAACCAAAATAAGTTTTGTCCTTGTTTCTTGAGGGTATCATAGTTATTTTTTAATGAACAGGTTCAGAAACAGTAGAGTAGTTATTGTTTTTAAAATTAAATACTAACTTATCATCAGTTTCAGCTATACAGTATTGCCAGTGGTGACTATTGCATTTCCATTGCCTCACCCGACGTAAAGAAGGTGTGTTCAATTCATCACAGATTATTCTTAACGCTGTTTCATCTAATACATCTTGTATTGCTAATAATGATAACCTATAAGAAAGCAAAATCATTACAATAAAAAAGTAATTAAACTGCATATTCAATCCACATAAATATCAGTTAAAACTTACTTATTTTCCAATATTGTTCTACAGACAACCTCCTTGACACCTGGATTCATTATTTTGTCTATGGTCAGCTGATGAAGGTTCCATGAAGTGAGACGGCAACATTTCCGACCATCTCTTTCATACTTGAAATCCTCTTTGATATTTGGACGATGGGAATAAGCCGAAAGTAAATCAAGAATGTCATTCACAGGTGCAGCAGCGAAACCATTTGGTAGGGTGATAGGAAGTTTTGTGGGCATAGACAAACTTTTTCTATGCGGAGTCCTAGGTTGCAAAAACCCATTTGACAAACTATATAGTTGACTATTAGAAAAACCATTTGCTAATGTTCCATTTAAATGTTGAACACTCTCACATTTTCTAGGTTCTAAACTCAAATGTGCTTTGACATTACTAAGTCTCATTATATCCATACCTCTAACTTTTATGAGATCATCTAAGGATTTGAACGGTCCTTTTTTATTTCTATAATCAACTATGTTTGCAGCTATTTCTTGATTTAATCCTGGTACGCACTGAAGTTGAAACACACTAGCCGAGTTCACTGAACATAATCTGCTGTCGGCTGAGACTCTAACACTGTCCAAAGACTGTGTACAGGAACTGGTTCTCGACAATCCCTTTTTCGTGTTAGTGCATATTTCTGGTCGTAAAGCTTCTAATTTCTCTGCACCTATACCTATTCAATAACAATAAATTATAAAACTTGGGAGTATTAAACTGACTAAAAGTGAGAATCATACAATTTTATAAAATTTAATGCATAGGGCATACTTAAAGTTTCTGGAACTGGTCACTTACAATAGAAAAAAGAGAAAACCATTTATGAAATTTGACTGGAACTCTCTGGGAACACGTTACTTTTTAAATTGCGAGATAGTCATTTGTTTCTTGATTGTGGCGTCGGTTTGAAAATTGTGTGTTGGAATTACAATGAATTTAACTAAAGAAAATTTTCGCGTTAAGATTTTTTATGATTTTCGCTGCAGCTTAAGTCAGTTAGAGAGTTGCCAGAGACTTCAGTCAGCATTTGGTAATAAAGCTCCATCTCGTAGCTCTGTGTATACGTGGTTCAGTGATTTTAGACGTGGACGTAATTATCTCCATGACAATGCACGTGAAGGTCGACCAGCGATTGCGGTTACCGAATTTAATATTGATACCGTACGTTAATTAGTTGAGACTGATAAAAATATAACATGTCAGCAAATTCATACTGAATTAGGCATTGGAATGAGTCAAGTGCAAAAGATTTTACATGTGCATTTGTAGGTATGAAAGCTTTACACTCGATGGATATTGCATATGATTTGACGGAAGACCAGAAACAACTGCGTGTAGAGTGGTGTCGCAAAATGATAGCAAAGTTTAATGGAGGGCAATCACTGACTGTCTATAATATTGTGACAGGTGACATAATCTGAGTGTACTGCTTTGAACCGGAAAGAAAAAGTCAATCGGCAGAATGGGTCTATCATTTTGAAGATTTGCCAACGAAAGTAAAGTCGAACCATTGGCAAGAAAATGGTTGCTTCTTTTTTCAGCTAATCAGGACATTACACAACAGTGTCACTTGAAGACAAAAGAACAGTAACTGCAGATTAATACACTTGCTTACCCAGTTTTACAAAAAAATTCGGGAAAAGTGTCCTCGAAGCAAAGTCGTCCTTCATCACGATAATGCGTCCTCACATACAGCTAAGGTAACAGAAGCGAATTAAATTAAAGATAAACTTAGAGGCATACATTTAACGAGCCCTGAATCGGCGGCGAGTGCAATCCATGTAGCTATTGAAGAGGTCCCTAAATACATTGGTCCAACTGCTTTTTACAATGGTTCCACCGAATGCGTCAATTATGTGTCAATTATGGCGGCATATAGTTTGAAATACAATAAAAGCATCATAAGTAAAATATCAGGTCTTATAGGAATCCAGAAAGTTTCAGTATGGCCCACATACTAACAAAATGATGTGGAAATGTAATTTAATAGTGTTCATTTTTGTAAGGTACCTACTGGGTTAGCTTTCCAAAACTACCACCCTAAGAGTATCAATAATATGAAAGAGGGGGGCAAGCTGAAGAAATTAAACTAACTTCTAGCATTTTTAGAAATGCAGAAACATGAAAATAACGCAATTAAAAATGAGTAATACATACCTGCTCCTAAAACATTTTTAATAACCTTCAAAATCAAAATACTTGAAACTAACACTAAATGGCCAGCCACTACTGTAATAAGTCTTAACTATTTAGGTTTGGTACATAAAAGAATGTTCAAAAGAAATTCAATCAAGGCAGGTTGCTTTTCCATTTCTCAATTTGACGACCGCTTGGCCTAGTGGATAGCGACCCTGCCTACGAAGCTGGGGGTCCCAAGTTCAAATTGCAGGTTGGGTCAGTATTTATATAATAAATATTGATACTGGTACCGGGTCTTGGTTATTATATATGTATGTGGTGTCTTCGCTTGGTACCCAAAACACAAGCTAATGTTTAGTTTGGGGCCTAGAGGTTGTTGTGATGATTCATTGAAATAAAAAAAAAATAGGTAGGCAGGTAGGTTACTTTAGAAAAATACAATAAAAACCAAATATATGGCCACTCCGACTACTGACCCAATAATTGATGGTTCCTACCCAGTACGAACATAAATAAGCGGGAGGCGAGCGAGCGAAGCAAGCGTACCGCGGTAGCGGCCGCCAAGCACCACGCAGATCGAATTTTCACAAGTTAATAAAGTAAGGTTACGAAATTCTTAATGTATTGACCTTCAATAGTCGCCCCTTTAATTATGTCAATGCAAGGAGCGAATTCATGTCAGAGGTAATGGGTATTTTTTATTTTTGGTTTGTTTCACATTCCCGCGTTTCTAAAGATTCTGAAAGTTTGTTTTGTGAACTCGTCCCACCATCCTCTAAATTATTATTAATACTTCTAGAATAGTAGTTTTGTAAAGCCGTACCTACTACTTAAACTAGTAGGTATTAATTATAATGAAATGAAATACCCTAATGGGTATTTTACTTTCATAATTATTATAATAGCTTGTATTCATTTTTTATACTTTTCCCTAATTAGCTGATTGTAAAGTATCAAAATTGAATAAAAAGAATGTGCATTCATATTAAAATGCACAGAAGTCATTATACACACAATAAAGTAATAACCAACCTGATACCAGGGCAAGGTCATCAACACGTTTAAACCTGCCAATTAGCCTTCGGTGCCTCACGATTTCGCGAGCCATCTGTCTCGACACTCCAGGAAGGGTCATTAACTGTTCCTCAGTCGCTGTGTTCACATTCATCAGTTCAGGGTATTCTTCAGAGGGTGGCAAATTGAATGTATGGCTCAAGTTAGACTTATTTAACTTCGACCTTCGCACGAAACCCCGAAAAGAACGTCGTTGCCCCTTGGTAATAGAACTCGGACTCTGCCCCATCTCGTTAAAAACTTAATCAACGCCCATAGCAACAAAAAATTGTCTTTTATCGCTTCTGAATACTTCTATAAATAGAAATAATATTATTTTTCATCTCATAGTAAAACACTAAATAGTCACAAGTACCTATGGGGAAAACTACGTTTATATTAAAAAGATTCGAAAACACTAAGGAAAAGACTAAGAAAATTATTACCGAAATAAAACGCGTATAAACTCGATGGCAAAAAGTATGTAAAATAACGTAAAACCCTAGTAAAAACAATAATTGACATTAATGACTTTTTGCATATTTCAATAAGATTTCAATTGATGGCAATGACAATACATGACAGCAGCAATGACATGACATACCGTGACAAAGCAATTTTTTTTTAAATAGTATTATTACCATTGTAATAATACTAGTATTAGTATTATTGCCATAACATATTGATACTGGTACCGGGTCTTGGTTGTTATATGTGTGTGGTCTATTAGACCTATTAGTCCTAATAGCTGGGTCATACATAGCTTAAACAGAATTGTTACCACTGATTTAGCCCTGTAACTGCATTTTCTCAAGAATTATTCAAGTAAACAAAAATATATATGTAGCAGTGGTTAACTCATCCTACAAAGCACAAATACGTATTGAGACCAGCTTCAGACCATTCATTGCTCCCGACCATGCGTCATATTGTGGAAACACATACCTAACTAATAACTATACTCAGAAAATGCAGTCGGAGAGTTAAATCCGTTGAAAAAGTTTAAGTTATATATGACCTAGCTATTGAGAATAATCATAGGTCTGGCTGGGTGTATTTTTAGAGTAAAAATGTATAAAATTTGACGACTTCATTTTTATTTTAGGACCATGAATTTTAAAAGTAAAATAAAATATTTTTATATTGGATATGTTATAATTATAATGCCCTTATAAAAGTTTATTTTTTTAATTTTATACTTTGAAACCTTTTTTTTTATTTAATTTACTTCTGCATCTGTAGAGGTCAACAGAGTTTTTGACCTCTACTGTCAAGCACCAACCGGCAGGTTGGCTTAAAGTCCCAAAGTCTTAACGCAATGGTAAGGAAGGGCTGTATTCTCGCAGTCGGGTGGGAATGCCTAAAAAACCAATTGCACAAAAATAATAATGATAATACCTGAGACTCTGACACAAGACCATGTAGTTCCAAACTAGGCAGAGCCTGTATTATGGGTAGGTACTACACGCAAGGAATATATAGGTATTACATAGATACCTACTTATATTTTTTATAATACATACATATGTAGATATTTCGCAACAAGACACGGAACTAATAGGCATGTTCATGCACACAAATATTCGTCCTGGGTGAAAATCGATGATTAGCATAGTTAGCATTTTAGACCACCCGAGTTCACCCGACCTGTCGGCCAGTCTAATACTCAGAAAAGAAGCAATTTTTTTATGAAACTAGCATACCGGCTGAAGTAAAGTGACAGCTGTTATGACACATAAGACATACAAATTAGTGCTGCCAATTTACCGATTGTAACTGATACACATTTCACCATCATTTCACATGAAAATGAGCGCGTTCTCGTGGCGTCCTCTTCAACAGTTTAACAAACTGATGACTATACTTTTTGAATTTCAAGAAAATATCGGTTATTACCGAAGATACAACAAATTAAAGTTTGTGTTTTTACGACTCGCTCGCTCGTGACGTCCGTCACTCGGTGCTGCTAAGTAAAGTAGAAATTATCCACGTTGAGCGGTTCTTCATTAGACGGCCCGACACGACGCTGACATTGTCGGTGGGGACAGTGTCGGCGCCGACACCGACAGATACATTCTTCATTTGGCGACACGACACCGATTTTGTGCAGACACGACACGATGACTCATCATTTTAGAGTGGCATTCTAAGCAATGGCAGCGTTTAATAAATTGTATTTATTGTACTTAAAACGCAAAAAAAAAACAAAGTATTCTAAAGCGGTTTTGGGTACACCCTATTATAAAAGTTATATAATAATAATAATGCATGGGACATCTCATACAGCGCCATAATCTAGTTCCAAAGTAAGCAAGTATTATGTTCGTGTTATGGGCTAGTCCCAAAGTAAGCAAGTATTATGCTTCTGTTATGGGTTACTAGACAACTGATATACATACTTAAACATTTTTTTTTAATGATACATACATATATAAATATTTCACACCCAGACCCGGAACGAAATAAACATGTTCATGTACACAAATAATTGTCCCGGGCGCGATTCGAACCCGCGAACCTGGCTCCGCAGTTAGAGCCTCTAACCACTCGGCCAATCGGTCGTTAAATAGCAAAAATTTTAAATGGTGTGTAACTATTATAATTTGTTTCAAAAGTTAATTCCGGATTCGGATATGTTTTTTAATTATTTCCGTATGAGTAATTAAGACACCTACGAAAAAGTTAACCAAATATAATAAAGTGACATTTATTTATTTATTTCTCACCACAATTTTTAAAACTAAAATACCCTAAAACTAGCCCGTGTAGTGAATGCACACGACAAAAACGATTTTGGGCAAAGACTACTGAATGGATTGTTATGAAACTTTACAATAATATTGTAACGTCTTTGAATATGGCATATAGGTACATTAGAATAACACATTTGGTATAATGTATAAAGATACTAGCTTTCCGCCTGCGGCTCCGCTCGCGTGGACTACTAGTTGTACACAGATTTTAAAATTCTTTCACCTATAGAAAGCTACATTACCAGCTAGTAACATGGGTTAGATTTTATTTTCAAATTAGCTTTCCGCCTGCGGCTCCGCTCGCGTGAACTACACAATTGTACCGAGACCGCTATGATTTTTCGCATAGATATAGTGTAATAAGCCGAAGAGTGACTAGGCTACTTTTTTCCTGGAAAAAGGGGTCTCGATACAACATCTAGTCCACGCGAGCGGAACCGCGGGCGGAAAGCTAGTTGAAAATAAAACGAATTTCGTAGTTGTTTCAAAACAAAAAAGTCGTTCCTTTTAACAAAGGTACCTAAGTGATATATTCCCACATCACAAAAAAATATTGTTCCTATATTATGTTTTAATGTAGATTACCTAAGTATCTACCTATTGCGTTTTTCCATTTACTATTTTTTTCAGGAAGGAAATAAAGCTGTGAAATAAAATAAAATGAAGGATAGGTACAGTTCGCACAAAACTTCTATTTTGTTCCTGAAAGTCGAAGCGAGGAGTTAGTATAGTAATAACATCGCAGTAGGAATAATGGGTAGGTAGGTACAGCGGCGGTACTCTGGTAAATTAACGCAGTGCCGAGTTAGCGCCGAATACGCGCCATTTCAAAAATCCGTACTCTCGCCCATAGTCCTAGCGACCGGATTTTTGAAACGGAACGTACCTACCTATTCGGCGCTACTTCGGTGTCGTGGTAAAAGTCAGAGTAGGGCCACAGATCGCGCTAAACTTTATGGTGGATCTGAATACAACGCTTTATGCGGGCTTGCACCAATATGGCTTGCGCAGGCAAAGATGCGCATGTACTGTACAGTCATATACTTACCCTTCGTTCCAATGCGTGCCGCTACACCTAAAACTCGTTACTGCGGCGCGACTTCACGACCTGTATAGTTCCAATCAACCTTTATGGCGGATGTGAACATAGGCACAAGTCGCGTCGCAGTAACTCTTTTAGGTATATATAGCGGGTCACAGTGGAGCGAGGGGCACATGACTGAACCTGCGCAAGCATGCATATAGCGTTGTATTCCGATCCGCCATAAAGTTGATTGGAACTATGCCTACTTTCGGATCCAGAGGGTGGAGAGTGGGCCTCGCACCTACACAAAACGTACCCACCATAAGCAGCCATGTTAACTTCAGAGCGAACTTATAGAAGTTTGGCGCGAACTTTAATTATAAACATTTGGGTAATTGTATTGCTTTTTTACAATTTGTGCACAAAGTTGTCGTCCCTATTTTAGGTAGATACCTACACTGATCGGTAGGTAATAATTCGGTAGTAGGTAATAATAATAATAATATAGGAAATTCCACACACAGCGCCAGGTACCCCATCTTTTCGTAGATTACTTTTTATTTGGTTCGATGCATCGATTATTCGCATTTGTAAATATTGTGGATCCTTAAAAACAATATACCAAGAATAACAAAGAATAATTGGGGTTAAAAACACTAAAAAATTACTTGTGACCATTGACTAATATCAATGTTGATCGATTTTAAAAGTTTTCTAGAAAAGAATAGATTCCCCTTTGGATACTGTGTAAAACAAATGCCAGAGAAAATGTATCATTTGCAAACCAATTTGACCATAAAGTTCGAAAAGGGAGTGAAAATTCGACACTGCTTACTCCGCAGCTATCGAGAACTACAAGACTGACTGGGCAGTGCTTGCGATTGAAGTGCACATTCACTGTGCATCTTATTATGCCACCAGTGGCGAGGAGTGATCTATCTTTACCTACACCGTATTCAGCAACGAAACAAACAAAAAACTAATGGCTACCGAGAAAAAAATACCACACGGACAACCTAAGTGCTTGGTCACCATAGAGTAAGGAAATTTGACAGCAGCGTTTGGTTTTAATAGTCAGAAATATCACTTCACAGTATCGAAAATGTCAAACGCAATTTCGTGGGGGTGCAAACCGGTGCGCGGGGACCTCGTGAACTGAAACTCGCCATCTTGCACCAGCTAGCTAGAGTATGAGTGGTTAGACGGTAAGCGCAGAAGCGGGCTTCTAGTCAATTCGTATTTTTATATTGGTCACCCTACTATTAAGATATTTAATACTATTCCGAGACAGCTGATCTACCGGCGACCGCTAATTTAAAAATGACTACATTTATTTATTACATAGATACAGCAACAGTTAACAAACTTAGAAATAGGTAAATATATAACATACAAAATACTACATAGCGAAAAGTTCCACTACCATTTCAATTCAAAGATTGGTCTTATCAGCTGTTTCATGAGTAAGGTTTCTACAATTTTGCAATTCGCCAGAGAGTCTCATGTTTTATTTATTGAGTTAGCAAGTAAACCTGATTAAATAAAAATTTGTTACCTACTTTCATATCGTAATTTTGTATGTGTTTTTATTAGTTGTTATAAAAGAATAAGATAGATAACGATAAAAATAGATTTTAAACACGTTTTCTTGGTAGCCGTTAGTTTGCGCCATCTGCTCACTTGAGACTTTTTGTAAGCTCGGTAAGTACGTTCAGTAAGCTCTACACGCTCTATAAGTTTGGATTACGCTCAACTGAATGCAGTGTTAAGGCCCGGCGAGAGCCTGATCGGGCTTCGGGTGTAAAACATTGCGGGGCCCATCCCACTTTACTTTGAAAAAAAAATCAATTAACCGGGCTCTGGTGGTACTACTACCCTTATACCCCCCCTTTCGCCGGCCCTGCCAGTGTATAAAGGGAGCCGGCCGCGACAATCTATGCAATAGACATTGTTGTTGATATTGCGATGACCAATGTCTACACATACACATAACATTAGAAAAGATCATAAAAATTTGACTCTGCATGTGATCTGATTCTGAAGGAATCTGTAAGAGCAGCATTTTAAATCTTGATTAGCAGATTCCATATGTAGCAGTAATACCTTGCAGTCCCATCCCAATTTGTATATAAAATTGAATACCTATCACTGTAAGGAAAATCGGGCAAATAAGGTTCTGTAGCTGGGCCACCAATAAAAACTTACCCTAAACTAAAATCATGAGCTTGTTCAGGGTTGATCTAGTACTATAACATATTATGAATTTGACCAGTTTTCACTTGTATATGAATTTTTCGGATTTTCCGAAACTGTGGATTGGTGGTTCTAGAGTTAGAGGGGAGAACTGCCATTCACGTAAAAAGGCCACTTGTATTTTGCTAACAGGACTTAATTTTGAAAACCATCTATTCAACGAGACACCAATTGGGAAGAAATGTATTTTTTTTAGATTTTTTTAAAGATTACAATACCTACTTGTAGATTGAATTAAAGTTTTTATTTGAAGTGAAAGAATATAATACTTTCTGTACTATTTATTTATTAATCAGTGTCGGCTAAAAGCAAGCATTAGTAGAAACTATATGTAGATATTAAAAAAAAAACACTGATGATCTTCTGTAAAAAACACATTTACAGAGATGAGTATTATTAAATTATAAATGCATTATACTTGCTTCGTCGAACTCGAATTCATAAAAAAAATAACATTATAATTAGGTAAGTACCTACTTAGTAAAATATTTTTACATTAGCACAATTTTCTATGGATTAAGAAAATGGCGAACATTTAAGAATATCTTTATTAACAAATTATTAATTTATAATAAAATATTAATATTATAATTTAATATAATTAAATAATATAATTAAAATATTAAAATATATTAATATATTAATAATACTACTGTTATTTATAAAAAAGCTACGCCACACAAGTCAATATTTAAAAAGAAAAAATATCTTGATAATTCAATTATCTAATAACATTATGAAATTTTCGCTATAATTTTTATTTTGTTTTAAATAATTACCATCTCAATAAATGCCCGATCTCAAGTTACACGCTGCCTAAACTAACAATACGTATAAAGAAATAATAATTGTGTACCAATGATTTTATTCTAAACATCTATGGTAATTAAAATAGAAAGTTGTTGCAATAGCGTATGCTTTCTCTTTTGATATCTATTAAAAGTATTTGTGTAAAATTATATTTTTAGTAAAATTTATATTATATGAAATAGGACTAGTAAAATTAGTCAGTTTATTTTATAGCTCACCACGCCATCGAGGGCCAAATAAGAATCTAGCGCCATCGGAAGTCATCATGGCTGTGACGTGACAGATCGTAAGAATTTAAATAGTCAATCGCTTCGGCGATCTTTAATAAATAAATAATCTTGAGAAGGAGTGCCAGGATTCAAACCTAGAGGTCTTAGGCTACAAATCTATTTTGAAGGTTCTCAATATGTGCCAAATATTCAACCACCAACATGTATTTAACGCTAGCCACCAATTGAGGTTTTTTTCGTTTATAAACAAATCGATCAAAATTATAAATGTAGGTAAAATAATGTCAATATCTGAAACATGCCACTAGATGGCACACTTAATAATATTGTATTGATATTAATAGAATATTAATAGTATATCAAGTGAATTATAAATTAAAGAAATTAAAAAAAAATTATTTAAGGTTAAACAATACCTCTACTTACCATACAATATTTATTTGACCAGAAATAAAAAAAAACTACACGCCGTTATATTTATTTTACCATATTGATAACCAAGTGGGTCATAACGTTGTTTAATTTAAAGATATATGTTCTTTCTAACACAAAACAGTCCTAATTTTGGTTTTTAAAGTTTACAATTTTCAATTGAGAGTTTTTTTAAAAGCAAAATTATAAACGGTTTCGGGTTACAAAGAACATATTTTATAAAAACGATAATTTATATAGTGGTAACCATAGAGTCCCATTTCAAAAACTCACCTGTATATAGATTTTAGCTTTTTGTACTCCTATTGCACATAAACTGTAACTATGCCGTATATTACACTCCTCCGTGTGCATAGTATGCTTAAAAGAAGGGGTCTAAAGTTTCTTCTTCATGTATAAATAAATAGAAAAAGATTCTATGACATGCTTTACCTATTAAAATGGTAGAGTAACTATTACAATGTACAGTTTTTTATTTCTGGTGAAATAAATTTTGTATGGAAATCACAGGATTCACAGGTTAGCCAGTTCAAAATTACAAATATTAAATAAAATAAAAGAACCAGTTGTAACTATAAAAGAAAATTCATTGATATTGTATTTTCTTTGCTCAACAAATGATTTTTCAAATAATATTCATCATTATTTTTCATTTTTAGCATAATTAGCATTCCTGGCGTTAACCCTTAGGAGTTAGGACGCGTATGGTATAGCGTATATGGTATAGGTAAGTTTTACGCGAATATGACCCAGGCGTGTGCGGTACATACGTTGTACCCGCGCTTCCACGTGGTGGATGTATATTTTGGAGCCTTCCTAGGATTTTTTTATGAAAAATATTATTTAGAACATAGTGAACCGTTAAGTGTCTACGAAAATATTAATTATAATATTCAAAAAACTTAGGATGGGCGTGCTTTAGACTTTGACAAAACGGAAGCTCTAACATACGGGGCAATTTTTATTTATGATCAATACTGCAATTACGCGTCCGACAGGTTAATACCCGTTACCCGGCCGGATCCTAAAAAAGTGCCGGGTCCACCGAGTACCGGACCTATACCGGGTACTCGTCTCATGTCTAGTTGCTGGCTATTTCTCTTCATGAATTTTAAATTAATTTCAACTTCCAATAGGTGTACATAAGTGTACCTCATCACTCACATGGTTTTTTTGTATAGTTTACCCAAACTCTTCAAGACATTTTTGGTTGCTGACATTAGTAATTGTTTATTTTTATATATACTATGACACCACAGACAAGTCAACCTTATAGACCATGCTTTGACAGGGAGTAGCATTCGCCAAGGCTATGTAGTGACACTACATAACTACGTCTCTTGTAAGCGGTCAGTTGGAAGCACGTCGGAAGCCATTAAATTATCAATTTTGAACAAGCCAATGAAAACTAGCCGACCTCTCCCCGCACCCCGCCACTTTTTGGCGATTTCGTTTTCATACTGACGTTTATTAAAGCGTGGTCTATAGGTTGACTGGTCTGTGTATGACACTAATAAGCCTATTCCTACCTAAAATGGTTAATCATAATTCGCTGAACGAATATATGAACCGAATATTATTATAACATGACTCGCCTAAGCTAATAATGAATTATGCATTTTAGCTACTTCTTTATGGTTACAAAAATATACAATATCCAGCCTCGTGTTGCATCTTAGACATTTTTATATGAAAAAGTCATGTATCAAAAGCACTTCACGGAACTTAGCTTACACATCTCCACTTAACCAATGTATTTAATTTTTTTTTTAAATACAATTTATTTTAAAATTATTTATATGTGATTTACTACTATTAATATCTAATGTAATTAACTTAAAAATCTCATAATCGACTCACATGAAATCTAGGAATGTACTTTTGAGCGATATTTGAGGTAAAACAATTATTTTGAAAAATATTTATATGTGAGTGCACAAATATAAGGTTATTTAAATCTAGATATTTTTTTTATTGTTGAGATATTAATATGAAATTATGTTTTTTAACAACAGCATTAGAAAATTTTAATAAATCTTGAAGCTACTAGACTGCCTAACTTTTGAGGACTAGCAATTTTACTAGACAAACATCTGAATCATGTCACTTTTCTATCTGTGATCATATGTAAACTATTTTAAATCAACTATTTCGGTTTTGACAACCAGATCTTCAATATACATGAAAGGATAACGCTTAACGTTGGCCTTCGGTGCGGACTGTGGCTATCGCGCGGTAAACCAACGTCTAACGGTATAAACCCTTAGCTGGCAATGTGTTCAAGCTGCAAACAACTAAAATATTTGACTTTAAGTACACCACACTATTTATAAAAATTCATAATAAATATGGATAACAACAATGGTGACCCTCAAAGGCAATGAAAATTAAGAAACAAAACCGAAATAGTATTTTCAGTATGAAGAAACGAAAAAAATTACTGTACCGTTTAAAACAATAAAGTTGAACAGGGCAATAAATTTAAATAGGGTAAATACGGGGAATGAGAATGAAAAACATATTCCTCGAAAAATTATGCATTATTATATATTTCAAATAAATAAATTCGATTACCACACTTAAGCATAAAACACAACAAAGGTCACCATTGTGAAAATGGTTCAGTTCCAAAACTAAATCAGTATTAATAGTACATAGATGCAAAAAATTTTTGTAGTTTGTCTTAACGTTAAAACAAAATATATTGAAATAATCATATCTGGAAATAAATTCACTAATCTTTTTTTTTAAAGTCAGGAACTGAACCAAACACATTCAATTAAAATAATACATTCTTTGTACAAATAGTGACTTCATTGTGCATCAACAATGTTGTTCGAATCAAATTGCACTTTTTCTTCATAGAAGATTACTCTCTATCAGGAATAAATTTAGGCAGCCAAAATCTTTATGAAAACGAGGTATGGAGAAAGGAAATTTATTAATTTATTTTATATTTTAAAAAATGGCCCCTCTGTCAAATCAATAGTATTTATTCTATTAAATAGAGAGTTACTGATTTTGTTAATCGAACTAACTCCACACATCCTTTTCACAAGAGTTACGCTGCACTTAATCTCAACAAGGACAATAGTCAACCATTCCTCACTGCATCAACAAAAAAGATAGTAAAAAAAAAAAACTGAATTATAACACAAATTATATCACACAAATCCATTTCATCTAAAACAATGTTGCCATATAAAAATTTAGTCAATAGAATGCAGGGTAAAATCTGATCTAAGTACATTAAATTGTTATTAATAAATGACTCATGGAAAAATATGTAATATTAAATCATGAATGAACGATTACTAACAGATCGAGATATTTTTCATATTGTTATAATAAATAAGCAGTCAGTGACACCGGCTGAGAACATTTTGCAGTCGATGTTTGCCATATTCAGACATTATGATTATCCAAAACAGTTTATATTTAAATTATTAAATATGTAACTACTAGTTTTATTGTTATTTTTATATCTTAATAAGATATGTGGTGTTACATTAAAATTAAAAAAAAAAAAACTTTGTATTTTCATCGTATTTAAATGAAAAACCGCATAAGGCGATTTTCATATATCATATCAGTCAACAATTTCGTTTTTAAAATGTACTTTTGAAGACATTTATAATTCTCAAACTAAGCTTCAACGATGAAACAGCGTGAGTTGAATGTTTGTACAAACAGGCATACTGTTGAATTTCTATAAGCCAAAATATAGTAAAAAGAAAACATTTCGAATATACGAATTCTGAAATGAAGCCAAATCATTTTTCAACAAATAGCCATTTACTCGCTTGTTATATAAATAATTCATAGGTTTTTTTTAAAGCGTGAATAATGTCATTCAAAATTGTCTTTTGTAAAGTCAGCTATGTTATATTCATATGCCACCAAAATATACATACGAGCTAGCAACAAAGATTTATAATCTTTTAAATTAAATAAATCTTTATATAGATACAATTATATAGAAATATTATAGCTGCCTTTACCTAAGAAATATATACATACGTCTAATGGAACGCATCGAGAACTAACACCGCTTGTACAATGCAAAAAATTCTGTGTGACGTCTTATAAGCAGTTTATAAGACATTGAATTCGTTTTACAGTGTACGGGTGATAATTCGTCTATATTGAAGTGACAGCTATGAAGTGACAAGTCGCGAAGCCGCAGCCGCGCGGTTGAGTGTACCACAGACCAACTACGCGTGCCTGAGTCTACGCGTCCGCTGAACGACTTTGTACCTGCAGTTAAATAGTTTCGCATTAATGTGATTGACAGCCGTGCAACCCACCTCCCAAAAAATGACAATGTATTTAACTATTTTTGTGAAAGACGAAAGTATTTACAAGCATGGATGTATAAAGATGAGCCTTTCCAACCAAAAAAGTGGTTCCTCTCAGAATGAGATTGATTTTGAGGGAATCAAATTACTGTATCAATCAAGTATTATTTAAGGTGTTTTTTTAACAAAATGTAACATTGTTGGTTCTATTCTCATCTCGTGTAAAAGAGACGTGTACTGTATCCATTGCGGTTTGCTAAAATAAAGCGGGAAACATAGTGCGCGCCTCAAGACGACACGTGGAAATTTTCAGGTTAATTTCTCGAGCGTCTTTACTAAGGCTCTGGCCCATCTTTAAACTTCACTGTTTACAAGCCTCGAACGTAAAACAAAAAGACGGATTTGTTGCTAGAATGGTTGCCACTAATTGTTATTGGCAGTGTGCCGTCGCGTCGGACGAGCGCACTCTATGATAGAACGCATGCATTTACGCGGATGAGTAGTTGATCGACAAATCCGGTTATACGAAACCACTGTCGGACTTCTATCGTAGTGTACGATAGTATAAATATTTACATGTAAGACTCTTTTTAAGATAAAATTATGGTCGCTGAGACAGACACTTGAAGTAGCGCGTTATGTTATTGTAAAAAACCCTCTAAAATATTAATTGAAGTTTTTGTGATAGTTGGACACAATAACAAAAACAACAACTTCATAGTTTTGTGAATATTGTCTGATTTGTTGTCGTGATAAGGTTATAAAATGTATTTGTGATTTATAGCACTTTTTATAAAATGCATTGATCAAGTGTAATTAAAGATTTTTTAGACATATTTTTTCAGAACTTCTCTATTTTTACTCTACCTACATTTCTCAACAGTAATAATTATTTTCAAATAGCAGGTCATATTGTTTTAGGGTACCTATAAACTATCTTGATAAGGAGCATATACAGAAATGTATTCATTTTCGTGATACACGTTTTTGGGGTGCTGCCGGACTAAATTCTGTGCACATTGTATTGTATAGTAAGATTGAAACTGATAAAATACTGCCTGTTTGTTCAATATTAACAAGATTATGTATATTTCACTATATCATAGCCGTCGAGAGAATGCGTTTCTGACGCATGGGATTTATAGCTATGAGATCATGTTTGTTGTGAGTTGACATAATATAATTTTTAATTTAATTTTGTGCCAGTTGTGCATGTAGACGATAATAATATTTGAAAATGGGAATTGTCCAATGGTACAAATTCACATCAACCATCCGATTACGATTTGTCAAGGACGCATTCTCTCGACGCCCATGATATAGTTGCCAGAAACTCACTAGTAAAATAAACTCAATAATATTAGGCGACAGAAGAGAACGCTGGGCTGGTGCTCAAGATTTTGTAATTTTAATATCAATGTACTCGTAAGTCTAATTTCAATGTACAGTAGCACTTAGACAAATCGGACAGTAATAACTATTATACATGCAGCTGAGAGAGTGCGCCCGCGCCGGCATGAAGTATAGAATCCAAAGGTTAAACTGTTCCGTTACTAGTAAGCACATATGGACTAATAATCTTGTAGCCTTTGTTAAGGTTAGAGTTTGCAAGATTGTATGTAAAACATTTGCATACTAAGTAGCAACGTTCTACGGCTTTTAACGACAACACTTGTTGTTGAACGCTAACAAGATTATTGACAATCTCTGATCTGGCCTGGTCTTCCATGTTCAAGTGGATTCATCCCGCTTTTGGGTAATGAGAACGAGACTATGCTTGTATGCAAAATGAGGTATGTCTAGCCACCTCAACGTCTACATTTGAAAAAACTCAACAGCCCTCCTACCACATTCACGTTCCGAAATGGTAACACAGGTTACTAAGTCCTTCTCTATCGTTCTCTCTCTATCAATGGACTGTAACTCACCCGTGTTAGTTTAACATCCAATGGCAGCTAGCACTCGGAGCTCGAGTTCAAGTCTATGGATGGCCGACTTTTGGCACGCGTCAGCCTGTCTAGTTCAGCGGCCGCGTCTGAACGAGCGGCAGCCGCGGCGGGGGAGGCGTCACCACCCGCTCCCCGTCCCGCGCCCGGCCCGGCTCCGGTCTTCTTATATAGCAACGAATTGAAAAAATTGGCTAGTACACCTTCGTTGCCGGGCGTAGAGGGACTGATGCCGATTTTCGTGCCGTCGAGCTGTGGTAAAAAAATGAATTGTTAGACAAGTGGGTATATAGGTTGTATGCAGTATAGGATCTTTTTTTGTATGTGATATAAGTTTCTACTATAAACAAACTAGTCGGGTGCGTCTACTAGCGAAGATATATGGGCGGCAGGGTCTTGTAAAACGATACGATGCATTACTGGGAGGGGTTTGAACAACGCGTTACATGACATTGTTTTTTTATTTGAATAAAAAAATAGGGAATTAAAATCTCCCAAATTGGCAACACTTTTCGTTTATGTTCTACGGGGAATCCCTCGATTGTATTGTACGCCATTTTTATTTTGTTCTCCCAAGTTAGCAACCCTATTCATATGTCATATTTATTTTGTTTTTATGCAGAAGCACACTGCTGCAGTCAGTGTTGTTAAAATGAAATCATACTGTAATGTCCTCAAAAGAGGGAGATTTGGATAATCATCTGTTTTTTTATTTGAATTTTGGCTGATTTTATTTTAAAATTTTTTGTTAAGAATACAAGTTTATTCAGACTAGAATGTTTTATTTCAGATAGGTTTCCGTTTCTAATTGCCAAAGGTTAAAAAATATATTATTTTATTTTAAGAGTTTTTTAAAATAAAATAATATATTTTTTAATCTTGAGGAAAAAATCCCCAACCCGCAGTGGAGCAGCGTGGTGGACTTAAGCTCCAAGCCCCCCTCCTCACCCTGGGGGAGGCCTAAGCCCCTGCAGTGGGGTAAAATGGGCTGATGATGATGATGATGAGGAAAAAATGGCGGATGAAGCCAAAAATATACTTAAATAAAGACAGCAATAAGTCAGAAAAACGGTGTAATTAAATGTAAAATTAGTAGTAAAAGTGTATTAGGACAAATTGGAGTTAATTTTAACATCAAATATTTATTACTCTATGTGTGATTGTTTATCAAATAACAATATAAATAAATAAAATAAACAACATACACACGTATTGCGAGTAAGAAATCTCTTGTTTTATTTGTTACCGGAAACGCAATTAAAACAATAACAAAGGTATTTTACCAACTTTTCGGTACTTAGTGCAACATAATTGTGACTTTTATGTAAAAAAATAGTCACTTGTGCGTTACGTAACGTTACGTAATACTTGAACGCCCCCGTAATAGCTTAACATAAAAGTATTTAGAAAATACATAGGGAGACTGAAGATATGCATGAAAGCCACTATAGTTTGACCGTAACCGCTGTACCGCGCCTTAGGTATGTGCGCGGCGAGGAGGGAAGCATTTCCTGAGCGTCGATGGCCTCCCTCCTCGTCGCGTAATAAAATCCTTCAATCAAAAGATCTATGTGGCGCATCATTTATTTTTGTTCATCTCGGGCATTTTTTTGTAGGTATATCTCAGGCATTTTTTGTTTGACCAATGGGCATTGATTGTCCATTACCAGCCACCTTACAGCCCAGACTTAACACCTTGAGATTATTTTGTATTTAGACTTTGGAAGAAAGATTTAAGGGGATGACGATTTTTAACAGGCGATGAAATGATGGTAGCAGTAAACGAGGATTTTGACAAAAAAACAGAAGGAATATTTTTTAATGGCTTAATGTCTCTTTATGAGAAATGTAATAAATGTATTTTTTTCTCAAATATCCATGTTCATCTTTTCTTTTAGACTACTTATCAGGTTCCCCTCATATGAGTATGGTAAATTTTAAACTTTTAACATTATGAGCCAATATGTCAATTGAAACCTATTTGATTGATAAGTTCTGACAAAGCAGTCAAGTAGCAAAGAATGGAGAATGGTTCAGTTAGCGAGTTTTTAGGTATATCGGTAACGATGTTACCTGAGCAGCGGTTCTTTGCGTAGCCCTGAGAGGCGAGTCAGCTCGCGGTGCTGGTGTGCCTGCTTGTAGGGCAGCCAACTGTCGCTGAAGAAACGCCTGTTCGTCCTCTGCTTGAACTTCTGCTTCGCGATTCGCGCCGCTCTGTGACAATTATTTTATAGATAATTATAGTAACTAATAATACAAGATATAATATTCTACCCTTAAAAGCTATGAGAATTTGAAGCAAATGTGGTATTAAAAAACGGCATATTGATATATCATATTATTTGATTGAATGATATCGATCAATAATGCATACAAAGTGTATTTGAAAAAAAAAAATACAAAGTACAAAAAATACAAAAATACAAAAATACACTTGAGTGGTATCTTCAAAACTGAAGTTGAAACTCAACAAGGTGTTAAGGGGGCAATTACAAAAAAACGGCATGTTTAGGTACATTTTTAGGAAGTTTGGAAAGGTATATGGTCATAAACCTAATTCTAAAATAAAGATCAGTTCTTAATTTACAATTGTGTTAGAAAACATTTGCATATTTTACACTCTTTCACACTGAAAAAATATTATTTTGTAACCCACTTTTGCCGAAATCGCGGAAAATTAACATTTTTCGGTACATATTACACCATCATCACAAGGTTTTGTGAGATTAAAAAATCATTTAAGTATTGTTAATACTTCATCCTTTCTTTCTGTTAGAGGAAATTTTGATAATAAACGGAAAAGTGGCAGAAAAAAATCATCAATAATATGCAATTTCACCGAAATTTCGCCATACTATTTTGTATGAACTGACAGCACACTGACAGCATAAAACCAAGCGCACACGGTATCGTGCTTCAGACCGCTCCGAGGAGCGCTATTGAAAGGTCGGGTGTACGTCTTTGTTTTTCTCCGATCAAATGCTGTACGTATGGTAAAGTTGAACTCAATCAATCTTGAGACGTGGGTGAAAGTAAAAGTGAACGGGCATCTTTGTATGGGCTGCGTACCCAGTTTGTATCAAGTTGTGGTATATGTCATTTTAAAGGTCGTATCAATAGCTTTATTTTATAGTATGGCACCAACCATGAAACACGTGCAAGGAAATAACTATGAGTTATTGGTGTGGCGGTGCGCTGGTTCTTTTTTCTAATAATATAGATGCCCTGTTGATTCCCAACAACACACAGAACAATATTACGGCGACAATATAAGCAGTCAAGGAATGGAAAACAAAAGGACACTCACCTTCGATACTCCTGCGTCCTGAACTGCACTGGTGGCCACCGTATCTCGTGCTGGGGTTCCCTTTACCCTTTCATCACTATTTGCATGAATTTGTATATTTTTAATAGGTTTGGCGTGCGCGCGGCGTGACGATTATCGGACGATTATCTGTTGATAATCGAAGGCGAGCTGGGGGTAGGAACACAAAAAGGCAAAGGTCGAATGGGACAGGCATGCAAATACTGTACCAATAATATCATTCTGTATGGCGTAAACATCCCCCCCAGCTTGACAGGATAAAGTCCTTTCAACATAATAGCGAGCGAAGCGAAAAATACTAAACAAATAACTACTATGTTAAATTGAACAAGCAGAGCGGTAATAAATTAAAAAGTTGCGGTAAGTATCATTAACTTATTAATAACAAAAAAACTTTAAGAAATAAAATATAAATATTAAATAGTGGACTGTATATAGGTTGAAAATATTATTGGCTAGGTAACGGACAGAGTTTCACTACTGGTCTACGATAGATCCCTGACCTAGTACGAACATTGACCACCCTGACCACACCATCCTTGCCCGGAAAAACATCTTCAATGATGCCTAGAGGCCAGTCCAAAGGCGCACTGTTGTCAGACCGAAGTAACACAACCGTGCCTCTTTGTACCGATTTACTAGAATTAACCCATCTTTGACGAGTTTGTAATGTGTGCAGATATTCTAACTGCCACCGTTTCCAAAAAAGTTGCACAAGATTGTCAAGAATGCGTTTTCTGCGTAGTAGATTTGGATTTTCCAGCGATAAATCTCTAGCAGGAAAAGATATCAACGGCGTTAATGTCAAAAAATGGGCGGGCGTAAGAGCGAGAGGCTCCGATGGATCGGAACTCAGAATTGATAGCGGGCGCGAATTTAAAATTGCTTCAATTTGAGTCAGCACTGTTGACATTTCCTCAAACATGAGAAATTGATTACCTACCACTTTAGCAAGATGGGTTTTCACACAACGAATGTTACTTTCCCAAATTCCACCAAAGTGGGGGGCACTGGGTGGATTGAATTTCCACTCAATACGCTTATCACGCAATTCGTTGGCGAATTTATCTGTATATTGTTCAGACGCAATGAATTCATACATATCATCTAGGTACGCGCTAGCTCCCACGAAATTCGTCCCACAATCTGAATACAAAACTCCGATAGGACCTCGACGCGATAAAAAACGTTTGAGAGCGTTGAGGAACGACTCTGTGGACAAGTCTGCGGCGAGTTCGATGTGTACGGCCTTAGTCACTAAACACACGAAAAGACACAAATAAGCTTTGACACTGCGCACACCTCGGCGTCGATACGGGACAATATAAAGAGGCCCTGCATAGTCTACACCAGTATGGTTAAATGCCTTGGCTTCTGGGACGCGACAAGAGGGCAAGTCAGCCATAAGAGGAAATTCGCTTTTTGGATTAGACTTAAAGCAAATATCGCATTTTTGTACACAAAGTCGGACTATACTACGTGCTGATAAAATCCAAAATCTTTGTCGTAATAGCGACATTAGTAATTGTGGACCAGTATGTAGATATTTGCGGTGGTAATGTTCAATGATCAAATTAATAATGTGATCGCGGCGCGGAAGAAGAATAGGATGACGGGCATCGAAAGGTAAGTCAGCATTTCTCAATCTGCCTCCTACTCTAAATAAGCCATTATGCACAAATGCGTGCAGCTTCTGGAAAGCTGGAGGTAATTTTTTACCAGCGTGCACATTATTAAATTCATACAATTGAAGCGGATCGTTGCAATCAAATAGGTATAGTGATCTTTGAAAGCGACGGTATTTAATATCGACTAATATCTGTAGATACATTTGCCGAATATCAGCGCTAATCGCGACCGGATGATACAAGCGAAAATTTAAAATAATTTGAAATAAATCCGTTTGTAAATTTTTACCGGTATGCAATAAATCATTTAATGATTTGCCAGATGTCGTGGTCATGCTAGCGTCAAGCACAACACGTAATTTAGTGGTCGATTTATCTGCACGTACGACAGCATGATGCGGAATAACGTATAGCGGATTTGAATTAATGTCAGTATTAACGGGTGTTAAATATCCTTTATTTAAATATTCTATAAAAACCTTATCATATTCGACTTTCATTTGCGGGTTCATAAGTAACTTGCCTTCGAGCGAATAATATCTACGCTCGGCGGCCCTCAGTGAGTCGCCCCCTGCAATGGCCGCTCGAGTCGCGCGTCGTAGTATTCAGATAGATCGATTCACAATCGCGTTCGGCAGGTGTGAGCGGTGATGTATTCGATACATCTTCTAACTCGAAAAATCGATTCATGCAATTTTCGAGTACCGCGAATGTACACAATGTGCGGTTAATGATAGTAGCGGTAGTAGCGGGTTCGATGATCGGTGCCTCGCCAACAATTAAATAACCTAATAAAGTATCAATTGCGACGGGTTCACCAGAAGCGCGGGAAATAGTATTTTTCCGTAATATGCGAGCGAATAAATCAGAGCCTATAATTAAATCGATTTCTGCAGGTTTATTATAATTAAAATCAGCGAGCGGGATATTATTTAAATAATCTAAACGCGACAAATCAATAAATGCGGACGGCAACTCGCTAGTAATTCGGTTAACTACGAGAGGTCGTATCGAGAAGCGTATTGTATCATCGTAGCGAGAACGGATCGTCAAACTAGTAACGCCTTCAGTTGGATTTGTGACATCACCCACACCGGCCACAATTTTATTACAATTAGCCTGTATTTGCAGCCCCAATCTATTACAGCACGCGGTAGTTATTAAATCCTTTTGGGACGCACTGTCTACTAATACACGTACCGTATGAATATTACCATGTGAATCGAGCACGTTACATTGCGCGGTGCCTAATAGAACGGTTGTGGCCCGTCCATCGGCGTGCGTCGATGTATCGGTAGCGATAGAATTAGCAACGACGGCCGGGCCGATAGCGCAAGCGCACAGAGGCGCAGTAACGGCCGGTGCATCGCTGCACTCGTTTGAGGTTGTAGGCGCTGACGGGCTGCGCGGTGCCTGCGTTGTATTGTGGACAGAGCGAGTATCATTGTACGTCACCGGTGCTAGTGAACTAGCATTATCAAAATGAAGGAGCGAATGATGACTGCGTGAACAATGGCGACATCTAGAGTTTGATTGACACATTCGTATAATATGTTTATTACTTAAACAATTAATGCATAATTTATTTAATTTTGTGAAATTAAAGCGTTCGCGAGGAGATAGGGCAATAAACTTAGGGCATTGATACAGTTGAATGTGATCCATCTTTCCACAGAAGACGCATTTGTTTGACTCCTGCAGACTAATAAATGTTTTGACGACATTGTTATCATCAAAACGGCGCGCGGTGGATTTAACTGATGACGGCGACGGCTTATTGAAATTGCGCTGTAGTGGCCGCGTCGGTTTAGTTGTATTATTACAATTATTATTAGCGCGTTGCATTATTCGCGATTGACTACGCATAAATTCAATAAATTGAGATGACGTCGGCATTTCATTACCGCTTTCGATAGACATCTCAAATAATTTAATTGTCTCTGCGCTTATCTTTTTTGATCCGATATGGATAAATATGAATTCGAGTAAATTATCGAATTTTAATTGTTTTAAAGCCGAAATAAGTGATGAAAATTTATCAATGAAGTTTTCTAATGAATTAGAATTAACGTCACTCACTGCCTGTAAATTAAACAATTGATCCAAATAGGACGCAGCCAATAAGCGTTTATCATTGTATTTATTTATTAACGCGTTCCATAATACAGGGTAGTTTTCTGCGGTGGGCATAAAACCTTGGCAAATAGTTTTTGCCTTATCGGTTAATTTACCCACTAAATATTGTATTTTTTCGCCATCAGTCAAATCCGTATTTTCGTGTATAACCGTCCGAAACGTCTCATAAAAAATAGGCCAATTCTCAGTCTCGCCATTAAATGAATATAATTCTAGACGCGGTAATTTTGGAGTTTGTCTAGTAAAGGTATTTTTATTACCAGACATTTTACTGTCTTCATTATGCGACTTATTCTGCGATGATAATAAATTATTATATTTATTTTTGACAATGGAGTAAAGCTCCTCAAACGCCAATATACATTCGTAACTTGGCTCGGGTGCGTCAGGGTTAGACACCAAATACTCATTATGTTCGTCTAAGGCTGATATGAAACTTGAATGTATCGAATCTATCGTAGATGCATTTGAAATAAACGTATCCAAATTTGTAGGATGATCGTTTAATTTGGCAATGGAATCATATACTTTCTGCATATGTTTAAAATAAGCGTTTACTTTATTTTGTAGCCGTTGTACATTTCGACTAAATAATCTATTCTCCCTGTCAGACGACGTTTTTGGGTCTTTGTCCATTTTAAATACTAATTTATAAATTTAATTTTAAATAATTTTAAGTGATAATATAGAAAACGCGTAGGTAATCCTGAACACCTATATCCGCGGTCGAAGTGACCATAAAATGGTGTGGCGGTGCGCTGGTTCTTTTTTCTAATAATATAGATGCCCTGTTGATTCCCAACAACACACAGAACAATATTACGGCGACAATATAAGCAGTCAAGGAATGGAAAACAAAAGGACACTCACCTTCGATACTCCTGCGTCCTGAACTGCACTGGTGGCCACCGTATCTCGTGCTGGGGTTCCCTTTACCCTTTCATCACTATTTGCATGAATTTGTATATTTTTAATAGGTTTGGCGTGCGCGCGGCGTGACGATTATCGGACGATTATCTGTTGATAATCGAAGGCGAGCTGGGGGTAGGAACACAAAAAGGCAAAGGTCGAATGGGACAGGCATGCAAATACTGTACCAATAATATCATTCTGTATGGCGTAAACAGTTATTTTATATCTCATATAATGAAATGTTATTTTTAGTGTAAATGTTACTTATTGTACAATATTACTTTATTACTAAGCATACCTACTATACGGTTACCAATCGCTATTCCACCGCCGCTTGCACACCTACATACTCTTAAGACTGGCCAAAAAAATTGCAGGTTTTGCATAGGCTTCGTCTCCATGCTGTATCTAGTGTAGGCATGTTGTTCTTGGATTTCTTATTAAAAAATATAATTAAAGGCTAGTATTGCGTAGGTCGAAATAATTTAAAAAAAATTATCATTGAACTAATAATCTAGATCAACAATTATATCATCTAAAAAAGTTGCTGGCAACAATATATAATTTTGATGCCTCGCCCACCCCAAATACCATATAATGCTTA
Source organism: Luffia ferchaultella (assembly GCA_949709985.1). Lineage (NCBI taxonomy): Eukaryota > Metazoa > Arthropoda > Insecta > Lepidoptera > Psychidae > Luffia > Luffia ferchaultella. Next base: position 25,258,918 of record OX453241.1, on the reverse strand, counting down.
TTATATGTGAACATGTGCCGACTGTTCTTCGCCCTATTAGGCACGAACAGTAATTATCGACTCCCTTCCCGTCGTTATTGTAGTTACTACAATATAGGAGTAATATATCCGATTCGACACATGACAGGACTGAATCCAACCTCTAGTAGTATGTATGTGTGTGGGCAGGGCGGTGTAAGAGTTATACTGACAGGTAGCCGCAACGCACAGTATGCTATATAACATGGTAAATAAAATAATATAAGTAAAAAATAAAAACCGACTTCAAAAACATAAACTAAAAAGTTAAAAATAAAATTTTCACTTTAAAGAAAGGAGCATTAACAGGCGGCATATAGTTAATGAAGTCGGTGCCTACTCACTCAGACACTTTAAATTGTGTTCCATATTTGTTATAGTTATAAATATATAATTGTTGTAACTGTTATTACCTGGTAAGTACCCATTTAAAATGTCTGAGTTGGCACCGACTTCATTAACTATATGTCGCCTGTTAATGCTCCTTTCTTTAAAGTGAAAATTTTATTTTTAACTTTTTAGTTTATGTTTTTGAAGTCGGTTTTTATTTTTTTTTTTAATTATTTTATTTTTCAATTTTTAGTTGAACGCATCTGTAACTTATTTCTATTTAGTATAAATGGGGCTACTAAACGCGCTACTCTAATGAGACAGCACCGCGATTACGCAACGTAAATTCAGTGTCAAATTGACGAATCAGCATGCCTAGTAGGCAGTGGTATTCCTATGTAAAACTTCAATCTTAATTATTATTTTTGTGCGAACTGAACATTTTGGCATATTCAACCGTATGACGGAAGCTCAACAAAAGGGAACTGCTGTAAATCGTTGAGGAATTCCCCCGACTGTTTATGGTCTTCATCATCAGACCTGTAATGGCACTATAACTCATATGAGTGCAAAGTTCTCTTCAATAGAAATGAAGTAAGCCCAACAAAAGGTAACTGCTGTAAATCGTTGAGGAATTCGCTCGACTGTTTATAGTCTTCATCATCAGACCTGTAATGGCACTTATAACACATATGAGTGCAAAGTTCTCATCAATAGAAATGAATTAAGTCCAAACACCAGGTAATTGCTGTAAATCGTTGAGGAGTTCCCTCGATTGTGTATGGTCTCCATCATCAGACCTGTAATGGCACTTATAATTCATATGAGTGCAAAGATCTCATCAATAGAAATGAATCAAGTCCAAATACCAGGTAATTGCTGTAAATCGTTGAGGAGTTCCCTCGACTGTCTTTCAGCTCCATCATCAGATCGACTCCCGACCTTCATTAAATAGTACTAGTAGTAGTACTTCAAAAAAATACTTCAAATACGATACTTTAAATTACGATTTTCGAAGGTTGCCCTCGATTTCTCTAGGATGCCATCATCAGATCCTAGTTTCTTTGTCATGGTACCACTCCTAAAATATCTCCATTCTACAAAAAAAAAATCATCCAATTCGGTTCATAAACAACGAAGTTATCCTTGAACACACATAAAAAAAAAACATATATACGGTCAAATTGAGTAACCTCCTTCTTTTTTGAAGTCGCTTAAAAAGAACTTTATAAGCTAGAAATAATGATTATTTAAATAAAAATTAAATAATTTTAAATTTAAATTTCAAAGGCAGTAATTAAATAATAAGTTGGTGTCATACAATAAAATGAAGCTATTATTAAGACCTTTAAAATGACATATGTCACAACTTGATACACCACCTTTTCATAAAATTCATAAAATATTATAAAAGACAATGGGCGGTTTCGTACCCACGAAACCGCCCATTGTCTTTTATAATATTTTATGAATTGAATTAGTTTGAATTATTTTTTTTACCAAGGCGGAAAGCTATTAAATTTAAAATAAAAATCTTACACTATATATACAATGTACATAATATATACATTACCGAGTTGACCAACTAATAATTTTTTTATGATAAAAAAATTAAATTAAAACATATGTAAAAAGTGGTGACCTCTTGGAATGGTGTAATTATTTTAATTTTAATACGCTTTTATAAGTTCCACCTGTATGTTTTTTTGTATCTAATGGAATCTTTAAACGCGGTTGTCACCCACTTCCACTGAAGATATTGGGCTGAAATTCAGAATACATATGTAACTTCGATGACAATACACTAAAATGATAAACATAACTTGATGTTGCAGCCAGGATTGTTTCCTCATAAGGATACTCTTCACCGGTTAATAGCACGAACACGAAACTTTGTATGTAGGTTGGATTTCGATAGTTATCCATGATTTTCACTATAAACTGATGATGCACCACGATAATTTGTTTACAAGGGAACTCCTCAGTGGTTAGATTAGCACCGACATGAAGCTTTGTGTCGGTTTGTATCATTTCATCGTTTTATAGGTAATTGTGAGTTCCACCTTTATGTTTGTAAATTTTAATGGAATGTAGTTTAAAAAATATTAAGACTAAAAAAAGATAAAAAATAATATATTAAAAAAAATTTATAAATTACACTTTGATACGACTTTGATAGACAATCGAACTTTAAAAAAGAAAATAAGTAGAAAAAAAATTGAAAATTAATGTTATTGTGAAAAATCGTGGAGTGCAATGAAATATTTAAAACAACTGATATCGGGCACCCCACGTTTTGTCACAATAACATTATTTTTCCTCATTAAACACTTTATTCTTATTCTAAAAGTTATTTTCTCCTTTATAGACCGATTTGGTATCAAAGCGCAAGTTTCTTAGTTTTTCGTCCAAGTCGAGCAAAAAAGCGTCACGGCCGTACCATCCTTTTCTCGAAGCAATTCAGACCATTTTCGACCCCCTGTAACTTCGTTGTGGATAAAACTAGAAGACTGAAATTTTCAGTAACCATGCAGGCATATTATATAAGCATATTACACGTTTTAATTCAATTTGAACCAATATTTTTAAGAAATTATAACGGGTCAAATTTCTTAATTTTGTCACTCACTGACTCACCGATCATCAAAATTCTAAGGCACTTCTAGCAGACCTAGAAGCTTCAAATTTGGAATATAAGTAGTGTTTTGTGTATGAATCAAGGAAAAACTAAAAAATCTAGAAAAGACCGCAAAGAAAATTAAACCCATACAGCCAAGTCTTCAGTTAAATTTTTCAATATTGGCTTTATTCGTAACGATGTTTTATTACGGCAGTTATTATTATATTAAACTGTAGCTGAAGCTCAAGAAGTAGTACCGGAAAAGAGAAAACGGAAGGCTACCTACAAAAATAAGAAAAGTTCATAAGTCCGGGAGAGGGCTTTAAGAAAATTCGTTGCTGTTAGATATACATATATACAATAAGTAGAAGGTACCGAAAAGGAAAAAAGTAGAACTGTCTACAAAATACAAAAAGAAATGAGATCCCATCAAAAACAATACTTGTCAAAAAAACCAAGTCTCGCAACTCAGTTGTTCTGCGGTAAAAAGTTGTGAGATCCATGTAATACCAAGTCGGTTATTAATTTATTCGGTTATAAATATATTGAGACTTGGCCATCGCCTGAAAACACGTGTAAATTCAATCGCCTGAAAACACATGTAAATTCAATTATTTAGTGCGATGGCCAAGATTTGTGAAGGGAGACCACATGGACCCATAGATATCGATTTTGAAAGCAAGCAGTTCAAAAACTATAACAGATTCTAAGGCAGTAATTTTTTTTAGTTCTGAGCACAGATTCGTAATCGAAGACCATACAGACTCTTACACATTGATTTTGAAAACAATCGGTCCAGAATCAAAAATAGTAGAATTTGACGAAATGGGAAATGAAAAGGTCACCTCATTCAATGGGACCTCGGTTTCGCCATCGCCACGTATCACAAACAAAATGCACTCGTATTGCAAAACTCCTCATACGATAACTGTGGCACAGTATAGTATTGTCTAATAATTTTTTTTTATGGAACTTTAAAAGACATCGTAACCCACACCCATAACACAAGCTTTGCTTAGTTTGGGACTAGATAGCGCTGTGTGGGATGTCCCAGGTATTATTGTTATCACTACATATTATAAAATAAAGTCCCCCGCCGCGTCTGTCTGTCTGTCTGAACGCGACAAACTCAAAAAGTAAAGAACGGATTGGCATATTATTGACATCAATGGACAGAGTGATTCAAGAGAAAATTTGTTGAAATATGACGATTATTGTTGAAGAAGTCGGAAAAAAATCAAGCTGGTTGGGAACTTTCATCGAAAATGCGGCCTAATCCTTTTGAGATATAACAAAATAATGTATGGAGGAATTGTGTCTCTTTTATAGGACTAAAGAAAAGTCCGCGATAGCATATGTCTATATTTTATGGATAGCTTACTATACTATTTTTATGATGTAATATGATGAGGTGATTGGAAAACAATTTATACGGATATGGTATTAATCCTTATCAAATTAAATACGATATTTACCTTCAGCATTTCATGAACATTATGATCGCCGTTTGTATTCTACAATTTAAATCAATATCTTAGGAGCCATACCGGACGACGCGACACACGTGGTTAGGCTGAAGTTATCAATGTTGTATACAAAGAAATATTTTAGTTTGTTTTTAGGTATTTATTCTTTACTTTTTCATATATTTATAGAATTCGAAATAAAATACATTAAAAATAATCCAAGTTGGACGAACTTGCGTTACATTTAAATCTAATGAAATCCAGTCCACATGTTCGACACAACAAGCTGATACGACACTACGACCGTAAAAACATTATGGCTCTGCTACCCGTGCGAAACCGGGGCGGATCGCTAGTTATTATATAAAATAAAGCAACATTAAAAACCTGACATAAAAGAAAACTAATTTTTAAATAAATAAAAATAATAATGATCAAGACTAATTAGTTCTGGTATAGAGCCAAGTATGTGTTACCTCTGGTGCAGATGCGCGTGTAGTAGTAAGCAAGCTGTCAAGTAAAACCTATTTTCGAGCTGTCACTTTTTGTACATACGTCCTTAAGTATTAATTTTTAAAATGATGTTTTACTTTTCTTCTATAAATATATAGCAAAGGGGCATCAAAATTCTCCAGCCTACTTCATGTCATCACTATCATAATTTGAATTACAAAAGTTAAGTACTGTTTAGAAAAAAAAGAACTGAAATCAGTTGCTAATAATAGCCTAATTTATGAAACAAAAACATTTGAAAATACCTAAAAAACTTTACATGTCAAATTCTAAACAGATATTATTTTTGAGACAAATATGCTGCGAATAAAAACTCACCTTTCTAGAAGGGGGCTGGACTATAATATCTCTGTAGTAGTCATCTGGCTTACATGAAAGTATGTTCTCATATAATATACTAATTTTTTTCATGCTATCCCAACCTGCTGGGCTGTAAAATGTTGGAAAAAAAATGTTTTTTAAATTCATTAACAAATTAAGATGCATATTTTAAATTTATTTCATTATAGTGTATGGCTTTCCAAAACTACAACCCTAAAAGTACTAACAGTAATTGAGGGGTTGAAGGGATGAGGAGACAAAACAAACTTTAAAATATTTAGAAATGCAAAAATGTGAAAAAAACCAAAGATATTTAAAAAATACATACCCGTTATGAAAAAATCGTTCCTCGCATTGACATAATCGAACCTAGCGTATCCTATTGATTGGTAGACAATCTAATTAACTTGACCAAATTTTAAATTTATAGGAAAGCTTCTTAGTGGCTTAGTCGCTCTGCTCCACTTCGCTTCTTGTATGCACATAAACCTAACCTATTGAGAAATGGTGGATACTCAACCTACCTGACATTGAATTTTTTTTTAAACATTTTTTAAATTATTGTATCTACACAGTTGAGACTTAGTAGAAAACTGCTGCCTATTTAATGTTACTTTCTAGTGTTTTGAGTTTAAGGGCTACCAGAAGTGTCTTTATAGTAGGTATAATTTACTCATTTTTATTGTTGTTTTTATGTATCTCCGCATTCTAAAAATTCTAAAAGTTGGTTTAATCTCTTCACCTCGCCCTCCTCTCTCTTATCATTAATACTCTTAGGATGGTAGTTTTGGAAAGCCAACCCCCAATAGTATCACGATAAATACAAGTGCAAATTACACATGCATGAAGTGCTAAATCAGGAGACATCTATGTCTAGTACTGGGTGTCTGCCAGGTGAAACAACAATGAAGTCTTTAAAGTCATAATTTATTAATGGAAAACCATTATCCACTCACATAAGGACAGCATCTTTTTCAACGATTAGAGCAGGAGTCCTAAATGGCAAGCCGTATATCCTGTGAGTGAGGTACTTGTACAGCAAGTCACAGTTTTTATCTTCTTTAGCGCTGGTATAAAACAACGCAGCACCATATTGTAGACAGAACCTTCGAATCCACTGCTGCATGAAGTCAAAGTGCTCATCACGGTAATCATGTTCTTTTTCTAGGGTGCTCATGTAATCAGTCTGCAAAGGATTATGGAAGTTGTGGTTTATTAAACTTTAAAATAAATAAATACCGTATGAAATTTGTGTTTTTAATTTAGAAGTTGAATTTACAGATGCATATGCACTATATAGATGAAGAAAATTCTATGAATAACTACTGGATGGTATATCAATACACAAATCTGCAACCAAGTTAAATTTTTCCCATTCAATTTTATTTTCATAAATTATTCAAACGGTATATACTATGCTCCATATAAACAGTTAAAACTTTTGTTATTTTTGCATATTAATCAGCATAAAATTAGGTTGAGGAGAAAGTTTCTTAGTACTATTTTTAATACTTTAAGATGAAAAGTGAAAATTTTAAAAACATCAACTTATATGTGCTGTTATGATTGACAACTTGTTGCCATCTCGTAGGCAGTTCATAATCTTATTGCTGTAGAAATTCTGGGATTTTATGCCAATCTTATGCTCGTTAAAAAGTCCTGAAATGATCGAAACAGACGAAAATCTGAGGCAATGTCGGTCATATGCTGAATGCTTCAACACTTCCCAGCCAAATTCCTGTAATTGTAGCTGAGTGGCTAAAAATGTTTGTGGTCATTATCACGGTGAAAGATGTTTATCACATCACAATATTTTGACTCAACTGCTTGTTTTAATCTCATCAGTTGCTTAAAATAGAGGTTTGAAGTAACTGACGGTTTTTTCCTGTGGTGAAGCTCACAATGAACGATCTTTGCAATCCTATCATACACACAATCACATCAAGTCGGATTTTGTCACTTTTTCTGGAGACTGTCCATGCTGTAACTACAACTTTTTCCATAGTTCTTGTCGTAAGTGGTCCACTTTTCGCCATCCATGATCAATAGTTTCACAAATAGTTTTGTTTCAATAGGTACTTTTTACCAGACAATCACAAATGGAAGATTTAACACCATTTTGTGATCAATATCCAGTTCCTCAGCGATACCCTAACTACTGAAATATTGATCTGGCTCCACTTTTTCACTACTTCTTCTTCAGGTGTTGACAGGAGGTTAACGATCATAATTTTAATTTGCGCTCTAGATACTGTGGCACGAAATAACGATTTACTGCTTTGACCAACCGCTTAGCCTAGTGGGTAGCGACCCTGCCTACGAGGCTGGAGGTCCCGGGTTCGAATCCCAGGTCGGGTCAGTATTAATATGATGAATATTGATACTGGTACCGGGTCTTGGTTGTTATATGTGTGTGGTGTCTTTGAAAAAAAAAATATTTATATATGTATATATTATAAAGAATATTTAAGTATGTATATCAGTTGTCTAGTAACCCATAACACAAGCATAATACTTGCTTACTTTGGGACTAGATGACGCTGTGTGGAAAGTCCCATGTATTATTATTATTATTATTACCAAACCATTCTCTAAGGTTCTTCAATCAGGATATCTTCCATCTATCAGGAGACCTTTGAATCTTGCATCACCAACTGGAGTATGCGGTATTTGTCATTCCTCATGATTGAAAGTATTTCAGTATTCTTCTCTTAATGGTGTTTATGAACCCCATGTATTTCGACATGCGTCGCAGACGGAGATGTAGAGCATACAGCGATATATCCACTTTTTCACAGATAGCATAAATTGAATTGGTTTCAGGGTGAATAGAGCTAGCTACATCTTTTACGTTAAAATCTTCATAATGAAAATCAATCTTAATAATACCGCATTAGGTCTATAAATACCAACATTTTTCGCTGCTTGTGTTGCATATTCTTTCCATTATTATAATACTTTTTCATAATATAACGAATTTTGTTGTCATTTCCATTCATTTTGCACAGATTAAAAAGACGTTCTCCCTGACCTATCATAACATATAAAATATACCACAATAATCACTGTATTAGTTGTCATTAGGCTAACATCTGTGCGTCACCACTCATTATATTGATAAATATGACAATTTTTTAATATTCTTTTTTATTTCTTACATAAGACTATTTTCATCATCAATAAGTTAATAAAACTGACTATAACCTTAGTGACCACTACAACTATGTCGAGTCCCAGGTTCGTGGTGAGCACACCATCTGGCAGTGGGCTGTCATCATCATCATTCTCCAGATCCTCAGTCAAATTTCGTGATGACCTCTTCATCGGTGATGTCGCTGGTTCCAACTCGTCTCCTGGTTCAGTGTATCGCTGCCATTTTTGCACTTGTTGCGTTTTACTTTGAAGCCTTTGTTCTGTCGACGTAATAATAATATTTCAATAATTTAATGGTTGTTTTTTTTTGTGTCAATCATACAAATTGTAATTATGATACTTATTCGTTTCAAGAAGTTATTTATATGTCAAAATGTCTAATGAGGTATCAAATTTTATAAAATTTGAGATGGTAAGAGATCGACAGACAGAAAAATGCTAATATAAAACTATAATTTGATGAGAGAACCCTAACAAAGAAATTTGTATAATTTCTTTTTAGGGTTCTTCAAAAACTGTATTTTTTGATGAAGATACAAAATTGAATCCAAAATACAGTGAAGAGTTCAATGCCATCTGTGAGAAACACTATGGTTTTCACTACCCCTATGAGAGAAATATAAAGATAATGATTTAAAATATATTATTATTATAGCAATATGTGGGTCATTGTATAAGTTTTTAGACATGTTAAACGTAACCTTTATTAATTAAATAATTATAATGAATTAATATTAAAATAAAAACTAATTAAAAATTAAAATTAACTACTTATAAATAAATAAAATCAGGTGACTGAGCTCTGTTCGAATTTTCTTTTTTAGTCGTGCTTGCACAGTTAGACTTGCTCTTACTTTTAGGTGACACTTATGTTATGCAAAAAACCACACCAAGCTCCTCCCAGCCGTTTTAGAGAGCCGCATTTATTGCGGCGCTCTCTGATGGCCCATGATCGCAAACCTTATATAAGAACATGCTCTGAGGTGATATCTGTATAACGCAAAAAACCGCGTCAAGGTGCTTCCAGCCATTTTAAAGAAACGTACCTATAGCAGCATCTCACAAACGAGCATCTTGTCTCAAAAACCGGTCAGAAAAAAGAATTGTTCCGTACGCACACCTACATTCTCGATATGCTCTATTCTTATCCAATTTGCAGTTGGTTTTATATGTTGTTTGAAGTGATCGGTGGAAAATTTTAGATATGAAATCTGGAGAACATGGTATGTACTTAATTTCGATGTCTTATTTGTATACTTACATTGACTACATTTTGATTGTTCAGGCAAATATTGATACATGTCATAAATTGTAATTTCGTGTATTTTTTTTAACGAATTAGCGTTTTTGTTATATTACTGGGAAAGATCGGATTATAAATTTATTTTTATAATAAACTATAAAGCTTCAGTATATTATGCAAGCTAAAATTTCTTCTACATCTTACCACTACTTTGAAATAAAAATACATAAAGTTCACAGGATTTTTAAATGATTTCACATGACTGCAAACCTTATCTAAGAACTCGCTCTTAGGCATCAAATTATATAACGCAAGAAACCGCGTAGAGATCCTCCCAGCCGTTTTAGAGAGACGTATTTATTGCAGTGCCCCCTAGTGGCCCATGATCGCAAACTTTATCTAAGAACCTGTTCTTAGGTGAAAGCTATATAACGCAAGAAACCGCGTAGGGATCCTCCCAGCCGTTTTAGAGAGACGTATTTATTGCAGCGCCCCCTAGTGGCCCATGATCGCAAACTTTATCTAAGAACCTGTTCTTAGGTGAAAGCTATATAACGCAAGAAACCGCGTAGGGATCCTCCCAGCCGTTTTAGAGAGACGTATTTATTGCAGCGTCCCCTTGTGGCCCATGATCGCAAACTTTATCTAAGAACCTGCTCTTAAGTGATATCTATATAACGCAAAAAACAGCATAAAGAGCCTCCCAGCTGTTTTAGAGATACACATCTACTGCAGCGCCCCCCGGTGGTTAATTACCATTTAACTTATTTAGAAACCAGTTTTGAGATAATACATACCTATCTAAGTACAAAATTTCATCCAAATCTTTAGAGCGTTTCCGAGATAGCCGAAATATATATATATAGATACAAGAATTGCTCATATTATAGTATAAGATATATTTGTGAAAAGCACCGACTTATATGTACCTAGAGTACTAGACTGTACGTAGCACAGTATGAAACTCCGCACGAAAATCATTCAGATTGCGGCGATCTGAACAACTTACAATAGTCGCTTGTGGACCGTCTGTCAGTGTACCCGATTGAGATTATTTTGTATTTTGGAAAACTATCTGAGAAAAATGCCATGCTGTGCTTTTAAAAAGTGCATAAACAACACCCGAAACGCTGAAAAGGCGGATGGGATTACTTATCACATGTAACTTTATATTTTATTAATTTAGTTTTACAATAAAAATTTTGACAATTACAAATTTGACGGTTGCACATAAATTGAATAAGTTGATAATCATTATGATAATACTCATTTCATCTCGTTTCAATCTATTACATTGCTGTACACCTACCCTTTTCGCTATTTCGTTCAGCGCAGCAGTTCAGACACAATTTTTGATAGATCAAAGAAAGCAAGGGGGTTATTCTCGGACCACTTGACTTTGTGTCTAATGCGACATTGTCAATGAAAATTCAATATTTCTAGCGAAAACGTAGTTCTATATTCTCAGAAGCCATATAAAACATTATAATTTTCGAGAATCATACGAGATATACCAACTTTCATGATACAAAATTACGTTTGGACAAGAAACAAATATGTTTCATTGAAATTGTCTAATGATACTAAGTCAAGCGGCACGAGAATCAGCCCCACAAAATTGCAATTGACTATCTTCGGACGCGTTCGGCCATTCTCGTTTGCGTTACGTGCGCCGTACAATTTACAGGGACCTTCGCGTCTAGTACCTAGGTACACATAAGTTTGTGGTGAAAAGTGAACAATATATTTTTATAATTTATGTATATCATATTATATCAAAGTTTAATCCATTATTCACTATACTTTCGATCTCCCTACACTAGCTCTGATTCTTTCTTTATTATAGTATACCTATAAGTTGGTCATTTTTACATTTGAAAAAATAATTCACCCTTGAAGGTAGAAAACAGGAGATTTGGATGACTATGTTTTTAATGAATAAGGTATACCTTGAAGTTAACGAATAACAAATTAATAAAATAAGAAACTGGAAAGTAAAAATAAAACATTTTAATCTTAATAATAACTAAGCTTTTAAAAGAACGTAAGCAAGGACATATTTTGTTCCCACTCTACAGGTCAACAATAATCTATTTCAGAAAAATCAGAGAGAAAAAGACTATTTTCACATATTTGTTTGTTTATCTGACCTTGATTTACTTAACCTCTTATGGTATATCTACTCATAAATTAATGACTAACTATACTGTGACATCATTACCTATTTTTTATAATATAACTTGAGCATCAAAAAAGGCAGTTAATATATACAAGACATTTCATTGTATGTGTCATCATTTATTTTTATTTAATTAATGTTTTACTGTTTACTATTGCATAATTATTTTTATGTCCTGACATATCATTTAGATAGCCTAATCAGCAAGTTGGAGGGTCTCGTACTTTGAAACCATTGAAAATCTAAGTGACCATGACCATGACAGACTCAGCAATTAGTAGACCATACATCATTATCATTGTATTAAAGAAACATTTTGTTGAATTACACATGGAATGTAATTCAGAATGTTATTTTCCAGTATATGTGGGTCACACTAAACTATACTTTACAGTGAATATGTCAAAATATCAAGAGGCACATATTTAGTCTGTAGTATATATTTTCTGCTGACATTTTCATGATAGCATAAAAATGTTTTCTTTAATGAATAAATTTATTTAAAATATTAAGTAGGTACTAAGTTAAAATATTATATCAATAGTTTTTATATATAACTTTGTAGTTTATAAATATACTTCTGTATTGAATACCACAAATATAAAAGACTTATTGGTTTCCCATTAAAGAAGAAAATTGTGCCATTTCAGTAGTGTCCTAATTTTGCTAGGTCAATATTTGACACCACCACATTTTACAGTTAAGTTTCCACATATTATGGTGTGTTTTAATAGTAAATTAAAAGAAACTACATAAGTGCAAATAATCACCAATTCAAACAGCAGTGTTTCTTAAGGACAGTGGCGGCCCTGGTAAGAGTGAAAGAAGTGGAAATTCTAGGCACCCCCAAGTGGAGAAGAGCACCGAAATAAAAAATGGCAATCATGAGCTAATAAAATCTTTTAAACATTGGAACTGCATCACAATAAACTAATTTCTTCAATTTTATCAACTGAAATCAATATTGCACAGTCCATATTCATTGCCTTTAAAAATGCCAAAGCAAAGGAAATTTTTAGTCAGTTATTGAAACTGACGAATAAGAGTTTAATTTTGATTGAATAAAAATGTTGAATTTGGAATTTTTTTTAAATTTTTAACAGAATCCGAATAATTTATATTGATTCGAAGGTATCAACTAACTCTACCTTGGCTCTACCTTGTTACAGAGTTAAGTAGGGCCCTCACTGATTAAGAATAATCAACATGCTAAAAATATTTTTATGTATTTCTATTGATTTTGTCCTCACCACATTATTATTATTCTAAAAGTAGGTGTATGAAGTCTTTTATCATAATGAAATTTTATTTAAAAAGAAATACACTTACCAGGTGTGAGATCCAATTTGTCTATATGGTCACCGAGCACAGATGCCCAGCTTTGTAACTGGTCTAATATACCCCATGGAGTGGTCATTGCCACTGTGAGTATCACAAGAGTATGGGGGAATGTCTCTTCATTCAGTGCAAATCTTAAAAGGTTTGTATGACCCGGGTCCCCATCCAGCACCCATACACTGAGACGTGTGTGATCTAAGGTGAAAAGTATAATTTATAACAATTTAATGATTATTAGAGCACACAAGTTATTTTTAATTTTTTTATTTACTTATTGGAAAACAATTAGGTACACAAACCATAAGTTTAAACTAAAATGTACACAGTATGATAAACATTAGAAGATACTAATGGCATCAAACTTGTTTCCAATTATGGTTTGGTAAGAAATTGAACAGAACCTTTGGTGCTCAAAGATAAGAATGCAATCTCTTTCATTTAATAGGTACTATAATTCTAGTGGATAAAAAATTATAAATAATATTTTAAACTATTTACCATCCCTATATTCATCTCTAACATCTATATAAGCATATTCGAGAGCTGACCCTTTCTTAGGATCTTCAACACCCTGTAACTTAGCTATAAGTGTAGTTTTCCCAGTTTCGTTATCACCCAAAACTAGGACATTCTTATTTGAAGGTAGTTTAGTATTTCCCTGATTCTGTACTTCTTCCAGTATAGCTGACCTATGAGAAGAGCAAAAATATTAATCATAAAATCGACTATGATGAGATGACATGTTTATTCGGATATAAGTAGTAATATGCGACGCGACATAAAAATCTTAACATATTTAGTAAGAACCAAATGTGAAGTTTCTTAAAACAAAGGGAACATTACGTAGCTAGGGCACACATTTCCCAGGTATGATGATGCTTGACATCACGTAGGTGTGACACATTGGATTCTCTTCTCTATATGGAGGACTACATTGTTACTCATAATAACAGGAGCATCTCACCATAAATTATCCTTGACATCGTCGTTTTCTTTCTTTTTCGATCTTAACCCATTAATCTGGCCGTTTGTCTCCATTCTCAAAATAATAGAAGATAACAACGGCACAGAAAGGCTTTTCGTATTCTGTTCTGCTTTTCGTTTTCGGATGATCATACGTCACGTCACTGACGAGCAGTGTTCCCATCTTTCAAACTGTATTTACCCAAAAACAGTAAAAATGCCGTATTAAAAAAAAAAAAATCAATAAGACTACATGTTAATAAAACCAATGGTTGTGATCACTGATTTCGTTATTGTTCTTTTCCTTCCAATGGAATAGATTATATACTTCACACTCCGCATCTTTAGTAAAAAGTTACAAGTACATTATACCTACATATTTATACGTATATGTATTTATATGTAAAATACAACTACCTAATACCTATGTAGCATATAAATATGTATGATGTAAGTAGGTACTTGTATTTTCTGTAGGTACTGTATATATATAATATGAATACCTACTTATATTAAGAATATTAAAACTGATGTTTGTTTTATGTTATAATGAGTCCTTTCTCTGTCATAAATTATCTACACCAGTTATGTTGGTGAATTATAATGAGCCAAACAAATATTTAATTTATCGACACCATGCCACTTAATGTAGCTCATCTTTTGTGCAAAATGATGAATTATTTCGGTGTAGCTACCTATCCAATTTAATTGAAGTCGAATGAGTCAGTGAAGAGTTATAAGAAGACATGCACATAGACGCAAAAATATTAAAATGGTAAATAAAGGATTCAAGCATCATAAAAAAATATTCTCGTCACAAAATTTTACTTTAGACGAACGAAAGGCCGAGTGGTTAAACACCCTAACTGCGGAGTCAACGGTCACGGGTTCGATTCCAGCCCGGGACAAATATTTATGTGCATGAACATATTTATTTCATTCCGGGTCTGGGTGTATAATATTTATCTATGTATATATTATAAAAAAGAGTATTGAAGTATGTATATCAGTTGTTTAGTAACCCATAACACAAGTATAATACCTATGGTTACTTTAGGACTAAACGGCGCTGTGTGACTTGTCCCATGTATTATTATTGAGTTAAAAATTATGTGATACTGAATAAGTATTAATTATTTAACACATAAAAATCCATTTAAATTAGAAAAGCAAAGACTAGCTGAACGTAATCCCTTATTTGTTACTTTGGTCAATTTTTCGGTTCTGAAACTGCGGAATATTTAGGCACTATAGTGAAATGTGGGTTTCAATCCATAGGCTCGTTTCCAGAGCCTTCCATTTATTTAAAAAAAGTTGTATTGCGTTCCTGGATAGAATAAGAAGCGTGCATTGTACGGTCATGCCATTTCAATATTTCGTAAATATCGTGCATTTCTAGCAATCCTTCTTAATTATGGTGTTTTCTGCTTATCGACGCTGTAGAGTGAAGGCCTCGTATGTCATTTTTTTATTTTTCTCTGCTTCGTTACAAAGAATAACTCGTAAAGCATGTTTGTAACGAATCCGGTTCTCAATTTTTAAATTTTAGGCCATCCAGTGCAGCGGTGTCCATGAAAAGCACGTATATAAATGAACCTTGCGCAGTTTGTGAGATTATCTCGTTTATGAAATGGAGTTTTGTTGTTTTTTTTTGTTTTACCCTTGCGATGGGATGGCGAATTAAACTCTACAGCTTCCGCGCCCGAGCATGCGGGGTATGTAAGAGTTGCACCCACTAAACAACCGCCTGAAGCAGAATAAGGACGTGTGTCGTTAGCCCGAAAGCTCTTACGACTTCATCGGAGCGGCCAGATGGCACACTAGTCGGGTAACCCCTAAGGGTTACTCGAGGCGAAATAATGTCAGAGGCGCGGGCCCCCGGTAAAGGTAATTGTTATTAACATAACGTGGAATGACTTTGATTAGGACAGACCTAACACCTGGGTAGGTGATGAAGGAGTAATGACGATTCTGGTTCAGAAGGGAAGTAATCCCTGAAGTGACTAAATGTAATTATTATTATAACAAATTTTAATACATAATTAAGTGGCGGTAAATGAATAGAAGTTATGGAGTTACTGAGTGAATGCACGTCAAAAACCCGGAGCACGGAACTCGGAGCAACTCCACGTGCCCCCACACGTGGCTAAATGTCGACTGCGCGGCTCCCGTCCCACTGCTCAGGAATCTTAGTGCGGTTATGTGAGTTTAACTCACGAAATGGGGAGCGCGATTGGCTTGTAAAGGCGTGAGTGAGGCGCGGTGCAGAAAACACAGAAAGGACAATGGAGCGCGAAATGCCGGAACGACGCCACAAAGGCTAACTGTCGCTGCGCGACAACCTCAACGACAATGTTTTGTTGTTTAGAACTTTGGACATACGAGATCTTCACTCTACAGCGTCGTTATATCATTTTCGCCATCCTCAAAATGAATGTTCAAATGAATTAGCAACTGACAACACTTAAATAGGTTACAGAATGGTTACAGATAGTAATGGCAATGACAGCTGGGTCATTTGACAACTCTTAATCATTTGACATTGACAACTGCTGTATGTTGATTGTTGTTGACGGCTGACGACCGTTGAAGCCAGTTGAAGCTGTTGAGTAATTGAAATCTGTCTGTTTGCCATTGTTTGCCATTTCGATTTACCTACCTATAATTTATGTATTTTGTGTAAAATTATAAAAATTGTGGAATCGCGGATTCAATTTGTTACGTACAACGTACAGAAGATATATTATTTGTTTAAATAACTAATATTAAAGGAATATATAGTTTTGTGATAAAATATTGATTAAAAAAATAATATGAACAGAAAACAGAATCCGTCCGGAAAGAGAGGCAATTTGTCTCAGGTGAGTCATTATTAAACAAGATTTGATCTATTGTTCTCTTTATATATATTGTAATGTACCAATTTTGAAATGGTGTACTATATTAAAGCTGCTCTCATAGAAAAACTATAGTAATTGTATTTTTCGACCTGAGTATGTCTATATTTTTATATTCTTTCTGTAATTACATTATTTTATTATTCCTTATAATTAAACCTTTATTGCACGTTCAATTTCGTTTAATCTTTGACGGCTGAACATTTGAGAACAGAAAATTCATAAAAGCAAACATGTGTTGTTCATGGAGATCCCATATTGTAACAACAAAAATGTAAGCAAAAGGATATATGTCAAATATCTATAAGCAGTTGATGTTTTGAAATGTTCGCTGTGAACAAGAATTTTGTGTGACCCACATGTAAAACGCATACTGGGAAAGAATATGAAGATTTTGAAATCACATTTAATGTGTGATTTAAAGAATTATATTTTAATCATTGTTAATTATCTATGGTCTGTCTAATCACTGAGTCTGACATTGCGCTAACATTTACAATCGTTTGAAGTATAAAATGCTCCATGTATAATAATATGCTATCTAAGATTATAAAATGTTAATTTCACCTTTACAAAACCCAGTAACATCAATCGATCACTTATAAATGTTTTAAAGTTAAGTTTATGTAAATTCCTATGTCACCACTTTAAGAAAAACTCTGTTAGAAACTTCAAATGGCATATTGTTCTTTTAGTGATGGTACTACAAACCATTTTCTTAAAAACCCGACTGTGTAAGTAATAATTGACTGAAAAGTGAAAGACAAGCTCTATAAGTATGTGAATAAAATATAGCATTGGCATTATATAACTCTAGGGATAGTTGAATGCGTAAGGCGGAGGACCTTATGTGGTGGTAAGCCTTTGGAGAGGCTTATATCCTACAGTGGTAAGACACATGCTGATGATGATGATGATTATATAAATCTGACTTCAACGTTATTTAAGATATTGCAGAAAGGGACAAACTCATTACAGAAATATGATTGGTGGTGGTTGTTAAGGTAAAATTTATTTTAATTTTTACTACAATTATGTTTTGTAACTTTTTACTGTCTTCACCTATAATACCTTATGTAACATTTAAGTCATATTTATATGATGGTGTATTTTATTCACATATAGGTTCTTGAACTTGTTTTTCACTTTTCAGTTAATTATTTTTTACACAGTTGGGTTTTTAAATTTTTTTTTAATACTATATTTTTTTTACTTTAAACTAATGCTATTATACTTGATTACTGGAATATGAAAATTATTTATTATGGAAAAATATTAATTAATAAATTTATGGAATAAGATACTGCTATTTTTTTAAAATTATGCCTACCTTGCCTATCTACTCCATATGGCAAGGTGCCCACCCCATTATCCACTTTTTTTTCCAAATTCAGCGCTGGCAGCTAATTTAGCAACCGGTGCTGGCAGCCAATTCGGGACACGACACCGGCAGCTGAGGCTCTCCTTTTTTATATTGTAACATGCTTTAGAGTTCAGACATAAGTTCTTGTTTTACATAATTCTTGTATTTATTTATGGACAACTTATATTGTTTATAGTTTATTATAAAATCTTACACAATTACCCTTGAATTAATTATTTATTTTATGGAACCTACTAGTGAGTACTGTGACTTTATTTTTATTCCTAGTATTAGTCTCTGTATATCACTGTTCTTCTTAAATTTGGGAGTATTTTTATAGACATTTAATGCATTGTTATAAATATACTGACTATGCACTGATATAATATTAATTTATTTGCACTTATCTCTAAGTAAACCTCTTTTTTTTTTGTTTTTAATAGATTATTTTTTTATCATTTCCGTACATTTGTATGCAATGGCCAGTACCATCCCAGGAAGCATGTGAAATGCTTGTAGTATGAGATTCTGCTCTTCCCACTCTTCCCAGAATTAACATTTATTTTGATAGAGAGTAGGTATCAGATATAAATAAACTATATATTATTTTATACTAAGAAGTGGGAGGATGTATGTGTGTGTGTGGAGGGGGGTGAGTTATATGCTTTGCATTATTAATACAAAACATCTAAGGCCATATTTATATAAAACAAATAGCCCTTTTTTGGAGAACTAAAACATTATCACCTATAATAACATACCCTATATCAAAATACCATATAATTAATTATCAAGGGTAATAATAATAATAATAACACACACAATCACAACAACGTCTAGGTCCCAAACTAAGCATTAGCTTGTATTTTGGGTACCAAGCGAAGACACCACATACATATAACAACCAAGACCCGGTGCCAGTATAAATATTCATCATATAAATACTGACACGACCTGGGATTCCAACCCGGGACCTCCAGCTTCGCAGGCAGGGTCGCTGCCCACTAGGCTAAGCGGTCGTCTAAGTGTAATTAGAATACATTATTAATTTTGGTTTGTATATTTTTTTCAGTTTGGTTTATTGGATATGGATGAAGACATAGATGATGTAGATGTAGACCTTGGAGACGATGACCTTGAAGCAGAGCTGGCTGCTATAACGACTGGTGGTGGTGGGAGACCAAAGTCTCGACCGAAACCGACACTCCCCATTTCAAACTTAGATGCTATGATTGCAGAGAGTTTAAAGGATGTACCTTCTGATGATGAAGGGTCAGGTTAGATATATTTCACTACATTAGTACTGCAGCCTCAACTTTTTATACAGAAACCAATATCTTTATTAAATAACATTTTGTCTAAATAATTTTATATGCCACAAGTGAAACTAAAATAATAATGTGGTGCTCTTAATAAGCCACATTGCTGTAGTGGCTTAATAAATCAATTACATTTATATTTAAAGTTCACTTTTTATAGGACTTTTATTTCTATTATTTTCTCATAACAGCTTTACAGTTCAATTAAATTCATTGCTTATTAGTTTTTAAGGGGCCATCCATAAATTACGTCACAAAAATTTTATAGTTTTTTGACACCATCAACCTTGTTATAGGTAGTCACATTTGTGTGACTCTGCCTCTGTTGTGCCACAAAAGTTGCAATTTCAAAACTGGGATTACTTTGAACAATTCCTACCTATTCATAAAAGAAAATTGAGTTCTATAATATTTTTTAAATTTTATTTGTATAGAAAACCAACAGCACAATTAACTTCTTGAAAGACATAATAGCTAAAAAAGGCCAATAACAGGTTCTCACTTATAGATATAAAGTAGAAAAAGATAACATATGTTATCAACGGATAGTACAAAAAAAAAGTGAACAATAGCAGAAATAGTAAGAGTTACAAGTACAATATCATGTCACAAAGCTTGTGGCTCCTACTCCCTTTTGTAGCATGTCATATTTTTGGTCCCCTCTCTTCCTTCTAGCGTGTGACATAATTTATGGTCCCTAAGAACTAAAAAAATTTTACTACTTTAAATTGTTAGCAGGTGATGATGATGACCCAGATTTATTAAATGAACTCCAAGAGTTGACTCTAGAAGAGAATGAATCTGCACCGGTTCCTCCGCCACGGGTATCACGTCCAGCACCAGCACCGCCAGGAAGTGCTCAAAGTAGCATCATCAATCTACTACAGGAAAGGATATCTAACTACACATTGGCAGAAAAAAATGCAAAAGCCAAAGGAGAGAGCAGTCGAGCTAGAAGGTCTGTTTATATAATGCACTATTTTTATTGAATTACAATTGGGGAATTGTTAAAAATTGTATTGATTTTATTTTGTACATAATTCAGACAATTCTATGTGGACCATTTTGATTGTATTTTTCAATTATTATTTTTAATTATCTGAATACCAAGAACACCATTAATCTCTTGTAAAATGCAAATACAGACATACAAAATTGTACAAAATTCTATTCATGCATATTGCCATCTCTATCAAACACCAGAAAAAAAAATGGTAATAAGACAAAAATGACTTCTAAAATAAACCTTATCCTCTTGTATCTAAATTCATATGGCATAATAAACATTTTAATTGAAAAAAGAAACAATATTATTTTTAAGTTATAGTTAACAATGTAACAATGTGTAACAGTGTTGTGTGATAGCCAAGTGTTGGTGAGCTCGCTTCTTGGTTAGAAGGTCATGGTTTGAATCCCAGAAACCGGACCAATGAATTTTTCTGACTTAAGCACATTAACTATAATTGACTCCGTGCCTCCTAGAGCACATTAATCTGTTGTCAGTCTCGTTTGTCATCAGATGGCAGTCTTCAACATCCACCAACCTATACTGGAGCAGTGTGGTGGATTAAGCTCCAAGCACCCTAATCCCGAGGGCAAATAGGCTGATGGATAACAATGTAGCCAAAGTCTGTCTGTCTCATACATCTATTTGAATGCATATAGTGAAATAATTCCCAATAAACTTTAATGAATTCTCTTTCTTCTAAGAACAATGTTTTACATGCATTTTATCTAAAAATTTACATGATATTCTATGAATATTTTCAGATTTGCCCGTGGCCTGAAAATGCTAAATGACCTTTTGAAACAATCTAAAGCAGGCAAGTCGATAAATGAGGACGACATTCCGCCCGTAGTTAGTGTTGGGAAACAGGAACCACCCAGTGATCAACCTTCGAGTCCTCAAGCACCAACTGTCCCAGAACCTCCTGCACCTCTAGAAACGGCGCGCACTCCTCCAGAAACTCCAAAAAGAGATGAACCCAGTCCAGTTTTACCAACTTCACCAGGTCCAAACGAAGAGTTGAATGCCGAGAAACAAAAAGGATTGCAGATTATACTTAGTTAGTATGGATATTGTTAACCCATTTAAAATATATATATTGAAAACTGTTTTAATCTCATATGAATATTCATGTTGTGATCGCAAATTATATCTTTTTCAAAAATACATTTTTGTATCATTTGCTTCATGATTCCTACAGTGGTTGTATATAATTTAACCACATCATTTAATATTTCATTCATTTTTATTTATTTAATTTGTAATGCCTTTGTATTTAATGGTTGTTTATAATAAATTCATTTTCAATTATTTTCACATTTGAAAAGATCCTGCAATCTTATTTATCACTTATAGGAAGAAAAGAGGAATTCAAAGCAGCTGCATTAGCATCAAAGAATGCTGGTGACAAAGCTTTGGCACTTGAACACTTGAAAGTTGTGAAACTGTTAGATGTTGTACTGGAGGCTTACAAGAAGGGCGAGGAGATGGATCTGAATGATCTGCCTACTCCGGATTCCATCGCTGCTGGGTTCAAGTCGTCTGCTAAAGAGGAAGAGCAAAGTCAAAAAAGCACAGGTGTTCAATTCTTGACTTTTTATGAATCCTTCATGTTGTACAAGCGCGTGATAGTGATGATTACTAAATGTATGAGAAAAGTTTAAGTAATTTCTCACATTTTTAATTATAACTCTAATAGATATTCTAACCATAGTTGGTACCGTAGTGTATTGATGTTCACATTACAAACATAATTATTTGATGGCATAAAAAGAAAATGTAAATATTGAGAACTTTATATTTTCTAAAAGTAGAAAATAAAAAAGCGGCAAAGTGCGTGTCAGACTCACACACGAAGGGTTCCGTACTACCATACAGTATAAACATTTCTTGTATGGAGACCCCCTTAAATTTGTAATTAACTTTTTTGTTATAGCGTCCATAGTAGTTCCTAGTTCCGCCCATAGTTCATGAAAATTTCAAGTGCAATCATCTCACAACCACCGAACGCCAAAAACGTGGGAAAAAAAAACACGTTTCTTGTATGGGGACACCCTTATTTTTTAACTTTATTTTGTTTTAATTATTTGTGGTTATAGCGGCCGTAGTAGTACATACTTGATGAAAATTTCAAGTGTAATCAATGATCTCACAACCACCAAACACCAAAAACGTCATAAAAAAAGTTTCTTGTTTGGGGACCCCCATATTTACTAACTTTATTTTATTTTTATTATTTCTTGTAATAGCGGCCGTAGTAGTACATACTTGATGAAAATTTCAAGTGTAAACAATGATTTCACAACCACCAAACACCAAAAATATCCATAAAACACGTTTCTTGTATTGGGATTCCCTTCTTTTTTAACTTTATTTTATTTTTATTATTTGTTATAGCGGCCATGATAATAAATTCTCTGTGAAAATTTTAAGTGTCTATTCTATTACGGTTTAGACGATACAACCCTGTGACAGACGGGCGGACAGTGGAGATTTAGTAATAGAGTTTCCGTTAGAGAATATAGAGAATAGAGAGCCTAAAAAAACCATTTGTAGCATTTTTGAAGCAGGGCGGGAGTATACATATGACTGATATTCAATTTACAATAGTAGTTAATAAAATAAAAACCACAATATTTGTAAATAACGGTGATGGTGTTTTTTATATTCTATCAAAATTGAATGCTTCTTAACATAAAAGTTTCATAACAAACATCAACTATTAAAAAGTCAAATGATTTTCTTATTGCATAGAGCAAAGGTAAAAACTAAGCAGAAATAAAAAATACTAATGACATAATTTAGAAGGTATGACCTTTTACAATAAGCAACTTTTAAATTCGCTAACACAACTTCAAAATATTATTATTATTGAAGAAAGTAAATACAGGTCCCATGTTTAATAATAATACCTGGACATCCCACACAGCGCCATCTAGTCCCAAAGTTATAAAGTATTATGTTTGTAGTATAAGGTACTAGACAACTGGTAAATATATTTAAATATTCCTTATAATAAATACATATATAGATATTTCTTCCACCCAGATACAGAACTAATAGACATGTTCATGCACACAAATATTTATCCCGGACGGGAATCGAACCCGCGACTCTTGGCTCCGTAGTTAGGTCTTTAACTACTCGGTCAATCGGTTTTTCTGTCTAGTTACGAATAATAAGGACAGGTAGAAAATTTGGAATATTGTCAATTGTCCGTTATCTTCCTCATCTTTTCAAAATCTGTGTATATAAATATCTCCAAAAGTTAGGGATGGTGCCTTAAGAATGTTTTACTGCAATTACAATGGTTAAGTAACTTGCCCTCACTTCTCCATCTCAAATTTCCTTGTATATTGCTCTACTCAATTAGATGCACAGTTCAAAGGCCACTCCATAACGACGACCGATTGACCGAGTGGTTAACCACCCTTACTGCATAGCCAAGGGTCGCGGGTTCGATTCCCGCCCGGGACAATTATTTCTGTGCATGAACATGTTTATTTCGTTCTGGGTCTGGGTGTAAAATATATATGTATATATTATAAAAAAAGAATATTTTAGTATGTATATCAGTTGTCTAGTAATCCATAACACAAGCATAAAACTTGCTTACTTTGGGACTAGATGGCGCTGTGTGGGATGTCCCATGTATTATTATTATTATATAAAAACATTGTTCCAAAATCATATCATAATTGTCTGTGCTAGGCCCCCAGCCCCTTCGTTTTAAGTCTTTCCATGTTTCATTTCTTATACAAGATGGATACGATCGTGTGTCTTTCGTAATCTACTCCTTTTTTAAACCGATTTTACCATAACTATAGTAATTGAATGTGCAGTTTCTGAGTAAAACGGTCAGTCAAACACAACCCTACTCACTGCCTTCATTAGTTACAAGCCATGCTATAGATTTGGCAACGTCGCATTATCTGTCACATGTGGACCGATTTACTTCGTCAGCTGGCAAGATGTCATGATTTAATAATTGAAAATATGGGATTTAAATAACTAAATATGAAATTATAGATAGTACCTATTTAGTAGAAAATAGAAAGAAGAGTACCTATTATATGATACTAGTACCTGCCCGCGTCTTCGTTCGCGTGTTATAAGTGGATTTTATGAATAGAATAAAATGAATGTTTATTATATCTCATTTCGGTTAGAGTTATTATGGTTTAGAGCATTTGTCACAGGCTACCTATACCTTACAAGCTAGTTTCTATTTGTTTCTATATTATAATGTTTTATGGGTATGTACCGTTCCCTTGCAGTTTCTTCCTCTCCCTGGGTTCTACATAATCAATCTGCTGGTGGCTAGCATGCGGTTAAAGTGACCAAGACAGGTATAAATATATAGTTCCCCGGGATCCTCCAGACTCCATATCCTCGAACCTACTTGAAAAATTATAAAAATTTACTGTAATTTCCACCCAAACGTGTCAAGATTGTGACGTCAAACGACAAACGATTATGGTGAAACAATCAACTTAAGTACCTTGCTAATTGGGAATAAATACGATGCAACGAGTAGTTTTTAAAACTGACTTATTATTTTAACCTTTAAATGGAAGAAAACGCTAACTAATAGCCTGACTGATACCAAGGCTCGGACTACACACAATGTTGCCAAATTTCAATATCACGGCTTGTAACTATAGAAGGCAGTGCCTACTACATTGTTTAATATTACATAAATCACAAGACAACATCTGCATATCATTTGTAGCCAAGTAATTTGATTGAAAAAATCCAAATGCGCGCGCAGGGTTGTCGCTACAATACAATTATTTCTCTTATATTTTTCATTTCAAATCAGAAATTTGTTCCCTATAACATGTCTAAGAAAGAGAGGAGATTATGAACATTTGCTAAAAGACGCATAATCGTATCGATCTGGTATGCATATAAACTGCATTGGCATACATTTTTGCAGATCAATATTAGAATATATCATTACATATTATAAAATAAAGCCCCACGCCGTGTCTATCTGTCTGTCTGAACGCAATAAACTCAAAAACTACCAAACGGATTTGCATATGGTTGACACCAATGGATGGAGTGATTCAAGAGGAAGGTTTATGTGTATAATTTATCAACGTTTTGGGCAAGTTAGTTGAAATATGACGATTATTGCTGAAGACGTCGGAAAAAATCGAATCGACTAGGAGCTTTCATTGAACGCTATCTTATCCCTTTGATATATAACAAAATATTGTATCGGGGAATCGTTTCTCTTTTATAAGATTTAAAAAAGTCCACGATGGCATATGTCTATCTTTTATGGATAGCTTTATACTATACCTATTTTTAAGTTTAAAAAAATGGTGTCATATGATGTAATTGGAAAGCAATTTATACAGATACAGTATTAATCCTTATCAAATTAAAACGTTATTTACCTTCAGCATTTCATGCAGATTATGATTGGACATTATATATTTGAGATGATATGACATTATGGTAATATGATTGCCCTTCGCACCATATAATTTAAATTAATACATTCGGAGTGATCGCGAAAAAACACTGTCGCTGTCAAGCTGCCGCGCGCGGCGGCCTCATACTGACGCGACCCGCGTCATGTAAAATTTGGCAGAAGTCAATGTTGTAACAAAGAAATATCTTAGTTTGTTTTTATGTAAGTATATATTCTTTGCTTTTTCAAATGTTTACAGAATTGGAAATAAAATACATTAAAAATACTCCAAGTAGGATGAACTTACATTACATTTAAATCTAATTCACATGTTCGACACAACAAGCAGATACGACACTACGACAGAAAAAACACTACGGCATATATGTTCTGCTAACCATGCGAAACCGGGACGGGTCGCTAGTTTGTTTATAAATTTAATTGTAATTAAAAATGATCACTTCTAAAGTTTATAAACAGTTTATTCTTAAGGATATTCTACTTAGCTGTGATTTCAGCCAAAACACTGTTCTCCTTATCAATGTTTATAATATACATCGAATTTTTTATTATATATTCTTGCACGTTCAATGGACATTTGAACTGAATGTAATAATTTAAGGCAGTAATTTTACAGAGCCAGCTCCAGCTGCTGTTGAATCCAGTACAGGGCTGATAACAGCTTCTTCTGTAGATGAAGCTCTGAAGCAAAGATTGGCTGTTTTTCAGGTAGATATCCCTCTAATACTAGTGATTAATCCTGGTGTCAACTAGGTCTACTATTTGGAGCTCTGACATCTTTGTTTTTGACATTGTAAATGTTTAGAAGGACACACACTCTCAAACAAAGAATTTTATATACAGATGTATAGGGTGACTTTATGGCGGATCCGAAAGTAGGCACAAGTCGCGTCGCAGTGACCAGCTAAAGGTGTCAGCGGGACGCAATAGAGCGAGGCGACAGTGCGTTCTTCCCGCAAACCCCGCGGCGGTCTATCTCACCCAATACCTGCGCAGGCCCGCATTTAGCGTTGTATTCAGATCCGCCATAAAGATTGAGGCGATATATACATACCCTGAAGATTGGTTTCGCTCGTATTAGTATTAGAACCCACGCTGTCGTCGTGCAAAGAATACGCGGTCACTATACAACTGCGCCAAAAACGGCATACACGATTCGAGTGTTTCTTTTACGGCCTCTGTAGTAAAACTGCAAATATAATTTTTTTTAATGTAAAAGTAATAATTTTAAAAACCTACGACTACGAAAATTTTAAGTAAAAAAGTATTTACAGTGTGGCCCTTCAAAAAGAGTCAAATAATTAAATAACTGTATTTTACCTTATAAGTGATCTGAAACAATAAATAATAATAATAATAAATAAAATAGACATTTATTCACTTTCATGTACAAAAAGAGACTTAACCTAATACAATTTCAAGGTAATTTAAGTTTTATTTATTAATTTAAGTAATTAATAAAATTTAAGATGATAATTTTGATCGCCTTGTGTGGTCCATAGACTGCATAGACGTCACCGTAGCCACACATGACTTTTAATTAACATTATTCGTTTTTATGTTGTGTGACCTGAACAGCATTGTAATGAGGGACACTTATACTGAAATTTGCAATTTGAATTTTTTCTCAGCAACTGATTTCAATTCCGCAGAATATTCCTTCACATTCTAATCAACCAGAGTGCAAAATTTCAGCCTACTTTGTTCAGTCCCTGAAGCGTTACGAAGGGACAAACATATAGACATATTTTCATTATTGTGAGATAAAGATAAATTTATTTCTGCATTAAATTGGCCTATTTTACATAAAACTTAATTTAAATAATTGTGTATTTGTACAGATGTATTTTTACCTAAATTATAAATACTATTTGAAACAGATTTGTTTTTTAGCAATAAAATATAATTAGTTGTCGTTCAGCAGTCGAAATTTGTCCGTACTTACTTTTTTCAAACAACCAGTAATATTTAGGCGAGAGTAAGTCAATTAAGCCCCCTCATCTGGAGGGGAGGCCTAAGCCCCTGCAGTGGCGTATAAAAAGGACTGATGGAATGAAAGTCAATTAAAATTGCAATAAACGACAGATATAATAATGAATTCTAAATGGTAAAAAACGAAAGGAGTATTATGGAAGTATGACAAATAGTGGCTTCTAGATATAGGTATCGACTCTATGTCGAATGTGGAGGAAAACACTGCTTCCAATTTTTTTTTATTGGCACAAGTGCTGGCCAATACCTACTAAACAAAAAAGAAAAAATCAGTTGACAGATAGAGGAAAAAAGGTACTGAACTGTTTAACTTTTCTATATATAATAGCATTATTTTGAAGCTCTTAGTGTGATGCCTAAAGATGTTCTATATCGATTATATCATCTTTTGTAAATTTTTTCTCACGAAAATGCCGTGACACCCATTATGCCCCACTGCAGGGACTTAGGCCTCCCCTCAAAATAAGGGTGCTTGTAGCTTAATCCACCACACTGTTTCAGTACGGGTTGGTGGATTTTAACGACTGCCATCTCGTGACGGCAATCAAGACTGACGGTTTAATGTGCTCTCCGAGGTACGAAGTCAGTGATAATTATTATATGTACCTAAATCAGAAAAAAAAACAACTCATTGGTACATGCCGGTTTTTAGGATTTGAGTCACAATCTTCTAAACAACAAACGGGCTCGCCACTATTCATAACGTATTTCACATTATTAATATATTGATAACACACTTCAGGAACAAGAAGAAAAAGCCAAAGAAGCAGGCAACGCTTCGAAACAACGTCGCATGGGCCGGATAGTGAAACAGTACAAAGACGCGATACGGCTTCATGCGGCTGGCAAACCTATACCTGTGGATGAGCTGCCAACCCCACCGGGATACGCCCCCATTCCGGTGGAAGGAGGGGCGCCACCGGTGAGTTTTTACGAAAGATATATCATTACTAGCGTTTGCGCACGGCTCTGTACGTGTGGACACTATATGATATCTTTACAACTATGTCGTCTTGTCCCGTTTCCGCAGTCCTAGCATTTCTTTTATATTGGAAAGTTAACTTTTTGTAATTTAATGTTATTTATTGATTGATTACATTTATATATATACAAATGTAAAAGTTATCGTTTTAAAATGTCTTCTTGTTATAAATTTTTTTATTTTTAGAAACACTTTTTTCTTATTGCGCTGCTTTTAATATCTATACTAATATTATAAAGCTGAAGAGTTTGTTTGTTTGTTTGTTTGTTTGTTTGAACGCGCAAATCTCAGGAACTACTGGTTCAAATTGAAAAATTATAAATGTGTTGGATAGTCCATTTATCGAGGAAGGCTATAGGCTATACTACATCACGCTACGACCAATAGGAGTAGAGCATCAATCAAAAATGTTGCAAAAACGGGGAAAATTATTCCTTTTGAGAGCTTCCGTCGCGCGCGCTGCGTAAACGGTTGATGTTAAGCAAAAATCATGTATTACGGAATTGTTCCCCTTTAAAAGTTCTAACCAAAAGTCCGCGACAGCATATGTGTATCTTTTAAGGTTAACTTACTATAACCTTTTAAATGACAATCAAGTTTGTTCTAACATAATGTACTATTTGCGAAGATGTTTTTAAACGTGATATTAATCCTTATCAAATTAAATACGTTAGTTGTCTTAAGCATTTCATGCATATTATACTTGCCCTTTACACCACACAATTCCAATTAATATCTTAGCAGGTTTTATCGAAATATGAAAACTATAGATCGCAGGGAACTAGCAGATATGTCGTTCTTGCATGGGTTGTGCAATGGCTATGTGGACTGTACTGATTTATTGTCCAGGATATTGCGACTCCGTGTCCCCTCCATTAGAACAAGAAACACAGATTTATTTGCTGTCATGCACTCTAGAACTAATTATGCTCAGAATAGTCTGGTAAACAGGTTGCATCGAACTTATAATAACAAATTTAATAACGTAGATATTTTTAACACTAGTAAGTTATCGTTTAAGCGTGAGGTACTTGAAGTGATAACCGAAAAACAGCAACATAGGCTTAACGCTTCGTGATCACAACACAGATTACTATAATGCAATGTGGTTAATGTGTATGAAAATAATTTAATAATAATATGTGATGAAATGTGGATACTTTTTGTAAACTTTTTGTAAACTTTTTGTAGTCGGTTTGATTTTTCATTATTAAAAAAAAGGGTGTATTGCTTGATGTCGCCTTAAATTATAATATGAATAAGTAAAAAAATGTAAAACCATAATTGGCTATTAGATATATTTATAAGTAACGTTAATTTAGATTTTTAAGAGCTGTGGTTTTTGTCATTAAATAAATAAATAAATAAAATAAATAAATATAGCGGGAGAAAATAAATTCGCTGTCTGCCTCTGTTCGTTAACTTTTTACTTTCAAACCACGCAATAGACTTTGATACGGTTTTCAGTATTATCTTATAATCTATTTATCTATATAATAGAAATGCTTATTATAAAGCTGAAGTTTGTTTGTTTGTTTGAATGCGCTAATCTCTGAAACTACCAGTCGGATTTGAAAAATTCTTTTTGCCTTTGATAGCTTGAATCTAGCGGAGGGTTATAGGCTATATATATGAAAACGAACTGTCTGTCTATTCTAGCAAATAGGTTACGGCCAAAACAGCTTAACCGATTTTGATGAAACTTTACACATATGGAAAAGATGTAGTCAAAAGTGACATACAGAACTTTTGTCTGTACGTCCATCTGTCTAAACCGATTTTTAGTTTTGACGACCTAAAAAAGGTCGTCAAAACTAACAAATGTTACTTTTTGTCCGTTTGTCTGTCTGTCTGTACGTTTATGTGTCTATTCAATTCAATTTTATCTATTCAAGCTAATTTCCAATATGGCTGAACAAATTTTAATGAAACTTTGCAAACGTGAAAGAAGGTTGTCAAGAGTGTCATAAGCAACTTTTTGTGTTTGATTGTCTGTCTGTCTATCTGTCTGGCGTTTGTCCACACGGATCTGTCAACTACTACAGCCAAAACTACTAAGTCTAGGAAGCTTAAATTTGGAACATAGGTTTATTTTATAACGTGAGCATTAAGTTAAGAAAGGCTTTTTTAGAAATTTCAAACTTAAGGATGGGAATGGAGGGACTCAAATATTGACGTTATTCAGGGTTTTTAGATTTCCACATTTTAAGGGTGGGAAACGGGAGATGAAAAATTGTGTCGGTTTTTTAAAGGGTGGAAGGGGAATGAAGATTGAAAGTTTGAATGGGTGTAACCAAAATTTGTTCCAGCAAAAAGTACGTAAAAACAATCTCGAACATTAATAGTACCTATAACAGGAATTCGTAGTCTACGCAAGCGAAGCTGCGGGCGGTCGCTAGTACCCAATATGTTGAACTTAATAGATTTTTACAATTGACAGTTTCATCATAATTTGTTAGTGGTTCATGAGTTATGAGTTGCAAATCGACAGAAATTTTAAAGAACAAAGCTCAGTGCTTTACAGTAAAAAAATTAAGTCGACGAAAAAAGGAACTGGAAAGCAAAAAACAAACCTTTTTATTATGAGGTATACCCTATGCCGCACGGCACTGATTTAGATGATTTTTTTTTTGTTTTTAATTAGTGTTTAATTTGGTATAAGCTTTTATTTGTAATTTGTAATTTACTTAGTTTTTATTTTCATATGTGTAATTTCAAAGTTAGACAAATTAATAAAGTTTTAAGTGACTTTTTGTAGTAATAATATATGGATTATAATTGGTAATCAGTGGACTATTTTTGGCCATAAAGTATGCATAGCCTAATTAGCCTATAATATTCTTTGTAGTCTTGAAGTTTAGCCTATAATGTTCAGTAGACTATTATTATAAAGAAATTTAAAAAAAAACGAATCTCCATACCTTCAGTAAATGAGTGCAGTAGCTTTTGCGTGATGTACGTACAGACACGATGCGTGTTAGCATTTTCTTTGCATGGGTTCTTTGCTGAAATTACTTTTATTTGGCGAAAATGTTTGTCTTTTAAATAGTTGGTGTTTATTTCCAGGAGCCTTCCTCACACTCCACACCAACACCGTCACCGCGACCAGCCCCGAAGCCCGCACCGAAACCCCGTCCAGTCGTGACGCGCGCAGACAAACAGTTAAACTTATTGCTACAAAGACAGCGCGAATTTAAAATGGCTGCACTTGAAGCTAAGAAAAATGGTATATTAACATTACATATGATATAATTAAATAGAATGTAATCACTACCTATTATAAAACAAAGTTCCACCGTCGCGTCTGTCTGTCTGTTTGAACGTGATAAACTCAAAAACTACCGAACGGATTTTCATATGGTTGTTACTTATGTATATATTTTTTTACTTTTTCAAACATGTACAGAATTAGAAATGAAATATATTAAAAATACTCCAAAGATAATGAACATATTTTACATTTAAGTCTAATCCATATGCTCAACGCAACAAGCTGATACGACAGAAAAAACAATACCCTCCGTAATTGGGTAAAAAAATTTTGGCATATGCTCTGCTGCTATATATTAAATTGAACGGTTAATTTAGCAATCCATATTGTGCGTTTTTTATGAGAATCTATATTCAAATATGTGAAGGAAAAGCTTTTAATACCTTTTTTAGCATACTACGTGCATGGAGGAGTGTTAGATTTGGCATAGATAAAGTTTATGTGGAGTAGGAGTGCAGAAAGCTAACATCCATATACAGGTTGAGTTTTTGGAATGGGACTGTGTAGCCAAATCCTAAACTATGGGAAATAGCGAATAGTGTTCAAAGGGGTTATGAACTCGATTTTTGAGAAAACAAAACTGCATATTTACATTTTTGAAAAGTCTGTTACTTTAACAGGGATTCAAACCACTTGATTTGATAATCTATATACTAATACCTGAAGAGAAAACATTATACCCTTCTTAAAGCATGATTGCGGGTATGGAGGAGTTAGTGATTTGGCATAGGTAAAGTTTATATGGAAAAAGAGTACCAAAAGCTAAAACCTATATATACGTAATATGTGTTACAAATACTGTCAGCCATAGGAGTTTAATAATATGTCGTTTTGATGCAGTTTGAATTGACTTACTCTCGCCTATTTATTATTGGTGGTTTAAAAAAAGTGTATACGGTCGAATTTCGACCGTCCACTAGTTTATATAAGTAGGTCTGGCGTCCTTACTCCTGTTTTGAGTGTCTGTCAGACCACACTTAGTATTAATTTATTTGCAAACTTCGTTATTGAAAATTTAAATAAATAATTGACAGCATAATTTAGGTTTATTCCTCGTCAACTATTTGTAAAGACTTTAGTAAAAAATAAACTTTTTTACTTAATTAAAATAAAAAAAAACAATTTTTTTCTTAATATTCTTGTAGACAATTCATTGTTAAAATTTACACTAAGCTTGGGTCTGGTAGACGTTTATAACAGAAACCAGGTATGACAAATCTAATTATTTTCTATACATAATTTCTCACGATTTCTAAAAAAAAAATACTTTTTTAAACTTAAATTTTAAAACCTAAACGAAAAATTATAAAATAATCCCACAAGATATAGATTAATAGGCCAACTATCTTTGTTTGCCTAATATTTAATTATTTAAAATCTTTGTTTTTGAGCTTACCCATATTATAGAAGCAATTTCAATAGGTTACATTTATTAAATTAATAATTTATCTTAGGTGACATAACCCAGGCGAAAGAACATTTGCGCAACGCTAAAGGTCTCGAAAAACTAATTGAAGCTTCTCGTGGAGGACTAGCCGTCGACTTGGACTCCATACCTCTACCACCTACCGACAAACAGCAGCTTGAGGATACGTTAGTATTTTACATTCATTACTTTTATAATTCTAACCTGGCGACTTACTTCATTGCGGAGAGTGAGGGTGGGTATTTTCGATGAATGGTTTTTAAATTAGCGATTTGTAAATTAATATCCATCCATCCATCCGGTTAAAATACACCAACCCGCACTGGAGCAGCGTAGTGTAATTTAATATACGTCAATTGGCCGCTTGCCCCTTCTTCCCAGCAACGACGTAGGAGCCGCTTTTCTAGTATTTTAGTCTCTCTAGGCTTCACCTAAGCTCATTTTAGGCTTAGATATATTTTTATGATTTCCTGATTTTGTTACTTGGTGAGTTTTAGTGTAATTTTTTTTTTAAATTCTAGTCTTAGTAATTATTATATTACTTAAAGTTGAATCTGGCCAATGTTTATAGTAGTAGTTTACATTTCATTTAAAAACTTGACTTGAATTCTAAAAACTACTCTGAAAGTCCTAAGTTCCCATAAGATAATTAAATTATGAAATAATCTTATTCAATAATAATATCAACTTCTTTATGAAATAATCATCATAAATTAATAGGTGCAGACGCCTGTGCTCTAATCTGAACACATTGTATTTTGATCACTTTTGAATAGTAGCTGAGGTCTAAGGAAAAAGACATATAAATCGCGCGTGTGGGCCCCTACAGTAAGGTGGGGGACTCGGTGTGCTATAACCTAGCGTGCTTGGCGCGAATGTTAGACTTGGTGGTGAGTGAGCACTTCTCTGTTCACCCGTCGACCGATTTGGACGGTGTTCAGATGTGAGAGCAGGCGTTTGTACTAGAAGATATATCTGTAAGACTCGCAAAAAACTGTGTGGAATCCTGGGCCTTGCGCCGGGTTCACCTGGGTCTCGGTCTGTCTGCGATTTGATTGCCATAAATTCGACATTAACTGGTTTTTTTTGCTATTTGTTATTTAATCCTATCTTTTCTTTTTTGTTATGTGTATTTTATCATAGCTGTATTACATGATCTGTTATGAGTATTGAGCGCGACCTCATGCTAAATTTATTTTATGGTATTGTCAATTCGGGAAGGGCAAACTGAAAACCAGCGTCGGCTGCAGCATGCTGCTACCATCGTAATGCTGAGCTTGCTCTCATTACCCATATTAGTATTTAATTCTTCGATTGTTATGTAAATTTTTTATTCTTTAAGATCTGTTATGGGTAATAAACAATTATTATTATTATTGTTATTAAACAGACTTTTTTTGTATTTATGCCAGTAACAAGTCTGATTTCC
Organism: Luffia ferchaultella; assembly: GCA_949709985.1. Classification (NCBI taxonomy): domain Eukaryota; kingdom Metazoa; phylum Arthropoda; class Insecta; order Lepidoptera; family Psychidae; genus Luffia; species Luffia ferchaultella. Next base: position 25,223,643 of record OX453241.1, on the reverse strand, counting down.
CGATTTTCCCCCATCCAAAAAGACCTATGTTGATATTTAGTTTCATAAAATATCTGAACTCATTTGCTACCTTTGCTATTAATATGGTCTTTATGACATCGAAACTTGTACCGTAATGTTGTATTTTACAGTACTAAGCCTTTTTACTTTATACCAATCACAAACGAGCATTCTGTTTGTAACGCATGCGTAAACCGCGAAAAGCAGCCCGCTCCCGCCAACTCGTTCCCGCCGTTATTACATTTGAAGTATCTACCTAATTTTAATCGCAAAAGTATTGAAGAACGTCGTATGATGCTCGTACTCAGTACGTCGGCTATTATAGTCATCGGTTTATTATACACCTCGACTATAATACGCAGCTTACCGTACTTGCATCGTAAGGTACTATTTTCATATTCTATTGTAAGGCCGTTTATTATTCTGTAGTAAACTTATTCTGTTGAGGGACATACCTCAGAGTGCTAAAATTAATAGTAGTGAAATCGTAAATTTCGTTTTCACGCTTTATGAACGCCACGATTAGTCTGTATACATACGACATAAACTCCCAAATTAATTTATGTTAAAAAATAGAGCATCCCGGGCTCGTGTTCCTAATGCACATAATCTGAATTTATTCAAATTATGTATTTTAAATTAAGCGCTTGGATTACAACTAGGCATTTCTGCAATATTATTTGCGAGATTGCAGTTCATTTCTCATGTGAATCTTTCTAGTTTCGACATGGTGGCAGTGGAAGACTGTGATCCAGCCAACGAAGAAAATGGAGAAGATGTTTTATCCAGGTTACACCAACAGTTGACAAACCAGCTAAAGCTGTGCCTAGCGACCAGAGATCATTATCGAGCACTGGGCAATGTAGCAGAGACGAGTCGTTTTGAACATTTAGCGGTTAATGTTAAGCAGGATTTGGATGTTGTGAATATGGCAAAAAGGTGAATAAATTAATTCAAAATAATTTTTTGGGGATGAAACTCTATTAGAAGTATTTTAGTATTTTTTTTAATGGGTAGCTAATACAGTTATAAACGTTTTGAGTTTTCGGCCATTTAAAATAAAGTTTAACTTCGTATTGCGAGAAAGGGACAGAAGAATTCATTGAAAGCTTATATGGTCCTGTTAGAATAATTGATGCATATTATATAAAATATTTGTTATCAAACAAAAGCCTTTTAAGTATCTGTACGTAAAATACTTTTTAAGAACAAAAAGAAAACAGCCACCTTGGAAATCAAAGTGGACTGATTTTAATCTATAGACACCGTGTTCGTCTAAACGTAGTCTAAACCTATAGAACGCGTATAGTTTATCGAACTGAACAAAAATTTTCAAGTTAGCAGATGGCGCAAACTAACTGTTATCGAGAAAAACATGTTGAAAGATTCATTTTATTTTATCATATATATATTTTTTTAAACTATACTCAACACACTATAAGTTTGGACTATGCTCATCCAAACATCCCGTATATGTTCCATAGACCATGAATACAAAGATGAACATTATATCTGTACAGTTCTTTAATTTTTTATTTTAGTTATGGTATCCGAGTTCTGTCAAGTCTATTCATAGATTTTACTTTTAAAAAAAATATATTTTCAACATCAGCCACCTATTATTTAGGTTTGATGTGGATTTAAATAAAATGTAAACTTTGAAAATATTTTAATAGTAATCTACCTTATACCGTCGTAGAGAAGAAATTAAAGAATATTGGTATAGAAACAACATATAACAAATATAAATATTCTTGTTGGTATATCGGAATTCGACTCTAACGATCATGTTATATAAGTACGCTATTTAGGAAGCAGAATTAATCCTAGTTAAATGTACTTTTGGAAAATATACAGTACAATTGGACCAGGATCTCCAAAACTTTTACTATACCAACTTCAATCGAACAAAAACGCCTTAATCTTATTGATGAAATGAAACATTTTAGTTAGTATTGACTGAGCGATTGGCCGAGTGATTAGAGACCCTAACTGCAGAACTAATAGTCGCAGGTTCGATACCCGCCCAGGACAAATACTTGCGTGCATGATAATGTCTGTTTGTTCCATGTCTGAGTGTAAAATATCTACTATAAAAAGTATTTAATTATGTATCAGTTTTCTATTACCCATAATACAAGCTTTGGTTATTTTGGGATTAGATGGCGCTGTGTGGAATGCCCCAAGTATTATTATTATGTATAGTATATAAAATGTATAATATTTGTTAGTAAAACCACATGTGCTAAGTATATATATTTTATATATGTTCAAGGTTATAATCTATTTTACTTGATATAAGTGCACAATTATTACATTTTTCAGGTTAGGCCAAATCCCGCCGAAATTCCATTACGAACAACGCAAATTCTCAGTGATACAGTGTAATACAGACCTTAACGAAAATGATTTAGAGTTGACAATCGTTCGTGGCATCGCGTACAATGTTGCCAACCCGAAAGACGTCGACACATATGTGAAATTTGAATATCCTTATCCGCAGGTATGTGTCGCCGAATGACAACGATGAATATTATTAATATTATTATACATATAGATTGAACTGCTAGACTAGTAGTATGGTGCTTTTAAGCATTTACATATGTTTACATAGGTTTTGTATACTTGGTTACTCAACACATAATTTTTTCTCACAAATCGAAATTGATTTTTGAATCATCATCATCATCATCATCAACCCATTTTTATCCCACTGCAGGGGCTTAGGCCTCCCCCAGGGCTGAGGAGGGGGGCTTGGAGCTTAAGTCCACCACGCTGCTCCACTGCGGGTTGGGACTGTAACGACCGCCATCTATTGACAGCGTCCGGGACCGACTGCTTAACGTGCCCTCCGAAGCACGGTGTCAGTGATATTGTGTACTTAAGTCAGAAAAACTCATTGGTACACGCCCGGATTCGAACCATGGCCCTATGGGGCCTTATAAATTTGAAACAGGTTCATTGCGCTCTGGGCTATCACGACATGCTTGAAGCTTACTGAAGCTATATTTTAGCATTTCATTTTAATTTGGTTAAGAAGGACTTCATTTCATTTTGACGCTTTGCCATACTTTGCATTGGCCAAAGAATTCAATTTTTGTACTACACATGGCACTACGATTGCTCTTGGCTTGTGCTACAAAGTTTTAGTATTTACGCCCGCCGCACATGTTAGCACTCGCCCTCGTTCACGATTCTGCGCTCATGGACACTGATATTGGTCGGCACGTGTCTACATTTGAGTTCAGTACTACTGGCTCGTGAGGACCAATGCAAGTGGCAGCATGTGCGGTGGGAGTTAGTATTGATTACACCAACTCGCACTGGAGCAGCGTGGTGGATTAAGCTCTAAGCACCCTCATCCCGAAGGTAGGCCTGAGCCCCTGCATTTTGGCATAATACGTGGCATGATGTGATATGGGTATTGATATTTACCACCACATTATCATATGTAGCACTTACGCTAGATAGTCGCATTAAAAATTGTCATATTTTGCTAAAGCAATAGAATTTCATTTTCATTTGTCAATGATAATTTCATAGAAATTATTTTGACGGCTCTTTGACTATAAAAACCCGACAAACAGAAAAACATGAATTTCCCTTATTGATTTCTTACGACAAACACCACAAATAATTTCAGTTCTTTATAATTTGTCATGTAGAAAATATTGCACCTTGTTGCATATTGTACCTACTTCTGATATTTAAAAACTATACCTATTAGCCACCGCCTGCAGTTTCGCCCACGTAGACTACACGTTTGTATTATTTCGGATTTAACATAGCGCATACTTAGGGTGCAGGCTATCTCCCGGCCAAATTTAATCAAAATCGGTTCAGCGGTTTAGTCGTGAAAAGGTAACAAACATACAGACACATTTCCGCAGTAAGAAATAACCGGGATTCGTCATCAAGATCGATTCTGCATAAACCTCTGGTGTGATTGCGGTTGAGTAATATAATCGAAACTGCGACCTAGTAGACAGCTCGTTTGAGAATGACCTTCAGGCGTCTAGCTGTGTCGCCATAAAGGTCGCTTGTACCACAGGAATAAACAATACTGACCGAAAGGAAATCTCTAACGACTCCAAGAAATATTACTTAAACAAGCAGGGTTGCCACTTATTAGAATGTTACTCGTGTGAGTTCCGCGACCTACTCAAACTAACTCTCTTAATTGTTTGTCCTAAACCGGGTCCAACTAGTGATCCTGTGCATGACGTTGCGTCGTCCTTTCGTGAGCACGTGCGTGAATGCCACACAGATATCGCTTGCAGTGACGTACCTATCTACGAATTGGTTGTAGTACTAAGATTTCCTTTGGCGGTATCTTCTTCTCCTTCTTAATTGTGGCGTTTTCTGCTTATATTAATTTCGCCAGTGTCGATTTATTATTTTTATTACTTTTGCTGTTACTTTGTCTTTAACAGAGCAGATGTAAATAGGTGTTTTGTGCCAGCGTCGCGTTCAATCGGTCGGTGTCATTTATTCCTGTACTTGGGCTTGCTATTTGTCATTTTTCTTTCATTCACATTCATTTCACACCCCGAACAAATTTTTTGTCAACAAGCGCTGCCCACGTTTTGTGAAAGAAAGAGATAAGTATATTACGTGTATTTTATGTGTGAAAGAGATGGACGAATAACGTCGGCAGCGTTATTTTAACAAAAAATTCGTTCAGTGTAGATCTTCAAGTGGTTATTGTTCGGTGATTTTTAAGACTAAGATTTGACATATATTGGGTCGGGAAAAAAGGTTCTTCGCATTTTATATGAAAACTCAGACATATTTTTTTCAAAGTTTATTTACATTTAATTACTATATATATGTGCCATTTTGTTCGATGGCTGTCTGCCATTTTGTAGGTAGTGACATGATCCTATTGCTGTAGAAATTTTGGGACTTCTGATCAAAAAAACGCAACTAGTAGTTTTGGCAGTCCTCTCTTGATGTTAACCTGATACTGTTTATAGAATCCTGAACAGGTCGAAAGAGGTAGAAATCTGAAGGTGCAAAGTCCGGGCTATACGGCGGATGCATTAACACCTCCCAGCCTAACTCTGTAAATTTTTTCTGAGTGACTAAAGATGTGTGAGGTCTAACGTTATCGTGATGAAAGACTACAACCTTTCTATTGATTAATTCCGGCCGCTTACTCTCAATTTCTTGCTTTAATCTCATCAGTCGTTCGCAGTAAAGCTCCGAATCGATGGTTCTGCCCGGCGGTAAAAGCTCATAATGAACAATACCCTTCCAATCCTACCATACACACAGCTTCACTTTATTGCGAGTTAGCTCGGGTTTTGCCACAGTCTGTGAAGCCGTAGGTAGGTCGTAGGTCTGTAGGTCGCAGTCGTAGGTCACAGTCTGTAGGTCGGTCAGACCTATGACCACGACCTTTTTCGTACATTCATATCGTACTTGATCCATTTTTCATCACCAGTTACCAATCTCTTAACAAACGGTTCGGTTTCATTACGTCTTAATAAAGAATCGCAAATAAGTACACGGTTCATAAGCTTTCTTTCGGTGAGCTCATGTGGCACCCAAATATCGAGCTTTTTGTATATCCAGCTTTTTTCAAATGGGTCAAAACTGTTTTGTGGTCAATTCCCAGATCTTCAGCTATGTCGTAATTACTGATATGTGGATCTTGCTCCACTTTTTCAAAAATGGCATCCATTTTAGCCGTGACGCCCTGTGCATCTTTGATATCAAAATTCCCGGATTGAAAACGTTTAAACCAATTTAGTGCTACTCTTACTGACACCGCATTAGGGCCATAAACGTCTCAAATTTTTTTCGCAGCTTGCGTTGCATTTTTTTTTATAATAAATTTTTGAAATGTATCGAATTTCTTCGTTAGATACACTCATTTTGACAGAAAGAAAAAGAAATGAAAACCACCGGAAAACAATATTTTACTGAATTGTTTCTTTTTTGAAATATAACCTTTTTAATGTTATCAAAACCAGCCAGATACAACTAGTACAGTCAAAAACATTTTTTTTAAAGTATACACAAACTATAAGCGAAAAGATTTTATCTCCGACCTAGCATGTTTTTCTTATCCTAAAATACTATGAAATTCCAGGAAACACCCGTGTCTGATCGAACCGGTACAGTCAAAGACACTAACAATCCAGAATATAATGCGACATTCCCGTTGATCATAGCGCGCGGTAGTCGCGCATGTCAGCGAGTTTTTAAACGTCACGCGATCAAGTTCGAAGTTTATTCTCGTGGGTAAGTTTTTAAGGCAAATAACTTCCAAATACTCATAATAAATATGGATTTTCAGTTTTTTATTGTTCAGATTGTACCAAATTGAGATTATTTTATTCAAGGGTTTATCAAAAAAAATATATAAATAAATAATGTATATTGATTTGTGAAATCCATCTCTTTTTTCGGTAACAATATCTTTTAGCATTATTAGCTCTAACTTCAAAATGGTGAATATACAGCATTAAGTAGGTATGCAAACTTTTTCAAATTTCCATGTTTGGTATAATATTAATTCATTTTGTAGTTTAGTTTAACATTAAAATTCTAGAAATGACAGTAGTTATATGATATATTTGATTTTGTATGATTAAAAGCTTGTTAAAGTAAGCGGAAGTGTTCCCTCATTAAAATTGGAAGCTTTTTAGGTTAATAATGCTTGTTGTTGCTTTTTTATTATTTATAATTGTTAGTAAAATTTTAAGATCTTGATCCAACGTGATTAAGCTGATTGAGTAGCAAAAAAAATATAATTTAAAAGTTTTAACTTACTCGTATGAGTTAAAATTTTTCTTTGACAACGGCTCGTAAGTTTACAGCTAAGGCGATTCCTTATTATATGTTACGAATAAATACTAATTTTAATTAAAGAACAAAGCTCAGTATTTATCCACAATATTGCTTATTCGTTTAAACGTAAAAAAGCTACGCCTTAAGCGAATCGATATAAAAACTAAGGTTCTGCCAAACTAGGTACCTTTAATTTCGATTTTGTAATTTTATATTCAACGGGGTTTCTATAAATACTGAAAAGTAGTCGAATTGCGATGGAGTAGATAAAAAAAAATCGAAGATTTAATAGACGCAGCTAATTATTCTGAAATGGAATTAGTCGCTATACATTACTACAGATGGCGTTACGCTGAATCAATTACTGATTATTATTCTTTACGGCAGATGACGCTATCAATAGAATCATGAATGAACCTTAATTATTAAATTATTTAAAAAATTTATAAGCTTTCAAACAAATTAAAAAAATATAAAGAGGGCGCCACATGTATGTGTTTTAATATGTGATATCTTTAATTTGTGAAAAACGCTGCTTGAAAATATGTTTTAGTAATAATTTTCAAAAAAGAACGAAGTTTTCAAACATATGTTGACAGACGCTTCATTTGACGCAACTAATAGTAATAATAACTTGGACTAATTGCATATGCTATAACATCATTGGGCATCGCCCTTTGATCTTACGTTAAAGATTGAAAAATTGTATATAATGTGAACTCCTTAACAATAACAAAAACATTAGTAAAAATTGGTCATTTCTGGTAACAATCATATGTCATTGACATTTTTAATAAAATGCCAAACATAAATAGGATAACATCAATTCACCTGAATGTTTTAGACAAAACTCCACGTCGAAGGCGTAACAGTAAATTATCAGAATATAAAATAAATAATATTTATTCTTATTACATTATAATAATGTAATTGTATTTACTGCTTGCAATTGTAGATATGTAATTACATATAATTGAATGTAACATAAAAGATTCAATAAACACTGAGATGACACTTTAAAGATTAGATTTTATTCATATATAATCATTAAAAAAATCTAAAATTATTATACGATAATATCCGTAGTACTGTAAAGCTGTGTTCGTAAATAGTTAAGCAATTTTGCATTATAACTGATTTTGAGAATTAATGGCAACATTAAAAAATATTTTCGTATTTCACTCTATGCCTCAGTATACTTACGAGCATTCGACAAAGTGTTTTTTAAATTATATTTTATTATGATAAAATATTACTTTGTGTTTAATGTGTTCATCTAACCATCACTCGCTTGCTTTTCATCACAAACTAATATTTTCACATAATTTCGTCATATAAACATGGGGAGCGCGCACAGTTGCGGCGCGCCCTGTGACGCGTTGTGCTGTTTCAGAGGATGGTTCTCGAGAGACACTCTACTAGGAACGGTTGCTGTGAAATTAGCCCCTTTAGAAACACAGATTACGATACACGAAGCGTTTCCGGTGAGTGTATATATCGTTTATACGGGATGATCGGCTTATCGTAGTCCAAACTTATACAGCATGTAGAGATTACCGAGTTAAACAAAAATATTCAAGTGAGCAGATGCCACAAACTAACGGTTACCGAAAAAACTTGTTTAAAGTTGTACTACGTTCAGCTGAACACCCATATATGATATACCGCGTGTTCGGCTCAACGTAGTCCAAACTTATAGAGCGTGTAGAGCTTACCGAACTTAATAAAACGTTTCAAATGACCAGATGGCGCAAACTAACGGTTACTGAGAGAAACATATTTAAAGTTTTTTTTAAATAATTCATTTATTGCCTTTACAATTGTTTTGTTTAGTTCGGTAAGCTCTACACGCTTTACAAGTTTGGACTACGTTCAGCCGAACACCTGGTGTTCGGCCAAACATATATATGTGCATGTTAATGTAATGATTTTTTGGCTGAAGACCTCTTGGAAGGTGGTTAGGTATGTGAAATATTTTAAATGTATATTTTATTTATTTCTTTTTTCTGAAAACATGGGTTATATGAAAAAAAAATATATTTTTTCTTTACAATTAATATCACGCTAATATTTGGAATTTTACGTTGATGTCGTCAAGCTGTATACATATAACTCATTTGTATACAAAAAAGTTGAACAGAAAAATTTTGCAGTTGCTTATTATGACAAATACATTTTTTTATTATTTAAAAATGCCATAGTTTAAGAGATATTAAAGAAAAAATGTAAGAATTGACTATTACCCTGTTATTTCCGAAACAACAAAGCCTAAAATTAAAAAAGAGTGTATTCGCTTCTCATATATTTGGCCTTCACTATGAGTATTTCACAGAAAAATCTGAGCGATAAACCAAATGTTCTATTACTTAAATCTCGAGTTTCTCAGTCTCCCAATTTCTCATCTACGATTTTATTATATGTAATATAGACTATACTGTAGAACTTGTTAGCCTAACACGGAGATAACAACTGTTTGCTAATAAGTGCGGTTGTGATATGTTCTGTAGTTTAGTTATATAGTAGATGCAGCAATGACTGATCCTGTCAGAGAAAATGATACAATCCAGGTTTCATAGTAAACAATGTTTGTGCGTACTCTATTAAAATTTGTATTCTTGGCTCGGCAGGTAAATCCTCCCCGTTCTTTTAACCTCTTAACTTGTCATCGATCAACATCAATCAATTGTCTCTGTCGATCAAATTGCTCGTGACTTTTGATCTAACCCAAATGGGTTAATGCGTAGTACCTGGGTTAAACGCGATGTTCTTGTTTCGCGAGTTTAATTCGTTTTTGAACAGTTTTTAAATATATTTTACAGATAATGGACGGGCGGCGACCGGCAGGCGGATCACTTGAGGTGCGACTGCGTGTACGCACACCTCTCCTACAACAGCAGTTCGATAATACAACACACCGCTGGCTCGTCATTGATAACTAATGTTATTGATTTTTATTTCTCTGGAATTATATAAAATCAAATTGGTCATTAAGTAACTTTACACAGTATTTGACTAGGAAATTGTTATGTTTTCGTTAAATGGGAAGCACAAGAATATTAGGATTACATATTGTACTTATAAAGCCTGAAATTTTTATGACCATCCAAATTTCTTTACCATTCTTGCGAGTTTAACTTTCTGGCTGGAAAGAATGTTAGTGAATAGCCCGTTAATAATGGTCCCTCTACAAAAGGTTGATTTTGAAAATATCTCTGTTAGTCAATGATGTTATATGTATTGCGTACTACAGATCTCATCCCATGCATTAAGAAAATTGATTTTTGGATGTTAAGAAAATGAGCGCCACTTACGTAAAAAATTTACAAAAAATTAAAAAAAAATTGTATTACAAACTGTTTATACTATTTCATGAGGTGTATCGTTAATTAATTATTCTGCAATACTATACACAGATCTTTGCCACTCTGGGTTGCTTACGAATGCGTCAATGCGTAGGTACAGGTCGCGCGGGCAGAGAGCGATAGTAGTGGGAGGCGGACGCCCCGTGCGCACGAATGAGTAGCGCGAGCTATCCGATCTCCCTTCTCCATTTTATGTTACTGCGACACTTTCTGTAAATAACTTCACAACGGCAGAGATCCGTGCGTACTACTGTATTTTTAAAATACATAAGACGACATAATACACGTGATCACTACAGTGTTAGTTGCACCATACAACTAGATACATAATAAAGGGCAGAACTACCATTTGACGTAGATGGGCGGTGTCCAATGTGAAGCATGATTGGGTTCCAACACTTGACAGAACTAGGAAGAGGATGGTGTTAGTATTATTACAGAATACGTAAAGAGTATAGATACAAAAGTTTAACTCTGTGTAACGTAGCGACTAGCGCAACGTTACATCTATAAAGAAATTTAAATAAATAATGACTCGGTACAGCGCAATAAAGTGCAATTCAGCACAGCGCTAATTGGGTAGGAACTAAATTCACCTACAAATGCTTACAAGCCACCTCTCTTTCTGTCGTATAATTCTAACTTACCGATAAAACATGATATACATATCGACTTTGTTTAAAATATAATTTTATAAAGCAATTTCAACATATTTTTTTTTTATAAATATATACAGTTCTTTGCTCATAAGAAGGCTATTTCTAATTAACCCTCAACCGATTCATAAATGTCGTTTTGACTACACAAGTTTGTATGGTATACGATCTCTAGTAGGAACACATATAACATCATTGTCTATAGAGAAGTGTAGAGGATTATATAATGTGATATTGGAAAGTAATTATTTTGTTTATTTACCAGAGCCATATGTTTTTTCTGTTTTGCTCAACCATTTTCCATTCACAGCTAATAAAGATTTTAATGTGGACTTTTTTAATACTGTTGCTCGATCCTTTATTCTGGTTTTTAATTAAGATCAGTAGATATTATTAAAAATTAAAATTACCTTGTTAAATTGATTTATGCAATCTTTATAAATCATTATTCCAGCTTTATTGTCAATATTGTATATATATTCATAGTGATGGTTTTGCTTATAATTTTTACATTCGATGCCTCATTTTGTATATATAATTCATTAGTTTTAACATAAATAAAATATACAAAATGTAATATGTGTGATTGGGTAGATCTGTGTAAATTTTAGATTTAAAAAAATAAAATAAACAATATAAGGATAATATTATTATGCTTTTGCAAGTGCCTATTGTCTTTCTGTTATTATATTATTGTCACAATATTGTAAACATTGTATTATATGAATTATAAAATAAAGACATTAATTAAACGATAATGTGCATTTTTAATTATTCGAAATAAATGGGTTTGGCCCAAAATTTTAGAGTGGTGCTGATAGTCATTAAAATTAAAAGGAATAAGGTTCTAGAATTCTTATTCTAATTCTAGACCTCTCATAATATCAATTCTTTCTATTTAAGAATTTTCCAGATATGAAAATTCATCTGACGTCGAAATTATCCATATGTCGTCATCTGGACGGTTGAGCTAATTGCGCTGCTTTTCACGTAAAAACCCAAACCTAAAAGTAAACAAAATATGGAGGTAAGGTCAAATGAAATTGTATTCCTCGTGAATTAATAATAATTTTATGACTTTATTCAGTCTAAGATAATGTAGTTAGTAAGCAACTGTTCAATTAACATCACAGGGATATAGTTATACACAAAACCTACAATTATATTGTTAAGTGATGGTTAAAGTATCATAAAGTAATAATGTTGCTGGCAATACTGCTTTGTGCTAGTAACTATTTACAAGTCAACTACCGTTCGGATGTCAGACCGCAAGTACATGGTGAGGCTACCAACGATCGGTAATAAGCCGTTGCTCGGCAACTCAAGGAATAAAGCTATGGGCCAATCAATGGAACAAAAAATGCTCAAAGGTCCAGTGTTCAGGCAAAAGTATATTGAGTTAATGGATGAATATGAACGCCTCGGTCACATGTTAATATCAACATTTGGCTTCAGTTCAAAACATTGTACGGAACGGTTCAGTTCGTTCAATACACTCATACGTGTAACGGCATTCATACTTCCGTTCATCTATAATGCAGTCATCACATCAACTCGATCGAGTTAAATCAACGCATGTAACTGTCATCAAGTATCGTCAAGCCATATCAACATGGATCAAGCATATTCAACGGACCTCATTCTCGGAGATCTACGACACTTTATTAAAGGGTAAACATATTAATGGGCCCCTCCAAGTATTAAACCTGTTCATTGACACCAACGGATTCATACGCGTGGGTAGAACGTATAGGTCATTCTCAACTCAAGTATCAACCCACTTTTATTGCCTAAAGATCATAGATTCGTCGAGTTATTAATCATTATTACCAATTTTTCTTGTTATGCTGGAACAGGTGCACTCCTTACCTTAGCGGTTACCCTCACCAACGGTTAGCCTCACGTGCCATTGCCAAATGCATTGAAATGCATGTCTAATAACTACAAAGTGCTCTCTGTAATGCATGTGTGCAAATCGTGTCACTGCCACTAGGGTGCACTAGGGCATTCGATAGCGTCGGTACGGACTTTGCCGGCCTATTCTCAGGCAAGTCAAGTCAATTACGTAACGCCAAGTGAGTCAAAGCATGGTCAAAGCATACTCATACGTTTTCGTTTGTTTGGCCTCGAAGGCCGTTAATTTCGAAGTAGTTTCAAGTTTGTCAGCTGGACCGTCAATTGTACGATCCAATAACGGTACTAATTTCGTTGCGGCAAATCCTCAACTCAAGGAACTGAATGATTTCTTATGTCAAAATCATTATATCATATCTATGGAACTAAGTAAATGGCAAATTAGGTAATTGGTTATTCAATGCGCCTGCCGCACCTGACATGGGCGGCCTGTTTGAAGCAGCAGTCAAAAGCGCTAAAACTCATCTCAAACGTGATATCGGTGATCAAATACTAACCTTTGAGGAAATTAGTACATTATTCAGTAAAGTGGAAACGACATTCAACTCTAGACCTTCAGATCAGAGGACTCAAATGATCTCGAGGTACTTACACCGGGACATTTTCTCTTAGGTCAACCATTACAAGCCCTACCGGAAACTCAATGGAAAGATACAAAAATCAATCGTTTGAATAGGTTACAGCAAATTCGATCTATGTCACAACATTTTCAAATCAAATCAAAATATCTTTATTTCGTAGTTATGTAACATAATCTTGAAATACGTCATAAGAGTGAATTTTATTACTTTGTGGAAGAATGTCACCACAAAGGCGCATTAAAAAATGCTGGTTCCTCTCAGAAGGACTTTTAGGACTCGTTGGAGCAACGAATACCTTCAAACTTTACAATCACATCATAAATGGAATAAGCATACTGATTCATTAAAAGTCAACGATTTAGTACTCATCAAGGACGATGACAGTCCATCTCTTCAGTGGCAACGAAGATGAGTCCTCAAGCTCATACCTCGTAGGGACGGTATATTCAGAGTAGCTCGATTAACTGGTCACTTCCTTCTGCTGTTTACCCCTCCCAGGATGTTCGATTTACATCAAACCACGAATAAATCATACTACTAATGCTATCTGTTGACCAAGTAGCGAACAATATTCTATTCTTAACCCTAATGTATCCGTCAGTGGCGTATTCAGGGGGTGGGCGTGGGGGCCGGCCCCTCCAAACACAATTACATAAATTCAGTTAAAAACATTCTGCAAGAAGATCTAAGAAATTATGCATTTCTATTTAACACTCAATGTAATAGTAAATTATTTACACCACCAAAGTACCTAATACAATTAAATAGGTATACTGTTTATTGAATGCTGACCACATTTTACTTAATTGGATCTGTTCAAATATAACATTTTTAGAGTGACAAATTTCCATACAAACGGCGTCAACAGCTGCACCCCATCAAACATATTCAGATTAGCAAAAACTAGGTTTACATGTTTTACCATTGAAAATGGTTATCAGATCATTTTTCTATGAGACGTAAAGTTGCAAAATTTAACGGATATATCCGTTGAAATTTTGAAAATCGGTTGGTATTTTTTTTGAAAATTGAAATTTTGTCTGAAAAAATGGGGACTTTGTATGTCGTTTTTTACAAAAATACGAATATTTTCGAAAATATTTGAGTTATCGAAAATTGGTCAAAAACGCACCTGAGGAATTAAATTGTCTAATGAATGGTGAAAATATTTTGAAAATCGGTTGATAATTGCGGCCTGTAGGTGGGCCCTGAAACTCGACAAATTTCAAAAAAAAACTTGTATTTATGGATATGGGCGTGATATACGTAGCAATGTATAATTGCTGGTTGATTTAAGTTTTAAGTTGTGTAGTTTTCATATTACATGATATCAAAATAAATAAATTAACACTGACACTCGCCTTTCGTTTCGGTACTTTTGCATTCCATGAAAACCTTCGACTAGGATGAAGAGTAACCAGACTGTTGAAGCGACAGACGGTAACTTCAAACTTCTTCATGCAATAAATCAGGTCGTTTCATTGCTTCATTCAGAAGTTAAGAAAGGACAATATACTTTCGAATATGGATATTATGTATGGATTATTATGTCTAGACGTTTACCTACCTACCGTAGTCATAACGATTTTTGAACGATTATAGGTATTTATACTTTATATAACTCAACGGTCTCGTTTTCAGTCTGACGTCACGGTGCTAGCGGCCCGGACAAGGGGAAGGTCATACCGTAGCATCGTTATAGGGAGTGTGGGCTTTAGGGATGTCAACGCGGAGTCGTATGACTGATTCGTTGATTCATTGACGTTCAACTCAAAGTACTGATACTGATATTAGTAAATGTCTTTCCTTTAAGATGCAGTTAGTCGCTCTTAATGACTATTTGGCGTAGATATTTACTTAACAACAATAAACCACTAAAAGGATAAAAGGAAGGGCATAATACTTTTTCTATATAAGATAGCAAACCGCTCTATATGACTTCTTAAGTTGAATGCTGTGATTTATACCAAGTCGTCGATTGTGTACTTGGGTGTAGTTTCTCGTTTTTTATTTATTTTTATTTTCTTATACTGTCTCTGGCAGACTATAGTATACAACTTGTAATAAGTTAGTGGCTTGTATCGACCAATTAGCGCGTCTTGTGTTTTTTTTTATGGAAATGTGTTATATTTATTAATGAAAAATTTATAAGTTAAAGAATTTTATTAACGTCTTAAAAAATTCGATGATACAAATTTTTGAAGTAAATCGTGCCATGACGTCATGTTACTACGTGGCTCATTTCTACGCACCAAGTGGCGTCACGAGCGGGTTGTAAATACACAAACTTTCATTTGCTATATCTCTGGTGATAATCGGTATTTTTTCAAAATTCAAAAAGTGCAGTAATCAGTTTGTTATACTCTAAAAGTCTAACGTGTAGAATAGCGTATGATAAACACTTTTGTTGAAGAAGACGCGTTCTTGCTTTCCACAACGACATAGAAGGCGCCAGCTCAGAATTATCAGACTATAAGTAAATTACTGTTTAGTATTTATTTTGAGTGTGCAATAAATACTGTGTGGTATATATAATGCTTATGTTAATCGTTAAGAACAACTCCATCAGTCGTTCATCATCACAACCAAGATTTTCAAAGTTTTACTGATTTTTTCTAAACATGAAATATTTTTTTATTTCCAAAATCTAACAGCGACCTATTTTCGAATGGAGTGAAATTTTTGGAACAATCATTTGTTATTTGATGGGAGATAAGATGTTTTGTTCATTCACTGTTGAATGGTACGGATAACGATTCCCTGAACTAAATTTTTCTGTGTAACTATATTGTCATTACATATTTTTTAAATCATTAGTGTGGTACGAAAAAATTCAGTTTTCCTCGATACCTATTTGAAAAACGTTTTCATTTTTGGACAGTCACGTAAACAAAACCACCTGCTTCTGGCCATTGTTCTGCCCGTATGTTTATGTCATGATCAATTTTTAAATTTAAAAGGTTAAAAAATCCAATGTCCTTGGTTGAAAAAACTCACGCAAAACTGAGATGTGCTGTTTAGCAATCAAAAAAAATACATGTGTTGTCGGTTTTTAGATCTGTGTCACTAATGGGGTGAAAAGGATCGGAATTGAAAAAAAGTGT
Source organism: Luffia ferchaultella (assembly GCA_949709985.1). Taxonomy (NCBI): domain Eukaryota; kingdom Metazoa; phylum Arthropoda; class Insecta; order Lepidoptera; family Psychidae; genus Luffia; species Luffia ferchaultella. Next base: position 25,207,228 of record OX453241.1, on the reverse strand, counting down.
GATAGGTCAGAAATCCATATCAGTCCATTGTGCCCCTGTAGGGGCTTAGTCTTCTCCTCGGAATAAAGATGCTTAAGGTTAAACGATACCTCTAATTTGCTTACAAAATAACTTGACCAGAACTAAATAACTGCACATAATATTCATTTTATCATTTTATGACTAAAGTTGATCGATCATGAAATTGCCGTTTATATAATATGTTTTTTCTAAAACAAAACCGTTGTAATTTCGGTTTTCAAAGTTCACAATTTTTCGTTTAATTCTGTATGTTTAAGCGAGTTTCATGGAAATAAAAATTAAAACTGTTTCATGTTAGAAACAATATATTTAACACTAAATGTAACAATAATTTTATGACACGCTTTACTTATGAAGATGCTAAAATAAATATTATAACGGGTAGTTTTTTTATGATAGTTGTGGTCAAATAAATTTTGTATGGGAATCAGAGGTATTGTTTACACATAATCCATTATGCTGCTCCAGTGCGGGTTAGGTCGGAAATGTTTATGATAAAATAGTCTTCACGATTGAGCTAATTCAGAAGGTTAAAATGAACCGATTCGTGAGTAATGACTCGATCGATGATCCGATACCTATAAAATTTTTCAACCTTAATGGAGGTCTCGTGAATGCCTCCACATTTCCCCACCCTCGTGACGAAGCAACGTGCCCTCGAAGGGTAAAAGAAAATTCCGCAACGCAGAAGCGATGCTCACATAAGTTCGTTATTAAATTTATATAATAGTTATAAAAATTTATGCACAATTTGAGTATTTATACGCTTCGATAAAATTAAATATTTTATGTTATAAGTAAAATATTACTAAGACAAACAAATAAATGGTAATTCTACAAAAAATAATAACATAAAAAATTTACAAACTCCAGAAAAACAAGCTCATCATCTCTAGAATTTGAATAAAATACACTATCAAATAAAATTGTGGTAAAAGACAGGGTCAAACCAATAATTACCAAAATGTGTTTGATGGTGGCCTTGAAATAAAAATCTATTTTAATTTTTACAAGAAATATTTAACAGTATTATAATGTATCAAATATTTCTTTTTTTTAATAATTTTTGTCCCCGCCTAACACAATAACATTGTAGGTTTTATATTTTATATTTTATTTATATTCTATACACGATAAAGCTTGTTTTTCTTTTTTTCAGTTAATTATTTTTTACGATCCAGTGTTGTGTGGAGCATTCACGGAGCATTGTTTTGTAGTTTGAATCAAAATGGCGACATAAAAGTCTAATAATAACATTCTTTTTATTCTCTCTTTCGTTTTTATTCTCAGACGTCATATCTGTGGTGACTGAACGATCGGCGGAGTGGTTAGAGATCCTAACTGCGGAGCCAGGGTCGCGGGTTCCATTCCCGCACGGTACAAATATTTGTGTGCATGAACAAGTTTATAATATTTGTTTCGTGTCTGGGTATAAAAAGTATCTATATATTGATATATTTTACATAGAATATTTAAGTATGTTTATTAGTTGTCTAGTACCCCATAATACAAGTTATTTCGCTCTCGCAAACGGCTCTAGCAAATTGGATTAAATTTTGTAATTAGGTAAGGTTATTTTTAATAGTTAAAATTATTCTATTGTAATTTACCTAAAGTTGCACCTACTTCTTGAAATACACAATTTTAAACATTTTTTTTCATATACCTAACTATTATAGCACCACTTCGTAAATTTCTGTGATACTTGTATTATTGCCGACGTATGATGATAAACTGTTAACTCAAAATTTTTTGAGATTATGTTATATGATACGTAGGTCATGCCAAAAGAAATTAGATAGGTACTCAAAAATTATAATAAATTTTCTTTATTACGGGTATCGATATTTCAAAAAAATTCACCCTAATCACTTATACACTTTTCCATACGGCTAAACCACTTGGAAAATACTTCTGACCACTTTTCTTCATACGCTTCAGATATTTCTAAATTATAAGCAGCCAGCGCATTTTCTTTGCTTTGAAACCTCTTGTCTTTAAATTTTTCTTAAATTTTTGTGCATAGGTAAAAATCACACTGTGCTAGATGAGGGGAATATGGCGGGTGAGGTAAGGTAGGCACATTTTTTTGAACGGAAAAAGTCGAGTGTTTGTGCAGACGTGTGTGGCGAGGCATTGTCATGGTGCCAGAGTAGGTGCTGGATTCCAAACTTTGGCCGCTTGTCTCACCAAGCTGATAATACTTTTGGGGCACAAAATGTCACATAGTGTACTGAGTTAACTATATTTTGATCCTCTAGCACCACAGTAGCAATATGATGACCCTTCCTGCAAATACATAGTTTATTCATCCGTCCATTCCCTAATACATAGACATGGTACCTAATAGATACAATACACACACTCGAAAAATCATTGCCCTCCGCAGTTGTGTAAAAACATGGATGTTTTGAATATTCCATTGATTATCATACGAACTATTCATGAGTTGGCACATTGTTGAATGGCACAAACAAATTAATAGTAGTATATTCTAGAAAGTGAGCTTATAAAAATCATTTATCCACAAGTGTTATTTATTCTTTGCCAAATGGCCTTTGTTAGCTGTATAGAGTGTAACTGGTTTCGTTGGAAATTTGCCATTTCCCGAAGCTAGAAGCGTGGACGGTAATGTAAGTCGGTCGGGAAAGACACTCGATCATACGAAACTAGCGGCTGCCTACGGCTTCGTCAATATAGTTTACATGTTTAAATTATGTGCTTTTTCACGAACATATTTTGCGTTATTCGCTGCAAGTAGATAAGTAAGATCGAATCGTGCGACGACACGAAGCTAGTATATAGAAAAAATGTCCTACTTGAAAGTCCTCTATTTATACTTTGTCATAGGTAGGTAGCGCGGAGCATTAAGAAGGGGCTAGACGCGTGAATGCCCATGCAAACGCTATTAAACAATTACGTCGTTAAGACGCATTTTAATCTCTCCTTCTAACTCTTTCTATCTCAAGTGAAACTATAATTAAAAAAAGAAACTAAGTTTAATACGCGTATTTTTATCACGCGTCTCGCCCTTTCTAAATAGACGTAGACAAATAGTAACTCTGAGAAACGCATTATTTAAACATTATGATGATTCATCATTAGTAGAACAATGGTGGTTTGGTCATTTGGAGAGGATGGATGAAAGAAGACTGACGAAAGTTTACTGTGCGGAGGTGAATGGTAGGATCAGAAAGGGTCGCCCTAGAGGTACAGGAACCAGATTGGGTACGTACTAGAAAACTAGTACCCGGAGTATCCGGACTATCCGGAGAGCGTGTATGAGAAGAGGATCGCACTAAGTGGAAATCTGTAGTCTCTGCCTACCCCAATGAGAAGCAGGCGTGAGTATATGTATGTATATATGTAGAACAATGGCTGACCGTCACCATAAAATATGAGGAATATGAGGAGAAAAAAATACTCGTCAGCACAATAAAATTAGGTTAGAAGGCTACAATAGGACCTATAAACTATACTTACGTTTATTTTTCCCTCCTCATATTCTTCATGATTTATGGTGACGGTTAACTGATGGTTAACACTTTTCTTAGTGTAGCACATACTTATGACTTCTCCAGTTTTAATGTTCCGCCGTACTACCGAAATTCGAGTAGCCCCTGCAGAAATAAACAAACACAAACATCGAATAATTTTCATCTATGAATTACAGGAAGATAGTCATTTATCTCCAAGAAATATACGTATACATTTAGATGTCCAAAGCTTTGGAAGGAAAAACACGATTCTGCCTTGCGGAGGTGGCTGCGTGGGCGAGTTCTTTTGCATATGAATGAATGTGTCAGATTTTGTCAGATCAGATTCATACATAATAGATATTGCACTTAAAAAAAAAAGAAATTGTTTCCAGGGATGGCGCGCATTTGTAAAAAATCAAAGCTAAAATTAAATAAAAAATATTTAAAAAAGGTCACTATTACCATGGGCTACAGTTTGACTGAAACCGCTGTACCGCACCTTAGGTACGTGCGCGGCTCGGAGGGAGCCAGATCTGCTCTGTCAGTCCGTCGTCAACCCTTCCTCACTCTCGAAGTCGAGCAGCTGACTAAAGCCAATGAGTCCTTCTCGGGCGACTCTCAAGTCGAACCTGAAGTGGGGGCGCTCCCGCGCCCCCCCCACCCGCTCCCTATTGACCTCACCTCAAATGAGTGATCAATAAAACACTTTTCACGTTATACTAATAACGTTAATCTCAACCGGGGGCCCGCGCCTCTGGCATTATTTCGCCTCGAGTAACCCTTAGGGGTCACCCGACAACTCACCCTAGTGTGCCGTCTGGCCGCTTCGATGAAGTCGTAGGAGCTTTCGGGCTAACGACACGCGTCCCTATTCTGCGGCGGTTGTTTAGTGGGTGCAACTCCCACATACCCCGCGCGCCCGGGCGCGCGGAAGCTCAGCAGTTTTATCCGCCTTCCCGTCGCAAGGGTAAAAAAAAAAAAAAAAAAAGTCCGTCGTCAACCCTTAGGAGCTAGCTGCCTTCCCTCCTCCCCGCGCACATACTTAAGGCGCGGTACACTGGTTTCGGTGAAACTATAGCATAGCACCCGACAATAAATTATTATTATTATTATTTTAAATGAAAATGTAGTCATCATAAATCAATAAAAATATTATGACTTTATTTAGCCCTAAAAAAATTTTAATAGTAAACATCTATCCAGTTGACGTCGTACAGAGATATTTCATCTATAATTTTTGGAAAAATAACTAAGAAAATTATAGGCTTAATATTTTTTTCAGTTTAAGATAAAAAAGTATAAATTGGTTTATAATATAAAAAATAATTATAAGAACTATATATTAAAAATCTTGATCTAAGCCCCATTATGTATCACGACTTTTAAGTTATTGAAGAAGCATTATAAATATTTTCTAATACGTACAATACTAGAGAATTGTTTGAGAAACATTTTTGTGTTTTTCATTTCGTTACCTAGTTAATATTTTTCATTCCCTTTCGATATAGATACAGATATATTTCCATAGTGTACGAGTCAATCCCTTTCCTTTGATACCCATATTGAGGGAGTTGTGAATAAAATATGTAAACGGCCATTTTGTGGTGGCGGCTATCTAGGATTTGAAATTTCTCATAGTGTATAGTATTCTACTAGTCAAGCTCTTTCATTTCAATTACATATTGATGGAGTAGGGAAAAAAATATGTTAACCGCCATTTTGTGGTGGCGGCCATCTTAGATTTGAAATTTGTCATAATGTATTTATATTCTACTAGTCAAGCCCTTTCATTTCGTTACCATATTCATGGAGTGGCGAAAAAATATAATATCCGCCATTCTGTCGCGGCGGCCACCTTGGACTGATTTTCATCACATATACCTAAGGACATTCCCAACTAATCCATCTTTCAAAACAAAATTGAAATCGGTTCATCCGTTTGGGAGCTACGATGCCTATGATACGATGCTACGATACACAGATGCACACGTCAAACTTATAAAAGCCATATTTTGCGTCGGGAGCTAACAAGATATAAAAAAAACCAAAACATATCGCTCTGTGACAATATTTCTCCTATCACAAATATTTATTCTGGAAATATTGATACAGAAATACAGCGAGGATTAGACACGGGCCTAAAAATAAAGCTGGTATTAAATCAAAATCAAATTAAATACTAAAAATGCCTATTATAAAAAAAAAATGTATTAATCAGCATCGAGCACCAGGAGTGTCCAAAAGCCTGACACTTTGTGTGGACGCCGACTGCTGACCGAAAAGTCGCGGGTTCGAATGCCGCCCGCGACAAACATTTGTGCGTATAAACATGTTTATTCGTTTCGTGTCTGGATGTAAAATATTATGTATTCATGTATTTAAAAACATATTTAAGTATGTATATCAGTTGTCTAGTAGGTACCCATCGTAAAGACATTGCCTAGTTTGGGACTGATGACCGTGTGTGAGATGTCTCACATACATTGATTTAACAATTTAATAATAAGTATCTGTAGTCTGTAAACAAAAGCGAAATAAAAGAGTCCGCAACGTGCGTGAGCTGATATGGCCGCGGCCCGGCTCCGTCGTGTGCGTCAGTGCATGCAAATACTTATAATATAACGGGTTGGACGTGTCACACTGTTTACGGGGATTTGACTAAAATTAAATCGTAATAATGTTCAAATTAAATTAAAAATAATCGAATAACCGTCTGCAGGCATACACTAATGTTTGTAATGTAAATGTAATGTTTACTTATTGCAAATACGATATTCGGCTCTTTTTGCGTCTTTGACGAGTAGTTTTACAACTTTTTACGACACAAGTCGGCATCGCGCACATTTATTCGACGCTAAGCCATTACACTGACTAAAAGCCGGTTGGTGGACTTGTTGCGTTTTGGATGACTTCCTGCGCGGACACTTTAGAACGCGGACAGCCCCTCCAGTTATATTATTGGTATATCAATGCTCACATATTATTATTATATATGTATGTTTACTTTATTTATCAATTATTTGGTTAACATTACGAAAAGGGCGACGAAGACAGAAGTACATGTAAAATGGTGGAAACGGACATACCTATAAGACACGTTGACATGTCAAGTAAATGCACAAAAACTATGATGTTAATTAAATGCACGAAAAATAACAACGTCAGTGAAATGCGCGAAATGAAACGTAAATATGAATTTATAAATACTGTACATTTTAAAGGTTTCCCGAGTAAGTATACGCCCATGCACAAATCATTTGAGTTTTTATTTAAAAGTGAATCATCATGATTTGACTTTCGTGTTACTGATTATCAAAAATAAATCAAACTCCAAAAATATATCATAAATAACCTAGCACATACATCATCACTTTTTTCACTGGCTCACTGTACGTACCTCTACCTACTGGGATTTGGCCATTGGCTACCGACTACAAACACATGTATACATTACTACATATATATCGGTTCTCACCACAGCTAGATAAGAGCCAAATTTCATTCAAACAAAAACAAAGAAAGGTTACCAAAAATACTATTAGGGCTGCGTATCCTGTGACGATTCGTCACAAGAATTAGCGAACCTTGTGCAAATATTGTGATGACGCATCCATACAACAATATATAAATGATCACAAACAGGGACTGTCTTTAATATCAAGATTTAATGGATAACTTACTAAGTAAAAGCTGCCAGTCCTATTTTATCGAATAACCCGTAGTGATTTCGCAGACCTAGGCATTGAAAAAGCAAGGCCTCGGCATTGCAGGTTCGCGGCCAATCGATGGAGCTGTGCGAATGTCAAGTTGAGGAGGGAAAGGGGAAGGTTGCTGACGTCATACACGCCTACGCTACCCCCACCGCTTAACGCCCTCGGCGCTCCCTTAGAGAAAGTAGGACTTGCGTACATAAATATCTAGGTATTCTGCGTGGGTAACAAACACGAAAAAAATTATACGTAAGTGAAAAATATTATTATTGATTTTGGAATAAGTACATTAATATAAATATACAATTTTATTTATACTTTGCAGACAAAAAATTATTGGATGACATGTATATAATAAAAAATATATTTACAAAAATTTACTATAATTACTTAATTAATTTAATTATTTATAAAAATATATATAAATATGTATAAGTGTAAATAATTTGTTGAAATACCTACTCATCGTAGCCCGTAGCAGCTACGCCGTTGCAGTAAAACTGATTTAAATTGTTCATATAAATCAGTTTTTTTGTGATTTTTTGACTAAAATAAATTATTACAAACACAAAAAAAATATATGGTCGCCATTTTTATTACTAAATGACTATTAAGGTTGCGCTATCCGGCCATACCCCTATACAGACGGCAAAAGGTGATCACTCACTATTTAATTGAGACAGGACAAAAACCAAGCTAGTCGTGGATCAGCTTTAACTAGGTTTGCGAAAAACTAAACATTTAAATGTAAATAAATTTAATAATAGAAATTGCGATATTATTTTCATAATTTTTTTTTTAAATTACTTTACTTTGAGCACACTCATTACTTTCTTCATGATAACCTGAGATGATAACACTAGAGTCAACTAATCGTTGAAGAACGTTTTGAATACTCGTTTTTGTTACAAAACATCGTGCGTTTTACAGAAGTATTTTTTAACCTTATTTTATGAAGTGGTAACAAATTATGGATTTCATAACGCACTGTATTGCTTTCTCAAAGTCGTATATGAAATGACTTGATTTCAAGTTGCACTCGCTTCGCAGTCTGAGCGAACGGTGTGCGTATCCTTAACGAATAATGACAAATTATGTATTTGATTGTTTGAATTTTTGTTCGAATTAGTTTACAATAACGTTAAGCCTTGGCGAAGAAAATTAGGTTAAAGTTCATAACTAAAGAAATAATGAACGACCTACACTAATTTTCTCGTGTAGATGCAGGTTTTTACCATTCTTTTCTGATCTCGACCATTTATACGTGTATATATATATATGCTATTTTTATGTAGTAAGGAGACGGTTATACTCGAAACTATTTTATAATAAAAATAATTATTATACCTGGGACATCCCACACAGCACCATCTAGTCCTAAACTAAGCAAAGCTTGTATTATGGGCACCAGACCATATATATATTATATTTATATATTATATTATTATAATATATATATAATTATAATATACACATATATAGATATTTCACACCCAGACACGAAATAAATAGACATTTTCATGCACACAAATATTTGTCCCGGGCGGTAATGGAACCTGTGACCTTTAGCTCCGCAGTTTGAGTCTCTAACCACTCGGCCTATCGGTCAGTCCTTTTACGGTGAGATCTGATCGATATAGGAAATTCGATCGACAAAAATGCTGTTAAATTACTTCATCTAAGAGCATCTACCTCAGAAAAGTGTTCGTCCCCCATAATAAAAAATGGGGAATATGAAAAGGAAAAAATATGTGTCATCGGAAATCATGGTTCCTGTAACGAAATTATGATGACGCCTACTTTTCTCACAATAAGAATCCTCATGTAATACAGCACAAAATGCACTTGAAAAGTTTTTTTTTTTTTTCATTTTTTTATCTGCCCCCGAAAATGATGATTTGTTTATTTACTCTGATTAGAGCACCTAACTAAACACCTGACTCCTAACATTTAAATTTTTTTCTTTTAGTAGATTATGATAAAATAAGTGTCCTTATAACAGTGTGGTGGACAGCTCGTTTCCTGTTTAGAAGGTCAAGGTTCGAATCCCAGAGCATGTAGGTACCAATAAGTTTTTTCTAACATAAGTACATAACTATCACTGACTCGGAAAGCACATTAAGCCTTCGGTCCCAGTTAAAATCCATCAACCCGCACTAAAGCAGCGTGGTGGATTAAACTCTAAGCATCGTCGTCTCGAAGGGAGGCCTAAGCCCGAGCAGTGGGGCACAATGTGCTGATATGGGGAGAACATATGCCTCGACTGATGGACAGGCAGACACGAGTGGGATCCTAAAAGGTTCCAGGATAATGATGTGAATAAAATATAATAAGTATAGAAAATAATAGAGAAAGTTATGAATAAGAATGAAAATCATTAGATTTTTTAGAAATCTGTGTATTTAAATACCTGGTGAGGATTACTTATTGCACTAGATTTGATTAATATTTGTTAAGTTTTTTTGGGACCTAACCCGTAAAATTTCTCTCCGTGTAGCTAAGTGTAGGGCGGGCGTGGGCGGCCAGAGCCGGGTCCGTGGTTTTGTATCGAGCGGAATATGAATGGCGCGCTGACGTCAGTAGGGAGAGTCTAGAACGGAAGAGGGAGAATGGGAGGGTCGGGAAACGGGACGAGCCTTGAACTTGCCTCACAACGGTTCGTATACTCGACTGTGAACGTTGATCGTGAATTTTGGGAATGTTTATGCAGTTCACTGGCTTTCGTTCGAGAATGTTTGAAGCAACGTACGCCAGCGAAAGTACAATTGTCATCAACCGTTTGTGTGACGCCATTTCCGGTGTTACTTTTAAATTGACGTCTCAGAAGTTATTGTGAAATTTAAATTGACAAAAATGATTTAAAAAATAAAATAAATTTAATTTCGAATTCAGTTTTATTTTACGAGTACCGTTATATAGCAAACGACAATGTATGTCTCTTAGAAATATACATTACAAAAAAATAGTCTTGTACTATGTATATTTATGTTTTATCATAAAAATATAAATATAGTATACAGGGTGAGAGGTTTTAATGACCAGCCAAATTTTAATATAATGGTCTTTGGTTAAAAACCGATAGCCGTCTTGTTTCCTTTTAGTATTGTTCTATAGAAAAATATTGAGATGACTACACAAACCTTTCCCGAAAAAACCAATAACTCTAGTCACTATTCACGCACGCCGTCCCATTCCGTTTCAAGGTCTTCGGCGCATGCGTTTACTATGGCGTTAAGAAGACAACCAAACGTTATAAAATAACACTCTAGATAAAATAATTTATTATGAAAATGTAACCCATATTTTTTATTTACGCTATTAGGTCTACGTGACATCTAGAAAATATTTGGCCGTTTATTAAAATCTCATCCTGTATATCCAATGTTTCTGCACGGAGAAAAGGGTTCTATAAACATTATGATGATTCACTATCAGTAGAATAATGGATGACCGTGATCATTATAAAATATGAGGAATATGAGGAGGAATAGTACGCGCCCACATAATTTCGTTACGAATACAAGAGGCACCATAAATTACTCTGAAACGTATTTTTTCCGTCTTACATTCCTCGTATTTTACGATATCATGGATTTCTGTAATTGTTAAGTATGTGTTAAATGTGGTAATTATCGATTACCTAAATCGAGTCTGGAAAGCATATTCTGTCTTCATTCGAATGTAGAGAGACGAAAAAATTCTATAGAGAAAATGTCTGGAAAGGTTCGGTAAGGTTCCCCTATGAAGACGAATGTCGACCGAATCGCCTACACAGGTAAGGCCAAGGAAAACAGGAACAAACTATTTACTAACACACATACATCTTCGTTTTAGTTAACGTTAACACATAGTTTTTTGATACCTTGGAGGTACCTAAAGTCAAAGAAAGCAAAAAGTATTTGTGTTTATCAAGTTCTGTTCAAAACATTCAAATACAACATCGTTGTTTCCCAACTAAGCGTGTATTATTGCACTTAACTGATAACAGAATTTGGTTAAGATATGTTATCAACGGTTATCAATTACACGCCGCTCCCACGTGCAACCAGATATTTAAATTCCTACAACTAATCTTTTTAATCTTATCAATTTAAGACGATTAGATTTTCGTTGTGTTACCTAGATGAACTAAGGTCATGGTTTGTATATTTCAATAATAATAATTATTATTAAAAATACAATTACCAATACTCCTCCAAAAGTCAATAGTCCTCTAAACTACGGGAGTGATAACCAATCATCTCCACCATAGCTTGAAATTATTAGACTTTCGGAAATCTCTCTACTTCACGCTACAGAAAGCCGCCATGTTAAATATCTGTCGAACTGTGAGAAGATTTTTTCAAATTGACGACACCAATGACATACTACACCTTACCAACAATACCTCTTAGCACAAAATTACACATATTTGTTTATATCGTGATATCCCGAGCGCAGCAAACCTATTTCTGGTTTAGAAGACCGTGCGACCGTGGTTCGAATCCGGGCGTGTACCATGAGTTTTTCTGACTTATGTACATAACTATCACTAACTCTATCAACAGATGACAGTCTTTAAAATCTACCAACCTGCACTGGAGCAGCGTGATGAATTAAGCCTCAATCCTCCTCACCCTAGAGGGAGGTCTAAGCCTCTGCAGTAGGATAAAATGGGCTGTTGGAAGTGGCCCTTACTTGGCTTCCGGTCGTAAGCGTATTTTTTACCAGCTTTGTACTGATATAAGTTAAAATTTTTGGAAATAATAATAATAAAAATAATAATACCTGGGACATCACACACAGCGCCATATAGTCCCTGATCCCAAAGTAAGCAAGTATCATGCTTGTATTATGGGTAGTAGAAAACTGATATGTATGATATACTTAAATATTCTTTGTAATATACATCTCAGATATTTTAAACACAGTCACGAAACTAATAGACATACGTTCATGCACACAAATATTTGTTCCGGGCGGAAATCGAACCCGCGACTTCTGTTTCTGCAATAAGGACCCCTAACCACTCGGCCAACGATCAATCAAATCTTGTTCGGTCAAGTCTTGTTTATTATATAAATTTTTATATAATATACTTCATGATGGCGCTCGGAATTTCTCCCATTTATATAGGTTTTTTTGTAACCAATTATACAGCCGCTAGAATTTACATATTTCCGTCATTTTTGCTCATATTTTCGTATTTAGCAATCTTGTCGTATCTCGTTTCATTCATTAATGATCAAAATTCCATCAAAATTGCAAGTGAGACATCTCATATTAGTAACAAAATAGTTTCCAACAGAATCTCAATGGTTTAACGAACTCTTTCATACACAATAATAAAACAAATGGTAACATTCACAATATAAAATTTAATTGGGACGGACGGCGAGAATGTCAAAGAAAACATACTATTGTGCCCAAAATGCTAATCGAATTACTCCTCTGAATATCAAGGCTGATGTGGCGGATTAATTAAGATTTAGTACTGCGATCACCTGATTTCTGCACAAGCAGTTTACCCATCACATCGGCAAAATGCTTAAGCCTCAGATGACCACGTATCCATTGTTTCTACCAATGCTAAATATATGGTTGCTGTTTGGAATCTCAATGAGATCGAATTTAATAACTGAATTAACTATGAAATTGTCAAATTATAAAGAATTTAGAAAAAAAAATTTGCATGTATTTTGATGTTTTAACTTCGAGCTAAGAAATAAATGAAATGGAATATCTGCGTTGTTCCCTTTTGGAGAGATAGGTAGGAATTAACTAATTTTTACCCCACCCACAATCATAACTTGTTAGGAATAGCAAGTTAGTTATTGTTATTATAATAAACATATTTATTATTATTATTCTTATAATATACGTACTAACTTTACAATTTCATATAAAACTTAAATACAAAAAAGTAAAAAAATAAAACCACCTTGAAAAACTTAAAAAAAAAAGTTTAAAATTTAATTTAATTTAAATTAAAGGAAAGAGCATAATGGGTGGCGTATAATTCACGAAGTCTACATACGTATATTATAAGTGTTTGAGCTCTATTTTTCAGATATTCAGGTGTTTCTTAGACATCATTTCATGCTGCTAAGCTAGTAAAGGAGTTACGGTATACTACTCAGATTTGTCGACAGACACCCTCGATTTCCCAATAGGATTCCATCATCAGATTCTATCCTAGTTATAATATGACCCACCTCCAAAATACTTTTCTAACAAAAATTATTTAAATCGGTTCGCAATCGACGAAAATATCGGTGAATATACCCAACTAGCAAAAAGTGATATTATAAAAGTCTTGTATTGGTTTTGTAGTGTCTAACCAGTCCCGATTCGGGCACAAAATCCAAGATCATTTATCCTCATTGTCTTGTAACAACTTTGTAACAGGCTTACTTACAATGATATATTACAGTGCGTCTACAAACGTTCTAACGATAATTAAAGGGCTTATGTAATTTGTACAAGATTTAGAGCGTTTCAAGGTCCGATTTCAATGACTATTTTGCTAGTTGGGTACAACCAAAATATATAAATATACATACAGACGAATATAGAATCTTCTCCTTTTTTAAGTCGGTTAAAAAGCTATAATTTTCTAATAAAAATAAAATAATTATTAATATTAATTTTAATTAAGAAAAAAAAATTAATAATTAAGAACCAAATTGTTAATTATTGAAAATAGTACAACACATCTACTGTCTGTTATAACAACGAAGTTTTGTTACATTACGTACCCCTAAAATGTTAGGTATTTAATATGTAAAATCGTTTTACCTCACAGATAATAATAATAATAACTTTTACTACTACTTATTTACTAGGTTACTAGACAACTGATATACATACTTAAATATTCTTTATAATAATAATAATAATAAGAATAATAATAATAATCGAAGACACCACATACATATAACAACATATATCAATATTCATCATATAAATACTGACCCGACCTGGGATTCGAACCCGGGACCTCCAGCTTCGTAGGCACAGATCTATCAAAGCACAGCCGAAACTATTAAGTCTGATAATATAATACTGAAATTTGTAACGTAGGATTATTTTCTAACATGAGAAAGGATTTTTGAAATCAACTTTTAGGGAAAGGAAATAGGGGGAGAAACTTCGTATGGAAAGTCATTGTTCTTTGAAGCTACAAACAGGAAAATTTTAATTACAGCTACTGAGCGTATATAAATGACTTATTTCAGAGTTTTTGGATTTTTAAATTTTAATGAGGGAAACGGGAAGTGAAATTTTGTATAGGAGTAACCAAAAGTGGTTCCAGCAAAAAGTAAGCAGAAACCATATCGAATGTCAATAGTACCTTTAATGGAAACGTAGTCTACACAGGCGAACCTGCGGGTGTCCGCTTGTACAACATAGTTTGTTTCGTTTCACAACAAAATAAATCTATTCTTCATATAATGTACTAGTCACTTTGACACTGACGATTCGTTTACTTCTTTGCCTTTTACCCCCTTTTACCCTTTTTTTTTTTAAATTTTACCTTTACTTGAAACTGTGCTCGACTCGAATTAATTCGCGACCTGACTGAAATCACTGAATGCCCTCTAACCCTCGAACGCTGTAAAGCACCTTATGTAGCAATCAAACCATTCAACAAAGTCCAACAGTCCCACACTATGAGAAACGTGTCCAATAAAATACTTTTGCTCAATATATGGACCCGTCTGTACGCAAACCCGAACGGAGCCAAATGAATCGGCGCCCCTAAGGTACCGCCCGTCAAAGGCAGCCACGCACTGAAGCATCCTCAATGCGCTTGGTCGGCGTTTACTTCAAACCCTTTAAACTTTGCAGAGTATAGGTTGTGGATGTCATTTAGCCGGTCGGGCTGCACCTTCTGTGTTGTCCAAATCCGGCACTATCTGCGCAGTAGGTCGGGTGTGCAGTTCTATGTATGCAGGTTCAACCCTCATTAAAAAATTTGCTAATTGTAAATATAAGGGTAATGACCGTTTACTCAACCGTGACTCAATTTAGCAAATGTTTCCGGTTATTTCACACCGTCATCAATTCATTAAAAAACAATATTTTCTTGCTAGTTGCAGCCCGGTCACCGCACGGCCTGAATAAAAACGGACTTTGAATCCCACAAAGTGTTTTCTGATTGGCTAAAACATGAAAGTGTCAAACATGTTAAACTAATCAGGTAGTGAAACGCCACATTAAACACGAGTGTTACCACTCTATAAAACCCCCTCTACTACTAACATCACCAGTGGAATCAGCGCACTCAGGTACACAAGCCATGATTAGGTTCCATTATTAGCTTATGATTTCGTTCCATTTGCGGTTGAAACAGGAGGGTCTTGGTGCTCCGAAGCCAAGATCTTTAAGTCCGCTCTGGGCCGCCGCCTAAGGGACGCTGGTTGTCACTGGCAATCTAATGCGGAAACGCGGCCAGTGTGATGCTGCATTTGGACCAGGTGTTTACGGGCACGGCCTTTTTCAATCAATAGTTAATTTTTAGCAATTAGAATGTTCCAAAATTTCTGTAATATATTTAAAAAAAAATGTTTTACTAGAAGTCTTAATAAATTTATTTTATCTACGATTTAAATTTTGTTTTACAACAACATTTCTACTGGTCGGCGAGGCGCAACTGAGAACACGATAACCTTCCCTTCTTTCAACAAATATAAGTGTCTGACTTGTATATTTCTTTCTTCCTTGGGAAGCCCCACAATCAATCATTTCTTCTTTATATAAATATTGAAATCCACGAGAGTCACATGTTTCTAAATACGTCACGTGAACTTTAAGCTACCTTTACAAGCCAAAAAACCAATGTGAACAAATATCATAATCAGATACAGCCAGGCTGCAGATCACGCATCGAGTCCGTGCCGTAATTTGCGTCAGCGATAAAAAGATAACGCGATAAAATAACCAAATACTCGATATTATCAGTTAGTGTGTGTTGTTTGAAAATAACTACACGATGACTGTTATTAACATGGCCTATCTTTATTATTATTCACACCGTAAAAGTAATAATAATAATAATATTGTGAAAATATTATTATTATTCCGCGTACCGTTTGATAAGACGCGCACAGCAACTTGTAAAATCCACACGTGAGGTAAATTTGACACTGACAACTAATCGTTTATTTCTTCCCTAAATTTGACAGGATTTCAGCAGAAACTTCCTATAACTATGTAGAACAAATACGTCCAATAATATTTTAATAGGCGACGTTGTCACTTTATGTTTGCCTTCCTGCACTAGCACATCATTAAATTAAAAAAATATATAATTTTTCTTTTTCTTGTTTGTTTAAATTTTTTTCTTATAAGTATTAATTCCAGAAATTCGAAATTCCTTCGGTTACTTGACGCCTCACGGGTATCTTATATATTCGACTGCTTAAATATTCTAGTGCTTTCCAGATAAGTACCATCACATTTTATTTGACGTCGACTGTTTTTCAGCGTACTTTCTGGAGCAAAAGTTGGGAACGGAAAGGGTCAATAATAGAAGTCTAGACCGTGGACGTAAAACTATAATTTTATTTCCTTTTCAAGTTTCGACTACTCAGTTTTCAATTCTTTACGCACAACTCAAAATACAATAGCATACGTTCCACTTAAAGACTCGAAAAAGTTAATATTTTATTTCACGTTATTCCTCATGCGCTCTAGTGAAACGAGGTAACTTTAGGTAAAGCGAGTCTGATGAGAACAGACATTTTTATTTGACCAGAAGTGAAAAACGACGCTTTGTTGTGTTTATTTTACCATCTTAATAACTTACTTAAGTGTATCATAAACCTCTCGTTTTTACAAATTATGTTCTTTCCAACATCAAACAGCTCTAATTCTGCTTTTCGAGAAAACACGCACGCTCTTACATTGACAAAACTGAAATTTAAAAACCAAAATTAGAACCATTTACCCTTTAAAAACACATATTTTTATAGATTTTGCGATGTGCTTTACTTGATAAAATGATAAAATTAATATAAAGACGTTGATTTTATTACTTCTTGTCAAATAAATTCTGTATGTGGAACCAAAGGTATAATTTGTCATCATTTTCAATACTACATGTGACGTTTGAATATATAAATATCTTTGAACAAGTAGGTGGAAAATTAATAGTACATTTCCACTGATACGGCGTACCTAATCGCTCAAGTGGAAAAATGGAGATATCCTACATACGATTGATATTGTTCTACGTACTACTTTTTTTACTTTTTTACTCCGGCATCGTCCAATGCGGTTTAGGACTTTACGATCAGGTCCCTCTTTGCCCTTGGTCACTCTGGCCAAGTGTCCAGGGCCGCGTGATGGATGTAGCCAATAGCTCCTGACCACCAACCGATAATCGATATTATCTAGGCTTCGATAATTTTGGCACCTCAGAGCAGGCACTCGACGTAGGCATCTATTATGAAAAGATTTTTCTAAATTTTACCCTTCGGGAGTAAAGTAGGGTGCTAGTTTGAATATTGGTGTTTGGTCTTTGGGCTAGAAACTTAATGAAATGAAATTTTATTAATTCAGGCAACACGTCCATAATGTGTTAGCAGTAAACTTACTCCAATGTTAGTATCAAATTTACTTGAAATTGGTCAATAATTAACATATTTACATTATTTAATTTAACAGCCCCACTTTAAAATGGAGCTGTCAATTCTGTCTGCAATGACAGACAAAAATATGTCGAGTTTCAGAGTTGAAAGTTTATATGTGGATCCTGTCATTTAAGGTTAAAATCATGGAAATTGTCATTCACCCTTTTGATTGGAAATTAAGAATGACTTGTTTCAGTATTAGTGAAATTTTAATAAATGCTAATACACACGTGTAATCTACGCAAGCGAAGCCGCGGACGACCGCTGGTCAAATTCTTCGGATTATTTTGAAACATCTTTATAGATTTAAGCAGCGTTTATTAAAGACGCTGTTTTAATATAATTTTCATACAATTTAAAATAATTTAAAATAATATAAAATAAATAAAAATAACGTTTTTCT
This sequence comes from Luffia ferchaultella, assembly GCA_949709985.1. NCBI lineage: Eukaryota > Metazoa > Arthropoda > Insecta > Lepidoptera > Psychidae > Luffia > Luffia ferchaultella. Next base: position 25,188,999 of record OX453241.1, on the reverse strand, counting down.
GCGACTTGTTTAACTTTAGTGTTAAAGTGTTAAAATCCTAGTTTTACTTAATTCAAAAAATAATACAGAGTAAATTAATTTGACAGCAGCGTTATTCAATATCAATAATTCATTATTATTTGAACAAATAAAATACCAAATTGACATCCAAGGGAATCAGTTCACAGAATCGAAATGACATTTCGCGTTTTCAGGGGGTTGAAACCGGTGTGCGGGGATTGCGCACTGAAACTCATCTTACATGAGCTAGCTATAGTATGAGTGGTTAGACGGTTAACGCAGAAGAGGGCTTCTAGTCAATTCGTAAGTATTTTTGAAGGGAAGACATTCTAATATAGAAATATTCTGAAATACGTTGGGTTTCTTGCATAGAGTAAATTAATTTGACAGAAGCGTTTGGTTTTGATAGAAATGTCACTTCACAGCATCGAAGTGACACTACGCAGTTTTGCGGGGTTGAAGACCGGTGTGTGACCTTGCGCACTGAAACTCGGACTAAAACTTGAGCTAGCTAGAGTATGAGTGGTTAGACGCAAATGACTAACATCTCAAACAAATACACGGCCAAGTGCGTGTCAGACCACGCAAAGTTTAGGGTTCCGTAGTGCATATCACATATTTTTTGAGTAGTATACGGGTTATAATATCATATTAGTTTGGCTGGCGGACACCGGCCCTTTTTACCCGACTGTGGAACGTAACGTTTTTCGAGTGTGTATGTATGTTTGTAAATATCTAAACATGTATATATTATAAAGAATAATTAGGTATTATTATCAGTAGTCTGGTATCCATAGTACAAGCTTTGCTTAGTTTGGAACTAGATGGCGCTGTGTGGGATGTCCGAGGTATTCTTATTATTTCTTTCGTACATCCTGTAGCCTAAACGGCTTGATGGATTTGAACATTTGAAGTGTCATTAGATTCATCTTAATTATAGGAGTGTCTGCGAATCAAAAAAGAGAAGAAAAAATTGTTTTTTGTTATTACAACTATATGGGTACCTATCAAATGAAAGCTAGTAAATAGCCCATTCCAAATATATCGCATAGACATTATACTTAACATTTTTAAACTACCATTTTTTTTAAATTCATACATACAATCTTACAATACTATAACAAACAAGTAAATGGATACTAAAAAGTCAGAAATGAAATGCTAAATTATAAAAATCCATAAACCTATTTAAAAGGCGACTTTAAAACTATTTAAATATTTCCATCAGCCGTTTTTATACCCTACTACAGGGGCTTAGGCCTCCCATCAAGATGAGGGGGCTTGGAATTTAAATCTACCACGCTGCTCCAATGCGGGTTGGGGGATTTTAACGACCGCCATCTTATTATCAGCAACCGGGCCTGACTGCTTAACGTGCTCTCCGAGGCACGGATTTTCCTATTTAATATCTATTAAATAATAACGAAATATCTAATTTATATATTTAAAAACTTAAAAAAAGTTAGCATCTTTTGAAGTTTAACGAGAATAGCTATAGAGTCAATATTTGATTGCAGCGTTTGGTTTTAATAGTCATAACTGTCACTTCACAGTATCGAAAATGTCAAACGCAATTTTGCGGGGTTGAAGACCGGCATGTGGGGATTTCGCGGGGGTGAACTGAAATTTTTTTTTAAGTTCACTGTTTATGAAGTCGGGTTTTCTTAAATTTCCATGACAGAACAGTCCTCACAAATTTAAGTTTGTGGAATAGTCGTCTATTGTTCGTGAATTTGGTTTTCAGTTGATTTTTTTTTATTTTAAAATTGAAATAAAAATAAATAAACGAAAGAAATATCAAATACGTTTTGGTTCGTCAAAGTTTTTTTTTTAATTCTTCGCTGTATACACGAATAACGAGATACCTACTGTAGGTATAGAAAAATATGTTTCTAGACGATTTTATATGATTATACAATTTTTACAACTGACCGAAAATAGTGGTGTATAAGTTTCAAGTCTTTGTCTGTCCTTCTGTCTGTCTATGGTATTTTAGCTTTCAAAAAGATGCACCGATTTCAATGCATTTGTTTTGTAAGTTGTTTCAATAGGGATGGGTCTCAGCTATATTTTTTAATCACTGGAGATAATTTGTTATTGAAAATATATTTAATTAAGTTGATTAATAACTTTATTTAACTTTTTTTCTGCGTTTATTTCAAGCGACGTGACCTACTTACTCGATATCAGCTGGAGTATTTTTAGATTGCGTTGTTCCGAATGACAATTGTGAAGGTTTTCGTATGGAAAATTTCGTTTAGTCACAGTTGCATACTGCGACACGTGAATAAACTACATTAAAAATCCATTACATTTTATTTGTTCTAGAATATACACGAAATATATTAAAGTAAATCATATTACAGGTCAGCAGCGGCGGTTGTGCAATTTTTCGGAAATAGTGGCCTTAACACTTCTATGGCGCACCTGCGTCTCGGTGCCAATATTCAAAGTGAAATTGAAAATTCTGAAAATTAAAATATAAGAGCCTCTTGTACTCAATATTTATTCATAATATCGAGATTTACAAATCTCCCGAAATACCAATGGTAATGAATAAATTGTTAAATGTTTTAAATACTATGTGCAAAGAGAAACCACGTTATGAAAACAAAAATGTGAACAACAAATATACCATACCATAAGGCTATTAATGCCCCACCGCAAGGGCTTAGGCCTCCCTTTGGAACGAGGAGGCTTGGAGCTTAATCCACAACGCTGCTCCAGTGCGGGTTGGTGGATTTTAACCATGCTCTCCGTGCCACAAAGTCAGTGATAGTTATGTACTTAAATCAGAAGACACTCATTTCGATTCGAACCACGACCTCCTAAACAAGAAATAAAATAAAGAAATAAAATATATGCACCGTAGACCAAATATACGCCAGTTGATGTTTTGAAATAGGTATTCGCTGCGAAGTAGAGTTTTGTGTGACCCACATGTGAAAATGGAAAGGAAATTGTACTGGAAAAGAAAATAAAATTTCCGTACGAGACGCTCCATCTTGATGATTATGCTATCTAAGATATTATAATGCTAAATAGATACTAAAATTTGTTATATTGCGATATATCTCTATACATTATTTCTCAATGGTGTTTTTTTTTTGTTATTTTAATCCCTTAACACCATCAAAACTAAAGATTTCGTTTGGTTAATAATTATTTATGTTTTTAAAAATTGATAATTAAAAAATATTATACTTAATATATTATATTTAGAAAACTCTTTCATATAAAATAATTTTTAATAAATTGTCAACTAGCGTATTGTAAATTTTTTTTGTAGATATCCCATTAGTGTGGATTGAAGTGGCACAGCAAAACATATTTTGACTCCTAAATCGGTCGATTATAGAAATAAACAACATATTTAAATCAGAAATCAGATACTTTGTCAATGTGTGTTGGTATAAAATTATATAGGTCGTAAATACAAAATTTGGTTGGGTCACAAAAGGTTACCCATATCGCGCGTGCTTTAAATTGTCTATGGATCCACTTATGGCTCCATGATTATGGTGGATGCAAATGGACGAAGCGGGAACTTCTGATTAATTGAATAATATTACACAACAGCATGAATCATAATAATATGTTGTGAAATTTCCAATACATAATTCGTGGAAGGAATTTTCGCCAACAGAGGGCGGGTCGGGACCTAAGATTATTTTCTGCGCATCGGATATATCTACCACAGCTGTCTTATCTAGCCTATAATTTTACTCATTGATTTTATGTTTTGTTTACATAATTAGCTCGAAGTTTGTTTTGTTTTATTTTATACGTACCGTACGACCTTAATTGTTTTCGCAATGAGATTTTGTTTTAGAGAAATGTTATTTATATATATTTTTTTATTTATAAAAATATAATGTGATTGAATATAAGAAAAACAAACAACAATAAGTAAAAAAAAATTAAAAAAGTTGTGGCCCATGAGGGGATCGAACCCGCGACCTTCGCGTTATTAGCACGACGCTCTAACCAACTGAGCTAATGGGCCGTTAAAGAACGGGGCGAAAATTACAATAACATTTAAACTTTTTTTTTTTCAGATACTAAAGAGATTTAAGTTGTAATTTCAATAATATATATTTTACCTGTTTCATTTTCTAATTTCATGTCATGAATTCTCAATTATTTTGGTTCTCAATATAAAGTTTTGTAGGCTAAGCGTTGACCCATGGTTGACCCTATTCTGTACATTCTATTGTCATTTAAACTTTTTAAAATTATTCATTTTATTAATAAAAAGAATTATTTTATTCCTCTATTGGTTATTACAAAATAAAATAAAACACAAATAAAAAACTTGCATGTCACACTGATATACCTACTTACTAAATATAATATACTTTTACAGTATTTAGACGTTTACATAGCAACGACTATTAGCTATACAGCATTATCTTAATTGCTTAAAGTTAACAATGAAAATGATAATAGGTATCTCGTCTAATTAAAACGTGTTTCTTTAATATACCAGTGAATGTCACTCGAATGTCGAATGAGATAATTTATGGTCCGTCGAAAACATATCCGCCAAGATAAATAACTTTCCATGTAATTAAATACAATTCACGTGAAATTCTACTGGTTTGTAAAACACATAAACGAATTAACAATGTTTCTAATGAAGCGAAATTTTAGGTATGGTGACCTGGGGGAATTCCGAAGTTGGTTTATATTTCGTAAATTTTTGAAAGTTCTACCAAACGCGTCGATATTTGTATAATGGCAACATTCATCTAGAAACCTTCATGAAGTTACCACCGATTTAGCTGATGTAAATCGCTATCAGTGACTGGACGCATGCAGCATCCCCGTTTAAAAATAATTTTAAAAATGTAATTTTTATTACGGGGTAATTCCGATTCGAGATTTTCGAGAGCGGAAAGCGTAGCTATTCTCTGAAGGAATGCAACAGTATTTTAGTAAGAGGGGTAATTGCGATTGAAAAAGAAATATGAACTTTAAGTTAAGATGTGATTGAACTCCTTTGTGAATATTTTTAGTATTATTCGGAATTACACCAGCATATTTCGGAATTCCCCTTGTACAAAAAATTAATGAATATATTTTTTTGATACTTGTATTTATGGAATCCAACGATATTTCAGGGATTTATCGATACAAAGCTCATGTTCGTTTCCTAAATAAACAGAAGTAGGTAATATAAAGTTGATAGAAAAATCGATTGGCATTTAGTAATTGACCGAAATAGAAACCCCCTCTCAATCTCATTGAAAATCCTGTAGGAATTCCCCAGGTCACTATATATACTTATATAAATATTATTGCTTTTATTTTTACTTGCTTTTGTGTTCAGTAAATTAAAAAAAAGGTAAAATTATGTATATAAATAAAATAAACGGACAGGAGTTTCTTGCCGGTTTTTATTCTTCTAGTTTCCCGACTTTATCCAATCAATTAATTTTAACTTTTAGAAAGACTTTTAAAATGTGTGTGTATAAGTACTTCATAAATAGAATAATTTTTATTTTGGTTTGTTTAATTGTAATGAGATAGAATTCAACGCATTTTATTTTACTGTAGCACCAACATATAACCATATAAAAAAAATGGTTCTCATCATTATTTTGACGGAAGTAGGTACATTTAAATTTAATTACACAGAACGAAAATAGAGCGATATCAGTGTTTACGCAGATATATCTGCGTCTGCGAATGAATAGCATTTCGATGTGGTGTATTTTTTTTTTCTTAAGTATTGTGTAACATAGGAAAATACCACTAACAGCTTTGATAATTTAACATCCATACATTTAAAATGTTTATTGATCATCATCATCAGCCCATTTTTACCCCACTGCAGGGGCTTAGGCCTCCCCCAGGGTGAGGAGGGGGGCTTGCAGCTTAAGTCCACCACGCTGCTCCACTGCGGGTTGGGAACTGTAACGACCGCCATCTATTGACAGCGTCCGGGACCGACTGCTTAACGTGCCCTCCGAAGCACGGTGTCAGTGATATTGTGTACTTAAGTCAGAAAAACTCATTGGTACACGCCCGGATTCGAACAATGGCCTTATAAATTTGAGACAGGTTCGTTGCGCTCTGGGCTATCACGACATCTTTATTACACGAAATGTTTATTGATTTAAATATATTTGGAGAAACAGCTATAATCTTTACGACAAAATCAACATCGACCATTTTGCAGTGGTTTTTGTTTGAAAAATAACCGAACGGATCGGTTTCTTAATATAGGTGACAAATTTTCATTCATGTAGGTATTGTGTAGATCGTACCTACTATGATTACGTGAGTGGTAATTAAAAATATTGTTATTATGACTGGAACCCTAATCTGTGCTCTGCCCCGGGAGGCAGACATTGGGGGCAGAAAACTTACGCACGAGAAAGGCCGCCAAGCGCTTTATATTTTGTTGTATTGCGATATATTTAAAATTAACAAAACCGAGATTCTTATTTGGAAATACGTTAAGTGAAATAAGATAACAGTACAGAAAGGGTCCTCATTTGGTCGAGGGCGTAAATTCTTATCTTGTCTATTCAATCTAGGTATATGTTAGTCTTTTCAATCTATGTATATGCATACAGAATCCATTTACATAAAAGAAATTAAAGTTATTCTGTTAGAAACTTTTCAGAAGTCCAAGATAATATGGTATAAGGCCCCCAATAACGATATTAAAACAGGCGGCTTTTTAAATTATGGCTGCAGTGTTATCGTGTTTATAACAGTGCGCGGGAGCATCACATACGGGCATTTGCGTAAGTCGCTATCTATATCAGCGTAGATAGTGGTGGTGACAGTTCGGCCTCTAATTCGAGCTTGCCTCAGTCGGCGGTGGATCGTCGCCGACTACACAACTAAGGAGATCCTTTTTTCTTTAATGCATAAAATAACACCTCAAAAAACATTATTAGGCAAATAAATCCGTTACGTTTTTAGGTAATATTTATCGATGTTAATATTTTATTGTAATTTAAAAAAAAATTGACATTTAACATCGATAAATAATCGGAAATCAAACTAAGGTCTTGGCTTTCATTTCAATATTAATATTTTATTGTAATTTAAAAAAAAATTGACATTTAATATTGAAATGAAAGCCAAGACCTTAGTTTGATTTCCGATTCAAACTTATGAAGGGGTTATCTATTGAATACGTCTCACGTAGAGGGCGTAGGAAGGGTCCACAAACTGACAAAAGTCATAAAGCCTTCGTGACGTCATATTAGTCTAAAATATTAAGACTTAAACACAGGTTCTTAAGAAATGGCAAAATGGACTCTTCAATTTGGGACATAAACAAATACATCACATGCATATATGACGATAAAAAAATACTGATTGGGAAAACGCTATAAAATATCGCAATGTTGTTGAAATAATTCTTTGCAACAAGAAATAATATTTATACAGCGTATTCGGCTGAACGTAGTCCAAACTTATAGAGCATGTAGAGTTTACCAACTAAATAAAAAGTTTCAAGCGAGCAGATTGTGCAAACTAACGGTTACCGAGTACAACATGAGTAAAATTTAATTTTTTTAACCCCTGACGCAAAAAAGACTGTTATATAAGTTTGACGTGTGTGTCTGTGTGTCTGTCTATGGTTTCGCAGCTCCCAAACGAATGGGCCGATCCCGATTTAGTATTTTCCTCATTTTATACCTCACCAACTTACAGCAGAGTAATCGTGTTTGGGCTCATTAAAATAGTCTCAATGAGTATGTGTCAGATAGATGATGATCGAGGATACTAGAGAAAAGAATTGGCCAAGTGTGAGTCGGACTCGCTCTTTAGGGGTTCGGTTTCACTGTTTCTTTAAGTAGTATTAATGAATTAGTTTATAAAAAATAATCGATGGTTTATAAGTATAAAAATTTTTAAATAAAACTGAAATTAAAAATTTAAAAAACTTCGACAATAAAAACTAACATTTAAAAAGTCTGAAACAATACAGGTTTATTAATTTTCACATGGTTTATGATCCTTAAAGGCGTCGGGGACCGCTAAGTAAATTTAATATACCTAATAATTTTCATCAACATCAGGGTGCCATCAACAGATGGCAGTCGTTAAAATCCACCAACCCGCACTGGAGCAGCGTGGTGGATTAAGATCCAAGCCCTTTCACCCTGGGGGAAGCTTAAGCCCTTGCGGTGGGGCATAATGGGTTGGTGGAGATTAATTGACGTTAAAAAATGTAACAAAGGCTACTGAGAACATTCGAAATAAAGCAGGTCGTTAATGCTAAAAATGGGGGTTGTGTATTTTTTTATAAATTGCTAAGGATATTAGCTCTAGATTAACTTGGATATTTATGAAATAAAATTAAGTTATTTGATAATTATTACTATTATGAAACGAAATTTGTAAATTTGACAATTAGGTAGATTTTCTTTTTTTTCGTCTAATTGACGAATACTTACAAGGGCCTATATATTTTAATAATTGTTTTGATTGTTGAAATAAACATTGAAATAAACTTTAAAATGTTTAAACACTGAACTTAAAAAGAGAATCCACAGCAACAACATCGTTGACATAAATTCAATTAGATCAAAACTGAGTTGAGTTGAAATGAGTCCAACCAACTCGTAACTCGTCACGCATATCAGAACAAAACAAACGCACGCGGCCGGCGCGTGGCTACCCCTCCACACCTCTTACCCTCCCATCGACCTAGGTCTGCCATGTTTATAAATAGCGTACGCGCAGCCGCTAAAACGTGTGTGAATTACGAAACACTTGAAAACGCCGCTAACCGACACAAATATTAATTCCATGGAAATGACGAAAATAACTAGAGAGTTTAACTCTATGGATTTACAATAAATTGTAACATTAACGGATCAGATGTTTGTTTTTGTTTGTGATTTGTAGGTCACAAACAAAACTTTGTTTTAATTTTGGCTGTTATATTATGTGACTAATATGTAGGTTGTAAAGTACGTGTTTTTCTAACAAATGAGTCTTTGTTACTTGATATGAAATAATAAGTAAATATAAGATGTTGGGATTCCAATGGATCTATTAGTCAGCCCTGAACCTAAAATATGCATCTATAGGTATTATATTTTTGTTTGAATACTTGTAATTACGAACCTGGCCGAGGTATCAAAATCCTAGTTCAACGTATAAGTGATGGTGCTATTTTCAGGAACAAAAAAGTAAGAAAAATGTAGAGCGAGGGTTCACCAAATAAATCAGATAGGTAGGTATGTACTTAATGCAAAAGTTGTAAGAAATATGCGTTATACACTAGGTAAATAAACAGCATCCTTCTATTTCAGAACGATATGCATACTGATTATACTTAGTAGGTAAGTGCATAGAGTTTTTTCCATAGTGCCAAGTTTCCATAATTAAAAGGACTTTTTTGGTTGAAAAATATTAAATGAATTTACTTGTGGCAGCTGATGACAGCTCGTATCAATGTTCGAATCGATTTTTTTTTGTATCTAGGTATGCTATACAAAATATATCGATTAATTTGTCAACTTTTATTAATAGATTACATAAAATTAATTTGGTCATTATGTCAATTTTTATAATTATGTTTAATGTAATGGACCTTCGATGTTCTACCACAAGAAGAAATAGGGGATGCTGTTGATTTACATACTGTATTTATGTAAATTATCAACTAAAGATGCAAACCATGCAAACGATGTCACAAAATTGCAAGCAAATGCTCATAAGAAAAAAAGATATTTGCAACCAGAAGTTGACCCTTCTCTACCTCCTATCTTCAATACTACTTCCTAAAATTTCCATAATGTCCCACTAAACACTGGTTTAAGATCAGGACTTGAAATGGTAAGGAGGCACAGTTTGGGCACAGATTAAACTACAACTCTAATAACGTTTTCGTCACAGAAATCCTATTTAAAACAACAAATATCTAAGAAGGGTCTCAGAGTTAAGTCCTGGAACACCCTATTGTTTGGTCCAGTAATTTGTATTAATCAAAGTTTTTTTTACGGACTAAAAATGAAGTGTAATAAGTAATCACTGTGGGTTCGTTATAGTAACGAACAATATTTAATTAGGTATTTTAAATTCTGAACTGATAACCTTTTTATCATTTTAGGAAAATATTTTGTATTTGTCAGTCACACAAAAATATGACGAAAGTTTTTCACCCATACGTATAACGTTACCTATTCAGTGAAGGTTTGATGATAATATTTTTTTAACAATAACGAGTTTAGTGAAATTTGCTAATTATCTTATTTTGTACTAGATTTAAAAAATCTAAGGCCATTCTCAAAAAAAAAAAAATAAAAACGATAGGTATGGGCAACAGATAAAAACAATATATCAACTAAATCTGATATTATAAATGAAATAACAAGTCAACGTTGATAAAAAAATATTTGATTCATAATTATGAAAAACAGTACTTTATGAAAAAAAAAATGGAAACTGTGTTAATCACAAAATTTTAATTTAAAAATAAAACTAATGATTTAGTTTAGACGTCACGTATATTTATATTGAGTTGAGGTGGGTATGCAATTTGTCTATTCGTCCGGTTTTCTCTGGTTAGTGTTTTGTGTGTGAGTAACTTGACCTTGGCACGGGGCAGATGCCTGCATCACCACGTATTCGTGTTTGATTGGTACACACAATTTGCTAAAGATCTATAGATCTTGGATTCATAGCAGGTTAACGGGGAAAAGTAGATTTGAAAATAATTAATGAATTCTAAAATGTAACAATGGAAGCTTCCACCTTTTTATAATTCTAGGTGAATTTTATAATGGTTTGTATCAAGAGCGAAGGGAAGCGAAGCGTGGGACGCCCCCCGGCCAGGTAGACTGATGACCTAAAGCTCCATACCGGGGGTAATTGGATGCGGAAGGCGGAGGACCGTGTGTGGTGGTAAGCCTTGGGAGAGGCCTATATCCTGCAGTGGAGAGACACGGGCTGATGATGATGATGTATCAAGAGACAGCGGGTTTTTGCCTGTCATTATTATTTTTTAAATACTAGTTTTTTTCACCATGATTTAAGTTCACTTCATTATATTTGTCTGCTTTCCCACACCCTTCTTTTATTTTAACTTAAAATAGCTTTTCAGATCAACTAGGTATTTAAAGATTGCCTGAGATTTAATGCTACATATAAATAAAATATAAAACATACAAATAAGACAGTTGACTTTATTGCGTAAATAAACACTAGGTGTACTCTATCAAAGGGAAAGGTACTGTAAATATTTATTTCGTTTTTTAATGACATTTAATTAATCAATAACAAACGTTAGAATTGTCTTTATTTTTTATTAATAAACAAAATATTTCTGATTTGTCCGGTGTCATTCTATTATACCTATTTCGTTTTTCAGTTTGAATTAAATATATCATAAGGATGTAGCTTAAAAGATTTTCGCTCGTTATAGCGATATATGAAAACAAAACGGCTTTTGTTTTCCCAGCTGGTCATGCAGGGTCATTCGCCGTGAGTCATTTCGGGCGTGTCTCTATACAACTACCTACCTACCTACCTGCTACAAAACGGAATGTTCTTTTTCGTTCACGGCGTTAATCGCATATGTATGTATGTAGCATACTTAAGTATTTGTATCAGTTGTCTGGTACCCATAATACAAGCTTTGCTTAGTTTGGGACTAGATGGCGCTGTGTGAAATGTTCCAGATATTATTATTATTATTATTATTCAATAAATGATAAAAATAGTGGCACTTGTGGCCGGCCTACCTCCATGATACAAATGATGAATGCTGATGAAACGAAAGAGGTCGTCCATTAATCACGTGAGGCTCAAATAGCGTGAGCAGGGGGTTTAAAGCTCATCATGATCGATCACGAGGGTGTGGGGGGTATCATGACAAACCTAAATAATTATTTTAGCAAGAATTTTACTGATCAATCATTAGCAGAGGGGGCGAGTAAATAAGTGGCCTTGAACACCTCACGTGCTTATTGGACTACCCCAAGGAGGTAGGTACAATGTGAGGATTGTATCTCTCTAGGAACTATGCGTGAGATTAAGTAAGTATATTTGTCTGTAATAATACCAGTTTTACAGTATTTAAAAATTTAGTCAGTCAAGTCAAAACATCGACAAACTGAGGTAGGTAAGCAGAAATTGTTCGTAGGTCAAAATGTGTAAATGTAGTGTAGGATGTAGATATGTTAAGTATTACAGTCAAAGAACACACAGTTTCTTTATTATTAAACATGCATGTAAAAACGTGTGCCAAACAGCTGCAACCGTAACGTTTGGAGGGGCGCGTCACGCGTCGGCCGACCACGATCACGCTTTGGGCGCGTGTCGCATGAGTGGCGTGGCGTGACGTCATCGCCGTCATCGGCCTGCCTCTGTAGTTGTCGTAAGACACACCGTCTTGATCCGGCACTGGAACTTTCCATTGTGGTTTTCGAATTGCAATTCTGTTAAGGTTCCGTTTCTTCAAAAACAAATGTGTTTTCAATATTTGATTTAGCGTGCCACATAAAAGGTTTTTATTTCAATTTAGCTTCGAAGTTTTTCGTGCTCGTATAGTTGTAACGATTAGATTATTTTGTTTTTATTATACATGAATAATAACACATGTTCCTTCATATCTGGTTATTTTTTTCCAGCTGTTTTGTAAAATCTCGCTATAAATCATTGTCCTTATAATTAGAGGAGTAAAAAAATAAGAGCATGGTGATACATGAAAATGTTGAATTATATTTTCTAATTATTATGCAAGTGTCTTTACAATGGATTAAGTTGTTCTTGACTTAGAAACATTCAAACAAACGAATACTTAAACAAAAAACATTTAGATTATGTATTATTTGATTGTGTACTTATAAATCTTTAGATAGAGTTTCGGTGTCGAAAATATCACCTAACTGTTTGGTTATTAATTGACACAGCCAGAGACGGTTAGTGCAGATCGTGTACGAAAACATTTTACATCGAAATGTTCGGATTCTTCGGGAATGATTGTGAAATTGCACATTATAAAAGATAACCTAACTAAACCATTCCCGAAGATATATATAAAGCTAAATTTAGTGTGTTTTTGTTCAATGGTTTTGGTTTTTTGTTAATAATTATATTGTTTTTATATTGTTTGTTTCAATTACAATGCTATATTTATTTCCGAATAATCGTGATGTAACTGATTTTTGTACACGTTTGATAGGTAGGTGCATGGTTAGTATAACGTGGCGAGCGTATATGGTCTGCTTAGTCACACAAACAGCCATATAAAAGTTAGCCTCCTTTTTTTTGTTGTAATTGTATCATGTGGCTCTATCTAGATATATATAAATATCTATTGAAAGTGTGTATTTTGGTTATGGGGACAAATAAATGATCGATTACAATTTACGAACAAGATCTTGTATATACAAATATTATTGGTACGGTACAGTTGCACTAGTTATAGTATTAATTTTTTTGCGTTATCGTAAGTATATAATTATTGCGACATGAGCCGAATAGAATACAATGAAATGAAATTTATTTTATATGATTTGGGTAACAATTATTTGTTCTTCCAGGTTTGGGTAATGTTATGTACATAAGTATCTTCATAAAGAAAATATATATTGAACGCAGTTCGTGAATCAACTGCTTCGGATGAGTCGATTCGAATGACTTAGAGTGCATCAATGACGAATCGCTATACCCATCATCATCATCAGCCCCTTTTCACCCCACTGCAGGGGCTTAGGCCTCCCCCAGGGTGAGGATGGGGGCTTGGAGCTTAAGTCTACCACGCTGCTCCACTACGGGTCGGGGACTGTAACGACCGCCATCTATTGACAGCGTCCGGGACCGACTGCTTAACGTGCCCTCCGAAGTACGTGTAATCGCTATACCCATGTCCCATATATACAAAGCTCTAAAGTATCATTTCAGCTTAAATTCCTATGATATATTTACGGATCTTACTTGTAAGTTTACGGGAAATATTTATATTTTATTTGACTAAAACATCGAAAATATTAGGTATATTTTTTATTAATATTTATTAAGTCTTAATATATTAATAATTTTATGACATTGAATAATGAGATACAATTGTTGATATATTTTGAAAATCGTACATTTAAAACTGAAATAATATTCACACAAATATGGACAATGTATTAATTTTGAAAAATTGTGTAATCGTAGAGTAGGAAAATAAAAGTATGAAAACAAAAAAAACAAAAATGTATCATTTTATTTATTCGTTTATAACGCTCGTAAAGTCGTAAAACAAACGTACCTACCTATAAATTCGTTCTGGTGTGGCGGAAATTAATTACAAATTAATTATGAAAAGTGAACCTTATCGACAGTCATGAGAATTGTGTCGAAGTTTGATAAAGAAACGTATAACTAGTATAATGTTATGTGATAAGCACTAAATGTCAAAAGTATTTTATCGGTGAATAAATAAACTAACGATAAGAAGCCATAAGAAACAGCGACTACCGAAGCTTTATATAGTGTAAACTTGTTAGCTCTATGTCCAGTGCGGATCGTACGGGCACACTGAAAACATCTCAACAGACTGACCGACAAAATCACCTACAATAAAGAACAATGCCCACTTCATTTGTCTTCAAAAATATTACTTGATTTAACAAATGATAAAATTTAACGATCTTCCTTATATGAATCATTCAATACTTTTTGATGACATTAATATTTTTGCGGATATGCACAAAACAGGTAAAAGAACTGTACCTTACATCGAATGTAAAAATGTGATTTAGATCACAGATCACTAATCAATAATGTTTCAAATGAGTCACACATTTTTAACAACATCAATATTTTTGTGGACATTTAGAAAATAGGTCAAAGAACTGTACTTTTTAAAATAGTACATCGAATGAAAAAAATGTGATGTGGATCACAGATTGCTATATCATGGCCGTCGAGAGAATGCGTTTCTGACACAAGAAATTTATAGCTATAACATCACGTTTGTTGTGAGTTACAATAATAATATAATTTTTAATTTAATTTTGTGTTAATCGTGCATGTAAACGATAATAATATTTGAAAACGGGAATTACAAATTCGCATCAACCATCCGATTACGAGCTGTCAGGAACGCATTCTATGGACGGCCATGATATAAGCAAAAATGACTTTCAAATGAGTCACTAATTTTTAATGACAATAGGTAATATTTTTGTGGACATGCAGAAAACAGGTCAAAGCTTTATAGTACATCGAATGAAAAAATGTGATATGTAATCTCAGATTACTAATCAATAATGGGTTTCAAATGAGTCACTAATATAATCATAATTGCGGGAGACAATAACCGACACGGAAAATAAAGTGTGAAAAATTGTTGATTTGAATTCACAAAGAACAGTAGAGCATAGAATCAGACCTTAAAATATAGATCAGACAGACATCTCCACATACCAAATAACTTATAAAAATCTAAACGACCCTAAAGACTTAAATAAGAAACATGTTTCTTTTTCAAATACCAAATAATGACCTATTTAGTAATAAAATAATTTTCTTACCAATTATAACGTTGACGAATGAATAATAATCATGTTTATCAGGACAATGACCAATTGAAATTCATTACAACAAAGAATAAGGTGTAAAAAAATTTGTTTCTCAAAATATCAAATCAGGTACCTACTCCTCTAGTATTAATGTATGTACAATTTACAACCTATAGATATAAACAAAATTGAAGTGTCTGTCTGTCTGTTATATAGGTATGTTTGTTATGATATAACAAAAACTCAAACACGCGTTTTTAATATTTTTGTATGTTTGTTCGGGCTAATCTTCGAAACAGCCGAATCGATTCTGATCGGACTTTCAATGGTAGGTAGTAGATTTTTTGGAAAATAATGTAGACAATTTTTTTTCCAAGAAAAATCATGTATACAACAAAATAGAAGTGTCTATCTGTGATTTCAAAACAAAAGTTTTTCCTTAATACGAGCTTATTTTATCGCAAGACGCTCAATTCAATTTTGAAATGACAAACAAAGAGCGGAGAAGAAAGTCATAAATATAAGAGAAGACAAAAAGACGATAAATATAAACATTGTAGTCCATGTAGATGAAGCATCGTTCAATGGCTAGTTATAATTAAAACAACTAATCAGACAATTGGCTTTAAACAATGAATGCTTTTGTACCAATCATTTTTATTAACTAAAATTAACTACAAACTCAGGCCACAATAAAAAATAACTTGAATCCAGCCCCCATAGCCATCCATAATCACTCTTAGCAATGCTCATAATTTAGTTGCGTGAAATCAATACTGTAGGAAATTCAGTGTTAATATTACGTGATAAAATTATACATTATTGCGTATATTTAATAACAATATAAACATTAGAGTGATTAAATTGAACATGATACTTTATTCACGTCGTCCGGTCAGAGTACGCAGGCTCATTAATTCGCTTATAAATTGTAATGTATACTAAATTTAAGAATACACGTAAATATGCTTTCAATATGGAATATAGAATGACACTAAATGTAGCACAAAGAGTTTTCTAACGATCAGGTACGGCTTGTCTTGCTATAAAATTAAAAAAACTCTTTACAAGTGTATTTTATACATTTCCAGTTTCGTTTCATATTGATTTATAATTTTTTAAGTTCAACCGGCAGTAGAAAGATACCGTAAATTTCGAAACGTTTATATGTGAACGAGTTTCGTTACGCACATAAGGAATAAAAATTTTAGGTATTGTTTAATTCAGTTTCAAATACATTTACGGTTAAGTATTGAATTAGTTTCAAGGTCAATGAACTATACCAGCAATGTATATTACTGAAAATAAAATTCGAATTGATTTGACAGTCTCGCAGTGACGGTCTTGGGGCACGCCACTGACGTCACGTGACGTATCACGCACTCGCCGCGTGTTGCTCACGCCCACAGAAAACACGCAGTTCAATGCTATGCAAGACGGCGATCGCGGCCAAACGACCCTTGTAGCGATGGCGCACCGTTGCCAATTTTTATGTTTACGTATACAGTTTATCGATTCAATTAATTTAAACCGATGGTATTAACCTGAATAAAGAACGGGTAGGTGGTCCAAAATTATCATATTTGAACCGAAGTAAATACGACGTAATAACTTTTTATAAAACTTTTCACTGATTACTAAAAGAGGCGATTTCCTTAAAACGAGGAAAGTTTACTAATTCTATTCTTAGTAAGTAATCAGTAATTTTCCACCGAAATACGGATCTAGAGTTTAATTCGGTATAACAGTTCTTACACGTGAACAGAAATAGAGTTAACGTTGCGTCATTGGGCGCGGATAAAGGCGTGGAACCGCCGCCGCTTGGAACGACGCGCGATGGGCTGGAGTTACAGAGTACTTATTTGTATCACAACGAATTCTTCGTTTATAATGTTGTTACAGTCTACTTACACGCTAACAAATGTCTAGATATTTTATTCGTTTCCTTTAAATAAGTAATAGTAGGTAATATGAAAACGCAGACGTCTTTATAAACTAAGTATTTTATTCTGTGAAAAACTACCATATTTCGTCACTTTTTTGTCACACGCATAAAATAAAGTTACTTATACGAATTAATAAACACAAATTTGTAATTTAATATTCATAAAAAACTTAATTTTGTTTTCTCTATACATCGAGCCAAACATTATGGCCAATAGGATCGAATCGTATATTGTGCAGTATTAATTTCTACTAGCAAGCCAGCAATAGCAAATTTTACGTTGTAGCCGGGCGGGGGTGTTATACCGCGTAGCATCCCCGCTGACAACCTAAAATTTAAATTGAAGATAGGTGAAATAGAAAATGCATGGTTTCTTGAACCAAGTTTACGACTACGCTAATTCTAGAAAAAATATCTAAGTGGTGAATCTTAATCGCACTTGACCGTTTTATTAATTCGTTCAAAACAAAATCATCGAATTTTCCAAAAAAAAAAAATAACGGTATAGTAGTTCGACTTCCGCCCACTACGATTTTGTATATTAGTTCCATTTTTTTTCTACCCACCTCGATTTTAAAATCTTCAAGTGGCAAACACAAACTGGATATCCTAGCGTGAGCCTCTAGGTGGGCTAAGAACGGTTAAATGGTGGCAAACGAACAGCGGTCGAAGTCTGTCAGGTGGTCCAAAGTTAGATAGATTATAGATAGACCTTTAGGGGGGAGCCTATATTTAGCATTGAACTTCAGGCTGCTTAAATCATGATGTTAACGATGCGTCTTATTTATTAAAAATCAATAAAAGTTTCAATAAAGTATAAGTTTTTTAAATATTTATTTTTTCACGCTTCAACTATTGGAGTACAAGCTTTTCCTTAATATAGAGTGAAAGCTTTTGCATCATAAGTCGCCACGCTGTTGCGCTGGTCAGGTGCGGGTTAAGGGCTGAAATATAAGTATTACATAATAATTAAAAAACATATTATTATTATTATTCACTTCTTTCGTAAATATGTCAAAATATAGAACGATTCATTATCAATACATACAATAAGCCTTCTGAAAGTGACTTGTTTAGAAGATGAACTATTAACTTATCTACCTATTTAGGTAATTTATCAAAAGCATATTACGATTTGTAAACAAACATTAATCTATTTACGATTCAATTAAATTAATTATTTCTAATAACGTAAACAGACGTCATATGTGCAGTGATCTAGAAAACATATATGTGTAATTTTTAGGGTTCCATATCTCAAAAGGAAAAAAGAACCATTGTAGAATTACTTCGTTGTACATCTGTCTGCCATGCCTTTTTTATTCGGAACTCGTAAAAATTTGTATCAAATACATTATGTTACAGTACGGAACCCTTGGAGGCGATCCGACTCGCATTTGGCTGGTTTTTATAAGGTTTTTATGTCGGTCGTTTGAAGAGAAAGTCTTACAATTTCTCCATGTTCGCCTGTCTGTATGTATGTCCCAACTATTTTATTCCTACACTTATTAAAATAAACATTCGTAATTTTTGTAATAGTCGTGTATTGAAATTTCGGAAAAAAAATAAATTATGGGATGGTTCCCCTATATGTAATGTGAGGGTAACAAAAATTTTGTGCTTGCCCCATTGAGTGGAATCTCGTTAAATAGATATTTTATAGTCCATGGTTTTTCAAAACTAGTTAAAAAAAAATTTTTTTTGTAAGTTACTTAGTTATGTACTAGCCTTCCGCTCGCGGTTCTGCTCGCTTGGAGTACTCAGTTGTACCGGGACCCTGTCGCCGAATTGAAAGTAGCCTATGGCACTATTCAACTTATAAACTATATCTATGCAAAAATTTATAGCGGTCCTGGTACAACTATGTAGTCCACACGAGCGGAGTGGCGGGCGGACAGCTAGTATCTTTATAAATTATAGCCTATGTATCATTCGGATGTCTAGGCTATATTATTGTACAGTTTCATTAAAATCCATTTGGTTTTCGCGTGAAAGAGTAACAAACATCCACACATACAAACTTTCGCGTTTATAATATTAGTAAGGATAACTCGAAATACAATGCGACCTTTTTTAGGATTCCGCGCCCAAACGGTATCAACGGGAACCCTGTTACCAAGACTCCGGTGTAAATTTTTATAAAGTATGTACTACTATGGCCTCTATAACAAAAAACAATAAAAATAAAATAAAGTTACAAATTAAAGGGGGTACAAGAAATGTGATTTTTTATATTGTATTATACCCTTTTCTTATTTATTCAATCAAATCAAATTTAGATGTCAAATTTATTTAGGTACTCTATGAATTTTTTCGTTCACTAAAAATATTTAATTTTACATTTCTTAATTCTGATGAAAATTCTTGACTCGTAGCGTAGTGGTATGTTTAAATAAATAACCGTATTTCCGTTTCAGTGCAAAAAGGAAATTCCCAGCCTTCAAATATATCTTAACTTTTTAAACTGACCATACAAGCTTATTAGACGTGTGTACTCGTAGATATCTGCTGCAAACACAACATTTTTGTAGAAATTTATTACGAGATTATTATCGAATCGGGAATCGAAGTCGGGCCATTTGAAATGAGAAGCAAGAGTTTCATAATTTATATACACGCTATTCCATTCATGTGGGATTATACTGAAATAGGTGATGAATATCCACTGACAAATATTAATAGACTATTAACATAATAATTTTAAAAAAAATCTGTTATTTTACTAATTAAGGTCTATATATTTTCTTCGTACAATAATCTATGAGAAACGATGTGAACAAGTGTTCTTGACCTAGATTATTCTGTCAACTACCGTTGCATCGACTGTTATTTTAAAAAATATTATTTTTATTTGTTAGTTTGTTTATTAGTTTGACTGACTGATTAGCCAAGTGGTTAGAGTACTAACTGCGAGGCCAAGGATCGTGGGTTTGATTCCCGCCCGGAACAAATATTTTTGTGCATGAACGTATCTATTCGTTTCCTGTCGTTTGTTCCAGGTATTATTATTAGTTCATATTCCCCTCAATATCCCCACATTAAAGTTGTAACATTATATTCTTTTATTTCATTCAATTTTATAGAAAAAATCCTAAAACCTTAATCCTAACCCAAACGCGTCCTACACACGCGTCTCGCGTGTGGAACTCTCATCGTATCGGACTTTGGCCGGCGTGATCCGCCCAACTATTTTCGTAGCGACAAAACACCAACACTCATATAAATTAACTGCTCACGATCCAACTGAGTGTACCTCTTTGAGAGGGACGGGGAAATTTGGAGTTATTTAGTTAATTACTCTGTGGTTTTGTCTCCAATGACACTATGACTACCCCTTAGCCTAGTGGGTAGCGACCCAGCCTACGAAGCTGGGGGTCCCGGGTTCGAATTCCAGGTCGGGTCAGTATTTATATGATGAATATTGACACTGGTAACGGGTCTTGGTCGTTATATGCATGTGGTGTCTTCGCTTGGTATCCAAAACACAAGCTGATGCTTAGTTTGGGGCCTACACGTTGTTGTCATGTATACGTTGTATTTATACGTTATACGTTACTATAGCTAGACAGTGTTATACACACAGTGTAACAAATCGAAGAAATGGCTATCAGAAGCTAACACCAACCACTGCCTTCTAAAATTTACCAACTAATTGTATTGTTTTATAGAGTGATTGAATAAAAAATTGCATATAAAAGAATCAGTCCATAGATTTATAAATTTAGACGTGAAATCGATGAAAATTTTACGTTTTGTTCTGGGAGTCCGTTCGGATAAATCTACTGACGAAAATGATGTACATTCGTTGTCTTCTAATATTTAAATTATAGCAGATAGAAAATAATTCGTTATAACTCCAAAATACTTATTTAGCAGCAACACAAAAATAGTTATAATAATTAATGAATAATAATCTGATTGACCGATTGGCCGCGTGGTTAGAGACCATAACTGCAGAGCCAAGGGTCGCTGGTTTAATTCCCGCCCGGGACATATATTTGTGTGCATAAACATGTCTCTTTGTTTCACGTTTAGAAGGAATTTTTTTTTAAGGTATAATATTTGTGTACATACATATATGATTATATATTATATTTAATATTTAAGTATGTATTCTAGTTGTCTAGTAAAATCAAATTTATAAGTATATATATTATTATAAGCAAAAATACTATTGAAATGAAAATTTTTACAGGCTCTTTAAAAACTGGAACATTTTGTAAATTCAATTTTTTGGCTCTTTTGTCACAAAAGATTGCCGATCTGTGGTTTATGGGGTATATTTTTTTGCTCACATTTTTGTGGTGTCTATATAAATCCATGCATGTATTTATGTTTTTCGTAGAGGGAGTGAAAAGCAGAATGTTTAACTCGGGTGCAAAATTGTTTCACCCTCGCCGTAAAAATAGTATTATGTACTCCATGGTTAATTTAATATAATAAATAACTAACCCAATCCAATTAACAAAAAAAAACGGCAATCTATAAAACTGCAATCATAATAACACGAAATGCTCGGAAGTGATGTCATTCCCATCTTTGACTCACAAATGATGTGCAATTATTGCAGTAGGTACTAAAAGTTTAAACAAAAAGTAAAACTATAGTTTTAATACAAAAATTGTAATGTTTTGTAAAAACGTGTGAAATTTTGTTAGATAGCAAAATAATGAGGATGAACGTGAACGTCTTATGAACGTGAGCAAAATGTCAGACTCGGTGATTAGACAGACTATAGTACGTCATTATCATTGTTTTAAACCTTAAAATTACGAACTGACTAGAAGCCCTCTCCTGCGTTTACCGTCTAACCACGCATACTCCAGCCAGCTCGTGTAAGATGGTCAGTTTTAGATGGTTTTAGTCCGACTTTCAGTGCGCAAGGTCCCCACGTGCCCTTCTTCACCCCAGAGAAATCTTTGCCAACCCCGCAAAATTGCGTAATGTCACTTCGATATTGTGAATTGACATTTATCTAATTTTTATTTATTTATTAAAAAAGAATATTACAGAAAGACTTATAATTATTATAAGTAACAGTATTCTGAAAAGCTGACTCTACAATGACTCTATTAAAACCAAACGCTGCTGTCAACTTAATTTATTCTTTTAAACAAATATTTTGTTAAACTACACATGAAATGTAATTTCAGAATCTTTGTTTTCCTTTCGAATACAAATCAGAGCGAATATTACAAAATATCAGCTGGTTTATATTTCGGTAAAGGTGTAAATTTTTTTGCTCACAATTTTGTTGTATCTCTATGAAAATCCATGAAAATTTATAAAATAGTGATAGCTCATCACGAAATGTACCTCAATCGAAATACTAAAGTTTAAAGTTTTTTTGTATTATATCTTAGATAGTATAATAATTAAGATACAGCCTCTCCTCATACTTCGAAAAAATCGAAAACTAAGTGATTTGAAACAACAAAACAAACAAAATGTTTGCAAAATGTTCAAATCATGTTGTATTTTTTTCTTTTCCAATACGAATTCGACGTGTAGGTCACACAAAATCCTACATCACAGTGAATATTTCGAAACATCAAGTGGCGTATATTTGATCTGCGGCGTATTTTTTTTTGATCATATTTTTGTTGTCACAACACGGTGTTTCTATGTATTGCATTTAAATTTTCCTAAAGACTATCAATTTGAATATCATAGTACATGACATGTATTAAAATCTTTTTAGAAAAAATACACTTTTACTAGAAAGATCTTATCCTTTTGCAGAGATTCATTCACGTCGAGAACGTTGCAGTTGGGGTTTTACACAAGGAAAGACAGTGATAAAAATAAAAAATAAAGATCATATAACCTTTACTGACTGACTGACTAATTGGCCAAGTGGTATGAGACCCTAACCGCAGAACCAAATATAGAGGGTTGATTCTCGCCAGGGACAAATATTTATGCGCATAAATATATATATTTGTTCCGTGTATGTGTATGAAAAGTATGTACATAATATAAAAGAGGGTGTAAAATTAAGTATCAAAATGTGTATATATTATAAAAAGAATATTTACATACGTTTACCAGTTGTTTAGTACCCCATAATACTAGCATTATATTTGCTTACTTTGGGACTAGATGGGGCTGTTTGGAATGTCGCAGGTATTGTTATTAATATTATTATATACGCAGAATACAGAACTTAGTGTAAGTTCAATTCTAAAGCGATGATAGAGCAAAAAAGTTTCGACGAATGAAAAAAAAAATGAAAAGTTTTCGTTTCAATAAGATTTAACGGACTGACATGCACCACTCCTACAAAAAGAAGCAGGGGCGAAGAACTTTTGTGTAAAAATTTTTGCGAACTTATGTGTTACTTTTCCTGTAGTTAGCTTTACACAGAATAGCGATCACAGCATGCCAATTTTTTAATGATTCTTCAGGCATTGGAACGAGGCGTCGAGTACATAGATCCAGGTACAAGTCAATACAGATTCGATATGATTCTTAAAAGGTCTCCAACATTTTTTGGATCCGTGTACAAAAACCCCCTACGGTTTATGGTGCTGCGACTCAGGAGCAAAATATATCGCTCTTACGTTTTTCACGAAATCACACACTAACGCGATAGTTTTCAAAATGTAAAGAATTTTAGTGCAGGATCTGTCCTTTGATTAAATAAATAACGCAATAACTAGCACTAATGATTCAATACGATTTTAAAATTTTCTGATGAAATAACCATTCGTACTGATTCTATTTTATCAAAGTAATTATTTTATGACATAAGAATCACAAGTTGCTTTCGTGTTCATGTGCAGAACAATTCTGCGATACTTTTTGGAACTTATCTATAGCTGATAGTTTTTATTTTAGAACTTGAAATTATAAATAATATTTACCACTTTCTTAATTAGTTTTCTAATTAGTTATTTCGAAAGTATAGTGTTAAAACAGTTAGTTATATTATTGTTGTTAGACCTTGCCTTGACATGTGACATGTTCCTTCGCCGAAATCCTTCACCAAAGTTTTTAATAGCGAATCTGTCATGTGTTTGAAAAATAATTCAATGTGTTAAAATGAACATAAATGACCTGAAGATTCAATTAGAGAAATTTAAATAAAATATTTTTTAGGATTTTTGTATTTAATTTAATTTCTGAAAAATGGGAGACCTCACCATTACTATAGCTTAAATTATTTTTTTGAATTGATTTTGAGTTTTTTTTATTTTCCTTTAGTGTTTTGTCTGGTAAGAATCACTTACAGTTTCTTCATGTCTGTCTGTCTGTTAAATCCGTCTATACATCCGTAACACCATTATTTTATTATCTGTCTATTAGTGCTATAACACAAAAATTTGGTATATTTATGTGTATTTGTAAACGATAATAAAGTTTTTAACATTGAAAATGATTATCAGATCGTTTTCGTGAGAGAGTGTAATTCGGCTATATTTCCGAAATTTATGATAGCAGTCAAAGGGAAGTAGGTAGTGTCAAAAGACGGAAAAGCTTGTGGGGCATTGTATGATATAAATTTTCTAAAATCGGTCCATAATTTTTTTCGGAAAATCGATAATGGGGAAAAAACACAAAATTTCCCAAATTTTCGGAAAGAAGTTGATTATTTTGAAAACTAAAGCTAATATCGAAAAAATTAAATGGAATTTCTGAGTCAGCTAGTTTGTTTACTCTTTGTAAAAAGAAATTTTGGAATCGGTGGAAAACTGAAGACTGGACAGGTGTTCTTTTCATTGGATGAATATCAGATCAGTTACTGGCTATATTTCAGAAGTTATAAAGGTAGACGAAAGGCAGTAGTGTCAAAACATGCAGAAGCTTGCGGAGAAAATTGGCCTATAGCTTTATTCGAAATATTTATTATAATTGTTTGACAAAAATGTGTTATATGTTTCTATTTTTGATGTTTATTTTTAGTGTCCTCCGATAGTTGCGAGAAGCGTGAAATCTGTAGATTTTTTTGTGTTTATCTCTTACAAAAAATGTGAAGTGAAAAAAAGAAATGTTTACATATTTACCCCTTCGAGTGAATTTTCGCTGAAAGTCATTTTAAAATAAAATAATATTTCTTTTCGTTATGTTTTGGTGATTTTTCAAAATTAAGGTTAGTTCACAAAATGTTTTATTCTAAATCTGTCTTTTTGCGTGAATTGCTCTTGTTCTGAAAAATATATTCCATTCAATTCCATCAGCCCATTATACTCCACTGCAGGGGCTTAGGCCTCTCCCAAAAAAATTATGCACTACGAACTTACTAAAATGCGTGGTTCAACTCTAAATCATGGCGTTCATAGAGACACCGTTTTGTGACAACCAAAATGTAAGCAAAAAAAAAACACAGACCAAATATACACCAGTTGACGTTTTCAAATATTCGCTGTGAAGTAAAATGTTTTATGACCTACATGTGAAATTCGTACTGGAAAAAAAAAAAAGGTGAAATCACATTTCATGTGTAATTTAATGTTTTCCTAATCCTGATCTGTATAATCAATGAGTATCAATGTGTGAGACGCTCCATCTTGATTATTGTACTATCTAAGCTCTAAACTAATTCATGATTTTTCCTTTTCCTTTGAAAGCTTTGCTGTTAGCTTGGATACCTTACGGGTGATACGCACTTTTATTATGTTATAATTTTCTTGTGGCGGTGATCGAATATCGGTCGCATAAAATTTGTTATAGAAGTAAGCTCATAGGACGTAGTAGGTAACATATATACATAACCACTTTTTAGTTTTGCCATAGTTACGTAACAACAAAAATTGTCGCGCATGATCAGTTTTTGATTCAAATTAAAAACTTGAATTGATTTCCAGGTATATAGGGATGATCGATGAAAATTGCCTAAATATTATACAATTTTTATATTTCTGTAGTTGAGTGAAAATAAGTAAATAAATACAAATATTTAATTAATTACGATTTCAATAGATATCGTTATCAGAATGCGAAAGTGTGTGCAGAATGTTTCGTCGCCGCGATAACGGCGTGGCTCGGTGCGCTCTGACGAGGAAGTCAGCAGTCTGCCGCGGTCTGGGTCGCCCCGAACCTTTTCTGTTTGATTATAGTGAAGAGTTCAATTAAAATGTGTAGGTACGTACGCTAAATGTTGTGTCTTGTGTACCAGTGCGTGCCTGTGCAATCGTTAGTGGGAAGGTGATCAAAAAATTAAACTACCTTTTATATAAAATAACTAATTTTATTAAAGCGGTGGTGACGCGTGTCGCGTCGTAATAACGTACGATAACATATTAATATTTTTACAACTATAACTATTAAGTAGATAACTATAGACAGTCTTAAAGGTGAATCGAGTCAAGGAATCGGACTCGATCTTGAGATCTGAATCACAGGCAGCGGAGCTCACTTCGGGCTCAGCGGACAGGAGCAGGCTGCACGAGTGGCACCGGTAGCGCCATAGGGCGCCCCGGCAGCAGGCGCAGCAGCGGCGCAGGTGCGGTTGGCGTACGCTCCTTGGAGTGCCTTTTCACGTGCTTGGCGAGGTGGTCGGACCTCATGAACCGACGGCTGCACACGCGGCACCCGAACTTCTTTTCACCGGTGTGCGTGCGCTTGTGCCGAGATAACTCATCCGAGCGCGAGAAGCGGCGCTCACAGCCGGGCCACGCGCACGTGAATGGCCGTTCACCTGTGTGCGTGCGCGCGTGTGCCTTCAGGTGAGACGATTTGAAGTAGTTCTTGCCGCAGCCCGGGTATGAGCACTCATAGAGGCGGCGTCTCGTGGCCGCCGGCGCCACCAGCCACAAAGCGGCCGGCAGTAGCGTGCCACCGACCAACACTGCGGGTGCGGGTCGCGGTGCCAGAGGTACCAGCCCCGTCCCGGTCGTGGGCACGCGCTGCTCCTCAACGATTCGTCTCGGACTGGCTCTGGCGGGGGTGCGTACTGAATGCAGTTCCACATCAGCACAGGGCGAGTTCAGTTGGGCTTCGGCGTGCGGCGAAGGCACGCGTGCCTCATCCAGAGACGGCACCTCGGGCTGGACGCGGTTGATGGGTGCAGCCGCTTGAGTTTGGCTGGCGATGTACCGCGCGTAAGAATAGCTGCGCTCGTGGCCGCCCATTTTAAATTTGAGCGCCTTGAGAATGTTGAGGTCGCGCGGGTGTTCAGGTGGCGGCAGTGGTTCAGGACTGCAAGTGCCGTCTTTGTGTGCGCGCATGATGACGGAGGCACGTGGCACCTCGGGCGGCGGCGTGGTAAGCAGCAGCCGCGCTAACTCACAGCGTGTCCTCTTGCCGCACTCGTCCTCTCCCTCGGAGTCGGAGGGCTGGGGTGTGACGACGCCACCGGGTGGCGGCGACGCTAGGTGCCGCTTCATGGCCGCCTTCTTCAGCGGGAGCTCCACCTGCGAGACAAAGACACAACTATCAGTTAACTGTCCCCGTTTACTGGCGCGATGAGCACGCGCGCTCTACGTGATCGCGGTGCGCTCGAAACGTGCGTGTGATTATTTCGTCGAATTTATACGACGATAACCACCGACTTATCCATTAATTTATTTTCTCAATGAAATTGTTGGAAATCTTTTATTTTACTTATATGGGGAATCTCAGATTAAACTGTGTCTTAATAGCTGTTGGTTTTCCCACAATAAATAAATAAATAAATAAATAAACAGTAGAAATTAATTCGCACAAAACCGTAACACTCACTTTGTTTTCAATCAACGGCGGCGTCGACGGCGGGGACAGGGGACCGCAGTGGTCAAGCATTGTGGAAATGTTCATTTACAAATTAATATCATATAACGGAAAAAAAACTTTTTAATACACAAAGTTCGTAAGAGCACGAAAGGTCGGCGTCCCGATTTCTAGTGAAAGTCCGTAGCGTTTAGCGGACGACGGCCGAGTAAACCGTTTGGTAGCGCAGCTTCGCAGCAAACCGTAGAGCGTGAGGTGCGGCGCGGGACACGGGAACCGGTTGGGCCAATGGGCGACGGCTGCTCGACCGCGTTGGCCAATCAGCGTAGAGTGATCACGCAGCGGATGCGTGCTCGCGCGTGCTCTTCACGTGCAGAACGAGTGACGAGACGAGGTCGCAGCGTGACGTCAACACGGCGCGCCCCCGTGTGACGTAGCCGAGGGAGCGCGTCGCACCGGCCAGGGCGCGGGGAGCCAAGGTCGTGCGGTGCATCATTGACACACCACTGTCAACCGATTGACGATTTGTTTGGTGTGTTCGAGGTCTGCCGAGTGCCGACTACCTGTAAAAAACTACAAGTCAACCGCATCTCATTCGATCGAGACATCGATCTCATGCACCATAGGAACTTGACGAACAAGTTCCCTTTTTCCCCTTTAATAAAATACCTATAACAGGAAAAAATTATCTGATATTGATACATATTCCTACTTACATTTGCACAATTATGAATAATGATTTTGACTTAACTAATGAAATAGTATTTCGTAATCTTCATTTTGTTGTTTCTCTCTCTCGTAGCATTTCTCGTAGCCAGTGTGATTTTTCTATAAAAGACATCAACGCCAACCAAAACATCAAGTAGAATAAGTATATCGGTATAACACTTTCTACATGTCATTAAATTTAAATTCATCAGTGGCAAAAGTTGGTTAATTATGAGTTGATTATATTTACGTTCATGGTTCCGTACCTAATATATAATTTAGGTTAAATGTCTACAGTTTGTTGTCTTTATCTAGTGGTAGTATATTTATTTAATCATATATCACTATCACTATTTAGACATTTATGTCTCTATTAAAAATTCTGAGATTAAAATCTAAGGCTGCTGTCAAATTTTTTCTTTAGAGTGTCACACCTATCAATGTTTTGAAGTTTATTTAATAGCTTGTTTGTTTATACATGGTTTATACATCTGCACCAGATCTACACCTTAAAAAACTTCAAATTAAATGTGATTTTTTTAAATTTTATCGTGTCATTAATGTTTATTTATTTATTTATTTATTTATTTATTTATTGTGGGAAAACCAACAGCTATTAAGACACAGTATTATTTGAAAATAAAATCAAAGTTTAGCCTATTACAGTTTTCCACTTATATATAATTTTTTATGCTTAGGAACTATTAGGGTATTTATTTACAATTTAGTACGTAAAGTAAAAAATATATAAAGCCGATTCCAAAACCGTTTTAATTGTTTCTTAGCCATATTTTGCTACTCTTTAAAAAGTAAGATGGCAATTATTTCAAGAAAAATTAATTTAAGTGTTTGGCCTTGGTTTGACCTCTGTTACATATTTATATTAAGACAGTTTGCAGGTGAGATATTTGTACCCAAATAATAAGGAAAAAAATTATCATTGTCAACCGATGGCAATTGTCCTATTAGGTACACAAAGTAATATAAATAGGTATTACTAAAAATAATTTGTAGTAAACGTAAATAATAATATGCGTAGTCTGTGATCCTCACACATGAAACCATGCGTCAAACGTTAGATTATACCACCAATTGTATTTTATCCTTGACTACCTTTAGGTAAAAAAACCATACAACCTACTCACTATGAAAATTATGAAAAATTTAAAAAAAAAATTACTAGCCGTAAGGCAAAAATGTTGAAATTGGTTTCTCAAAATAGTTTAATCTATCTGAAAAAAATAGCTTTACGTACCGAATTTCTTCGTTTCTATACATTTTCTCTACATTTTCTAGTGCAAAATTTTTTATGAACTCGCTAACCGTCTTTTCCGTGCCTTTAATATATTATTCACATCTTTACACTTATGACATATGAAAAGTCGACAAACTAAATAAAGACACTACAACGTTTTTTCATTATTTTCACAAGTAATGTTTGTAATTACTAATTCTATATGCAACATGATTTTGTTATTGATTTATATTTTCTACAATAGATACTATAGGTTTTTGAAAAGCACATTAAAATATATTGTAATTCAGATTTTTTTTTTAGGATTCTGTGTAGGTAATGTGAACTTTGTTCTTGTTTATTATATTCCCTACTTTTAAAATATGTATTGTCTTTGGGTGAATTTCAACTGGTCCATTAAAATCTTCATTTCCGTGGATTTTATAATTTTTAACTTTTTTTTTTAAATAAGATAAAGATTTTAAAAGTTATTGCGTTTATTAGTTTTTGATAATGTATGAATTATTGATTAATATCCAGCTGACAACTTAAAAAACTAACGAGATATGTCAAGATAAAAATTTCGTGCCACGGCGATGAAACATGCATGCACGGCAATGAAACAAGCCTCCACGGTAATGAAAGAACTGTGCCATGGGAATGAAAAAATCCAATAACATAATATTTTATATACTTACCTGAGTATTATACTCACATAAAATAGATACCTACACGTCTTTCTCCGAGAGGGAAAGGTAAACCCAGACTGTGTCTCTTCATCGAATCCTATAAATTTCTCCCAGTTGACTGTACAGTAAGAAACTCATCAAGTCTATTCTTAAGTCTTTTATCGTATTGCAGAGGGTTAACTTGACCAGTCCTGTACTGTCAGTATTCGGTTGGACTAACTGTATTACAGGTAAAGATATTTTTTTTGCCTAATCATACCATGGCGATGAAAAACTAAGTCACGGAAATGAAACACCTGGCCACGGCAATTAAACTAAATGGTTGTACTAGGCACGGCAATGAAATTTTTTTCATTACATGTTTTTTTTCATTGCCATAGCAAATTTTGGCCACGGAAACTACGAAAATGAAATCACGGCAATGAAAATCAAGGCAAAAACTTAAAACAACAAAAAATCTATTAATTATTCGAAGTAATAAACACTTTACAAATAAATATAAGATAAATTGCGTTCTCTCGAATGCTTAATCAAGAGGGCAAATTTATTCAAATAAAAGTTGTACCTATCCACGGCGATGAAAGAAAAATGTCCATGGTAACATAAAAATGAAATACCTTATTTATGGCGCGAAAACGTAGCAAGTGTGTACGTCCTTCTACGTCGAGCACTCAGACGGCACCAATATATATGCAAAGTTTATCGCACAGAGGAAGAGATGTAAGTCGTTAGATAAAACAATATTCTTAAACATGTTTAGGACACGGTGATGAAAGGTAGGTCTGAGACAAATGAATTTTCATTAACCATTCGTTGTATGGTTTAAATATTGGAATAAAAATATTCCGTAACAATATTTTAACTATTCACGTACCTATCAGATAAAACTAGGTTTCGATAATTATATAACCAATAAATTTTTATAAATGAGATAATACCTACACATCAAGGTAACGTGTGGACAAACACGGCAATGAAAGATTTCGAGGTTTAATTATTTTTTTGGACTACCTATTAATCTTTTTAATAAAATATTTAGTGATACACATAGATTACTATTTGACCTAACCAGAAAAAAATGTGAGAACATTATAACTATGTTTTATAGTACCGATTTCACGCCACCATCGATACCACGTCATTTTTAACCCTGAGAAATTCATCGCTTTATCAATATTGTACAATATATTTTCACAAGAGACACAGTCGTGAAAGACGTGTTTTTTTTCTTCCATTTGTTGTAGTAAACCCATGTAAAAAAGTTATTACATATCAGCGAGCTGTTTACACATTCCAATTAAACCGATATCCTATCCTTGCATTAGCATGCAATTTAAATCGATTAGGGATGTGTCCTCCATTTCTGAGTTTTCAAAGACATCGCATTGATTAGAAAATAGTCGTACATCAATCTTGTTAACCATTGGATCCCCGTGAATCCCAGTTAAATCGTTTATTAACAATGCCCCTTTGAAGGCTTATGGAAACAGGTTTACATTTCCCCCATGACCATGACTTCTAATGCCTCCGAAGAAATTTTATGAATGAATATTTAATGTCGCATTTGTATAATAATTACTGACAGAACAGATATTCTTTAACATTAATTTTTTTTTATAGTATTTGAGACTTTTTTCTTTTTTTTATGATAGGCACTGCAAGGTATAGTGGCTTCTTTTTTTCGAATTCTCTTCGTTTCCAATGATGGGCATTCACATTTACTATTTATTTTCAATATATATATGTATTTGTATATAAAAATACAAGTTTGCAATGCATGTATAACAATTTTCATTTTTAACCTAATACTTTATCCTTTCAACTGCTCTTTCCAGTTGAGACTAATAAAATTAAAATACAGTCAATGTGGGTAACTTTGCCCCACTTTTGTTGAATATCGTTAAGGAAAAGAGAGAGTTAAAACTGGTAATAAACGTTGGATATGTTTTTGGTGGCATCTAAACGCCTAGATTGTATTGCATCATTTGTAAATAGCATCACCCTTATAAAAAATTAAAAAAAAAAACGATTTAAACTTGTGGGCCAAAGTTATATGGAGACTTGAGGTATAATTGACCCACCTTTACCCATGTTCAATTATTACGTATTATTTTGAATTCTGAGCCTCTCATTATAACTTTGGCCTCTTGTTTATGCTTATAAACGTACTCAGTGCCCATAGACAACCTATAACCGTCAAAATATTTTATTTTTTTTGGAAATTATAGACAGAATAAAAATGTTGCCATGACACAGGTACTACATTTGTTCTCAATCAAGATTTTTAAAATTACACTTGTAATATTACAATCCTTGACACAAAATACAATTAAAAATGAGTCTTACAAAGTATTATAACATGCAAATTTAATACACTGTTCCAAGATCCAGATCATATGATAGCAATATATAAGCTCTTTAATCGCCCCACTCCATAGACAGAAAGTCGTCTTTTATCAGAGTAGCTTTGGTTCATATCTATAGCGTTCTTTTCACGCACTTTCATGATGTTCTTCTTGGTACATTTCCACACATCAACCTGTTTTGGCCATACCCATGCTTATTCAGCCTTTTGCTTATGTAATATTTCGTTTGGAGCTTGTATACATCTGACTTGCCCAGGAAACAAGCTTCCCTCGCAAGTGCTCTGGTAAGCGACCGGCAATCTTTCCTCTCCTAGTTTGTCTTCAGCAATTGGCAGCAATTCATAAACGATACTGGTAATTTTCGCCCGGGCCAATGTTAGCCGTATTTCACCGGCGGCAAAACGGTTTTGAACAAATCATACAATTTCGTTGTAACTTTGTAGATATTTTAAATTATACTTGCTTATGTGTCAACACTAATAAACAACAAATGCAATTTAAGCGCCATATACTTGTTAAAATTATCCAGACACTGCATAAAAAATAACTTTGTTGCTTAATCTTTTCGACGACACAATCACGCTGCGGACAAAATAGTCTGTGATTTTAAATCTATTGCCAGTATCAATGTCACTGAGTTATGGATGAGTTAAGGATATACTAAGGTACAAAATAACTTAAGAAACATTTTGTTTATTTTTAAATGAATCGTAAAGTAAAATAAAATAATGCAATAGTGAAGAGTGGGTCAGTGTTATATTGAAAGCTTAAGTTACCCGCATTGACTTTACTGCAAATTATTAAATACTACTTTGAAGTATTTAAATTTTATCTATCCTCCGCTTGACGGCTGCACAGTTCGTTTATTTGAGTCTATTTGCATTAGATGGCGCCAATGGCAATTATTTCGTTGATGCTTTTGTAAACCAATCTATAATCTTTCTATAATGTAAGTACTTTGTGCAGCTGACTGACAGCAAGTACGTTTTATATACATAATTCTTAGTAATTGATCTGATATAATTCTCTTTATCGATGCTTCCAACAAAAATTATAGCGTTTGTGCCCCTCTTAGCGCTGTCTAGTATTAATTTTTGTTAAAATATTCAACTCTACCATCTAGTTACACTGGGTTTGTACTTGGGAAAATGTTTTGGCATATAAAATATAGATGGTGCTTTCTGTATTTCATATAACAAGCATAAGTCCATGAGTGGTACATACAAATGTTGTTGTGTATAATACAGATGGCGCTCATGCGATTGTCAAGAATTTCTCGTCATTTCTAAAAACTAGAGTCCGCATCATGTCCGCATTGTTCTAAGGCGCCACCAAAGAAGTCCTGCGGCAAAAAAATAAACTAAATTTTAAGTGGTCGGTTATCGATGAGAATTTCGTCGATTAATGAATTTAGTTAGTTGTCTATAAACTTTTAAAAAGTAGTTAGGAAGCCTAAAGTCCTACGAAGTGTGTGAAGGTGAAAGAGTTTATGCAACGCGCAGACAGCCCCGCGGTTACGGGACTTCTTTGGTGGCGCGGCCTCTACGTATGATTTTGACAACGCATGACGCTTTACATGATTCTAGGTCTGTTTGAATATAGATTCTAAATCAATAATAAATATTGATTATAAATCAATATCTACACATTTTCCTAAATACATTACAACCTCATAACTTTTGCTTTGGTATCTTATTTGGAAAACTGTATATGTTTTCAGATTATAACAAATTGTAATATCAATAAATATAACTTGAATCGCAAAAAAAAGACTTTCCTGGCGATGAGGACCCAAAAATGCTGATACCAACGATCCCAGAAATTACACCTCACATACTTCACAAACTACTTTAAAGGACTATTGAAGAAATTTTGGAAAGAACACGAGAATTCTATGACTTGATGGCCAAAAGACGTTTAACTGGAAGTTTAACTGTGCTAACAGGTACAATTACATTGGAAATAGCTCTAATTTTCTTTGGTAAAATTTGTCGTAATTATTTATGGCAATATCTTCTAAATACGAGCGGACGTCTTGCCCTTACTACGTCTGAAAAATAGGAAAATCCACTTACCCGGGTGACTACGTAAACGTAACTAAAGAAGCGTGAACACATCCTTACCCAGCCCAACAACATGGCGATATTCCAGTATCAGACCAGGAGGTAAAAAAGGAAATTCAGCAGTTGACATTCGAGTTATTGAATACAAACAGGGCATCTTTAAAGTAAAGTTTCATTACGATGATTATAATATAATTATAAATATAATATAACAGACTTGAGTCAAAAATTTTATTATGGTCAATTGAAATCAGTTTTACCTAGAGATTGTCACCTTTTTTATGACAACATACCGCATACCTAATCATTATAATTTCAATTATTTGTTTGAATTATAATAAATAATATTTTTTTAATTTTTACTTAGGTTAGGTTAACAGATTAGATAGTATTTTTGTACCCTTCTTGATTTATATTAATTAACACAAGTTTAGAGTTTGTCACAAAAGAGAACAGACGCCGCAGTTTAAAAATAAAAACAGTTCTTCTATAGAGCCGGCAACACTATACCAAAACTCATTATTGTACATGTTTATAGAACATTTATGTACATGAAATAAACCTGTAAGGATAATTTTCGTATTGTGTTAGCTAATTCAACAGAATAATTTTGTAGTTATTATTTTCTGGCTGCCTTAATTTTCGTTTGACTCTATCCACTTTAACTTCAAAAATCATTTTGATAACTAATCGATGATGAGACTTTTAAGGATAATTTAATAAGTCCTAATTTTGTGAAACATATTTTTTTAAAATTGTATTCCCAATAATATAATAATAAAACATTTGGCTGTAATGTATTTTGTTTAATTTGCACCAATACGGTCTAACTATAATTTAGTTGATCTACAATTTTATTGTCATTTATTAATAAACAGTAATAACAATGTGTCATTAAATGTAACGGTACTAGCGAAAAAGTACATTTCTAGTAACCTACATAACAAAAATAAGTTTTATGATTACTAACCACCAGGAGGCGCTGCAGTAGATGTGTATCTTCAAAACGACGACTGATTTTGATAAAGTTTCTTCTATTACATAGGTTTCACCTACGAGTAGATAAATAAATAAGTTGTGCAGTTATGGGCCACCAGGAGGCGCTGCAATAGGTGTGTGTCTCTAAAACGAAGGGGAGGATATTGACGCGGTTTTTTGCGTTACATTACTGGGCACTACCTAAAAGAGCAAGTTTAACTGTGCAAACACGACTACATAAAAAAACCGATCAAAACTCGGTCTTCCCATTTTAGTTAATAAGTAAATGTAGGTACCTACATACATACAAAAATAGCATTTAAACAATGTATATTAGCGTCTTCTGTCGGAACTTGTAAAGTAATTCTTTTAAGCTAGTACATGTTATTATTAAGACACCTCTACTTTTACAATTATTGTAGCTTGCACCCAGTTAAGAACTTTTTTTGGTGCTTTAAGTTTTTATGACGTTCGAGAGAATAGAACCGGCAAAAATGAAACACGTTAGTCAATATTACTGTAGAGGGAATGTAAAACTTTGAGTTCACATCATTATGCATTTCTACAAAAAAAAATCCGCCACGTCTGTGACACGCCCCATATTTCTCCTAAAGGAGGATATTCATCATATTACAAATATTTCTAAAACCAAAAAAAGACTCTGTTAAGAACATGCTATTCATTAACAACCTATCTACTCGCTGTTCACTCTTTCGCCACATCTTAGCATCTTTTTAGGGTTCCGTACCTCAAAAGGAATAAAAAACGGAAACCTTTTAGGATCACTTTGTTGTCAGTCTGTCTGTCGGTCAAGACCCTTTTTCTCAGGAACGCGTGGAGGTATCAAGTTGAAATTTATATTAAATACTTAAATCTACTGTACCTTAGAGCTGTGAAAAAAACAAACTTCTAAGTCGACGCTATCAAAAGACACAGCCGTTTATGCTGCGAATTTTCTACACTCACAAGGGAATCAAAATCTACAGGGCACTTCCCGTAAACACAGAATCTTGAAATTTGGTACGAAGCAACGTCTTATAGCATAGACAAAGGAAAAATTGCGAAAAGCGTAAATTTTTTGTTACATCACATAATAAAAATATTTTTAATAATTTTAAACTTACTACCCCTTTGCTCATGACGCGTACAGGCATTAAATTGAAATTCATTTTAAATACTTCAGGTCAGGAACCATCGGTGCGCGAGTCCGATTTGCACTTGGCCAGTTTTTTTTTTGTATAGTATAATATATTTCATGTAAGTAAGGAACTAACAAAGCGTACATAATTAGTTCCTACTATTTGTAGTAAAATATAGCTAAATAAAACAACATTAAACTCAGTCTGTCTAGTTTCATTTGTGGGGAATTCAATCCCACAATTCTAACAAGTCTTTATATTTAAATAATATGCAGTATTATAAAGTACGAAGAAGGATAAATCATACGTTTGCTGTACTCTTTTGTAATTTAATAAAAAAAAAAAAAAAATACATTTTTATAGTAATGTACTTACCAAGATATTTAACGGTGTCAGCGATAATTATGTTTTTCATAATTAGTGAATTTGTTTAGTTTATTTTATTCTATGCATGTGTGTGATACTCCAAAAAGTTCCGACTGATCCTCTGAATATATAATTTTTGTTTAAATAAAATAATTTTTAAAGTGTTTTTTATAATTATTTAATTTTACATGCAGTCCATAAATTATTTTTTTATCATATACACAATACACACAATAGTTATAAAACATATTAGCAAGTGCTAGTGTATATAATACATTAAAATACCTTAACTATTAAACAATTATTTTTTGAGGTGAAGACTGAAATAAATGCCAATTAATCTTAAAAAAATAGATATTATTGAAATAAATTATTACCATGCAAGCCGTTATGGTAGATGATTTTAATTACAGACGTACCCTTTTCATACGTTTCACAAAACGTTCTTATAAAGACAGGTTTTAGCCATAGATTACATAAATTTGACAGTAGCACTTTTATGGTCGAAGCTCATATCTTGTATGACAAACTGAATGATTTCTGTGCGTATAAAAATCATACAAAAACGCTGCTTTGAGGGACTACATTTTGCTATGTGCTTTGTTCCTAATGATTTTAATCTGCATAGCTACCAGTCATATACATCATGAATTAATTACATACTAACATACAAACATTCAACAATAAAATTTATATTATATGCTTCGAATAATTTATCACGAGAGAAAAGATGAAATGTTCGTTCTAGTATCTAAATATGCTATCACAAACACTTTTCATCGAATATAGTTTCTATGACATATAAATTATTTTTAATACTTAACTAAGTACCAGATGCACAGCTTGCGCCAAACTTCTTGATCGCTCTGCGGGGCAACTCTCAACTATGACTGACTGTTTGGCTAAGCGGTTAGAGATCCTAACTGCGAAGTCAAAGGTGGCAGGTTCCATTGCCGCCTGGGCCAAATATTTATGTGCATAAACATATCTATTTCTTCCGTGTCTGGGTGTAAAAAGTATATACATATATCTGTTGTCTAGTACCCTATAATACAAGAATAACACTTGCCTACTTTGGGACTAGATGACGCTGTGTGGAATGTCCCAGATATTATTATAACTCTGATACACATTTTTTCTAATGCGTCGCTACTAACTTTGACTTCAGAGCAAACTAGAATTTTGGTGTAAGCTATACTTACTTAAAATGTAGAATCGGTTTTAGCGATTTTCACATCACTGCTTTTATGCTTTTTAATTTAGAAACTCAGGCAAATCTAGATAGATTTGCCTGAGTTTCTAAATTAAAAAAAAAAACGTTTAAAAAAGCTTAAGAAAACTAAATTTTCATCTCATTAATCTACAACTACGAAGCTTTTCAGAGTTCCTTGAATGAACCCTTATAGTTTTCTAACATCCGTTCGTCACACTCTCGCAGTTTCTACATCTAAAGACAAAAGTTAATGGAATTTCGAATGTATATTGAACAGGCAGTGTTGGCATTTTATAAGTCTTCCAAAACGTAGTTTCGCCTTCAAAGATGTGGGGACGTGAGTTTTTTATACTTCTCATCATGTGGGATATCATTAAGAAACCAAATTCAAGTACCTACTACAATTTTTTATTTAATTTTAGCTTTTCTCTTCTGAAATATTCTGCTCTAAAATAGCATCCGTGAAGCCTTTCTATACGAATTAAATTCTGGAAAAAATCTTATAGATAGATATTGATGTTCAATAAAAATTATTTCGAGAAAAAGCCTCTAAAACCGAAAAAATGCAGTACATATTATAGTTATATATGCGACTATGTGCTTAAGCAGTGCTAACTACCGAACCCTACGTGCACTTGGTTTGAAACGCACTTAGCCGGATTTTATATTCACGCTTCGAATCTATTAACTTATAAATAATGTTTTTACGATAGTTGCATACCTAACAAGCCGACTACGCTAGATTGACATATCGAATAGACTAAGAGATAGTAACATTTTACTGTACGAGATTCAGTCACGGTTTCAGTACGAGAACATAAAAAAAAATTAAACCTTAGTTAATTGTTAGGTTGAAGGTCGCAACACGTTCAGCGCCACATTCTAATTAACATGCTGTGTGCACTGTACGATGAATATTAACCGAAATATTCGATGTTAAGTCACATCACATTTTATAAGTAACCGCACCAACTTATAAAATCAGATTGAAACGAATACAAAACGAAGAGATCATGTTCCTAAAGGAACCTAAATTGCGCATTAAATACATATATGTACACGCGGCTCCAATTGAAGGTGAAACCCATATAAAGCCATTGATAAATTGTATTATAACATGGATGCGGTACCACTACAGTAGCACATGCTCCGCTTATTTATGGAATTATGTGATGAATCGTCACAGTTCTATATTCAGTATAAAATATTAAAGGGGCGGCCTAAACCCCTGCAGTGGGGTATAATGGGCTGATGGAATGGAATAAGATTTTTTTACACACTTATTGAATGTCAAAATGAATTGATTATAGGCACCGTGGTTCGGAAAACTGGAAGGAGAAGATCCGGCAAGAAACTCCTCCCTGTTTATTTTATTTAGATATATATGTTTTTCTTCATTCTTTTTTAAATTTAAAATGCTTTCAACTAACACAATGATGTCCATGCACACTTTCCATCTAAATATTCGGTAATACAATAGTAAGCTTTTTTCAAGATTTAGACTTTAACTCGCTTTATAAAATTGTTTAGAATTTAAGTTTAACATTTCTCTTAGAATTTTATTTTATAAACATATACAATGTCCCATTAAAGAATTATTTAACCTCTAAAAATCTGAACCTGGGAATTGCTAATACACGCTTATGTCACCCACCTCAGAGAAAGCATTTAAGTTTTTATGTACCTACATGAATTATAAGTGTATTTTCATAAATGTAACAATACATCTACATAAAAGACCTGGAATACACGACCACTATTAATCTCCCGCCAGCCCCGTTCCTGTTGGATCCGTACCCTATTATATTAAAAGGTCAGCTGCCAGGCCAGGACATCAATTGGAGCCGATTATACCACAAGATTTACAATACTATAATGCTTATTCTACGAAGATTTCGAAACGCGAGCGGCCGACGCGGCTGTAAGGATCGTAGACAACGTCACGGGTCCAAATTCGGCATTCCACGTTGATCAGCACACCCCCTGGAAATTAAGTATTATCTCATTATTCATAATTCACTATGGCTACAGACGAATAGCACAAAAAATCTAGTCACATACTAGTTTAACTCGTTCATAAAGGTTTCGAAATTACTTTTTTTTTGTAATTAATACAAGCTCCTGTTTTGATATTATTCGCTTTGATTGTAATATAATTTTTAAATTTCAAATCGATCAATAGGTTAAAGAAATGGCACACGAGCACGGATGATGTTCACAATGATTTTGAACAGTGCCTGTAAGTACTTAATTGTTTTGCTTGAAATTTTATCTAATTTATTCATAAAAATCTAATATTCAAGCAAAACGGGTATTCACACAATGACAATACATGTAGTTTTCAGGTAGACATGTTATAAGCCCTCTCGGTGTGAGAAGCTCAGAATATGTTTACTTGTTGCTCAGTCATACGCAGTCGATCTATCACGTAGCTTCTGTGTTTTTCCTGCTTCAGTTTTCAAAATGCCTGCTTGTATAAAAATTTAGTGAAAAGTACAATATTGTGTGAAAATAATACTACTACTAAAACGAAGCCTAAAAACAAAACGTTGCATTCATAAGTATTCATAAATATATATAACAGTCAATCAAAAATATATTTTTTTAAAAACAAATTTCTTTTTATACACATATAGTTATTTATCTCTACACATTAAACCCAATATGCCTATAATTAAGTACAATCATAAAAAAAATTTCAAGAACCATTTTCTAGGTTTCATCTGTATTGAAGTAACCAGTCTAACTCAAACTATATGCAACGTCATTGGTATATATTAGCAAAAAATAAAGCTCTCAAAGGTCAAAATGCGAGCAGTTTATTGCTGGTGTATTTGTAGCCTAAATCTATTCAAAGGAAACTTGTGACATTCGTTGCCGTACAAATATATCAACAGCTATTCAATATCAATATATACCAAGAACATAAATATTAAAATTTGACGAATTCTCATCAGGTACTTTGTACCACTATGTAAAAGAAAAAGTCTAAAAAGTATCCATTTCCATGTCTACCTATTTATTTTTACTTCGCAAGTTCGATGCCTTCTAACATTCCTAAATAAAGGTATAAAGTACGCGTTCTCGACATTGATTAGTTTTATTCCAAAAAGATGTTATCTTTCTGAAAATTGGAACGATCGTACTTTATAAAATATATTAAACACACTTCTTGGATTTTCGAAGAACACAGCAACTAGGGGCCCAGGTTCGTGATCTGGCAAGTTGCGCACAGCCCGTGACACGCGATCAGCTGTATGCAGGCGCCGTGTAGGGAAGCCGGGCGCAAAACTCGGCAGTATTTGTATAGGGCCTATGTTTTCCTGGTCGGCGCTGAACTCTCCGTTGCACGTCACCCAGATGTGGTCACCCATGCGTTCTGCTGGCGTCTCACGCTGTGTAAAAACAGCGAAATGACTTTGTGAGCGATACTTGCTTATTGGAAAGAACGAATTCGCATTGGGAACAACGTTATTAGTTTAAAGTGAAAATCAATACAATAAAATAAAGACAACGCAAGCCCGTTCGGCTTGGAGCATTACAATTACGCAAATGGCAAAACGAAACGGGATAATTTTTTTTAGGTGGGTTGAACAATTCAGGATTTGTTTTTTTTATTTATTAAAATTCAGGTGACTTTGAAATTGTCCTGATAGTGCTTCACAATGCTGCCTGACGAAAAGTCAAGAAATAGATATCGCGCATAAGTGTATAGGATCCTCTCCGGGCAGCTCCGTTTCGCTCGCGCATTGATAAAAGCGAGAACTAACTAACGTAATCTATATTTTCGAAATGGTGGATCAAATAATAACCTATCTAGGCCGAATTGCGAACTTTTACATCAGTACAATCAGACAGCATTGGAAAGTCGACTTATTGTCCTTGTGACGTCATCTGGATGATTGAGCTTATTCAAACCAAACATAGATATTACGTCCTTGATTCAAACAAGAAGCAAAAATTAATCAATTCATAGTTTTATTAAAAATAATATAATATAAATAAATAATCTGTCCAGATGACTTCATATAGATATTTTATCAGTCAAACATTTGGACAAAATTATTAAAACAATTGGAAACCGAAAAACTGAAAATGATGTTTTTCAAGGGAAAGGTTTGGCCATTACTTTGGGAAAAAATATATCAAATCAAATCAAAAAATAATAATGGTAATACACAACATAATAATTTTATTGTTACCCCTAGAATGTACCTGAAATATTCATTTATTTAAACCAGGGAACAATAATCCTGATACACAGTTAAAATGAATATAATAACATCTCCCATGTTAAATCTATACTAATATTATAAAGCTGAAGAGTTTGTTTGTTTGTTTGTTTGTTTGTTTGAACGCGCAAATCTCAGGAACTACTGGTTCGAATTGAAAAATTATTTTTGTGTTGGATAGTTTATTTATTGTGGAAGGCTATAGGCTATATATATAAAATAATACTATCTGTCTGTCTGTCTATTCGAGCAAATCTCCAAAACGGCTATACTGATTTTAATGAAACTTCACATATATGGAAAGAAAGTGGTCAAAAGTGATATATACTACTTTTTGTATGTCTGTATGTACGTCCATCTGTCTATTCGAGCTAATCTCCAAAACGGCTTAACCGATTTTGATGAAATTTCACGGGTATGAAAAAGAGGTGTTTAAAAGTGACATACGCTACTTTTTGTTCGTCTGTCTGTCTGTACGTCTTTGTGTCTATTTGAACTAATCTCCAAAACGGCTGAACAGATTTTAATGAAACTTTGCAGACGTGAAGAAAGGTTGTCAAGAGTGACATCAGCTACTTTTTGTGGCTGTCTGTCGTTTGTCCTCACTGATCTATCGGCGTAGGTAAAGCCGAAACTTCTAAGTCTAGGAAGCCAAAATTTGAAACAGTGGTTTATTTTATAAAGTGAGTATTAATTTTTAAGAAAGGAATATTTGGAAATTTCAAATTTAAGGAAAGAGAGATGGAGGGGCTTTGTATGAGAGTCTTTGTTCTTTAAAGTTAGAAACATAAACATTTCAACATAAATAAATAAATGACGTGTTTCAGGGTTTTTGGATTTCCACATTTTAAGGGTGGGAAACGGGAGGTGAAAAGTATGGGAGTATCGGTTTTCTTAAAGGAGTGGGGAGAGTGAAGACTGAAAGTTTGAATGTGTGTATCCAATATTAGTTTCAGCAAAAAGTACGTATAAACTATTTCGAATGTTAAAACTACCTGAAACAGGAATGTGTAGTCTACGCAAGCGAAGCTGCGGGCGGTCGCTAGTATTATATATTTAACATGGGAGATGTTAAATTTCGAGTGTTTTCCCGCAAAAGTGTGACGTTTATGACGTAGTGAAGAATTTGATTAAATCGGACTTTAATGACTGTTATTCAATTATAAAAATATAATTCAAACTTACTATGATTCTAAGAAGTTGTTCAGGCATATCTGGAGGCAGCGGTAGTGAGCGGTTGTATGGCTCTGGTACCCAGTAGTGGATCTGCAGAACAATGAAAATTCGCTTCAAACCATTGGTATTGATATCTCGTCCTCAATGAATGGAAAATAACAGGTACCATACCATCAGCCCATTAATGCCCCAACTGCAGGAGCTTGGGCCTCCCTTCGAGATTAGGGGACTTGGAGCTTAATCCCCCACGTTACTCCAAGTGCTTGTTGGTGAATTGTAACGACTACCATCTTTTGGTGGCAGAGAGTCAGTGATAGTTATGTACGTAAGATAGAAAAAACTCATCGGTACATGCCCTGGGATTCGAACCACAGCCTTTTAAACAATAAGCGGGTTCACTTCCACTCGGCTCTATCACGGCATTCTACAGTAAGTACAGTAGGTACATAATGCATACATATTTTATTACATTCGATGCATAAATATTTAAATTCTGATTTTTAACCAACTTCCAAA
This sequence comes from Luffia ferchaultella, assembly GCA_949709985.1. Classification (NCBI taxonomy): domain Eukaryota; kingdom Metazoa; phylum Arthropoda; class Insecta; order Lepidoptera; family Psychidae; genus Luffia; species Luffia ferchaultella. The sequence goes on along the minus strand of OX453241.1, from coordinate 25,144,230 downwards.
AAAGAGGAGATTCCTAATTCTACTGTTTTTTTTTTGTGTGCATGTTACTCGATATCTTCGCCCATTGTGTACCGATTTGGTTGATTCATCTTTTATTATATTTAAGCTATATTTCGCAATCAGCAGCAGCACCATTTACATTAGAAAAAAAAAATCCACTTGGTAGAATTAGGGGATGAATATCGTTTATTAGAATTTCACCCACTTTCAGTAAACCGATTTTAATAAAACTTAGCCCATTATTTCCGGAAAATTAAATATTACGGTGACGTAGGTGATCTGATGATGAATATAGCAGGTAGTTGAAGGAATTTCCTCAAAAGTATACAGCAGCAGCAGGTGTTTTGGGGTTCATATGATTCGTTTTAAGGTGAATTTCCATCTTTTTTGATCGGCATCGAGGATACTGCGGCCATGAACACAGTGAAAGCGGAAGCGGGGCGGGAGCAGTACGAATGATTGAATGCATTTGTATGGAACCGTTTTTTTTCTGTTACCGCTCCGCTTCCATTGTATTCATAACTACGGCGAAGCACCCGACCCGTAAATTATTGCATTTGTTCTTCATATTTTTCGTAACGATCGTTTCTTTCGTCACTAGTTTTTTTTTCCCAAACGGCGCTGTTTCATCTATACACGAATAAAATATAGTTACTTTGCTAACCACTAAAACGTGAAAAGTAAAGTTATTTTTTAACAAAAAAAACCGACTACAAACCTTTGCATGTAAAATACACCTACAATCTAAAATTATTATAATATAATTATTTATAAACTAAAAACTTTAATTTTTTTTACAGGAAAGAGCATTAATGGGAGGCATATAGTTTATGAAGTCGGTGCCAACTCAAACACTTTAAATGGGTACTTACGAGGTAGGAACAATAAAAACAATGCTAATATTTACAGAGATTTGTAAGTGACTTGGCACCAACTTCATAACTAAATGTCGCCCTTTAATGCTCCTTCCTAGTAAAAATATTATTTTTAACTTTTCAGTTTAAGTACAATATAGACAAAGTTTTGTAGTCGACTGCCAAAGATCCTAGAGCCGAACTAATTCGACACTACGTGAAGGATATCGCGGACGTCAGCCTGTACGAGATCAGGATGGCCCTCAAATGACTCCAGAACCACAAGACTACATGGAGATGGGGACAAAGATTCTACGAATGGGTAGAAAACCCGTACACAAAGTCCTAAGTAGTTTTTCGATTTCCGTCATAGAGGAAGAAATATCGCTGAAAGCACGGGAAGCTGATCTTTGTGTGGAGATGCTATTCTTTTAAATAGTAGACAATACCTGGTTGAAGACTGCAGAACCATCACAATTGTGAACTACGTGCATAAGTTGTTTTCAGGGTTATCATGAACTACTTTATGCGCAAGATTTGCTTAGTACAATTGACCACTTCCACACGGTCCGCTAGATTATACAGAATAGTTTTTTTTCACATTCGTCCTCTCTGGCTTGATGACCTGGACCATTTAATTACACGGCATGCATCTATGGTGCTGTGCTGGCATTCTTATGCTCTGTGTTCGTCTCAATCATAATTTTTATGCAAAAGTCTTTCATCCTTACTGAAAAATCTCTGGAAAAGTATCCCAGTAAGTAGGTTTAAAGATTAACGCGAACAAAACGAAAATCATGTCAATTATCCAGGTTGAACTTGTTTCAGGAGTCGTTGACAACTCTACTATCGAATAGAGTAAATCCTTAAAAACTTTGAACAGTGCGTGTTTCCAGTGATGACTTACGGAAATGAGATGTGCTCCCTTAATGTTGACCTCTTTGAGTAAGCTCAGAGTCGCTTAACGTGCTACGGAAAAAGATATGCCTGGGGTTCTTTGCGGGACAGAATTCCCAGAATAACTGGAGACCGACATAGCTCACAGAAGTAGCAAATTGAAGTAACAATTAATACCGTACCATGGGACGGCCCATCCCTAGGTGGATTGATAGCCTTGAAGAGGTGGCGAGCCGCCGTCGGCTATAAGTGTCCCATGACCGTGTGTTGTAGAGATCTAGGAGGGAGGTCTATGTATGCTGATGACTTTATATGCATTTTCCTCCTATTGTCCTAAGTACATCGTTATTATGTGTAAAATTATACTTACATTCGATAGGCGTAAAAAAACACAAGGCGAGCCGGTAGGATATCCGTAATAAAAGTCTACTGTGCATGGATTCCACAGGGCCATTGCATTCTAAAACAAAAGAATTTATTCAAGTTTATTAACCTTATTAATAAATTAGAATTATATGAAATATGTTTTTCGTACTGCTGTTTGCCATACCTTCAGTTTTGCATTCAAATTCATCATAAATTACTAAAGAAAATCGAAGTCATTTACGATACATACTGTATATTAAATATTAGCCCCCACGTATTAGCTAAATAATAAATTAGAAATTTATCTAATTATTTACTGTTATAGCCAAAATAAGCTCAAAAGCTGAAAATTACTGAAATCTCAGAAAAAAATCATAACTCCTAAACTAAAAAAAAAACTAATAATATACAGGGAGTGATTCGGAATCCTCAAGTTTTCCCAATTTTTTTTGGGACACATGTATAACTACGCAATAAAAATATTTGACTGACTTTATTCATTCAATACAATAACAAAGATAGGTGGTTATTCGTACCTGACAGTCAGGTGAGCGAATACGGTGCTCTTGTTTAGGTCGGGTGGAGCAGGGCGCGCGTGGTGGCACTTCTGGTATAGTTGTCTCGTATACTGTTGGTGGGCACAACAATAATTATTTTAGGACTATGTCATTAATCTCAAACAATTGTGACGGGAAAAAAATCGTTTTCCGATTATTTGGGATTACCGCAATTTGTTTTATTGTTTTAATCTGCATCCTTGGTACCCTGAACCCATCGTCTCTTTAAAATTTTGTCATTCATCATAATTTACATAGTATTTTTTAATTTGTAAATACTTTTAGTTTTACTTTTTATATAATTTAGTTATAATTTGGTTTCTTCTTGTTTTTATTATTATTATTATTAATTGTACTCAGTACTAAAGACATATGTATTAATAACATATAATAATAAAGGTTTGGTTTTGTTGTACCAAGGAATAGAAATAACATCCTGTATATTTCTTATTCGACCTAAAGTGTATCTCACAGAGCGAAGTAGGTTAGACTGGGCATGCAGGCGGAGACGCTGTCCCATTCAAGTATAAGCTAAACTCTTTAGAGTTTAGCATTTTAATGCGACTTCAAATCATACCAAAGATGTAAGTGAAAGGGATACCACTTAACCGCTTTCTAAACTGATATAAATCTAAGACAAAAAACTATTTACTCCACAGATCATTCTATTTACCAATGCGTAATATTTTTATTACATTAAAAACCGTTACATGGCATCTCATACCTACTCGATTATCTATTGTGTGTGTAAAAGCAATTTAATCTTTAAAAATACCCTATAATTTTGAATAATATTTTTATAAAAAGTATATTCAATTATTTCTTTTTGCGGAAAATGTATAGCAGTAATTTTTCTTTGTTAAGTAGCGGACAAGCACAACTGAGCACTATAATATACCGTGTTCGGCTAAACGTAGCTTCCCGAACTAAACAAAACGTTTTAATTGAGCAGATAGCGCAAACTAAAAGTTACCGAAAAAAACAATTTTAAATTTGTATTTTTTATTACTTATCTTATTTTTTTATAGTAACCAATAAAAACAGCAATACAGAAGGACAATGTGAAAGTAACCAAGTTTACTTGCAAACTTAATAAAACACTGCAAGACTGTCTAACGAATCGCAAAATTGGAGAAACACTACTCGTGAAATAGCCGATGAGGTCAACGACTGATTATTCTTTGAATTGAAATGTTGGTGTAATTTTTTTATTATGTAATCATGTTTAAATTGCCGGTGGACGGTAGACCAGATATATCGAAATAGTATTTGATATCTTAACAGTAGGGTGACCAAGCATTTGGGTTGTTTGTAATGTGAATTATCTTCTCGGTAACCGTTATTTTGCGCCACCTACTTACTTGAAGTCCTTTGTTTAGTTCGTTAAGTAGTACGAGTTCTTTAAGTTTGGACTGCGTTAAGCCGAACACAGTGTATATCTACAACAAACGAACGGTATGCAGACTTAATATTTCAAGGAATCAAAGAATATATGAACTATTCAAAGTGATCGCAAACTTTTCTTTATTTTCTAAGTCTGTAGCAGGACTGCACAAATGTGTCATGCCGTTACCTACCTATCACAATAATTGTATGGTTGCCCTTATATTATGCGGGTGGAACACCGTAATTAATGGTATTATTAACAGAATTACAGGTTAGTGTTGCCACGCTTTAATGGTAATTAAATAAGAACCTCGAAGAAATTCGTTGAGACGCTGCACCCACGGATGCCAGCTTCCAGGATCTGTAGGTTGAAATTGAATCAAGGGTTCTTCCCAAGAGTATTCGTCGCTGCGAGGCCATACCTCCAGATCTGTCATTCATTATCAAAGATATTATTTTCATTTCATTCTTATAATAATAATAATAATATCTGGGACATCCCACACAGCGCCATCTAGTCCCAAAGTAAGCAAGTATTATGCTTGTATTATGGGGTATTAGACAACAGATATTCAGACTTAAATATTCTTTTTTATATAATGTATACATATATAGATACTTTTACATCCAGACACGGAACAAATAGACATGTTCATGCACACAAACATTTGACCCGGGCGGGGATCGAACCCACGACCCTCGGCTCCGCAGTTAGGGTCTCTAACCACTCGGCGAACCGGTCAGTTCTTTCGTATATTTTGTATTTAGTCCATTTAAGGCGAAGCAAAGGAATGGATATAGAGACCTAATAATTGACTTATTAAATAGAAAATCACTATTAATTTATCTCAATAAATTCCATTCTTTTACACATATCGAGTACTCCTTTAAATTAGATATAACATTACGTACATTAAATAGGTATTCGTACTTTAACCATATGCAATACCGTGATAATAAATAATAATAATAATAATAATAATAATACATGGGACTTCCCACACAGCGCCATCTAGTCCCAAAGTAAGCAAGTATTATGCTTGTGTTATGGGTTACTAGACAACTGATATACATACTTAAATATTCTTTATAATATATACTTATATAAATATTTTTTTTATATATATATAACAACCAAGACCCGGTACCAGTATCAATATTCATCATATTAATACTGACCCGACCTGGGATTCGAACCCGGGACCTCTAGCCCCGTAGGCAGGGTCACTACCCACTAGGCTAAGCGGTCGTCCAATCATACACACAATATACAATGAGTATGTTTCATTTTACATACAAGATTTTTTTTTTAAATTAAAAAGTTTATTTTTCAATACATTTGCTACTAATACGGTCTTTATGACATCGAAACTTGAATCGTAATGTTGTATTTTACAGTACTAGGCCTTTTTACTTTACACCAATCACAAACGAGCATTCTGTTTGTAACGTATGCATATACCGCGAAAAGCAAACCGCTCGCGCCCTTACCTCCTGACATTATTACATTTAAATTACCCATCGATTTATGTACCTAATTTTAATCGCAAATATATTGAAAAACTTCGTATGATGCTCGTACTCAGTAAGCTGGCTATTATAGTCGTCGGTTTATTACTATACAGCTTAGACTATATTAGACTATACTATACAGCTTACCGTACTTGCATCATAATGTAATATTAAATTAAAGGAAGTTGTACTCTAAAGAGGACTTAGTTGTATAATCGTACGTTGAAGAAGATGCGCTAAGATTGTAGATTTATTTAAAAAATTATGTTTATGTATTTAAATTATTATATTTAAAATAAATAATCTTGAATAAGTAAATAAATACAAGTTGTTTCCTTACTTATATATCGCTGTGGTAGAAGAAGGCCGAGTAGCAATCCGACGATAGCTCCTGGTGAAAAGGTATATTTAATTAAAATCACAGGACAATATTTGTAGTTAGAAATGGTAAGTCCCGTAATATTTTATTTCTTATGGAATCACATCTATATTCCAAGTTTATTTTTTTTATTGAAATCGATTAATGAGAAGCGAGTGAATTTCAAACAAACAAGATTCATCTCCAAAATATTTACCCTTAGAAATAAAATATTTTCTTCGAATTTAAATAGAGCCAGCCTCGAAATTTGGCTATTTAATAAAAAAGGAAACAATCCATCAATTCACAATCGGCGAAAATAAGGAGTAACACACACACAAAAAAAAAAAATTACACAAAATCTCATGGGCCCATGACATCTAGAAATCAGATTGTTAAAAAAATTACATTCTACATAAGATGTATCCATAAATCGATCGCTAGTACAAACAATCCGATGTCACAGAAAGATACAATAACACCAATTTTCTAAGATTTTTGAAACATCAAGGATACTTTTTCAAAACGTTGCTCACCCTAGTCTGACAACCCGCGAAATCATCATCAGCCCATTTTTACCCCACTGCAGGGGCTTAGGCCTCCCCCAGGGTGAGGAGGGGGGCTTGGAGCTTAAGTCCACCACGCTGCTCCACTGCGGGTTGGGAACTGTAACGACCGCCATCTATTGACAGCGTCCGGGACCGACTGCTTAACGTGCCCTCCGAAGCACGGTGTCAGTGATATTGTGTACTTAAGTCAGAAAAACTCATTGGTACACGCCCGGATTCGAACCATGACCCTATAGGGCCTAATTTGAGACAGGTTCGTTGCGCTCTGGGCTATCACGACACCCGCGAAATGCATATCCCATAAAATAAAACGATGTCTACAATGACTATACTCTGAACGAAACATGTGAAATCATTAAAAAAGGGTTATAAAAAAAGAAAAAAACATTTAACCTTAATTACAATCCTATCGAAACTTATATTGTATCATTTTGGAGTCCTTTAAACTCTCCAGGACCTTTTGTTTTCGATTTGTTTTTTCGTTTTTGAGAAGTTAAAGATTTAAAAAAAATGTCTCAAAAGAAATGATCAAAACAAGGAGAATTTTTTAAATAGAAAAAATATATAAACATTTTACAAAAAAAATTATTCTGTTTTGTAAACTTTTCAGTAATGTATCTTTGGATACTATCTTAATAATTGAGGAATCTAGTCCCTGGTCACACTGTTCTTGTAAACGGATACTTACCTACCCTACTGAGAAAATTGAAAAGAAGTTTCAATGCTAAAGAAGTAATTATAAAGAACTTGGTACCCAAGGGGTTAATAATACAAGGAATGTTGCATTAGAAACGCACTTTTAAAATATGGTATCAGAAGCTCTTATTTGATTTCGCAGTTGTTCAAATGCAACGTGGAAATACAATAACACCATAGAATATCAATCAATCTCTCAATGAACACTGACAAGAGCGGAATGAACAAAATGCAACCACAAAATAAAGCAACTTTCTAAGACAACTATTTCTATATAGGTACGTAATGGTGCTTATCAGGCAGTATTAAAAATAATAGTGGTAGGAAAAAAGTTTAATTATAATTGTAGGTACATCATTAAAAAATTACTAAAAAGTAAATGCTTTACGAAAAACAGCTTTGTCTTTGGAGCCGTAGGACTTTGTATCAAACTATATGTTTGTATGTATACAAACTTATTTGATCAGACATGAATTATTCTATCCCAACTACATACTTTACCGGGTACCATATTTTTGTTTTTTTTTTTTGTGCAAGCAAAGCCGCAAGCTATTTGATAGTAATATTTTAAAGGGGCTTAGTTCATTGCAAATGACATAATCGCATTAGCGCACAGGATACTGAAGCCGTTTGTTTGTTCGTGTTGTGCAACGGGAATCTACTATTCGTTCAATTAATGAACACATCGCTACATAATAATAATAATAATAATAATAATAATAATAATAATAATAATAATAATAATAACACACACAATCACAAATCACAACAACGTCTAGGTCCCAAACTAAGCATTTGCTTGTATTTTGGGTACCAAGCGAAGACACCACATACATATAACAACCAAGACCCGGTGCCAGTATTAATATTCATCATATAAATACTGACCCGACCTGGGATTCGAACCCGGGACCTCCAGCTTCGCAGGCAGGGTCGCTGCCCACTAAGCTAAGCGGTCGTCTACATATAAATGCCTTTTCTTCATCTAGATCAAGACAACAGTCTTTTTGAGGTTCCGTACCTCAAAAATAAAACCCTTAGATCACTTCGTTGAAGTTCGTTGTCCGTCTGTTTGTGTGCCAAGACCTTTTTTCTTATAACGCGTGAAGATATCTAATACTTAGGTCTATGGTATCTGGAACTTTAGAAAATCGAGCTTTTCAAGTCAACGCAATCAAAAAATACGGCCTTTATGCTGCATATTTTGACACTCGCACGTAAATCGAAACGTATAGGGTATGTGCTGCTGACTTAGAATTATGAAATTCGGCAAGAAACAAGGTATAAATAAAGGAAATAAAACCTTTAAAACCAGTTAAAACTCCTACTATGTCGAAGCGAGCAAAATCGCACAGAAAGGCTAGTTTCAATTTGAAAATTAAAACGAAATTATGAGTCCGTAAATTTTCTATTATTTCTATTTTTTATTATTCTGTTGACTCAACAGAAATTATCTCGAGAAGTCTTTTGTTTCGAGATTTTTATGTAACTATATAGGTATACTAACATGTTACAAACTGCGTTTCTGGGATTATCTATCATCAAATACCAACAAAGCTATTTTTTTCTTATTACTATAGCAATTATAGTTCTGCATGCCCTTTTATAGTCTTGACTCTAGGTCAATTAGGCCACGCTCTGGCATTTAACACCCCTCGAGGCCTCGTACCCTAGCGACTAAGTAAAGTAAAACACTAATTTTGGTTCTTTATGTTTATTGCAAATTAGGTAATATTCTATATGATTATATTAATTTCTCTGGTAATATTAATAAGTTATAAATAATAAACCCAACTATTTATGAATTACGAAAAATTATGTTTTTTTATCAGAAAGGGACTCGACAGGGGGCCTACGGGTATAACAAAGTCCTAACTACAAATTATAAAAATATGAGATTTTTTTTTCTGAACAATATAAGTTTAAAAAATATAACTTACCTAAAATAAGAAAAACAACCACCACCACTGCGATAATTTTGATGGTTCGCTTTTCAAGCCCCATTTCGGACACTCACCGTTCGCGTTCAAAACAATCACTGGAAGCGCCTGTGAGAGGGATGTACGCAAAATGAGAAGTTACTGCGACTTTAGGCGTAAATTTTTTTGTGAGTTTATTGTTTTACACGGTATGCATCGCTTGGTTTTGTTTGCAATACCTATCTATTTGTTTTAGTGATATTTTTGCAAATATGATATTTATGTATGTTTTATACGTTGACATTTAAATATAAAGGGACTTACGTTAATTTACATAAAGTTTCAATTAATATGGGAGCTTTTTATTACATAAGGTAATTACAATTACATAAGGTAATTACAAAAACCTAAGCTAACTGCATTAAAATTTAAAACAACAAGCTAGAGTGATAGACTGAGCAAATCTTAATTTATGAATAAATAAATAAACCATGAATTATTTTCATTATAAACTCTATTATTTATTATTTTGAACGGGTGTACATGTACGAAAATTCATAAAAAGATGCTTTAAATCGACAATACAAAGACGTCAATGTATTTAAAACTACTTGATGTTATGGTTTTGCAGATTTTAGTGAAGGGAAGGCGCCTAGACGGCGTCTCGCGTCGTGGCGCCGTCGACACCCCGTCACAGTGGCGCCAACTTTGGTTCGGGATACATTTCCCGGATCGACGACCTATTTACTGTCGTATCTCGATTACAGAAAATCGATGCACATTTCATAAACATAAAGCTAATATGAAAAACTGACTTTTACTTTCCAACATAGAAAACTAATTTTCGTTTAACATATTGGACCGCGTAACTACATGCAAAATAAAAACTATATAATTAAAAAAAAAACAAAACATAATATTAAAATGTACATGTAACTGTGCTTTAATATAAATTTTTATTTTAATATTAAGACGCTGAAACTGTAAATAGTGACCTTTTGTAAAAAAAATTACAAAATCCACATCAACCGATTTGAATACCCATGCTCAATTCATGAATTTTCTGACTTAATTACATATGTATCACCGACTCCGTGCCTCGAAGATCACGTTAAGCCGTCGGTCCCGGGTGCCATCAACAGATGGCAGTCGTTAAAATCCACCAACCCGCACTGGAGCAGCGTGGTGGATTAAGCTCCAATCCCCTTCACCCTGGGGGAGGCCTAAGCCCCTGTAGTGGGGCATAATGGGTTGTAATTTCATGGCGGGGTTAGAAGTGTATACTATATAAGCGTTTTTTTCACTAGTACTCAAACCAATAGTAGGCGAAAAGGTAAGCTCCTGGTCATTTGCTCAATGTCATTGGTTGTTGTCAGCTTCTTAAAACATCGTATTACTTACCTATTTTTGATAATTATTATCATCTTTTAAGAAACTTAAATGGTAATTTGTTGAAGTCCTCCCGGAAGGTGTTCTTATCTTGTATTATTTGTAACTCCTATTTCAGTGTCATTACATTCAAAACAATATCATTGAACCACAATTGAGGACTGTACAGAGGCCGGCGCACCATACCGTCGACACGGCATGCACAATGTGCTCCTGCCGTCCGAACGGATAAACCATCTACAGAAGGCCCACGCGCCCAAAGTGAGAAAGCAACCCTTGTCAAAGCGGCCGCCTGAGGCGATCGAAGGCAGGATGGGCATCCTACGGTGACCTGCCACCAACCACTAGCTTAAAAAAAGACTACTTAGTTCATAAGTAGTAGTAGAAGTGCGTAGTGTAGTGTAGATATTAAGTTAATTAAGTAGTTTTTAAATTAAGATAAATAGCACGTAAGTTAGAATATATTTAGGCCACTAGGGTGGATACCAGCAGCTTCAAGCACCAAAAAGTTTGTAAGCCGACTACGTTCTACTGAACGAAACAGGCAGACAAACAAACCTCTCCCTACGTGGAGGGCTTATTGTTAACCCCATTTCAATGTAATTACTTGACTAAGGAAATAAAAATATTTTTCATTCATTCATAAAACTGATTTTTGATATCGAAATGTGCAAATTGCACCTGAAGCAATGAATTTGCTTGCACACCGACTTTTTTAAATGTCTCTAAGTATCTCATTTCGTCTACATATCTGTTTATTTTATTTTCTAAATCAGCCCTTCACAAAATAATTAGGTCACCCATCTCTGCAAATTCGCGTAGGTGGCGCCGGCCTGTCGCGAACCAAAATACACTTACTCTCCCTTCGCCCGCCCGTTCGCTCTCTCTAACTCCATTTCACCCCTGTTTTTTAGGGCTGTTCCACACGCTTTTTATAATTTCTATATATTACTGTACATGTTATTGATTGAAATCCCGAGATTTAGAAGAAAAAGATACATATAATTACTGTGTTTTGTAAGTTTTGGACTTAAAAACACCGTAATTATATGTCACTTAAAGTTTTGCCAGTTTCAATATGATGCCAAAAGGTGCACAATTTCGTCGGAACTCTGCATACCAGCGTTAAGTTGTCATTTGATTAGAATATGCTTTAACATCGTAAATAGAAACACAAGTTCAGCAGGACATTCATCATGAGATTTAAATCTCGTCAAAACTTATTATAAGTTACGACACGGATTTTTTTACTTGTGAGCTCAATTTTTTTATCGTCTTGTCTAATTTAAATCGAAATAAGTATAATATATTTTTTTAACGTTTTTTATTCACGCAGCAAAAAAAGTTTTATTCTATCTCAGTGCAAAGTACACGGTTGTGGATCATTGCGGTGACTCCTACGTACAATGTTCGTTTTTGTTTTGGTCACTTTTGCAGTGGATATTTTGTGGACAAGTGGTAGATGAGCCACTAAAATTAAAGTTATTCTTTAGTTATTATAGATATAGATAATTAGTAATAACTTGTTACTTATCCCCACTGGTAGGGCTAAATGTAATTTGCTTATACTTATAACTACAGAATGGAGTTCTGTGGAAATAAAAATCAGAAAATAGTAATATTTCTATTAAACTTATCCCTATTGTCAACTATTCATTAAAAGTACAGACACAACGAAGAATTGAATAGCAAAATCTTTTGAAAGAAAAAGGTATCTCTAAAACGTGAAATTTTAACAACCATCCAAATTTTAATATAATGGTGTTTGGTAAAAAACCGATGGTTGTCTTGTTTCTTTTTAGTAACATTCAATAGAAAAATATTAAGATATGACTACAAAAACCTTTCCGGAAAAAACCAATAACTCTAGTCACCATTCACGGCCGCTGCACGCTCCTCCCTGTTTCGGTCTCAAGGTCTCGGGGGCGTCGTGAACAAAATGGCAACCAAACGTTATAAAATAACACTGTAGATAAAATAATTTATTATGAAAAAATAATCTATATTTATGATTTACGTAATAAGGTCTATTAGTGATACCAAACGTCTTGAAATTTTTTGAACGGCTGTTAAAATTTCACCCTGTATATAAACAAAATACAGTTTATTATAATACACACACTCCTTCAGAAAATTTAATTCAAATAAATGACACAATATTTTAGGTACCAAACTAACACCCACACCATTAAAATAATAATAATAACACATACAATCACAACAACGTCTAGGTCCCAAACTAAGCATTAGCTTGTATTTTGGGTACCAAGCGAAGGCACCACATACATATAACCACCAAGACCAGTATTAATATTCATCATATAAATACAGACCCGACCTGGGATTCGAACCCGGGACCTCCAGATTCGTAGGCAGGGTCGCTGCCCACTAGGCTAAGCGGTCGTCTTGGATTATAAATTAAATTATCGCAGTGTGAGTCGCTTGTTACTATTGATTTGATATGCATGATGGGTCGCGATATCGGTCTTTCCGCCGCGGTTGAAAAACTAAGATAAACTTGATGAACACTCATAGACTTGGTCAAAAAATATGCGCACAAGATTCAAATTTATCTCTCAAATATATAATCTGTCTCGGCTGGGATTCGATTCCGAGACACTCGGGCTAGATACCAATGTGTTAACCTCTGGAGACGAACTGGATCTCATTAACTGTTCAATAATAATTATTTTTTTCGTGCATTCGAAAAGTGCGATATTTCATAGAACTTTAAATGAAAATGTAACTAATATATTTAAATTTCCTACTTTACGTTCGACGTTGTTTTATCTAATTAAACGATATTTTCGGGCAGATTAAGATTTAAAAACACCAATTAATAAAAAGTTAAATACTTTGTTATAGACTGAAAGTTTACGGAGTTTCTTAAATTAAAAATGGCAAATCTTAGCGTTCTAAATTCAAAACACTCCTTCACCGAATGAGCAAAAATTTACTTTCTGTTTATACTTGGAGCCGCACAATAGGGATAAGACTAACAAAATTACATTTATCCCTACCAGTGGGTATGACTAGCAGGACCAAGTGTAACAGGCCCCCGAGAAGTAGTAAAAATCGTAATTAATGTCAATTTTATGTATAGGAATAATACCAGAAAACAAAATATATATTTATCCTCACTTACTCGGATACTAGTATTTATTGTATAATTTTCACATTTCTTCAAATGTCATGACAGGTGAGTAGCTACATTCGATTCTTTAAGTAGTTACTTACAGACCTATATAGTATTTTTATTAAATTTGTAAGTAAAATTATGGTCAAAACTATGAGATATTCTAATTTTAATTAGCAAATAAGTTATGTTTGTATGGTACGAGTATATTTTATACTGATAACCGTGTGCACCAAGTCTTATTTTTTACAGACTCATTCGGCCCAGTTCGGCCCGTTCCTGCATATGACGAATTCTATGTGAATAAAAACAAATATCCTATTTGGCAAGCGATGACATGCTAAAATATTGTAGATTGACTAGAAATTCATAATTTAAATTAAACTAGACTTCATAATTGACTTATTAACTTATCCCTTTGGAATTAAAATACAATTTAATTTGGATGTTAGTTAATTACTATAATAAAGCGAGAGTGAGTTATATTTATATCAAGGTCATGACCATGCACGGCTTCTGGATAATATTAATAAATATTGTCACATTGCCAAAAAAAATAACTTTCCTCGAACCTACTAAACTCAGAATATACCTACCTATACCATTTTTGCCATTGTTCGTAAATTTGTAGGAAGTTTTAGTAACAGATTTAGTCAATCTCTCTAAAGTAACCTACCTACCTACAGTTAAAAGATCTTCTATGCGACGATAATGTCAGTGTCATTAAAATAAAAATATTCCTTTTTTATTCATTTAAAGAATAACTTGTGACAATTGATGAAATACGTTTAAATAGGTTTAAATAATAATACAGTATACATGGGACATCCCACACAGAGTCACATACCTAGTTCCAAAGAAAGCAAGTATTATGCTTGTGTTATGTATTACTAGACATGATATAAATACTTAAATATTCTTTTTTATAATATATACATATATAAATATTCTAGAAGACACGGAACAAATAAACATGTCCATACACACAAATATTTATCCCGCTAAATAATTTGTTTAGTACATTATTTTATGGAATTATTTCATACTGATTTTATATCCTTATATGACTATTCTTTTTAAATTATTATAACAATGAAAGAGATAAATTTTCCTAAAATAAGTGGTATTTATTGTACTTAAAAATCCTTTCATACTTGACTGGACAAGGCTTTTGCGTATAACATGTAAGGATGAAAATGCTATGGTGTGTTTTAGATAACTTATCCTGGCCAGTGAATAACATTTTTTTATGGAAAGCGCAAACATTTTTATGGATATTCCAGCTCTACTACAAGAGTAGTTGATAACTACGCAGAGGCGACATTGACATCACATTGCCGAACGCCCGATTATGTTTTGTTTTTGGCTAAACCAACAAAGCGCTCATACGGTCGTCGCTTTTCGCGGTGCTCGCTTATTTCTCACTTTCCTTATTGATTTACGCGTAGAAAACAATTAAAACTGTTTTTACTGTCTCTTTGCATTTGCTGGCTGGTTTTCATAAGTCTAATGTTTCAATTTTAACTAAGTCAGGTACTGTGATAAATAATAAAATCATGAAACACACTAAAATCGTATACGAGAGCAAACCAGCTTTCTCCCTTTTTCAATAATGAATTGCAGTTCATAATAAATTGTGTGAATCAAGTAAATTATTCCTAGCCAATCTAAAATTTTGTAAAAATGACTAAAGGGAAATAAAAATGGATATTATTTCTAAAAATCTCTTCGAGAAACAATTTGTCAATTTTTTTAAATCCACTCACATCCACAAATAAACTAGGTACCCCAAGCTGAGTATTCCTGTGAATGTGACGGGCGTGCACGAGTCCATACATATTGCTAACGAGTTTCGGTGTTGCTTTAGGGTCTAGTCAATTATGCGGCGGGAGCTGCAGGTGACCGATGCTGCTGCACCCTCGCCCAGGGATCTCGTTGTCAGATTTTTGGTAATAGATTTCACTTCCATAATTAAACAAATGATGGAAGGATAATCTCCAGGTCATGAGGGCCTTAGTGTTGAACTCCTCAGGTATGCGGGAGTACACATATCTAGAGTCTTAATGTAGTCAGGGTCGTACTCAGAAGTATATAGGCTGGTTTGTAGGGTGCGGCTATGGGGTTGAGCTCACCAGACTTTTTCAACTTACATATGAATTATTATTATTATGGTGTTATGTTGACGTGGTCTGTATTAATAATAGCAGTTGTGCGGATGACATGGTGCTGCTGAGTCCTTCAGCAGACGCCCTGAGGAGACTGTTGTCCGTGTGTGAACCTTATACAGTGTCTCATGAGCTCAGGTAAAACGTCAAGAAAAGCGAGCTCATAGTTTTTAAAACAAGCACGAAGTTCTGCGTACGGGTGCCACAAGTTTTGCTTTGTGGAATACCCCTGTGTCACTATAAGTTGTGTCAAATTTAAACCATTACTTGCCCGTGGTACTACCAGCATTGTATTATCAGTTGGTCCACGGAGAATTTTTTTACCCGTGGACCAACTATGTACAACTGGTTGTTCAACGGGCGTTTTTTACTTGAACGTGGTGCTACCAAGTATTGAGTTAGTTGAAAAATGTTATATGAAACTAATTTTATAGCCGCGGGACATACTATACTGTGATGATGAACCTAACCTAACCTAATAGATGATAACATATGTCATTCAAAAGAGCGTCTATTTTAAAATTAATTGTAAAATATATGTTCAATAAAGGGGCATTTTTGAGTTATATATTAAAACTTATACATGTGGCGCCATCTTTATATGTTACACAGTTGTATTCCAATGTTTTTATTTTAAACAATACGTATTATTCCCAAGTAATACATGTTATATGTTTAAAAGCTTGTAATTTTTATTAAAAATTTTATAATCAAAGTTTATTTAAGACAACACTAGTTACTGTACGCAAGCGGTGTGGCTCTTACAGGCTAAAAATGTTAAGTAAATATTTTTAGTGAGATTTTAACCACTTTAGGTAATGCTGTTCCGTCCTGTTCCACGGTTCAATTTTTTTGTTCTGAATTTAAACGTGGTAGAAGGAGCTTAAAAGATGATGATGATGCCGGATTCCTATGGCAGTTAGGTACCGAAAGAAGTAACTAATTGAAAAATTTGTCAGTATTTTCTCAGTAAGTAGTTCTTATTATGCACCATTAAGATAAAAATTATTAGAATTGATAGAAATAAAACATCGTGGAACATGATGACTCAAGACTTATTGTTTGATAATACCTACTACTGACATGTAAGAAATCTCCAACCTAAGCATGGGGCAATAAAATCCCCCGTGGACTAAATACAACCCTGTTAGTACCACGGGCAAATCATGAAGTGCTGGCGTGTCTTTTCATCGGGAAAACGCGTCCACACACACACGTCATGACACGTCTGAAGTCTCGTTCATTATACCTACGTTCGTGACTATCAGGAATGCAGGGTTTCACTCGATGGTGTAGTGTTTGCGCGGAGTGACGCATACAACACATAACTGATACACGATGAAAGAATGTCATGGAGTGCGGTAGTTGCACCGTCCAGCTCTCGCTTACATGGCGTGTATGTCTAATAAATGCGATTCATTACCAATACATGACTAATACCAGAAAAAGGTCGTATTTTGCAGATAGAACACGTACGACATTCTCCAGACCTCGCTCCCGAGTCATTCATGGCTGCAGTAGCGGCGTTTTCGAGTACCAAGAACGAGATTTTTTTCTCTTTTAATAAAAGCATTTAAGGTTCACAATAGGCGAATAGAAATAAAAGACAGTATAATTTGGAACCAACTATTGCGTGTTTATTGACTTTCGTCCCAAACAAAATATTAATTTTACACAAAGCGTGAAACCGAAACTGTGTGACAGATTGGCGCCCGCTGTAAACTAACAAAGCCGTTTCGAAGCTAGCGAGCGCGTTCCGTTTTAAGATTTTTGATTATTAAAATATCAACATACATGCACCTATCGCGTTCATAACACACAAACATACACACACTCGTATTCAAAACAATCATTTTCACTACGAAACCCATAGCAACATATATTCTCAATTAAAAACTCTATTCGCATATTTACACCTATTCCTCAAATAAATAAATTATCCTTAATAACATACTGCTTGTATCCATTCTATATTTTATATTTTCTATTGAGTAGGGACTAAGTACTGTCCTTAAAAGTAGTAGCGTTTTGAATTAACCGCACTCGCTAGCTAATGCCTCTATCACACGAGACGCGGAAGCGAATCGAAAGCGAAACGTAGCTAAACATATTTGCTTAGCGTTCGCTACTTAGATGAAATATCACCGGGATGCACAGGTTTAAAGCTAATTGCATTTACAAAGCGTCAATGGAAATAATATAAGTAAGTACATTAAAATACCGTTTATGATCGAAATGATGCATTTCCATATATTTACATTTAATACCTTTTACGCTTGTGATCCTACGCGAAACGCGAGGCTACGATATAGTAATTCTATCAATTGTTCTAAAATTGATATCGAAATAGAGCTAGAGTCCGCGCCACCAAAGGAGTCCCTTAGACGCGGCGCTGTTGGCGCATTGCATAAACTCTTTTATCTTGAGAATTATTTCTAGGGTCGCACTTAGTTTCAGGCATCTTAAATCTTTTTTGAACGTTTATAGACAATTAAATTCGAAATTCAAAGTGATTCTCATACGCTCAAACACAGAGAACCGACCACTTCAAATTTAGTTCACTTTTTTGCCGCGGACTCTACATCTATTTCTGTAACGAGTACGGTTTCCGGTAGCGCTACTGCGAAGTGTTTATAATATTCATTTATTTCTATTAGTTTCTCGTAGATTTTCGTTTTTTTATTTTAGTTGGGTGCCCGTTTTCGCTTTTCGCGGCGGAAGTGTAAAAATGGCGTAAATATATTTAAAAGTAATACATAACACGTTAACGTATTTGTAGAACACGTTAGCTTTAATAGTGCTGATACAAACGCAGTTCAGTAAACTCTTCGCGAGACAAAGTTTCGCCGGATTTCCGCATATCCCCAATAATTTGATCTCGAAACACGTTACGGTCGATTCGCTTTTGTTTCTTTTTATGTTTTCCGCGTCCAGTGTGATGCAGGTGAAAACGGCTAAAGGTTGTGAACTAAGTTTCTATTGCGGATAGACCTAGGCGTTGTCCACCATCAACTCGAAATGTACGGAACCGCGCCGCTCGTATCGGTCGTAGTTGATGTTCTTCGCCCATGCCTTGCACTCGATGTTGATTAATACACCGGCTGAAATTGATAACAAAATTTTTTATTAGTTGTAACTGGAAAATATTTAGAAATAAGCAAACATTTTTTGGTTCCTGAAAGGTTCGGAATAAGGATGAAAGTAATGCAAGTACCTAATACTTATAAAAAAAGTAAAGATAGTTAATAACGGACAAGTCACTATCTTTAGCGGACATAAAATAATGTAAGAAATGTTTTTTTTTACAACGACTATTATATTTTTGGTTATAAACGGTAAGGTCTATATAAACTCTATATTAGTTTAACACATTTTTTACGCAGCGATATATATGTCACCGTGAGATTGTAAACTGTCGATAGATTGTGAATGGCCACTAAAATTTTTGCAGTTTCTCAAGTTAGGCTAGGTTTGACTTTTAAAAAATCAAAAAAATATTATTTTCATAAAATCAGTCATTAAGACAGTTTGCAATCTAACTAGATTGATTATAAACAAAAGGTTTTTACAATTAACCGGTGATTTATATGTAGGTAACTGCCCTTCGATGACAAAGAGCCAATCGTGTCAAATTATAGGTCGTCGTGTGAAATATTTTACTTTATACTTCCACTTATCAAATAGTTTGCGTTGGGGAGTAATATTCATTCCCATATATGTAACTATGGTTTTGAAACCAATACTAATTTTTTTTTTCTCTACTCCGATGTGAATTTCATACTACTGTTAGTAAAAAATATTTATCACGACCATATTTTTACTGGACAGTCAATAAAAAAATTTAGACAAAAAAAATGGCCATCATTATTTTGTACCTAAAATTTTTCAAATCTTTAAAGATTAAGGATACTAACTTCTCGGCTTCTCGAACAAAACAGCGACTAGGGGGCTGAGGTAGCCTTCCTTGTTGGTGAAAGGATAGTAGTACGCTGGGAATCCGCGCCTAGGGATGTACTGAACGGGCCCTATGTTTTCCACATCCGCTGGATTTTCACCCTCGCATGACACCCACACTGTATTGGCTTCCGGCTTACCGGCCTGTGGACATCAAACCGAGCGCACGTGGATTAACACATTTAAATATGAGTCAGGTTTAAGCTACGTATTAACCAGTACATTGTACATTTAATATACTCAACAGGTGCCCATGAAAACAGCTAAATTATAATATTTCAGAAAAAAAACTTGTTTATGAATTATCAACACACACATATTGAAAGTGAAAATAAATTGATTAGGTACCCGTTCGGAAAATTAGAAGAAGAATAACCGGCAAGAAACTTCTCCCTGTTTATTTCATTGAAATGTACATGTTATTATTTGCTATTACAAACGTCCATGCGCACTTATCATTTAAATATTCGGTAATACAATAGTAAGTTTTTTTCATGAGTTGAACTTTAAGTCGCTTTATAAATTGATTAGAATTTAAGTCTAAAGCATATTTTTTTTGGAATCTTATTATAAAAAGAAGTACAGTTTCCCATGAAAGAATTATTAATCATCGAAAGTCTGAATCTGGGAATCGATAACATACGCTTATGTCTTGTATTTAAGTAAATAAGCATACGCATGTATGTATTAAGAAATCTTCATTACTTAATACGTAGTTCGTTTCTATTAATTTTTTTATAAATCTTCGATTTAATTACACAATTGATTGACATTTTTAATTTTAATATTTATATAATAAAATTTATGTTATATTGGGTAAAAGGTTAATTTTCCTTATCATCAACGAAATGTTATTTTTGAGACAAAACGTTTTCTGTATAATCATGAAATTTAAATTGTTGTGATACATCGCATATTCATGGTGGAACATCTGGGATTGATATAGAAACGTAGGTGTAAATACATTAAAGAGTACGTAAAATTACGTGCAAATACATTTCTTCTTGAATTAATTTAAATTTGTCTCAAATTTTTTACAAAATTACAGTAATTTTCCACGAAATTAGTTGAAATATATGTAAAAGATTTTTTCGTTGTTTTTGATTTTGTTCATTTTCACCTATAAATTATTTGTAAAGTACAAAAGTTTAGTCGAGTTAGTTTTAATCGTCTTTGACATGAAAATAGTATACATAAAATACCAACAAGCATTTTGATGTGGGATCGCAGGTCTTCCGGCATTTTAGTCGGCAGGTCTTCGCTGTTGTTGTACGGTTGCGGGGTCCAGTTAAAGATCTAGAACAACCATTTCCTATTCATTAAAAACCGCAAAGGTTTTTATACCTTGAACAAAAACTTTATTCATTTTTATTCATTAAACAAGTTAAACATCAGTCAGGAATATCAAATTATAATAAAATTAATTTCGTTAATGTAATTTAAATTTTTTTAATTGTTTTTTTTTTTAAGTTTCGTTTGTCTTCTATAAACATTACAAATAAAAAAATGATGGAATTGAAATAAAAAATTTTCATAGTGAAGAAATTTTAAGGTTCTATACTCAAAAACACAAAGATAGGAATATCTAATAGTAAGACTAAAACGAGGGCTATACTATTGAATTATTAGGACCTCGTAAGTTGCAAATGCGGAGGAAGGTATGCGGCAAAGTGTGGGAGGGGTCGACACGTACAGCGACAGTCCTAGGTACACTTAATTCAAGTGTAGTTCCGGTAAGGCGGTGTAAGCGTAATATGTGTTCTAGTGTCTACCTTACATTAACCCTACTTCTATGGCCAAAAGCAAAAGACGAAGCTTTTACAGTTTCGTCACGTCCGTTTGTCTTGTCTATACTCTGGCGCACCCTCGTACTTTCTACATGTATAGACTTAAAGGAATGAAGTTTTGTGTATTTATTGAACAGGTAGAGTTAACATTTTATTAGTCGACAATAAATTTTTTTTTATGTATCTCTTCCCCTGTAACGAACTGTGAATGAACCTTTTTTCTTCTTATCCCATCATGTGAGGTAAGTATTATTAGAAAGTAACTTTTAAAAGGTGGAGAGTACGTTTTAGTTATAGTCATCAGATAGATTGTAAGTGAGCCAACGGCCTGGTAAAGGTTTGTCGAGGCTTAAGGCCAGAAGTTGCCATCAGCTGAGGAGACCAATTAACAAAACAAATGGTGTCCATTAACTAACTGAGTAACAAATTGAAATTAATAATTAAATAAAGGATTTCACTGAAAACTTTTAATGGAAGGAACGGAAAAGAGCCTGTCTATCTGGAATACTATTGGCAGGCAATATTCTATGTAAATTGCATTTTTGGAGTTATATAGTAGGAAAGAAAGTCGGCTCGAAAGAGGTTGTAGAGAAGTATGTTGGCTGTTTAGTTCGAGAATCTAAGTTATTACAATTGAGCCGTAGGATGAGGAAGAGAGGAGGACAGGAGACGGGCACGTATGGGTCACGCGATTGGTTACCTAGAAGTTTGTGTTGTGTCTAGGTCTTTGTGTATTGCCGATCACAACTAGATACAACTATTGAATGAAAGGTAGATACTGATACAAAAAAAAAATTAAGTAGGTTTTGGAAAACGTATGTTTGCTAAACTCAGTTGTCACTGCGTTTAGCAAGCACGCGTTTTCTAGTTTGTTACATTCAAAGTTCTGCGATAGTAACCCTGTTCAATTTGAGAAAGACGCAAGGTCCGGCGCGTTCGTAGTTGTACTGATTCACGCTCGTGCAAGGATGGAAGTCGTCAATGGGGACGTCGCAGACTTGCTTTTCGCCCAAGGGTCCGGTAGAGGGTGTGCAGGGCACGCGGTTTTCTGCTCCCGATACCTCGCTGCTGCCACTGCCTTTCATGCGGTATTCTGAGAAAGAAATAATGTCTGAACCTGAGCCTGAAGCTGGCTCAGGCATGAACAGCCTCCAAAGGAGTATATCGATGAGTTTCCAACTAAAACACAATCTGAAGCAGTACTGTCAACTTTTTCGACAGCTATTGTACAGCTCTGAATATTTTATGGAGCTACTTTAGTGACAAAAGCTGCGTAATTTTTACTCTTTTGAAGTTATATTTGTAGTGGTAAACGTAAGAAAAATTTTACACAACTTTCCAACGAGATTTTTTTTCAGAAAGTTGAAACAAGCTTAATTCATACGTTTTTAAAATTTGATTCCGGTAGTTGTTCCGTAATTTAATTAGAAATACATCCTGATGCTATTAGTTAAAAATATAGATTGAAAAACGAACTGGGTACCTATTTTCGCACACAAACTGGTGTTTAAAAGAGTTTAGTGAGCTCGTTGTTTAGTCGGCGGCAAATGCTCTAAGAGTTTCTCTATTCTTCTTCATATTTTCTTTTTTGTTGTAAGGAAAAGGAGATAACTCTAAAGTCATTATTTCATCCCACCGCAACCATTGGAGAAACGAGCCAGTGAAACCGCCCCCAGGGGTCTTTACTTCTCTTTCTCTTTCATCGAAATGTTATCCATTCTTTCTTTCTCTCTTCTCTAAAAGGAATCACTTGTACATATTGCCACGTCTATGTATAGAAGCAGGTCGATGTGTCATAGAAAGTAATCGAAAAGATCACGCGGCTATTCAAACATATCGACCAAATACAGAAATATCGAGGAATTCTGCGATAAAAATAAATAACAAATTATTAAATTCAGTTTAGAGACGGTGTTTGACACAACAGTGGCACGCTAAAAAAGCCGATTTGTGAGGCCCAGTTTTACGACCACACAAAGATAGCGCTATGGCGTCTAAAAAAGTCCTACGGTAAATAATTGTGATTAAAATTTTAAAATAGGATGTTTGACGATGGGAAACTTGGAGATGCTGCATGGTATGCATTTTGGCAGCATATATAAAGCTGGCGCTAGGCCACGCGTCAGTCAGTTTTCTTGATAAGTCAACTGTGATCAACTGCTAGTTATAAGTGCGATAAAAGTGTTATTTGTGGGAATTTTGATTGTAACAGTTTGTGAATTTATTTCATAATAAAATAAAGTACAACTAAATCGATATTTTAGTGCATCCTATATATCTTGAGCCCGTAACAATATTAACAAATAATTAAATTTGTTGTTTTTCGAAGTTTATATAACAATATTACAATCGAATTTAGTATTCGTTTAAAATACGTACATTTTGATTATTTGTCAATTACATATACATCTTGGTTATAAACAGAAAATACATTCTACACTAGAGAAGTACATATGCATATATTATAAACTTTTCATAACTATCATTTATAAAAAAATACATGGAAGTTTGCTTGCTATTAATTATTAATTTGGCTTTTCAGAAATATATTGTTAGGGGATCTTCTATTCTTTATTGATGATGCACTGGGGACAAAATTCATAAGACATTTAACTTAATTAAAATACATTTATTTGTTACATTCCTTGGTCATTCTTTTCCAATAAAACAACAACAATACTTACAAATTTCGTTTAATTTATGCTACTTGATGCTTATATATTCGTATTATATATATAAAGAACTATTCCATGCGTTCTAATATATTTTTATGCAATTCTTATTCGAATATTTTTATTCCATCGCAAGAACGTTAAATAACGTGATACAATGTATTGATCTAAGCTTGGACCAAAATTGAAAACACATAGTTTTTATATGTTTTTCAGAAAAAATTGACCAATCATACCTGTCCCTTAAAATAAAGAAAAATCAAGTCTTTAATATTCTTAGTAACTCTAAAATCTAATTAAAAACTAAAAAGAACTCCTACACATTAAAAATATTATCTAAATAATGAAATATTTTGAAGGAGACGCCGTTCCAGAGTGCCAAGGATACTTGCCGCGTTGCCGCGTTGGTTTGCGGCACTGATCCTCTGAACAAGGTATTCCTTGCTCAAATGATCCCCTCTCAGTAAACGTAGTGCGACACCCAAATCCTTAACAAGTTAATTAATTTGGCATCCTCGTACCAGGGGCCCATCGTCTCGACGGCGATAGGAATGAACTGTTAACGATCTAAAAGCTCTACGTGCTTGGCTATTTTTCTGCGAGTCGCTGTCTCAGCAGCTGCTGCAGTTTTTTTCGAAGTTTTTTTTTATATAACTTTGACACAAAGTATCCACACAAGTTACATCCTAAACAAAAGCTGAGTTTGTATAGGTATTTTGATATCAAATAGATAGGAAACTTACGTTCAAGAAATTCATCAATAACGCTGGCCCATTTAAGCACAGAGCCCTTGTCATTTGCCTTGTAGTAAATGAGCGTGCTTTCCACAGTGGCCGATTCTGGTGTTGGCCGGAATCCGAGACCTGCACATTACACCACCAAGCTGATTTAGTATGGTAGGGCAGTTAATGGTCAGTGTGTCATCTTGATTGATGCCTTTATTTTACAATAATTTCAGTTCTTCTTCTTTCTATTTTATGACATGTATTTTATCTGTTCTTAGTTCTCTTGACGACCGACTGGCCCAGTGGTTAGAGACCCGGAGCCAAAGGGCGCTGGTTTGATTCCAGTCCAGGACAAATATTTGTGTATGTGAATATGTATATTTGTTCCGTGTCTGGGTGTCAATGTACCTATATATGTATATATTATAAATAATGTTTAAGTATGTATATAAGTTGTCTAGTACCCCATAATGCAAGCATAATAATTGCTTACTTTGGGACTACATAGCGGTGTATGGGATGTTCCTTATATTATTATAATGAAACTTCAATTGTAAAATGTAAGTAGCTTGCGATTAACAATATGGTACAGCATAAAAAATGTACAGTATTAATATTATATTGTACATATGTTGAAATTTATTCGCCTTTTAATAAGCGTTATTTTACTATTCCTTGAACCGTGATAGCAATTAAAAAAAAAAATTATCTTATCACCTTTAGACTAAAAAAGGAGCAGACATGTTTCTTTGTTATCTAGTTTTGTTAGTTGATTTATAGTAACGAGTTTGTGGTTCAGATCATGTAGTTTTCAAGAGTGTATTTTAACTTACCGCTTTGATAACTATTTTTTTTTACCTGGATTATTCCCGATGAGCGAGGCATCCATCTGCCATTTAGGCTTGTTTGAGTCGAGGGTCTGGTAGAATATGGCCAGCATCGCCGCGAAGAACCCGACCAGCACGGCATAGAAAATCAGGTAGAATAGCAGGATCTTGGCTGTTACAAAATAAAAAATTGAACTTACAGATATACAGAATCGTGAAAATTCTAATTAAAGTTATAATAAATCGCAAAGCGTGTTTTTTATGCCTTAACGGAGCAACGAAACGACAAAAACTAATTATTAAAATATCTCATTTCTTAACATGGAACAAGTTTCAATAGCTTCAGTATGACAAAATGTACCCTATAATATCCACCATAGATATTATCTAAAAAGCCTCTACCTATGCCAGTGAAAGCCCTGTCAAAATCAAGAAAAAAAAAATTGACCCGTGTTTGGGTTTTGGTTAAGTGTAAAGAAATACACGAAGATAAGAAGAAGTATTTCGAAATCACAGACAGACACTGAAATTCATAAAAGTACGAATTGACTAGAAGCTCTCTTCTGCGTTTACCGTCTAACCACTCATACTCTAGCTATCTGGTGCAATATGACGAGTTTTAGTCCGAGTTTTAGTGTGCAAGGTCCCCGCGCGCCTGTCCGCACCCCCATGAAATCCCCGTCTTCAACCCCGCAAAATTGCGTAATGTCGCTTCGATACTGTGAATTGACATTTATATTTATGACTCTGTTAAAACCAAACGCTGCTGTCAAATTAATTTACCCTATGTTTAAATTTTACTTATTTGTATGGAAGATGATAATTCGTTAGGTAGAGCAAAATTTTATTAGATGCTGTTTTTTAGGATTGAAAATGCTTTTTCGATCGCTTCAGTAGGGTACCTCTTTTCCAAAAAAAATCGACGACCGGAGGCTAGTGTCCTCAATTATTAAGGTAGAGAATTGAAAATGGTAACAAAAGATGCGTACTGTAAAAACATGTTTGTAAAATGTTAAAAAAGGTTTTTTAACCCACGATTTCTTTTGACTATTTCTTTTGGACTTTTTTCAAAGAATCTTAAACTTCTCAGAAACTAAAAGAGATATCGAAAAAAAAAAAAAAAAAAACTTCCTGGACAATTTTAAGGGTTTCAAAATAATACCATTCTGGTTTCGATAGGTTATAATTAAGGATAGATTTGTACTTCTTTCGGAGACCCTTTTTTGGTGATTTCACATGTTTCGTTCAGAATCTAGTCATTTGTCGTATCGAAACCGTTGTAGATATCATTTCGTTTTATGAGATTCTATCACACTCATATCTTCTATCATTCTATCACTCATTCTATCATTATATGAGATACGCATTTCGCGGGGTATCAGAGGGTGAGCAACGTTTTTGAAAAAGCACACTTGATGTTCCAAAATTTGGTGTTATTATATTCTTCTGTGTCCATCAAATTGGTTGTGGAGAATAAAATAGTGCATAATACATAAAATGTACGAATTTGACTAGAAGCCCACATCTTCGTTTACCGTCTAACGACTCATACACTAGCTAGCTGGTGCAAGATGGCGAGTTTCAGTCCGCGAGGTCCCCGCGCGCCCGGTCTTCATCCTCGTTAAATCCCCGCGTACCTGTCTTCAACCTCGCAAAATTTCGTAATGTCACTTCACTCGTCACTGTCAAATTAATTTACTTAATCAATATTTATAAATGTTTAATTAAACTTTTGTTTTTAAAATTGTAATAGGTCTAAACGTTAAAACTACACTTATCATATATACCTACTGTTGTTGTTTATCATGTATAGATCGTAGTCAATGACCATTTCCTTGCAATACTGCATTTAATGAACGATCGTCCTCTTTTACGTGAAAATTAGTATGCTCATACGACATATAACTGAAACTCGGGAAATTACTTCTCGAGGCTCGGGTTCCGTACCCAAAGGGTACCAACGGGAACCCTGTTACTAAGCCTCCGCTGTCCGTCCGTCCGTCTGTCTGTTGCAAGGCTGTATTTTTTGAACCGTATTAAGTAGACACTTGAAATATTCAATGAATATGTATTAATAAGGCCGCTATAAAAGCAAATAGGTAATAAAATTAAATTTAATTAAATTAAATTAAAAATTAAAGGAGGTCCCTATACAAGAAACATGTTTTTTTCAACGTTTTTGGTGATTGGTGGTTATGAGATCATTCTTCACCCTTGAAATTTTCATGAAGTATGTGCTGCTACAACTACTATAACAATAAATAATAAAAATAAAATAAAGGTAAAAATTAAATGGAGTCCCCATAAAAGCAACGTGCTTTTTTATATATTATATGGTGGTACGGAACCTTTAGTGTGCGAGCCGACTTGCACTTGGCCGGTTTTTTTAACTATATTTTAATTTTGATTTCCAGCAACATCACCATGATCAGCAGTAACACTGGTAGCGACCCTGCCTACGAAGCTGGAGGTCCCGGGTCGAACCCCAGGTCGGGTCAGTATTAATATGATGAATATTGATACTGGTACCGGGTCTTGGTTGTTATATGTGTGTGGTGTCTTCGCAAAAATATTTATATATGTATATATTATAAAGAATAAGTATGTATATCAGTTGTCTAGTAACTCATAACACAAGCATAATACTTGCTTACTTTGGGACTATATGACGCTGTGTGGGAAGTCCCATGTATTATTATTATTATTATTACTTTAATTTCGAGTCATCACAAAAATTATGCTTTATTTTTTTTCTCCGGTTAATCAACCGAAGCACTGTTTAACGAATCTATACAGTATAAGATATATAAAATTGGTGTTGTTTTATTAAAAGATTTTGTCTCGTAATATTTGTCGTGTTTATTTATGGTAATTAACACTAAGGTCTTAATATAACGTCGTTAGACAAATTAACGTCGAAGCGGATCACACCTTGTAATAGCAGCGAGAGTTGAGGTGTTGAAATATCTACATCTACTAAAACCAATGCTATAGAGGACGATTTTTTTATCACCTTCCATAATATTTTAATATTTATGGTGAAAATATCGTATACAATGAGGATGAGCGAGCGACGGAAAATAGCGTCGGTCAGCGGCCGTCAGCGGGATAGCCCACCTCGCCACACCCGCGGATGTCCTTTTCTCATGTATATGTCGTTCGGCTTAGTAATTACGCTATATCGACGTTTTCTTTGACAAAATGTGTTTTTGTGAAAATTGATCAATTTATTTGGTTTCAAAGTCTACCTTATTACTAAAATTTTAATCAATTAACTGATTATCGCTGGACGCAAAACACACATTTATAATTTTTATTTGTTTGTTTGTTCCGTTCTAACTTAAGAACAACTAAACCGATTTTAATGGAATTTTGTATAAATATTTTTTTTAGAGATGTGTACTGAGAGTAGTATATCGGCTAATATGTGAACAAATAGTTCAATGCATTTTATGACAAAAATACAGTAAACTAGATGACCGACTCCAAGTCACTGAAACGAAACTATCGTAAATACATTTTTGATCATTTTACTTATTTCATTTATTATTATTATTATTGCCATAAATTACATAATATTCATATCAGCAAAAACTAGATTCAACCGTTTTTACTTTTGTCATTGAAAATGACTATCAAATCCATTTCACGGGAGACGCATTTTTGGCCATAACTCCGAGGGTATGAGGTCTAGCCAAAACCTTAAAATCTTAAAAGATTAAAAATTTAGTTGCGCATCGTATGACACCAAAACTTTGGAAATCGGTTTAGTAGTTTTTGAAAAAAATTGGAAAATGTAAAAAAATCTGGATTTTTTCGGATTTTTTTTTTATTAAATCCGAAATATTTCGAGAACGGAGACCGATATGGAAAATAAAAAAAAATTTTATCTCAACCATTAATGTAGCTACAATTTGAGACCAAGTTTTTGGAAATCGGTTGGTAATTGTAAGAGAAATTATTTCCGAAAGATGAGATTTTTTGGTCGATCGCTAGTGCTTGCGGATATAAGTTACTATATTTCAGAAGGTATTCGTCGGATCGCTTTGAAATGTTATAGGAAAGGTTAGAAGGCGTCGGTAGCTACAGTTTGAGACCAAAATTTTGAAAACCGGTTGGAAATCGAACAAGAAATTTGACATCACATGTTAGATTTTATGGACGATCGGGAACTTGTTAACATTACGGTCATCGCCTTTCGGCCTGTATTCGTTCGAATGCTTCATTATCGAGTTCAAAACGTTTAAGGATATCAGAGGCTGCAGTTTAAAACCTAAATGTTTCTAATATGTTGAACAAACGAAAATATTCTTTTTCGTTGATTTATTTCTGAGTTTAGAGTTGAAAAGAATAGTGCCACGATTTCGTGGCAATAAAATATTCTGTGAAAATCGAATTTGGGTAGGTTCATTTTCAATGAAACCGATGGTTGCGCGGGGACTGCAAGATCTGTGGATTTTTAATTAATTTTGATAAGCACGTCGCAAATAAAAACTTAATCGCGAGCTTTTCTTCGGTTTTTTGTTTATTTTTCACATGTTGTGGTAATGCAATTAGTTTCATGTTGACCATGTGCAAAATAAAAAAAAAAAACAGAAAAAAACCCGCGCGATTTTTTTTCTATGCATCAAAATAATTTTAAAAATTAAAACGGTTGAACCCAGTTTTTTTATATTTTTTTATTTGCGGCAATCGATTAAAGTTTAATGGGGTGCAACCGTTAACGACGTTTGTACGGAAATTTTCCAGTACACATTTCTCTTAATTAGATTTCGTCGATTCGACGGCGGATTCGATTCCCGAGTGCATTTGTTCTTTGTACGGGTGTAAAATTTCTATACATGTATGCATTACAAATAAAATCGGTGTATGCAGGTATATTAGGTGTTTAGTACCCATAACACAGGCTCTGTTTAATTTGAGATATGGTCTTGTATTGATGTCCCAGGTATTATTAGTAAAAAACTTATCAGTTACTTAAATGATATTTTTATCAAACTGAAGACATAAAAGTGGAGTGTGCCAAGGATTTCAACCACAACATTTCCTTTCTCACCCTTCCCTTTTCTAACTTTAAAGCTCTTCTGCGTGATTTCAATACATAACGATAGATAGTTCGACACAGTACAGGATACCAGGACCTATCCCTATAGGTCTAGCTAACTATAGATCTAGGTAAAACTAGGTTCCTTACGTAACAGCAGTAATTCCCCTCTACCTATGAAGTGGAGTGAGGTGAGAAGTCCGCACATGCGCAAAGCTGTAAGCTTTTTGTATAAAGCTCTTCAGGATCATAATGATTTATTCATAGTGGGCAGACATAAATATGGCAATTTATTATTTACATATATGCCCTTAGAGTTTCAGATGTGTTGTTGTTTCAGCGATACTGTTGCTTACGCCACTATTCCGTCTCCATATTTTTTTGTCGTTTTCAATTCTCTGATTTTCTACCAAATTGACAATAGAAGTGTAAAATTGTAATTTAATTCGTATGGTTTTGGTTTGGTTAAATCTTTGATTAGTTTCCATTTTTCACGTTTCATTACGATTTGAGAACCAACGCGAAGTATTCATATTAGAAGTTACAATTTGTTTAGAAAACAGTTTGCGGTATATATACGTATCGGTGAATACCGTTTTTTAATGTTAGTTAATGTTATTTGTATATATATCAATATTTGTATGTTAATATCAGTGTATCACACTGTTATTATCTGTTTATTACACAACATTATCTGTTTGTGTTTTAATAAATAAGATTTATAAAATTATCTCAATAAGTTTTTGCACTTTTATCTCATCGAGGTCATTATTTAAATGGATACGGACATGCTTCAAATAGATTGGTGATGAGAGGTGAACGAAGTCAATAGAGACACAATCTATGGTTGATTGAACCGCCACTTTATTATGCATATTTCTTATTATTTATTACTTAATATTTATTATTGTGATTTGAGTATTATCTTTCTTTTCAAAAATTGTATTATTAATTAAGTATATTTTTAAAATTGAATTAAACACTAACAAAAATATATATTTTTTTTATAAATTAATTCATAATATGTGCCTTCGTTATTCTTTTCAAAAATATCTTCATCTTTTTTTCGGTGTGGGCCACTTGCGATCGATGCCGCGTTTGCGCAGTATCTATCTTTCCTTCCCGCCACGCTATATATGCTAAAAGATCTTAATTACTTATAAAGAACTCATCATTACCATATGAAATGGTTCCCAAAGCTTTTTCACGATTAAATTTTAATTTAAACATAATTAATTTAATATAATAATTAATGTTCCATTGAGATAACTTTATAGAGCTTTTAGGAAATAATATTATTTTAAATTAAAAATGAAGTTTGAAAATTACGTATACATATATAAATCTAGTTTTCATGAAGATATTTTTTTCTGGATTCCTCAACACCTAAACTTAAAACATATTTTTAAATTTAAACTTCGTTCTATTAACTTATTTATTTTTAAAGGCCCATTTTAAATTATTTTAGCATTATTTTCATTATACACATTTAAACTTCAATAGTATCGATCAATATATCTTTCTTTGTTAACAGACAAAGGT
This sequence comes from Luffia ferchaultella, assembly GCA_949709985.1. NCBI lineage: Eukaryota > Metazoa > Arthropoda > Insecta > Lepidoptera > Psychidae > Luffia > Luffia ferchaultella. The sequence goes on along the minus strand of OX453241.1, from coordinate 25,111,875 downwards.
TCAACTCTAGAATTAGGACTCACCCCAACTGGAACCGGTACGCCCCAGGACCTGGCCGGTCTCCGAGTTGTAAAGGAAGATCCTGAAGCCTTCCCATTTTCCTAATTCTGGGGGTGGCGCGTAGTATTGTTCAGTCACCTGCTTCTTGTCCGCCATGGCCGCGCGACTCGACTGGCAGCGAAAGATCGATGCGGGGCTCGTCGGTGAATACTACACTCCCCGCACCCCTCATTTCACCTCCTCTTTTTGCTTATTCGTGGTGGTTGATATCTCCCTCCTCGTCTATTGGCACCCCTTTCTACCCCCGCCCAACTTACGTAACGATTACGTAAGGCGGGCGGGGTGCACGCGACTGTGCTGTCATCTGAAATGTAAGTTTCTACTAAGTCAGTAGGATATTGTGTAAAAATGTAAAACTGTAGTAGGTCCTTAATAGTGAAAAAATAATTAATTTTCTTAGCAGTTTTCCTTTTAACATAATTTTAAATTTCTTTCCATAGAAGGTGAATTTTATAGTAAGAAAATGTGTTGTCGTAAAAACTTTTTTCTATATACATATTTGTAATTACGTTTACGCACGTGTTAACGTACACGCTTTAATTATTTATATATATAATAATACATGGAACATCTCACACAGCGCCATCTAGTCCCAAAGTAAGCAAGTACTATGCTTGTATTATGGGTTACTAGACAACTGATATACATACTTAAATATTCTTTTTTCAATATAATTTGTACATATACAAATATGTTACACCCAAACCCGGAACGAAATAAACATGTTCATGCTCACAAATATTCGTTCCGAGCGGGATTCGAACTCGCGACCCTTGGCTGCGCAGTTAGGGTCTCTAACCACTCGGCCAATCGGTCGTCTATATATAGTAGTATAGTATCGTATATAGATAGAGTCACACAATACAAAGACAATTTAAAAAGTGCCAGCTTTTATAACTTTGTTTATGGAACCAAGCAGACCACATACTCTCATTATGCCTTACTATAACTATGTAGGTACTAACCATTTATGTGTACTTCAATAATACCCAAACTGTTAAGTGAGATTTGTTTCTAAGTTTTTTGACGCTGAAACTCTATCTAGAGATGTCTATAATCAAAGCGAATACGCAAAGATTTAAGAATTCAGATTACACAAACTCTACTTTTATAAGCTTGTATACGTGACCAAGTCGACCACATACTCTAGTTACGCCAAATTATAACTATGTGCTAACCATCCCTGTTTGATTGAATAATACCCGAACTGTTAAGTGACATTTGTTTCTACGTTTTTTGACGCCGAAATTCTACCTAGATATGTCTATAATCATAGCGTATATGCAAAGATTTAAGAATTGAAATTACACAAACTGGCAAGATTTTATCCCATACCTGATATAGGATTTTAATTCATAAGAATTTCAGGCTAACTAATTGTCTCTACCAACATAAATTTTATATATAATGCAAATTGTAAATTTGTTTCTCTGTCTTGTTGATACATTTTTAAACTAGTAGCAGAAATACTTATAACCAAATTAAATTTAATTAAATTCTATATTTCCTAAACTATAATAACGAGGTGAGGTGAGGTGAAATAATAATGCAACTGAAGAATGTCGGCTATTATGAACGTTGGAATGTGTAACAGCGAATTTCGTCATTTAATTGAAAAATATTATTTCAATGTAAAAAATTAAATTTACTACAAAATGAAAGATTTTTCTACAGTTTACAGTACGTATTTCTATAGTTTTTCAAGTTTACGCTGAACCCCTAAATCAGAGAACTCCTAAACATTTCCGGAATTAAAAGTAACCTATATATATTATCTAAAAAGATTTTTACCTGCCTGTATAATTTCCGGCAAAAATTGGTTCCACATAAACAAACAGACAACAATTTTAAAATCGTGTGTTAGGGTTTTGGTTACGTGCGAATAAACTTAAGGGCATAAGAAAACGTCTTTGTTTCGTAATCACAGACAAACACTTCTATTTCATTTAGTTCTATAAATTAAAATAAAAACCGACTTCAAAAACATAAACTAAAAAGTTAAAAATAAAATTTTCACTTTAAAGAAAGGAGCATTAACAGGCGGCATATAGTTAATGAAGTCGGTGCCTACTCACTCAGACACTTTAAATTGTGTTCTATTTTTGTTATAGTTATAAATATATCATTGTTGTAATTGTTATTACCTGGTAAGTACCCATATAAAGTGTCTGAGTTGGCACCGACTTCATTAACTATATGCCGCCTGTTAATGCTCCTTTTTTTAAAGTGAAAATTTTATTTTTAACTTTTTAGTTTATGTTTTTGAAGTCGGTTTTTATTTTTTTTTTAAATTATTTTATTTTTCAATTTTAAGTTGAACGCATCTGTAACTTATTTGTATTTAGTATAAATGGGGCTACTAAACGCGCTACTCTAATGAGACAGAACCGCGATTACGCAACGTAAATTCAGTGTCAAATTGACGCATCAGCATGCCTAGTAGGCAGTGGTATTCCTATGTAAAACTTCAATCTTAATTATTATTTTTGTGCGAACTGAACATTTTGGCACATTCAACCGTATGAAGGAAGCCCAACAAAAAGTAACTGCTGTAAATCGTTGAGGAATTCCCTCGACTATTTATGGTCTTCATCATCAGACCTGTAATGGCACTTATAACCCATATGAGTGCAAAGTTCTCTTCAATAGAAATGAATTAAGTCCAAACACCAGGTAATTGCTGTAAATCGTTAAGGAGTTCCCTCGATTGTGTATGGTCTCCATCATCAGATCTGTAATGGTACTTATAACCCATATGGGTGCAAAGTTCTCATTAATAGAAATGAATTAAGTCCAAACACCAGGTAATTGATGTAAATCGTTGAGGAGTTCCCTCGATTGTGTATGGTCTCCATCATCAGACCTGTAATGGTACTTATAATCCATATGGGTGCAAAGATCTCATCAATAGAAATGAATCAAGTCCAAACACCAGGTAATTGCTATAAATCGTTAAGGAGTTCCTTCGACTGTGTATGGTCTCCATCATCAGATCTGTAATGGTACTTATAACCCATATGGGTGCAAAGTTCTCATTAATAGAAATGAATTAAGTCCAAACACCAGGTAATTGATGTAAATCGTTGAGGAGTTCCCTCGATTGTGTATGGTCTCCATCATCAGACCTGTAATGGTACTTATAACCTTTATGGGTGCAAAGATCTCATTAATAGAAATGAATTAAGTCCAAACACTAGGTAATTGCTGTGAATCGTTGAGGAGTTCCCTCGATTGTGTATGGTCTCCATCATCAGACCTGTAATGGCACTTATAATCCATATGGGTGCAAAGATCTCATCAACAGAAATAAATCAAGTCCAAACAGAAATAAATCGTAGTAGTACTTTATCAAAATACTTAAAATACGATACTTTAAAATACGATTTTCGAAGGTTGCCCTCGATTTCTCTGGGATGCCATCATCAGATCCTGGTTTCCTTATCATGGTACCATTTCGGAGATATCTTCCTTTCACAAAAAAAAAATCATCCAATCCGGTTCATAAACAACGAAGTTATCCCTGAACACATAAAAAAAAAAAAAAACATTTAAACGGTCGAATTGAGTAACCTCCTTCTTTTTGAAGTCGCTTAGAAATAGAGTACATTTCCATATAATATATTTTCGAGATGCATAATAATTTTGCAATTTGGCGCGTAAATTCGGAGGTGATTGCTGGCGCTCTCTATTATTGACTGAAGGAACTTTATTCTTGTTTCAATGCTTCGTAGTACAAAAGTACTTATTAGATATTTAGTAACAGAATAGACATATAGATGGCACTTTCACAACAAATGTAAATACATGTGTTTTCAGAAGAATAATAAAAACTAATATTTACCAGTTTATTACAAAAATAATTATGTTAAGTATATGTATATATATATATATACATATACTTAACATAATTATATATATATATATATATATATAAGTAATATATATATATTTTAAATATATAAATAAATAAAAGTAAGTTTTGACGACAAATAAATGAAAGCAGTAGGTACACCTACAATATGTATGAGTACCTATATAATTAATAGCCAAAACAATAAGGAGGTTACAAAAGTGTAGGTAAGCGGCAAGGAAAAAGAGGAAACAAACAAGAAGGAAACCTTACAAAACAGTATATAGTACCAGAGTTAAAAAAATTGAGTAAGTACTAGAGTATCATTACTATTACATATTATAAAGTAGGTATATGAAGCACTAACATTGTTTCATTACTTATCATTTTCAGGGTTTCAACGCTGTCTGCGGGCCGGAGTTTATCTAAAAGGCGAATACGAAAAATGAATCAAGTGGAACACTAAAGCAAAGACAAGCAGTGGAATTTATTAAAAACATTCTTTACTTGCAGTGTAAACCAGACATAAATATACGGAATGGAAAAAAATCGCGACCCAGTCTAGGATCAAGAAAAGGAATTCTGCATCTTTTTGACCCAGTTCTCATTAAATACGCGAAAGTGGATGGTTTTCGGGACACAAGTTAATTAAAAAACTTAAAAAAAAATTTTTTTTAATTATTTTGTGCATGTAGTTTTTAAATACATAATACTGTGTATATTTTTCCTCATACCCTTGTCAGATATGTAGTCATTGCATTTTATAACGTTAGGCTACATCCATTATAAATAAATGTATCTATTTAAATATTACTAAATAGTAGATACTTTAAGAAATATTTAAGCCGAAACTAACAGAAATGTTAGCTAAATTATAACAACTAGGTACACATTTTAACTACAGTTTTAAATGTTTATTTTTGTTTGTTCGTTGTTGGATACAAATGTGATGGTGTGAATCATGCGTGCTGGGCCCGTATTTATATGAACATGACGATTAGCTCTGTCTTAATTATCGACGATTAGACGTACTTTATATGCAGTCGAAGCCTTCCTGATTCCGTGGCGAGCCAAGAATGAGGGTTCACCCTTTCTGCCTCGGCTTCAAGAGGTTGCACCTCTTTTCCAGGGGTCCGAAATCAGTCACCGATAATCTATCATCAGACACATAACGACCACGTGTCACGACACAAAATTTAGTTCGGAATTCACGGAATTTACAATTGAAAGACCAAACAAAGTTCAAAGGTACTTCAAAGGTACCAGGCACTTCTTGGCCGAATGAAAAGTATTCTAGTAATAAGTTTACGTATTTTTCTTACGAAAGCACGCCGTTATGGCGGCCATGACAAGTTCAAATTTTCAAGTCATCACTCTGTCGATGTGTCGATGCGTCTGTCCGAATGTGAGTGCCCTCCGGCCTCCGGCCGCGACATAGACCAAAAGTCAGTCACAGAGAGACTATATCAGAATAGAGGTGGACACAGTCACGTTTTATTCAGAACCTTTCGTTCTTCTTTCACGGCGTGATTTTTAGCACGGAAATATGACGGAAATAGTGGAACAGGTCAACTATGGTAGTAGGCGGTCTATGTCACTGTCTACTACTCTCTACGACTCTCTAACGCACCGGGCCTTCCGATATCTGCCACGTATGTTACGAATAGGTACCTCTTCCGATATCTCCGTGTAAAATATCACGTCTTTTCATTGCTTCGCTTCGTTACGGCGTGAAGAAAGAATACAAACAAACAAACACACTTTAAGCATAAACCTTAGATAGCATAATGATCAAGATGGAGCGTTTCATACTTGTTATTAGGCAGACTACGTCATTATTATTCTTTTAAACAAACATTTTGTTAAATTACACATTAAATGTAATTTTAGAATATATTCTTTTCCAGTACAAATTTCACATGTCGGTCACGCAAAATACTACTACACAGCATTGACGAATATTTCAAAACTTCAACTGGTGTATATTTTTTTGCTCACATTTTTGTTGTCACAGCGTCGTATCTCTATGAACTTACATAGCAAAAACATAGCCCGTATTACTATGCGTCGTAATAGCCTAGTGGTGGCCAGCCCGCTTCTTGTTTAGAAGGTCGTGGTTTGAATACCAGAAACCGGAATTTACCAATGAGTTTTTTTTCTGGTTTAAGTAAATAATTATCACTGACTCCGTGCCTCAGAGAGCACAATAAGCCGTCGTCGGTCCCGGTTGCCGTCACCAGAGCGCAGTCGTTAAAATCCACCAACCCGTGATGGAATAGCAGCGTGGTGGTTTAAACTCTAAGCACCCTCATCCGTAGTAATTAATAATTAATTAATCAAATTAATCAAACGTAATTAATCAAAACTCGAGATTTATTAGTAGTGGAATTGGAATTAAAACTCAATAAGAAGTAAACAATATAATACAGCTTAAAAAAAATATAGTTATTTCCCGCGATTTCGTCCGCGCAACATTATACCTAACGTCATCACGATATGTATTTATGTTTTTAGGAATTCACTTTTAGAAATGTACATTTATTCAAGCTGACTGGGAAAAATTTTTTTGGGAAATTAGTGATTTTATATAAAATCGGACAGACGCTTATAACTTAAGAACCACTAAAATAATTTCGATGAAAATCATATTTAAATATATGATAATAATCATTGCTTAGTGTTAAGAACATACTATTTTTAAACGTAGCATAGTAAGAAGAAAAATAACGGGGAGAATAGATAGAGATTTGATTCATATAAATAAAATTTTGCTCAGTTGTAAGAAATGTGTGTTAATAAATATTATGTATATTGAAAATTGAAATCAATATAAATCATGAGATCAAAGACCCACGCTGAAGTTGTTTTGGATAGAAGAATTTTCAACCACAAATTAAGTGGAATTTAGTTAATTTAATAATAACTCCTTTTGTAATGTATTTCTATATTAGAGGGTATTCGTAAATTAGTTCTAGCCTTTCTATTCTATTAATAAACTCGTCAGTCTGCAATATACGGTGGTTTTATTAAGACATCACACTGGCGACGAGGAAATATTTTACGTACGCGGCAAGTAGTGAAATAAAATGCCGTTCGGTAAAGTGCACCAGTTTGACCTGGATACACCCGGCAACTGGCCGGCATACATTCGTCTAGTGAAGCAATTTATCAGGCTGAACGAGATAAAGGAAGAGTTTCATGTTGCTACTTTAGTAACACATGTCGGCGCACCGACCTACGAGCTCATGTGCGATTTATGTGCACCCGCACACCCGGAAGCTCGAAGCTTCGATGATCTCGTGGAGGTGGTACTACGGCATTTAGAACCCAAACGCTCGGAGATAGCGGAGCGCCACGTATTTCGGCAGAGGCGGCAAGCCGTGGGCGAGTCGGTGGCCGCATTCTTGCAGAACCTGAAGCACCTGGCCACTCATTGTAACTTTGGTTCATCATTAGAAGAGAACCTCAGAGACCAGTTCGTATCGGGGCTGCAGAGCGAGGACATGCGTTCACGCCTTTTCATCGAGACAGAGCTCGATTACAAGAAGGCGGTGGAGCTTGCATATGCTCTGGAAGCGGCGGAGCGACATGCATCAGAGGCCATGACGGTTGGTGCCGCGCCCGGGAATGGCTCGGTGGTGGCGCCAGCTGCCGGCAGCAGACTCCAGCAACATGAGGCCGGTGTGCATAAGGTGGGAGAGGTCGCGGGCACCTCCACTCGTGGACGCGGTACACCGTGCATGTGTTGTGGTAAAGTAGGTCACGGTACCAAGATTTGTCGGTTTCGGAAACTAAAGTGTTTCAAGTGTCACGAAATAGGACATATCGCGGCAAAGTGTGCTAATAGTGATAGAAAAGAGAAAGTGCGAAGTCATAATTTTATTGATTCCGATAACAGTGATAGTGAAAATGAAAATCTGGATACGGGTTTATATAAGTTTGCATTTTCTAATGAATTAAGAGATGGTCCATATTATATGCATGTGTTTATAGAAAATATTAAAATAAGATTTGAAGTTGATACGGGTAGCAAAATATCGGCAATTTCAAAAAAAATGTACTCGCAATATTTTAATAATTTAATATTGGAAAAAGTTAATAATAGATTTCATTCATACACGGGAGAACCTATAGTGCCTCTCGGTCGGATATCAGTGCGAGCCACGTGCGGAAGCGAGACGGCAGTACTGCCATTATACGTTATCGCAAATGGTGGCCCGCCTTTACTCGGTCGACGATGGCTGCGTGAATTAAAATTAACACGTTCATTGCTTGCGAGCACTAAGATAGGTCACATGACTGATAGTACGGAAACATTGGTGTCAAATTTACAAAGTGAATATTCATCGGTTTTCAGTGAGGGTATAGGCACTTTTAAACACAAAATTAAACTATATTTAAAAGATGATACGCCGATATTTTGCAAGGCCCGTTCACTGCCGCCGCTAGCGCTACGGGAACCGGTTGAGCGAGAGTTAGCACGTCTTGAACGTGAAGGTGTTATTTACAAAGTGGAGCGCTCGGACTACGGGACTCCTATAGTGCCAATAGTCAAACGCGACGGCTCGATACGAATATGTGGCGATTATAAAATTACGGCAAATAAACTTCTTAAAGATTTTCACTATCCATTGCCCCGTATCGAACAACTTTTCGCGGCGCTCAGCGGCACAATTCAGTAAGTTAGACCTTAAGAATGCTTATACTCAGTTGTTGTTAGATGATGAATCACAGCCCGTGACCGCCATCACGACACACCTTGGAACGTTTGTTTATCGCCGGGCACCTTTTGGTCTTAAATGTTTGCCTGAACAATTTCAAAAATTAATAGAAGATAGGCTTAGCGGCATTCCAGGGGTAGTTGTTTTTATAGATGATATTTGTATTACGGGAAGTAATAAAGTGGAGCATATAAGGAATTTAAAAGCGGTGTTGTCGAGATTACGTGACGCGGGCCTGAAAGTTAAACTCAATAAGTGTGAGTTTTTTAAAGATGAAGTTAGTTACTTAGGCTATCGTATAAACAAGAGAGGTTTACACACCGACCCGGCAAAAGTGGAAGCCATTTCCAATGCACCGGCGCCACGAAATATATCGCAATTGAGGGCAGCGCTCGGGCTCATCAACTATTATGCACGTTTTATACCGAATATTAGTACAATATTACAACCGTTGTATGAGTTACTTAAAAAAGGTGTTAATTGGAATTGGTCTCGCGCTTGTGAGCGGGCGTTCAATATGATTAAACAAAGTCTTGTGAATGGGCCGGCGCTCGCACATTACGAGCCGGGGCTACCGCTAGTGCTAGCGGTTGATAGCAGCGCATACGGGCTGGGCGCGGTGCTCGCACACGTCTACCCGGACGGTAGCGAGCGCCTAGTGAGCTGCGCCTCTAGAACACTCACCGAGGCAGAGCGCCACTACAGTCAAGTGGACAAGGAAGCGCTTGCCATAGTATACGGTGTGGCTCGTCATCATCAATATTTGTTCGGGCGGCGTTTCATTTTGCGCACTGACCATCGAGCTCTGAGCTACATCTTTGGGCCGAAGCATGGGATTCCGCAGACGGCGGCCAGCAGACTCCAGAGGTATGCAGTGCGCCTGGCGGCTTACGACTTCGATATTAAATTCGTGCCGACGAGTAAAAACGGAAATGCAGACGGTCTGTCACGTCTACCACTAGAGGGTTGCAAAACGGAGGACAGAGATAGTGCAGCCTATGTACATTATGTGGAGGACAGTTTTCCATTGAGCTATAGAGACGTGGCTCACGAAACCAAAAAGGATATAATTCTAAATAAAATATATGGATACATAATGAGTGGTTGGCCTATTCAGACTGAGATTGAAAACGAAAAACCATTTTTCCATAGGAAAGAAAATTTGAATATAGATCATGGCTGCATTGTATGGGGATATAGAATTGTAGTCCCGGCGTCCTTACGGGCGCACATTTTAGAGGAAGTGCACGCCGGACACGTAGGTGTAGTACGCATGAAACAGATAGCACGTAATTATGTATGGTGGCCGGGTCTCGATGTTGACATAGAAACACGCGCGCGCTCTTGCGCGGCTTGCGCCGCTGTGCGGGATGCGCCGGCACACGCAGCGCCAGCGCTGTATAAATGGCCCAGAGATCCGTGGACGCGACTGCATACAGATTTTTTGTACAACAACAACAAACATTATATGGTAACCATCGATGCACATTCAAAATGGATAGAAGTGTCTCAGATGTCACATGGTACCTCAGCCCCACGTGTCATAGCAAAGCTGCGAGAACTATTTGCACGGTTCGGCCTACCAAAACAATTAGTAACCGACGGCGGGCCGCCGTTCAATTCTACCGAATTTGAGACATTTTTGACACGCAACGGGGTAAAGCACGTGCGAACGACACCTTATCACCCATCTAGCAACGGAGCGGCTGAGAACGCAGTTCGAACTATTAAAAAGGTCCTAAAGAAAGCCGTCTCCGAAGGTACCGATACGGAATACGCACTTAGTAAATTTTTACTCCAATATCGTAATAGTACACATACGAGCACGGAACGAGAGCCCGCAGTAGCACTCATGGGACGCAGGCTACGCACACGACTCGATTTACTGCGAGCAGCCGCCACCGAGACAGTGGACGCGGCCCAGGAGGCCCAGGCCCGATACGCTGGCGGGGTCCACCGTGAGCTACAGTTAGGAGATACGGTTCTGTTCCGAAATTTCAGCAAACGAGGGGACAAATGGAAAGAAGGAGTGGTAACAGAGCGAACGGGTACTGTCACATATAGAGTAAAACAGCCCGCCACCAGCAGAGTGGAAACCCGACATATTGATCAGCTTTTGCCCACACGGAATACAAGGCGATATTCCCTATCGGGAAACACATACGCGGAATCCGCTAATACCGATGCCGAGACGAGGCAGCAATTACATTCGGCATCGCCTCGAATTGCGGAGGCACCGGAAGGTACCTTAGCGCAGCGCCCTTCAAGCGCGCCACAAACTCCGAATGCGTCACGTACGCTGCACGATTCACCAGACTCGTGGCACGTGGGCGACAGTTCCGAATGCAGCTCGGACAGCAGCTGGACGCCGGGTTCGGCCACAGCCGCCGACAGCAGTGACTCTGTGGCGTCGCCGTCGCCTACTCACAAGACATTGCGCGGTCGTAAACCTTGATTGCTTTATTAATGCTTATGCTTATGGATGAATATGCTTCAGGAATATATTATGTTTTGTTATACATATAAAAAGTTGGGAATAAATTTATGTTTAGTTTTGTATTCGAACTATAACTTAGGAGGAAAATGTGTAATGTATTTCTATATTAGAGGGTATTCGTAAATTAGTTCTAGCCTTTCTATTCTATTAATAAACTCGTCAGTCTGCAATATACGGTGGTTTTATTAAGACATCACACTTTTACACTTCCTGAATCGCATATGTGTCAGTAATCGAGGTAAAAGAAAAAATAAATATTTTTAATAATATTAATTTAATAAATAATCATTATAAAAATTAAAATCTAAATCACGGTAACTAATTACAAATATGTTTTTTTCTTTTATTCACCAACTAGATGATTTTTTATGCTCTCTGCGAGTGATCATCTTAATAGAGTGATTTCTATTCCTAATTCCTATTTATGTTTACTATCAGGTTCTAGTTTTTCAACACCTATCCTGCTTCCCTTTGATGGTGTTGGATCATCAGCTAAGGTACTTGATGTATCGGTAGGTTTAGTCCACGCTTGACATATGCAAGTAGGTCCGGTGGCAGAACCTGGTTTACTGGAATCGACTGGGCCAGGTGGATGAGGCCTCGATTCTTGATATTGACCTTGACTTTGTATGCCGCCTCCTTGATTTTGTGGAATAACTGGTGTTTGTCCATGAATCGGTACGTTTGAACCGAAGGTTCCTTGCGGGTAATTGACTATTTGAGTTTGCGATGGGATCTGTCCTGATTGCCCTGATCCTTGACCCTGGAACTGTCCTTGTCCTTGTTGATAATGTGGCGGTTGTGGTATTGGCTGATATTGGTTATTGGGGGGTGGAGACCATTGTTGTGGGTATTGGTGGTGATTTTGCTGATTTTGATTTTGTTGGAAGTTACTCTGAGTGTGTTGATAACTGCCTTGGTTCTGGTTAAAATTGTTATAACTCGGTTGCTGGTTGCCTTGGTTTGATTGGAAATTATTTTGACCTTGTACGAAATTACCCTGTCCTTGACCTTGGAAACCGCTTTGGCCTTGTTGAAATTGATTTTGTTGGAAGTTGCCTTGATTTTGCTGAAAGTTACCTTGATTTCCTTGAATATTACTCTGGCCTTGATAATTACCTTGATTTTGTTGGAAATTTGATTGACTTTGTTGAAAATTTCCCTGATTTTGTTGAAAATTTCCTTGAATTTGTTGGGAATTGCCTTGATTTTGTTGAAAATTTCCTTGTCCTTGAAATCCACCTTGTGCTTGTTGAAAACTGTTTTGATTTTGTTGGTAACCGGCTTGTACTTGTACTTGACCTTGTATTGGTTTGTTCTTGTGATTTTGAACGATATCTATCACCCCTCCTATAATTTTCTCCGGTATGAGAAGAGCACCAGTTTTTAAATTTTTACCGTTCAAAATAGAGGCATCGTTAAATGGTGTGCGCAAGGCCAAGAACTGTAAGGAATAAAATTTATTGTAAACATTCTGCAAATTAGCTAAAATTTATTTAAGGATAGAAATTGTTATTAATTGTCGTTTTATTTACGGAAACTTTTTACATCAATACAATGTTCAATACCTAATAAAATAATTTAAAATATTTGGTTTCTTAGTCGAACATAATTTTCTTTTTGGATAATAAAATTTTAAATGTTTGCAAATACTCACGAATATACAAAGTAGGAGCGACATGTCTTATCGAATTCTGAAGCCCATTGCCGAAATCGATCCAAGGACGAACTTTTATATCTCCCGAAAAAGTCCTACTGACCGTTTATACTTTATATTAGGGTCGGCACTTTCCGCTTTTGTGCCTCTAACTTACGTATGAAATATTTTTTTATGTATGTACGTATGCTTTTTATTATTCAATTTTTTATTATAATGTCTGGATAGAAAGTCGGCGTCAAGAAATGTAAATAAAAATATCACCTAACAGTTGGGATATAATTCAAGCACACAGAGACGGTTTGAACATGATTAGTATGGTGTAGCGAGAGTATGTTGCCTGTTGTGTCACACACACAAGTCTATAAAAGTTGGCCTGTCTTTTTGTTGGCGTTGTGTTGCGAAAGTTCACTAAACATTATGTAATCAAAGGATATGACTTAAAGCCTATTTTACGATGTTTTAACGAAACATTTTAAATAGTACATCATGGCTAAATCAATGTACCGATTTTGATTAAATTCAGTATAGATACAATTTCAACCTTAAAGAACGATATAGGTTACTGTTACCCGGAAAACTTTTCTGTATGCTTGTTACATTTTCATGGTTATCCCGCACAACGGATTTTAACGAATTGGATCAAGAAGACTAACTAACTAACTAACAAGGAGGATAACTAGATTTCATTGTACATTCTGACAGACATAGACTACTTTTACCACTGCAGAAGGTCAAGTAAAGATATGTTTTTGTAAATCCTCAGTTTTCTACACAACCCACACCGCTTTTCAAATGCTATCCTAGTAATGTGTAACCCTTGGATTTTCGTCGATTTCATCAAAAATTATATTAATACTTATGGCTCAATACTTCAACTTAAAATTACTTTTATGAGGTATATTGGGCTTCGACTTCTTTGGGCATCGCTTTTAAAGGGGCCAGATCCCCCCCTGGAAAACAACTCTTGATACGCCAATAGTGATGCTCATCATTTTAACTATTATATTTCAAAATTAACAGAAACTTTATATTTCACGCTTTTCAGTTTTTTTTTAAATATTAAAACAAAAGCTATGAACACATAGATAGCATTGGTAATGTACCCTTAACTACATGAATTGTAAAACTAGACATTAATCAGAAATGTCCCTAATTGTTTCATATCATTCATGTGACAACCCTGTTTTTCAAGCGCATATCGCAAGTGATTGAGGGTGGCACTGCGCGGGATTTATCTTAGCATTCAACAAGTACCGCTATTGACCTATAGAGATGTGCACGCTTCGTTTGTGGTCGATAAAAACTAGTCGATTTTTTACTTCAAAAAGGCTAATGGTCACATTATATTGTTATGTATATGCCCTCGAAATCGCATTATCGATATTAATCCGTCACTAGCTTCAAACAAGAAACTTAAATGTAAATCAACGAGACCTTGTAAATACATAAAATATGTTTAATAAGCGAAGAGTCGAAACTATGTGCGTCACTGAGATAGATTCCAAGTAGTGTTGGAACAGACCTCTACTACTGCTTCCACTACTGCGGAAGTTCTGCGTCCTTATTCGTATCAGCTACTATATCTGGTTATATGTATATGCATTTTTATATCAGAAGCTTATCGCAACTGACTAGAAACGGCGAGATTAAAGATAACCGCGCTTATTGGCTGAATACGGCAGGGGCGTGACCTTCGAGCCGTTATGTGCGTGTCGCAAGTATTTTTAGTATTATTATTTATTTTAAATTCTGTATATTAAATATAACTTGCCTTTATTGAATTATGAATGTCGTTTTTCAGTAGTAATTATACTTCCGCTTCTGCATTCGCTTCTGTTTCCGTTTCTCCTTCAGTGAACGGGAGTTGCGTCACTAACTCGAAATGATAGATGTAAGACGGCAACGAAGACCAAATTTAGAGAAATAATAAATTAGTTTGAAAGTGGATTGTATATACTAGATGAGAACTGTTGTACATATGGCGAAATAAACGTGTAAAGACGCGCGTTTGTGATCCACACTAACTTATCTATTTTCTCATCTTACCCTTGAATTCATTGTTATTACTCAGAGTCTGACTGAAGCAGACACATTGTCAAGTATGCCGCTTTTTATTATACGTTACGTCTCTAGAACTTTGGAAAGTCGTCGTCGTTTGTTTTTCATTCAACTTTCTCAAACAGAACTAGTGATAGTTAAGGCTTGATAGTAAAATGTATGTCGAAGGCATATTAATGTCATATTCATGATAATTAAAATAAATTATATTTATTTTATCGATGTAACATGTTAACAGCACGTCCCTAGCAACATTCGACATATGACCGACGTGATTCGGACACGGGGTTACTTTCTTTATTTTTTTTATTAATTTATTATTATATTTACTTAATGTCCGGAGTACTTATGAAGACGGAGAAAGTAGATTGTCATGAATTATTTGTGAATAAACTATAGGATAAGCAATATAAAAAAAGCTAAATAAAAATCGTTCAGGCGTGAGCACCGTTCTCATACCGAGGCTTCGCCCACACTGTTATTTTGTCGTAATGCTCATGTTCATATGTAGGTACTTATAGTACGTAATCTACAACATCCTACCACGTCGTTCCGTGATAGAACATCGTAACCACATTACAATAAATATTATTAAACAATAAAAAAAAATTATTATAAATATTTTTTTAATTAACATAAAAAATTAACTTTTAACACACATAGTTTTAATAGTCTTATCATTGCACCACGTAGCGATGATAATGTTTAGTGGTATCCGGGATAAACTATTGACCGGAAACACTTGGTCCAGTGAAGACACGTATGAATTTATTGTAATTTTAATTGTAATTCTGGCGGGTGAAGCCGCGGGCAAAAAGCTAATTGCATATAATTATACAATACTTAAAAACTGGTAACAATTAAAAATGACTGTAAAAATTATTTTGATAGCTTTCGTAGAAGAATGACTTATGTTCTGGGAGAAGTTCAAAAAATTAAATGAAAATACTACCGCCTCCGTCAAAATATACTCGGTATTATATATATTTTCTGGGGATTTTCTAATAAAGGGTAAAAATCACAAAAAGGTGCAACATTTTTTATGTTAAATGTTTCGATTATTTTATGTCGATATATACCTTATTTGTTTGTTTTTGTTAGGACATTTGTTTTGTTTGCACATAGAATCTTTTGATTATGTACTAACAATTTGTTAGCATTTGTTAGTACATAATCAACAATTAGCCTAAACTAACTGTTGATTATGAACTAACAAATTAATTGAAAAAAAATAATTATAACTTTAGAGACAATACAAACGTATTCTAAGAAAATGTATAGGTACTTTATTACGTGTGGGTGCATGTCTGAATTAGTGTGCAGTAGGCCGAAGCGACTGGGTTTTTTAAAGGAATTTATTATGGGATAGAAGGAATTTTCTGTACCTATTGTTTCAGTAGGCCGAAATATACTTCTATTTTAAAATTCTTATTGCCGTTTCAAATTTCACGCACTTAATTAACATTTCCGCACTTCAACGTGAAGCGCTTTCATAGTTTTACATAGCGATGTTAAAGCAATAATAATAATAATAATAACACACACAATCACAACAACGTCTAGGTCCCAAACTAAACATTAGCTTGTATTTTGGGTACCAAGCGAAGACACTACATACATATAACAACCAAGACCCGGTGCCAGTATTAATATTCATCATATAAATACTGACCCGACCTGGGATTCGAACCCGGGACCTCCAGCTCGCAGGCAGGGTCGTTGCCCACTAGGCTAAGCGGTCGTAATAGAAAATGACTGTTGTATATTATTCGTTCAAAGCGCCTCGATCGATAGACTCTGTAAACGGTGTCAGTGATAGATCACTGAAACTTCTTTGGACGAGACAGCTCAGAAACTCATTTTTTTACAGGACTATGGATCTCAGACCTCAACATGAATTTGATATTCTATCAATTTAATAACTTTAATCATAAAATAATAAAAACTCTAGACTCACTGTCACTGAACAACCATTGAAGCGCGACAAGAGCGGTCGCGTAAGTATTAGTGAGTGAAACTTCGCAGCGTACTAGTGGTAGACTTACTATGGTATAAGTGTGTTCAAGTTGACGCGTGCGTACATAGCCAGCAGGCTTACTAGGGGTGCATCGTTAATTGGTCCGCAGTCCGGGTTCTGTGGTTCATGTCTCTATATCTGAGTAAAGGGTTCAAGATGACAGTCAAACAACGAGAGCTCATAAAAGAGTTCTGTTATTTTCTTTTATTGTATACGCAATTCTAAAAGTCTTAAGACGCTAATGCGTCTACGAGATGCTCAACGATGACCCGTGGCACGTGTGTATCGCGGATCCGCATGTGGACATGCTTAACGAGGCGAGAGCGAACCGAATTGAAGGCCCCATCCACACTAAAGACATGTACACTCGCCACAATCAATATAACCCGATGGATCTTTCGCGGAGGATCTGGCCTAAGCCTGTACCTCATATACCATACGCCCTGAAAGGAAAAAACCGTTATATAAGAGAATCTTTCCACCGAGGGGCACATTGCAATGACCGGCACAGACATAGCAATTTGCTTTTAAGACACCGTAGTATTTTTAAATACATCACACACCTGCGGACCGAAAAATAAAGGCTGCAGAGAGTTAAGTTTATGAAAATAGATCCGCTAGGACATAATATTCATAGTTATATATCTTCAATAAGAAGTACAAAATGTAAAAAAAAAACGACGTATAATAAAGGTAATTTCATTACTTTTTTTTCATTATAGGCGCCCGTGTACTACAGGCCTTATGCACATTATAACAGTACAGATTATATCCCTGACACACAGATTTGTACGTCAGGCGTTTAATTCGTGCACAGGATGCGAGGTAAAGGCATGAGTCGCAGTTGCCGCATAGACCCGAAGCCAGTCGCTTGTACTCCAGCGATTTTGATCCTGGCCCGTAGTCATTCAGGTGGGATTCCTTTGGTTTATATCAGAGTGTAAAATTGTTACATTTGATATTCCATTACTAAATAAAAAGTTGACAATGAAGCACTTTACGTTAAATACGCCAAGAATTTTATGACAGGTTTAATTACATAATTTTCTTTACAACTATTAATATTGATTTATTGCCAACAGATACTGACGAAACTGTAAAGACGTTGAAAAATGACTGTCAAAAAACGACCCTCCGATTTGACGAGTCTTGAGCGATTCAATCTATATTATAAGGAAAAGGAAGAACCTTTGACTACGGGACAAAAAGTGAACAGATTTATTTGGAATCCGAAAAAAAGACAGTTTTGTGGCAGAACTGCATCGAGCTGGTGTGAGTGAAAATTCCTGATACTTTTTTTCAATTTTTGTAAACGAATATATCTTATATTCAAAGATCCACATACCTGGTGTTCGGCTCAACGTAGTGCAAACTTATCGACCGTGTAGAGCTTACCGAAATAAAGAAGAGCAATCATAAAAAAACTTGAAACCTGTATTTTTCGGTAACCGTTAGTTTGCGCCATCTGCTCACTTAAAACTTTTTGTATAGTTCGGTAAACTCTACACGCTCTGTAATGTTAGATAGCATCCAGCATTTCGTAATCCAACTGAATACTTTTCGCTCGTCCTTACCCTTTCGACCTCATTCCACAACACCCTTGCGTTTTTTTTTTATATGTTCATGAAGCAGGCTTATGCATATTTATGCTCACTGGCTTATCATGATATTTGTGATAAATTAACAGTTGAACTTCATAAGTAAATAAAATTGTAAAATTATCGTTGAATTTAAATAAGTATGTTCTTTCTATCAGATAGTGTTTCTAATTTTGATTTTTAAAGTTCATAATTTTCGATCTAGTGACGTATGTGCGAGCGAGTTTTGTCGCAAACCAAAATTAGAATAGTTTCGTGTTAGAAAGAAAAATATTTTATTTTAACGACAGGTTTAATACAGTTAACTTATTAATATAGTAAAATAAATACAACAAAGTGTAGGTCTATACTTCTGATCAAACAAATGATCTATAGAAACCAGCGGTATCGTTCTCAAAAAACACTTTCAACGAAAATTGTTTTGAAAATGATAAATTTTGAGTTATCAGTAGCTTTTGGTGCCATTTGTTTTTGTGTGTGATTGGTGACTGAATGACAAGCTGCGCAAAGCTAAGAGTGTCTAACACGCTTGGCTGGTTTTTAATTCAGTGGTAATTTGATTGTGATTCATTTATTAAATTTCATCCAATTACTACAGTTTCAAAGCGTCGAGGAAATGATGCATTAGCCGATTCGGTCACTAGGTAGTCGCAATCCGGTTCAATATAATCTTTATCTGACTTCTAAAAAGTATGTTTTTGCTTTGTGTTCTCACTCTCTGTAAATATTAAAAAATAATTTGCATTCTACGATACAGTACTTTATAATTATAATCACAGGACAATTTCTAAACAAATTGTCAAAATTATTTTTAACAATTTGTTTAGAAATTGTCCTGTGATTATAATTATAAAGTACTGTATCGTAGAATGCAAATTATTTTTTAGTTTAGTTAGTTAACCCTTTCAAGTGATAATAATATCATAATTTATATCACATAAAAACATAAATAAATAATTAAAATAATAAATAACTAACTAAACCATTAGTTTCTGTTAAAAATATAATTTAAATTTAGAATTTATTAGTACTTGTAATATGTAATATGTTACATAATCTAAAATAAATATTCAAAAAAAATCTACAGATTTCGGGCTTCTCGCATCTATCGGAGGACATTGACAATTAACATCAAAACTGAAAACTTATAAACACATTTTTGTCAAACAATTTTATAAAAATTTTCGAAAAAAAGTTATGTATCAATTTTCAAGAAATTGTTATCATACGATGCCTCACGAGTTCCTGCATCGTTTGATTACTACCTCTCGTCTATTTTTATAACTTTTTGAATTATAGTCGAATCTCACTCTCCGGGATAACTGATCTAATAATTATTCAATGAAAAGTGCACCTGTCCAGTCCACAATTTTCGACGAATCCAAAATTCTTTTTTTCAAACGGGAGACAACTGGTAGGTAAAAACTAAACCCGGTTAAAACTAAACTAAACTAAAAAAACTAAAAGTTTTTTTTTTCACTTTTTCGATATTGGCTTTCGTTTTCGAACTAATCAACTTTTTGTCCGAAAAAGCGGGAAATTTCGTCTATTTTTTCACCATTTTCGATTTTCTGATAAAACTTGGGTTTCGATTTTACAAAATTTGATATCATACGATGCCTCATAAGCCTCTGCATTTTTTGATACCACTGCCTTTTGCCTACCATCATAAATTTTGTAAGTACAGTCGAATTACAATCCCCCCGAAAACGACCTTATAAATATTTTCTATTTTTCTAGACTAGTTATCCGATAAAAAAATGACAATTGCACTATGTTAACCTGCAATGAGCACAAAAGTTTTCATATCCATTAAATATAAACCGCGTAATATTGCCCCTTTTCGCGATAGTCGCATTTTCTTCATACCTTCACCACTAAAACTATATCAGACGAGAACCATGATTTAGGTATTTATTGATTTCGATATGATTTCATCAGAACTCTGTACTATATGATAATATTCTTAATCACTTCGTATTGTATAAATCATTATGCAAACTAAACATCATCAGAACCAGCTACTGATTTTGTTCATGTGCGATTGACATTAAAATTCAGAACAAATAAGAATAATAATACCTGAGACATCCCACACAGCGCCATCTAGTCCCAAACTAAGCAAAGCTTGTATAATGGGTACCAGACGACTTACATACATACTTAAATATTCTCTATAATATATACATATATATAGATATTTTTTATACCCAGACACAGAACAAATAGATATGTTCGTGCACACAAATATTTGTCCCAGGCGGGAATCGATCCCCTACCCTTGGCTCCGCAGTAACGGTCTCTAACCACTCGGCCATCAACCACGAGTATGGTCTTGTGATTTCATGTAGCAACGTAATGTAGTAAGAAAGATTAGGAGAAGGGTCAAATCAAACAAAGTTGAGAATTGTAAAATGATAGCGAACAACAAGTGCTAACAAAAAAAGGGCAATGTATATTATTCATTGGTTCATTTCTACTATTTGGTATCCAACGTTTAATAATTAGCGACTCGCTTCGTTTTGAAGCGAGGATTTCTCTATTATGCGCCACTGCAAGGACTCAGGCCTCTCCTAGGGATGTGGGTGCTTGGAGATTAATCCCAGGTTATGGGGTCCCTTAGTTTGTGCGACTACTCCATCGCTGTCTAAGCATTGACTGATGGTATACTGATATACACATTCACACTATCAGTCGGCCCTAAGGCTGGTCCATCAGTTTAGGGCTACCATTTTAGTTTGAAATTGTTTAACTACGGTTTAAACGATTTGTATGAACAGCGCCTCTAGCGGTATCGAGAGGAACTAAAATTCACATGCAAATGTTTTACAAGTCGCCGACGAGGCTGGCGAGTGTCGAGACGTCATACCAATTTGAACTCATGGTAGCCGTGCTGATGGGCTGATCTGACGTCAGACTGATCATGTAATTACAGACCAGAACAGAGATATGTATTTACTGACCGAAATGAGTAATTTTGACAATAACTCTAATATTTATGTTAACGATACTCTAGTACTTTTTTAGTTTTTTTTTTCTTTTTTTTTTATAACACACACAATCACAACAACGTCTAGGTCCCAAACTAAGCATTAGCTTGTATTTTGGGTACCAAGCGAAGACACCACATACATAATTATAACAACCAAGACCCGGCGCCAGTATTAATATTCATTATATAAATACTGACCCGACCTGAGATTCGAACCCGGGACCTCCAGCTTCGCAGGCAGGGTCGCTGCCCACTAGGCTAAGCGGTCGTCATCGTTATAGTCTGTCTATAAATGATATTCTTTGTGAATGGTGATATTCTATGAAAATGGTGAAGTTATTGTCTGTCTATAAATGATATTCTAGAATATAGGAAAAACGAAGTCTCGTTGCTCGTCCACGACGCTAACTTCGTTTTTCGATGTTCTAGAACCGAAGAGAACTCATGCAAAGCCGTACAAAAAGTTAGTTTCTTAGAAAGTCCTTATTCATAAATGTGCAAGTAGTATCCCAAGGTGAATTCTAGTGCAGACGTAGACATTGTCGGCGGAAACGCCGACGGCCGCGTGGAATTGATGTAATGAGATCATTGTACGACATCCGCCGCGTCCCGTCGGACGGTCTACAGGGCCAGGGAGAGGGGGTGTTTACCGAGGTGAAGGAGGATTATCACAAAATGTTAGCGTATGTGTTTGATAACACATGCATATGCAATTGTAACACACACACACACACACAATGCAAAAACATTTCGTACATTTTATGATACTGTTTCCTGGGTCTTTAGATCTATTTGTAAAACTAAGATTTTTTTTTTAATAGTCATGTCATACTTTCAGGGAAAATCGCGCTTTTCTACTTCACATTTTACGCAGCATTGGCCATGTTGGTGTCGATATGCATGTGGACCTTTCTACAAATGTTGGATACTCGTGAACCGAAATGGCAGCTTGACAGTAGCATCATTGGCACCAACCCGGGCTTAGGTTTCAGGCCCTTGCCACCAGAGGTCGATAGCAGCATTATATGGTACAAGGGGTCCGATCCTAACAGCTATAATTTCTGGGTGGAAAATCTTGCGACGTTTTTGCAAGGTATCTATTATTTATTTATTTACAACTTATTATAGTTATTATTATTAGTTAAAATCTGGGTTAGCTAATTCTGCAGCGCGTAGTATAGCTGTAAAAATCTATATACGAGTATTCATTAAACTTATTTTGAATTAAACCAAATGTATCGTGAATAAGTTTGAAATGAAATCTTAATTTTTCCGACACATTTGGTGATTTCTTTAACAATGCAAATTTTATTAATTTTAGACCGTTGCGTACTACAGAGTTAGATTGGCTAGATTTCATTCATAAAGATATTTAAAAAATATTTTATTTATAAAAATATATATATATTTATAAAAATATTTTATAAATAAAAATAAAAATTATATTATAGTATTATATTCCGTGAAAATCTGGTTTGCGCTATTCAATTCTCATTTTTCTTAGAGGTAACATTGATTCTAGTCACCATTACAACGAACATTTGTTTTTTGATTAATTGGTTCTTCTATTTTTTTTATAGAAATATTATTGACTTACTGACCATTGACTGAGTAATTTTAGACCATGACTGCAAAACCAAGTGTTACGGGTTCGATCCCCGTTCGGGACTAATATTTTTGGGCATGAACATGTCTATTTGTTCCGTGCCTGGGTGTAAAATACCAAACATACATATGTATCTGTTAGTATAATTAGTACAAGTTTTGCATAGTTTGGGACTAGATGACCACGGTTTATTTTCGCTAATTTCATAACTTAATGCTATATGGCATTCTGCTTTGGGGAAAGGCCGCTGACATTCAAACAATATTTGTTTAGCAAAAATGGACTATTCGGGCTACATATAAATTAAAATCTAGAGATAGTCTAAGCGCTCACTTTAAATAAAATAACTTTTGTCATTGAAAATGACTATCATATCCATTTCACGGGAGACGCATTTTTGGCCATAACTCCGAGGGTATGGGGTCTAGCCAAGATCTTAAGGTTTTAAAAGATTAAGAATTTAGTTGTGCATTGTATGACATCAAAATTTTGGAAATCGGTTAAGTAGTTTTTGAAAAAAATTGGAAAAATGTTAAAAAATCGGGATTTTTCGGAATTTATTTTACTAAATCCAAAATATTTCAAGAACGGGAACCGATATCGAAAATTAAAAAAAATTTATCTCGGCCATTAACGTAGCTACGATTTGAGACCAAGTTTTTCGAAATCGGTTGGTAATTGTAAGAGAAATTATTTCCGAAAGATGAGATTTTTTGGTCCATCGCTTGTGTTTGTGGATATAAGTTACTATATTTCAGAGGGTATTCTTCGGATCGCTTCAAAGTGTTATACCAAAGGTTAGAAGGCGTCAGTAGCTACAGTTTGAGACCAAAATTTTGGAAATCGGTTGGAAATCGAACAAGAAATTTGACATCACATGTTAGATTTTATGGACGTTCGGGAACTTGTTAACATTACGGTCATCGCCTTTTGGCCTGTATTCGTTCGAATGCTTAATTATCGAGTTCAGAACGTTTAAGGATACCAGAGGCTGCAGTTTAAAACCTAAATGTTTCAAATATGTTGAACTAGCGACCCGCCTCGGCTTCGCACGGGTAGCAGAGAATTTTTTCATTGATTTATTTCTGAGTTTAAAGAGTTGAAAAGAATAGTGCCACGTTTTCGTAGCAATAAAATAAAATAATCTGTGAAAATCGGGTTTGGGTAGGTTCATTTTCAATGAAACCGATGGTTGCGGGGACTGCAAGATCTGTGGATTTTTGACAGTCCCTTGTTAGTATATTTACGAAAATATAATTTATGTAAATAAAAACTCAAATGCTTTCTATAACGTGGGTGATGGCCACAACTTAAATACAAAAGATAAGCATATGTTATCAATTCCCAGGTTCAGACTCTCAAAGGCTAATAATTCTTTCATAGGGAATTGTATCCGTTTTTATAATAAAATTCCTAAAGAAATGTTAGACTTGAATTCTAATCAATTTATAAAGCGAGTTAAAGTCCAACTCATGAAAAAAGCTACATATTGTATACCGAGTTTTTAAATAATGAGTGCGCATGGACATCATTGTAATTGTTGTATTTTAAAATAAACAGGAAGGAGTCCCATGCCGGTTCTTCTCCTTCTAGTTTTCTGGACCGGTACCTAATCCATTCATTTTGACTTTCAATAAGTGTGTGTAAACATCTTATACTGGACAAGATTTTTTTGATTTTGATGTTTGAGATAGCTCAGATTATTGCATTACATTGACATTATTACATTAACTGTAACTTTAAGTTAAGTTAAGTTAAGTTAAGTTAACAGGAACTATATATTTTATAAATGCAACAAATATTCGTCATATCCCTTATTATATATAAGACTTTATTATGAAAAATGCCGTATTCTTCTTAAAACAAAATTTCATTTATTTCAGCCTATAAACGTGAAGGGAAGGAAGGTGCTGGCCAAAACATACATAATTGCGATTTTAAATTACCACCCCCGGCCGGTAAAGTATGCGACGTGGATACTAGATCGTGGGGTCCGTGCGTCGTAGAGAATAATTTCGCATACCACAAATCGACACCGTGTATGTTTTTGAAACTAAACAAGATATATGCGTGGAAACCGGATTACTATAACAGTTCGGAGGCCCTTCCTGCCGACATGCCAGTCGATTTACAGGACCATATAAAAAATATCACCGCATTCGACAAGAATTATGTGAGTGTATTACTTTTACGTAAAACTGGTTTTCTATTTCAAAACTGAAGTTTTTCTTCACTGTATTTAGTATTTATTCACTGCTCTGATCATAAAATTAAATTAAAAATTTAAAAAAAACCCCGATAAAAAAAATTACAATTAAAAAGTTTGAAATAATTCAGGTTGGTTCATTTTCAAATTATTTTCGGTCCTTAAAGACGTCGAGGACTGCTAATTATAACTTCTTATAATACAATAAAAATACATGGGACATCCTACACAGCGCCATCTACGTAAGCAGCAGTATTACTTAGCGGTCTCCGACGCCTTTAAAGATCAAAAATCATTTGAAAATGAACCAGCCAGTATTATTTCAGACTTTATAAATGTTAGTTTTTATTTTTTGTGTGAGGATTTTTAAATTTTTGATTTAATTTTTATTTCAATATTTTTCAACTTAGTTATTTAGTTAAACTAATTCATATAAGATCACTTAAAGAAACAGTAAAACCGAATCCCTGAAAGCGCGAGTTCGGCTCATACTTGGCCAATTCTTTTCTCCAGTATACTCGATCATCATCTACCTGACACATACTCATTAAGACCATTCCAATGAGCCCAAACACGATAACTGTGAGAAGTTGGGCATGCTCCAGATTCCAAATGATGCTGCAGCGTCAGCCCAAGGTCACCAAGTTTTTACAATATCTTTGAATTAAATAATTACCAAATTTCAAATCGATCAGACCCTTGGAAATCGTTCACATCCCTCCATCACCTGGAAAAGAGCTGATATCTTCAAACAGCACAACAGATTTTTTTTAATCATAGCTAAGAACACTCTCGATTAAGTCACCTTTCAAGCAAATAGATACTAAATCGAAATCAGGTTATTCGTTTGGTAGCTGTGAGGCCATAGACAGACACACAGACACACACGTCAAACTCATAACACCCCTCTTTTTTGCGTCGGGGGTTTAAAATAAATATCATATACTTAAATTCTGAACTACGATTTCATTTGTTTAAACATAAACGTTTCATCAAAATCCGTTTACTGGTTCTTGAGTTACATACCGGGTGTTCGACTGTACTTAGTCCAAACTTAACGAAGATGTAGAGCTTACTAAACTAAACAAAAAGTTTCAAGTTCAAACTAACTGTACGTTTAAAGTTGATTTACGTTCAGCCGGACAGCCGTATATATAATACTGCGTGTTCGTCTGAAAGTAGTCCAAACATATAGAGCAGTATAGTGCGTGTAGAGCTTACTAACAAGATACAACAAACAAAAACTTTCAAGTGAGCAGATGTAGCAAGCTAATGATTACCGAGAAAAACTTGTTTAAAGTTTAGTTTTTTTTTCCATTTTGTTTAGTGTGGTAAGCTCTACAAGCTCTGTTTTGAGACTACGTTCAGCCGAACACCAAGTGTAAGCCTTATTATTCAAATGAATATATTGTTTCATACCATTAAATACTTTCTACTTTAAAGGAAAAATGCTGTAAAGTAGAAAGTGTTAAGGAATAATCAGTGTGAGCCGACTGCAAAGTGATGTTTATTGTACTAATATCAGCGTTTTTAATGATTTCCAATAGATTTCATTTCAATGTTTTCAAAATTATAAATTGGGTGATCTATTTTTCTTTTTTTTTTCAGTTGAACATGGTGTGGGTTTCATGCCAAGGTGAAAACCCAGCGGACCGCGAGCACATTGGCCCCATTCAGTATTATCCTTACAGAGGGTTTCCAGGGTATTATTTTCCCTTCACTAATGACGAAGGCTATCTCAGCCCATTGATTGCTGTACATCTACAAAGACCTAAGAGTAAGTGTACCTCAGTGTTGTTGTTTCAGTCTGAATTTGTCCACTCTTGAATTAAAAGAGTAGGTATTAACTACATGGACACGACACAGCATCACATAGTTGAACGCCTGATGGTATTTTGTTTTTGATTCAAAAAATAAAGCTTCTATGATTGTAACTTATGCTCTGTTATGTTTTAAACTTAATATTATTAATAATACCTGAGACGATTCGCAAAGCGTAATCAGTTCCAAATTTCCTAAAACCGGCCCGTAATTTTTTTTGGAAAATCGAAAATGGTGAAATAAGACGAAATTTCTCAATTTTTCGGACAAAAAATTGATTAGTAAACGAAAGCCAATAAAAAGAATTGAAAAGTCTCCCTAGACAGATAGATTGTCTACCGTTTGAAAAAAGAAATTTTGGGATCGGTCGAAAACTGTGGGGTGGAAATACCCTTTTCATTGAATGATTATCAGATCAGTTACCTCGGAGAGTGAGATTCAGTTATATTTAAGAAAGTTATAAAGGTAGACAAAAGACAGTAATGTCAAAAGATGCAGGAGCTCGCGAAGCATCGTATGGTACTAAATTGGCCTATAACTTTTTTCGGAAAATTTAATAAAATCGTTTGATAATTTTGATGTTCATTTTCAATGTCGTCCGATAGTTGCGAGAAGCGCGAATTCTGTAGATTTTTAATAATATGTACACATGTAGATATTACAGTATTCAATATACACCTTGTAAATAAAATATTATCAATTTTCAGCGGGTGTATTGATCAACATAGAGTGTCGCGCTTGGGCGCGTAACATCGTATACGACCGCCATGAAGGTATGGGAACCGTTCACATTGAAGTAATGATTGAATAATTTAATTCAGTGCTTTCATTCACTCACTTTTCATTAAATTATTAACACGTTCTGTTAATACCTTTTGTGCGTCTTAGTTTCTGGTTTCTGATGTGAAACCTCAGACACAAAAAAAAAGCGAAACAGGCTGCCGTGAAATGAATCATTTGAATTGGACCCTTAAATGTGAAAAGCAATTATTTGCGGCTTTTTAAAATGTAGATATATTTTACTCCTTTTTACGACACACGATAGCATTTTATATTTTATTTTTGAGGCGATCAGCGCAAAAGACTTGCAGGATTATTGTGTTGTCATCGCTTTTCAGGCGCCTATTTCGCCAAATTTCTTTTGTTTTGTCTGATTGTAAAACTGTTTTATTTGAAACACCTAACGGCTGTAGAACTAGATTTTTTTTGTTTTGATGTATTACATAAAGCTTTTATTGGATTGTTAATCATAGTATGAATACTTAGCTCGCAAAGTACATTAACTTGAAAAAAAAATTATCTGCAAGAAAATTATACTTGTTAAAAAAAATTATATTGTTTTGTGTTATTCGGCTTATAAATCGTAAATTGTTGTTTATTGTTAATTAACTTAAATGTTCCTGTTCATTTTATGTTTTATTACCATTACCTGTTCATTATTTGATATTTTATATATTATATATATAATATTATATATTATTTGATAAGTTAGTAACGATTTAGTTGTGATAGTAGTGTCATATGAGGTTACCAAAGATCAATGTATTGTTTAAAATAAAAATGAAAATGGTCAACTGAGGTTTTATTGCATTAAACACGCATATTTTTTAATTAAATAAAGACATCAATTCTTATAACGTTTTGTTACAATATTATTATAAAGAAATATACATTGTGTGGTTTTTATCTTTTACCAAATAAATACATATAAATAGCATGAACATTCTACCCTTTAATATTAGTTTAAAAATTCAACCCTTCGTCTACGCGCGCCAACTTCAGGACATAAAAATCTAGGCAGGTATTAATAAATCACACTCAAGATTGTCTTAAAACAACGCATCGGTATCAGCTGAGTGCGAGCTCAAAAATTATACATATTCCACAAAAAATACTGCCATCGGTCACAATGGTCAAACATCGACTATATTCGTTTTCAACACATATTAAAAAGACGAAACAACAAAAGCTGTCATTTAATTATCAACTGTATTACAAGTGTATAAAGTTTAATTTTATTTCATTGCTTGTTCTATTAAAATAAAATCGCTCAGCAGTCACATGACGTAATCGGACGCTGTGCATTGCCATAATAACTTTTAGGTCTTTACATATCGTCCCTTTGGAGGTAAAACTGATTATCTGGCCAGATTGCAACTTTAGAGGAGAGCAATTTAAAACTTTGACAACGTAAAAATCCTAAAAAACTAACGATTTGAAGGTATAAGAGGCCGCAAACCAAATTTATTGTTATGTAAGCAGTATTTTATATGAAAAGACCTTACAAAATATCTGCAGATTCATTACAAATTAGAAAAAAACCGAGACAAAAAAGATTTGTACTTAGTTTTACCTGACTAACTAAAACTTGCTCTTGTGTCTAATCCAAGCAGTATTTATATTTGGACATTATTCCAAAGTGTTCTCATTTCAAAATCTGACTATGCTAATGTAGTTATAACAAAATAATGCATGATATTACAGAAAAGTTAACAAAAAATGGAAATGTACTCAGTTTTACCTGAAGAGATTCAGTTAAAATGACTACTGCTATCTAACTACATAAAAAATTGAATTGAATTTGAATTCAATTTAGTGAATAAACAGTAAGTATCAACTTTTATGTTTATTTATTGAAATGAAATTAGACAATAGTAAATTATTTATTTATCACTTTAAAAAAAACCGCCTAGAGCTCGCTTAATACAGCGCCCTATGAATCACAATTAACGCACCTGATACTAATGTCATCTCGGATTTATTAAGATAGCAGTTGTTAGCAAATAGTTATAATTTAAACACTTTCAGACCCAGATGAGTTTGAAAAGTCTGAGTCTGACGCGGTCACAGTGGGTGCTCGATCAATACAGCTTTTTTCAGTGTCTAGTGATTTGAACCAGCCGTGATACTCTTCCGGTATCACTCCTTTGTCGCAAAGACCCACTAGATCCTTTTTTTTGCTTCTGATATGGGCAAAGATCTATCATAGAGTTGTTCCAGGGGAGGGAAAATGTACTCTGAAGAGCAAGCAGCTATTAAAGGCTCGACTACGTCTTGCATTCTCGATTTCTTTCGGGTGGAGTAGCCATGGCTTGGCGTAGGTTGTGTTGATGCTGTTGCAATTGAGGATTGTGTCGTCGTTCCTGTGACATCTAATGTCATAAAGTTATTTGACATGTCGTAATTGTAGTAAATATTCCTGTCTCCTTTCACATACCTCATCCTTTTAATCTTAAGCCAAATAACTTTTTCTCCTTGGGTGTTTTTATTCCTGTTAAAAATCAAATTTTTGGCAAATTTTTTCAAGTTCTTAAATTCGTGATACTTGAACTCTTTGATGTGGTAACAATTTTTCACTATCTTATTGAGGCCTTTCTTGTAAATTGTTTTTGATCGTGCCCGCTTGAAAATATTTATCCAGTCATTCATTGCGAAAACATCACAATTTTTCTTTGCTGTTTCTATCGCACTGTGCATCGAGTCGGCCTCCATATAACTGTGACCAGACTCTAAAAATTTATGTTCTATCATATTCAGATGTTTGCTGTTATTAACAATCCAAAGCAATACGGCGGCCACATACTGATTTCGATTTTGACCGCCGCAGGTGTCAGAGAACAAACTTATTTCTTTAACCGTATCAGGCACGCACTTGGTTAGATAGTGATGTAATATTGTGCCTATTTCAGCGCTTCCTTTTTTGCCATGGATTTCTGACCAGGGAAAACAATAGGCTTCATTAGGTGGCGAATTTTCATAGACTGTTAGATTGTAGACTGTCAATTTCCTTACATAATAGAGAAGTCCAACGTCTGTGTTAGGTATTTGCAATATAGCTTGCAAATCAAATGAAATTGACAAAAAGTCCAGTTCTTTTTCCGATCTTCGTTTGTCCTTGTCCTTTTCGCTATTACAAGCATTTTTCTTTCAATATGCTCTTTGTACTCATCTTTCAGCCTAAGTTTTCCCTCGTCATCAGCCCTTTCATATTTAGTGCATAAAAGACATTGGTCTTTTTTGGGTACATAAAATCCCAGATTAAATTCCGTGGCAAAAATTCTCCGGTATGATATCTCAGATACAGGTATTGAGCCTTTGGCTTTGCAGTTATCTAAATAGAGTTTGTACATTTTTGTAAGTGACAACCCTTTATCCAAATACTGACGTTTTCGAGTTTTTCTGACATAGTGACTTTCCATGGCAGGAAATGAAGATATGTGTGCTTTGACCTCATCAACTCTTTCAGCAGAGATCTTGTTAGGTGGCTCTTTCCGACCGCGAGGATCTAGGTCTTTTGAAAAGCGCCCTAAGTCATTTCTTTGCTTGATGGCGTTTGATACAACACCAGGGCAGATGCATAACGTTTTGCAAAAGAATCTTTGGCACACATTGATTTCTTTCTCTGCAATCTTAAAAAAACACTGCTTGGAAAAACTGCGTCTTGTCGGTCTTTTTCTGTTTAGGAGGACTGTTTTAATTGGAGTTACTCTACAATGCGCTATAACAAAATTTTTCTTTGCTGCAAAGTCAAGCTTCCAGTAGGTTCTGCACAATCTTTCGCGTTGGATATCTGTTATTTGGCTATTGCATCCAAACTTGCATTGCGAGCAATCTACAGGCTTTGGAACTTTTGGGGCCGTACTCTTTTTTTTTGTAACGTACGGTAGACCCTCAGCTCGACGCTTTTTTGCCACATTAGCTTTCCAAGAACCAGGATTTGGTTGACGCCATCTAGTGCGAGGTTTTATAATCTTCCAACAACGCTCTAAAATCTGAAATATGATCGCGTTTGCTATTTCTAAAGATTCATCATCAACTTTGTTGAAAAGTAAATCAATGACTTTATTACGTTCACGGCTTAACTTTTGTTCAGTAGCAAAACATGCATTAGGATTTTGCAGGTCATCTAAAGTAATAAGTGTAGAATCCTCGGACTCTGAACCTGATCCAAGTAGGGCCTTGGCAACAGAAGGTTGGTATGACGGGTCATCGTCTGAAAAATCTCCCTCAAAAAGTGATTCTAAATCAGATTCTATGATTCTGTCTTTCTCGTCATAGCGTATCTTTGAAGCGTTGCATTCTGTAAAAAAATATATTAAGTATAGACAACATTATAATATTTTATTAACTTACATTTTGCCGAGTAGATGTTTATTTTGGATAATATTATTTTACGGATATTAATTGATCGATTATCAGTGGAGAAAAGTGAAACTATGTCCTGATATTTTATTACTATTAAGACTAACTTTCCGCCTTCAGCTCCGCTCGCATGGACTACATAGTTGTACCGAGAACCCTTTTTCCGGGATAAAAGTACCCTATGTCACTCTTCAGCTTCTGCAAACTATATCTATGTAAAAAATTATAGTCGTCCTAGGACTACTGTGTAGTCCACGAGAGCGGTGCCGCGGGCGGAAAGCTAGTAAAAAATATAATTAACTTTCGGGATAATTGAGATACATCCTCAATATTTCCAGTAGTGGTTCTTTTTTTTATTTCAGATTTTTAACTAGTGCTAGCTCAACAGTCTCCAAGGAAAAACCACTGTTTGCAATAGTCTCAACTGCAAAAAATAAAACCATTTAATGTCTTTGAAGAGCCTTGCGAAAAAATATTAACTTCGAATTACCATGTATGAACCAGTACTAATAAAAATAAACTAACTAACTAATAAAAATAAAATTTGAATAGTTAATTTAGCTGATACTAGTGACAGTAATGATGAGGGAATACCGAACGGATACAAAGTATCCTATGTGTTTAGGTCATAATGTACTTGTATGCCAAATTCAGTATTTGCGCGCGATGTTGACTGCGAAGAATAAAATACGTTAACAAAGGTCTGAAATCGGTCACCGACCTTAGAACCTACTGAAAAGAAGAAGAATTAAAATTACTTACCAGGGTTTACTTTTCCGGGCTTAGACGTGTTAGACAACTTATCGCCGTACATCTTCATGTGAGTCTGAGTAGGCAAATCCAAATATTTCTCATCAGATTTGCATTCATGTTTTTTGTCCTCAACTTCTGACAGATATAAATCGTAGGCCTGGGATATGAATTCATCACAGCCTGCTATGTCATTTTGCCAATGATTTTCAGAATCTGTAAGTTTGTATAACAAAGTGTTACTAAATAAATTCACTGGCACAAATAGCTGGTAAAATAACTTCAAAAATGATTCTTATAAGTATTTACCTTTTAGCGATACATGGTCTCCCGGATCAATAGCCTTTTGATCTTGAAAAGTACTCATTTCAATGTAGACACTAACAGAAACCGTCAAATACAATAAAAACAACTGCAATTTTAATTTCGCTAATGAATTGCTAACGCGCAGTGCCACCGAGACACAGAAACTGTGGCAAATGGCAGCGGGGTGTCGCGAGAAGAACACCGCGTGCGCCGTGTGCGAGTGAGAGATACACGGATCTCAGTTATATTTGAATTAATTTGAATCTAAGGTATCAAATGCAATTCAATTAAAATACGGTTCATTGACATAAATAATTTTATCCACTTGGAAAAATAACAAATTTAAAGGTTGTTTTCAGCAAAAAATAATAAAAACCATTTATACAAATTTACCTGAAAAAAATCATTGTAATTTTGTCTAAAGCGTGCAGGTAAAACTAATTATGAAGACAAATGTATTTTTATTATTGTTATCTCTGTCGTTTAGTTTACGTTTCTGGAGTTAAAAATGAATAATTGGTGAATGATATGAATAATAATGATTATTTGTATTTATTTATAAAAACTAAGGTGTTTTCACATTTTAATCAGTTTTTAGATTATAATCCTATGAAAATTCATAAAATACCTAGTTTTAGCTCTGGCTATCTTCTAAACTAAGCTAGCTATGAGAAAACGCGTTTTACCAGCAGAAGCAGCTTAAAAAGTTGAATCGAATGGTGTAACTAACTCATTTTTGCAAAAATGTCGAGATAATCAGTTTTACCTCCAAGGGGACGATATATTAATATTTTTTTAAAAATTAACAAAATAATTTTCTTTTATCGTTATTTATTAGTTAAATTATTTTGCATGCACCGGAAATTATTTAGAGTGCAATGGAAGTAACCAACATAACTAAAACTGACACCAAAAAAATATCATTCAACTTAATCACTACACACGAACCCAATAATTATTGTTTTCACTGTAAAGACGGATGACACAACACATGTATACACTCGATATCATAAAAGTACGAACTGACTAGAAGCCCTCTTCTGCGTTTACCGTCTAACTATTCATACTCTAGCTAGCTGGTGCAAGATGGCTAATTTCAGTCCGCGAAGTCCCCGCGCACCGGTCTTCACCCCCGCAAAATTGCGTTTGACATTTTCGATATCGTGAAGTGACGTTTATGACTCACACAGCTTAATTTATTTAAAATAGGGATTAATACTCGTACTTTTATTGTGTTAGACGTGCACATGAAACTAAGCCTCAATGTATGATGTATTAATACCGGCTATAGATGCTGAGACCTAAACACAATAGTATCTTTTAACTTACTTAGGTATACGTTTTTTCATTTTCTCAGTCAATCATAATTTCTAAATGCGTGGAGCCGCGACGTTCCTTCAAACTATCAGTGAAACGTAAGTTGCGTGCCCACGCTCGGCAACGGATATTGATAATTTGATGAACTGAAAGAAAAAAAAAACACTTATAATCGCATATAATAAATCTATTTCAGAAGCATTTATTATCCTTGACGAATTAGACGAAACAGTAACATTATCGATTTTATGGATAATATTGTCTCTATACAAACTTATGACGGGTGGTCACTAACATCGCAATAATTGGCACATTTATCTAGGTCAAAGTGGTCGTCGATCTCGTTTCATCTGCGCCAATTTATCTGTCGTCTATTTACATATACTGATATATTTGTCATCTAAATATTTTTGTTATAGATTCTGGGTTTTTAGGCTTTAAAGCAAAAACTTTACCTTTGTAAAATTACTCAATGGTTTATCAATTATTCTGCTTGTTTGTTTGTCTGTCCGTTCGTCTGTCTGTAACAGGTAATTACCTAGAAACTCTTTGACGTTATGCATCTTGACTAACATTTATGAAGGTTGTTCAATAAAAAGTGAGAGTGATTAAGACGCAGTTTCTTCTTCTAGACTTAAAATTCTTTTACTAAAAAACTCCTCATCCTGAGCCTCCAAAAATAGTATATGTACCTACTGCGGCAACCACTGCTGGAGAATGTTCCATCAATTCGAAACCAGCACCTTCAATGACAGCTATCGTAACTCTTGTATGTGGGGTGCTATCCTTAAACAAAACAACTTCAGCGAGTTTTCCACGTCATTTCTCGCATATTTCGTTAGGCAATTTCTTAATTTGTCCCGCATATAAAGTTCCCGTCACTCCATGATTGACGTTTTCGACCAATACCAACCCTTGGCTGTCCCAAAAAAGAGAGCCCATAATCTCACCGGTGGATGGGACTGCCTTTTTATTAGGAGTTGGAGGTGACGGTCTCTTTCAAGTCAGACAGCTGTTTAGTTTCAGGGTCGTAATGGTGAAACCATGGTTTATCCATAGGTTATGAACTGGGCCAGAAATCCTTAGTTTGGGTTATTTCTGCGCATTCGTAAGCATTCTGAGCACCCAGCGCGCTGACAAGTTTTTCATGGCCAGATGGTTGTGCATAATATTATAAACACTCCCTATCGAAATCTTCACTTTTAACGCTATAAAACAAACAGTACCTAGGTAATATGACAATCCACCAAAACAATTTTTTCGGCTATTAGGTCGGCGAAAAAGCGTTTTCGTATACAGTTTGTATATACTTTTAAGAAAATCTCTTTGGCTATACTAGTTGTATCTCGCTGGTTTTGATACCATTAAAAAGGTTACATTGCAAAAAAAAGAAACAATTTAGTAAAATATTGTTTCCCGCCGGTTTTCATTTGTTTTTTTTCTGTTAAAATGGGTGATTCTAATAAATAAATTGGATACATTTTAAAATTTTATTATAAAAAAGGAAAAAATGCAATGCAAGCTGAGAATTTGATGTGATGTTTATGACCCTAATGCGGTGTCAGAGTAGCACAAAGTTGGTTTAACCGTTTTCAATCCGGAAATTTTGATGTCAAGGATGCACCTCGTTGTGGTCGCCCTGTCATGGCTAAAATGGACGCCATTTTTGAAAAAGTGGAGCAAGGTCGGCATATCAGTAGTTATGACATAGCTGAAGATCTGAGAATTGATCACAAAACAGTTTTGACCCATTTGAAAAAAGCTGGGCACATGAGCTCACTGAAAGAAACCTATCTTCTGCGTTTACCGTCTAAGCACTCATATTAACGACTCATCTAACCAAGATGGCAAGTTTCAGTCCGCGAGGTCCCCGCGTGCCGGTTGAAATTGCGTTTGACATTTTCGATACTATGGAGTGAAATTTATGACCCTAATAAAACTTTAAATGATTAAAACCAAACGCTGCTGTAAAATTTATTTTCTCTATGGTAATGTTATTCCGCGATGCCTATTTTGATAATGATGCATGAATCCTCGATGCGCCGGCGGATTCGCATTTGAACTGTTTATTTTTTCAATATATCGTTAAGTGTTGCATCAGTATTGTCCTTCGATAAAAGTACAGCGAATATAACCATAAAAATCGTACAGGTGGGTTTCAACAGCTGCACAGCGACGATCGGACTGAGGTATCCTGGAGTGTTATCGTATGGAAAGTATGCTGCTGGTAAGCCGGGCCTAGGCCAATACGCTAAAGGCCCAATTGACTCCCGGTCCGCTGGACGCTCACCTTCGCAGGACACCCACACCATACGTCTCTGGAAATTAGAGTAGTTGTCATTTTTAGTTACGATTAATATGAGTGTAGGAATTGAATTGTTTTTCGCGCTTATAGTGGTCGAGTGAAAATCTTCAAAACAATTAAATATCTTTAATTCATAGTTATACAACATACGTCACAAAAGTGAATTTATTACAAAAGGCGCATTCAAAGAAGCGCTGGTTCCTCTCAGAAGAGTGCGCAAGAAACAGACGGACGCTCTTTAAAATAAATAAATCATATGAACAATTGTTTGAACATAGTGCTTAAATATTAATATTACTGAAACAAACTGATAGGCGCGCGGTGTACACCCATTGATTTTTGTCGTCTAATTAGTCCGATACTTTATAATGAGTTTTGCGTAAAGCTTTCGTTTTAATGTAGTTTTAAACTTGTTAGAAGGGTAAATCTCTAATCTCAACTGGGATCTTTTTGTAAAAGCGTATGCATTGCCTTTTAAAAAAAATTTTAATTTTATTGAGGCGGCTAACAAGGTTAGCGACCTTTACTTCTAGTACGTATATTAATATTATGCTGATCAAAATTTCTTTATTTATATCTGTCTACCGTTTCAGCTAATTATATATCTAAGGATGGCCAGTATAGATATCATGTCGTCGTGATGTAGCGGTGTTAAGAATTGAAATGATATTTTTTTAAGTAATAGCTATTACTGGTGTGTTAGAGTCAAGTGATTACAAAGATGATGCTTCCTGATTTACATTTGAAATAATATGTTATTTAGAATCAGGTGACTACAAAAATGATATTGTCTAATTAATACTTGGAGTAATGTATTATTTAGACTCGATTCATTACAAAAATGATGCTGGTATTAATACTTGAAGTATACGTTATTTTAGAATCAGGTAATTACAAAGATGATGGTGCCCGATGGCTAATAGAAAAAAATCCAATTAATATAAAATAAAGCATTACCGAATGATGCTTATCTATTTACCTCGTCAAACGAAGTGGTCAAGTTGATATACTGTGCGACGTCGCGTGGCATATCTAACGGTAGTGATGCTGGATCATCGAAGTACTGCGGACTCCAGTTATATATCTGAAGAAGTATAGATTTTTTATAAGCTATACTATGATTCCTCTCAATTATTGAGATGTTCGAGATTATTTTCTATACATCTTTAATCTATATTCTACATTAGAATATACGATCTATCTATACGTCGCGTCGTCTATATTTATTAGAGTACCCCGGAGTTCAAACGTGGGCGGAAGAGATGCGTTTGGTAGTTGGTGCCAAGTGGAGATCTACTGTCTCTGTTCTACCCATTACTCGAAACAGTTGTGAACTTATACATCAAGACTTTTTAATGACTGTTCAATTTTTTTAACATCTATCATTTTAAGACTCCATTTGCGAAAAAATAGGTAGATAAAATTTTCACAACAAAATAATAATAGTATGTAGCTGTCGGCCACAGATCGACGTAATCGTCAGTCGCCGCACACACCCATTGGTGGTACGAATATAATAATAAAAAGTGTGACAAAAAATATATTTACCTTGTTAAGTTTAATGATAAAACATGGCGTTCCAGAAGGATAACCGTACCCATTTTGGTGGGAGCACGGACCTAACTGAGTCAAGTTGAAGGCGCACACTTTTTGTCGATCCGGTTTTTTAAACCCACAATCTATCTGATTTACGCCCTTATTGCTAAGTAAGCTTTTGTTCTCATATGCTGAAAAAGAAATGAGATGAAAATTAAAAAACGAATTACATATTTTTGAAAAGCCTATGAAAAGCTGATTCCCAATAATACATTATTGGAAATCAGCTAACAATAAAATATGGGTATCTACAACTTGTACGGTTCTTTAAAGATCATACATCTTCTAATCAGGGAGCAAACATATTTATTTTTTCAACTGGTTATTTAAAGCATTCGTTGATCCACGGTGGCGCGTGTCTGAGCGGACCGCTGCATCGATGTGAATTAGTTATAGTGGTAATCGAATTAAAACAACAATGCCGCCACCGCGTTCATAGAACTCTTATGTTTTCATAGAACGAATGTTATTAAGGAAATTTACAAGTATATTTCGTTTCATGATCCACCACCGCTACTTATATACGTACATCCCTCCGAAACTGTTGTATTATAAAGTAATAAGTACCTATGTGGAAGCGACATGTCTCTGCTACAATCTTCTTGCCTATATCCAGGTTTATGGGCTTTGGTCAATCCTATATGAAAAAGAACTATTATATGTGTACACTTACATGTACATCGTAGAGGGTTTTTGATTATAACACAGATAACACTCACGCGCAAGGAATATGTCGATGTTTTCCGTGTAGCGTTTCACCTGTGTTTCATTATTTAGTTTATACCATATTAAAGTGCCGTGCTCGTACAGTATAGGACGATGGCCCATTCCTGGATTTTCACCTGTTTTGATAAAACCAACGTAAAATAAAATCAAAAATCCTGAAATCGTAGATTCGACTAAAAAATTAATTAACAAGGTAAGAAAAACATCCCAAATACTAGAGTAGTCGAGAAGTGAGGAGTTTCTTGGGAAGAATAAGTCCAAGTAATCAAAAAATATGAACAATAGCTCATTCGATTCGAAAAAATGTTCCGGGAAAACATTTTTCTTTTGTCCGCCATAAATTTTTAGAAACATACATCGTCAAATTAAAAAATATATATAACGGCCGCACAAAATTTCCGGGAAGTGGGGCTTTTTTTTTGAAAATTTTCGGCTATTTAAGAATAGATTTACACTATGCTTATAGTTTTTGAGTAATTATCAAAAAATTGAGCAGCAAATTTTCAGTTTTTTGTTAATAACAAATACAAATTTCGTCGATGAAAAATATATTTTT
This sequence comes from Luffia ferchaultella, assembly GCA_949709985.1. Classification (NCBI taxonomy): domain Eukaryota; kingdom Metazoa; phylum Arthropoda; class Insecta; order Lepidoptera; family Psychidae; genus Luffia; species Luffia ferchaultella. The sequence goes on along the minus strand of OX453241.1, from coordinate 25,072,091 downwards.
TGCAACTTAATTTTCCTAAGAAACTCATTTCCGACTAAAGTATACAATATTCCTAATAAACAGATTTTATTATTAATGAAGGTCTTGTGTCTGTTTTTGTATGATCCGTAGTTAGAACGCAGATATACTGACATACAAATTGAACGAAATCATTATTTAACTACATAAAACCTTGCGTGACAATAGTTTAAAATATTAAACACCAATTGCATTTACCGATGATAGAGTCTGCGAGAGTAAAGTACGGTACTCGTTCGTCTATCGTGTAGAGTAAACCACACATGCATAGAGAGAAGAAAATTACAATGCAGATGTACATCACCAAGTAGATGAGGCTTATGATACCTGTAAAAATTGATAAATAATAAATACAAAATCTTATTTAATAAAAAGCGTTCTCAATGGTCGCCATTTTCTGAAGGCTACTCAATAGAAGTCAAATTACTGAACATTAAGAATTTAAAATTCAAAACAATAATTCATTGAAATTTTTTTATAAAATTTGAGTCGGAGTCGAAGCCCTATATAATACTAGAACCTCAGCAAAACAAAATACACAGCAGCGTCAATTACAGCACAATCAGGTTGTAACGATGACCGTCCGCGGACACCGCGCAACCGTCTTTACACCCGTCACTTGGTTTCATATTGTACACATAGTTCCAACCATACGCTGCTGCTCTAGTGTTTTATGACTAGAACCTTAAAATCAAGTTTAGGTATTATATATATATTAAATCGAGTGGACTACGACATGTTACGATCCACATTGCGCATCCTGTGGGAGCCTCCACCTCCGGCTTAGGTGTTGTAAAAAAATTCATTTACAAATAAATGGGATTTCAATATTTCTTATTGGTAGTATTCACAACATAAAGACATTTTTGGCAAAAATGCGTTCACCCATTGTGTTGCTAAACAAAGGAGATACCGTTTTATTTTATGGATGAAAGCTTTCCTAATGAGGTTCACCATTTATCACGTATTGGAATACAACCCCAGTACATTTAAAGTTTGGATATTTTAGAGTAAAATAAACGCCAGCTTACGTAACTACAACGTCAGGACACAAAATACGAGCATAAAGATGCTCATATAAAAATCAAAAGTTACTACATATTTTCCGTTGACCTAGAATCATGATTTTTGGCAAGAAAAAAGGTCTTACAGCACAAGTAAAAGGGAAAATCAGAAAATCGTTGTATTTTAATTATAACAAGAAAATTTTTTTGCTATTTTTTTAGATTTTAGATCAACGGAAAATACGTAGTAAATTTTTATTTTTATTTGCGAGTGTTTCCTGCGATTTAAACGACCGTATTTTTTAATTGCGTCGAGTTAGAAATTTTATTGTTTTATAGCTCCAAGGGGCTATCATTTCAATTTGGCACCTCCCATTCTCGTGTTGCTTGAAAAACGGTTAAAAAGGCAAGTGTATGCCCAGTTTTTCTTGTATTTAGATTAACTTACAAACCTTCAACGGAATTTGTGACAGGGTCACTGGTTTCCTCCGCACAGAACTTCCTAGCGAAGAAACCAGCGTATATGCAGCTTGGGTTGGTTTAAGTGTTCTTCAATTAATTTGTGCTTTGTGTTTTGTAAGAAATAAATATACTGTTGATAAACAAACTGTGTATTCTAGTTTATAAGCAAATAAATAAATATATTATTATTGTTAAAGAAATACTGGGCGTACTATATTGAAAAGCCGCGTACGTACGAACGAAAAGTACTAATAGTATCAAATAAACTTCATTCTGATAACGCTGCGGTAATAACGGATGAGACCATGATAAGTAAAAGACTGGATAAGTAATAATCAAATTATTGTGCGCAGAAGAGTTTCATTAATTTGTTTTGTGTTTATTAAAAATTAAATGATTTTATATTTTTACTCTATTTTCACGTATTGTTTTGTATATAAATTAAAATATCCTATTATCAAAATATTAACATTATTATTATTATATTATTAACAATATTAACATTAACAAATATAGATTTGAAATAGAATTGCTTTTATTCTTTTCAAGGCAAATACGAGAGTTTACTTAATTTAATTATTCAATTATTATTCAGTACTAAATATTACATTTTAGAATATATAATTGTAAAAAATAAATAGAGGCACATACATCTATGAGTAATACAAAAATTATTTTATTTTGTTATTAACGTGAAGCTGGTGACACCAAAGTTTCACAATTTAACATAAAAAAATAAAAAATAGTCAATATTATAAATCGTTGAACGCTCAAAATTAGGGATGTTCTTTTTAAAGGTTACATTCAAAAGTTTTCCCAAGGGTGGTCAAATAGTCGAGTATCAAATACAAGACTTCTTTATTGACTTCTTAGTCTCATGGCTAGATGTAATGAACACATCACTATCACTTAATAACGTCTGTACTCAAACATATATTGATGATTGATCGATGTAACGTGTGAATGAATCGATACGACCTTCCCTAGTTCGTGCTTCGGTGCTAATTGGCTAATAAAGTGAGAACACGCCGATAACATGTCAACAAAGCTCACAATCCTAAGAAAATAATAATATCTTTGTGAGGATTTTAACATAAGTTGTTATATTTAATGCATACAATATTATATGGTTTGTATTATTTCGCTTTTAACACAAATCATGTGGTGTTTACTTATTTCCATACCAGTCATTTATGCCCCACTGCAGGGGCTTAAGCCTCCATACTGATCCAGTCGGATTTTAACGACTGCCATCTAGTGACGGCAACCGGGACCGACGGCTTAACGTGCTCTCCAAGCGACGGAATCAGTGATAATTATGTACTTAAGTAAAAAATAAACTCAGAGGTTCATGTCGGTTGGCTATCACGACATCTCAACTTATTGCATTATATCCAAAGCAAATATTTATTCAAATTTTATTACTTTTTAATTTTCATTTTCTAGTAATAATTATTGTAATTGTGTAATAATCTAGTTTTAGCAATATTAGTAACTTGCAACATGCAACAACAAATCTAAAACTGAATCCGGTTACATTAAAAGATTATAAGTAGATACGTAGTTATTTTAGTAAAGAACCTTATAATTTGTGCCATGACACATAAACTTTTTGTAATAATAATATATCTGGGACATTTCACACGACACCATCTAGTCACATAGTAAGGCCCAAGTAATAATATGCTTGTGTTACGGGCACTAGACAACTGACACACATACTTAAATATTCTTTATAACATAACATACGTATACATCACAATAACGTCTAGGCTCCAAATTAAGCGTTAGCTTGTGTTTTGGGTACCAAGCGAAGACACCACATACATATAACAACCAAGACCCGGTACCAGTATTAATATTCATCATATAAATACTGACCCGACCTGGGATTCGAACCCGGGACCTCCAGCTTCGTAGGCAGGGTCGCTACCCACTAGGCTAATCGGTCGTCGTAATATATGCAATATATATATAAATATTTTATACCCAGACACGAAACAAAATAACCATGCTCATGCACAAATATTTGTCCTGGGTGGGAATCGAACCAGCTACCTTTGGTTGTGCAGTTATGGTCTCTAACCACTCGGCCAATCGGTCAATCATTTAATTTTCTATTCAAACTAAATATTCGGTTTTTTAAATTTAATTTAAACTGGTTTTAATTCAGTACGTAAGTAATTTACTGAATATATGAAAACATTCATTGGGTGATATTGTAGAAATATAAATATTTAGAATACCATACCAGCTCATTATGCCCTACTGCTGACGCTTATGGCTCCCCTCGAGATGAGGGGTCTTGAAGCTTGATCCATGACACTGCTCCAGTGCGGGTTGGTGGACTTTAACGATTGCCACTTATTGATGGCAACCGGGACCGACAGCTTAACGTGCTTTCCGAGGCACCAAGTCAGTGATAGTTATGTACATAAGTTAGAAAAAACTCATCGGTACATGCCTTGGAATTCGAACCACGGCCTTCTTAAGAAGAAGCGGGCCCGTTACTTCTTAACTATCACGACATGTTTAGTAGAAGATACGCTTGATGTATATGCCTTTAAACGCTTTTATAATAGCGTTTGTTAACAACCGCCCACCGCCCCGCCCGCCCAACCAAAATGGAAAATTACCGTACACTTGTTGCTATGCACGAAATGAACCTCACATAAAGTAATCTTCTAGAGAAACATAAATGTTATGGCAGCCAGGGCGCTTTAGGACGCTTTATAATCTGTATTTTAGTTAAATAATTAGGCATTGAGAGCTACCAAATTACTTGATTAGTATGGAATGTCTGTGGCTAATTAGAAACATGGTAAATGTCATGTGCTCGAAAAGAGTTACAGCCACTTCGGAATGAGATTTTCATAAACTCAATATGCTCACAGTTATTTCACGGCAAATGCTAAAACAACATAAATAAAAACTATTAAAAAAAAAAGTTGATATCAAAAACTTACAAAGTCGGTGCCAAGTCATTCATTTGTTGAAGTTGTAAATATATCTTGTTGTGATTACCTGGGAAGTTTTCTTTTAAAGTGTCCGAGTTGACAAAATATTATTTTTAACTTTGTAGTTTAACATTTTTGAAGTCGGTTTTTATTTTGTTTTTTTTTCATATTTCTTTATTTTTCAATTTCTGTTATAAGAAACTGTAATTTATTTGTATTTAGTATAAATAGGGCTAGTATATAAGTAACTATGTGGAACCTTGAGATCAAGTAAACTATTAGATGCCCTAGTAAAAGTTATTCAATGTGAAAAATATAATATTTAACAATCAAAATATTTTAAATAAAAATTAAATTATTTAAATAATAAAATCCGACTGTCTTAAAAGCGAATTAAAAAAATTATGGAAACATGTCCTATTTCTCCCTCCGATAATGCAGTCGGAGGCATATTTATAAGTTTAACGGGAATAAGTAATTTCTCCGCTGCTCCGATGGCTGTCAGATCGGAGATAGAAATAATCCATCTTAATTCCATATTTAAGGTCCAAATTTCTGTACAAACAGCGTTTACGGTTGCACCCCATTAAACCTTAACCCATTGGCACAAAAATTATATGGTGTTCAGATTAAGAAATACTAGGTTTATAGAGTTTTCATTTTTTAAATATTTTGATGCAGCATAAGGGAAAAAAATATGCTGAATTTGTTTACCGTTAACACCGTTTGTATGGAAATTTACCAGTAGGTACACAATCTTCTTCAGCAGTCGGATTTTTAACTTGTCTTAAATACCCAAAAGCTATAGTATGTGATTCTTTGTTAAACTGGTCTTGTTCCTGTTATGTTTTATTTATTTATTATGTTTATTTATTTATTTAATTTTGTTGTCTCAGTTCTAAAAGGATTCAGCTTATTCTCATTACGCAAGAATAATAAATATAAAACTGTGACGTCTGAAAATCCTGAAAATTATTACAGTTTAAACAACGCCCATAGAAATAACGCATCGACACTGCACTCTTATTTTCCTGATGAATTTGACAGTATCATGTCAATCCACGTCAGCCACACGACTTTTCTCGACACGCATTTTGTACGATATCCACCTATATAAATAATAGTTCTGGAGATAGACACGACGAGGTCAATTCGCCATAGTGGCCTCGTTTCAGATAATTACTTATAATAATAATAATAATAATAATAACACACACAATCACAACAACGCCTAACTCCCAAACTAAGCATTAGCTTGTATTTTGGGTACCAAGCGAAGACACCACATACATATAACAACCAAGACCCGGTGCCAGTATTAATATTCATCATATAAATACTGACCCGACCTGGGATTCGAACCCGGGACCTTCAACTTCGCAGGCAGGGTCGCTGCCCACTAGGCTAAGCGGTCGTCTTTATATATTATATTTATAAGTTGCGTCTCCAATAATGCCTAGCAACTTCCCTAAATAGACAAGTAAATATGTGTGACTAGCTATTGGATGTAGACCTGTTATTGATACGTTATTAAAAAAAATATATACAATCGGTCGAATCGTTCCTATAGCTTAATAAAGGATTTAAAAAAAAGTGAAACACGTTCTGTTAGTAGATATTTTTCTCCTTTATTTGACTCCCAAAACAAATGATTCTGTACCATCGTATAGTTCGCCTCAAACTTTATGGCGGATCGGAATACAACGCTACAATCGTGCTTGCGCAGGTTCAGTCATATGCCCCTCGCTCCACTGCGTCCCGCTACACCTAAAAATAGTTACTGCGACGCGACTTGTGCCTATGTTCACATCCGCCATAAAGCTTGATTGGAACTATACAATATAACAAAACACGTTTCTTGTATGGGGATCGCTTTTAATTTACAACTTTATTTTATTTCTATCATTTGTTGTTAAAGAGGCTATCGTAGTACTCACTCTCTAAAAATTTCAAGTGTCTACCTACTACGGTTCAGAAGATATAGTCCTGTGATAGACAGACGAACGGACAGTGGAGGTTTAGTGATAGGGTTCTCGTTGGTCCCTTCGGCGTCGCGTACGGAAGCACCGAATAGCAATTGTCAAAACAGTTTATTGCCGTCGGAAATTATATACATACACCTAAAAATCGTAAACGATTTCATAGTCTACTCGACTAGTTAAAAGAATTAGTTATATAATGGTTGTGACAACGTGACAACAACCGCACTGCGGAGCCAAAGGTCGCGGGTTCGATTTCCGCCAGAGTAAATATTTGTGTTTGTGTAAAATAATGTGACTGGGTGTAAAATATTTATATACTTATATATTACAAAGGATATTCAAGTATGCATGTAAGTTGTTTGGTAATCCATAACACAAGCATAATGTGCTTACTTTGGGACTAGATGGCGCTCGTTGGGTTGTCCCATGAATTATTATTATCTCGATTCGGCACGAGATTATGCGTCGAGAAATTTTGTCCTGGTGAGCATGTTAGCCTAGCTGTTGTTTCTTCAGACGCTTAATTTTATGGATTATCTGCCCCACAATATTTCCACAAATGGCTCAGGCCATCTGATTTTGTTTGTTTGGTGAATTCAATTTGTTTATATACTTTTATAAATATTTAGGTAAAATTCGACCTCACTGTACCGAAAATTCTTACCCCAACGTTTTGGCGTTCGTCCTAAAAAGGTTCCTTCATCAGGATTCCAGAAGAAGTGACGTATCTTCACAGTCAAGGGTAACTTTAGGGGTCTTCTGTTAAAAGACACGACGCCGTTGACCTGTCCGTCCGCCCCCATCGCGAAAACCGATGTGATACTGAAATCGTGTGACGTCCAAGGGATAGATTAGTTTTCGTAGTAGATACGCCAAGTTCGTACTTTTAAAGAAGTAATTATAAATGTAGTCAAAGTTTCATCTAATTAAATCTACATGTTTCCAAACTTCGAGAACTATGGTATATCTCATTTTGATACCTATAGGCTGTACCAAGAAATATTTTTTTTTTGGCGATCCAGTAAGTTACTAATTATTGCATTACTTTACTTGGTGGCTTTAGTTGACTCCGTACGAAAGAATATATATAAACAATAGCTTTCCGTGCACGGCTCCGCTCGCGTGGACTAGGTACACAGTTCTATCGAGACCCTTTTTACAGCATAAAAATATATCGATGCCAAAAATTATAGCGGTCTCGGTACAACTGTTTAGTCCACGCGAGCAAAGCTGCGGACGGAAAGCTAGTTTGAAAAATTAAAATACAGTCCATAATACTCGCTAATAATGTAGCTTTTTCCATAAGTGAAGGAATTTTTAAAATCAGTTAAGTAGTTTTTGAGTTTATTCGTACCAAACAAACAAGAAATCAAATCTGGTTTCTTCTTAATATTAGTATAGACATAGACAAGGGCCATAAAAATGGGCCATGTCTGGAAAAATTATTACATAAGCTGTGCAATTATTCGCTTAGTTTAACCCAAACCCGGCTGGTTACTTAAAGGTCGCATAAGTGACGAGACGTTAAGCCGTGTTGTTTTCGATTTCTAGGGTACGATTACGTGCTTTGTATAATTTGAAGAAAGATAACATTTTGTGGTTGTCATAGTGAATTCCGTAGCACATTATAGGCATAAAATTTACAAACACAATTAAAATACTAGTTTAGTTATTTTCCGAAAAACCAAATATGTGGGAGTTTCTTGCAAGATAGCTTTTTATGAAGATAATGAAGTACTTTTTAAACGACTTCAAAAAAGGAGAAGGTATCTCAATTCGACAATATATATATATATTTTTGAAATATGTGTTCGCGGATAATTTCGTCGTTTATGAACCGATTTCAATGATTTTTTTTGTTGGAAAGGAAATATCCCAAGAGTAGTTACCATGATAAGGAAACTATTACCTGATGATGGCATCCCAGAGAAATCGTGGGGAACCTTCGAACATCGTATTTTAAAGTATCGTAACTTAAGTATTTTTTTTTTCAAAATGAATATAACTTGTTGATTGATTTGAAGTGTTTCTTTTTAAGCCGTGATATATACGACATCGATAAATTTACACTTAAGAAAATTGTCTTATGCTTGTATACGAAAAAATGTATGTATGGAACAGTATTATATACAAAAAGTGTGCATTGTATAGAAAGAGTGTAACTTGTAATTTTATTACACAAATAATATATATGTACTCTATCTAAATAATTTGGTCGTAAACTTTAAAGATGTTTCGTGCTTTAATACAGTGAACAACTGACCGATTTGTTGATAGTTACAGACCCTAATTACAAAACCAAAAATCGCGGGTTCGACTCCCGCCTGGAACAAATGTTTGTGTGCATGAACATATCTATATGTTCCGTGTCGTATCAGTTGTCTAGTACCCATAATACAAGCATAATACTTGCTTACTTCGGGACTAGATGGTGTTGTGTGGGAAGTCCCAGTTGTTATCATTATAAAAGAAATAATAATATTGTAAAGTTAAACCATTTAGCGTTGGCCATCCGTGTGTAACATTCTACTATCGCTGTAAAACCGGAACGGTTTGTTTTTAATTCTCTAATAGATTTATTTCTATAATACAAAAGATAGAAATTACATTTTCTCTTCTCCTACAAGAATTTCAATTTCATGTTTGAGCGATTAATAAAATTTTGGCTTAAATAACGTCCCATAGTCGTCGCATAAAACAGAACAGTATCCCTTCTGTCAGAACATCTTTGACGCTCTGTAGTTTCCTAGAATAGTATTAAACTGATTCACACTGGAAGAATCCAGCACCGCCCGCCCTACTGTACGAATCGATCCATCCACCCTCACAATAAACTTATATTTGTTTTTCATGAAAACATGTTCTTCTTTGAAGATGTCATATATAAAATGTAATGCGGAGTTGTGTAGTGTTTATTACTAATTTCTCTTTTCAAAGATAGAATCGATTGGCATGAAATTTCGCACAACAATTTTTTACAGTGCCTTGAGTTAAGCATGCTTTAAATTACCCATTTTGTTTCATATGTTTTCTTATAATCTCTTCTGAACTAATAAACTCTTTGATCGTCGATTACTAAATTTTGGAAACGAGGGCTTGGTTCGTTTCGACTTTAACCGAAAGCAATAGGAAAAACGTTAGAACAGAACAGCGGAAAAAAAGAGAAAAGAGAAAGGACTTACCACGAAAGGAGCCACGAAGTGCCAGGTCTCACTCTACTGCGGGAGCGCCCTGCTTCACTTCAATTCAATTATTTTTCAATATTTTTTTTTTTATAATGTACTGATTTAATGCGCGTGCGTGCGTGCATCAAGCTGTTGCTGAAAAACAGCGCCCACACCATTTTGTGTCGGTTAGGTACCTTTTACCACCAATTAGGTACCTTTTGTTTTATATGTTTATTATTATTTTTTTTATATATATAAGGATGCACATGTGTTTTTGTAGCAAATAAATGTCTTATTATTATTATTACTTCTTTCTTTAATTTAATCACTCGATTCGATCGGTTTGGCTAATTTTAATAATTTGTATACGAGTACGGAAGCCTTTTTTTTTGTTTAGTGAGAGCCGAATCTGCATACAGACACCTGCGCGCCCGACCTACCGCGCATGTAGTGCCGGGTTGGGATTTCTACACGAAGGTGCAGCCCGACCGGCTAAACGACTCCTCAACCTATACTCCGGAGAGCGTATAGGGTTTGGCATGATCAACGACCGATGCATTGAGGATGCTTCGGTGTGATAGTGCCTTTTACGGGCGGCGCCTTAAGGGCGCCGTCTCGTAGGCTTATGATTAAAGTAGGGATGAGGGCCGACGCGTTTCGGTCCCTCGGCAATGGAGGGCAGTTCGAGCTGGACGGCCCGACTGTGAACAAACAAGGCTCAGATGCCATTCGAGCAGATTTACTACGTTAACTAGGTGATATCGGGCGCTAGGTACTGCTCACCTATGTCAGACTGAAGGTCTGATCTGCCTGAATTCCTGAGACTCTCAACCTCGGTGGTGAGATCATCAGGAGGATCTGTTAGTGCATTCCGTGGACGTCTGAGAAAGTGGGTGGCGGGCGGGAGCTCGTAAGAGGCCGCTGCCGAAAGTAGCGGGTTGGGGTGCGCGATCGCGGCGGCGAAGAACCGCTTTGACGCGTCCTTCATGTATTTGGAGATGGTTGGTAAGTCGAAATCGCTGTGAAGCAGACTGTTTCGAACGTACCACGGAAAATTTACGGCTCTTCTACAGAATCTGTTCTGTATGATTTGTAGCGGTTTAAGTATCGTTTCTTTGGCGTAAGCAAAGATCGGGCTTGCATAAGTCATGACCGGTCTGATAGCCATCACATATAGTGTGCGCTTGTTGCGCATCGATAACTTACTACGGCTACCTATCATACAGGAAAGGCGGGCCACATAAAATGTGGCGAGTTTGCTAACACGCTTGACATGATCGCGAAAGTGCAGATGCTTGTCAAGCGTAATGCCTAGATATTTATAGTTATGATGCCACGGAATGTTGACACCGGACATTTTTAATGAGTCTATGTTTTTTGGGAGAAGTGATGGGTCTTTAGCTTTGGAATGGCGAAAACAGATGGCCGCGGATTTGTCCGGATTTATTTCAATCCTCCATAGGCGAAACCACTGCGTGAGTTCGTCTATAGAGGACTGTAGCCTAGGGGCGATATGCCCATTGGTACGCGCGCGAAAATAGAGCACTGTGTCGTTGGCGAACAGTGCTAATCGGACTCCGTTGCGTGGCAACGGAATATCGTTCGTGTACGCTGAGTACAGTATCGGGCTGAGGGTGGAGCCTTGCGGGACTCCCGCTTTTAACGTTTTTCGCGTTGAGATTGATTTCTCATGTCTATGAACGAAATGTCGGTCGGTGAGATAGTCTTGAATTATGAAGACTAGTCTATCTGGGACTTCGAGTTTATGCAGCTTATATATTAAGCCTGCATGCCAAACTTTATCGAAAGCTTTGGCTACGTCGAAAAATACTGCTACGGTTTTATCTTTCCGTTTGAAACCGGAAGATATGTATTCAACTAAGCGGAGAGCTTGTTGAGGGCAAGAATGCCGGGGACGGAAGCCAAATTGCTCGTCTGTAATTAGTCCCTTTCCAAATAAATGATCGCAGAGATGAGTCTTTAAAACTTTTTCGTAGAGTTTGCCCATGACCTTGAGGAGGCTTATGGGTCTGTAACTGGTGGGAAGATCTCGAGGTTTGCCTGGCTTGGGAATGCCGATTACGACGGCTTTCTTCCAGATCGGTAGAAAGTGTTGAAAATGGCTGCCAGAAGAGCGAATAATGGAAAAGAAAAGCATTTGAGTGCTTTGTTATTGATACCATCGAGACCCGGAGTTTTTTTGTTTTTAGGCTCCTTAATATGTTTGCTAATTTCTTCGCAAGTGACTGGGGGAAGATCCGCTGAGGGCGGACGGGCCGCGTGATTGCGTACGTCGTTTTCGACGTAGGCTACGTGGGAGGGGTCTCACGGAAGTGTGCTGATTGAGCATTGGGTGTCAAGACTATCTGCAAGACAGTCAGCTTTTTCGTTATCGTCAAACGCGAGGGAGTTATCTGGCTTCTTAAGTGGGGGGGACGCGGCGTGTCCGTCTAAACGGAGCGCTTTGGCGACACTCCAGTAGGCCCTATGGGTTGGCTTGATGCCTTCCATAAGGTCGTTCCACTGTTCGTTACGTAACTCACTTATGCGCGCTCTCACGCGGCGTTGGAGGGCGCGCGCTCGTGCCCTATACTCGGGTGTGGAATATTCGCTCGCGCGGCGCAGGGCAACGTTTTTGGCTCTTATGAGTTCGCGCACTTCGGGCGGGAGGCGCAGATGGGGTTTAGCCGCCGCCGGCGCCTTCCGCGAGCAGTCCGCGATCACTTTTTGAACGTGCTCAGTAAGAGCCCCTATGGCTAAATCTATTTCGTTATTGGAATTAATTTCCGATGGGATTTTATTAAGATCGGGGGAATCGATTTTTTGGAGCGCGGCTTGGACTTTATCCCAGTCGGTGATGATGATGGGGTCTTCCGGTGGGCTTTTCGGCGAGGTACGGAAGCCATTTTTGATGTTCTTATGTATGTTCTGATGCGTCCGCGTCGCGTCGCGACGAGGGCGTTGCAGTTTTTGATTGTGCGAGTCGGTAGATGGCGCTCGTTGTTATTTTGGAAGGTCATTACCATTCCAACGTACATTTGGTTGGAATATTATTTTATACTGGATAGCTATGATGTCGTAACAGAATGTACTTCGGCGGACGAATCGCGAAGTGTCCACGAAAGTAGTGAACTTGTCAAAATAAATGATCGATTCGAGAAAGAGACTGATATTGAAGAACGACTTGTTTTCAAATACCTGACCGATTAGCCGAGTGGTTAGAGACCCTAACTGCGGAGCCAAGGCTCGCGGGTTCGATTTCCTGCCAAGGACAAATATTTGTGTGAAATGAAAAAATTAAACTTTAAATATGTTTTTTTTCGGTAACCGTTTGCGCTATCTGCTCGCTTAAAACTTTTTGTTTAGTTTAGTAAGCTCTACACGCTCGATAAATTTGGATTAAGTTCAGTAGAACAAGGTATATTTATTGATTTGGACCCCTCATTGATGGTATCATTGATGGGTCCAAGCGATAAAATAATTAATTTTGTACAGAAAATAATCACTAGTACTAAAGTTTTATATTATGGCGTTAAGTGCTACATTATTTCAGCTATTATTTGGCAGAAAATAAAAATAAGTTTTTAAACACGATAGTCGTTATGTTCTAATTAAATTTTAGCTTAGTAAATGAAATTACAAAGTAAATTAAAAAGGTAAAGTTTTCAATTTCAATTAAAAATAAACATGACACCTATTTCGGCTACCCAGCTTGGAAACCAAGACGAAGCTCACCTAAAGGCATTCTGTTCCTATTACTTTAGTTTCAGACTGACTGGTTGGTCGAGTGGTTAAAGACCTTAACTGTAGAGTCGAGGGTCGCGGGTTCGATTCCCGCCCTAATATTTGTGTGCATGAACATGTCTATTTGTTCCGTGTCTGTGTATAAAAGTATATATGTATATATTATTAAAAAAAAAGAATAGTTAAGTATGCAGTCTCTGGTATGTATATCAGTTGTCTAGCACTCCATAATATAAGCATAATAATTGCTTACTTTGGGACTAGATATGACACTGTGTGGGATGTCCCAGATATTATTATTACTTATTAATTGATGAAACTTTTAGATTTGAACCAACATTTGGACAAATGAGATAGTGATTCAACATTCATCATCATCAGCTCGTGTTTCTCCAATGCAGGATATAGGCCTCTCCAGGCCTCTATAGGATAGAGATTTAACATTATTTATAGTCATTTAAAATTATTATTTTATGTATTTGAGTGGATTTAAACTAGTTCAGATGTTCTTTAGCCATTGATGTACAAACAAACAATATATTTGGTATCGTGTGTAAACAATAGATTCTTTATGTGTACGGGCCATCGTCGGTAATTAACTTTCATTGGAGTTGAATTAGCATTTTCTGTTTTTGTTCTGAAAATATGGATATTTATAGAGCAAAAAGAGTGTCTGTGTGTATACACAGACCAGAATATACACCAGTTGATGTTTTGAAATATTCTCTGTGAAGTGGAAATTTGTGTGACCCACATGTAAAATTCGTGACCAAAAAACAAATTCTGAAATTACACTTAACTTGTAACTAAACAAAATATTTGTTTTTAATACAATGATAATGACGTAAGTTCTGTCTAATCACCGAGTTTGACATTTTGTTCACGTTTTCGACTGTTTCGAAATATGAGATACTGATGCTCCATCCTGGTTATTATATTATCTAAGTTTGGAACCGGTATTACTTTCGGAAAGCTTATTAGACTAGATAAAGGTCTAAATTCGTTCAGAGCCCTAAGTATTTACTAATTTATTCAAATTCATAGCGATTTTGAATTTTTACGAAGAGTTCTGAAAAAAAAGATTTCACTTAGGCTAGACGATCTCCATCCAGTTTATGTAACTAAAACATAAATGTATGTCTGAAACGGATTTCGACATAACCATAACCAATCACTAGCAATGAGTTGAAAATATCATGGCATGTGAATGACGGATGCTGCGGTCACGTTTAAGTTTAACTTCATACAATATCAGCAGATGTAATAATAATAATAATAATACCTGATAATAATAATAATACATAGCGCAATCTAGTCCCAAAGTAAGCAAGAACTATGCTTGTATTATGGGGTACTAGACAATTGATATACCTACTTAAATATTCTTTGTAATATATACATATATATAGATACTTTTACACCCAGACACGGAACAAATAGACATGTTCATGCATACAAATATTTGTCCCGGGCGGGAATCGAACCCGCGACCCTCGGTTCCGTACTTAGGGTTTCTAACCAATCTTCCAATCGGTCAGTCAATGAAATATCAGTAATGAAATCACTGACGAACGTGGCATGAGCGATACAGAAGAAATGTAGATACCAATCTCTGGACTATTTGTGGAACAATGACCTCTTTTCTACATACAGTGATCCCATAAAAGTTCCATTTCTAATACACATCTAATTATGGAACCCTGTATGCAAATGAAACAATCCTGGTTGTTTGTCATTCAGTAATGAATCGGACAGTAGATAAAATTTCAAAAAGCTGAAACCGGGCTAGAAAGCTGGAACTAAAATTAATTTGTTAAGTACCTAACAGTAAACTTCACAATTTTTTAAAACTATCATTTTGAAAACCAAATAAAACGCATTTCGCATTTTTCGTATAACATGATTTTATTTGACATTGTCCAAACAATTCATACTAAATAAATTATAAATAGGTACATACATAACTATATACAATAAACATTTATGTTAATTTGAAATTTTCTCATTCTAATACCTCGATAAATACTGGTGTTATTTAATTTAATTTTTACAGACCTAATAACATTTTAAATATATTTATTGGGTACGTACTTGAGTACGTACCTATTTGTCAAACGAATATCAGTACATCATATCTTGTCACAATTAGGTATATCCTAATACTCACTAATTTTTTGCATTGCATAATAAACTACAAATAAATGTCGATTTGTTAGGGAATAAGTTAATAGAGACATCAATTAACGAATTAACAATTTAAATGCTAGAACTAAATAAATTCATATACAAATTATAAATAATGAGTTTATTACAAATTCAACAAAATTATTTTAAACAAAAGGCTTTCTTAATAATGGGATATGTTTTTTTAATGATTTACCTATTCATTATACAAATTATGACACATTATAGAAAAAAAACATTGGAAAAATCTTTAAATGGCACACCTCAAATACTCATTTAATATTTGAAAAAATTATATCATACTTTTATTACTATAATATTTTTTTAAAAATAATAGGGAGAATCATGGGTTTTTCTTTGTTTAATTTTATTATAAAACTACAAAAGTTCACATGGTGGTGGTTTTCGAAAGGATTGTCCTAATAAATAATATATATTAAAAAAGGCTGTTCAATAGTGTTCTGGAAAGCTTTCGTATCTCCGAAGTTTCATGGAATATAATTGACAAAGCTCTTTATTTGTATTAAAATACTGTATTTCTTTTTTTTTAAATTAATATATGAATGAATCGAACTAAACATGCCTCAAAGGTAATTCTCAATATATTGCCTGTAAAATGGTATACAATTAATTATATTTTTGTATATCGAACAGTGTCCACAAATTATTGAATATGAGGAAATTAGACAAGTTTTTCATAGCGAGATTACAGCAATTTCCACATTGCTTCGCATTGTGAGACATGTAAACCTTGACATAATAATAATAATACCTGGGAGATCTCCCACAGCGCCATCTAAACCCAAACTAAGCAAAGCTTGTATTATGGATACCAGACAAATGATATACATACTTAAATATCCTTTTTTTATAATATATACGTATATAGATGTTTTACACCCAGGCATAGATATGGGCACATATATGGGTACCACATGAATTAAATGACTTACACAAATGGTCACACTGCGTCGAAACTGCGTTGCATTGATTAATTAACACAGAAAAGGGAATTTAGGATGAAGTTGTAATATGCGACAAATAATGGATTGTTCACGATAACCGCAAGCAAAAAACCATGGCTGAAACCAGGTCCAACGCCATAAAATTGCCCTAAAAGAATCTTACCCAAGGAACTTAGGTAATAGTGACCATTTGGTGGTACAGTCGTGGTGTTATTTACAACAACTTTATCAGATCCACTGTAAAAATAAGAGCTGAGGTCTACGGTCAAGAACTTCGGACAATTATGATGAAACTGGCAGAAAAACAAGCCGACTGGTCAACCGATCTTCACCATTATTGCTTGTACGTTATTGTACAAGAATCCATTTTACAGCTACAGAAGTTACACTTAGCCTTTTGTACTTTCTGGTCTTTGTCTCTATCGACTCAACTCATCTCAAATTTGAGTTGAGTCAGCAGTTGTAACAAGTACATAATAGGAAAAAAAAATAGTTTTTTGAATCTTGCTCCACCGAGTTTTATTACAAAAGCGTTCATAGTATTTCTATTAGAAGGCAGAAAAACGTAGAAAATATGGGTAATTGTTTTGATTAAATAAATACTTTTTTTTTACTCATTTCTATTTTAGTTTTTTCTTATTTAATAAAATATTATTAGCTTGCCTAAAATATCACTACCATAGAGCAGGGTTAAATCATCTAATTACTACTGTCTTAAAAATAGTGAATGTTATAAATAAATGTAATTTTACTTTTAAAATAATTGGCGTTTCAACCGAAATTGTTGCTCCAACTATGTGTATATACCTACTGCTTAAGATTAATAATTTCAAAACCAGATGTAATTAATTAATAAAATAATAATGTAATCAATAATTTAAATAATTATAAACAAAACACATACAAGGATACTTTTTGGGACTCGGTATTACACAGGACAAAAATATTAGTCCTACTTACATAATTGATTTTTTTTTCAAGTTATTAAATTAGGTATAAATATTAACTATACCATAGATATAGAAAACAAATTACAATACTAAATTTTTCTAGAAGTTTTTCTCCCAATTACAGTTGTGGCAAAGTACAATATGTAATCTAATTATATTCAAAACAAATCTGTGCAGCTGTTCTAGTTTAATAACTTATTAAAGACAAATTTGATAATATTATCATGTCAGTATCAAGATATATCAAATACCTTTGATTATATAATGTCTGGATGGATCCTCGCAATACAATGTCGACAAAAATAACAGGCCAACTTTTATATACTTGTGTGTGTGACTCAATCGATCACATACTTTCACTACGCCATACTAATCATGTAAAAATTGTCTCTCGATGTGTGAATTGTCACCGAACAATCGGATGATATTTTTATCTACTTTTTTTCACGTCAACTCTCTATCCAGATATATATAATCAAAAGTAAATACAAAGAGAACTGCAGCTTACTAATAGAATGATATAACTTTTAATTACACGCAGTAAAATTACAGATTGTGTCAGTTTTTTTTTTTAATTTTACACGCAAATTGTCAGCTATTTGTTGTATATGTTAAATAGACTCAACGCGTCAGGTAATAAAGACATGCATAAGACAGTGGAGTATTAATTTCAGGGACAAACCAAATGTGAATTAATTTGTTGTAAATATTGTAAGTACTTTGCACTGGATAATCATAAAATGACGTATGAAGTTTATCTTTTGAATAAAGCTATATAGTTAAAAAAATTTTGAGAGAGCACACGACCGTAACCTTTTAGCCGACTTCAAAAAAGGAGGTTATTTATTTATATGTTACTTTCTGTAACTGCGGTCGTTTCTACAGATCCCGACGTAGTTACATCAGGTTTTGTACTAGACTCGAAGTGTATATACACCCAAGCGTATCCGGAGGGGTCTTTTATACTTCTTCTATAAATGATGTTCTTCGCCCAAGCGTGACAACGCACAGTGGTGTCACCGTTTACTGTAATAAATAAAAAGTATACATATTAAAATCGAAAATACTAAACGGTATAGGTAACCATACTTAGTCATGAAGTCGACGCATTAGGGAAAATAATGATTTTACCAAAACGGGTAGTCGAAGTGGCTAGTGTAGTGTATAATTGATCTCAATAATAATTTTGTTTCGTATACATCCTTGACATCGATTATCGACACTTCCCCATCACTAGATCTTTGTGATAAAAGCCAGAACGACCGAACCATCCAACATATGAGGCAGCGTATTTCACATGCGATACTTAAATGTCAGGGAGACACATACAATCGCTATGACCACTTTTTCTGACATACCATTTTTATGTGTCAAACTAGGGCTCGAAATAAAACGAATTGCATTGTATTCATTAAAAAAATATGATTTTTTAGTTGACGAATTATCCCCGAGATGACAGGAGGAAGAAATACTTTTAGAGTACATTACAACTGGCTCGTAATACAGGTGTGCACAAAATTGGTAACTTAGAAATAACTAAAACAAAACAATCGAACAATAACATACCTGTTGGTTTAACTTGCACTGCGAGAAGTGGACTCAAATAGCTCATTTGATTGGTGTACGCTAAGTCTTCCGCTGGTAAACCGCGACCCCAAGGATAGCTTATGATGGTCGAATTCGGATCTGCTTCACACGTTATCCACACCTGTTTCCTCTGTAACGAAAAACAGATCTATACTAATCTATAATATTATAAAGAGGATATATTTGATTTTTTGTTTGTTACGCATAAACTCAAAAACCGTTCATCATCATCATCATCAGCCCATTTTTACCCCACTGCAGGGGCTTAGGCCTCCTCCAGGGTGAGGAGGGGGGCTGGAGCTTAAGTCCACCACGCTGCTCCACTGCGGGTTGGGAAATGTAACGACCACCATCTATTGACAGCGTCCGGGACCGACTGCTTAACGTGCCCTCCGAAGCACGGTGTTAGTGATATTGTGTACTTAAGTCAGAAAAACTCATTGGTACACGCCCGGATTTGAAACATGGCCCTATGGGGCCTTATAAATTTTAGACAGGTTCGTTGCGCTCTGGGATATCACAACATATCACAAAAACCGTTCAATTGATTTTAAAAATTCTTTCACCTATAGAAACATACATTAATAGCGAGTAACATGGGCTATATTTTATTTTCAAACTAGCTCTCTGCCCGCGGCTCCGCTCGTGTGGACTACATAGTTGTCCACGCGACCGCATTTTTTTGTATCGGTATAGTTTATAAGCTGAAGAATGACATAGGTTACTTTTTGTCCACGCGAGCGGAGCCGCGGGTGGAAATCTAGTATAATAAAAGCAATTATTAAGAAAATAAGTCGATTAATATCTTATTTAATTTCCGACGCATAGATGGGGTGTTACGACTATAAATGACAATGGATATGACGCAATTTTATTATTACGTGACCATAAGTTGTCTCATATTGAAACTTATGTCATTGAAAAACTCGTCTCTTTTGTGAAAATTATAATTGGTATATAATATTTTCAAGAAAGCAGCGTTTTTGAGGTACATTATTATGTCGTGATAGCCCGAACGCAGCGAACCTGTTTCAAATCTATAAGGCCATGTGACCGTGGTTCGAATCCGGGCGTGTACCAATGAGGTTTTTCTCACTTAAGTACATTAACTATCACTGACTACGTGCCTCGGAGAGCATGTTAAGCAGTCGGTTCCGGTTGCTGTCAGTAAATGGCGGCCGTTACATTCCGCCAACCCGCATTGGAGCAGCGTGGTGGATTTAGGCTCCAAGCCCCCTCATCTTGAGGGAAGGCCTAAGCTCCTGCAGTGGGGTATAAGAAGGGCTGATGGAATGGAAAAAAAAATATTAAAACGTGTAGGTACATGTGGCGCCAACTTCATCTGTTACACAATTGCATTGGAATGTTTTCATTTCAAGCAATACGTGTTTTTCCGAAATAATACAAGTAACGTGTTTGAAAGCTTATAATTTTTGATTGATTTGTCATTTTAAATGAACTGTTCGAAAATATAATTTAATAAGCTATATCAACATCAAAGATAAGTAAAGAATTTAATTATTTACCTACATTTCCATTTACAGTTTTTATGTGTTATCTCACTTTCCGAATAGTCCAAAAAATATTAACAAATGGTAAATAACCGACCAAAGATTGTAATTTAACACAAATAGGGTCAAAGGAACAAGTTTCTAATATTGAATTTAATTTTCTTCCGGAAAATACGGACGATAAATATTAAAAACCCATGAATTGTTTAATGATTGCAAACTTGTAATACAAATCAACAGTTTTTCTTACATTTTGTATTTCCTCGCTAGTGGGGTGAAAAGATGTATGTCCCACACGAGAGCAAAATATTTTGTACCTTGTGCTTTTCGATCCCTCACGTGCCCTCACTACGCTGAAGGAATCTATCTAACATAGAATCATTTTGTACGCTCGAGATTGAATTATAAGACCCTCCGCTTGCTCAGGATTCAAACTTAGCACTCGCACCAAAAACGAACTTCGCTCTCTTGGTGCACAAAATAAATATTTAAAAATTAATATTTTAAAGCAACGTCCTAGATGGCGCTGGTTATTTAAATGTTAGCGCATATAAATATTTGCATTGGGTATCCAGTACAATATATATATATTATTAATAGTTAGCGAGAACGGGTTCGATTCTCGCTCGGGAAACATAATTGTGCGCATGAACATGTCTATTTGCTCCGTGTGTGGCTATAAAAAGTAGGTATCTATACACGAGTATGTATATGTACATTATATATAAAAAAAATTTAAGTATTTATATATTTATATCAGTTCTCGAGTACCCCATAATACTAGCATAATACTTGTTTACTTTGGGACTAGATGGCGCTGTGTGGGATGTCCCAGGTATTTTTACTATTATTAATATCACAAGGGCCCATATCAAGGTGGATTGACATTATTTTTTTGAAATAACTTTTCTGTAAGCAAAGCCATATGCTGTGGTTAGTTTTATTATAATTACCATATCTTTGTTCAAATTGTTGACGTGTTTCTCGATGTGTTTTTTTAATTCGTCAGACATCGAACCGACGTCGTCGTAGCATTCCGGTACCCAGCCGTAAATCTGTTGCAACAATGTTTATAAAATATTAGTACTTTCACATCTACAATAACTTTTCAGTATATTCTGCAATGTATTTGTATGTAATCGTATATGGCAGATTTTATATTGTTGGAATTTTTCTGATCTCGTTCGATTAATTTATTCATCTCTGAAGAAACATTTTGAATTTTTTTTTTGAAAGCAGGTACCAACCAGGCCTTGAAAAAAAGTATATTATATAATAATCGTAAAAGTAGTATTCAATCCAATTATCTTTATTGGTTTAATTACATACAACAAACAAACAGATTTTTAATATAAATTATTTTTGTTTTTTTTGTATTATTCGATTAGTCGATTTATTACGAGTATATAACATCTTTATAATTATGTTTTTCGTTTCCGTTTCCGCAGTCCTAATTTTTAGGCGTCATATTTCTTATGTATTTCGTCTAAAATTTAGGTTTAAAGAAATTTATTTCTCAAAGAATTCATTTTATAATTCACTTCACTTAGAGAGAAATACAAGTAATCATTCAATTATATATTTCTAACCGAGTTCAACCGTCAAATCCGTACTCTCCTCGCCCATAGTCCTAGCGACCAGGTTTTTGAAACTACTTCGGTGTCGTGAAAAGTAAGAGTAGCGCCACTGGTCTCGCGGCTGACCCGTCTCGCCGCGCCAACTGCCCTCACCGCCGCTCCCCATATTTTTGGTGTTTGCGCAAGTATAGTTCCAATCAAACTTTATGGCGGATGTGAACACAGGCACAAGTCGCGTCGCAGTAACCAGTTTTAGGTGTAGCGGGACGCAGTGGAGCGAGGAGTTTAAGACTGTACCTGCGCAAGCACGCATAGAGCGTTGTATTCCGATCCGCCATAAAGTTTGAGGCGAACTATATCTGGTAGTAACTTGAGAGCCTTTTATTTTGGTAGCGCGTATAGTAAAGTAATCCTACTCGGTTAGTATACAAGTAAAAAAGCTTTTTTTTTAAATATTTTCCTTCAATTATTATTTGATTATAAAATGATCAATTTGACAGCAGCGTTTGGTTTTAATATGTCATTTCACAGCTATCGCGAATATGTTACACGCAATTTCACGGGGGTGAAGACCGGCTCGCGCGGACCTTGTGGACTGAAACTCGCCATATTACACCAGCTAGCTAGAGTATGAGTGGTTAGACGGCAAACGCAGAAGAGGGCTTCTAGTCAATTCGTACTTTTATGATTATCTCCATTACTCGGAGCCTGAATCTTATCGTTTACTTAAATGTTAAGGTTTCAAAAATATCAAAGTAACATACAAACAAACGGACAACACATTTCTAATTTTCTTTTTTATTTATACAAGTAATTAGTGGATCGATATAATTTTTTCGACATCCTACATTCTTACATTGTAAGCATATACGTGTATAGAGATTGTAAAACTGAGTGTGAAATATACAAAGCATATAATACAGAAAGAGATAGCTATGTGTAATAAATTACCCTCAAAATACGCTTAGTCAAAATAGCCAAGGAGAAGCCAAAGGCGACTAAATCACATTATACTACAATTGTAGCGATTTCAGCTCCTCACGTTCTGCTCGCTAGTACAAATATCTACATCTTTTAGTACATGAAATACCACTATATCATAATAGTTTTTTAAGTTAAAGTTAACTATAAGTTATCATTCTTGCTACATATAACATGACAATTTCACCTTATTTAGTTTGAGGTATATGCAAGGAGAATCAGGGTAGCCGTAGTTGTCGGCGGCAACACATTTATCGTATTTCGCCATTCTGGAACTGTTCTCGTACGCTGAAAAACAACTATAATTAGCAACTGTTAGTTAACCTCGGGGTTTATAATCTTAGATTAACGGCAAGGACAAGTATATTTCAACATATCTACAAAAAAGCGGGACAACTCGTTTATTTTCGAGTTGTCTCGTTTGTAGATGATTGAGATATGTTGTCCATGCCGTTGCTATGTATAATTGACTTTCAGTTCGATGTTATCACTCGACTGATTCTTTAAAATCTAATGAACATTTCACTGGTCAAGCGCAAGCATTTTATATGTTCTCGTATCTTCCTAGAAACACCTATTCAGCTAAATTGGTCGTCGGCGCTTATTTTTCATCATACTTTCTGGAACCGAACGAGGATATGCACTCAAAAAGACATAGTAATCTAATAGCCGTAGTGCAAGGACGAGCCCACATTTCAATTAAATGTGGGAAAAATGTCTATAAATTCTAAAATATAATTAAATCCGGCACTAGACAAATGATAAGGACATTTTTTAAAAATATAACACAAAATTCAGCGTTTGTAGTTTTGGAGTAGATTTATAAAAACTTTAAAAACATGTGGATTCCTATAATTTAAATGATAAGAACCTATTTGAAAAATTCTATAAATAAATCTGTATTTGGAACGTGGTACGTGGTAGTTTGGTACAGTGGAACGGGATCCATAGAAACAGAATTCTAAGAATAAAAATACTGTTTGATTGTAGAATTTTGTTTGTAGGGATCCCATCATCCAGTTTCACTTCAGGCCCTTTGAAGTCCTAAAAGAAAAGTGATTTCGTTTCTTTAGATTTTCATTGCATTATCCGTAGAATGGAATCGGTAACAAAACGTTTTTGAGTACTAAATTTTTAACATAACATGTTTGGTCTAAGGAGAAAATATTGGGACAGACAGACGTCGAGGCGATTCAAATTAGTCTGCTTTGTTTGCAATGCAAAAAGCCCAAAGCGCAACGAACCTGTCTCAAATTTATAAGGCCATAGGGCCATGATTCGAATCCGGGCGTGTATCAATGAGTTTTTCTGACTTAAGTACATTAACTATCACTGACTCCGTGCCTCGGAGAGCACCTTAAGCAGTCGGTCCCGGACGCTGTCAATAGATGGCGGTCGTTACAATCCCCAACCCGCAGTGGAGCAGCGTGGTGGATTTAAGCTCCAAGCCCCCTTCACCCCGGGGAGGCCTAAGCCTCTGAAGTGGGGTAAAATGGGCTGATGAAGTGAAGTGAAGTGAAGACCACGTCAAGGATGCCCAAACCTTTAACGGTTTTGCAAAGAATGCCCAAACCTTTAACGGTTTTGCAAAGAAATTGAAAATATTTTTGAAAAATAACTCTTATTACTCTGTGAAGGAGTTCTTTGATTGGAATTGACTCGATAATTGTCTGTGTACTGACGTCTTGATGTCGATCTGATAATTGTAAGACTATTGGTATATTTTTTGTGTATTCATTTATTTTTAAGCGACTTCAAAAAAGAAGGAGGTTACTCAATTCGACCGTATATATGTTTTTTTTTATTTTTTTATTTTTTATGTGTGTTCAGGGATAACTTCGTTGTTTATGAACTGAATTGGATGATTTTTTTTTTGTAAAAGGGAGATATCTCCGAAATGGTACCATGATAAGGAAACCAGGATCTAATGATGGCATCCCAGAGAAATCGAGGGCAACCTTCGAAAATCGTATTTTAAAGTATCGTATTTTAAGTATTTTGATAAAGTACTACTACTAGTACTATTTAATAAAGGTCGGGAGTCAATCTGATGATGGAGCTGAAAGACAGTCGAGGGAACTCCTCAACGACTTACAGCAATTACCTGGTGTTTGGACTTGATTTATTTCTATTGATGAGATCTTTGCACCCATATGGATTATAAGTGCCATTACAGGTCTGATGATGGAGACCATACACAGTCGAAGGAACTAATTAACGATTTATAGCAATTACCTGGTGTTTGGACTTGATTCATTTCTATTGATGAGATCTTTGCACCCATATGGATTATAAGTGCCATTACAGATCTGATGATGGAGACCATACACAGTCGAAGAAACTAATTAACGATTTATAGCAATTACCTGGTGTTTGGACTTGATTCATTTCTATTGATGAGATCTTTGCACCCATATGGATTATAAGTGCTATTACAGGTCTGATGATGGAGACCATACACAGTCGAAGGAACCAATTAACGATTTATAGCAATTACCTGGTGTTTGGACTTGATTCATTTCTATTGATGAGATCTTTGCACCCATATGGGTTATAAGTACCATTACAGATCTGATGATGGAGACCATACACAATCGAGGGAACTCCTTAACGATTTACAGCAATTACCTGGTGTTTGGACTTGATTCATTTCTATTGAAGAGAACTTTGCACTCATATGGATTATAAGTGCCATTACAGGTCTGATGATGAAGACCATAAACAGTCAAGGGAATTCCTCAACGATTTACAGCAGTTACCTTTTGTTGGGCTTCCTTCACACGGTTGAATATGCCAAAATGTTCAGTTCGCACAAAAATAATTATTAAGATTGAAGTTTTACATAGGAATACCACTGCCTACTAGGCATGCTGATGCGTCAATTTGACACTGAATTTACGTTGCGTAATCGCGGTTCTGTCTCATTAGAGTAGCGCGTTAAGTAGCCCCATTTATACTAAATACAAATAAGTTACAGATCTATGCGTTCAACTAAAAATAGAAAAATAAAATAATTTGAAAAAAAAAATAAAAACCGACTTCAAAAACATAAACTAAAAAGTTAAAAATAAAATTTTAACTTTATAGAAAGGAGCATTAACAGGCGGCATATAGTTAATGAAGTCGGTGCCAACTCAGACACTTTAAATGGGTACTTAGCAGGTAATAACAATTACAACAATGATATATTTATGATATATTTATCGTTGTTGTATATCATTGTTGTATCTTTAAAACAAAAAAAATAGAACACAATTTAAAGTGTCTGAGTGAGTAGGCACCGACTTCATTAACTATATGCCGCCTGTTAATGCTCTTTTCTATAAAGTTAAAATTTTATTTTTAACTTTTTAGTTTATGTTTTTGAAGTCGGTTTTTAT
Source organism: Luffia ferchaultella (assembly GCA_949709985.1). NCBI lineage: Eukaryota > Metazoa > Arthropoda > Insecta > Lepidoptera > Psychidae > Luffia > Luffia ferchaultella. The sequence continues at coordinate 25,045,622 of OX453241.1, read as the reverse complement.
TTTATTTTTTATTTTAATCTATTGTTTACACGGACATGTAATGTATAATTATGCAAATAAATGGCTATGACATATGCTCGGTTTTATTTTTTTTAATTTATCTGAAGGTGTATTTTTATTATTATTACCATTTTTAATGCAGATAAGGATCTAATCTAGATTGAAAACGGCTATTAATGTATTATGTCCTGAAATAACTAAATTGTCAAATCCGTAAAAGTACAATTTTTGTGTACGAAATATTTTGTTAAAAAGGAAGCATAGAAGCTATATTTCACCTTTTCTAATGCAGAATTACTAAATCGAGATCGATGCTAACGATGCTGAATGACGTCACTTTCAGATGATTTATAATGTAACGATTCAGCGATGGAGTTTGTACTACTAGTTCACATTGACGGAAAATTGTAATTAACTAGTAGTTCAATCAACTTACAATATAATTGTCAAGAATAGGTTACAGGGTCATATCATAATGGATCGATTTCCGTATCGTTCTCTATATCCGGCGCGAGCGCAATGTAATTGGATAATAGAAGATCGAATTGACGTAGGCTTTTATGTTCTCTATAAATGCAGTGTACCACAACAGGAAAATAGATTATACAAAGTGGAGGGATTGTAGTAATTGATGTTGCTAAGAAATAGAAAATAACTGATTCTCACTAAGTATTATCAGTTTAAGCGAAAATGTGTTTGTTTATTTGTACTTAATTAGTGTCGTTTAAAATGTTATTTTTTGACGGAACTCCGTGTAAGCAGAAAACTTAATATTGGGTGTGAGTGTCTATTAGTACCGGTGCCGTACAGTGCCGGCCGGAGCATACCTGGCGCCACTGGCGAAGGACTGGGACGGCGGCGCCCTTTTATGAAAATTTGTGACAAAATAAAATAATAATGTAAACAATGACAAAGCGTGAAAGTTTTAATAAAAAAATTAGAGTACTTATTTATTACACCTTTTTTGCCATATGAAGAAGTAACTTAAGTAAGATTTATTTTTCTTGTATTATTTTTGGCAAAAGTGCATGGCAACGATCTCTTTTACATCAATTGTTTGAGTTACTTCTTGCTCTATAGATAAAACGGTAAACCCACAAGCAGCCGCAAGTCTTCCTTGAGTCATTGTTGAGCGCAGGTACGTTTTGATTAGTTTCAATTTAGAAAAACTGCGCTCGCCAACGGACACAGATTGCCGCTCCTCTTAATACGAGCGCCCTAGGCCGTTTCACCCAGAGCTGGCCCTGAATGGTACGGACATATAGTCCAGTAAAAATAAATTTTTGGATTGCATTAAAGACACCTTAAAAATTTCTTTTTACAATAGTAATACTGCTGTATAGTTATGCACTCATTATGCTTTGGTTGCATTATGAGTGTTGCATGTTGAGAAATACCTAAAGATGTGTTTGTCTAAATTTCACCCTTTACATTAAATAGTGGGTAGGTGACAAATTAACTGTATGTCTATGGTAGCAATATGAATTTGATTTAGAAGTAATCCCCGGTATACATGTTATAAATACTGAATATTACGAGATTTTATTTAATTTTAAAAAAAGTTAAACTTACAAAATCGCACTTTTGGCGATTTTCTGTTTTTATACTCTAGATGTAAGCCATAATAGTTTATTAAATTATCACCTATGTGACTTCTCAACAACCATTAAAAAAAGTCTTTTTTATTAATTTTTACGACGCGCATTAAAGACACTCTAAATATTTTACTTAATATGAGTCAGTTTTAATATTCTTCATCATAAATTAATATAATCCCTTATTTATGTCAAAAGCGTTATTCATAAAAACGAATAATTCTAACTTACTCACTAAGATAGGTAACGTACTTTTAAGTCTGACTATTTACGCATGACCTTGGTCGTCTGCCGCATCTCGCTAACATTGAGAAAAAGGGACGGCAATATCTCATATCAAGTATTTTTTTGAGCTATTTGTTAAGTTAGAAGCATGTCGATCTCTGGTTAGAAGTATTATTTATATTGTATTATTATTATTCTTCATCATAAATTGATATAATCCCTTATTTATGTCAAAAGCGTTATTCATAAAAACGAATAAATCTAAAGTACCTATCCAGTATAGGTAACGCCCTTTAAATTGTGACTATTAACGCATGACCTTAGCCGTCTACCGTATCGCGCTAACATTGTGAAATAGAAGTTGCAATATCACATATTTCTTGTGCTAAAATTTGTTTGTCGTTAATGTTAGTTAAAAGTATATTGTTAAGAATATAACTATTGCACTTAGTGTCCTTTGAAACGCCGCGCGCCGACACCTCACTGAGACAAAAAATTCACAATGAAAGCCGCCACACGTGCCGCCGTCACCAAGAAAACCTACAGTATTAGTTATTACAGGTGCGGCGTACAGTTCCAGCGAAAATTAGTCGGTTCATACCGACAAAGTTAATGGTTCATCTTTATGAATATATTTTAATTTGCTTGGAAAGTATCGTATAAGTTTTGATTTAGTTGCGATTGTCAAAATATATGACATATTTGACCGTATTATTTATTGCTCTAACGTAAACGGTTGATTTTTTTTACAGTTACAAAGGACCATTGATTTATCTTTTGATATCAATTTCAACTTGATACTTCTAATCGTATCATTTCTGAAAAAAGGGTATTTACTAAAAACAAAAAAATGATATTACTTTAAATTATAGATTTTCAGTTTTTTTCCTTTACTCGTGTTGAGCCTTGTTTATTGCAAATTTCATAATTCTAGGTCAACACGAGGTCTGTATTTCCAAAATCGGTCAATATAAACATTTAATTTGTTACTTAATTTTACAAGACATTTTACAAATTTTCATAACGGGTGTAGCAAACTCGGAACCCTTATAATTTTAGAGTAATAAAAAAATAATAATAATAATATTATTAAAATAATAATAATAATAATACCCAATGGTCAGATCTGTCTTTGTTGGCTAGGATAGAAAACAAATAATTTTAAAAAATTTAATATTTCTTATATATATAAATACTTATAATATTTTTTTACGTACGAAAACAAAACGTTAATTTACGGGACATAATTCAATATTTGAAAGAAATACAACACATAATGTAACACCGACTTTATATGTAAGTACATATTTAAAAAATATATTTTGCATTCTTTTTAAACAACAACGAAACGTTAATTTTATTTACGAGACTTAATTATATAGATATTTGCGAAATATTTATATATACATACTCGTATAAATATATAGTGAAATTATTTTTGCAAGGACGACTTTAATGTTGTATAACTTCTTTATTTGTAGATATATTTTTATGATTCACACTTTTGTTTTATTTAGCTTAAATTTTAATAATAGCGAACAAAAAAAAATTTGTAAACCTCTCTATTGTACTATTTACTTAAAACATGTTTACTTGCCATTCTTTACACACGAAAACAAAGCGTCTCGAGGAACATAAAGCGTGGTGATCTTTTTTTGTGCTCAAACCTCATTAATATTATAAACGCAAAAGTTTGTATGTATGGATGTCTGGATGTTTGTTGCTCTTTCACGCAAAAACTACTAAATGAATTTTAATTAAACTTTAAAAATATAGCTTATACATCAGAATAACACATAGGTTATAACTTATAAAGATACTAGCTTTCTGTCTGTGCACTCCACTCGCGTGGACTACACAGTTACACGCTGATTTTATAAATTCTTTCACTTATAGAAAGCTACATTATCAGTGAGTAACATGGGTTATATTTTATTCTCAAACTAGCTTTCCGCCTGCGGCTCCGCTCGTATGGACTACACAGTCGTACCGGAACGGCTACAATTTTTCACATAGATATAGTTTATAAAGTGAAGAATGACATAGGCTACTTTTTATCTTGAAAAGGGGTCCCGGTACGACTGCGTAGTCCACGCGAGCGGAGCCGCGGGCGGAAAGCTAGTTAAGTTACTAAATAAAACAAGGTGCGGTGCGGGCAGACGGCCCGCGATTATTGCTTCGACGTAACCCGCCCCGCGCCACACCGCACTGCCCGCCGCGTGCCAAGTAGGTTTTTAATTATTATTTTTGTAAAATAGCTTGTAACGCTCAACAGATCGATAAGGGATTTCTTTTAATTAAAGTCAAAGATAATTATTGGAGCATAAATATACAAAAATATTCAAGGTGTAATTAATGCTAGGACCCAAAAATTAAATAAACTTTCACCAAAAAAAAAGTAAAGTAGTCACGTAGGTGATAATTTACTATATTGTATACAGTACATATTTACATGAAGTGCCAAAATATCGTCAATCCAAAAATTGTTGTTTTGGAGTTATCATTTATTTTATATAAATATATAATTACCTACCACATATTGTGAATAAACCTGGGGATTCTTCTGAATTTACACAGAGTGTATTGGAAAAGGCTGTCGTATAGAAAATCACCCGTTTTTAAATTTTTGTTCACACATAAATATTTTTTTTAAATCTTATCGGTTGATTCTATAAAAAATAATTAAGATAAATAAGGGATTATTGTGTATTTATTATCCGTAAATATTTTCTTTATGATATTGTAAATAATCCCCTAAAGTGCAATTAATGCAATGTGCTCCTAACAAACTTTGCTATATTGACTGGAGTAATAGGGTACGGATAATAACACGGAGAGTATTTATCTTTGTTAAAGTTCGTCTTGGGATACAAAATTAAGCACATTCAAATTAAGGCTCCGTTTTCAATTTTGTCTCAGTTTAGGGTTTGACTTCAAACTTTTTCAAGCGTTTGTTTTCAATGTTACGATTATGAAAAAAAAAATGTGTTTACTATAGATCATAGAGAAACGAAAAATAAGCGTTAAAAATAAGAAAAAGAAATATAAATATCGATAAAAAAATTATATTATAGTGACTTATTGTTATTTTTTATATTTAATATTGTTACGGGCTACCGGTTCTAATATTGACGATGCACTGAAACACTTATTTTAGTTCACTTTACTTTATTATAATTCCAAATCACAAAATAATCCAAGAGCAAACAATATCGAACACTAATTGCACAGTTAAAACACTCCGCACTTCGCAAATTGTCGCACTTGACACTTATCGCGCACTTCCAAAAATCGACTTGCTCGACGCCGCGGACCATCGCCTTATATAGCTCTCTCCCTTCCACTAGTCACCGTCTCGAACATTCTATCTCTCGAAATTTATAAATTACATTTTAATTTCTCGACCGTGGGAACGGAATTCTAGCGCCACCGGCGCCGAGTGGCGTCTCTAAAAATGACCGTCGATTTTTAGAAATATCGCGAATATTCTTTTGAACGACGCCGCCTCTGTATTTAAATTAGAGAAATTAATTGTTCGTCTAGAGTTTTCGGTTTTATTGAATGGCTGTGGGAATTTTTCTCGTAAGTTCGATGACCTGATTTTGTACTATTGTAGATAGGTGTCATGCTTTTTCTAGTGAGTTCGATAACGTCGTCGCGAGAATAGATAGGCGTTACACTACCCCCTCCTTAGATTTGCTCGTCCCGAGCAATATTCGAACCTCGGTAAGGGGCTAGTCGATCGATGTGCACTATCTTAGGCTTTCCTCGTAGACCACGTTGTATGCGGTACGTCACGTCGTTGATCCTGGTTATCACCTTGTACGGTCCTTCCCAACGGTTTTGTAGTTTGGGGGATTTACCTTTCCTGCGCCTCGGGTTATGCAACCATACAAGAGATCCTTCATCAAAGCCAGTGGCGGTAGCGCTTCGGTCGTATCTTGTCTTCATCTTCTCGCTTGCCAGAAGACCATTCTCTCTGACTTGCTCATGAATGTCATGCATCCTTTCCTTTAGGTCCGACACATAATCTGATATTGGTCGCGGGTCGTCAGGCGGCCTGCCAGTTACCAGGTCGAACGGCAATCTTAGTTCTCGTCCAAAATTGGCAAACGCTGGCGTGACCTTTATGCTCTCATGTTCCGCCGTCCTATATGAGAGCATAAACAACGGAATATATCGGTCCCAGTCCTTTTGATGTTCGTCGACTAATTTTGCGAAGTGGGTTTCCAGCGTACGGTTAAATCTTTCGACCATTCCGTCTGATTGCGGGCGGTATGGGGTTGTCTGTGTTTTGTTTATACCCAAGATACGGCACGTCTCCTGGAACACCTGAGATTCAAAATTACGACCTTGGTCCGAGTGAATCTCCAAGGGCAGTCCGTATCTGCAAAACACTTCGTCAACCAGTTTAGTTGCCACTGTCACTGCCTCCTGATTGGGTATTGCGAAAACCTCTGGCCACCTCGTAAAGTAATCAACCACGACCATGAAATACTTGTTGCCATCATTAGATACAGGAAAAGGTCCGGCTACATCTACTGCGATTCTTTCCCAAGGGGCTCCCACGTTGTACAACTGGAGACGTCCTCTGTTCCGCGTCGTCGGGCCTTTCACGGCTGCACACACAGTGCACCTTCGACACCAGTCCTCGACATCTTGCCTACAGTAGACCCAATAAAATCGCTTCCTGATTTTCTCCAGGGTTCTCTTCATGCCCAGATGCCCTCCTGAGGTACCATCGTGCAAGGCTTCCAACACTGCGCGTACTTTTGATCTTGGCACGACCAGCTGCATAGTTGGCTCCCGTCCACTTGGGGTTTCCCATTTGCGATACAACAGTCCATCAACCATCACTAAGCTGTCCCATTGAGCCCAATAACTCTTCATAACAGAGCTCAAGGCTGCAACTTGGTTCCATTGTGGTTTTGGACTCCCTTGTATTTTCCAGTCTATGATGGCCCTTAGGTCACCGTCTTTCTTTTGCTCCTCCTTCATTGCATCGGTGGTCCACTCATCACTGACGTTATTGATGGTGATGGCCTTAACTGTTTCTTCTTTTTGTTCTCGTTTGGAGCAATGTTTACACTCGTCAGGGCACGGCCTACGCGAGAGAGCATCGGCGTTTCCGTGCGATTTTCCACTACGGTGCTCGATCTCAGGCTCAAATTCCTGAAGTTGTTCGATCCACCGAGCCACTTGTCCTTCAGGATCCTTGAACTGGAGCAACCATTTAAGAGCGGCATGATCTGTCCTGAGCTTGAACTTCCTGCCCAAGAGGTATTTACTGAAGTGGCGCAGCGTCTTCACTACAGCTAACAGCTCTCTTCTGGTCACGCAGTAGTTCCTTTCCGGTCTTGACAAGGCCTTGCTGAAGTATGCTATCACGACTTCCTTGTCGCCTTGTCGCTGTGATAGCACTCCTCCGATTGCCAAGTTGCTGGCGTCGGTGTCGACTACGAACTCTCCAGTCTGATCTGGATAACCAAGGATAGGTGCTTCACAGAGTCGTTGCTTAAGTTCTGTAAAAGATTTTTCGCATTCTTCAGTCCACAGGAATGCAGTCTTATCTTCTGTAAGCCTGTGCAAAGGTCTGGCTATTCCCGCAAAATCCTTCACGAAACGGCGGTAGTACGAGCATAACCCCAAGAATGCTCGCACCTCCGTTTTGTTCCTTGGAGTTGGCCATTCCCGTACTGCTTCGGTCTTTGCAGGGTCCGTTTCCACGCCTTCTGTCGAGATCACGTGACCCAAGTAGTTGACCCGCTTTTTGAAGAAGCTGCATTTCTTCGGATGTAGTTTTAGGTTTGCGGTCCTTAGTTTCTGAAACACTTGCACCAGGTTTTGTAGATGTTGGTTGAAGTCGTGTCCCATAATGATAACATCATCAAGATAGACCAGGCAAGCTTCACCGAGAAGGTCGGCAAGTACTACTTCCATCAGCCTCTCGAAGGTAGCGGGAGAATTGCACAAACCAAAAGGCATGACCTTGAACTGCCATAGCCCTTTTCCAGTTGAAAAGGCAGTTTTCTCCCTGTCCTTTGGATCAAGTTCTACTTGCCAATATCCACTCTTCAAGTCAAGAGTAGAAAACCACTGGTTCCCTCGCAGCTTGTCCAATGTGTCGTCAATCCTAGGTAGAGGGTAGCTGTCCTTTTTGGTCACACTGTTGAGCCGACGATAATCCACACAGAATCGCATGCTACCATCCTTCTTCTTGACCAGGACGACAGGAGAACACCAAGGACTTGAAGAAGATTCGATGACATTATTCTTCCTCATGTCATTAATCATCTCTTCTACTTCTCCTTCTCTGCTCGTGGGTATTCGCCGAGCTCTTTGACGAATAGGTAGTTCATCGCCTGTGTTTATTTTATGTTTAACTAGTGACGTTCTGCCAACGTCACCTTCCTTGAGGCAGAAAATGTCGGAATAGCGAGTCAGCACTTCCTTTACTTTCGCATATTCTGCTTGAGTAAGGTCGTCCTTGCAGATATCCACTTGTTCGAGAACTTTCTTGCCTCCACTCCTCGCCGTTGGTGACTCCACTTGCACACAACTTCTCATCCAAGAAACTTCCTGACATTTCGCAATGGCCTGATTTTCATGCAGGACAACAGGTGCGTTACTGAAATTTAATAACCTGATTACTGGATGTCCCTCGCCGCTTCTTAGCAGTGTCCTGGCCGTCAACCAGTTGCGCTTCTCGCTGTGGGGTAGCTGGTCAACGATAACGCTTCTAATAGGTCCCTCGTTCGTCGATGGTGGTAGTTTCACGTTGACCAAGGTTTGCGTGTAAGGCGCTAGCGTCGTTTCTTTAGCACAGCGTACCACACCTCTAGGTCCGCCTTTGAAGAAAACTTCGTTATGGCCGCATTTTAGTACTCCATTGGTCACGTCGATTTTGCACTGAAACCGTTGCATGAAGTCCAATCCGATAATGCAGTCGTCGGAGATATCAGCCACGATGACAGTGTGCGAGTATTTCTCTTCTCCCACCTTCAAAGTCACCGTGAGCTCGCCGTGGACAGGTATCGGCTTACCGGTAGCCGTGACAAGCTTCAACTGTGGAGTCGATCGCTGGATCCTCTGTGCCGATTGCTTCACTAGTCGTGGTCTGACTACCGTCCGTGTTGCCCCAGTGTCGACTGTGATTGGACACCGAGTACCATTTACCTCGCCGTCTATGATGAGACTATTCCCGTTGAACACTTGTGAGATGACAACTTTCGGGGCTGTATCACGACCAGCCAGCACCTGCCCCACGGTCCTGGCTATTACTCGTTTCCCTGAACTTCGACGGGCAGAGCTTGTACTTGAGCCCTGCCTTCCTGTGGTGATTCGTTGCCTTCTGTCCTTTGCCTTAATTTAGGGCAGTCAATTCGAATGTGCCCGAGCTGCTGACAGTAGAAACAGCGCGGCGTGGATCGGCGCCTAGGTGGTAAAGCGGCTGGTTCTACTAATTCTCTCACTCGTTGTGTGCGAGGCTCCTGTCTCACAGCTTCTACTTCAAAGGCATGCGCCAAAGCATCCTTCAGAGTTTTATGATGCCCAAGTCTGACGGTTGCCCTTACTTCCAGGTCCTTTATTCCGTCGACGAATGTTTGCACCAAATTCGTGTCGACGAAATCAGTGCCGGCCGACGGGTATGCCTTTCTTACGATCTTCTCAATTTCCAAAGCCCACTGCTGTAAGCTTTTCGCTGGCACGCTGCGTTCTGTCCCTTAGTTGAGCCCGGTAGACATGCTCTAGGTGTTTGTCGCCATATCTGGAGTCCAGCGCTTCCAGTAGTTTTCCGTAGCTCTCAGCGCTGTCTGGTGATGCCTCAAGGACCGAGAGCGCCTGTCCTCGCAGTGCGACCGTCAGGGCAGTCAGACAGTGTTCGTCCGTCCACCCATTTGACGATGCCACAGTCTGGAATTGGCGTTTGTAAGCACTCCACGAAGTGGTACCATCGTACGGCGGCACCTTAACCCGGGGGCCGGAGTAGCTGGTTCCACTAGGCCCAACCAGTTTCAGATGTTGCACTTCTTTTTGGAGCGAGTCGCAACGGGACTTAACGTGAAGTATCTCATCCCCGTAGCTGACTAACCTGTCTTCATGCTCGCGTAGGTTTTCCTTGAGCTGCTTCACCTCCAGGTTTATTTTGCCTAGAGTTTCTCCAAGCAGCTTCTCCATACGCTGCGCCTGTTCTTCCTGGCGACGAACTTGCTCCTCCTGCCGACGAGCCTGCTCCTCCATGAGTTGGCGTGTTTGCTCCTCCTGGCGACGAGCTTGCTCCTCCATGAGTCGCATAAGAGCGCTGAAGTCAAAGGCCTGAGCAGCAGCGGCCCCGGCGTCCGCACTTACATTTTCAGCGTTGATCTCGTCCATGACCTCGTGCTGCTGATCCGCTGCCGCCTGTCTCGTGTGACGTCTTCTTGACTGAGACGAATCCCTAGGTGTTCTTGGCATCTTCAATATTGCACTTCTGACACCAAATGTTACGGGCTACCGGTTCTAATATTGACGATGCACTGAAACACTTATTTTAGTTCACTTTACTTTATTATAATTCCAAATCACAAAATAATCCAAGAGCAAACAATATCGAACACTAATTGCACAGTTAAAACACTCCGCACTTCGCAAATTGTCGCACTTGACACTTATCGCGCACTTCCAAAAATCGACTTGCTCGACGCCGCGGACCATCGCCTTATATAGCTCTCTCCCTTCCACTAGTCACCGTCTCGAACATTCTATCTCTCGAAGTTTATAAATTACATTTTAATTTCTCGACCGTGGGAACGGAATTCTAGCGCCACCGGCGCCGAGTGGCGTCTCTAAAAATGACCGTCGATTTTTAGAAATATCGCGAATATTCTTTTGAACGACGCCGCCTCTGTATTTAAATTAGTGAAATTAATTGTTCGTCTAGAGTTTTCGGTTTTATTGAATGGCTGTGGGAATTTTTCTCGTAAGTTCGATGACCTGATTTTGTACTATTGTAGATAGGTGTCATGCTTTTTCTAGTGAGTTCGATAACGTCGTCGCGAGAGTAGATAGGCGTTACAATATCTTTACATTGCATAATTTCGTTAAAAATAAATAACACCACAAGATAATAACGTATACATCACAACAACGTCTAGGCCCCAAACTAAGCATTAGCTTGTATTTTGGGTACCAAGCGAAGACACCACATACATATAACAACCAAGACCCGGTGCCAGTATTAATATTCATCATGTAAATACTGACCTGACCTGGGATTCGAACCCGGGACCTCCAGCTTCGCAGGCAGGGTCGCTGCCCACTGGGTTAAGCGGTCGTCGACAGCGAAAGTAAGCGATAAATATTTCACAATGTTATATTTTGTATCTTCCTTTGGGTATCGCTGTGAAGCGTCTCTTCTTGTAATTTTAGCGTGGATCGGGCCTTAATTAACGAACAGAACGAATATTAAACAACAATAGAGTAATTGTTTACCCTGATATTCAGCGATGGATGAAGGACATCATAAAATATACACAAGAAGAGGAAAAATACGCTTCAGCCTAATATTTCTCAAGTATATGGCGCCTGTTGTATCCTTGTAACGTAATAAATGCTGACGCGTATATTTCCTTCTCGCATTCATTGTATTTTATTGTTGTTTCGGTGAAACATTGCTCTACTGAAAGCATATCATGTTAGACTATGTAATGTGAGCGATTTTTGTGTATTTATACAGGATGAAATTTTAACAACCAACCCAAAAAAAATCTAGGTATTAGGTATCACCAATAGACCTCATTAAGCAAATAAAATATGTAGGTTACATTTTTATAATAAATTATGTTATCTACAGTATTATTTTATAACGTTTGGATGCCTTCTTTGTGACGACGCGCCCGAGACGTTGAGATCGGAACGGAACGGAGCGTGCGCCGTCGGCCGTGAATTGTGACTAGAGTTACGGGTTTTTTCGGGAAAGGTTTGTGTAGTCATATCTCAATATTTTTCTATGGAACGATACTGAAAGGAAGCAAGACAGCCTTTGTTTTCTTACCAAAGATCATTACACTGAAATTTGGATGGTTGTTAAAATTTCACCTTGTACTACATTTCACGTATCTCGGATACGGCTTTAACGATTTGGATGAAATTTTGTATTAAGATAGGTATAATCTCAAAACAGGCTCTTAAATAAGTAATTATTAATCACCCGGGGGCGCGAAACGACTGGACTGTTTTTAATACAGTTTTTCGCATTACATACATAGGTATGTAATGTAATAATACCTACGAGTAGACAACTAAATAAGTTGTACAGTTAAGGACCACCAGGGGGCGCTGTAAAAGTAAGAATAAGTTTAAGTGTCCAAACAGGATCATATAAAAATATATCACTATACCAATATATTTAAATACCACTTTTCTCACTGTAGAATCAAGAAGTGAACCGCATTCCATGGGCGAAGCTGTATCGATAACCAACTTTGTTCGCTATTAAGATGTTACCAATGTTGGACTATATTTCGTTATTTACAAGTAATAGTCCAAGCAGTATGGTTGAGTTTATATAAAAAAATTACAATAATTCCAACATCAGAGGTTTTTTTATATACACGTATGAGCTATTGCAGATACGATTTACACAAATTAAAAAGTTTTCCCCAAAATAACCGTAAGGCTTTTTTTAATTACGCGATGAAAACTTTAAGATACTACAATACTTTATAGCGAGAATAATTTGTACAATCCAAAATTTTCGATATTAAGCCCTTTATATTTGTATGTGTATGTGTTTTTTAAATTCTATTATCTAGTAATCTCTGTATATTATATTAATTTTTAGTCAAAAAAGTTTTTTCGTAAAGTCCTCGTTTTATGTATATAGAAAGAGCTATTGTTCAAAAATGCTCAATAAAAAAAATTCTTATTTGACTTAAGCAACAGTACAGAAGTGATCATCGTCGTCATCATCATCAGCCCATTTTACCCCACTGCAGGGGCTTAGGCCTCCCCCAGGGTGAGGGGGGTTTAGAGCTTAAATCCACCACGCTACTCCACTGCGGGTTGGGGATTGTAACAACCGCCATCTATTAACAGCGTCCGGGACCGACGGCTTAACGTGCTCTCCGAGGCACGGAGTCAGTGACAGTTAATGTACTTAAGTCAGAAAAACTCATTGGTACACGCCCGGATTCGAACCATGGCCCTATGGCCTTATAAATTTAACACAGGTTCGTTGCGCTCGGGGCTATCACGACACAGAAGTGATCATGATAGTGGAATAGAAGCATCGTGATTCCTATAATAAAGAACCATGATTTCATCTTTTTAAATATGAATATGGGTTATATGGGTCAGACAAAATTCTACTTCACGGGGAATATTTCAAAACATCGACTGGTGCATATTCGATCTATATCACAGAGCATTAGAGTAGGTTAGAGTTGGCATATAGGTGGACACGTTGTCCTTTCAATCTAATCATAGCGAAGATGTAAGGGAAAGGATCGAATGATTTAACCGCTTTCTAAAATGATATAAACTTGAGACAAAAATATTTACGTGTAAGTAATATTTTTACTTATATTCGTAGTGTTATTATTTCTGGGACACATATCTCTGAACAAATACCGTCACATGGCATCTCTAACCTACTTGTTGCTCTGTGGGCTACGTGGTATATTTTTTTGCTCACATTTTTGTTGCCCCAACACGTTATCTCTATAAACATCCATGGCTAATACATAAAGTAATAAAGTTGGGCAACAGCGCCATAGACAGTTTAGTTCGCAAATATAATTACTTATGTTATAGGCGAAATATAATACGAAGGCACGGAACGAGGCCGCACGCCATCATTTACTAAGTATATATATATATAAATGTGTGTCTAACCTAAAATCTAATTTATCGATTGCCCTTTTCGGTATATTATGTACCAAATAAAGAACTTTATTCCAGATCAATAATTTCAATATTTCATATGCAAACTCAGCCGTTATTTATGTTCGTATGTCAACACAGGAAAAGTCTATTAAAACCACTTTATACTTTGTCCGTTCGTACATCCGTCAACTACTAATTTATCGTAATACGACATAAATAAAAATAGGTAGCAATTGACGGTATTGGAGTCATTAGCTTTTCAGTTGAATCATTTGTAGAAGTGTAATTTTTTGGGTGCCTGAACTGAAACTGAACTAGAACTCTTCTAGTTCTAGTTGTGTCCTTTTGTTACTATATTTTACGGTGTGATTTCGTAAAATACAACATTTAATATTCACAAAAGTAGGAGGAAGATAATTTGTATAAAATATCTTAATTTTTTAAATCAAATCTTCGAATTTCTACTACCTATGGGATGGTTCCCAGAGGTAGAAATTAAGAAAAAGTAATTTTCTTCGCGTCCTCATAGAATGGTGCTGGTTTTTAGCGCATTTCATAATTATGGGATTTTTAATTTTCAGTCTGCAGTCGTAATATGAATCTAGTCATCTAATTACTGATGTTTATAGAGATAATTTTTTTAATAAATTTGATGAATATCTTAAACGGGTGGTAATTCACAAAAAAATATTACATACCGTATATCCATCTATTATGCCCCACTCCAGAGGCTTAGACCTCTCCACGGAGTGGGGGTGTTTGGAGCTTAACCCACCACACTGCTCCAATGCGGGTTGGTAGATTTTAACGACTGCCATACAAGTAATTGTGAGACAAAGCATATCATCGCCTTAAAGATCCATCTTTCGACTACCCATATTGAGCCAAACAACATCGACCCTGAAGCTCATCGAAAAATGTCGCCCTTAGAAATTATGTCAAAAAAGCCGTCAGAAAATCTTCGACTCTGTTAAATGTGGTTTCAACAAATAAACTAAATTGTGTAATCGCTTTTATTTTTGTTTATTTATGTGGTATGGACTTTTTTTTATATAATGATAAGTTAAAATACTAAATATTTTTATATGCAGGAACGAAAAAAATTCCAAGACCACTTACATCGGCAGAGAGAAGTCGTCAGTACAGATTAAACAAGGAAATTTAAAGACATTGATACATTTTTGACCTATATTTAATAATGATTAAATTAATGAATCTCTAAAGTTAAGAACACGTCAAATTTTTATGCTATGAAGAGCTACGAGACCCTATATTGTTGTATGCTTATTTGCACTTGACCGGATCTTATTAAAAAAAAAAACTTGTCAAAAGCTAGTCCGTCTCATACAATCAGCTAGCATTTCGAATGCGTTTCATGGTTTTGCAATTTGAAATTCTATTTCTAAGAATTCAACTGACGAATTCGCCGTTCACAGACATTGTGTTATTTTCAGACTTACGTGCTAGAAATTGTTTGAGTTGATTGATGTAGAAACCGTATGTGTCATTGTCCGCTGTGATGCGTATCGAAGGACTGAAGTCTTCAGCACGAGGACGTAGTGTCAGACCTGGGTTCGCGCCTGTAAAAAAATATCAATAATAATACATAGGACATCTCACACAGCGCCATCTTGTATCAAAGTAAGCAAGCACTATGCTTGTGTTATGGCTTACTAAACAACTGATATACATACTTAAATTTTTTTTTTATAATTTATAGATATATAAATATTTTACACCCAGCCACAGAAAGTAATAAACATGTTCAATTGTTCATGCACACAAATATTTGTCCCGAGCGGGAATCGCACCCGCGACCCTTGGCTCGCGTATAAAATTAATATGTCATATATTTTAGCAATAATTATTGCTATATTATAGAGTTTTAAAATACTTACTGTTTTTTTTTTAAATTGCTAATAGTTGTGTTGATTTCCTGAAGTGTGTAATCTAAAATGTCTAAAAGCATGGTGTTATTACGCTGCAACTAGTCAATAGAGATATCAGAATATCAAGAGAGGAAGCAGCATCGTTATATTATAAGAGTACCTAATACTAGAAAGTAAGCGCAAACGCGGGAGAAGGTATACGGTGAAGTGTGGGAGGGGTCAACACGATCAGCGACACTTCACGGAACTGGACATAGAACTTCAGAGTTATCGACATTGTTTTCGATAATTTTTCCTTATTGAAATTAATATTGTACCGGACCTGTAACAAGCACTGTTGTCAAACACGGCGTATCAACTACACTTAGTTTAAGTGTGGTTCCGGTAGGGCAGTGTAAGAGTAGTGTATGTTCTAGGAGCACCGAGTTCGCGCTAAGTACTCTCTTGTTTCAGCTGTAGTAACTGATGACAGAATTTGAAGTTACGTTGCCAAAACTCATTTTATTATGAGGCTAGCCTCTCCTGACAAGCATTACCCTTGCGCCACTTGGTGGCCGAAACGAGTAAGTATATACCTACTCAGCGTGACCTCAGTGCCAGAATTCGCTTGCAAAACACGCAAGAGTCCGTATTACTTCTGGAAAGCTTTGGTTACTTGATGACCAGGTCAGTATTTATCGGTGCCAGTACATGAACTTGCATTCTGCTATCAACTGATGGGATGGTAAACGTGTACAGCGTTATGACCCCACAGAAGATATGGAATGGCCAGGATGCCATCGAAGAATCTCATCCATATACCTGTCTCATACCCAATCGAACTCAATCCCTCAGCAAGCGATAGGATGCTACTCCAACATAACATGAATCGAAGTCGGTACACTATATCGACTTTTAGTGTATGTAATGCATAGCGTCAATCGATGTTTTATATTAGGTCGTAACCTATGCAGTTGCCGTTCTTCAGTACTGGCCATTTCTAACAAAAAAAAAATCATTGGCTGTGAATTCTAAATTCAAATTAATTTTGTTTTAAAAACATGACATTCTTTTTACAAAGTTAGTCTTTTGTTTATTAATTAGCGTTGTGTTTATTCATTACATTTGAAAATTTTTCGTCATGATGGACACTTTAAAATTCGTATAATTATGGAATATGAGTTCTGTCGTAGCACTAATACGGCACAAACGGCACGTAACATCAACAACTTTTACGGAGAGAACTTAACAAACGAACGCACAGCCTATTATTGGTTTGCCCGCTTCCGTTCTGGAAATTATGACTTGTATAATGAACCTCGTGGTCGTCCGGACATTTTGGTCAACAATGATGAATTGAAAGCGATTGTGGAAGCTAATGATACTCAAACTACTGCTGAACTAGCAGCAACTTTTGATGTTAGTATCAAAACAATAATAGACCATTTGCGATAAATTGGCAAAGTAAAAAACCTTGACCGCCAGCACAACGTACGTGTCTAGACCTGCCTCGCGTTGCTCAACAGGCACAGAAATGAACGAATTTTGAACCGGATTGTTACCTGTGATAAAAAATGGATTCTGTTTGACAATCGAAAGCGCTCAGCAAGTTAGTTAGATCCTGGTTCAGCACCAAAGCAATGTGTTAAACAAAAAATAACCCCTAAAAAGGTGATGGTGACTGTTTGGTGGTCTAGTGCCGATGTGATTCATCACAGTTATTAACAAAATGGCATGAGCATTACTGCAGATGTATGCAGATGAAGAATTGAAGACAATGATGGAGAAGCTCGCACGTCTGCGACCAGGTTTGGGCAACCGGTCGTCCCCGCTGCTCCTTCAAGACAACGCGCGACCTCATACTGCACAACGAACAGTCTCCAAGCTGCTAGAGTTGGGGTTGGAAGTTCTCCCTTATCCGCCATACTCACCAGACCTTACACCTATCGACTATTACTTTTTTTTAAATTTGGACAACTTTTTAACGGGAAAAAAATTCGATTCCCGACAGACAGTACAAAATGCCTTTCAAGAGTTTGTTGCCTCCCGTCCAGTTCATTTTTACAAGAAGGGCAACAATAAACTGACACTGCGTTGGCAAAGATGAATCGATTGCACGGGAGATTACTATGAATAACGGAAATAAAGATGTTGGAAAAAAAATACTTTAACTTATTTCATACAAAACGGCAACTTCATATATTAAGACCTAATACAAGATTCAATAATTATAACCAGAAATATTTGAAGAACAGACTAATTGCGACGACGGTCGCTACCGCCACCACCGAGGTCGGTTCACGTTACATTCTCACGTTGGCGACTTGCAAAAAGGAAGGAAACGAGACATGAATCAACCTCCTGACCAAAATAGATCGACTGATGAAATACGATTAGAAGGTCGATTCATAATGTTTCATATGCATAGTACCAACCGTTGCAATAAACGCAACCGATGACGAGTAGGAAAAGGACGTCAATACTAACTTCTTTCCTTCTCACACTCGTCATCGGTCACGTTCGCCACGACGACGGTTGCAAACCTTTGCCAACATCCATCCATAGAGATATTCTACCTTGTCGTATATTTATGATCTTGTTCGGTTAATTTTATTTTTTAGGGATATTTGCATAGTGGGTAGGTACCTCAGTATTGACTAGGATCTCATCGCATAAAACCTTATAAAGCTAAAACCTTATAGTAAACCATTTTCATGGGGTGGTCATAACGATATACCATAAAACTTATTTTCGTGTTCGGTTTGGAGGGTTCCAAGTTCGGATCAAAACTTTCGGCAGAAATTTATTTAACTCTTTGTTAAAAATAAAAAAGCTGAAAAACATTGTGTTCATTGGCATCCAAAGATTGACTTTTCATCAGATGTCGACGGTTTGAGATATTTGAAAGCTGTTAATATTTTTATGTACCTATTTAGGTACCTATGTAAACTCCACGTTATAACTTTTGTACAGATAGAACGATTTGTTTTTTGCGGCATCCGAAAGAATTTTACTAATTTGAATGTCTCAAAAATTTGGTTTTCATTGATTGAGTAAATTTTTATTTCCTATAAAAATGATATTTTAATATTTTTTTTTCAAGTAGTAACTTTCAATCTAATAATCAATCGATTTCAAAATCTAATCAACAACAGTCTCTAATAAACTGCATCGAATGTGGTAAACCATATAAAAATCGGTTTTAATCGAGAGATGTCGTCGAAAAAATAGTTTCAAAAAAGCTTTTTTTAATTACTTCTCACCGGATAGATCAATTAAAATTAAAAAAATTTAACAAACTATTTCTCGGTTTTTTTATTTCATCCGACTGATTAATTTAAATATAAAATTAAAAAAAAAAACGTTTTATTTGAATAGTTTTCCATCTAATATATCGATCGATTCCAAAATCTATACGACGTCATACTCCAAACAACCGCATCGAATATTGTAAACCATATCAAAATCAGGAAATTTTATTGAATATATTGTAAAAAAATTTAAGAAGTATTTTCATGAATAGTTTCTAAACAGGTCGACCTATTTACAATGAATAAAACTTTTTCAAAGCTTGTGGTGTTTGATGAATATAACCTCAATTTGGATTCCCCAGTTTAATTTCGATTTGAAAACGTAAATCATATTATCGAACTTGAAGCACGAAAATGGAGTAGGGGCTGTAATATTTTGGTATTGGTAGTTTATAAGTAAAGTTTTATGCGCTGGGATCCTAGTCTAATATATTTACCTATGAGCGAAGAATCCAGTGTCCATTTAGGGCGGTCAGTTTTCAATGTCAGCTGCATTACCCCCATGCATATCCCGAACATCAGCGCCAGTACTATATAAAATATTGAGTAGAAGGTTATCGCGATACCTGCAACAGAAAGGTTCGTTATATATATTTATTGCTCACACAACAAATTATTATATCCCCAAAGAGATTTGAAGCTTTGAGAGTTGGGCTAAACATAAAAAAAATCTAGTTGGAGAAAAAATCAAATATAAGTTCCGTACCTCTTTACCCGACTGCGCAGGGTAATGTTATTCGAGAGTATCTGTGTAATAGTGTGTATGTATCCAAGATATTGTCGTGATTGCCCGAGTGCAGCGAAACTGTTTCAAATTATAAGGCCATGTGACCATGGTTCGAATCCGGGCGTGTACCAATGAGTTTTTTCTAACTTAAGTACATTAACTATGACTGACTCCGTGCCTCGGAGAGCACGTTAAGCAGTCGGTCCCGGTTATGGTCAATAGATGCCTGTCGTTACAATCCGCCAACCCGCATTGAAGCAACGTGGTGCATTTAAGCTCCAAGCCCCCTCACCTTGATGGGAGGCCTAAGCCCCTGCAGTGGGGTATAAAAAAAGGCTGATGGAATGGAATGGAATCCAAGATATTTATTTATTTATTTATTTGGAACGCTTTAATAGCAAAAAACGACTTGATGGAATTAAACATATGAGGTGTCGTTAGATTCGTCTAGTTTGTCGGAGTGACATAGGATATATCATATTTCAATATGGCGCCATCGAATCAAAAAAAGGGGGGGGGGGTTAGTGAGTTTAACGCGAAGGTAGGTACGTTCTATCTTAATCAGACTTAAAAATTTTAATAAAAACTAAAGTAAAAGAGTACCAATTAATAACACTGAAGAGTTTGAAAAAAACTAAATTTGTTAAAACTAAAACTTTCTTCTTTCAGTTAAGTGGTTTTGCAGATGGGTTTTTTTTAAATATATATAGTTAACTTATACGCATACGCTGTACAAAAAAGAGTGAATTTAACGATTCCATATAGTATTAAAAAATATTGAGACCATGCCATGAGATCTTTTTTCGTACCAAATTTCAAGATTCTAGATCAACATATGGTTTTGATGATTACCAGTTGCGTCATCTGTATAAAAATATGTCTTATTTTTTTATTGCATTGGATTAAAAACCAACTTGAATTATATACAAGACTATGAAGCTGTAGATTTTAGTATTTGATATTATATAATAATAATAATAATAACACACACAATTACAACAACGTCTAGGTCCCAAACTAAGCATTTGCTTGTATTTTGGGTACCAAGCGAAGACACCACAGACATATAACAACGAAGACCCGGTGCCAGTATTAATATTCATCATATAAATACTGACCCGACCTGGGAATCGAACCCGGGACCTCCAGCTTCGCAGGCAGGGTCGCTGTCCACTAGGCTAAGCGGTCGTCAATATTAATTTGAACTTGACACTTGAAGCATCCAAGTCTCAGTCTCAAATTGAGCCTCAAGTATCTCTTTAGACAAAAGGTCTTGACGGACAAGTACACAGTCAACATATAATAATAATACCTGGGGCATCCCACACACATAGAGCCATCTAGTCCTTAAGTAAGCAAGTAGTATGCTTGTATTATAGGTACTAGACAACTGATACACAAACTTAAATATTCTTATATAGCTGGATGTATAATAGATATATACATTTATAGATATTTTACACCCAGACAAGAAACAACTAGTCATATTATGTTTATGCACACAAATATTGATCCCGGGTGGGAATTGCACCCGAGACCTTTGATTCTGCAGTTAGGGTCTATAACCACTCGGCCAATCGCTTAGTTAAAAATGATCTTATAGCGGTTCGTTTTTCATTTTGATGCGCGTAACCTTATTAAGCGACATTGTACCTTTTCTATTATTTAAATTGACAAGGAAGAAAGACTCATCTCTCAGAATAACCTAGGTATATTTGAGTCATAATTTTACATATCGCGTAGAAACAGCTCGACACAAGTATGTTATCTATTTTCAGGAATGTTTCATGGAATTTAAAAACAGTTACAAACCGCTGTGATATTAGAAAAAAACTGCCCAAGTGCGAGTCGGCCTTGCACACAAAGGGTTCCGTACGACCGCACAATATAAAAAAAACACGTTTCTCGTATGGGGACCCTCTTTAATTTTTGACTCCATTTTATTTTATTGTTATAGCGGCCATAGTAGTATACAGGCTGAGGTTTTAATGACCAGCCAAATTTTAATATAATAATCTTTGGTTGAAAACCGATTGCCGTCTTGTTTCCTTTTAGTATTGTACTATAGAAAAATATTGAGATGTGACTACATAAACCTTTCCCGAAAAAACCAATAACTCTAGTCAGCTTTCATGCCCGCCGCTCCATTCCGTTTCAAGGCCTCGGGCATGTACGTTTACTATAGCGTTAAGAAGGTAACCAAATGTTATAAAATAACACTGTAGATAAAATAATTTATTATAAAAATGTAACCCATATTTTTATTTACGCAATGAGGTTTATTGGTGATACCTAACATCTAGAAAAATTTTGGCCGGTTACTAAAATCTCACCTTGTATATTTCATGTAGATTTTAAGTGTAAGCAATGATCTCGCAATTACCAATCACCAAAAATGTGGAAAAAGACACGTTTCTTGTATGCTGATCTCCTTTAATTTATAACTTTACTAGCGACCCGCCCTGGCTTCGCACGGGTAGCAGAGCTTAGAAGCTGTTTTTTTCTGTCGTAGTGTAGTATCAGCTTGTCGCGTCGAACATGTGCATTGGATTTAGTTAAATTTAAATGTAACGTAAATTCATCCTACTTGAAGTATTTTCAAAGTATTTTATTTCCAATTCTATAAATATTTGAAAAAGTAAGGAATAAATACATAAAAACAAACTACAATATATTTTTGTTTACAACATTGATAACTTCAGCCACACGTGTCGCGTCGTCCGGTATGGCCGGCCGGGCGGCGGCGTCGCGGCTCGCGTTATTTTTATTTCTCAATAGCTCCTAAGATATTAATTTAAATCGTATAGTGTAAAAGGCAATCACAATGTGCATGAAATGCTAAAGGTAAATAACGTATTTAATTTGATAAGGATTAATACTGTATTCGTATAAATTGCTTTCCAATTACCTCATCATATGACACCATTTTTAAACATAAATATAGTTATAGTAAGCTATCCATAAAAGATAGACATATGCAATCGCGGACTTTTCTTTACTCCTATAAAAGGTACACATTTCCTCCATACATTATTTTACATTTTTATTTCCATACAAGCGGATTAGGCAGCGTTTTCGATGAAAGCTCCCAGCCGGCTGATTTTTTTTCCGACTTAGTCAACTATAATCGTCATATTTCAACTAATTTCCATAAAATATTAATAAATAATACACATAAACTTTCATCTTGAATTACTCCGTCAATAATATGGCAATCTGTTCGGTAGTTTTTGAGTTCAGACAGACAGACAGCCAGACAGACGCGGCGGGGGACTTTATTTTATAATATGTAGTGATTATAGCGGCCATAGGAATACAATACATTCCATCAGCCCTGTTTATACCCCACTGCAAGAGCTTTCAAGATAAGGGGGCTTGGAGCTTAAATCCACCACACTGCTCCAATGCAAGTTGGCGGATTGTAACGACCGCCATCTATTGACAACGACCGGGACCGACTGCTTAACGTGCTCTCCGAGGCACGGAGTCAGTGACAGTTCATTAACTGTCACTGACTCCGTCACAGACCAATGAGTTTTTTTTGACTTAAGTACATTTACTTAAGTCAAAAAAATCTCATTGGTACACGCCCGGCTTCGAACCACGGCCGCATGGCCTTATAGATTTGAAACAGGTTCGCTGCGTTCGAGTTATCACGACACAGTAGTAATACATACTCTGTGAAAATTCCAAGTGGCTATTACGATTCCAATAATACGGCCCTGGGACACACGGACCGGACGCCACGGATGGATGGACGACGTACGGACAGCGGGCTAATTCATCTAAGACAGCAGGGCCTTAATAATACGGTTCTTGTTGGTGGGTACCTTTTGGGTACGGCACTTTAAAAATGACAAGTTTTTGATTTTACTTCACAAGTCTATCGTTTTCACCTCGAAGATTTTCACATAATCCATTGACGTTAACATAAAAAAATTATTAATTAAATATATTTAACATCTGCACAATTTTAAGGGTGTATTAAAACATGTTTTTAGTATATCAGGACGAACAATCTTTAATCGTTTAAAATTAACTTCGAAGCTATATGCACGTCCACACGTCATAACTTCCTGTCCTTGTGCTGAATTCCGAAGATGCGATTAAATATTTAGAAGTTAGAGGTCTGCTTAATTAGATTTTGGATTTAGATTTAATGCGATAAGTAAAACAAGTTCATTTGGAATATTTAACGTATTTATATTCCAATACTAATTGCATACTAAACACAACGTCTTCAGCCTGAGAGTTAATTGAATAACGACATTATAATTTTATTTTACTCACGTCTCACAAAATAATTTGGATTAAGTAAAAAAAAATTACTGTTATCGGCTACAATCGGCGAACATCTACCATATTGGTTTTCATCATATTTTATAAATACGAAAGAACAAAAGCTGTCATTTAATTATAACCCAACCAACCAATCCACCAACCGGCATTGGAGCAGCGTGGTGGACTAAGCTCCAAGCTCCTTCATCCCGAGGGGAGGCCTAAGCCCCTGCAGTGAGACATTAATGGGCTGATGATAATTGTCAACCGTTTTACAAACGTATAAAGTTAAATTTTACTTAATTTGCTTACAGCTATTCAAATAAAATCGTTTGGCTGTCGCATTACGTTATCGGCCGCAATGCATTGCATAATAAGTATTAGGTTTTTACATATATTAATAATTAAAGAAAACTAACAAAGTAATATTATATAATACATAATCAATCAAATTATTCATTATACCCGAACCCAATAATTATTGTTTGCACTGTAAAGACGGATGACACAACACATATGTATACATTCATACGCACACGGCTTAAGATTAATACTTCTTCGGCGTTCATTTGGAGTATAAGATCCTTATTGGATTATTCGTTTGGTGCCACAATGCTTGTTATTTATTGGAGTTTACTGTATGAATTATGGACTACTCCACAGCTAGCTGAGACTTACGGTACAGAACACAGTGCCTCTTTGTTTTAGTTATTAATTTTTGGAACTCACATTCGATATGTAGGCACTCAATATAAACAATCTAACATGTTGAATACATAAGAACATGGGTCAGATCAGGTTTAGTCATTCCAAAAACGATCCAAAAAAGGATGCCTAGTAACGTAACCCAGTCAAAACCAAGCATTTTTCTAATATCAGAAATGGTTAATTAACACAAACTACTTGAAACTCTCTGATTAGTACCAAGATTTTGGTTTTCTACAGAAAAACGTAAAGAGAATAAGAAAAAACGGGCCAAGTGCGAGTTGGACCCGCACGTGAAGGGTTCTGTACCATCGTAAAGTTTAAACATGTTACATACTCGTATGGGGACCCCTTTAATTTTTAACTTTAATTTATTTGTATTATTTGATAAGCAATGATCACACAATCAACAATCACCAAAAACGTCGAAAAAATCCGTTTCTTTATTTTTGTTATAGAGGCATTTTAACACATATTCTGTGAAAATTTCAAGTGTCTACCTATTATGGTTCAGACGATACAGTCCTGTGACAGACGAACAGACGGACGGACAGCGGAGCCTTAGTAATAGGGTTTCTGTTAAGTAGGTACCCTTTGGATCATCATCATCATCATCATCATCAGCCCATTTTTACCCCACTGCAGGGGCTTAGGCCTCCCCCAGAGTGAGGAGGGGGGCTTGAGCTTAAGTCCACCACGCTGCTCCACTGCGGGTTGGGAACTGTAACGACCGCCATCTATTGACAGCGTCCGGGACCGACTGCTTAACGTGCCCTCCGAAGCACGGTGTCAGTGATATTGTGTACTAAAATCAGAAAAACTCATTGGTACACGCCCGGATTCGAACCATGGCCCTGTGGGGCCTTATAAATTTGAGACAGGTTCGTTGTGCTCTGGGCTATCACGTCACGACCCTTTGGATACGAAACTCTAAAAATAAAAAATAAAAAATCGGATTTCAGCAATTTTTTTTTTGGTTAGAAGGAGCTGGGTACATTTTTGGGGTATTTTTTTTCTTTTTAAATAAGAAGGGGTAGGTAATAAATAATTTTGGTAAGTATTTCCTTATATTTTAATTTTACCAGAAAACAGTGCTGTTAATGATAATTTAACATTTTCAATACTAAAAAAAATACTTGGTTTTGACTGAGCTTAGGTATCGAATTAAATACCTAATATGATGGCCTCACCAAAAAAATAAACCACAACAAGAAATTAAATCATCAATGAAAGAAACATCTATTTATCTAGGTACTGCTTTGCTCCCCAAAAATGACCTTGGAAAAAAGGATTTGCACTCATTTCATTTAATGCTACGTAAAGACCACGTTACAATGTTTATTTACCAATGTGTACAGACCTCTATTCTGAGGTACAGACAAGTAAGTATATCATGAAAACAAGAACTGACTAAATATCAACAAAAAAAACCAAAAATACCTATACATTAGTTAATAGTAAATTGTCTGATGTTAATTCGTTGGTAGGTATTTTTAGTTTTTAATTAGTGTTTAATTTGGTATAAGCCTTTATTTTTAATTCGTAAATAATGTGGTGTATACTTTTTAAAATTGGAAACATTATAGTTATTTTTAGAACACAATATAGTTGCTTAATTTGTTTAATAATAATTCATTGCTTTCCTTTAAGTAATCATGATTTTTGAGTTAGATAACAAATATCTTGTTGCAATTTCTAATTCTGATGAATAACTTCTAATTCTTTTATTTGTTTCTCATTTACTACAAATATAAGGTTTTCGGTTTACAGTTTATCTTTTCTTAAACACAACATATTTAAGTAAATAACTGTTTGTTTCTGAATAACTAAAAAAAAACAATTTAAAAAAAATATTTATAAAATAGCGGTTAGCCAATATAAAATGACACATCGTATATTTAGTTCGGTTATTATTATGCAAACAGTATAAATGTATTTAATGAACAAACGAACAAGAGAACGCGTTTTTAATTTGGGGCATACTCGGACAAGACGGTTACGGCATACGCGTCTAATTCTGTCTTTCGTCCACCGTTAAAAATAAAACCGCTTGTGCTTCAAACCGTCTAGCCCAATTTCGATTTGCGTCAATCGTTTCTGAGGTTGACGACGTTGATGACGATTGACTAATATTAGTCATTGAGTAAGCTTTGACCTTAGATAGCATAATAATCAAGATGGAGCATCTAATGTTTCGAAACGATTGAGAACGTGAGCAAAACATGGAGCAAAATGACAGACCTTAAGTCGTTATCTTCGTTTTAAACAAATATTAAGCAAATTTCACTTCCTTTTTCAATATGAATTTTACATGTGAGTCACACAAAGTTCTACTTCGCGGAATATTTCAAGACATCAACTGGTGCATATTTCTTCTACGTGGTATATTTTTTGCTCACATTTTTGTTATCACAACGCGGTATCGTTATGAACATCCATGGCTTTGACCTTAGGATAGCAGAATCATCCGGATACTTACTAATTTAGATAGCAGAAGAGAGAGAAGAATACCCAAGCAAAAATGATAGGCTCAAAAATGAGACCATACGACATTATCATTGTTAAAAAAAATGAAACATTTAAAAAGCAACATGAAATATAATTTCAGAATCTTTATTTGTTTTTCTAATAGGATTTCTACACGTGTGTCGCACTAAAATTTACTTGGCAGTGTTGTCAAAACATCAAGTGGCGTTTATTTGGTAAGTGGCGTATATTTTTTGTTAATTTTTTTTATAGTCACGATTCGGTATCTTTATTTACTACATCCATGACTTTGATATATACATCAGAACAGAACATTGATCTATTCGTGAGAAATAAGGATAATTCTATAATTAAACCTAGACCTAGAGAGAAGGGCGAATCGACAGTAGGTAACTCATTTCAATTATGGATGCAATGTATAACCGTGAATGTTCGCTGTTGAAAAACGTCAAGATACATCGGTGTAGGTTGACAATTACCAATTTTGTTGGTGCATTAATAATAATACCTAGGACTTCCCACACAGCGCCATCTAGTCCCAAACTAATCAGAGCTTGTATTATGGATACCAGAAAACTGATATACATATACAAATATCCTTTTTTTATAATATGTACACATATAGATATTTTATACCCAGACACGGAACAAATAGACATGTTCATGCACACAAATATTGGTCCCAGGCGGGAATCGAACCCGCGAATATTGACTCCGCTGTTTGAGGGTCTCTAACCACTCTGCCAAGCGGTGTGTAAGACCTTAATCCCTACTACCCCTACTATAATATATAATATTGGAGAAGGACATAGGCTACTTTTTGTCTCTATGTTTGTCTGTTTGTCCCTCTCTCTCTCTCAGCTGATCTCATTACAGATTCTCTGTTGCATATAAAAATACTGACAGACTGTGAATCAAAGACTTCATTGAGAATGCCACTGAGTCTTTACAGACGCAATGACTCAAAGAAGAACGTCAAAGAGTCAGAAATCCTATCCAGGTCAAGACCTTTGACAACTATATTTGGACTAACATTGAGCTAATAATCGGTAGTATATTGCCCATTGTTTTGTAGTATAACCTTAAATAATTTTTAAATTAAATACGTTTGTAAATATATTTTCAATTTGTATAATAGCAACTCTTGAATATCTTAGAGTCAAGAAGACCATAGAGTAAATAAATTTGAGAGCAGCGTTACTGAGCCGATTCTGAGCGTATTCGTACTTATATGAGAATTACTATCCAGGTCAAGACCTTTGATAACCCTATTTGGGCTTCCATTGATACTGTGTGAAAATTAGATGCCGCTCGGATGACTTAAGAAGGGGCTGTACGCGTGAGCGCGCATACGTGAATACGCATTTTAACCGTGGTCTCATTTGAGTTACAACTAGGTTTATATAGAGCCAAAACTTCGAAATTTTTATAAACCGAACAAGTTTCTCTGTGGCGACGTCGGGCGTATGGAAAATTATATTTCAAGCGGCTAGTCGAACTCGATTGCAGACAACTGTACCGAGATTGATGGGGTCGAACCTGATAATTAATTCTGGGTTGAGGATCGATATGAGGTCAAGTTCATCATGCTCCTACTGTAAGCGGTGGAGTCTACCATGAGTCTACCGCTCGTCTGTATAACGTACTGATAATGTATAGATAATAATAATAATACCTGAGACATCCTACACAGCGCCATCTAATCCCTCTAGCTTCTAGACCATCTAGACATTCACTACTAATTAAAATACTATCTAAGTAATAACAACCCGGTAAAATTTCAAGGAGATGACGGGTCCAGGGTGCCAAGGACACTTGGCACGTTGACACGCTGGATTGCGACATTGATCCTCTGAACAAGGTCTGAACTTGCTCAAAGGATCGCCTGTCAACAAACGCAGCGCGACATCCACCCAAATACTTAACAAGTAATTTGGAATCCTCGGACCAGAGACCCATGGTCTTGGCGGTGAAAGGAATGGACGAGTAACAATCGATCTAATAATATAATAATAATAATAATAATAATAATAATAATAATAATAATAATAATAATAATAATAATAATAATAATAATAATCGCAACTTAATTTTTAATTACGTGCCGTAACTGATGAAAAATGCGATCTTTTGGTGACGAATTATATCACACTAACCATTCACCAAGTAAACACGTATTAAGAGGAAAGATAAGCATCTTTGCCGAGAGCTCTTATAACCCGGTTTATCTTTTTGTTATCAGTATTCTAAGTCGTGAGGCTAATCGTTTTCCGTATTAATTATTATATTCACAAAATAAGCGCGTCCCATTAGCCGCTTCTTCGTCATAAGTACTTAGTAAAAATGCTTGTGTAAATTGGGATATTTTAAATTTACATACCTATTTCACATAATCGCTCTATACATATTTTAATGGTTGCACATGCGCACGAGTCCCCTTTCAGATTATCGTATTACGCATTGTTGTTATACTTGCTATGAGCGTTGATAACGTAGCCTTGGTGATGTTACTATAGCTGTGTTCTATAGTAAAAACAAACTTATACACAAGTTCAATACAGTTTGTTTAAAATAAATTGTGTGGTAATAATACTGTCACAATTAATAAAGTATTTTTTCCGGGTACAAACCGTTTTCCAGAAATAGTTTTTTTAAGCTACTTTGTAAAATAATTATTTCTAACATGAATATTCTGTTTAAAAAAATAATAATAAAAATGAAAATACTTATTTCCATTTATAAGTGAAGAAAATTGATATAAGAGAAAGTGTTTATTCTATGTGTGAGATTGTGCACATGTGAGTGCATAAGTGTTAATGTACAAGATTCTGTATATAGTATTTGGTGGTACGTACGTGTAAAAGCTGCTTTTTTATTTTCTCGTTATTTATTTAGTTGTTTATGGTAGGATATTTAGTTTCTTCGTACTCGAGAGGCTTTAGTTAGTTATTTGGTAAGTTTATCTTTGAGGTCATTGGGGTTTAACGACCTCTCTGAACTTTACATCACACTTTCATCGGAACTTAAAATTAATACTTTCAGAATTCCCCGTTAATGAGCCATTAATTATCCGTTAAAATAATTTTGCCGTCGTTCGTGTTTTAACAAAAATCAGTGCACACCTCTGAAGAATATGGTTAGAATGTTATTACTATACTAGGACCATCATTTGCCGTTTTTTTGCCGTTCATTATCCATCTAATTTACAATTTTTCCGCTAAAGTATAAATTTAGCGAATTATTAACGGTTAATTTTCTGATCCGATGAAAATGCGATGCAAAGTCAAGGGACGTGGTTTAACGTTTTTATATCTAGTACCTAGGTAATTTAATTGACCAAAAATTGTGAAATTAAAGGACATTTTTTTATATTAAACATCTTGGCTTATTTTAGATTTTCTTTTATTTATGTGTGGATTTCAAGGATTCTTAAAAAAATATAGCATCAATACTACTAATTACAGCTACGAGATGCGATACGATAGCCGTGCCTCGGAGAGCACGTTAAGCAGTCGGTCCCGGACGCTGTCAATAGATGGCGGTCGTTACAATCTCCAACTCGCAGTGAAACAGCGTGGTGGATTTAAGCTCCAAGCCCATCCCTCATCCCGGGGAAGGCCTAAGCCCCTGCAGTGGGGTAAAAATGGGCTAATGAAGTGAAGTGAAAAAAATCCCATTTTTTTAAATAAAATGGAAATTAGCTAGGATGCATTTAATATTATGGCATAATGGGATCTAAATGTTTAATAACGTTTGATTTCTTTAATTTTGCTAGTTTCAAGATTAACTGGTAACAGTAAAAAAATTTAAAATTAATCTCTCAAAATGTATAGGACCAGAACTCATGTAAATATGCTCAGTGTGTTTCTCTTCAAAGTGTCCTTACGACGTTGGATATATGTAAGAAAATTTATGAGATTTTTATAACGCAACCTTAGTCCTCAAAACATAAACATGGAGAAGTTATTCCTTAGCAACTATATAGCCATAATTAAGC
This sequence comes from Luffia ferchaultella, assembly GCA_949709985.1. NCBI lineage: Eukaryota > Metazoa > Arthropoda > Insecta > Lepidoptera > Psychidae > Luffia > Luffia ferchaultella. The sequence goes on along the minus strand of OX453241.1, from coordinate 25,014,564 downwards.
TACAATAAGCAGTATGCATTTGACAGAAAACTGTCTACAATATACATTTCGATCTAGAAAATGTTAACTATTTTTTATGAAAATTAATACAATCTGGAGTATTTTAGTATTTTTTTTATTCTATGTATGAATTTTCAAGGAATAATAGATTGTTAAAAGTCGAAGATTTTTTGTAATTTTAAAATGTATATTTAAAAGACATTAAAGAAAATACACGAAAATGCCGAAATTCCCCCTCTCTGTCTCTGAATCTCAGAAACTACGGACTCTAAAATTTTGAGAGAAAAAACGAAATAATATGGCGGCAACACTAGTATGGTGGTACGGTGGTATGGAGGCCCTTCGTTTTTTAGTCTTTACTATATCACTGGTAGTGTGGTTGGTGGTACGGAGGGGACTATACGGGGCCTCACTCATATATCCATATCAGCCCATTATGCCCCACTGCAGGGGCTTAAGCCTCCCCTCGGAATGAGGGTGATCCCTCATATATAGTTAAAAGAAAAATCTAAACGGAAAGCCTAAGCCTTTGATGGGAAACGGAAATTATCCATGAAGAGAAAACGCGTATAAAATGTATGGTTTGATTTCACTTAATAAGCTAGGACTAATAAGTTCAATAGACATCATAATCAGCAACTTTCCTTTACAATACGGTACCATTCATACTTTTTTAGCCACCATAGTAACCATGGTTTAGTAACCACAAACCAAATTTTGTTCTTATTTACAAAAAAATGTTTAGTACATTACAGAACCGTCTGCGTGATTTAATATAAATAAAATACATACCAAAAAGAAGTAAAAATTCAATTAAAAATATAAATAAAAAAATAGACCCCCCTCCTCTTCGCGGGGTTTTCGGTCTAACATGACAGTTTTGCTTATTCCCAGTCGTCACCGACATCCTACCATCACGACATGTTATAGGTGGCAAATAGGTACCGTTCTTTCACAGTTATTTTACTTTTAGCATTCGCCATATTATTTTATAAAAGGATTATAAAAAATATACTTCAGCCACAGTTTAGCCATAGTTAAAATACCTGTGTATGAACAGTGCGTCGTACGTTATCACTTCATACCAGGATATCCTGTTATGTTCAACCACAATGAAATGTCTGAAAACTTCTTCGAATGGGTAATCACAATAATCAAAGTTTTGTTTGTTACCTAACAGTTCCCACTTTGTATTTGAATGAAAGTATATCAACAGGAAGAACATAAATTCACGTGAGAACTTCTAGATGTTGTTATCCTGCAATAAAATCGTCAGCGATGTAAAGACAGACGTAATCAAAATTTTAAACTCCCTGTCACTAAACAACCAATGAAGCACTGCAATGGCGGGTGCGTAAGTATGTGTGAGTGGAACTTCACAGCCTACTGACGATCGATAGACTTACTGTAGTATAAGTGTGTTCAAGTTGACGCATGCGTACATAGCAAGTTGACTTACTAGGGGTGCATCGGTGGTCAGTTCGCGATGCTACGTCCGGGTATTCCTAGTAGTCTAGGAGGCAGTGGCGTGTGGTGGGTTTGGAACATGGCTACGCCAACACGACATGTGAAGTTTAAAATCATTTTGGTGGAATCTTCAAAGTTCAGATATTTACCTTAATATGTCTGAAAGTTAAGTTTTTCATTGCGCGTTTTTACGCCATCTGTTGGAATTTTACTAACCTAGTCTAACCTATTAGTTTAGTAATAACGTAGCAGATGGCGCTATTTGGCAAAATTATATAATCAAATCATGATTATATAATTTTGTATTTTTGTTGTGTGCTGTGTGAAGATAATACAACTAGTTTTTTATTTAAAAGCAAAGCAAGGTAATTGTGACAATATCTAAACAAAAAATAAAATAAAATAGGTACTTAACCTATTAGACAAATGAAAAATCTCTATTATTAAAATATCCATTATTTTATCTAATGATTTCACCTTAGTTAAATACATCATAAATACTTATTTATATATCATAAACTCGTCAATGATTTCATTATAAAATAAACCTGACCCAGACCTGACATATTACGTAAATATGTGTGGATTCGTTTGTAAAAATCATTGTTTATAAAAGCTAATTGGTTTATAAAGCAAGAGATAGGTACCTCAGTTCTGTATGATTTTAATTACCTATTTACTTTGTCACTGTGCAATGACTGCGAAATACATTTCTTTCAGTCCATTGAAATCCTCCAAAATTTCCATTTCGTTATTTGACACTTCAATTTCACCTGATTCATCGTTACTTTAATACAACTTTAAAACATAAAACACAACAAATCGCAATTAATGCAATGCAATGAACACAGACAATAATTGAAAACAATAATGAAGTTAGTTTAGCCGCAGAATTCGCAAAGTTCTGCCTGCAGTCTAATTACGTACGAATTTCACTTTAGTTATGCCTGGCTTAATTTCCAGTTTAAAATCCAGTAGTTACCGACCGATGACGCTCGAAACGTAAGAGGGATAGATGCCATTCATCACTACATGTAAGAAGAAGAGAGACATAAAAGCCGTAAGATAATTGTCTTGCCTCACGGCGTGTTCGCAACGTGTCCGTTGGCGTCGGTATGTCGTGATCGGGAAAGAGAGGGAGGCCGGTGATAGGGTATTAAGATAGGTCAGTAACAGTCAGTAATAGCGCGCCATTGTATTATATGCGCGCGCGGTAAATTCAAACACTCAGAAGAGTACAAACTCTTGCGTTTTTCATCATTATTGTAGGAAAATTTTAGACATGCATGGCTTTTTGGCTTTCAAGGAAGACCCGCGCCTGCTAGGAGGTCACGACAAATTTGGTCACGATCTCCAAAGTGGCTTACTCTGGGTTGACATGATAAAGGGCAGCTACTTAATGCCAAATATGTCAGTCTGCCTGCTCAGAGTGGTTGCCTCAACTTTATATGGTGCTTGAAAAACTGGTTATCGTGACAAAAAAAAACGATAATCAAACTGGCTGAATTTGATACAGAATTAAGTACTAGTTGCATGTTAAGGAAAACATAAAAACTGACCAAATATTCGGTTGCGTTATTTAGTAATAGCATATTCAGTACCTTTGAACGAGCATTGCTAAATACCTAACGCAACCGAATATTTGGTCACTTTTCATGTCATTCATTATCGTGCAACTAGTACTTAATTTTAATCAAATTCAGCCACTTAGCTCATCGTCTTTTTTAAGGTTATAAAAAGCATCTTTGAACGAGGATTTCAGAATAACGCAACCGAATATTTGGTCACTTTTTGTTTTTCATTAACATGCAACTAGTACTTAATTATATATCAAATTCAGCCACTTAGCTTATCGTTTTCTTTTTTTTTTGTTTTTTGTAGGTTATAAAAAGTATCTTTGATCGGGGAATACTGAATAACACAATCGATTAAGGTTATATGAAACATTTTTGAACGAGAATTACTGGATAACGCAACGGAATATTTGGTCAGTTTTTATGTCATTCATTAACGTGCAACTAGTACTTGATACTGTATCAAATTCAGCCAATTTGGTCATCGTTTTTTTTTTGGTCACGATGACCAGTTTTTCAAGCGCCATTTAAAGTTAACGCAACCACACTGAGCAGGCAGACCGACATATTTGGCATCAGAGAGTTGCCTTTCATCATGTCAACCTAGAATAGGCTACTTTAGAGATCGTGACCAAATTTGTCGTGACCACCCGTAATATAGCTTCATGGCTGTAAAACATTTTTTTTTATTTTAAAAATACTTTTATGTACGTATGTTAAAACACGAATACGTATACGATTAATGTATTACTAATATTAATAAATTAAGACGTAATAGTCAGGCAGGTTGCTTTTTAAAAAGTATTTAGACAACTTATTATACAAAACTTTTGTAGGTATACCTACTACTCGAATTTTGCACAGACATGCTCACTTATGATTAAAAAATAATAATAATGTCATTGAAAATAAGACGAAAAAAGCTCAAACGAGGGGAGTTCGTCGACAAAACTAAACGAAACTGGATCATAATTTAGTGATGTGAAAAATATTAAAATCTATCAATCGATAATGATATTCGTCTACTTTCTACTTAACAACTACTTTGATTATAATAATGTCTAGATAGAGAGTCAACGTTAAAAAATGTGGATATAAATATCACCTAACTGTTCGGTTATAATTCACTCATAATCACTCACTGTGTGGAATGCCCCAGGTATTATTATTATTATTATTGAGACCGTTTTGTATATGGTTAATATGGTGTAGCAAAAGTATGAGGTCTGTTGAGTTACACACACAAGTATGTAAAAGTTGGCCTGTCATTTCTGTTGACATTGTAATAGAGAGGGTTTATCCAGACATTTAATCAAAGCGCCGTCACTAATTTAAAAAATAATAATATTCAGTCATGCTCTGCGGTCCCAGCTTTACTGGGTGGGGCTGATATTGCGTAGTGTTGGTACAAGTGTTGTTTTTAACGGCTTCTTTTTTATAGATTTACTAGAGTTTGACAGTGACTTTTGAAAACTATACGAGTGCACTTTTGCCCATCGATTTCCGTGAGGGTTTGCACGTCAAGTCTTGTGAGGGTACTTACGAGAACTGATGTGCAAACATGAACATTTTTATTATCGGGGTCACACTACTGTACTCTGTACTGTATACTATACTGTAGTTATATAATTTTTTTTTATCTTAGTTTAACAGGTTTGAAACCCGACAAATAGACTTATAAGACGACTCTATCCGCTTAGACTAGACATCTCAGCCAACACACCAGCTGCCGAGATATTTTTTGTATTTTTATCTACGTCATGTCAGAATTCCATTTCTTATCCTAGATCTAATGGTTATGAAGATAATTCTTACCTTACCATATATAAGGTATTACAAAATTCTAAAATCATACACAAGTAAAAGAAGCATATGATTAATAAATATCGATCATAAGACATCGAACTTTATGAGGTACATCCCTAAAATGGCGAGAAAAAAGGCGGGCGAAAAGAATAGTCCTTGACAGACTTTGCCGACCGGTCTGCACCGCAGTCGCCGGCGCCGGTCGTATAAGTGGGGCAGCGTCACTAACACGTTTCCTTTCAATACATAAATATTTTTATTTGTCTGTATACATGCCCGACGATAAATAATATCGCTGCGCGCGGCCTAATAGTGTGATTGATTTGCTTTGAATCTATCAATCATAGATTCATGACGTAAATGCAAAGCGTAAATGATACTTTCAGATGTTCAAATGATGTTTTTAAATTTATCTACTGCTAAAGAAACAAAAACATTTTTAATATTGTACTTATTTGCATTAAATTTTATGCTTCAAACATTTTTTTTTTAAAGCAATGGAAAAAACTTCATGTTAATTTATTGACATCTCAGGTTCTCTGAGAAGAGTGAAAAAAAGAAATAATTATATTTTGTTTATTTTAATGTATTCAATAAAAGTTATCTTAAAACGATCATCAAAATTTTAAATTTCATTATTTTACTTATTTTTAATTAAATTTTTTAAAATATTTGTAAACATCATTAGACTATGAAAAAGCTGTTTCAAAGAAACATCTACTGCAACGCCCCCTGGCTACTTGTAACCGTAAACTAATCTAAGAATCTGCTCTTAGCAATTTCCCATGTAATGCAATAAATCTAATCAAAATTGACCTAGTCATTTTACCGTAAAACATGTCTAAGGACCTACACTGAATTTATACCTATGTAATCTAAAAATTGCAATAAAATTTAAAATTAAAAAAAAACACATCTACAGGGGCCGCTGGTGACCAATAGTATTAGTAATAGTATCAAGTAATATTATTATATAATATTATTATAGTATGATTTATTAATACCACCATAGTCGTGGATGAATAGGCTTAAATGAGTGTGTAAATAATTCACCCTCATTTTCGATCATCATCATCATCTCAGCCATAGGAAGTCCAGTGCTGGATATAGGCCTCCTCCATTGATTTCCAATAAAATCTACGGGTAGTGGCCTGCATCCAGCAGCGTTCTCCCGTCACCTTTACAAGGTCATCTTCATGAAAAGAATATTTCAGTATGTATATCAGTTGTCTAGTAACCCATAACACAAGCATAATACTTGCTTACTTTGGGACTAGATAGCGCCGTGTGGGATGTCCCATCTATTATTATTATATCTTTCCACCTTGTGGCTGGACGTCCTACGCTGCGCTTGCCGTGGCATGGTCTGCACTTCAAAACTTTTCGGCCACATCGGCCATCAGTTCTGCGTGCTATGTGACCTGCCCACTGCCACTTCAAGATCCCGCGAGATCGAATTAGAAATGAGGAGATCCGTAGACGAACGAAAGTTACCTACATTAGCCCAGTGCATTAGCAAGTTGATGTGGCAGCGAGCTGGTCATTTTCGATAAAGCTCATTATAAATTCTTATTGCGAGAAGGAAAATGGTGCGCAAACAATATGTCAGATGTCAGATGATATATTATTACTTGTTCCCGTGAAAGAACATCCTGACCCCATTACTTAAAATAAATATAATCAAAAAAATAAATAAATTTCAAAATTTAAAAAGAAATACCCCATTATAAACAGTAAAAATTTACCTGTGGTTATGGACGTTGTGACAACAAAAATGTGAGAAAAAAATCATACGCCGCAGACCAAATATACGCCACCTGACGTTTTGAAATATTCATTGTGAAGTAGAATTTTGTGTGACCCACATTTAAAATCCGCGCTGGAAAACAAGTTTGTTTAAACAATGATAACGACGTATAGTCTGTCTAATCACTAAGTCTGAAATTTTGCTCACGTTTTCGACCGTTTCGATGTATGAAACGCTTCATCTTATTATGCTATCTAAGCCTGTGATGTTGTTTGCATCGATACAAGCAATATGAATATGAGCTGTCGTCAGCTGTCACAGGTTGATTGTTTAATTATTTTCATACAAAAATAGCATACAATATAAGCCCACAATGCCACACTGCGGGGGTTAGGCCTCCCCTCGGAATGATGGTACTTGGAGCTTAATCCACCACGCTGCTCCAGTGCGGGTTGATGGGTTTTACGACGACCGATAGATAGATAGATAAACGTTTATTATTTTTTCAGCTTAGGTTTACAATTATTTACATGTTTATTTTACAGTCGCGTCTCTCTGGACGTCATCGTATAAGTAGTTTTAATTCTAATTTTACTTATTTTAAAGCTTTATTCTATAGTTAATCAGTCGGGCATGCCCGGGGATGTATATTATTCACTTATGTGGCTAAACTAAGCTAAAATAGGCTAACTTGCAACTAGGGGCTACAATTAGGAATTAGGAGTAGGAACTTAAAATTAGTTACGATAACTTACATAAATACATGTATACAATTCAGGAATAATGGATCGACCGACGACGGCTTAACGTGTTCTTCGAGCCACGGAGTCATTGGTTCATGCCGGTTTCTGGGAATAGAATCACGACCTTCTAAACAAGAAGCGGGCTTGCCACTACTCGGCTATCACGACAAAAATGCTCCTTTGTGTAAATCTATAATATTTTTTTAATAACAATAATTTTTTTAATGAAATTTTAATTAAAAAAAATGGAAGTAGTCTAAATCAATGGTGTAGTCGATGATTTTAGTGTAGATCTTTGCGTATTTACGTATAGATCATTTAATGCATTTTAGGACTCGGTTAATTTTACATACCTACTCTAGGTATATTGTCAAATTGGTTTTGAGACTACTGAAAATTCTTGGTAGGTATTTATCTTCTAAAATAACACGCGTAGAAACATCTTCGTTTAAATATAGATATCTTGTTGTTATAAATATGTTTGTGGACTATGCGTAGGTGTTCGATATATTTTTTTTTAAATTCTGTGTCATTGGCATTGTATCAGTAATCCAAAAACAAAGCAATGGTTATCAGAGTTCATGTCTGTTTAAAAAAAAAGAACTATTATTATAAATAACACAAAAAAATTTAAAACCATTTTGGGTTTCTGTAAGTTAATTGGTTTTCTGAAATTATCATCAATAGTCGTTGAAATCCACCATCCCGCATTGAAACAGCGTGGTGGATTAAGCTCCAAGCCGCCTAATCCCTAGGGTAGGTCTGAATCTCTGCAGTGGGACTGGGCTGATGGTATGCTAAGTAAATTAAATCTATCGTTGATTAGCATTTTATTTAGGAATTGAAAGTTAATTTAATAAGATAATAATAGCGTTCTTTTGGAACATAAAATTGCACTTTGGATGTATGGCTGAATTTCATTTTTATGATTCCGTATCTCAAAGGAAAAAAAGAACCCTTGAAGGATAACTTCGTTGTTTTCTGTGTGTCTATCAAAACAAAAGCACAGAGCATTAGAATAGGTAAGAGTTGGCATGTAGGCGGATACGCTGTCACCTTCAAATATGCAGTATTGAGCCTAAAATGCGTCATCAAATCATATTAAAAATGTAACGGAAAGGGCTGACCGACTTAACCACTTTCTAAAATGATATGAATCTGAGATAAAACTGTTTACGTATGCGTAATATTTTGACTTATATTAATTGTGTGAATAATTATTCTTGGGACACGTGTCTTTGAACAAAAATCGTCACATGGCACCTCTAATCTACTTTATTCTCTGTGGTCAATCAAGAGCTTTTTTTTCAGGAAAGCGTAGAGGTAGGAGTGTCAAGTTTAAAGTAATATCACATATTTAAATCCACGGTCGTTTAGCGTTGTAAAAAATCAAGCTTCTAAATCAATACTAGGAAATAAATAAAAACATATAAGGTAGGTGCTTTCCGTTGACCGTACAAGCAAAAGGCAAATCCTATACTTGATACTGAGGGTCGCGGGTTCGATTCCCGCCAGGGACAAATATTTGTATACATGAACATGTCTATTTGTTCCGTGTCTGGGTGTAAAAGTATCTATATATGTATATATTATATAAAAAAAAATATTTAAGTATGTATATCAGTTGTCTTGTATCCCATAATACAAGCATAATTGCTTACTTTGGGACTAGATGGCGCTATGTGGAATGTCTAGATATGATTATATTATTATTATATACTACTTATAATTTTTTTTTTGTAAATAACGATACGTAAATATATTGTGTGGTGGTGCGGAACCCTTCTAAGTGTGCAAGTCCGAGTAGCACTTGACCTGTTTTTATAACTGCACGTACTTTGGTTGTAAGTGCAAAAAATAAAATTGTAAGTTTGACTGAATGAATATCATTAACGACCAGTTCGATCAACTGGTTCCAGAAACAAGTTGTATCAATTCCTTTTTATTTATGCATAGTTATTCCATTTAAAAATACACTGTAAATTTCTTGCACAAACAACAAAACGTTATTGCAAAAGCCTACTAGTACATTTGCAATACTCGTAACACTCAAAGTTATACACTTAATGCATTATGCATTATTACGTAAAACAAATGCGTAAAATGCAGCTCCTGAGCTGCGAAGTTCTCAACGTTCAAATTAGGTATAAAAGAAAATTTTTTTGGGTTACTTATGCATAATAAAATTTCTAATTGGGTACGCTAGAATTAGACGTTTTTTAAATACACATATAGCGATGTAAATTGATAATATATTTTTATTGGCATTAATAAGTTACACTAGGTAACATATCTATATTACGAGAACATAACACCTAAATATAGTATGATTATATATGTTTTAATATGTCTTACCCCATCTTTTTGGCGTCCGTCCCAAAATACTACGTTCTTCTGGATCGTAGAACGCTTTCCCGATCCTCTCCCAAATTGAACCAACTGGCTTCGGCGCGCGCGCCCATACGTTTTCATCTAATAAACCATTATTCGTTTTATTCATTATCACTTACTAAAATCTTCGACAAAATATTAATATACGTATATCATAAGTTATTCATGTTGTAGGAACATAAAATATTTAAACACACGTCCGTCAGCATCCGCGATTGGCGTACTATTACGAGATTTGCGTGACTTTGCACGTGCGGCGCATGCGTCAAGCGACGCATGTGTTGGATGTTGGATGGAAGCGAGCGAATAGCACACGAATAGAGAGCGATCGCCCGCGCATGTAAAACAGTACACTGATTCACATTGATTTACCTACCTCACATTCACCTACATATTGAATCGATGTCAAAGAGTTCACAGGGTTCAAATTTGCAGTACCTACCTACGCAGCGGAATTTTATTATTGTGTTGTTCCATAGTTAAATAATTAATATTAGTTAATTAATATTATACTAAACAAAGCGTATATATGTTACGGGTAATGCTAGAAGATTGAGTAAACCTAGGTTTACCCGGGTTTGCTCACAATTACCCAAGGATTTTGGGTAATATCCGAATAATAATTGAAATGAATTTTTATTCTGGATTTACCTATACTCACCTAGGTCTACCCAATGCTGGCTGGGTAATGTTAGGTGTTGCATCAAGAGTTATTGTCTGTGAAAACTTTGAATTGTATTTAATGTACTAACGAACAATATTCGGAAATAATTAATTCTGTTATAAGTGCAAATGAAGCGAAATCGAAAACTACTTTGCAATACCGGCGATTGAAGTGATTTTATTTGTGTTCTCTTGACGCAACACCTAACATTTACCCAGCCAGCATTGGGTAAACCTAGGTGAGTATGGATAAAACCTGAATTAAAATTTATATCAATTATTATTCGGACTTTACCTCAAAATCCTTAAGTAATTCTAAGGAAAACTGGGTAAACCTAGGTTTACTCAATCTTCTAGCATAGGTACCCGTAACATATACACTTACAGTCCAAAAAACAGTCAAACCACAGGGTCAAATAGTACAAATTATTTGACTCGTCTTCGATTAGTGTCGCTAGGATCAGCGATTGAATGAAGTACTCATACGCGATTGTCCTTATGCCATTTGTCTGTGTGACGCAGAAATGTGAATTAAGTAATGTATTATTATTATAATGAACTATTTCTTTATTTGTGAAGTTTGAAGATGAATTGCTCGCTGAGATCCAGTCACTGGCAACCTCTATTGGCAGACCGACTGGCAGGTAAATCTAAATCAGGCTTAACGTATCTACATAATAAAACAACATTGATTTATACCATGAAGCGTTAACGAAGGAAGTTCACAGATCTTTTTCATATTATTGACAAGTTAATATTATGCACGGAGTGGAGCTACAATTACGTATCTATTATCGTTCATTATAGCATTCATTGTTTTGTTACATCTTTGTTACTACATCGTGCAGGTGTACCTAATTGCAAAATTAATTATTGCGGTAATCAGCAGGCTATTGTGGCTCTGACCTTATTGTGAAGTTGCTTGTTGTTTCATAAAAATTGATAATTGAAATGTATGCTGTCATCTTTGGGTCAGAATTACTGCTACTTCGGAATTATTTAGCTATTTATTTATTTATTTGGCTCTTCAACAATAGGTACACCAGTACAAAAATACAATTCAGATTTCACGTATTTCAGGGCCCCATTATTTACAGAAAAGCACTGTAATGCGCTGATTTTTTTGCATTTAGTTATGTAGCGACATAGGTTGCAAAACAATACTTTTCACTCCGAAAAAATAATCCATTAGAATCAGGGTCCGTTGACCGACAGCGGCGTGGTGGGGCAAGCTGAAAACTAAATAAACACATGAGATTCCAACTTTGTTATCGAATTTCCCTTTTTTTTTAATTTACAATATATCGTTCTTATCCGGAATACTACATTTTTTTTTTCGAAGTATCGACTGACTGACCGATTGATCGTGTGGTTAGAGACCTTAACTGCAGAAATAAAGGTCACACGTTCGAATCCCGCCAGGCACAAATATTTGTATGCATGAACATGTTTATTTGTTCCGTTTGTGGGTGTAAGATATCTACATATGTATATATTATAAAGAATATTTAAATATCTATGTATATCTAGTGTTTACATAGTAACCATAATACAAACAATATTTGATTACTTCGGGCGCTGTGTTCGACGTCCCAGGTGTTAATATTACAAAGAAATATTTATAAAAATGTTAATATTATTTGAAAATATTAATCTATTTAATTTACCTACGGCGTTCACCAACTCAACGAATGCCATGGCCAGATACGTTTACCAATTCAGGCAAATCAATGAACTATTAATGGAAAATAATGATCGAACACTGATCAATTTGCTATTGTGTTTCTCTTCGAACGTAAATACTCGTATAACGAATTATATATATACATACATATAATATATATAAGCTAACATATATTTCATCAAACGCATGGTCAAGGTATGATTGTAAATTTTTCGAAAACCTAAAAAGCTCTGTGTTTTGACGATGATGATTATTTAAACTCCTAAAGATGGTACTTTAAGAAAATGGGTCGTTTAATGAATCGTGTTAAAGTTTAAAAATTGGGCAATATGTTTGCACTTCAAGTCAAGGCTGCACGCTGAGACCACAGGTGAGACCACCAGTGTTCTCATATGTTAAAAGAAATAGAAACTCTGAGGTTTCGCATTACATATTTTATGCGAGTTCTCATGCAGGATGCAGACCGATTGGCCGAGTGGTTAGAGCTGCGGAGCTAAGGTCGCGGTTTCGATTCCCGCCCGGGACAAAAAATTGTGTGCTTGAACATGTCTATTTTGTCCATGTCTGGGTGTAAAAAGTGTCTATGTAAGGTGAAATTTTTTCAATCATCCAAATTTTAATGTAGTGATCTTTGGTAATAAACCGATGGCCGTCTTGTTTCCTTTTAGTATCCTTAAATAAAAAAATATTGAGATATGACTACACAAACCTTTCCTGAAAAAATCAATAACTCTAGTAACCATTCACGGCCGACGCACGCTCCGCTCCGTTCCGATCTCAACGTCTCAGGCGCGTCGTGAAAAAGAAGGAAACAAAACGTTATAAAATAACACTGTAGATAAAATAATTTATTATGAAAATGTAATCTATATTTTTTTTTATTTACGTAATGAGGTGTATTGATGACATAAAGGTACCTAACATCTAAAAAAAATTTTGGATGTTTGTTTAAATTTCTTCCTGTATAAAAAGAGTAAGTATGTATACTAGTTGTCTAGTGTCCCATAATACAAGCATAATAGTTGCTTACTTTGGGACTAGATAGCTCTGTGTGGGATGTCACAGGTATTATCACGATTTTCCGATCAGAAACAATTTGTTGATGATATGTTGTGATCGGACATTGAGGTTGATTGCTTGTTCATTCGGTAAGTGTATCTGCATCACCGATCTTGTTCTACGCTATTAATTAACTAGAGGCCATGAACGCGAAATCTAGTAACAAACAAAACATACCTACTTAGTGTATTTCGCGCGCCAGTCGCTACCGTCGATTACAGTGGTATGGAACCCTTCGTGTTGGAGTTCGACTCGCACTTAGCTGGTTTTTAAACATGCATAACAAATAAGCAGCACTCTACTACGTTCGGGTTAAGATACAATAATTATATTTAACGCTCTTAAATCATGACTAGCTTGTGGGACTACCAGGGTAGTACTCTACCAGTTCAATAACTGATTGTGCAACAAGAGATATATACCTACCTACGCACCATCATCATCATCATCATCAGCCCATTTTTACCCCACTGCAGGGGCTTAGGCCTCCCCCAAGGTGAGGATGGGGGCTTGGAGCTTAAGTCCACCACGCTGCTCCACTGTACGCACCATCAGGTGCAATATACCTGTGTATGTCGGTGTATATCAAATACCTAGATATTGCCATCATTTAGCAAATTTTTTTCAGACAATTAAGCTCAGGCTTTAGGTATCTAAAAAAATTATTTCTTTTTGAACTAAAAGAAAGAAGTATATGAAATCTTCACATTAAAATATTTTTACAATACAACGTGGGTAATACGTCAAACATACATAATACGCACGAGACAGGAGAGACCGCGTGTGTAACGCGAAGAATATTCCGCTGGCAGCAGTCGCGTCGACCCACGCAATTGTCAGTCGCCCGCTCATCCCCTCGGAAGTACGATAACTTTTTGACGCTATATCTCTATATTTTAGTATTGAGTAATACGAAAAAACGTATTTCATTTATTTAAAAGATCATAATATCAAAAATGAAAAAAATATCTGTATAAATTCACTCGTTCAAAACAAATATATTTTGCATTATTACCCGACTACGGCGAAGCCAAAAGCAAGGTAATGTATACAGCGGGTATATTAATAAATATTTATATGAATAAACAGTTACTAATTAAATACTAATTGTATTGCGGTATGTATAGGTATACATATTTGTATGACTCAATCAGCCCTTAAGTAACCTTCAATTGTTTTTATTGAACGCAGTGCCGATGAGAAGTGTCCATAGGATACATGACGTCGGCAAAAAGGCATTTTTGCAGACGCCAACCACCACAATGTGCTGAACGACCAACATTCCTATTGTCTGTAAATCAAAATACATACTTCATATACATATATTTCTTTGTAAAGTAATAGTAATGTTATATTCTAGTGGGTAGCGACCCTGCCTACGAAACTGGAGGTCCCGGGTTCGAATCCCAGGTCGGGTCAGTATTTACATGATGAATATTGATACTGGTACCGGGTCTTGGTTGTTATATGTATGTGATGTCTTCGCAAAAATATTTATATATGTATATACAGGGTAAGTCAGAATGTTATGCAGGTTTTCAAAAATTTATTATGTGAAATATAATGAACATATAATATTGTGAGATACACTGTGTGAAAGGTAAACTCTCAAAGTTTAGTTTCCTGAAACTGATTCCGCGTTCGCCCGAAAGATGTCAGCAGGAGACCAGTTAAAGAAAATGGCGCTGACTGGCGAGCAGAAGTCGTTCTGTGTGCTTGATTACCATGTTAACAACTCCGTGATTACTGTTCAACGACATTTTCGTACCAAATATCAAAGAGACCCGCCAGATGGGAGGTCCATTCGTAAATGGTACCTACACACAATTTAGGGATGCAGGCTGCATCTGTAAACGAAAATCAACTGGCCGTCCGTCGACTAGTCCCTCGTTCATCCGATCTAACCCCGTGTGATTTCTTCATTTGGGGTTTTGTAAAGGATCGTGTTTACGTACCACCACTTCCAACAACACTGGATGAACTGCGTGCTCGCATCACAGAAGCCATTGCTGATATCGACCGCGATATGCTGCAGAAAGTTTGGCAGGAGATTGAATATCGGCATGATGTCTGTCGTGTAACAAAAGGCGCTCACATAGAACACCTGTGATGTGTTTTTTTTTAAAAACTACACTAAACTTTGAGAGTTTACCTTTCACACAGTATATCTCACAATATTATATGTTCATTATATTTCACATAATAAATTTTTGAAAACCTGCATAACATTCTGACTTACCCTGTATTATAAAGAATATTTAAGAATGTATATCAGTTGTCTAGTAACTCATAACACAAGCATTATACTTGCTTACTTTGGGACTAGATGGCGCTGTGTGGGATGTCCAATGTATTCTTTTGCGCAGGAATGCATTGTGCGCAATCGGTCGTAACTGCTAATATGTGAACCATTGTTTATATGCTACTATAGTGAAATCCATCAGGCTGACATAATCGCTAACTATGGCCGACTAAAACCCATCAAAACTTCATTAAAAAAAAATGATAGAAAATTAAAATCGTAGTGGTAAAAAAAAAGACAAAGTAAAATATGTAAATAATAATGATTTATTTAAATAATAAGATTTCTCGAAGTCGGTTCAGTAGTTTTTAAGTTTATTGTGTTCATACAACACATACATTATATTTTTATTTTGTAGTTTTGATGTTCTAATAAACGCTTTATTATTCGTAAAAGTACGAATTGACTAGAAGCCCTCTTCTGCACATTCCGTCTAACCACTCATACTCTAGCTAGCTGGTGCAAGATGGCGAGTTTCAATCCGCGAAGTCCCCGCGCTCCGGTCTTCACCCCCGCGAAATTGCGTTTGATATGTTCGATACTGTGAAGTGACATTTGGAACTCTATTAAAATCAAACGCTGTTGTCAAATTTATTTACTCTATATCCTTATTATATGTACTGATTTCGTGTATTGTAAATAGCTAATATTGTAGTCTTTTTCAAACATTTCCAAATCCGTTAAAGATATGGCTTAAGTGGATTTTTCATTCCAACCTTAATGTTAAGTCTTTGAAACGAAAATAAAACAGATATGTTTAAGTTATTTTATTTTAAAATCTAAATCAGGCACACGACACTACAATGGACGGTTTATTCGATATTTTTCACTTAAGTATAACAAAGAAAAACTTACAACATACTACAATTTATTAGTCTTATAGATGGACGGAAATAAATTGCACTATAAAAATGTCACATAAAAATTTCAAAAAATTGATTAATATAATAATGATTTATTACTATATATATATATAGCTTATGAGATTTACTTCAAAGTTGATTTGTTTAATAATTTGTAAAATTCCTTAAAAAAATATTACAGAAATAGAGAACAGAAGAGATTCTTCATTATAATTGTTAACAAAAAACTTTGTTATTTTACATATAAACTACATGTTTTTTTTTTTTAATTTATGACAAATATCTTAAATATTTTCAATATATGTATAAACGTCATTCCACTATAGTAAAAGTATATCAAAAAATCAGTCTCGTCTGTGGAATGAAATTAGTAAAAGCAATAGTCTGAGAATTTGCAATAAAATGCATTTTTCACAAAATATAATAAATATGCACCATTAAATCATCTATTTTTTTGTGTAAGTATGAATCAACTGTTTTTACAGAAAATAAACACTGCAGCTTTGCCCTTCCTGAATTAAGCACTTCGCGTAGATGTGTACAAAAGAATTCAATAATAATTCGTAAAGCAATAACTAAAAATATGATCGTGTCAATTCCAAGTTTAGCACGAAAAGTCCATGAAACATTTGCCCAAAAAGCATTTGCTTGATGTTGCGAACGACGAACCAAGAGTATAGTACAGATCGAGTAAAACTTTATGACCGTTCCGAAAATAGTGTGACGTTTAGATTGTACTAGAAAGATTACGTGTTTTCACAAAGAAATCGACCGCATAACAAGGAAAATTTAAATAAAAATAAATTAAATTCAATTTTGAGGCGGCGGCGCGTTAAAGAGATTGCGGCTGCTTCGACGAAATTCTATTTTAGAGGCGGCTTCTCCTTCCCGTGACTTACTGTCGCTCTTCGTTTTGACCATCCCACACTTCGCCGTATACCCTCCACCGCGTCCGCTAGTTACGAAATTCTAATAAGTCAGTTGAACAGCACTCGTTCTAGTCTTACGTTCAAGTTCTATTATATTATTCCTACTTCTATGTATTTAGGTGTCAGCGGATGCTAACCTGGGTGCTATACCGCCGCAAACTCGCATTCGCCTCGTGTTCAGAGCGGACATAAAGTTTTGCTTAATCTGTACAAATATATGAGTGAATATAATTATGATGATATGAGACGATTCGTCAAAAGCAAAGCGAATGTTTCGTATTTGAATTGTAAGTATTGTTAAGTTTATCAACATTTTCTATGAACGAATATTTTGTGGCCCACATGTTAGGCATACTAAACATCACGGTTTTTGCTCATCCTCCGACACATATTTTGTAAGAATAGAAATGAATAATATCATGTATTATATTTGTTAAAACTAAGATTTATTTACGGGCAACTGTAAAACTATGTAATATAAAAAATAAATTTTAAAGTTTTTAATATTACCTTTTATACAAATAATAAGCTCAACTGTCACGGTGGGGCAATTTATCATGTAACTACACATAAAAAAAGTGTTATGTAACTATTTATTACTAGGCACTTAGTTAAGGCATTAAGTAGAAATACGTAGTAATTTCTATGAACTTAAGAAACTCCAAGTCGCTACTAAGTTTTAAACTGTCATAGAATATAGATGGCACTTTTATTTAGAGAAGATGACGACATCAAAATTACTGAAATTATTTAATTTTAAATAAATCATTTGACAATTAATCATTTTGACACTAAATAGTTACAGTGTAACAGCAGGCTTGGACCGAAATATTCAACATATTTATATACATATATATTTTTTTTCTGTAAATATAGATATCTATATACTTTTCTTGGAATAGAAGAAAATTAAATCTGCAATTTTTCCAGTAATTGATTTTCTAAAATTTGGTAAATTAAATATCCCTGTGACGTCGTTTAGATGGACTGACATTTATTGTTTGCTTTATCTAGTACTAAATAAAATCGTAATATTTTAATTGATTCAAAAGGATTACAGTTTCATTTGATGTAGTGACTAACCTAAATATTTTATGCTTTTTACACTTTTTGCTTTCTGTTTTTACTGTGGAAAGCAGCATAATAAGGTCAACTATCCAGATGAAGTCATAAGGACAATTTCAACGTCAGATACATTTTCTTAAATATTTTCCATAAACATAAAAAAAAAATAGATAGTGTAAAAAGTTGCTATAAAATCTTATTCCTTTCAGTTTTAATAACCATCAGTGTATTTTTAAAATTCTGAACCTAGCCCATTGACAAACTTTTTTTTTTAACTCATAAATTCCAAAACTTAGTAGCTTAAAACTTCTCATAGTTGGCTATACATTATGAATATAATGACTGTTATTTATCTAAGATATTGTCATATAAATAAAATCTTTATTCTTAAACTAATAAAAAAATTATATAAAATGATTTAAGGCATATTTTTCATATTACACTAGTTTTTTTTTAAATTAAGTAAAAAACTTTAGTGGCTTTATAAAAATAATTACAATCAATATTTTAAATATCAATTTAAAATATAATAAAATGCATGAAAAATTTGGAGATTCTAAGTCTTTTTCAGACAGAGATTACTACAAGTTACTGGCAGTAGACTTTATCGCTACGATACCTTTATGGTATGGTCTATATATAAACCATAGTCTATTCGACCATGAGTTCAAAATGGACGGTGCCAATTCGCTCCTTTCTGTTATATTTGATGTTCTTCGCCCATGCTCGGCATTCAATGTTGATTAGGATTCCAGCTGGAATTAAAATATAATTCTGATATAACTATTTAATTGTTAATGATAAATATATTGGCTGCTATTTAATCACTTTACATGGACAAACCAGTAAAAATATTCAATGTATATAGTATAATAATCCATATACAAAATTAAAATTGTATTTAATACAAAAATAAATATTGAAAAAAAAAATGCATAAAAACCTTTTAATTAGCATTATATTCTTTAATAAACACTGATATGAATTATTTTTTTAAATTATTGATCAGTGGCTAGAGCCTTGATTTGAGGCCTTGACCTTTTAAAATATCTTTCATATTTTAACAGCTGTATTTCTGAGCTTTAAACACTGATTTTTATTTCTTACTTTATGATAGTGTTTTTATTTGTCCTAGCATCATAATTTTAGCAAAAAATGATTCCGGCATAGAGTAAATAAATTTGACAAAGGACGGCGCGCGGGGACCTCATGGACTAAACTCGGACTTAAACTCGCCATCTCGCAACTGGTACACACTAGCTAGCTTCATAATTTTATGATTATCTCCATCACTCGGAGTCTAAATCTTATCATCTACTTTGACATTTAAGTTTCAAAAATGTCAAAGTAAAGGTACATACAAACAAACAGACAACACAATTAAAATTTTCTCTTTTATTCATTCAAATATGGCTAATTAGTCGATCGAAATAAATTTTCCGACATACCTACGTTCTTACATTGTAAGCATATGTATATAGAAAGTAATACTGAGTGTGAAATATACAGAACATATATATTATATATATATATAATACGCTTAGTCAAGGATTAGCAGGAAAAGCCTATATACTTTTTTTATGTACCAATTATAGTTTTATTTGATGTATTTCACTTTAACCCTGTGAACCTTGTGTAATAATTTAATTGATTTCTACTCACTTTTAGGACTCCGTATATGAATGGCGACAAGAGGGCTTAAATATCCTTCAGCGTTTAAATATGGATAGTAGTAACCAGGGAAACCAGGATACGGGAGATACGAGACTGGACCCAAGTTTTCTTCATCTGCTGGATTCTCACCATGACAGGATATCCACGTCATGTTTATCTGAACAGTATAAAAACACATCTTATTGTAATGGAAACACATTAACAAAAAATCAGTCAGATCTGTAGATTTTGTACTTTACACTTAGCTTATGAGTGATGCTTATGGTTTAGGGTCAGCATGATGAGTTGTATAATGCAGTGTAACATATATACATCTGAGATGGGGAGAATAATTGCATTATTGTAATAATTGCTGTTAACGGTCTAGTAAACACCAGCACACTGAGTAAATAACAGTTGTATTTAAACAATTTGAATTTATTACGAAGTCATACAGTAAATTGTCAGCAGTGTACATTACAACCACATAAACACTAGTTTTCTGGTGTATAATTTTACGGGTTACTAATCCAGATATCGAGGATGCACTAAAACACTGATTTTTACGTAACTTCATTTTATTAGAAAACGAAATCACAAACTAACTTGAGAACAAATAATACTGAACACAAATTATACCTTTATCTCACTTTATGATTCACATTTAATCGCACTTAACTTATTCACAAACACCGTCCCGTTCGACGACTCATCATCGCTTTTATACCCTTACTCCCCTCCACCGATTCACACGTCACGAACATTCCACTTCTCGAATAATTTTATTTAATAATTCCTCGCTATGGAAGCGTACGAATGTTCTAGGCGCCAGCGCCGGCGCCATCGCCGACGCTTGTGTAACAATAAAAAATCCGTCCTAATTTTCGAATATTTTAGCTTCTGTAGAATGGAATGTTCGCGCCGTGGCGTCTAATAAAAGTGAGCGTTGATTTTTCGAAATATCGAGGCGCTGTTCTTTGTAAAGACCGTCTTAAAATTCATTTATTCGTGGTATGGTAATACATTTACAAATTCGAGGAATTGTTTTCTATATCTGGATTTTTCTGTTTTATTGAATGGCCGTGGGAACTTTTCGATTAAGTTCGATGACATATCGACGTGCTATTATAAATAGACGTCACAATAAGTTAAATTTTACATACGCCGCTGATCCCAATTGTGTTGTTAGAGACCAAGTACATTATTACGCACGGATCTTTGCCGCTGTGAAGTTATTTACTGAAAGCGTCACAGTAGCATAAAATTGAGAAGAAAGGGAGGTCGGATAGCTCGCGCTACTCGCTCGTTCGCACGGCTGGCGCATTGAGTCATTCGTAGGCAACTCTGAGCGGTAAAGGTTCGTGCGTTTTTGTAGTGTACTTGAGTTTCATAGTAAAATATATCACTCACATAGTATTTGTTGATACTAGTAAGATTCGTGATCTGCTGCCGCAGTTCACTTGGTACATCTTCAGGCAGCTCTTCGTAGGAATAGAATTCGGGTTGCCATCCGTAGATTCTGGTCATCACCGAATATAAAAAATAATTTAATAAGTATACTTACTAAATTTATATATATGACAGTTTTTAAATTTTAACAGTTCAAGACAGATCTTGGAGTCTCCAGGTTATGAGTGCAGCTGTTTGGCGGTATGAAGTATAAAGCGGGACGGCCTGAAAAAAGCTCGCGATCCCCGATTGCCGATCAGACACGTTCGCGTTCACTGATTGGGAAATTTACATGCGAGTCGCCAGTTTACAGCAGTTTCTCTTCATCACAAGACATTCAGATCCCAAGCAAGATCCATGTCTCCAACTATACGATGGACTTAGAACATGAATCGATGGTGAACCTCTACAATAACTAAATATAACTGATAAAGATTTTAATCAATTAGAGACTATCTGCAGCTTGTCTAAACATTACTATTACAATTCTGACTAATCAGTTCACTAGGGCTTCTGACTAGGTAAATTTTTATTCTCCTATCCTTCTTCTCTTACTCGTTAGGAATTTCTACCACAGCCCTCTCTTGCCTTTTGAGAACCAAAGTGGAAAACTAGTGATAAATCTGCTAAATTCTTAGTATTTACCATTTATAATATTGAAGTTTTTAGCATTTAATTTTACCATTACGTCATCTCAGAGACAATTCCTGTATAAAAATGCTCCTTTGAGCTTTGATAAATAAGAATAATGTTCGAAATATGCTTTCCAACATATATGTCTAGTTTTCAGGGGTAGTGCGTGTCGTCACACTGATACTCACTAAAAAAGCCTAGATTGAAACCAGTGCAACAATATACCTAGTAGGTGTTGAAGCTTTTTTAGAAATACTATTAAATAAAAATAATCAGCTACAAGCATACCGACAATTACATGTAAATCAAAATAGAGAATAACAGATTGTATATATAACAATTACCTATTTAGTTTCAAGAAGATGCAAGGTGAAGACTTATGGAAGGAGAAGTGGTTTTCTTCTATACATGGTTCCCAGTCACGGACGTCCATATCACAAACTTTGCCAGGAGGTGGTGGGTTATCAAAGGCACAAGGGTAGATGTTCTGGCCAGTGCCTTCACGTTGACCTTTCTTCTTATATACTGGAATTTTTAACAGTTTTTTTTTTTTGAGTTGAGCAACAAGTTCAGCAGCATATATTGTGCTGAAATGTAATTTTGTATCAATTGATTCATTTGTCAGTCAGCATTTTCTACAACTTATTGCATACACTGCAAATACGCAGACCTAAAGTTATACGCCTTTTCACCATATAAAATAAAGTCTAATCATTGCCTTTCCACTGGATAAAATAATATCTAATCATACTTTTCCAACAGATAAAACAAAATGTTAAGGTGCGTGATAGAAATTTGTCAAAAAGCAAGGCTTCACAGCACAAAGGAAAAAAATCTGAAAATCGTTAATTTGTTGTTATCACTACATATTATAAAATAAAGTCCCCCGCCCGCGTCTGTCTGTCTGAACGCGATAAACTCAAAAACTACAAAACAGTATGGCATATTATTGACACCAATGGACGGAGAGATTCAAGAGAAAGGTTTAAGTGTATAATTTATTATTGTTTTGTGAAAATTAGTTGAAATATGACGATTATTGTTGAAGAACCGACTTCCTCAACAATAATCGTCATATTTCAACTAATTTCCAAAAAAATCAAGCCGGCTGGGAGCTTTCGTCAAAAACGCTGCCTAATCCCTGTGAGATATAACAAAATAATGTATGAAGGAAATGTTTCTCTTTTATAGGACTAAAGAAAGTCCGCAATGGCATATGTCTATCTTTTATGGATAGCTTACTATACCTATTTTTATGTTTAAAAATGGTGTCATATGATGAGGGCATTGGAAAGCAATTGATACGGATACAGTAATAATCCTTATCAAATTAAATACGTTATTTACCTTCAGCATTTTATGCAGATTATGATTGGCTTTTACACCATATAATTCAAATTAATATCTTAGGAGCTATCGCGAAATAAAAATATAGCGCTACAAGCAGCCGGGCGTCGCCACCGCGTGATGCGCCGGCCGGCCATACCATTTTGTCAAATTAGGCAGAAGTTATTAATGTTGTATACAAATATTGTAATACTGTAGTTTGTTTTTATGTACTTATTTATTCTTTACTTTTTCAAATATTTATAAGATTGGAAATAAAATACATTAAAAATACTTCAAGTAGGATGAACTTAAGTTACATATGAATCTAATTGAATCCAAGCCATGTGTTCGACGCAACAAGCTGATACGACATTAGGACACTACAACAGAAAAAATATTATGGCTTATATGCTCTGCTCTGCTACACGTGCGAAGGCGGGGCGGGTCGCTAGTATCACATAAAAAATACTTTGTTGCGATTTATAAACTCAGTCATAATTAACTGTATTTGTTTATTGCATTAACATAGACGCTCAATATTTTTTACAGCTTTAAGGGATTGTCGATTTATATATTTGATATCAATTTCAAGTTGATACTTTCACGCGTTATGTAAAATAACAAAAAAAATACCGATTTTCAGATTTTTTTCCTTTACTTGTGCTGTATGACTTTGCTACTTGCCAAATTTCGTAATTTGACATCAAGTAGAAGTACTCTATAGGTTTTGATTTACGTTGACTTTCAAAATAAGCAGCATAAATGGCCATATTTTTTTATTGCGTTGACTTAAAATAATATTAAATATTTTGTTAAACTAATATATATATGAAAGTTATAAACTTTCTCAATTTTCTCGTGTTTTGTGGATATACCTGCTAATATTAGTTTATATTTGACCCGATGACTGTACTAACAAATGCCATTTCAATAAATAATTGTTACAATACATTTTCAAAAATAAGAAAATATTTAATACCAGAAAGAAACTCCTTAAGTTCATCTTCCCAGTATTTATAAGCTTCGGGTCCAGTTCCTTTGTACCATATGAGTGTACTTCTTACATCAGGGGGCAGAGGCCTAAATCCTAAACCAGGACTGTCTCCAATCACACTGTAATCGAGTTGCAATCTCGGTATTCGAGGGTTTATAAATTGCTGTAGAAATGTCACCATACATATGGAAAACAAGGCTGCCAATGCGATGTAGAATATTGCATAAAATATGAGGATGTCACCTGAAAATGTAATATTAATAAAAATTAAAAACAATCACTTTTTGTACCTATAAGACCTTAAATTACTGTATTTTCTGTAATTTTAAATGCTTTTCTTAATTATAAGTTGAATATTTATTTATTTAATTTATTTTCTAATTCATCGTTTTGAAACTCAACTATCTGTGAGAACCTCTAATTGGCTTCCTGTTTTTATTAATGTTTACTATATGTATTGTGTAGCTGTTGGATTTCCTAAGATAGTAAAAATAAAATAAAAATCACCCGATGTCTAATATACTTGTTAAATTATCTGTTAGACGTTAACCAAAGTTTCAGGTGCAATATATCTATACTAATATTATAAAGCTGAAGAGTTTGTTTGTTTGTTTGTTTGTTTGAACGCGCAAATCTCAGGAACTACTGGTTCAAATTGAAAAATTATAGTTGTGTTGGATAGTCCATTTATCGAGGAAGGCTATAGGCTATACTACATCACGCTACGACCAATAGGAGTGGAGCATCAATGAAAAATGTCGCAAAAACGGGAAAAATTATTCCTTTTGAGAGCTTCCGTCGCGCTCGCTGCGTAAACGGTTGATGTTAACTAAAAATCATGTATTACGGAATTGTTCTCCTTTAAAAGTTCTAACCAAAAGCCCGCGACAGCATATGTGTATCTTTTAAGGTTAACTTACTATAACCTTTTTTATGACAATCAAATTTGTTCTAACATTATGCGACTATTTGCGAAGATGTTTTTTAAACGTAATATTAATCCTTATCAAATTAAATACGTTAGTTGTCTTAAGCATTTCATGCATATTATAATTGCCCTTTACACCACACAATTTAAATTAATATCTTAGCAGTTTTTATCGAAATATGAAAACTATAGCGGGAGAAAATAAATTCGCTGTCTGCCTCTGTTCGTTAACTTTTTACTTCCAAACCACGCAATAGACTTTGATACGGTTTTCAATATTATCTTATTTTCTTATTATCTTATTATCTATTAATCTATATAATCGAAATACTTATTATAATGCTGAAGAGTTTGTTTGTTTGTTTGAATGCGCTAATCTCTGAAACTACCAGTCGGATTTGAAATTTTTTTTTGTCTTTGATATCCTGAATCTAGCGGAGGGTTATAGGCTATATATATGAAAACGAACTGTCTGTCTATTCGAGCAAATAGGTTTCGGCCAAAACAGCTTAACCGATTTTGATGAAACTTTACACATATGGAAAGGATGTAGTCAAAAGTGACATACAGAACTTTTTGTATGTCTGTCTGTACGTCCATCTAAACCGATTTTAATGAAACATCACAAGTATGAAAAGAAGGTCGTCAAAACTAACAAATGTTACTTTTTGTCCGTCTGTCTGTCTGTACGTGTATCTGTCTATTTGAGCTAATCTCCAAAACGGCTAAAGATTTTAAGGAAACTTTGCAGACGGGAAAGAAGGTTGTCAAGAGATTTGACATTAGCTACTTTTTGTTCGTCTGTTTGTCTGTACGTCTATGTGTCTATTCAATTCAATTTTATCTATTCGAGCTTATTTCCACTACGGCTAAACAGATTTTAATGAAACTTTGCAGACGTGAAAGAAGATTGTCAAGAGTGTCATAAGCAACTTTTTGTGTTTGTTTGTCTGTCTATCTGTCTGTCGTTTGTCCACACTGATCTATCAACGTACAACCGAAACTACTAAGTCTAGGAAGCTTAAATTTGGAACATAGGTTTATTTTATAACGTGAGCATTAAGTTAAGAAAGGCTTTTTTAGAAATTTCAAACTTAAGGATGGAAATGGAGAGACTTAAATAATGACGTGTTTCAGGGTTTTTAGATTTCTACATTTTAAGGGTGGGAACCGGGAGATGAAAAATTTTATCGGTTTTTTTAAAGGGTGGAAGGGGAATGAAGATTGAAAGTTTGAATGGGTGTAACCAAAATTGGTTCCAGCAAAAAGTACGTATAAACCATCTCGAACGTTAATAGTACCTATAACAGGAATTCGTAGTCTACGCAAGCGAAGCTGCGGGCGGTCGCTAGTTGTTTATAATCTTCTCTAATTAGTCGAGTTATCACAAGTCAGTCTACGAGGTGGTCTAACGGTCAAGTTTTTTAATTTGAGAAATGTCAATTGGGGGAAAAGAGACAACACTATATCTCCAATGTTTCAGCACTCCGATCAAAATGAAACTTAATCGCCGGTTAGCAAATCTCTGATTTGACTAGCGTTTCAGAACTCAGGTGTTACACTATAATTAATGTGATCAATAAAATCAGAGATCTTGATATTGTTCTATTGACCTACATGAGTATATATTTTTCTAAATACAAAAATATGTAGAGCAATTTTCAAAACAAGTGTACTTTATAGCATATTGTGAAATATGATTTGTAAAATTATTAATGATATACTATAATTTTTGATATAAATAACAAGTGTTTTTATTATTACAAATTATTCATTTAATCTATGGAGATCTTAAGGTATTTAAAGTAAATGAAAAAATGCAAGATATAAGGTTTCCCAGATACCTAATATGTTAATTGTATCACAACAGATTATTCACTCCATAATGAGTTAAGCATTTTGCAGACGAGTCTAGGAAAACATGTAGGGCTTCCGCATTTAACCTTCACTATGCGATAAGTTCCTGTTTTAACATATATAAACTTCCATCATAAAACTTTAATTAAATTCATATTAAAATTCACTCTTCTTATTATAGATATTGTTTTATTTTAATATCTCTCTTGACTCCTCTAGAGTAACAAAACCAAAGAGAACACCAAGCAAACACTTCTGTTTAGAAATCTGTTTACTGAAAAACATCAAGCTCATAAAAAATGACAGAAAAATGCAAAAAAAAATCTCTGTCAAATTATCGTAAAAGGGTTACAATAGCAAAAAAACTTCAACTTTAGACACGCTTACAGAGTCTTAATGCTTCACAATCTATGGATTAATTCACTTCAGAAGTAGTCAACAAGGTCCCAAAAAGGACCCAATGCATCAAAACCTCCTATTAAAAATTGAAATGGTACTTGAGCTAACAAACAAGCAGGCTCTTCACACATCACCTAACCAACACATTCACCCCCAATTCAATCAATAAATCACATTGAAAGGAAACTGGGGTAGACCGACTATAGAACGAAATAAATGTAATGTACAATTAATAAATTTTGGCTTTTTGAGTGTTTTTGTCACTCGTAATTTGTGAATATTTGCTTTAATAGATAGATGAATAGGAAAATTCCCTATTTTATGTAAATAGGCTTTCAGTGAAGTACTGTCACAGATACGTGCCTCTGGACTAGAAGGGCACTTTGAGGCTGCCCCGTAAATATAGACTTTCAATATAATACAGTAATAAAAGGTGTAAAACCTATAAAAACTGTCATTCATCAGTTGAAAACGGCGCAAAGAAATTATAGAAAACGCCTGAGAATTGTAAATATGAAAGCACATAGTTTTTATTTAAAAAATGCATATAAAAGAGAGAAAGAACCACCGTAGATTCACTATATCTCAACAAGTTTTCAAGATGTGATTTCAGATCAAAAACAAGAGGAAGTGTACTAATCGGAGAGTAAACAAGCCTGAAAATAGTGAAAGCATTTTGAATCATCATTCTTCGACCTATAGCAAAAACCGCCCCATACAAAGGTCATAAGCTGCATCAGCCCGACCCATACACCAATGCTATTTGGTAATGTCTTAAATGCCAGCTTACACCATGACCTACAAGTTCCTATGGTTACAGAAGAAATATGAAACAGAACCAGATTATACAAAAATTAATACATGCCAATGAACTGACTTCAGGAGTTATGTCAGTTCCAGCTACTTTCACAAGACTAAAAAGCAAGACACCAAACCTATAATAATAATAAATAATAGCAATAAGTAATTTATTTTAAAAAGTTCCAGGGGGGCCTACATAGAAAGCCGATTTCCATTCTAATCTACTGGTGAATACCTCTAGGAATAAACGAACAAACAGACATATGGCAGTAAAGAAATAAATATAAAAAAAAAAAACAAACGATAAGAATGAGTATGCGAAAAAGATTGTAGTTAAAGCATAAGCAAGCCCCAAAAGCAGTGAAGCTTGTCCCTTAGTAAAATGTAACTTTTATTATGAGTTTTACTCTCAAGAAACACCATCTATTCTGATTTCTACTGCCAACAACTGATGAGATGAAAGCAAGCATATGAGACAAAACATTCTGAGAATAAACATAGTTCATAACTATATTGCCAGATCAAGATATCTTTAGGCACTCAGTTAAAATTGTAAAAGTGTGACATGGAAGTGTTGATGCACCCACTACATAGTCCTGACTTTGTCCCTTCAGATTTCCATCTGTTTCAATCACTTCAGAACTCTTTGAGTAGCTAGTGTAAGGCAGAGAAAGCTGTCGAAAATGATTTGTAGCAATTGTTTGGTCAAAAAATTCCAAAATTTCTACTGCAATGAAATCATGACACTACCTGCAAGATAGCAAAGAGTTATAGACCAAAATAGTACATATTATTACTATTTTTGTTCTGAGGGCATAATAAAAACTATTGTTTGGAGTTGGATAAAGTATTATACAGTTTAATTGGTTCCATAATGTAGAGTCATTAATAAGTCATTAATAAGCTCTTAACCAGAATGTGTCACACCACCAGTTACCCTGTATTTAAAGTTGTGACAGCAACATATGGAACAATGAAAAGGGATATATTTTTGTTAACTACTCTCAGGTTGGATATCCAAAACAACCACACTTTTAATATCTGATTATTATCAGTTCTTCTCCTTCTAGTTTTGGAACCGGTACCTAATCACCTAATCAATTAATTTTGACTTTCAATAAGTGTGTGTAAACATCTTATATTGAATAAAAACTTTTTGAGTTTGAGTGAGTTTCAATTACAACTATTGTTTACAGTGGGTAATAAGAAGACTGTGACAAGTCATCCAACCCAGAAGCTTTATGATCCATTAAAAATTTGAACAAAATAGGTTGATGGTCAAACATTTTTAAATTCATAGATTGGGTTAGATCAGGTTTGTTTAAAACAATGCAAGGAGTGAAGTGGAGCAGGTTATAAACCACCTAGATGGACATTCTAAAAGTAATTTGCTGTTCGTTTTGCTGACAGAAATGCCTTTGAATATGTACATATTTTAATTTTGTCTCATTTTCGAAGGTTAAAAAGTCTGAAAGTAGTCATTTAAGTTCGTATTTATATCTTCAGGGTTACCTTTCCAAAACTAGTGCGACGACCGAAGCGGAGCAGGTGATAAACCACCTAGATGACCATTCTTAATGTAATTTGCTGTTTGTTTTGTTGACAGAAATGCCTTTGAATATGTACATATTTTAATTTTTCTCATTTTCACAATCTTAAAGTCTGGGAGTTGACATTTAAGGTCGTAGTTATATCTTCTGGGTTGACTTTCCAAAACTACCACCCTAAGAGTATTAATTAAAAAGAAGGAGGGCAAGATAAAGACATTAAACCAACTTTTAAATTTCTTAGAAATGCAGAAATATTTAAAAAAAAGTAATACCTGCTATTAAGACATTTTTGTTAGCCTTCAAACTCAAAACATTTGACACTAACACTAAATGGCCAGCCACTCTTCTAATAAGTCTCGACTATTTAGGTTTTGTACGTAAAAGAATGTTTGAAAGTAATTTGGTTAAAGTAGGTAGCCCACCATTTCTCAATCAATAGGTAGGTTAAGTTAGCTTAAAAAAAAATACAATAACAACTGAATATATGGGCACTCCGACTACTGTTCCAGCAATCGATGGTTCCATTCCAAAAGGAACATAAAAAACGCCACGTAAATCGAATTTTCAATTGTTACTAAGGTTAAGTTAGAAAATTCTTAACATATTTACTGTTTTCAATTTATTTTAACGTTGAAGTCTATTTCCCTCTTTCAATAGCCGACCCTTTAATTATGTCGCTGCAAAGAGCGAATTCATGTCGGTGCTAGCGGGTATGTATTTTTAATATTTTATTTTTGGCCTTTTCGCATTTCCGAAAATTCTGAAAGTTGGTTTCGTGTCTTCGTCCTACCTTCCCCTAAATTATTATTAATATTTCTAGGGTGGTAGTTTTGGAAAGCCGTACCTATCTTCATATTCAATCCCTAATACAGGTTATAACAAATTTTTGCTACGAAAAAAACAAAAAAACTTTACATTACTAAATTCGCTAAGAGCAGCCACGCCCAAATCAGTGTAGTAATAAGATATACGAATAATTGTTACATTGCGAGTTTATAAACTAGTAATACGATATTCGGAAACTACATATAACAATAATTACATTTGTAAAATTTTTATTTCATACAAACCCCAACTTGCTGGAGTGCGACCCATAATCTTTCCCGTTTCTTCATCATAAAAGAAATTGCAAATTCTTACTCGTAATGACTTTTTCTCAGGCCTTCTGGACGAGTCAAAATCATGAGATAAAGTTTTTCGAGACATTTCTAAAATTTAATTTAAGCAATTAATCCGTTTTATAAACGAATTAATGAAACGGTAAAGTAAACTAACCGCAACCCCCGCAACCACCCGCAACCCTGTTGAACCCTGTGCCGCAACCCGACAATGCCAACATTGCCAACGATAGCATAGCAGCACACATAAAGGTATATATACTAGCGTAAGAGAGGAACACAGTGTGCGAATGACATCCAGCTCTTTGCGGAAATCCTACATGCGAGAAAGAAATGCAAGAAAATCTGACATAAAACCTCTTTGAACACATTTAGTCTTCTTTACTCACTTGTGAAAATAAGGTCCAGCTTTGTTTTCTATTTTGTGTTTTAATCGTTTTGAATTCTACAAAAATTAATTCTTGTGATAAAAATGGTGTAGTGTTCAGTTTTAAATTGCACTGTAACATATGTTAATAATCCAAATAAAGAGACATTTCACCGGTAAGTACTGCCAATAACATACTGTTATCTTAATGCTTATTTTTATAAAAAGCAATCCTAAATTTACTTGGTTGTACATCAGTAGTATACGGTAAATACTTTATTTTGTAAATAATTTGTTATTTTAAACAATTATGTGTACGATACAA
Source organism: Luffia ferchaultella (assembly GCA_949709985.1). NCBI lineage: Eukaryota > Metazoa > Arthropoda > Insecta > Lepidoptera > Psychidae > Luffia > Luffia ferchaultella. The sequence continues at coordinate 24,982,868 of OX453241.1, read as the reverse complement.
AAATATTGTGTAAAATTACAATCAAACAATGAAGCATAGGGATTGCACAAAATGTATCGATATGTCGATATTTTCAAATATAAATATTTTGTAAATTTGATATTACCTAATTGCACCTGTTCCACTGGAATGATGTCGTTAACTGTTTTTAAACATATTGTGAGGTTTATTTAGCCTGGCAGCACATTGTAAGGGAAAGTATGACATCTATACATATATACTACACATAGGGTATATATGTAAATACAAGACTTTTTCAAATGAAAATATAAGATATATACACAATTAATTTTAATCGTTATTTATTTAAGATTTAAAATCTGATGCTCTATTTAATTTTAATCGTTATTTATTTATGATTTAAAGTCTGACGTTCTATCTGTTCTCTGATTATGAACGTCGTAAATAATTTAACTTTGAATGACAAAACTACTGTATACAATAGTTTAACCTCATTTTCCTCCAAGAAACTGCGGTGTTAAAAAATGCTTCCTGATAATGATGACTATTTCATAATATCCAGGTTTCCTGTAAACACGGTTAGCATAGAACAATGGAAAAAAATGTTAAATAGAACAGGTGGGACTCCTCGAAAACATTCTTTGGTTTGCAGTAGACATTTTACGGATAACTGTTTTGTCTAACTAAATCACCGACGACTTTTGAAGAAAGGATCTATACCTACTGAATTTGTGCCGTTAGGGGTTTCTTTTTTTTTTCATATGTGCTTACTAAGTATATTTAGTAATATACTAATAATACTTAATATCTAAAGTCAGAGCATTTATGCCAACTGTAATTTCTGTACAGGTCAATCTGAAGACCAAGCGATCGGTGTCAGCGTACGTTTACCGGGATATATCACCAGGACCTTCAACTTTAGAGCCTAAACTTTTATTTCAGCACTAATATAAAATGGATTTGAAGAAAAGTCCATCACAGTGAAAATATCAATTTTAGGTAAATTATCACTTTGTCTTTTACAAAAACTTGTTCCTTTATATTCAAATAAAACTTAATTACCTATTACACAAAGAAACAAAAGATATTATAGACTAGTCCAAGGCATCCAAGGCATAATTTGTGGTGCAGTGAGATGACGCGACACTCAATCGAGTAGACAATGTGACGTCATGGGCAGTAAGAATCCACCAGTCAAACCGCACGAAAATACATAATAATAATAATAACGTGCACATTACAACGTCGTGGCCCCAAACTAAGCATTAGCTTCTGTTTTGCGTACCAAGCGAAGACATCACATACATATAACAACCAAGACCCGGTACCAGTATCGATATTCATCATATAAATACTGACCCGACCTGGGATTCGAACCCGGGACCTCCAGCTTCGTAGGCAGGGTCGCTACCCACTAGGCTAAGCGGTCGTCAAATTAATAAATATCAATAATTTATTTCTCAGTCATTTATTGACGAATTTAAAAAAAACTTTCACTGTTTTATTAGTTTTGGTTTATCTTTCAATTCTATCGAGTTAAATTGTATATTTTGAACATCATGAACTTCTCTATTGTAAAGTTTTTGTTTTGTACATTCTCATTTTTTTGTTTACAAAGAGTTAAAATTTTGTTGTCATGCGTTGCAACGTGACGTATTGTAATTAAAAATAAAAATCGTTTATTTATATTGTTTTATTTATTACTTGGCTTGTATTCAACTAAATATTAACATTTCCATAATGATGTTAATGCTTTCTTTACTTCTGCAAATTTTTTATTATCAACTGTTAACAAAAAAAAATATTTATTGGAGTAAAGGAAATGGCATTTGAATTGACTGATTGATGATTTGTCATTTTAAAAAACTAAAAGTTAGGAAAAGTAACTCAAAACAAAAATTATGTAGTATAGCAGATTCAAAATAATAAATAGGATTGCCGATTTCGACTTATGATATCGCGGTAATTTCAACGACACATTATCATGAAAGTACTACGTGCTATCGATAATATAAAAAACACCCATGCACATCACTAAAACTGGCTCAACCACATGTGAATTTTGCACACATACTCATTTCCGTTTCGGTTATGCGATGTTTAGATGTCAGTTGGTCTCCTACGCTAGTATATATATGTCTATGCATCAAACCGACCCAGTGTTACCAACTCCAAAAATATTTATTCCTAAAGTTGTGTCAAAAACCCCTAAAATCGCCTTAATTATTGAGTTGTCCCCCTAAAAAATATGTAAATATAAATTCATAATGATTTAGAAATAATATGCTGTAATATGTTTCAAAAGTCTTTTTATTATAAGTTATTAACACAGACCACCATATGCACAGACAACAAAATGGCCGCAAGTGGCGCCAGTATTACCGCCAGTCACCACAGAGTGGTTGTAGAATTACGTACTAGATGTCGTTATAAGTCGCTAGGTCAAGAAATAAATATTAATATTATCAATTTAAAAATATTAAAGAGTCAAAAAATCCCTGAAAATACCCCTAAAAATTTTAGACCCCTAAAAAAATCCCATCTCACTTATTTACCCCCTAAATCTGGAGGGAAAACCCCTAAGTTGGGAACACTGAACCAACCAACCACACCAAACGAAAGCTATGCACAGATCAGATCAGATTGGCCACAGATTGTCAGATTGGCACAGATTAAAGCTATGACCATATGACTGGCTGGCTGTGACATAGAGCTTCTTGGCTGTGATATTCAGTGATGGTCAACAATTTTGGTTGATCGTCACAGCCAAGAATCCCTCAGATAATTAAATTATAAAAGAAAAGTTTACATATGTTTAATTTGTTCGAACATATAGAATAAAGCTTTAGAATGAAAAAGATAGCTGATACAAAATTATTGCTGCTTATGATCAGAACGTAGCCCCAAATTTATTTCAACTGAAGGTGAATAGTGCGTAGCCAACAACGTTATCGATATATTTAAAGTTAAATATTTCTGTTGATTGTAGTAATAAAATATATAGGTACGTTTATTTCTTTAAACTTGTACATTATTTTCGTTTCCAATAAGGATCATGGTAGGTACGGTGTATTAGTAATAAGTATTATGGGTACAAACAACGACAACACAAACAACGATTGATCATGACCCGGCACATATATTCAAAAAATATATGATAGACTGAGGTTCGAAACCAGAACCTAAGTCATGTTGATTAGTTAAACATGCAGTGGTTTAATATTTAATAAAGTTATTTATTAAATATTTAATAACATATTAACATTGAGATAGTAAAAAACGGGAGTAAAACATAAGAGAGGTGACAGAAGTGATATAAAAGAAAAAACAAATACACTTCACTTCAAATAGTATAGTATGATATACAACCTCAACCTATCTGATATTATACCTATTCCAACAAGTCAGAGTTACTAATAACTGAGCGGTCAACATTTACGAAACAAACAAACTAGTGATGAATAAATTATAAAGGAAAAATTTAGTAAGACAAAAATTGAGTCAACGTAAATTACAATTTTTAAGATTCTGTGCATCAGATTTGAAAAAAACGGAACCCATAAAGGACCACTCTTCTGGTCTATATTTATCCGTCGATCACAGCCTATTTTCTCTGAATCTATTAGACAAGAACAACTTGATTATTGATACAAATAGAAAGTTTTGTGGACCAATTAGGAAGGTATAAAATTAATAAACTATTTTGATATTGGGGTTCAATTTTAGATAGAAAATTTAAAAAAAATTAAAAAAAACGTCCGTAAGTGCATTCATCATGTGATACAATAAATGAAAAAAAAACTTGTGTTGAAAAATGCATAGTTTCAATGACAACAAGAAAATCAGATTAAAAAAAAACCAAAATCATTATGTGATACATCAAATAAAAGGATACGTTATGGGAAATATGAATATATACAACTTTTAAAACCATACAATGTAATGTAAAAAAAAAAATTACCAAAGTTAGTTTAAAATTTTACTAGTTTGGTAACAGCCATATACTAAACTTTTCAACTAATACATAGTTGAAAGGTTAAATAATAGAAAAAAAGTGTGTGCGTGTAACCTTTACGCGCGATTGAAGTAAAACTTTGAAGTTTTTTTTGTACGTTTTATAATAACAAATATGAGATGATTCTTCGCTACTATCCCAGTCTGACAACTCTTGTAAAAGTTGAAAGTCAGAATCGCTTTCACTGGACGTAGACATTTTCACACTAAATTACAACTAATTTAAATAGATATTGATTTCAAAATATTAGGATAAAAGTAATTTAGCGAATTTTTATTTGATGATAGCAGACGATCGATAGGTAAACCATCACATTTGGCAAATAGGCCGCATGTTTATCCTCAGTAATAAATTCTATCCTTCAACAGCTGTCAGAAGTATATTGGGACGCACGAAATGTCATTTTCATACAAAAATCTAACTCTGGTAAGCTATCGACCCTCCCGGGGCCTCCCGTCGATAGATGGCGTGCGACGGTAGATATGTCTATTCGTCGATAGGTTATTGAGACGACAAAACTATACAATGGATAGAGTTTCTTACCCTAGTATGGTTAGACCGTCGATAGATAGGTAATTGGGTTTGGCTGTTAGAGATTTTTAAAAAACTTTGCAATTAAAATTTTTTGCTATTGCTATATGCAGCTGCAGCTGTTAGCGACTCAATATCCGTTTTGAATCCGTCCGCACATTGACCCGAACCAAACCATACTGAATGACCTTCCAATGTGTGGATTACTCACAAGCGCGTTGGCAAGCGCACCGCCAGCGCGTTGGCGAATGCGCTGGCCTATGTGTAGAGGCGGCTTTATAGGTACATCCCAATTTCTTGAGCCTTCTGGGTGGCTTGTTTCTTTGGTCTACTTCGCTCCTCGCATTGGCACAAGCAAAACCTAAATCACTCTTAAATTGCAAAATTTAAATTCCATTAAATTCAAACGACCGTTTACTTCGCGTCTAGTTTACTCTCATAACGGCTTTTGTCCATTCACTTTGTATCTCTGGATCCAAAGAAAAACTACAACAAACATTTGGTAAGCATTAATAGTGATGTATGGAGTAGCTTAGAAGATACAATTTTGGCACAAATTTTTCACCGCCGTAGTTGGAAACTGAAATCATTGAAATAAATCGCATTTAATACAAAGTGAGGAATCATCATCATCATCAGCCCATGTTACCCCACCCCAGGGTACGAAGTGGGCTTAGAGCTTAAATCCACCACCCTACTCCACTGCAGGTTGGGGATTGCAACGACCGCCAGCTATTGACAGCGTCCGGGACCGACTACTTAACGTGCTCTCCGAGGTACAGAGTCAGTGATAGTTAATGTACTTAAGTCATAAAAACTCATTGGTACACGCCCGGATTCGAACCATGGCCCTATAGCCTTATAAATTTGAGACAGGTTCTTTGCGTTCTGGGTTATGACGACACGTTAAAGTGAGAAATACTCACTCTATTTTCAAGCATGCAGGAACATAAACTAAAATAATCCGGAAAATAAATATTAGAGTTTGTGGGCACGTTACAGAGGAATGAAGCAGTATACCTATTTCGAAAAAAATATATGCATAATTATTTTATAGTTATTGATGCGGAACCGTGTTTATACGAGTCGGACTTGCCTTTGACCGGTTTTTTATTATGAGAAGATTATTACGCCGAATTAGTACATTAATAAAATGTCGATGTAAACTATCGATAAAAACAAACATATGGTGTCAATCGCTATAACAAACGTAAATATGAAATTAAATTTTTGCTTCTATGCTGTTTTATCACAGTTTAGTAATTTTAATATTTTTAGTGTTATGTAGGCTATTGTTTAAAAATACGTAATAATAAAATTGTTTATTTCTTAGTGTTTAAAAGCAAAATAAAGGCATTTGGTACTTACCGATGGAACGAAATTCTTTCATTTTCTTTGGATTTTAAGGAACTGTGATTGTGGCAATTTACTGCAACACAAGCCGTTTTTGTGCCGAATTTATTTCGCACCTATTTATTTAATAATTTACTCCTATATAATATCAAAATTTTTAATAAATTGATGCAAATGTCAGTCTCACGTACGTTGGAGTAGTCAGACTAATGTCACTGAGAAAGGGGTACAAGCAGGTTGAAGCAAACCGCATATATATACTTCCATCTTTTTCACTCACACTGAAATTCACTATGTGGAAAACATGTGAAAAATGAAACAAATATATGTAAATACATGAATGCTTTCTAGACTTCAGTAATTGTCCTGAGAAGAATCCAATACCACTCACTTAATGCTTGATATGCTTCAGCCTGAGGGTTTTTTTTAAATTTGGCATCACGTGGATGACGTATTTGCCACAAACAAGAAAACGGGAAACGTTATTCAATAATATTTAATTTTAATTTCGGTAAACGAAACTTTGAAATAAAAAAATTCAGTCTGGAGAAATATAACTAAATATCATGTAAATGTATTTAAAAAAATATTTAAGTATGTATATCAATTGTCTAGTACCACTTAATACAAGCATAATACTTGCTTACTTTGGGACTAGATAGCCCTGTGTGGGATATTCCACATATTATTAATATTAGGCAATTTTGTTTTATTTTATTTTGTGATATTAGATAACTGTATTTCATAGTGTGTTTACTTTAGCTTTAAGATAATTTGTAATTCACTAACTATGGACCCTAGTCTGAAATAAATGTTTATTTATTTGTTTATTATCACCCTATAAAAAACGAGACAAATGGACTTGGACCTTGCTATTTCATCTCTTCGTTTCGCAAAGCCGAGTGCTCTGTCCTGAACTTTGTATTACGTCCATGGATTAGTCAGTGGTCTTGGCGTGATCTTGGCCACAGTCTTGGCACAGAACAATATATAGGTACGGGTCTTGGTCTGTCGCTCTCTGTTCTGTTATACATTACTGTTGATAACTACAAAGTACTCTGTAATCTGTGTGATTATATTTTTTAGGAATAAAAATTGTGATTATCGAAAGCAACTGTAATTTCAGTTAATTAATTTGTAATGTCCAAAGAAAATAGTTGCTGATTAGTTTGAAAAATAAAACATAAAACCTAGACATGACATCGGTTCACAAAATTATTGTGATTGTTGGTTTTATATCCCTCTTCCACTCTGCTTTTTCAGCAGCTCAACGTACGTAATAATCATAAACTTTTAATAAAATTATACCAGGAAACAAATTATACTAGCTTTTTATATATCTATAGGTAGATACCTACATAGTTATGACCAGAAATTTCTGTTTCAGATCGATCATATCTTCGCATTACTTCACAAGAATTTACTTCTTTGCCTTTAGACGTAAGTTATTGTTTTATATTAAAAATACGTTCTCTTTTTGCTGCCTACGTCGAAATTGTAAAGACTAGGAGATTGATTTACATTTTTGTCTTTCGTTACTTAGCTTTACGTGTCAGCTCTTAAACATTCATATTCCGATTTGTTTTGTCATACATACTAGTGCTTTGCACCGGAGCGAATTTTTGCCTCCGGAGATTTTTAGGTTTTTTTATTCATTACTGGTATTTCACCGGAGATTTATAATTTTTTAAAAAGCGTTAGTACTTGGTTATAATCTAATGAAAACTGAATATTATTTTATGTTTTCATCATAAGTACACAATTTTAAATAATCATTAAATTATAATTATATACGATTTTGCGAATGTCAGAGTTAAATGTGTATAATTTTAAACTCTTGGGCTAATCATTAACCAATTATTTTGATTAAGGAAAACAAGCATTTCCATGACATCACTATGCAAAGAATTTCTCCTATCCTAAAACACGAGCTCCGACCGGACAGACGTTCCTGAAATTGATAGAATTTTTTTTGCTATTTTGTCCAGGGGAGCGAGGTGTTTGTTTTCTTCCCAGTAATTATCACATGGCAATTTCCACCACATCCTTGTAAACTTCTTGTTCATTTGTCGCAAATGGGGCTTGACAGGAATGGATGGCGACATAAGGTTAATATTATTTGGACATGACATTGGCCTAAAATATTGTATACCTGTTGACAACTAAACAACCGCATTGGAATAGTTGTAGATAAATCACTTTCATTAAGCCAATGTCATGTTCATTTAATATCAATTATCAATATGTCGTCATATCCGTTCATATCAATCACCATTATGAAAACTTAACTAAAAAACCATATTTTTTTAAATTAATACTACAATGAAATAAGTTTTTTATTTCGAACTTTATTTTCGATAGAAAACATAAAAACTATGTTATTAAAAATGACAATAATAATAATAACGTATACCTACCTACCTACTTAATCCTTACCTGATCTTACCTAATTGCAGTATTACTCGGTTATTTGGAATAAAAACTAATACATACATCCACATATAGTTTAATAGTTCGTATGTCACTTGTAAACTACCCTAAATACAAATTAATGATAGGTAGTTAATAACTTGTAATGAAGATTATAATTTTTTAGTCTATTGAGATTGTATATATAGATGGCATTAACTCTTCCAGAAGTATTAATTGTTTATCAAAGTTGTTGTAGTTTTGGTTGGTCAATTGTCAATGTACAAAAATTAGACCAATTTTGTTATCACTGTAATGTCAGTCCAAACATTAGAACTAAATCGGTATCATCATTGATGAGCCTTTGTAATACAAAATCAAATGTACACCATTAGTAAAGAGATTTAGCTTCCATTTATAACAATTTAAAAAAAAAATATTGAAATAAAACAAAAACCTTTGACTCGGACACTTTGAAAAGGTACTTACCAGGTAATAACAATTACAACAATGATAGATATACCTATTTAGAACGATAATAATGAATATAGAACACAATTTAAAGTGAATGACTTGGCACTGACTTCATTAACTATATGCCGCCTGTTAATGCTCCTTTGTTTAAAGTGAAAATTTTATTTTTAACTTTTTAGTTTATGTTTTTGAAGTCGTTTTTTTTTTCTACAGTACATGAGCACACATGGTGTGTTAACTATATTATCAAAGCTGGACTCCATGTCACAGACCAGTCAACCTATAGACCACGCTTTAATAAACGTCAGTACGAAAACGAAATCGCCAAAAAGTGGCGGGGTGCGGGAAGAGGTCGGCTAGTTTTAATTGGCTCGTTCAAAATTGACAATTTAATGGCTTCCGACGTGCTTCCAACTGACGGCTCACTAGGGACGTAGTTATGTAGTGTCACTACATAGCCTTGGCGAATGCTACTCCCTGTCGAAGCGTGGTCTATAAGGTTGACTTGTCTGTGACTCCATGTATACCTTATGGTTTGACTCTAATAATTTATTACCACCATTTATACACTCAGTACCTTTCATGTAGGACCAAAAATACTGAAAATAAATCATATTAAAAATATTACTTTTGTATTAGATTTTTTCTTAAAAAAATTACTCTTCACAGTTAACAATATCTCTGTATGGTGAGTGAACCCTAGCATGATGGTACCTGACACAATAAAGTAGGGTATTGACCTTGTTTGATTAGATTACCTCCGCCCAATGTCCACCCGTCATACTAAGACAATATTATAATCATAGGGTATCATTTATTCAAAGAAAAATCAAATTTTTTACTAATTTATATACATTTTTTTAATACCTATTAGTTGATACTTTATCATCTGTATCAATTTGGTCCTTCATGAAACTTATAGTCTTTAATTAAATCTTTTTTTCAGATTGTAGTCCAAGCTGTGGCGAGCCTATTTATGGTGATGTGGGGGGTGCTCCATGTTGCTGGTGGTTTACGTGAGATCCCTGCTGCAGCAGAATTAAATACTGTAAAATGGGAGACGCAACGGAACCTTCCATCATTCTACACTTTTAACCATCGCGGCAGAGCTTTGTCACCTAATTATATGCCAAATCTAGGAAAAGGGGAACTTGAAAATGTAGAATAATTTAAATATAAGTTATGTCACTAGTATTACTAAAATAGTTATATTTCTTTGTTTTACAGTTATGTTTGTTATTGTAAATTGTAAGGTTCGAAGGTGATATCACAAAATAGATATTTAGAAATAAATCTTGTATTATGTATGTATTGTAATGTAACTCTATCATGAATTCATATTTAATTATAGTTTAAAAAATACATAAGGCTGAGCTTAAATAAAAGTCATTTTTGATATATACTTGAAACCGCACCTCTTGTACTACTACAAGTGATGCAGAGAGCGAAAAGTAATATTATCTATCTCTCTCACATGTGCTGATGGCGCGCCGACTAGTGATGTTTTGTCATACTATCCATACTATCGCGCTAGCCAGGTACATAGCAATTTAATCAAAGGATTTTAAAAGATAGCAGTTCAAAATGATAGATGCCCCGTGGGCCACTTGTGGGCCGCAAGCCGCACATTGAGTACCGTTGGTTTAAGCCATAATACAAAATGAACACTATTTTCAAGATAATCATAGAACATGAATATACTTATGTTTATATTTAGATTTCATTTTAAAAATAAATAATTCAAAATTTCAACATGTTTATTCATTGTAGCTTTCCGCTCGCGTGGACTACACAGTTGTACCCCTTTTTCCAGGATCAAAAGTAGCCAGTCAGTTTTCAGCTTATAAATTATATCTATGCAAAAAATTATAACGGTCCCGGTAAAACTGTAATCCATCCGAGCGGAGCCACAGGTGAAAAGTTTGAAAATGAAATAAAGCCCATGTGACTCAGTGATAGTGTACGTTTCTATAGGTGAAAGAAATTTTAAGAAGTAGCTTTCAATTTATCCATAACAAACAAAAAATAAAATCTTTCCTCTTTATATAAGTATAGATGTATTAGAAGTAAAAATAATATATTTTTTATTAAAATGTGTTTTACAAAAAGAATCTGCACATTTTTTTTTAATGTTCTCAGTTTTCTTAAAAATTGCTTAACCGATAATTTTAACCGTATTCTATTAAGGTAGATCTCAATATGGTCCCATATATTTTTATATCACGTGAAACAGTTTATCAAATATCGCAAAAAAAAAAAAAACCTTTTTTTATGTATGTTCACTTATTTCTCAGAAACGGTGTAATCGATTTGGATTGTAATATTCTTGAAAATGGCTTAACCAATTTGAATAACTTTAACTGTCGTCTATTAAGGTAGATCCCCAAGGTGGTGCCATATATTTTTCCATGATGTAAAACCATTGCATAAAACATTTGTTTCTCAGTAAACCAGATAAAACTATGTATACACGATTGTCATTGATATTATATGCTTTTTTAGATTACGTGTTATTTCTTATAACAAACGTGAACTACTAAAAAGTGAAAATTTTTATAAAAGTGCAGTTAACCTGCACCTGACCCACCATGTTGCCTCACTTGTGTTGTATGGTATCGCAGGTACACTCCGATTCCACACTTTCGTTTGCGAAACCATTTTGGAACAAATACATATCTTGGGGTATGCTATATTATAGACACCACAATATACATTTTGCAGAGATTAATTTTTGGAATGTGCTCAAGACTTTTTACCATATGAAACCTGAAATTTTTTTTCAATGTGTGAATTTTATCCTATAAAATTCGCCATTTTGGATTTAGTGGAGATTCAGACCCTTTGTCAAGTGGAATGTAAAGATGCATTGAATGGCACTTTGTCAAAATATAAGTAGTTTAGGAGCTAGAAATGAAAAGCCTCTTCCATACATCAGGTAAAAATTATTTTGTAGGTGCAAGCAGCTTATAGTGTATGAAGTTGACACCATGGGTTGGCACAAAGTCACACACATAATAGGTACCTACTTTCCAGGTAACAATATATACAACTATAACAAATTCCTATTATACAAATAGAAGACAATATGAAATGCATGTCTAACTGAGGTAGTGACTTCATAAACTTTATTTATGTATGTAAAACTAAAACCATGCCACTAAAATATTTATATTCTTTACTTTCTAGTGAAATTTTTTCTTAACTTTTATATTTTTGTTAACACATTTTTCACAATTATAATTCACATGAAATTGCACACTACAAGTATTATACAAATAAAAACATGCATATCATTTTAACGCCTGGTAATAATTCCAATGAAACACCTTATTGGTAGGTACATATTATTATTTTTATTCAAAGAAGTAATTTATAATATGATGGACTTCAAAATTTACTTTAGTATTGATTGCAAATCAGACACCATTATATATATATATCATAAAAATATTAGTTTAAGATTATGATACATTTATAAAAATTTTGGTAGCAGTGATGTCTTTTTGGAAACCCTTTCCTTCATATTATGTAGACCTCACAAAAGTGTTTCTATCTTTTATTTGTTCATGATCATTATATATATCAAGAAATAATTAAGCTGCACATTATCGGTACAGAACTGACTTGAAACTCGAGTAAAAGAACTTTTTGTTTTAACTTTCTACTTGCATAGTAACTGATGTTTCTATGTGATGTTGAACCTCATGTGCAGTGATTGCTTATAACAGTTTTAAAATTAGTTACTTAAATAACAAGTCAAAGGCAGTAGCAGCTCAGATAGTTTGTCCATAAAAAACATACAATACACTGTTTGTACGTATAGTGTTTATCAATAGCCGCGACCTCCTCTGAAGCCGCCGCCACGGCTGTATCCTCCGCCGCCACGACTGAAGCCACCGCCGCCGCCACGACTGAAACCTCCACCGCCTCTTCCACCTCGGTTGAATCCACCGCCACGGCTGAAACCACCGCCGCCTCTTCCGCCACCGCCGCGTCCGAAGCCACCGCCTCGTCCGCCTCCACGTCCACCCCCTCGGCCACCTCTTCCTCCAACTCCACGTTTCGCACCCGGCGGTTGGGGTAAAAATCTCTTCAAGGGCAATAGTTTTGCTGGATCGATGTAAAACTGCTGTCCCGATTTAAAGCTTTTCGCCTTAATATTCTCACCGAGTTTCACAGACACGTAGTAATCCCTCAAGTTGCCGAATATCTCGTCGATTTTGCCAATCTGTTCTTTATTTTCGAGATATATCGGTGCGTTGAAATAAGGTACATCTTCGATGTCCACTTTACACACCAAATCGTCTTGTACGATCCAGCCATAGTGGCCTAGCGGCGTTACGGTCTCTGGAGGACCAAAGTCTTGTTGGCGAAATCCACCACCTCCACCACGGCCTCGGCCGCCACCTCCGAAACCTCCGCGACCTCGACCTCCGCCAAAGCCTCGACCGCCTCCACCACCTCTGCCTCGAAACGACATTTTAAATGGCAATAGTCTGTTTATTTAACCTGCGACGCGATATTGTTCTGTGAATCTTAGCATCTACGAACCGCTAAGAACTTAACCTAACCTTCCCTAACCTCAAACATTGTTTACTTACATTACGTTTGTTTTTTAAGCATGGCCACCAGAGAGTTTTTTTTTTTTAATTTATTTTCCTTAAGGAAGGCAAAGGTACAAGACCATACAGCCTGGTCAGAATTTTGCAATTTTCAATTATTTAACATTAAATTAGGCAAAAACTGCCAAGTCTTAGGTAAACATTTCTACAATCAAAATTTTATAGTAATTTAAATATCTAAAATTGTATTTTTTACATAGTCATAAACAGAAGTATATGTTGCCGGATTAGAAAGTATTTGCTGAATAGAGCGCGGGATTTTTTCAGCACTTTTAAAGATGTTTAATAATTTATCAATCAAAATCAGTCTTTCAATGGCAAATTTACTACAGTCGAAAAAAATATGCTGAAGTGTCTCTGATGATTGATGACAATTTTCACAAATGTCGCTTTCGACTATTTTCATTCTTTTTAGATGGGCTCTAAATTTGCAGTGGCCGAATCTCAGACGACAAATAGTTGTAAAGAATCTTCTGCCTCGATAATGGACTTTATTTTTAACAAACCACGGAATTCCTATGATGTTGTTGATTTCCTCATACCATCGACCTTTAGCATGTAGCGAGGCGTACCAGTCCATGTACCATTCCATGTTCAGACGATTTCGAACTTGAGCAAGAAAATCGGAAGGAGGAATATCTAGGTTGTGAGTAGTTTCATGTAAATTTGTTTCAACTATAGCTTTTGCAAGGTGGTCAGCATTTTCATTGCCCCAGACTCCAACATGTGCAGGTGTCCAAAAGAATATTATGTTTTTCATCATTCTTTGTAGTTGTAACCATTTCTCTCTTATTTCATGTAATATATAATTAGTGTTAGCGTCCAACTTCGAATTCTTTATAGCTAGTAAAACGCTCATACTGTCACTGGCAATTAACCAATTTGCATCTACTTCAGATTCCACATATTGTAAAGCCATCAATATTGCATAAGCTTCAGCCGTATAGATGCTCACTGTGTTTGGTAACTTAACTCCATGTCCGGTTTTTATATTCTTATCATAAAATACTGCAGAAACACCATCCTTATTTTTCGCTCCATCAGTATATAAATGATGATAATCCTGCCACTTGTTCAATTTCTCATAAACTTCTTGTTTTGTTTTCAGCTGTTTGTCTATTACAATATTCATTTGAGGAAATTTACTATCAAAAACCCCTTTATAACAATGGAAAGAACTTTTATGTACGTTACTAAGACTTATAAAATTATGAATTTCAGAAAAGTCTTCAATAATAAAAGGATGATTTTGTAAAATTGAAAGTCTACAAAGTTTAGAAAATAAGAAATTGTTAGACATAGAGTATAATCTAGTAATAAATTTAATTTTTAGGTATTTAAAACGAAGAAGAATAGGAGGTGTATTACACTCGACTTGTAATGAATTGATTGGGGTAGTTTTCATTGCCCCTGTAATGAGGCGCAAGTTATTATTTTGAATTTTTTCTATTTTATCTATTAACTTCGGCTCAGATGCATAACAAAAAAAAGCATATTCGAAATGACTTCTTACCAAAGCCTTATAGAGTATGAGTAGAATTTTGGGGTCAGCTCCCCAACTAATTTTAGCTACTGACTTTAAAATATTAAATGCTCTGTTGGCTCTGTCTGTTAAGCAATCGACATAACTCCTCCATGATAACTTGGAAGTAAATATTACACCCAAAAATTTAACACTGTCAACCAATGTCAGACAATTGTTATTATATGAAATATCAAATTTATGATTCAATTTTCGTTTACTAAAAACAATCACTTTACTCTTCTCAGTGGATATATCTAATCCTAAATAATTATAATATTCATTTAAATTTTTCAAAGCTTTGTTGAGGTCCCTCTCCAATTCAACAACATTGTTACCCATACAATATACAGCTAAATCATCTGCAAATTGCAAATTAAGTACATTAGATCCCAACACCAAATTAAGTTTGTGTACATACAATATGAAAAGTAAAGGGCTAAGGATCCCTCCTTGACAGACACCCTTATAAGATAATTGAGGGCCAATCAATTGATTATTATATTTAACAAATACTTTTCTTTCATTTAAAAAGTTATATATCCATTTCATAATTTTTTCAGGGATGCCAAGAGATTTCAAAATGGAAACAAGGGTAGTGTGATTCACATTATTAAATGCTCCAACTACATCGAAAAGTACGCATATCAATTTATTGTTTTTAGAAAAAGATTCCTGTATATCCAAATGCAATTGAGACACACTTTCCCGGGCTGAGCGTCCACGTCGAAAACCAAATTGATTACTTGGTAATATGTTGTTGCTTTCAATGTAAAATTCAAGCCGTTGTTTAATTAATTGTTCGACAACTTTGCCAAAACATGAGGTCAATGCGATAGGACGATAAGAATCTGGACACTCTTTTTGTTTTCCTGACTTAAGAATCGGAACTAAGCAATCAGTTTTCCACTCTATAGGGATATAAGAACTGTCCCATAATAGGTTTATTATGTCTAAAACTATTTTCAAAGAGGGTATATCAAGACTAGAGAGCATTTTATAAGAGATGTTGTCTAATCCACAAGTTGTGTCTTTTCTACTATTTAATGCTGATTTTAATTCTGCCAAAGTAAATTTTTTAATTAAATAATCATTTTCTTTTCTTAACAGTAAAGCGTCTGTGAAAGAAGGATCTGTTATATTTTGAACAGTATCTGATGTATATTTATTAAGAAATTGTTCAATCCATGCAATATTAGTATTATGGCTATTATTAGGAACAAATGTTTTATTAAACTTTTTCATAGTCTTCCATACCTTGCTAATTGGAGAAAGCCTGTTTAATGAATTACAAAAATCTAACCAACTTTTGTCTCTTTCTTGTTTAAGAATCAACTTTTTCAGAGCTTGCAAACGTTTAAATTTTAAATAATTGTCTAATGTAGAACTAGCTTTAAAAAGCGCATAGGCTTCTCTAGA
The DNA here is from genome assembly GCA_949709985.1 of Luffia ferchaultella. Taxonomy (NCBI): domain Eukaryota; kingdom Metazoa; phylum Arthropoda; class Insecta; order Lepidoptera; family Psychidae; genus Luffia; species Luffia ferchaultella. The sequence goes on along the minus strand of OX453241.1, from coordinate 24,966,562 downwards.
GTTTGACACAGCTGTAGTGCAATTCGAGTTCCACCAAGGAAGAGTTGGTTTTTTAACAAAATCTTTTTTATTTAAACAAGACCTTTTAGTTTTAAAAGGGATAGATTTTACTAAAGCACCATTCAAAATATCACAAAGGCTATTGTAAGAGCCTCCTGGATCAGATGAACTATACTGAAAGTTAACCAGCAAATCACTAACTGTTTCAGAATATATCTTCCAGTCTACCAAGCGGAAATTAGGCCGAACTGTATCATTGCAAGACTTCTCATCACCCAAAGGAATAGGCTGACCAATTACAAGTTTTGTCAGTATAGGAAGATGATAACTACCCAGTGGGTCATCGTGCACTTCCCATGCACACAACAACGCCAACTGAGGAGATACTATGGTTAAATCCAACGCATTAGGCGCCCATATATGACTACCCACGGTAGTAGTCTGACCATTGTTCAGCAGTACAAAACCATTATCATTTATAATTTCCAGAATATCTCTGCCTCTAATATCAATTGAACCACAACCCCATACAGTGTGATGAGCATTAAAATCACCTGCAAATATCATCGGTTCAGGAATATTTTTAATTAAAGTTTCAAATTTAGCTTTATTAAACTGTGGCAGACTATTATTGGGGCTATAAAAAGTAACTAAATGAACATATTCATTATTGTAGTGTAACTTGATTGCTAAATTCTGTATGGAGTTATCACAAAAAGTATTAATAATTTGATATGACAAACTATCTCTAATTATGATTGCTACACCATTATGATCATTACCTGAATCAAGACGCTCTGTAATATAGCCCTTTATGTTGAAACGCTGCTCTGACTTAAGCCACGTTTCACAAATGAGAGCTACATGTATGTCATTATCATATAAATACTTTATAAATGTATGTCGATTACTCAACAGACTCTGTGCGTTCCATTGCATTATGTTTAACTGGGCCGTACTGATATATTACTTAAATTATTATTACTGAAAGTTTCTGATAAAATTGTTTTAATATTTTGTGTACTAACATTTGTATTATCTTTATTTAAAGACATGATTTTAACTAAGGATTGTACCAATAAATTCATTACTTTATCAGAGTGTAGGAAATTTAATAAATCTTTTTGTTGTGATTCTTGTGTTTTATTTTTAGATTGTGAAGTAAGACCTGGAAAAAATTTTTCATCAAAAATATCAGCAAAAGATGGGGGTTTTATTTTCCTCTTATTTTCCTCGATTTTATTTTTCTTTATTGAACAAATAGACGATATTGCAATATGATTTCCTTTGCAGTGGAAACACACAGCTTTCGAGACTTCTACTTGGCAATCCTTGTAGTTATGGTTACCGGAGCATATAGAGCATCTAAATGCGTTTTTACAAAATTTAGCTAAATATCCATACCTCAAACATTTGTAGCATTGCTTTACAGGTGGAATGTATACTGAAACTCTGAACCTCCACAAGTTCAGGCTCACACTATCTGGTAGAGAGGTTGCAGCAAAGGTAACGGTCACATTCTGAGTTGGCTGAAGAATAAAACCCTCGTCGGTTCTTATACGTCTCATTAAACGTCTTATGGCAATGATCTTTTTAGTAGAAGTGATGGTGGAATATATTTTGTGATTGGATAGCTCAACCGGAACTCCAAAAATTATTCCAGTGACTTCACAGAATGATGCAGGAATAGATGCCTTAAATTTATTTAGATTAAGGAAGGTCTTATTAAGCAATAAGGCATTAGCCAAGTTAGGTTTATTAAATATAATCCCAATTTTCTGTCTGTTAATTCTTTTAAGTTGGATTATACCTTGTACGCTATGTTGTAAAATATTTGCCAAAGTCATCATGTCTCTGTCTCCAATCGGTTTTTCTTGAGAGCTATTTTCTATAAATACAATGAATTCGGTAGCTGTTGAATCTTCATTATAAACTCTGTGGTAATCAGGAACTAAGAACGGTGTATATTTGTCAGCATTTAACTCAATAGACTCAGCGTCCGAACTATCCACAGAATTATCCGTTTCAACATTTTCAGTATTTTCTTCATATGTTTTCTTCCTTTTTTTCCTACTTCTACCATTCTTCCCCATTTTTATTATATTTTAAACACAAAAAAGCAATTTAAACTTAGTTAACTATATTTTTTCAATTTCACAAAAAAAAAATCCGCCTTTTCGGTAAAGCTTCCCGCGCTTTTCCCCACCAGAGAGTAGTGAGCACAAACTTTTTTTTTTAATTTATTTTCCTTAAGAAAGGCAAAAGTACAAGACTATACAGCCTGTGAGCACAAACTATAGTAGTGAGTACGTGAGTCTAGCCTAGTACTACTCACAGAGTATATTTTGTATTACTGTACTACTACTAGCACACCACAACACTACAGAACAATAACCAATTTCTAGCACACAAAGAGTAGTAAAGTATGAGTAAAGTAGCATATTGTAGTATAATATTGATTGTAGTACATGGACGTAATAGACCTACTAGAGGTAGGTTCAGGACTGTGCACTCTCGGAACTGTATAATACAGAAATGAAACCTTTGCGTTATCGTTTACTTTAAATTATAAGCCCCAAGGACGCAAAATAAGTTTGCAGGAGATAGCTACCAGAGAGTCTCTTTGTCCCTTTCTAACACTTGCCATTAAAAAAAAATATTTCATCTAGTAGGTTCATTATCAATTTTTATATATATGAACACTCGTCTAATATCTATTTTCTGTGACTTCTGGTTTTTGATATGTCTTGGTATTCGGATGATAATAATATTTTTGAATGCTCTTACGTTACATTTTACAAATTTATAAAAATATCCAGTTATATTTAAAAAGGATGTCTAAATTTATGGTTTTATACTGGCAACTAAAACGAGAATTTGGGGAATTTTAACGTTTATATTGTCAAACTTGAAGTTTTTGACTTCATATTACTAAGATGACCATTAAATTTTCTTAGGTTAGTAGGAATTTTTTATTAAAATTAAAAAAAATAGATAATGAGTTCAATATTTCTAGTTTTTTTTTTTGCAGCTCGAATTTAAAATACTATGTTAAAAACAAAAATATTCTTATATAGTAAATATATAAAATCATCCGATGACAAAGGCATCTGCCCAGCTCACAGCTTTCGACCGATGCATTTTTTTTTAAACTGTAGACAATCTACCTGCCTCAGACATTTTTTTATTTTTTCAATATTGGCTTTCGTTTTCCAAACATACAACTTTTGTCCGAAAAATTGGGAAATCTCGTCTTTTTTCATCATTTTCGATTTTCCGAAAAAAGTTATCAACCTATTTTAGAAAATTTGGTATTTGACTAAAAAACATAAACATTAGAAGATATTATTGGAGACCTGTGAGATAATTATATTTCAATAATAGCTTGTCAACCTAGGTTGACGCCTTTTTTGGTACGTTATTTTTCATTTATTATCAAATCCAGAGTATAGTAGGGGCTTCTATAACTTTACTGTAACGGGTACCCAAACAAAGCTTTGTTATGGTACCTAAATAATGTTAGCTGTACCGTAATGGAAGACAAAAATAAAATTGTTTAAAAACTCTACAAAAACAACAACAAACAAACGATTTCTTCGGAACCAGTATTTTATTTTTGTTGAATGTTTTTTTTTTGTTTTATTTTTACGGACCATAAAACAACATTGTTATTTTTTAAAATCTAGTGAACATTTGTGAGCTGTTCTAACTCGCCACTTTATCCGTTCCATATGCGAGCTGCTATTTCACGCCGCCCGCCGGCTAGACATCCCGAGAGGCACCCTAAGGCACCATCTCTTCTTTTACCCGCCATAGCCGCCATAGCACTGTCTCTGACTTCGCCTCCGCACGGCGAGTGTGTACAGCCGGCGGCGTGAAATAGCTGTTTGGATATGGAACGGATAAAGTGGCGTGTTAAACAAGCTGATTTCGATAATTCTATCACTGCATCTACCCTATGTTGAAAAATAGTGACCTAACACAAAAATCATCCAAATGGATTCAGAACTTTTAGAGATACTAACGGTCAAACATACATTTACAAGGTCCCATTGAATTGAGTCCAAATATTTTCAGAAGTGATATTAGAACGCGACGTGAGCGATCATTGCATTGCAAAGCAATGCCATTATCTAACTTTTGTAGGCCATTAATTACCTACCCTAAGAAAAATGTTCATTAACAGTTGAGCAATAAATGACCCCCATAATAAAAAACGAGAAATATGAAGAGGACAAAATAATGCGTCAGCGGAAATTATAGTTCCTGTAACGTAATTATGATGACGCATAGTTTTTTATTCCTCGGTTCTCTCGTAATAAAATCTAAGTTCACCATAGTACATTTCCCAGTGTAGTGGTATAATACTTTATGCTAGCCACACAGAAGAGGTGTAGAAAGAGTTAGATAGGCACCCGACTACTTCCTTTTCCCACTTTTTTTTTAATCACCAGTTTACGTATGACCATAAAGGTATATATACTAGCGTAAGAGAAAGAGAGGAACACAGTGTGCGAATGACATCCAGCTCTTTGCGGAAATCCTACATGCGAGAAAGAAACGCAAAAAAATCTGTCATAAAACCTCTTCGAACACATTTAGTTTCCATTAGCGACTTGTCAAAATAAGGTCCAGCTTTGTTTTCTATTTTGTGCTTTAATCATTCTGAACTACATAAATTAAATCTTGTGAATTACAATGGTGTCGTGTTCTGTTTTAGATTGCACTGTAACATATGACAATTATCCAAATAAAGAGAGATTTCACATGTAAGTACTGCCAATAACATACTGTTATCTTAATGCTTATTTTTAGAAAAATTTATTTCGTAAATAATTTGTTATTTTAGACAATTATGTGTAAGATACAAAAATATTGTGTAAAATTACAATCAAACAATTTAGCATAGGGATTGCACAAAATCTATCGATATGTCGATATTCTCAAATATAAATATATTGTATATTTAGTATTACCCATAGACATATATATACTAGCGTAGGAGACCAACTGACATCTAAACATCGCATAACCGAAACGGAAATGAGTATGTGTGCAAAATTCACATGTGGTTGAGCCAGTTTTAGTGATGTGCATTGGTGTTTTTTATATTATCGATAGCACGAGTACTTTCATGACAATGTGTCGTTGAAATTACCGCGTTATCATAAGTCGAAATCGGCAATCCTATTTATTATTTTGAATCTGCTATACTACATAATTTTTGTTTTGAGTTACTTTTCCTAAATTTTAGTTTTTTAAAATGACAAATCATCAATCAGTCAATTCAAATGCCATTTCCTTTACTCCAATATATTTTTTTTTGTTAACAGTTGATAATAAAAAATTTGCAGAAGTAAAGAAAGCGTAAACATCATTATGGAAAGTTTAATATTTAGTTGAATACAAGCCAAGTAATAAATAAAACAATATAAATAAACGATTTTTATTTTTAATGACAATACGTCACGTTGCAACGCATAACAACAAAATTTTAACTCTTTGTAAACAAAAAAATGAGAATGTACAAAACAAAAACATTTACAATGGAGAAGTTCATGATGTTCAAAATATAAAATTTAACTCGATAGAATTGAAAGATAAACCAAAACTAATAAAACAGTAAAAGTTTTTTTTTTAAATTCGTCAATAAATGACTTAGAAATAAATTATTGATATTTATTAATTTGACGACCGCTTAGCCTAGTGGGTAGCGACCCTGCCTACGAAGCTGGAGGTCCCGGGTTCGAATCCTAGGTCGAGTCAGTATTTATATGATGAATATCGATACTGGTACCGGGTCTAGGTTGTTATATGTATGTGGTGTCTTCGCTTGGTACCCAAAACACAAGCTAATGCTTAGTTTGGGGCCACGACGTTGTAATGTGCACATTATTATTATTATCATTATGTATTTTCGTGCGGTTTGACTGGTGGCTTCTTACGGCCCATGACGTCACATTGTCTACTCGATTGAGTGTCGCGTCGTCTCACTGCACCACAAATTATGCCTTGGATGTCTTGGACTAGTCTATAATATCTTTTGTTTCTTTATGTAATAGGTAATTAAGTTTTATTTGAATATAAAGGAACAAGTTTTTGTAAAAGACAAAGTGATAATTTGCCTAAAATTGATATTTTCACTGTGATGGACTTTTTCTTCAAATCCATTTTATATTAGTGCTGAAATAAAGGTTTAGGCTCTAAAGTTGAAGGTCCTGGTGATATATCCCGGTAAACGTACGCTGACACCGATCGCTTGGTCTTCAGATTGACCTGTACAGAAATTACAGTTGGCATGAATGCTCTGACTTTAGATATTAAGTATTATTAGTATATTACTTAATATACTAAGTAAGCACATATGAAAAAAAAGAAACCCCTAACGGCACAAATTCAGTAGGTATAGATCGTTTCTTCAAAAGTCGTCGGTGATTTAGTTAGACAAAACAGTTATCCGTAAAATGTCTACTGCAAACCAAAGAATGTTTTCGAGGAGTCCCACCTGTTCTATTTAACATTTTTTCCATTGTTCTATGCTAACCGTGTTTACAGGAAACCTGGATATTATGAAATAGTCATCATTATCAGGAAGCATTTTTTAACACCGCAGTTTCTTGGAGGAAAATGAGGTTAAACTATTGTATACGGTACTTCGTCATTCAAAGTTAAATTATTTACGACGTTCTTAATCAGAGAGCAGATAGAACGTCAGACTTTAAATCATAAACAAATAACGATTAAAATTATTTGTGTATATATCTTATATTTTTATGTGAGCAATTCTTGTATTCATATATATCCTATGTGTAGTATATATGTATAGATGTCATACTTTCTCTTACAATGTGCTGCCAGGCTAAATAAACCTCACAATATGTTTAGAAACAGTTAACGACATCATTCCAGTGGAACAGGTGCAATCAGGTAATATCAAATTTACAAAATATTTATATTTGAAAATATCGACATATCGATAGATTTTGTGCAATCCCTATGCTTAATTGTTTGATTGTAATTTTACACAATATTTTTGTATCGTACACATAATTGTTTAAAATAACAAATTATTTACAAAATAAAGTATTTACCGTATACTATTGATGTATAACCAAGTAAATTTAGGTTCGCTTTTTATAAAAATAATCGTTAAGATAACAATATGTTATGGGAGTTTTTCTTCCAAAAAATGACACCAGGTGGCGGATGGTCGTCCCGGTCCTAAACGTTGATGTCGAACGTCAAATTTAGTACAAAAACAATGTAATTTCAGTTACTTGCCGCAATTTTCAGATATTCCGATATTTTGTCATTACTTTTATCTTTCGTAGGTTCCTGTATAAAAATGTCAGGAACATATTGTTGTGTGCCTTTGTGTAACAGTAGGAGAGGTCATCAATTTCCCAACAATATTGTCGTACTTTGCGGCGAAAATGGTTGGCGGCTATAAAGCCCGTGCGAGATATGTGATCAAATGTTTAAGAAAACTTTTCTCAAACTTTGCACACATATTTGATGCATTTGTACGTCTGCCAGACTTGCTTTGCAAATAAATGCTCTACATTTATTGCAAAGATTGATGACGACGATTTTGTGAAAGCAGTTTTTCTGTTTTATTTAAGTAACTTTAATTACTTATTTCATGTGACTTTTCATAATCTTCGTTGATTACTTATATAAACTTTGCGCAAGTGGTGCAAGCTACGCAAAGTTTGAACTTTGAACGTTTATTGATGTTCGTAAAAACCGACGACACGCATGGCAAACTTCAAATGTGTCATCAAACTTTGAACAAATGCTCGAATTCCCGTGCCACACTTCGAATTTTGGTGGGTATTTGTGTATTTGACATTAAAGTACGTATATGAAGCTTAGTCTGACGCTAGCTTAAGACGCGAATCCTTAAGAAGGAAACGCATCCTTCTGAATATTCTTTAGTGTGTTTTAATAATTTTAAAGTTGATGATTACATGCAGGGTAACAACACGAGGTAAAGTTATAACCTTATATTATTTTGAGCGTAATTGTGGACATCCTAACTCCAGTAACGACACTAAATTTTTGCATCTCTTTTACGCGACTCCAGTTTCAGTGCCTTAACGAACTACGTGCCGTAAGTTTTTTTTTTTCGGTTTTCATTGTGAGTTTCATTTACAGTGTTTACATAACACAATAAAGTTAATATTTTCACCTCGCAAAGTTTGAGAAATTTAAATAAAATTATTAAAAAAAACGCTCCCGACAGGACCGGGTTTGGCTGTGCTGCCATCTAGTGTATGCTTGTAAAACGGTCAAGAAAAACTCCCATTGGCAGTACTTACCGGTGAAATGTCTCTTTATTTGGATTATTAACATATGTTACAGTGCAATTTAAAACTGAACACGACACCATTTTTATCACAAGAATTAATTTTTGTAGAATTCAAAACGATTATAACACAAAATAGAAAACAAAGCTGGACCTTATTTTGACAAGTGAGTAATGAAGACTAAATGTGTTCAAAGAGGTTTTATGTCAGATTTTCTTGCATTTCTTTCTCGCATGTAGGATTTCCGCAAAGAGCTGGATGTCATTCGCACACTGTGTTCCTCTCTTACGCTAGTATATATACCTTTATGGTATTACCTAATTGCACCTGTTCCACTGGATAGATGTCGTTCACTGTTTTCAAACATATTGGGAGGTTTATTTAGCCTCGCAGCATTGTAAGAGAAAGTATGACATCTATACATATATACTACACATAGGATATATATAAACACAAGAATTGCTCATATGAAAATACAAAATATATTCACAAATAATTTTAATCGTTATTTATTTATGATTAAAGTCTGACTTTCTGATTTAAAGTCTGAATTTTACTTTGAATGACGAAGTTACTATATACAATAATTTAACCTCATTTTCCTCCAAGAAACTGCAGTGTTAAAAAATGCTTCTTGATAATGATGACTTTCATAATATCCAGGTTTCCTGTGAACGCGGTTAGCAGAGAACAATGGATAAGAATGTTAAATAGAACAAGTGGGACGCCTCGAAAACATTCTTTGGTTTGCAGTAGACATTTTAAGGAAAACTGTTTTGTCTAACTAAATCACCAACGACTTTTGAATAAAGGATCTATACCGACTGAATTTGTGCCGTTAAGGGTTTCTTTCTTTTTCATATGTGCTTAGTTAGTATATTAAGTAGTATACTAACGCCGTAGTATATATTTAATATCTTAAGTAAGAGCATTTATGCCAACTGTAATTTCTGTACAGGTCAATCTGAAGCCCAAGCGATCGGTGTCAGCGTACGTTTACCGGGATATATCACCAGAATCTTCATTTTTAGAGCCTAAACCTTTATTTCAGCACTAATATAAAACGGATTTGAAGAAAAAAGTCCATCACAGTAAAAATACCAATTTTAGGCAAATTATCACTTTGTCTTTTACAAAAACTTGGTTCTTTATAATCGAATAAAACTTAACTACCTATTACATAAAGAAATAAAAGATATTATAGACTTGAAGAATTTCATCCAAGGCATAATTTGTGGTGCAGTGAGACGACACGACACTCGATCGAGTAAGCAATGTGACGTCACGGACAGTAAGAGGCCACCAGTCAAACCACACGAAAATACATAAATATTAATAATTTATTTCTCAGTCATTTATTGACGAATTTAAAAAAATAAAACTTTAACTCTTATTAGTTATGGTTTATCATTCAATTCTATCGAGTTAAATATGATATTCTACATGAAACTTTTCCATTGTAAATGTTTTTGTTTTGTACATTCTCATTTTTTTTGTTTACAAAGAGTGCTAAAAAGTTTGTTGTTATGCGTTGCAACATGACGTATTGTGATTAAAAATAAAAATTCTTTATTTATATTGTTTTATCTATTACTTGGCTTGTATTTAACTAAATATAAAAATTTTCATAATGATGATAATTCTTTACTTTTCTGCCAATTTTTAATTATCTACTCTTACAAAAAAAAAATGTTTATTGGTGTAAAGGAAATGGCATTTAAATTGATTGATTGATGATTTGTCATTTTCAAAAACTAAAAGTTAGGAAAAGTAACTGAAAACTTAAATTTAGTAGTATAGCAGATTCAAAATAATAAATAGGATTACCGATTTCGATTTATGATAACGCCATAATTTCAACGACACATTATCATGAAAGTACTACGTGCTATCGATAATATAAAAAACATCCATGCACATCACTAAAACTGGCTCAAACTCATATGAATTTCGCACATACTCATTTCCGTTTCGGTCATGCGATGTTTAGATGTCAGTTGGTCTCCTACGCTAGTATATGTATGTCTATGCGTATGACCATGGACCATGCTGATGTTAAAGAGATGAGATTCCAGTTGTACGTAGTACTTATTAGTTCCATGTGTCCATCATGCTTCTGCCCTCTTCCTTAACGCATTTCCATCGCATCACATCACATATCATTATAGTCTGTGCGTCTAAACCATCTGACTGAACCTGTGATCTGAGCTGTGCATGCATAGCTTAGTATCTGTGACTGTGCCATAGCATAGGTAGCAATAGTATCGGTACTAGTAAAACTAATAATACAAAATATACTCTGTGGTGTCGGTAGTGTCTAGGTAGGTGGTCTAGGTCTAGACCATAGATAATACAGTATATATATAGGTTATAGATATGCAACTCTAATTTTTAAATGTTTTTTTCCTCTGTTTGTTTTATCCGATCGATAGATGGCTTGTTTAGTTACTCTTTTTACCGTCGGAGGAAGCTTTTAGTTATTCTGTTTACGCTATAGGACACCCTATAAGTTCTATTTAAAAAAATGTATAACTTCCATACAACCTTTTTTTAAAATGCTTTTCTGTGATTCATTAACATTTAAATCGGTAAATTATTTAATAACAGAATTCACAGAAAAGCATTTTAAAAAGTGGTCGTATGGAAGTTATGAAGCATGACGCGTTACTGAAAGAAAACAAGAGGGAAAATAATGAAAAACCAACAAGCTTTCACTTTCTTTATTTCTGTGTTTTAAAACAAATTACAAGCTTTTAATTAAATAAGTCATCGTTGGCTGTATTATTTATTGTGTCATTCAATATTTTGTTTACATTATCTATTGCATCAACTATAAATTATTTAATGAACATTTAATCATATCAATATTTAATAATGTTACTTTCATGACAAAAGTGTACCTACCATAAAGGTATATATGTAATGATAGTCGGGTACACCGCCAACATACCAAAAAAATTCGTATAAGTAATTTCAATATAACAAATTGTATGGCAAAAACACACTAAAATATAAAATACCTTCTTTGATAAATGAAATACCGAACGAAATCAAAGCCAGGTAATATTTTTGTTTCCATGATGGTTTCTTCTACAGGTTCCTTCTATCCAATTCCTATCGCAAGAGACGAAGTCCGGTGTTGAAAACCTGGGTTAGATGTTCACAAAAGGGATCACAGAATCCATAAAAAACGGCCCGAAACGTAAATATAAGCCACAAGGGCTACTTTGAAATTTTTTTAATTTGAATACAAACGATTGAACGTGTTGATATTATCAATAATAAGGTGGATGCCCCGATTACCAGCCACTCACCTAATACTTTTCCTCCGGTAATAAGGATCATATTCGTTGTAGAGATAGATAGCGCGACAAACTTATAAAAATCTATATAACTTTTTTGACTACACAGGAACAAAACAGTATGCCTCAGTGTCAGATTGAAAGTGCGAGTGAGATAACGCCTGCCATATTTAAATTTATTTCGTAACTTTTGGTCCTGACAAAGTAAAGTGGAATTTCGTTATTTTGAAGTTTATGCTTTGACTTTTTATGTTTAAGGCTCAAGACTAAAACTAAGTAATACATTTCTGAATTAAATTGCTCCATAAATGCTCTTATTTAATGTAATTGGGTGGCCGATACTAATATGATGATGATGGTACATTGCAAGTATGATGGTTTTAATATCAGCCGGGAGGGCTGATATTAAACTGTATGTATTACTTAATTCCAGCCCGGTCATTTATATAAGGGCTATCACTAAACAGTTTTCATGTGTAATAATTTAATTTTTAACACGCTTATATTAGTTTCACCTGCATGTTTGTTTGTATGTAATGGAATTTTAGAAAGCGATTTTCACCCACTTCCACTAAAGCTATCGGGCTGAAATTTGGAAGACGTACTTGTATGTAACTTTGATGACAATACACTAAAAAGATAAACATAATCTGATGCTGCAGTCAGGGTTGTCTCCTCATGAGGACACTCCTTAGTGATTAATAGCACGAAAACGAAACTTTATATATACGTTGCATTTAGATATTAACTATGGTTTTCACTACGAATTTATGCTGAAGGCAAGATTGTCTCCTCATGAGGACACTCCTTAGTGATTAATAGCACGAATACGAAACTTTATATATACGTTGCATTTAGATATTAACTATGGTTTTCACTACGAATTTATGCTGAAGGCAAGATTGTCTCCTCATGAGGACACTCAACGATTCATAGCACGGACACGAAACTTTGTACATATGTTGGATTTTGATAGTTAACAATAATTTTCACCACGAATCGATGCAGAAGCTAAGATTATCTCCTCATGAGGGCACTCCTCAACTGTTAGTGGCATGGTTACATAACTTTGTATTCAGGTTGGTTTCTAATAGTTAACTTTGATGTGCATCTTGAAGTGATGATTCACGTAGGATAGTTTGGTCACGAGGGAACTCCTCAGTGGTTAGTAGCACGGATACAAAACAATCTAGCTTAGCAATTTTTTTTACTTCAAAGTGTGGCGCTGCTAAGCCGCAGTAGCTGAACAATTTTTTATAGACCTCAAAGTGTGCGACATGAAGTTGATATTAAATTATAATTTGTATCGGTCAAGTTTGCCCACGTGGTTAATCTACGAAGAAACCCAAAAAAAAACCTTTTTGTTGTGTCCATCTGTACAAAAATAAAATGCGTCAAGCAATTACCTATCAAATGAAAAGGTCCTTATGAGAAACAGAAACATTTTTTTTAATAATTTTAATATGGACAGTATTAAATAATATATACGAAAATCAAACATTCCCCCCACCTTATCCCGCAACTACTGAGCATAAAATTTGAAAAAATATAGAATATTGCATGTTTAAAAAAAATAGTAAACTACCATATTCCAAATAATTATATTTCACCTATAACTCAATATCTGTAATAACAGAACCCTAGCAGGGGCTGGTATTATGTACGTATTTGACTTGACTGGCAATAGGTACGAAGCGGCTGCAATTAGATCCATTATCAAATTAGTTTTAACATTTTTCTAATTATTATTTATGAACTTTATTCATATACTATACTATATTCTGTACACTGTGCTGAGTTGATTAAACAAAACATATGTGCGCAAATTTTTCTAGTATAAACTAGAAAAATGTTTTAGTGTTATGAGGCTGGTATTCGGGGCATCCACCCTATGATCAACAATGACTTTTCGTTCTTTTCCTGTCAATGGTCAAATCATTACGTTTTTAACATTTTTCTTCCGCATTGAATTTAAATGTACCGATAAAAATAAATGTAAAAATAATTTTAAAAGAAGGTGAATACAGTATTTAAAAAAAATTCAATAAGAAAATATAATAAATTCGTTAACTAGATATAGATATATAGATAGTGAGAATAGTGTCATCTTGAGTCAAATAGTAAAACTAATCATTTGAGAACTAAGCTTTATCCGATCAAGATGGCGCTTTCATTTTTATTTTTGCGTTTATGAGAGTTTCATCGCCATGGTCTAGACCATAGACATATATATACTAGCGTAGGAGACCAACTGACATCTAAACGTCGCATGACCGAAACGGAAATGAGTATGTGTGCAAAATTCACATGTGGTTGAGCCAGTTTTAGTGATGTGCATGGGTGTTTTTTATATTATCGATAGCACGTAGTACTTTCATGATAAAGTGTCGTTGTAATTACCGCGTTATAAGTCGAAATCGGCAATCCTATTTATTATTTTGAATCTGCTATACTACATAATTTTTGTTTTGAGTTACTTTTCCTAACTATTAGTTTTTTAAAATGACAAATCATCAATCAGTCAATTCAAATGCCATTTCCTTTACTCCAATAAATATTTTCTTTTGTTAACAGTTGATAATTAAAAATTTGCAGAAAGAAGTAAAGAAAGCGTTAACATCACCATGGAAATTTTTATATTTAGTTGAATACAAGATAAGTAATAAATAAAACAATATAAATAAACCATTTTTATTTTTAATGAAGATATTTCATGTTGCAACGCATAACAACAAACTTTTTAGCACTCTTTGTAAATGAGAATGTACAAAACAAAAACATTTCCAATGAAGAAGTTTCATGATCAATACGAGTATCATATTTAACTCGATAGATTTGAAAGATAAACCAGAACTAATAAAACAGTGAAAGTTTTTTTTTTAAATTCGTCAATAAACGACTGAGAAATAAATTATTGAAATTTATGTATTTTCGTGCGGTTTGACTGATGGCCTCTTACTGCCCGTGACGTCACATTCCCTACTCGATCGAGTGTCGCGTCGTCTCACTGCACCACAAATTATGCCTTGGATGAAATTCCTATATTTCATCCAAGTCTATAATATCTTTTGTTCCTTTATGTAATAGGTAGTTAAGTTTTATTTGATTATAAAGGAAAAATTTTTTGTAAAAGACAAAGTGATAATTTGCCTAAAATTGATATTTTTACTGTGATAGACTTTTTTCTTCAAATCCGTTTTATATTAGTGCTGAAATAAAGGTTTAGGCTCCAAAGTTGAAGGTTCTGGTGATATATTCCGGTAAACGTACGCTGACACCGATCGCTTGGGCTTCAGATTGACCTGTACAGAAATTACAGTTGGCATAAATGCTCTGACTTTAAATATTAAGTATATACTACGGCGTAAGTATACTACTTAATATACTAAGTAAGCACATATGAAAAAGAAAGAAACCCCTAACGGCACAAATTTAGTAAGTATAGATCCTTTCTTCAAAAGTCGTCAGTGATTTAGTTAGACAAAACAGTTTTCCTTAAAATGTCTACTGCAAACCAAAGAATGTTTTCGAGGCGTCCCACCTGTTCTATTTAACATTCTTATCCATTGTTCTCTGCTAACCGCGTTTACAGGAAACCTGGATATTATGAAATAGTCATCATTATCAGGAAGCATTTTTTAACACCGCAGTTTCTTGGAGGAAAATGAGGTTAAATTATTGTATACAGTAACTTCGTCATTCAAAGTTAAATTATTTACGACGTTCTTAATCAGAGACCAGATAGAACGTCAGACTTTAAATCATAAATAAATAACGATTAAAATTATTTGTGTATGTATCTTATATTTTTATATGAGCAATTCTTGTATTTATATATATCCTATGTGTAGTATATATGTATAGATGTCATACTTTCTCTTACAATGTGCTGCCAGGCTAAATAAACCTCCCAATATGTTTAAAAACAATTAACGACATCCTTCCAGTGAAACTGGTGCAATTAGGTAATATTAAATATACAAAATATTTATATTTGTAAATATCGACATATCGATAGATTTTGTGCAATACCTATGCTAAATTGTTTGATTGTAATTTTACACAATATTTTTGTATCTTACACATAATTGTTTAAAATAACAAATTATTTACAAAATAGAGTATTTACCATATACTATTGATGTATAACCAAGTAAATTTAGGATTGCTTTTTATAAAAATAAGCATTATGATAACAGTATGTTATTGGCAGTACTTACATGTGAAATGTCTCTTTATTTGGATTAATAACATATGCTACAATGCAATTTAAAACTGAACACGACACCATTTTTATCACAAGAATTAATTTTTGTAGAATTCAAAACGATTATAACACAAAATAGAAAACAAAGCTGGACCTTATTTTGACAAGTGAGTAATGAAGACTAAATGTGTTCAAAGAGGTTTTATGTCAGATTTTCTTGCATTTCTTTCTCGCATGTAGGATTTCCGCAAAGAGCTGGATGTCATTCGCACACTGTGTTCCTCTCTTACGCTAGTATATATACCTTTATGGTCTAGACTAGTCTGTGGGTCGAGATAGATCACAGATTAGATGTAGCTATATAGCAAAAGCAATAGCATCCAATAGCATCTATATTGAATTGTGATCCTGTGCATCCTTCTCGTCATCTCATCATTTTTGGGAACATGACATCCATGACATGCACGAAATGGTTCATGCATTGTTACTGATGATGATGAACACCACAAATGAACACTGGATAATAGTACAAAGACATAGTGATTGCTGAGTGGTTGTAAGTGGTCAAAAGTGAACAAGATTTGTTGTGTACAGTTGTAGAAATCAGATCAGACAGAACACAATAGCATGGACATATTTGTTCTTGGGATAAAAATAATTAGTGCAGAACAGTCTGAACCATAGAGATAATAGTCTGAACAGTGTAGAAATCATGGGAGTTCGTGGCTTAACGACGTATGTCAATTTCCACGAAGATATGTTCCTAAAATATTACCTATTGCATGACACTAACCTTGTTATCGATGGAAATAGTTTGTGTTGTCAGCTTTTAAATAATATGAACAGCTTTTGGGCCTTTGGAGGTGATTATGATAAATACGCTGTGAGTGTAAAGAGGTTCTTTCAAAGCTTACGCAGATGTAACATTCAGAGTTATGTGTTGTTCGATGGGTGTTATGAAAGCCGAAAAATTAAAACGGCGTATAAACGACTGAAATCAAAGTTGCATGGAGCCTCAAAACTTAATCCTGTGACACAATCAAGTTTGCAAATATTTCCTCTACTTATTATGAATGTTTTTAAAGAAGTACTGGATCTATTAAAAATACCTTATGTAACATGTGATTTTGAAGCAGATGATGAAATAGCGGCCATGTCAAGATATTTGAAATGTCCAGTTTTAAGTTATGATTCTGATTATTATATATATAACGTGTTATATATACCGTTTGACACCTTGAAATTGGTACCCAAATCCTTTGTCGAACATGACACTAAGTATTTCGCTCTTAAATGTAAACTTTTCAAAGTGGAATATTTGTTGCAATATTTTGGAAGTTTAAAAGAAGAGCTGCTGCCTCTCTTAGGTACTCTCTTGGGTAATGATTTTGTTGAGAAAAGGATTTTTAATAAATTTTTCTCACAGTTAAAGTTACCACATCAAAAAACAAAAACCAATGAGCAACAGCGATGCATCCATGGCTTATTGAAGTGGTTAGCGCATGAAAATTTAGATAGTGCAATTGCAAAAATTTTGGGCCGACTGAAGAAATCACAAAAGCAGAGAGTTTTCTGTATCATAAAAAGAAGCATAGATGGTTATAATCGAAAGAATTGCAAATCTCTCAAATATTTTGGTCTTGGAGATGTTGTTTTACCATCTGAAACAGTTTTAAGTGTACCTATAGATATTCTAAATGCTGATGACGATGACCAAGTTGATGAGCTTCAAGATGCAGAGGCTGATGAATGTGAGGAATCAGAATCTATAGAAAGCTTTGACTCATCTGATGATAAGATCAGTGAAGAAGAAAAAAGCGATGATGTGATTGATGTTTTACCAGAATGGTTATCAAAATGTATCAAACTAGGTTCAGTACCACAACAATATTTAAATTTATATGTTCACTGTCTTTACTTTTGTTATCCACAGGCTGAAGATTATAATGAAGAAGATTCATTTTTGTGTGTTTTGCCATTATTAAGATATGCTTTTGATATTTTAACAAATTTCTCTTCTAAAAACTTTGTTTATGTCAGTAGAGAAAAACAAAATATCAATAGAATTATAGTAGGGGAAGAATATGCAATAAGTAAACCTTTGAATTTAAGTCCAGAGACTTTGTTAGAAAATTCTAATCTGTTAAGTTATTTTGAACATTTTTTAAATGAGAGTTTTCCTTCCTTGAATTTAATTATTTTAGAAGTTTTACCAGTCAATTTCCAATTGTATATGGTATCAATATTGTGGTGGGTGTCAAAGTGTAAAATAGCAACACCATATGTTCATAGTCTGTTATTGTGTTACATAATGTTGGAAGTCATAGATGAAAAAACTGGGACGTTTCGTGGTCATCATTTCTTCAATAATAAGCATTCAATAAAACTTAAAGAATTAAACAAAAGACCTTCTTCCACATGTACAACAGATGGTTCAAATTTATTTTTAAATAAAAATAAAGTTTTGTATGATGATTGTTTGATCGCAGCTTCTGATATGTTAAAACATTTTGAGTTGAGTGATGAAATCAATAAGCGTCCAAAATCTTATGATTCCATGAAAGTTCACTGTTTTGCCCAATTTCAGTGTTGCTTGCAGCAATTTAATTTTCTAAACTTACTATGTAAAAAAAAATATGAGAGTACAAGTTTTGGTAAATGTTTTAATGGGACTTTTGTTTATAACATATGCACAAAGTTAGAAAGACATCCTGATTCATTAATTTTTATTGAAACATATTTAAAAAAGGCAACTACAGTCTTGTTGTTTTTCAAAAGTTTGTTACATGTTTATGACCAATGTATTGACCAATTGGGCCTTTCTGTACCAAAAGGAGGCAGTGTGCTCAGAAAAAGAAAAAACCGTAGAAGAAAGAGTGAGGATAGTACTATGTTGTATCTTCATGAACAATTTAAATCTGAAGTTGAAATATAATTTTGATACAATAAACTTTTTTTTTTAAATTTTATTTTTTACAATCCTGCTCATTCGAAAATAATTTATGGTGAAAATCACACCTTTATGCCCTGATAGGCAAAGATGGCTTTGTAGGTGAGGGAAGTGAGGCTGAATGCCATTTAAATTAAACAGTTACAATAATTAGTCTTGAAAATTTAATCCAAAGCTTTTATTTTACTGTAATAGGTATGATAGAAAATTTAAGGTCAAATATTATCAGTTTATTGTACGCAATCAGTTGGTTTGAGTGAGGCTCAGCCTCACTTGCTTTACTTGCAAAGCCACCATCAGCTAGAGGTTACATTATATTTGAGATATGTTATATATATAATATACCTAATATATTAGTCAATCCTAACTAGAGAATTTTAGACCTAGTCATAAGTAATGCACCCTGTTCTGTCGACAACTGTCCTGATTCTCTCGCTGTACCACCGGACCTACTTCGCCACGTAACTTTGGTATTCTGTATAGACTTGGCAGCACTAAGTCATCATCGGTATCACTAAGGTATCTCGTGGATTACAGTGTTATCGGGGCGAAGATTGGTTATACTAATTGGATCCAGGAATTCAATCATTGCAAGGACATTTATGATGTAATTTTCCGTTTTTATGAAATTATTAATTCAATAATAGATGAATTTGTCTCCACTAAACTAATTAAAAATGACACGAGATACCCTCCTTGGTATACTCATCTTCTGATAAAAATTATTGAAGAAAAATAAAAATTTCATAAAAAATGGTAGATCTACGAGCGTAGCCGTCAAAATTATTACAAACGACAATGCCATAATAAGTATATCTACTATGCTGAGAATAATATTCAGAATAACAGTAATAAATCTGTTTCGATTTGTTAAATCTAAGAAAAACAGTGACGATATCCCGGACAACTCCATCATCAGACCTGTAATGACACTTATAATCCATATGATGAGTGCAAAGATCTCATCAATAGAAACAAATCAAGTCCAAACACCAGGTAATTACTATAAATCGTTGAGGAGTTCCCTCGACTGTCTTTCAGCTCCATCATCAGATCGACTCCCGACCTTCATTAAATAGTACTAGTAGTGGTACTTTATCAAAATACTTAAATTACGATACTTTAAAATACGATTTTCGAAGGTTGCCCTCGATTTCTCTGGGATGCCATCATCAGATCCAGGTTTCCTTATCATGGTACCACTCCGGAGATATCTCCCTTCCACAAAAAAAAATCATCCAATTCGGTTCATAAACAACGAAGTTAAAAAACATATATACGATCGAATTGAGTAACCTCCTTCTTTTTTGAAGTCGCTTAAAAAAAACCCATCAATACTTCGTCATTTCACTAAATTTCGTCAGATAAGCACAACTGCATCTTAAGGAGAAAAATGAAATGAACTTACTTATAAATTATTTTAATTAACTACTTTATTGAAATATAAATTAAATCACATTTTTCTTGCCTCCCTGCGACATTATATAAACAAATAAAATTTTAAATGATTCATATATCTAAACAGAAAAAAATAACCTAAATTAGACATTATCTAATTATAAATATTATTTTAAACGGGTTAAACAATATACGAATTTTATTGATTTTTATAATGACGCAATTTTTAATAATCTAATTATTATGGTATGTACGCTAGAATACATAAAAGTGTCAATGAAAATTTATGAAAACGTTAAAAAGCACATACAAAAGGACATTATATATAGTTTTTAGGTAGACATTATGATACGCCCTTTCGGGGTGGGAAGCTCAAAATAAGGTAAGCCTTACTTAAAATATTTTCCTATACATTAACACTATTCTCACTTTTTACTGTATATAAATTTTATTAACAACCAAAAAAAAAGACAAAAAACTATTCAAAGAACTTTTCGTCGCAATCGCGTAACTTATTAAATTTACTAAACAAAAAGTTTCAAGTGTACATATGACCCAAACTAACGGTTATCGAAATAACTGTTTAAAGTTTCATATTTTTAATCAGTTATATAATTTTTTTGATAATTTTTGTTTCATACGGTAAGCTTTAGTACACACTATAAGTTTAGAGTACGTTCAGCCGCACACCTTGTATAGTAAAAAATATCCAAGTAGGTATGTGTATCAGTTGCCTAGTACCTATAATGCCAAGCTTTGCTATGTTTGGGACTAGATGGCGCTGTGCGGGATGTCCCAGGTACTTTCTTTTTCGTTCTGAAGCAAAATTTTTATATAAACGACTAAATATATGCTTTTATTTATCGGTTTTCCCACAGAAGATAGATTATATCATTATCTGTTACAAAGTTATGTATTTAAACGCCTAAAAAGTATCGAATTTTCTTTTTTTCACAATTAACGTACTGACTTCATAAAGTGGTTATTTTACAATAACAACAAAATCAATTAAAACTGAAGCCATCGCAGTGTCTAAAGATTATAACCAAGTTTTATTAATTTAAAATAATTTAACAATAACAGACTGGTTTGATAAATTTTCACAAAGTTAATTATCTATTCAACTTCCCTAGAGAGATAAATCTGAGAGATTAAAAAAAAATGTTTAAAATATTAATTTAGTTACTCACTTTCCTCCTTCTGTAAACGATTATTTCCTTAGACCATATTACAGTGTTCAATTTTTCACCTAACGTATACATAATAAATCCAGAAACTACGGTCAAGGCAAAGAAGAAAATTCTTATCGGCCAATTCATGGCATCAAATAAAGGATAAACCCAAACATTAGT
Organism: Luffia ferchaultella; assembly: GCA_949709985.1. NCBI lineage: Eukaryota > Metazoa > Arthropoda > Insecta > Lepidoptera > Psychidae > Luffia > Luffia ferchaultella. The sequence goes on along the minus strand of OX453241.1, from coordinate 24,945,044 downwards.
TTCATAATACACGTAAAGCATCCAAACTAGATAAACATTGGAGAAAGTCGTGATAATTAACGTGCCCATCTTTTTAGACGGATAATTATGTGGCGAAATGTAAAGTTCTATCAACATAAAAACGAGAACAGTGGTATGCATCAAATGGTTCAGCCAACTGGGGAATATCTTGTCCAGTTTTTCTGGGAAAATCAGTTCCCTGTCGACTGCGTAGATGGACCAAAACGCTGTCGTCACGTATAAAGCTGCAGGTAAAGCGAGAGCTCCGAAAACCGTATCCCTGATGGTTCGGATTAGCGGCGTCTTTTTGGGCAGTGGTTCGTCAGTACCAAGTATATCGTTAAGTACCGCAACCAGGAAATAAATGGTTTGTAAAATCTGTAAAGTACATTACTAATTAATAGAAGAACCATACTAATTTTATAAATGCGAAAGTGTGTTTTTAGGGTTCCGTCCCCAAAAAGTCTGCCCATTCGTCCGTCTGTCCGTCTGTCGCAGGGCTTTGTTAATAATAACTGTAATAGACACTTGAAAATTTCACTGTATTTAATCGCTATAACAACAAATAATAAAAATAAAATCGAGTTAAAATTTAGGCTTGGTACTTGAGTACCTATCTACTGTTTATGTTGATAGAATGCTTCCATCATATACAAAAATAATGGGAAAACATGAATAGGGACGATAAATATGCACGGAAAAAATATCTAGGTACACGAAAAAAATAAAATAGATAAAAACTGGCGAAGTGCCATCCCATTCCACCGGGTTCCGTACTGCTATATAGTGTATTTATCGCTACTCACGGCCAGATGGCAATTGAACCATATATCAATTTAAAAATTATTAAAAACTCGTTTTATATTACTACAAATTAACGATTTTCAGATTTTTCCTTTATTTTACTTGTGCTGTAAAACTTTGCTACTTGCCAAATTTTATAATTCTAACTCAATTGAGAAGTACCCTATAAGTTTTAATCTATTTGCGAGTGTCAAAATATGAGGCATAAATGGCTGTATTTTGTGATTTCGTTGATTTGAAAGAATATTTTTACAACTCCAAGGAACTGTAATATACTTGATATTTATTTCAACTTGACACTTCACGCGTTCCTGAGAAAAAGGGTCTTGACAGAAGGACAGACACACAGATCGACAAAGAAGTTATCCCATGTGGGTTTCCTTTTTAGGTACCACAGACGTACAACTAAGTAGGTAACGCTATGATGATGCTTTTTCCATTTTGAGGTACGTAATTCTAAAAATACATGGAACACAGTTAGACACTTACGAAACACCATATTGTAAAGAACAAAATTCTCCCTTTCAACGGCACACGCGAAACCGCATCGAACTTCGCAAAAGGCATTTCTATGTAATTCTGATCGTACCACATTGCATAAGAGTTCACCGATATAACTGCCAAATGAAATGTCAATTTCATCAGCTCCATCGTGTTATTTTTATAATAACGTGCTTACTTAATAAATATAATTTTATATTTTATATAACACGTCCAACGTGCGGGTCGCAGTCACACTTGTCGCGGTGTTATATGAGAGTAGGTGCCGTTCTAAGCCGGATTTCAGTTATCATAAATGTTTTGAACTTTGACATTACATTGTTACCCAATGATAGGATAGCATCATCAAAATGCAGAGCAGAGGAATGAATTCATTTGACAAACGATATTATTTTTTCTATTTCATAAGCCAGAATCAAAATTATATTAAAAAGGTTGGTATTTACGAGCTAACGGGATTTTTCTGGACGGACGTCGACTATTGAATGCGGCTTGGGTCATTTCTTATTTTTCAGATAAGTAATAAAAACTTCTACAAACATTGAGTTTTTGCAAATACAATTTACTATTAATAAACATTTTTACAATTTAGTTCTATGGGTAGAGCAGGCACGGATATGAGATTTCGTTTAGGGCGGTAGGCGGCAATTTTTATGTAATCCATCTTCTAGAAAATCGATCCGAACAAAAAAAGTTTACAAATTACGACTCATGTAGGTATGAGTCAGAGAGAGTAACCACTTATGCCCCCTCTCCCGTACAGAGACAATAGCAAAAAGTCCCAACACGTTTAGAATACGTTGTTCCCTTATAGAGTTCCAGTGCCTACCTTCCAGCTCCATCATCACATCGGTCCGATGGTACCTTATTCTCATATGCCGTATGTCAACGAAACTACACACAATTTACAAATTTCATGTTGGTACGTACAACAATATAGAAATGGGTGAAATTCAGTGACATAGATTTCATTACACTTATATCACAAGTGAAGCTAATAAAAGCGTCTTAAAAAATATTTGAGGACTTCAGTGAAGCTTTAGAGCTTGTACGGAAGTGGGTATAGATAAAGGCTTTTAGGGCTATGTGCAAAAGTAGGAATAAAGGGTTACAGGTAAAAAAAAATTAAAGATAAGATTTATTTAATGAAAATTGTAATTTATTTTCAAAGACAAAAATCTCTGCATTTTTGGAATTCTGAACAGTCACTTATTAGAGCCGGAAATTAAAAAGACGCAAATAAAAAAAGCCTTCCTGTATTTTTATGGCACCTTCATAGGGATCAAATTACTTTAACAAAAAATGTGTCTAAAATCGAAGAAAGACTGAAATCTTAGGCAATTTTATCACAAGAAATAGGAAATTATTATTATTACATGCTGTATATAATGTAACGAAATACATTTTTCAAAAGACAAAAAGGATCAAACATTTCCTAATTTATTATTGAGATTTCTTTATTCAGTGTCAGATTTTCCGGTCTCCTTATGATTTTATATACAAAATTACTAACCCAATCGAGATAGTGCCATAAAAACATAAGTTTTTTTTTTGAAATTTGATTCGTTTCGATTCCAAGCTCAAATTGGTGACTTTTCTAAATTGTAGGAATATAAAGTATCACATTTTTTTAAATTAAATAAAGTTTACTCCAATTATTAGCTATCCCTTCCAGGGTCCGTTCATACCTCTCTCCCTGAATGTGGTACCTATGTATCATCAAGGTGTTATTTTTAGAACCATGATGGCACTGGGACTTAAATAGGATAATCAGAACGCAGCATCTCATATATCAAAATGATCGAAAACGTGAATCAAATGTCAGACTCAGTGTTTAGACAGACCATTATATAAACATTAGTAAAATTACATATGAAATATAATTTCAGAATCATTATTTTCTTTTCCTAATAATAATAATACCTGGGACATATAATATTAATATAACTATGAATAACTCATTACCATGAATATAATTGCGATGATGCCTCTGTGAGATGTCACATGAAATGGATGTTTGAAGTGAAACAAAATGTATTATACATAACATAAATGTAATCACTACATATTATAAAATAAAGTCCCCCGCCGCGTCTGTCTGTCTGCCTGAACGCGATAAACTCAAAAACGACTGATCGGGTTGGCATATTATTGACATCAATGGACGGAGTGATTCAAGAGGAAGGTTTATGTGTATAATTTATTATTGTTTTGTGAAAATTAGTTGAAATATGACTATTATTGTTGAAGAAGGCGGAAAAAAATCAAGCCGGCTGGGATCTTTCATCGAAAACGCTGCGTAATCCTTTTGAGATATAACAAAATAATGTATGGAGGAATTGTGTATCTTATATAGGAGTAAAGAAAAGTCCGCGATGGCATAGGTCTATCTTTCATGAATAGCTTACTATACCTAATTTTATGTTTAAAAAAATAGTGTCATATGATGAGGTTATTGGAAAGCAATTTATACGGGTACAGTATTAATCCTTATCAAATTAAATACGTTATTTATCTTCAGCATTTTATGCACATTATAACTGATCTTTGCACTATACAATTTAAATTAATATTTTAGGAGCTATCGCGAAATATAAATATCGCGCGACCAGCCGAGCGGCCATACGGGTCGACGCGCAACGCGTAGTTAGGTTAGGTTATCTGTATTTATTCTTTACTTTTTCAAATATTTATAGAATTCGAAATAAAATACTTTAAAAATACTCCAAGTAGGATGAACTTACTTCACATTTGAAGGTAATTAAATCCAATCCACATTATCCACATGTTGGACACAACAAGCTGATATGGCACTACGACAGAAAAAACATTACGGCTTATATGCTCTGCTACCCGTGCGAAGCCGAGGAGGGTCGCTAGTATAATATAAATGAATAAATAAATCCTACACAGCGCCATCTACTTAATCCCAAACTAAGTAGAACTTGTATGGGTGGGCACTAAACAACTGTTATACATACATAAATATATTTTATAGTATATCATGTATAGATATTTTACACCCAACCACGCAACAAAAAGGCGTGTTCATGCACACATAAATTTGTTCTGGGCGGAATCGAACGCACGACCTTTGATTCTGCAGTTAGGGTCAAATATTTCAAAACATCAACACGTGTAGGTATATTTGATCTATAACGTATATTTTTTGTTCAGATTTTTATTCTTACAACGCGCTGTCTCTTAAGTGTTAAGTCCTCGAACGAAATCGATTAGTCTCGCTTCCTTTCGCGTATTCATTAACAACTTCAGCTTCTATTAGGTATCATCACCCCTGAGTTTCATCATCATCAGCCCATTTTTACCCCACTGCAGGGGTTTAGGCCTCCCCCAGGGTGAGGAGGGGGGCTTGGAGCTTAAGTCCACCACGCTGCTCCACTGCGGGTTGGGAACTGTAACGACCGCCATCTATTGACAGCGTGCGGGACCGACTGCTTAACGTGCCCTCCAAAGCACGGTGTCAGTGATATTCATTGGTACACGCCTGTATTCGAACCATGGCCTTATGGGGCCTTATAAATTTGAGACAGGTTCGTTGCGCTCTGGGCTATCACGACACATGACACCCCTGAGTTTAGACATTGGTTTTCTTACTTTTTACCCTATCACTGTAAACCGGCTGTGGAATAATATTATATACAGTCAACGCCTCCATAGATGTTTATTCTCTTTTTAACGACTCATTACCAAATTATCGTTTGACATTTGCGCTTTACCGGATATTTTTATCGTATGCTCTAGGGACGGTCGTGCACGTACATCATTATCCACATTAATCATCGCTGATTTAAAATAGCAGCAAATTAGATAATATCACCAGGAACTATGGATTTAAAATTAACTAATGCACCAAAACGATGCGAAGATTTATCAGTGTATTTTGAAAGTTGGTTGGACCAGCGCTTGAATATGATGGAAATCTAAATAAGTAAATTATAGTGTTTTCTATAGATATATATTTAGATGTCTGCTGTTGCAGCGCTATTACTCTGGAACGATGTAATGATAATGTACCTATTTTAAAAGTTGGTTAGACCCCAGAGTACATGCGCTGGAAATCTAAATCAATAGTTTTATAAACAAGTAAAACATTTAAATTAAAAAAAATTAAATATGAAACCAGCCAAGTGCGAATCGGACTCACACGCGAAGGGTTCCGTACCACCACACGTGCGCTGATAGCTAGAGACAATTTTTATTACTTATTTTATTACAGTGAACCTTTGACTTTTAGTATCGATTGTGAAGAGAATAAGCTCTGCAAAGGAAAGCATAAATTTATAATACCTAGTAATACAATGTAGTTTTCAAGACATTTTTTTTTTAAATTATTTTTTACAATTACATCACAAGGATAAAATGCATTTAGTTTTCGCTTATTAGCTAAACGCTATCTGTCATTTTCTATGGAATTTTTACTTATAAAAGTACATCTTATAAGTTAATCTATTATTCGTTAAATAATACAGTCCAGTTAGCTGTGATAATTTTCCTTTTAACTACGTTATATATACTCCTGTCATAAATATTTTCCACATATCCAAAAACAACAGTTTAGCTGGTAGAGAGGCGGGGACACATGACTCTAAGAAAAATTAGGACTTTAGGAGTGCATATCTCAACAACTGTTGACTTAAATAAAAAAAATTGCTTGAAACCTTGATATAATTTTTTTCAAACCTATTGTTTAGTACCTCTTGCGTTAATATACGATGAATTATTTTTTTTCGTACTTCACTTACATGTATGGCGACCTATCCTAAAAAAAAGTTTTTTTTTTATTTCACTACGTCTTTGTGTAGCGGTTCATAGATTACACATATTTTCTAAATTTCATCTATATATAGCCAATAGTTTCCGAGAAAAACCACAGACATACAGACAGACGGACGGACGGACATGGCGAAACTATATAGGGGTTCGTTTTTTGCCATTTGGCTACGGAACCCTAAAAAAGATCCCGCGTGGCGCATCTACCCTGTTATTATCTTAATTGCATTATGTATGTGTTACAGATTATATATGCGTCAATTATAATCGAACAATTAAGTGATATTTTTATCTAGGTACGTCTTCTGACGCTGAAAAGCTATCTAGATTTTTGATTAACTTTTTCAACAATTTTTCACTTAAACTTGATGCTGCAGCTGAAACTGCTTGTTCCCGAGGGAACTCTTCAACGGATAATGGTATCGACGTGAAATTTTGTGCACACAGTTTTGTTAATAATGATAACGCTAGTTTACAAGATTTTTATTTATGATATGAAACAATGTTTGAAGATGTGTGACGCCATTCATTTATGACGCAGCCATTCGAAGGACTGTCTTTTGGTCTTCGCCAAAAACTGATTTGATTCCGTTAAAAATTTCAGACGAAGAATTTCCCCTCACAACGAGATAATCTTGGCGGTAAATTTTATTTTTAAGGGAATCGTTACTGTAGCCACAGTTTTGATTGCTTTGCGAGGGCTCTACTATAAGTACACTTATTTTGTGGACATACGTCGTCGTACATGTATCTTTTCCCTTGACATGAAAGCGACCAGTAATAAAAAGAAAATACGGAAATATAAGTAATTTTTTTAATTCAAGGTTCACATTGTGCTAATGCGAATAAAATTGGACCGATAAAAACATTTAAAAAATAAACATAAAAACCGAGTTCAAAAACTTAAACTAAAACGTTAACAATAATATTTTTCTTTTAAAGAAAAGAGCATTAATGGGCAGTCGCTATATACCTACTTTATAAAGTCGGTGCCAAGCCAACTCAGACACTTCAAAAGGTATTTTCCATAATAATAATAACGGTAATGATATATCGTCGCCTTAGAGTGAAAACCTCGTGAAGTACAATTTTGCGAAATCAGCTTTATTTTTTTATTTGATAACAAACCTCGTTTAGCATCGATCTATTTAGTCGTCATTTCATTTTATAACTCGTACTGCCATCTATCGGTTTAAATGTAAACCTCGGAAAAAACCGATAGTCTTTAGTTGTTAGTTCAAAACTCGTATGGACAGGATTGTTTGCGACTCGCTCCCGAAAATTAAATCTAAAAGTTGGTTTAAACGTCGTGTTTCAATATCATTTCTACAAAATTATCTTCGGTAAGTACCTAGTTAGAATTATTAACACTTTTTTTAAAAAAAACATAGCCATTTACTACTCAAAATCGATGTCAAATTTTTTTTCATGATTTTAAATACACAAAAACCTCGTATAGTATTAAAATTACAACAAAACATAAATCTAACCTCGTAAAGCCGACTTACCGAGGTTTTCTGTACTTAATATTATTTTATTACATTACTTACCGATGTGTTAACTTTATTAGAATTAATAAAAGGGTATTAATTAGACGTGTTGTAATCTTGGCGTTTTTTTTTTTTGATTACAGATTGTCGAAAAAAATGAGCAGGGCTAAGAAGTTAGTTGAATTAGCGCAAAAGAACTTTAGAGAAGACTTCGAACTAAATCTTAATGTTACAGAAACTGAAGTTTTACAGGACGTCGAATCACTATTAACGGCTGAACGGTTTGAAACCCCCACTGAAATAGATTTACACGATAAAGAAAACTTCGATTCAAATTTAATTTTACCAGAAGATTTAAACATAATTATTTACCAACCTTCGACGAGCCTCGAAACTCAGATCTTTAATCAACCTCCATCGACAAACAATGGACCAAATAAAACTAAAGTGTCAGAAATTCCGCAATTACTTCCAGTATTAGACAGTAGTATAGGCTCAGATATTGATTCATCATCATCTGCTTCAAATGGAGATTTTTCAGCATCAGATGAGGACTCTGATTATCAGCCACAAGAGTTACCTGTAAATTCATCAGATTCTGACTTAACTCAAAATGCTGAAACACCTGATCCTTTATCAGCCTCTATTGATCCTGCGAAGAAAAAGCGAATGAAACGGGGAAGACCTAATAAATCAAACTGGACAGCTTTAGACAACAAAAATAAACGCATGAAAGGACAAAACTACCAAGGAAGAAAAAAGAACGAAACAGGAAAAATAGTGTTTAATGTACCAAGGCCTGAACGATGTGTTAAGCCTCGTTGTGATCACAAAGATTCTAAAATTTATCAATGTTCCCATATTACTGAAGAGATGAGGAATGACATGTTTGCTCAGTTTTGGCAATTATCGTGGGAAGGGAAAAAATATCAATAAAGCAATTGGTTAAAAATAAACTTGTAGTATCCAGAAAAGCTAGCACTGTGAATTTTCGTCGCGATAACACCTTTGTTTATAATCTTAGTACATCTGAATTTAATTTTAAGGTTTGTAAAAAAATGTTTTTGAACACTTTAAACGTTGGAGAATGGTCTGTTCAGAACTGGACAAAAAATTCAATAACAAATTCGAAAGAAACCCCAAAAACAAAAAGAAATGAAAAAATTAAAGAAAAGGAAGAAACAAAGAGACAACACGTACAAGATTTTTTGAATAAATTACCTAAATTAGAATCTCATTACTGTAGGAAGACGACAAGTAAACTGTACTTGGAGCGCAATTGGCAAAGCAAAGGAGCTTTGTACCGAGAGTATCTCAACTATCTTACTACTATTAACAAGAGCGAAAATAAAGTCTCGGTTTTTGTATTCTGGTCCATTTTTGAAACACTAAACTTGTCTTTATTTGTACCTAAAAAGGACGAGTGTGACATTTGCTCTGCCTACAGAGTAAACAATTTAAGTGAGAAGAACAGCTAGAGAACAGCTAGAGAACAGCTAGAGAAGAAAAGACTAATGATAAAGAGAGTTCAGATTCATCGGTGGCAGTATTTACATTTGACCTCCAAGCAGTCCTGTTATCTCCCAGTTTGAAAGCTTCTGCACTTTATTACAAAACTAAATTGAAAGTACATAACTTTACAATATACGATCTGCAAACTGGCAATGGATATTGCTATATTTGGAATGAAACGGAGGGAGGGGTGAATGCTGACGAGTTCGCAAGCATATTATTTTACTTTTTAAATAATAATGTGGATAACAATGTCATAAAGAAAATTATATTTTTTAGCGATGGCTGCACGAATCAAAACAGAAACGCTATTTTAGCCAATGGACTACTCCTTAGTGCTGTTAAAAATAAATTAACAATAATTCATAAATACCTTGAAAAAGGTCACACTCAAATGGAATGTGACGTAATGCATTCCACGATCGAAAAACAGCTGAAAAATAGAGAGATTTATACACCAGCGCAATATGTTGATGTATGTCGTGCAGCTAGATTTACAAAACCCTACATTGTAAAATACATTGACCATTCTTTTTTTCTTAAATTTAGCACAATGCCATATTTAAATTCGGTTAGACCGGGACATAATGCTGGGGACCCACAAGTTTTCGACTTGCGTTGCATAGAATATAACCCAAATGGTCAAATAAAAGTAAAGAAAAACTTTACAGAAGATTTTCAAATTTTGCCACGAAGAATTAAAAAACCAGAACCATCTGATTCTGAAAAGCTGCCACAGCTATATTTAGAGAGAATTCCGGTACAAATATCCAAATACGTTCATTTACAGGAGTTGAAGTTGGTGATACCACAAGATTTTCATTCATTTTATGATGACTTGCCACATCCCTGTCCCAATAAAAATAAGAAACTTCCTTGTTCCTGCAAGAAAATATAGCTGAACTAACAAAATAAATAGGTAAGGTGGAGTTTTGTAATTTCAACTATCTGGTTATTGCAACTAACTTAAATAACTCTCTTTAATCACCGTTTCGAACATCGACAGGCGTGAATTGTTCTTCTTAGTAAGTAGAAGTTCGAAACGGTGATCATAAAGTTAAGTTAGTTGCAATAACCAGATAGTTGCAATTACAAGACTCCACCTTACATGAACTAATAAGTCAGTAATGGACGTTACCCACCTCTTTAGTACCTACCTACTTAGTTTGTGATTATGCAGGTATTTGTCATCACAATAACGTTTTGTACTTTTGTTGATTGATTTTTTTTATAGCAATTTAGCTTTTTGTTTATGTATACGAAATAATTGGACAAAATTTAGTTTTTATTTGTCGTGTATCAGTTTCTTAATTCTTATTTCTTATTATGTGTGAAAATAAAGTAATCTTATTTCATTTTTTCTTTTATTTTATCTACGAAAACCTCGTAATATTTTATACAAAATTTATATAATTATTTTATGAAAAACTCGTAAGTCTGGTTTCTATATTTTCTAGTAATTATAACTACATGCTCATAATACTATGTAAAAGTCGAATTGTATAATGATAACTATTCTTCAAGAAAAATAATAATGTTTCATATATTTTTTTTTGGCATTGCAGTTTTTTGTGCCTCCTGGAAACTTACATAATTACGACTTACGAGGTTTTCACTCTAAGGCGACGATATGTAGGTACAACTATAACAAATATAGAATAGGTACAATATAAAGTGAATGAATTGATAAGTGAAGTTTTAAAAAAGTAAGAAAAAAGTTTTGTACTGTAATTTTTATTGTCTACAATAAATTTTCTTTGTAGCGTCATCTATGAATATTATTTTGTAATTCAGTCATCTTGTCATTCAACTCGTATTATATATTTGGTTGAGAAATATGTCCCTAGATGGCGCCAAAATTAATTTTTTATTTTTTATGAGTTCCAAGTAACTCGAAGATGGTGTGCACAAAATTGTTAAATGCCGAATGAGAAAAGTCTGCCTTTTTGCTTGTCTAGTTTTTTTTCAGTTGTGATCACGTTTTGATGACACTTTGAGGGATTATAGTGGGTACACAGAGAAATCCTTCGTACAGACGAACGTATATTTCAGAAATTAAAAGTCAACGTATACTTTAGATTTAAATACGTACAATATAACATCAATACGGATACGTCACAAAAATACACCGATAGATTCTATGCAGTTGTATGGTGTAATATACTGTGCTATGCTAAATCAAGTAATACCACGATTTAAGTACTTATACAATATCTTTTTTTCATGCTGAAATTTTTCTCAGTATATTTCTGGAAATTTGCTTTTAGTTTCATTTTGACATTTTGGAGCCGTCCATAATATAACAAGTGGCACATTTTTTCTTACATATTGTATACCTACTTGGGTTACGCTACGGCATGCCCCACTCCCTTACCCTAAATGCCATGTACGTTTATGTGATAAATAGTGAAGAAGATACGAGTATAAAAATTATTGTGATCAAGTTAAAAAAAATGTCAAATAAGTTAAATCTATTCGAGACATTTTAATGGTGTGCCCAGGGTGTGTCAATTCATTCATAGCATTGAATATTGGCTATACCCAATCATTCGAACTAAAGTACTTATCTACGAGTACAGATGGGTAACTAACTACCTATAAGACTATATGTATATAGATTGATTAGCACAAGTAATAAAGACGTAGTATGATCCAGCTGAGGTATAAATTTTTGTCTAATTTAGTGGGGTAAACCAGTCCCTCCTAAATTGAAAAATAAAATTAAAATAAAACTGAAAACATATTTGATTTCTGACGGGTCTGATCCGTAGGACGGGTCTGATCCGTAGTGTCTTTGTTTGTACCTATCGATATCTCGAAGTAGGTATCTATATTGTCTGTAAAATTTGAAGAAGAGAACTAACAAATCTAAGTAGGTAATTCTATGATTAACATTAAATAAATAAATACTTAAAACTTAAGACCGTAACAAAAAAGCCTAGGTCACAACCATGTCACAACTCTTCCCGCCCAAAAGTGATCATTTTATTAATAACTAATGAATTGGTTATTAATAAAATAGTTCTATTATGCATTTGAGAATAATAAAGATATTTAAACACTATCGAAACTCCATATTGTAACGAACAGAAATCTTAGTTTTAAAGGCACCCACGCTACGACTACGTAGATGGGTAGGTGCCTACCTATAGATCAAAGGTAATTCTTATCGTATATAATGTAATTTATTGTATAATAAAAGATTGACATAATAGTATAAAACACACACACACACACACACACACACATACGTGTGTGGTCAAATAGTTAGAATGGCTTCCCTGGACCTCAAAACGTGGAGATCTGATGATAACTCGATTTTCGAAAATCGGACCCAAATCAATAACTTCCCTTGGATAGCGGAAAGTTAAAAACATTACGTAGTTATCATTATCTTTCTTTCACTCACTTTCACTTTCACTCCTTTCACTACATAAGAGCGAAGGAGAACGCGAACTATAATAACGTAATGGTTAAAGAAAAACGTAAAAAGTTAAGATACGCCTGGGCTTACTTTATCTTTGTTAAGACGCCGTATCTTGTCCTTGCTGATATCTGAAGTAAAATGTAATTATTTCGGCTAACAATTCTGTAAGTTTTTAAAACAATATTTTCTTCAGTGCTTCACGGTAAATTTTTTTATTTATTTATTTAATTGTCTGACATTTGCCCTTAACAGGAAATTCTAATCGTCTTTATTATGAATGACTGCATTATTAGCTTATTATCGCTGATTTATTTTCATATAAACAAGTAAACAAACTGATATTCTCATAATAGACTATGAACTTACAGTTGGAGGATGTCATTTTCAAGAATAAATTTGTTCTTTTTCTTCACTGAAGAACAAATTGGGGATAGTACCCATCAGTACAGTGTTTCATGTAAAAACATTGTACCCTAAATTTTATTATAATATTGAGTTTCGGATTTTACAAAACGTTATTTTTTAATCTCTGATCGGCGCCTCTTTGTTCTTATTTCCATTCCCGACCTCCCGATTACGCTCCCAAGTCACCTTTGTTAAGTTCTGGCTCTGCTTTCTTTCAGTTCTTGTACAAATTCGTCGCTGACAACTTTTCAGTTCTTTTTTGTAAATTATTGACTAAACGTTTCTTTTATGCCACCTAAATGCCACAATATCAAGTCGTGATAGCCCAAAGCGAAACGAACCCGTCTCTTTATAAGGCCATATGGCCATGGTTCGATTCCGGGCGTGTACCAATGAGTTTTTTCTAAGTTAAGTACATTAACTATCACTGAATCCGTGCCTTGGAGAGCACGTTAAGCAGTCGGTCCCGAACGCTGTCAATAAATTGCGGTCGTTACAATCCCCTGCCCCTGCAGTGGGGTGAAAATTGGCTGATGAAGAAATGCCACAAAGTACAAAACTTCAAAGTATTTTATTCAATGTAAAATGCATCACACACTTAAAATACATTTATCGCCTTTTAATTATGTATGATAAATTATCCGTCAACATAACAATTTCAATACCATAATAATAATGAGGTAAAAGAATAAAAAAATTGCAGCAGGTTATAATTGTACATATTATTATCTAAAATAATCAAAACTAACAATCCGAAATAATAGAATTTATTATCATTAAATAAAAATGTAATTTGTGTTTACAAATAGGCTAAATCGAAAGATAGAGACAAATGCCAACTTGCAATCAAGAGACACTTCAATACCAAAACAAATAAATGAAAAGTGTCAGGTTTAACAACACGGAAACATAAGCGCCACATATAATATATTTTCCTCATTACAAGTGAACGAAAGTGATAATTTCCTTACATTCGCCACGCCGAACACAATTTAGCGAAGATAGACCCAGCATAGTATTTTCTAAATAAGCGGGTGGGATTTATAATTGTAATATCCTTCGTCTATAATTATATTCCGCATACAGTGTTGTCAGTGGTTTTCGGCTCTTCTCGAAAGAGAGTCATATATTCGAAATTCTAGTAGTTTCGACGCTAAGCTCACTAAATCCGAGCGATGTACGCGCAGCACCTCAGGTGTTTTTTTCGTGTAGTCGTCAGATACATCTTTACGGTGAGATATGTGTAACAATTAGTTTTCTAACTTGTAAACTTCAGTTAGTCGTTACCCTCGAAACTACATATTTTTCGCTATACGAGAGCGTTCATTGTATGCTTGTCAAAAATAATGTTACATTTCTGGGTAAATTAACCTTTTTTATAAATGAATACCTAAAAACTAAGTCATGGGTACTAATATGTTATGGGAAAACACGAATCTTTTAAACTTGAGTATATTATTTGAATTGAAGCGAGCTCGAAGAAATTTTGTTTGCAAAGCTATTCAAATATATCATTTGAAAATAAACGCGTACCCAGAATTTAATTAAAATACAGCACTATATATAGCACACTTTCATATTCTACTTGGTCGTTTGTCGAGATTCTAGTGAATTTAATTTCGCACAAACTGAATATTAGGGTGCCGGTGGGTGCCATCTTTACCGCAGCCATGGCCTGCTCCATTCATTTCACCAAGATTGGCCAAAATTTACTCCAACAAATAGGATGGCGTTGTGTAATATCTTGTTTGTTTAGGTTTAATTTCTTTCATATTTAATAAATTAATGAATTAGAGATACCATAGAGGCATGTATAATAATCTATATCGACTGACCGATTGGCCGACTGCGGAGCCAAGGTCGCGGGTTCGAATCCCGCCCGGTACAAGTATTTGTGTGCATGAATATGTCTATTTGATCCGCGTCTGGGTATAAAAAATCTATATACGTATATATTATTCAAAAAAAGAATATTCAAGTATGTATATTAGTTGTCTAGTCACCCATAACACAAGCATAATACTTGCTTACTTTGGGACTAGATGGCACTGTATGAGACGTCCCGTGTATTATTATAGTATTATTATTACTATACTTATCACGTCCTAAATTTATAAAATAATGAGTTGTTCCTCTAAATAAATACAGTGTAAATAACCTGTTATGAACTATCCTCGGAATTTGGTATATTTTCGACGTCAAAACTTACATTCAGAAATAAAGTAATCCAAATAACAGAATCCAAAACACAGTTTGTAATCTACTGTATTAAATACGTCAGGCGAATACACAAATAACATTGTACAATCACACACTTATCCACATATATACAACGTCGCACACAACCCCAGTAATGTAAAATGATGTAATCGTAACAACTTTGTATGTGTTATACATAACACATACAAAGTTCACAGCACATACATGTATGTGCTGTGAACTTACGAAAATAAAATTTGTAGACACATTAATAATTTATTATATAACTTAAAGTTTGTTTATATTACTTGCAGTGAATTCTTTTCCTAATTCTATAGAGATGTGTCTTTCAGAAGTATAAAGTTTTGAAAGGTCAAAGCGGAAAACCAATAACGCTTTTGCCATCTAATGCTGCGATCATATTATTATTAATCCGTGATCATTGGCGCACAGCACGATGACTAGGGTGTCCATAGTTTAAAAACTGTTTCCATATTAAGTCTCTAGGTTGGCTTAAAAAATGTTAAGGAGCGAGTTAAATATTCTGTACTGCATCTACTATGTCATATTAGAAAAATAAAAAATCGCATTCTTCACGATATCGGTAGGTCATGCAGAAAATCTTTTAATGTGACTTGAGAGGCATTTACTTTGGTTCTAGAAGTCAAACGCAATTCTTTTGATCCAATACGATTATATATGCTTATTGAAAATCAAAATGAATTGATCAAGTACTGGTTCGGAAAACTAGAAGCAGAAGAACCTGCAAGAAATTCGTCCTAGATTATTTTATTAGGTATACGTATACTTTTCCGTATATCCTTGTTTTTTTTTAGTGAAAATTGTGCCAATACTACACAAAGCTTTGTCATCAACATAAACGATCCCTCTAAATCCACGTATTGAATTCAGTGTAGCATTAAACTGTTTGACAATGGGCTGAAATTTCTCCAATCTTCGTATTAAAAAAAATTGTCATGGTGACTTCAAAGTAGAATGTGTAGTAACTTATCATGTAACTTGTTCTTCTTGTTCTTAATTATGGTTTATATGATTATAAGAGCCGCTACCCAGCAATCGTTATGAACAATCGTATTTAGTGTAAATACAGAATTAAATTTTAACAACTATCCAAAAAAAATCTAGATGTTAGATGTCACCAATAGACCTCACTACGTAAATAAAAAATATAGGTCACATTTTTATAATAAATTATTTTATCTACAGTGTTATTTTATAAAGTTTTGGTTGCCTTCTTTGTGACGCTCGAGACCTCTAGTCCGACACGGGGTGGAGCGTACAGCAGCCGTGAATGGTGACTAGAGTTATTGGTTTTTTCGGAAAAGGTTTGTGTAATCATATCTCAATAATTTTCTATTAAACGATACTAAAAGGAAACAAGACGGCCATCGGTTTTTTGCCAAAGATCTTTACATTAAAATTTTTTTTTATACATGGTTGTTAAAATTACATCTTGTATAATTAGCTCTTTTTAGAAACTTGACTCGTATAAAATATACTTAATTTCTGTTTCAAAACATAGTCACCCCATAATTCCGTCTTAGTATAGGGCGATATTTTCTCATATGTATTAACTTTTCTATCATCTAAGCAAACACAGCGAGTAATGTTGGTTATGGTACTGTGACCGTGGACTTAGGTATGATCAATAAAAAATATTGTATTAGGGATAATCTTATAGAAGCCATTTAATAAAGTTATTTTAGGATTTCGTTGTTGTCTCAGCTTAGTAAAAAACTGAGTTCCTTATAAATACAGAACTTGAGTATTCAATAGTATTACTTATATATTACCACGTTATTTTGTATGTTCTTACCTTTAAATTGAGATACCCAATTAGAAAATTATTTGAAACCATTTACGACGTACAGTTGGTAATTCAAAGATAAAGCACATTCGTGAAACTAAATCTTTCTTGTTAGAAAACTTAACCTATTCAAAAATGTTGTATATCTTTAGAGTTTTAGAATAACGAAACTAACAGAAACGTCGATTATATAAAGATATGTTGCCACACAACGGAATATTTCATATGTTGCCGCTCGCCGCGCCCTCCACCACAGCGGCGTAAACAAGAAACTTCACTTCTCCTAACACCGCCGCTAACCACCAATCATATTGGTTATCTGTTATAACTCTTCATATGAGATCAGCTTAAATACTACACTTATTTCATTTAATGACGTCCTAAACAGATACATTGAGTAAATTAATTTGACCGTAGCGTTAGGTTTTAATCTCAGAGGAGGTTTTAATAGAGCCATAAATGTCACTTCGCAGTATCGAAGTGACATTACGCAATTGTGCGGGGTTGAAGACCGGTGCGCGGTGATTTCACGTGGGTGCACTGCACACCGGCGCGCGGAGGCCTTGTGCACTGAAACTCGCCATCTTACACCAGCTAGCTAGAGTATGAGTGGTTAGACGGTAAACGCAGAGAGGGCTTTTAGTCAGTTCATTCTTTTATGTAAAGATATCAGTTCGATTGTTCCGTCCAACCACCTGTGCACCTGTTTAGTGGTGTTCACATTGCCGGGTTGGACATGAAACAACTGATGACAACCGTACGGAAACACCCGCGCGCACTTCACACTCGAAACTTGAGCTGAGTTGAGTTTACGGTACAGTTCAAACTGAGAATGCACAGCACCTAACTAAATAAACCGCACGCTACCGTTTCGTTACTTTTAAGTCAATATAACAGTCTATATTGAACAAGTGATATACATAGGATAAAATATTTTAGGGGTGCAAATATAGCCAAAACATTTGTTGACAACTTCTTTAGAATTAATATTATGAATATCTATTAATAAGCGAGGAAGAAACTTTAGACTCCTTTTTAAGCATACTATGCGCACGGAGGAGTGTGATATTCGGCATAGTTACCTTTTATGTGGAGGAGGAGTGCAGATAACTAAAAAAAGTTTTTGAGATGAGACTGTTAGGTCAAATTCCAAACTATCAAAAATAGCGAAAAGTTCAAAAGAATCAAGAGCTCAACTTTTGAGAAAACAAAAACTGCATATTCATATTTCTTTAAAAGTATGTTATTTTAACAGGCAATCGAACCACTAGAAAAATCTTTGTACCCCTTTTCAAGCTTACTGTGGGTACAGAGAAGTATGAGATTTGGCATAGTTAAAGTTTATATGGAAAATGAGTGCCAAAAGCTAAAACCTAATAATATGTGTTACAAGTACTATCATACGAGTATAATAGTTTGTCGTTTGATGCGATTTGAATTGACTTACTCTCGCCTAATTATTATCAGTGGTTTCAACAAAGTGAGTACGGTGAATACGGATCACTAGTTAAAATAAATATATGTTATGAAAGGAAATGTTCACCACACTATGTGTACGTTTATAGTTCGTGTGATGTATTAAAATAAACTTGTAGGATGTAATTTGATATGTATTGTATAAGCAAAACAGACACATTCCAATTTAGTAAATAAATATGTCGTGATAGCCCAAAGTGCAACGAACCTGTCTCAAATTTATAAGGCCATACGGCCATCGTTCGAATCCGGACGTGTACCAATGAGTTTCTTTGATTTAAGTACATAACTATCACTGACTCCGTGCCTCGGAGAGGACGCTGTCAATAGATGGCGGTCGTTACAATTTCCAACCCGCAGTGGAGCAGCGTGGTGGATTTAAGCTCCAAGCCCCCTTCACCCCGGGGGAGGCCTAAGCCCTTGCAGTGGTGTAAAAATGAGCTGATGAAGTGAAGTGAAATAAATATGTAAAAAAATATTCCTACATCACTGGCAAGTTTATAGTTTATTCAAAGTAATAAAGTCAACATCTAGGAATATGGAATATTAAAAGGGTCCGCGAAACATAATTTGATTTGTAGAAATAAGTAAAAGCGGTATATTTCCCCGAGGAATCCCCGCGTCCCGCCGCGGCCAGAGTGTTTTCCGAAAATAACGTATTATGTTTATGACCGCACGCAAAATTATGTGAGGCCTCATGGAGATACGATACGAGCAACCCACGTGTCACTTTTTAGGATTCCCTCGTGGGATACTCAACTTGATATTATCGAGATTTATTACGTTAAAACCAATGTGTAAATACATGAGTATCCTATCGTTTCGTGTTTCCTAAGCTAAAATATATCTTCGAGTGACGTCACTGACTGATATTCGCTTATTTTTTAACCATAGCTTACATGCAGGTAGATTGTCTAAAGATTCCGAGGCAGTTTACAAAATACCAGTATATGTAGAAAATGAGTGAGTCGATTAAATCTTTTAACCGGCCACTACCGAGGCACTAGTATCATTCGCTCGGCTCGCGTGGGAGCATTGTACAATATATGCATCGTTGATTTGTACAAGACATCTGAAACAAAGTCGAAGTTGTTTCGCTGCGTCTCAACGTGTCGCGGTGTCCGAGCTCTTCATTATAGTGCAATCGTTCTGTCTGTGGCTCGTAGAGTTGTATACTCATAAAGTTGCAGCTCTCGACGCTCATATCTATTGTTTGTGCCGAAAGTTTGATGACCTTTATTTAAAATCGTCAGATACGTCTACTTTGAATCTTTGCTTGCTATATTCTCTGGTGGTGCAAATTTTCTACTGCGGTCCGCTTCTCTTTCCATAAACTTGTCAAACATCAGTAGATCGAACGTGTCGTTAGATTTCTCATAAAGCGTTGCCCTTAGTCGAATCAGAGTGGTAGCGAAGGGTAGGCGCCAATTTTTCGACGAGGTGCTTCATTAATTCAGGTCTGTACAAGTATGTATGCAGTTGAATATTCGTAATGTAGCGATCAAACTATCTGCAAATGTGCATATGTCGTGCGGCAATTCGTCCCTCGGGTCAAACTTCTCAATCTAGCTATTTCTGCCAATGCTATGTAGTCGGACCGTTTGAATATTGGTTCTAATAATAGATGTAGCGAAAAGCGCCCGCCTCGCTCCCCACTAGAACGACAGCACGCAATTGACAGGGTGACCGCTCATACATCACGCTAGTAGTCTATGCCACCATCTGTCGGCAGTCGGCAAATGCCCGTTAGCAAGTATTTCTTCGCGAAAACGCCGAAATGTTGTAAAAACACGCCCAAAAACAAAACAAAAAAAAAAACAACGTTGAGTTGTGTAACTTTCCATGTATGAAATTGTGTAGACGCTTCCCCGCGCAAACGCGTCTCACACCCCCGCTAAATGAAACGCTACGTTTCGTACAGTAAATATTTTACCGTGTCTCTAGTGGGGAGGCGGACGGGGAGCTTTGCTATTTCTATGGTTCTAATATTTTGATGTGTTCGGTTGAAAAGACGTTCTCTATCGATAAACGGTTCACGGCTTCCTTCGCTTTTCGATTAGCGCTTTTCGTAGTAGCACTATTACGTTATGTTAATTAACGAAGTGGTAATCTTACCGAAAAAGGCAGCACACAGCCTCAACATAAATCTATCCACTGTAGATTATTTTATACAAAGAAAACGTCACAAAATATTATACTGACATTTCTCCTCGATACCCATAGCTTGCTGAAATAAAATATTTCGTAGTACATTAAAACTCTGTTGCTGATCAGGCCAGGCTTCATACAACAATCCATCATTCATCATCAGCCGTAGAAACAGTATGATATTTTTTTCGTGGCACGATTTTGCCAATTAAAATTTAGTTTCATTTCCAGATCAACAGTGTTGTCAACAGTTCAATCAATGGCTCAACAAGCATAACAAGAATTACAAATGTGTCTTGATGTTTCGCGAAATGAGTGTAATCCGGGCACAGCAGTTGACAGGAGACGAATGGTTCCAGGATGCCAGTACGACAGACTTAAGGAACGAAAGCGATTTGTCACGGTAGCTTCGTTGTCACTGAGAAATTACAACCAAGTTATACGTAAAGGCGTACATAAGTTTTCTTGTAATATATGGTATTTTTACTAGAATCAATAATATATTTAAGGTACTGTAGCAAAATATTTGACGGTTAAACTTTGCGACCATTTTAAATAATAATACCTTCGACATTCCACATTCCATCTAGTCCCAAACTAAGTAAGCTTGTACTGTGGATACCAGACAACTGAAATATATGGAGCGCCAGAAGCCGAAGAAATCCAGTCATCAGGTACTCTCGACCTGAATTATCGAATCTTGAATGTATCAGACTGGAAGGTGCACGCTTGCTGCTAAAATCCACGATTCAAAACCGATAAACATTGTCAACTATATTTCCTTTCAATTTTTTTTATCGATTTTAACGTTCTATTCAACGGTAGGTATGTAACTAATTGTAACGGGAAAATGCGGGGGGCGAAGATAATGTAGTTAACCAATCGCGTGGGCCATACATGCAACCCGCCCGTCACTCTTCCTCATCCTTTGGCTCAAATGTGATAGCTTTGGTTCTCAAACTAAACGGCCAGCATCACTCCTCTATTGAACTAATTTAAAGCTCGGTGACTGAACGCGAATCCGAACTTAATGAAATTTTGGGATTTTGTTTGGAAATACTAAACAACAAACATATTGGCTTCACGCTTGGCTTTAGTTGAACGAAAAGAAATTAAACCAAGTGATACACTGGACTCGAATGATCACTGTCGATCGGGCTGAAACTCCTACACTAAATAATACAGTGTCAAAACCAAGTAGGTTAAGATTCTACACGTAGAACATCTTCGCGATAAATAGGCGACGTAAGTAAGAAGAAGAAGCGGTGCGGTGGGGCAGAGGACGCAGAGAAGAGCGGACAAAAAAGTTTATTTAATTTTAAAAAAAGGTATTAAAATGTCACAGAATTTTGATATATATGCTATGCTACGAACAAAAACAGGAATTTTTTCGTAGCTACGCGATGTCGACATCCCTACACGTATGTCTCTCACTAAATAGTAGTAAACCGTTGCTAGTACAGAAGACGACTTACTTACTCGGGGCCGCGCACTCCAAATACTTTCAACCGTCCAAATATTTGATCTAATAAACTTTTGGCTCGCATGTGTTTGTGGATTTTCCATTAAACTAACGTAGACGTTTCAATAAACCACAAAGTTTTTATAGTACCTATAATACAAGCATAATACTCGCTTACTTTGGGACTAGATGGTGCTGTGTGGGATGTACCACGTATGATAATTATTAACTAATTCCATGTCAAAATATACTTTCAAGTTAATATAAAATAGGACGTCTAAATTCAGCTGACCCAATTCATCACGCTCTATGAAATGTCGTTAGTGCTGACGTGCGTCCTTTCGCACCGAGTCGTACTGTAGTTACACTGAATAATTGGACTGACTGTATGTATTCATAAGCAAACGCGGCCCACTTAGTTCTCGACTCGTAAATAAATACGGGTTTGCGCGATCCGAGCTTCTTTCTAAGGGGTCATCCATTAATCACCGGAGCTTTTTAGTCAACTTTTTACCTCCGACCCACAATACGTGCGTTTTCTTTTTTTGTTGAAAATAAATAGGTATATTCTGAGGGCGTAGAATTCTAATATTCTAAATTGTCATATTTTGACGTGATAACGTCTTACACCGCGTGTTTATAGGTATAGGTTTATAGGTAATTACAGGTCTATCATCATCATCATCATCATCATCATCAGCCCATTTTTACCCCACTGCAGGGGCTTAGGCCTCCCCCAGGGTGAGGAGGGGGGCTTGGAGCTTAAGTCCACCACGCTGCTCCATTGCGGGTTGGGAACTGTAACGACCGCCATCTATTGACAGCGTTCGGGACCGACTGCTTAACGTGCCCTCCGAAGCACGGTGTCAGTGATATTGTGTACTTAAGTCAGAAAAACTCATTGGTACACGCCCGGATTCGAACCATGGCCCGATGGGGCCAAATTTGAGACAGGCTCGTTGCGCTCTGGGCTATCACGACAGGTCTATCACGTGTAATTATTTTCGCAAATCCTTCTTCATATAATTATGATTAAGTAAACGTTCTGTGCTCACCTTTGGCTTTCAAAGGCATATAGTTTTGTGATGTGTGGTTGGGACCTCCAATTGGTTATTGCTTCTGGTATACATTGAAACACTTTCTGGATCTGTACCTAATTAATGACGAAGATAATAAAAATAATACCTGGGACATCTCGAACAGCGCCATCTAGTCCCAAACTGAGCAAAGCTTGTATTATGGTTATCAGACAACTGATCTACATACTTAAAAATCTTTATGATAATACATATAAATATTTTAAACTCAGACACGGAACAAATTGTTCCAAGATCCCAGAGCGACCAGATATAACTTATTTTCTCTAGGACATAATTTGGGGTATTACGTAGTGCTAGTATGTACGCCTGCATATCTACCAAGTTGGGTAGACAGCCAATTTAATGAGAAAGGTGAATATAAATATGACAAATTTTACTTGAATTCTGATGGCAGATTATGATATATATATTGCACAATAGATATTGCAGATACTTCCTGCTGGCCATAACTTCCGCTAGATGCTTTACAGGTCCCCAAAACTTTAAACTTTACTTACATTTTGATGCTTAATTTTTACATACGTTACTTAGGGAGCTGAGCTGACCCAGCTAGACAAATCAGAAGGGTTAAACTTCCCCCAGACACCAAAAAACATTCAGCCGTGAGTTTGGCCGCGAAGAAAATCGAGTATTTTCTTTTGTTCTGGTTCATAAGTAAGGCTTTAAAACTTTTCGTTTTTATTCATTAGTTAAATAACTAACTATAGTGCTTTCTTTTATATCTTTGTAAAAAATTACTTCGGACCTATCTAACGCCTTCACTTCATCAAAAATTTCAGCTTGCGTGTTATTGTCGCAATATACATTTCTCATGTATATAAAAAAGTAGAATGAATTGCGTTTCTGTCATATAAAATATCGGAAAAACCGATGAAAACAATATTACTTAAAGTATTATATGTAAAGATTTATTGTAATTACAATGAATATTTATAGAAAATAACTTGTAACGTATGCAATATGATAGGTAGGAATAATCGGTAAAGAATGAACTTCAAAACTGCTTAGAAAAATCTAGTGTAAACGGGGTATGTAGTCAAGGCGTTGCTTAATTTTTCGTAAGCAAGTTATATATATGGTATCATTAAATAATACAATTACAGTTTTGATTTTCACACTGGGATTTCTTTGGTATTTTCGTAAACATTTAAGTGCATTTCAGTTAATAAATGCTTTTGCTTCTTGAACCATGGTTAAAAAAATATATATGGTTGTCGAAACTCATAAGTTTTCGATTTTCTTTTTATTTTCACGACATGTCGATTGCATTTGAATTCACAGTTAAGTCTAAAACTGTATGAACTAACTTTCCAACAACACTACGTACCTAAGTAGCCTGTGTTGTTTGCGTTTTCACTTATATTTATTTCACGAATAAGCGCTTACCACGTGATGGCAATAATTTAGGATTAAATATTGTGCAATAGATGGTAGGAATGCTTGAACTGAATTTTTAGGTAACCAGAATTGTTTGTGGTCACCAGTGACTCAGTTTTCATTTCGATCCGCTCACAGCTCAAAGCCGATTTGCAGCTGAATATTGATGCAGATGAAGCGTTTCGGAAAGAGCCGTTCGGAACGAATCGGATTGAATCACGAAAAGTGTTTTTGATCTACAATTTAAATTTTATAACGTTTAGTTTTGTACAGTTATTGTTACAGAAATGACTCACAAAAAAAATATTTAATGCATAACTTTAATTCAAATTCTACGTTATTTACTTTTATGAAAAGAAAACTTATATCAACAGATTTGCTCGAGCCTATTTGTATAGCTTCTTGAGATCTATATAATTTTTCTTCAGCTGCTCTTTCAGCTTAGCTTTCAGTCAGTACAGTCAATCAGTCAATTTGCATTGGTAGATAAATAAACATTATATTCATGATAAATTTTAAATTTTATTTAAACATGTTTAGTAAGGCAAATAAACATTTATTAAATCTCTGAAGTTCCTACAATTGACAATTGACTATCCAATATGAATTATTAAAATTAAATTAAATATTCAAGATATTTTATTAAGCTAAGCTGCCATAGAATGTACCATGTATTTCTTCTTTTATGGAATTTCGGTCGTGGTAAGTATCAATAAATATTTAATAACTAATACATACCTACAACACCCATACATAACGATTTTTTATCATCGAACAGACAAAATATTCACATACCAAATAAAGCTAAGAATAAAAAAAAATGAAACAAAAAAATTCAAAAAAACGGGCAGCATTCGAAATAAAATGATTTCAGCATATGAAAGTACGAAATTAACATAATTCAGAATCTCTTGTATATGTATAAATATCTCAAAAATGCAGAGATGGTTCCCTGTTATAATAACTCCAGTACTTTTGATGTGGTTTTGACATTAAATTTTTGGGAAAGTAGATAATTATTGAAGTTATAAAAATCGCACTGTGAGCATTCCATCAAACTTTCTCTACCAAGTTTCTCTACCAACAAACTTGACTTTCTCTATCATGTGTCTTCAAAATTAGTGTTATTTATTAATTTATTTATGTATGTATGTATGTAAAAAATATATTTATTCATAAAAGGTACATTTTCACTTAAAACATGCCCCGCAAAACTGCTTACGCAGTTTGACTGCAGGTATAAAATTTCCTGCATTTATAAATAAAACACTGCTGCCAAATTTATTGACTCTATACATAAAACATATAATATTGGGTCGGGGAAAAAGTTTCTTTGCATTTAATATGAAAATTCAAGACATTTTTTCTTTCAAAGTTTATTAATTACAATATATATGTGACATTTTGTTCGATGACTGTCTGCCATTTTTTAGGTAGTGACACGATCCCGTTGCTGTAGAAATTTAAGACTTCTGATCAAAAAAACGCGACAAGTAGTTTTGGCAGTCCTCTCTTCGTGTTAACCGGATACTGTCTAAAGAATTCTGAAGAGGCCGAAACAGGTAGAAATGTGTAGGTGCAAGGTCAGGGCTATATGGCGGATACATTTACTCCTCCCAGCCTAACTCTGTTAATTTTTTCTGAGTGACTAAAGATGTGTGAAGTCTAGCGTTATCGTGATGAAAGACCACACCCTTTCTATTGATTAATTCCGGCCGCTTTGTTTCAATTTCTTGCTTTAATATCATCAGTTATTCGTAGTAGAGATCCGAATCGATGGTTCTGCCCGGCGGTAAAAGCTCATAATGAACAATACCCTTCCAATCCCACCATACCTACAGCATCTTACGACATCTACACCTTATTGCGAGTTAGCCCGGGTTTTGCCACAGTCTGTGAAGCTTGACCGACCTTTGACTAATCTCTTCAAAAACGGTTTTGTGGTCAATTCCCAGATCTTCAGCTATGTTGTAATTACTGATATGCCGATCTTGATTGACTTGAACCAGGGCCATGAACATCACAATTTTTTTTCGTAGCTTGCGTTGCATTTTTCCCTTTTTTATAATAATTTTAAAATGTATCGAATTGCTTCAATCACTGCCTTCTATAGTTACAAGCCATGCTATTAGATTTGGCAACGTCGCATTAATTGTCACTTGTAGTCTGATTTATTTCGTCAGCTGACAAAATGTCATTGTTTAATAATTGAAAATATGGGATTTAAATAATAAATATGAAATTATCAGGAGCATTTAACAGAAAATTGAAATAGGAGTATCTATTAAATTATATTAGCACCCGCCCGCGACTTCGTTTGCGTGTCATAAGTGGATTTTACGAATAGAATAGAATCATCAATAGAATAAAAAGAATGGTTATTATGTTAGTGTTATTAGTAACACTAACAGAAATGAGATTCTGTTAGTGTTACTATGATTTTGTGCGTTTATCACAGGCTATATCTTAAAAACTAGTTTTATTGTATAATGTTCTACGGGAATGTACCGTTCCCTTGCAGTTTATTCCTCGTCCTGGGTTCTACGTAATCAATCTCGCCGGACCTGCTGGTGACTAGCATGAGGTTAAAGTGACCATGAAAGGTATAAGTATAGTTCCTCGAGATCTTCCAAATTCCATATTCTCGAATCTATTCGAAAAATGATAAAAATTTACTGTAATTTCCACCCAAACGTGACGTGAAACGAAAGACGATTATGGTGAAAATATCAACTTACCTTACTAATTACGAATAAACACGATGCAAAACGTAATGTTTAACACTGATTTATTATTTTAAATCAATATCTCTGTTTACGTAACGATTAAATGGAAGAAAACGCGAATTAATTACCTAATTGATACTAAGGCTCGGATTACACGCAACGTTGCCAGATTTCAGTAGCATGGCTTGTAAACTATAGATGGCAGTGCTTCAATAGATTCACTCATTTTGACTAAATTGTTTCTTTTTTTGATATTTAACCTTTTTAATGGTATTAAAACTAGCCAGATACAACAGCCAAAGAGATTTTCTTAAAAGTATATACGATTTATATGCGAAAAGACTTTATCCCTGACCTAATATAATAAGCAAACACGCCTTCATATTGTGTTATATTCATTTAAATGAATTATATACATAACTATCACTGACTGTTTCGTGGAGAGCATGTTAAAATGCCTTGCAGGCGTTAAAATCCATCAACCCGCACTGGAGCGGTGT
The DNA here is from genome assembly GCA_949709985.1 of Luffia ferchaultella. NCBI lineage: Eukaryota > Metazoa > Arthropoda > Insecta > Lepidoptera > Psychidae > Luffia > Luffia ferchaultella. Next base: position 24,917,298 of record OX453241.1, on the reverse strand, counting down.
GGTGGATTAAGCTCCAAGCCCTCTCATCCTGAGGGGAGGCCTAAGTCCCTGCAGTGGGGCATCAATGAACTGATGGTATGGTATGGTATAGAAATAATACCTATTACTCGACTGATCTGTTGGTCGAGTGGTCAGAGGCGCCAACTGCAGACCCGAAAGTCGGATTCGATTCCTGCCTCGACAAATATTTATAGACATCTATCTATTTGTTCTGTGTCTGGGTGTAAAATATTTATATATGTATAATATATTTTAAAGAATATTTAAGTATGTATATCAGTTGTCTATTATCCAGAGTACAGGCCTCCGCTTAGTTTAGGGCATGATTTCATTATTATTATTATTATATTTGAACTATTCAGCAGCATTTCTAAGAAAAAATATTTTCATCAATTTATTTCACGTTTTAGGATCTTGAGTAATTAGAAGCTTATAACACCCAAGCCGTCGCGGAACAGGTGGCTTCTCTAATCTCAAGGAATTATTAATTGTGGTATTAAAGTGTAAGTCCATTAAGATTTAACGTATTTATAATCTATGCTTATGAATAATCATTTATCTATGATAAATATATCGGTTTTGGATTCCGTATTTAATGGACTTACTTTGATATTTTTAGAATTCTGCACCTCAAAAGGGGGTTTATAGGATCATTTTCTTGTCCGTTTGTCGGTCCGTTCGTTGAAAATTTTTTCTTGGGAAAGGGTAGAGGAATCGAATATGAAAATAATATCAAAAAATTAATTCTGTAACTGAGTTTAGTAGCTTTTCAAACCCATACTGTCATATCAAGGGCTCGTCATCAAAAAGTCGTAATTTTAGAATCTTAAATTTGTTGTCTGGGAAAACGAAAATTTGCTGAAAGTGAGCCTTGTAATTATTATAGTATAAAAATATATCTTATTGTATTTGAACTATGGTATCTGTCTCTATGGATATCAAAGTCGAAATAAGAACAAGAGTCATTTTTATATATAACTAGCTTTCCGCCCGCGGGCTTCGCTCGCGTTGACCACAGTTGTACTGCGACATTTAAAGGAACGCAACGTTCTAGAACATTGTAACACTTTCTAGAACGTTCTGAAATTTAACGAAATCTTATGAAATTTTTATAAAATTAGGTATAGACCTAATTTCATAAAAATTCATTTAGCCATTTTAGCATGAAGAATAGCTATCCCACAATCCGGTCCCAAAATCAGTCAGACGTTTTGGAGATTAACTGGAACAGACAGACAGACTAACAGACACTACGATTTTCTATATATATATATATATATATATATATATAAATCGCTTTTTACTCTTGACAACGTCCTCTTTATATTTGCAAAATTTCAGTAAAATCGGATCAGCCATTTCGATAATTAGTCCTAACAAACAGACAGACAATCACACAAACAAAAACCAAATTATGTCACTCCTGATAATCTCCTTTTTATGTCTGCGAAGATTCATAGAAATGGTTTAGTCGTTTTGGAGATAAGCCGGAACAAAAAGACAGACAGACAACCACACACACAAAAAGTTACCTATATCACTCTTGACAACCTATTTTTATTGTCTTCATCATATCATAGTTTCATTAAAATCTCCAAAAGTTTAGGTTGAACTAATAGACAGATAGACAGACAGACGGACGGACGGATGGACAGACATGAATATATTAAAAATCTTTTATCAGTTTCGGTTGTGAATATGAATATAAAATTAGTTGCGGATCAGTGTTACAGAATGCGAATGCAAGTAGCGTAAAGATTGGCGCTTACTTGCCAAAAAAGTCGCTCATCGTCGATTAGGGAATTCACCGGACGGAAGGACAGACAGACATACAAATAAACAAACAAAAAGTAGCGTATGTCACTACTCCTCACACCCGTCTTTTCACGTCTACGAAGTTTCAATAAAATTGGTTTCAATGTTTTAGAGTTCAATTCAAACAGACAGAGAGATAGCCAGACAGACAAACAAAAAGTATTGTATGTCACGCTTGACAATCTTTTAATCACATCTTTGAAAGCTTCATTGAAATAAGTTGAGCCCTTTCGGAGATCAGTTCGGACAAACAGACGGACAGACTGACAGACAGACACTTAAACAAAAAATGTTCTATGTTATTCCTGATAATCTTTTTATCATATCTGTGAAGTTTCATTGAAATCGGTTCAACCGTTTCGGAGATTAGCTCGAATAGACAGACAGACAGACAAAAAAAAAAATTTGGTCCCGCGTTCACATAGATCTCGTCAAAACATCAAGTTTGAGTACCAACACGATAGGTCTGCGATTGATGGTTTCAAAAATAAAATATAAACATTTAAAAATGGGGTCACGTGGTCACATAGGTCTCGTCAAAACATCAAGTTTGAGTACCAACACGATAGGTCTGCGATTGATGGTTTCGAAAATATGAGCATTTAAAAATGTGGTCACGTGGTTACACAGATCTCGTCAAAACATCAAGTTTGAGTACCAACACGATAGGTCTGCGATTGATGGTTTCGAAAATATAAACATTTAAAAATGTGGTCACGTGGTCAAATAGATCTTGTCAAAACATCAAGTTTGAGTACCAACACGATAGGTCTGGGATTGATGGTTTCGAAAATATAAGCATTTAAAAATGTGGTCACGTGGTCACATAGATCTTGTCAAAACATCAAGTTTGAGTACCAACACGAAAGGTCTGGGATTGATGGTTTCGAAAATATAAGCATTTAAAAATGTGGTCACGTGGTCACATAGATCTCATCAAAACATCAAGTTTAAGTGCCAACACGATAGGTCTGGGATTGATGGTTTCGAAAATATAAGCATTTAAAAATGTGGTCACGTGGTCACATAGATCTCATCAAAACATCAAGTTTGAGTACCAACACGATAGGTCTGGGATTGATGGTTTCGAAAATATAAGCATTTAAAAATGTGGTCACGTGGTCACATAGATCTCATCAAAACATCAAGTTTGAGTACCAACACGATAGGTCTGCGATTGATGGTTTCGAAAATATGAGCATTTAAAAATGTGGTCACGTGGTCACATAGATCTCATCAAAACATCAAGTTTGAGTACCAACACGATAGGTCTGGGATTGATGGTTTCGAAAATATAAGCATTTAAAAATGTGGTCACGTGGTCACATAGATCTCGTCAAAACATCAAGTTTGAGTACCAACATAATAGGTCTGCGATTGAGTGTTCGAAAATATAAGCATTTAAAAATGTGGTCACGTGGTCACATAGATCTCGTCAAAACATCAAGTTTGAGTACCAACACGATAGGTCTGGGATTGATGGTTTCGAAAATATAAGCATTTAGAAATGTGGTCACGTGGTCACATAGATCTCATCAAAACATCAAGTTTGAGTACCAACACGATAGGTCTGCGATTGATGGTTTCGAAAATATGAGCATTTAAAAATGTGGTCACGTGGTCACATAGATCTCATCAAAACATCAAGTTTGAGTACCAACGCGATAGGTCTGCGATTGATAGTCTCGAAAATATAAGCTTTTAAAAATTTGGTCACGTGGTCACATAGATCTCGTCAAAACATCAAGTTTGAGTACCAACACGATAGGTCTGAGATTGATGGTTTCGAAAAAATAAGCATTTAAATATTTGGTCACGTGGTCACATAGATCTCGTCAAAACATCAAGTTTGAGTACCAACACGATAGGTCTGCGATTGATGGTTTTGAAAATATAAGCATTTAAATATTTGGTCACGTGGTCACATAGATCTCGTCAAAACATCAAGTTTGAGCACCAACACGATAGGTCTTCGATTGATAGTTTCGAAAATGTAAGCTTTTAAAAATGTGGTCACGTGGTCACATAGATCTCGTCAAAACATCCAGTTTGAGTACAAACACGATAGGTCTACGATTGATGGTTTCGAAAATATAAGCATTTAAAAATGTGGTCATGTGGTCACATAGATCTCGTCAAAACATCAAGTTTGAGTACAAACACGATAGGTCTGCGATTGATGGTTTCGAAAATATAAGCATTTAAAAATGTGGTCATGTGGTCACATAGATCTCGTCAAAACATCAAGTTTGAGTACCAACATAATAGGTCTGCGATTGAGTGTTCGAAAATATAAGCATTTAAAAATGTGGTCACGTGGTCACATAGATCTCGTCAAAACATCAAGTTTGAGTACCAACACTATAGATCTGCGATTGATGGTTTCGAAAATATAAGCATTTAGAAATGTGGTCACGTGGTCACATAGATCTCGTCAAAACATCAAGTTTGCGTACCAACACGATAGGTCTGCGATTGATAGTTTCGAAAATATAAGCTTTTTAAAATTCGGTCACGTAGTCATATAAGTTGATACGTCTGCAAAGTTTCATTGAAATCGGTTAAGCCGTTACGGAAATTAGCTCGAACAGACAGACAGATGGACAGACAGACAAACAAAAAGTAGTCTATGTCACACCTGACAATACCCTCTGCACGTCTGCCAAATTTCATTGAGATCGGTTAAGCCGTTACGGAGATCAGCTCGAACAGACAGACAGATGGACAGATAGACAAACAAAAAGTACCCTATGCCACCCGCAGTAATGCCCTCTGCACGTCTGCAAAGTTTCATTCCAATCGGTTCAGCCGTTTCGGAGATTAGCCGGAACAGACAGACAGACAGACAGACAGACAGACAGACACTCCAATTTTATTAATATAGATTAGAAAGGCACACCACTCAACGTAGTTTTTTGTTTTTGGACGTATATTTACAACATTTCTTGCATAAGGGTAATTGTCGACTAACGTCCGGTAGTGGTGGCATATATTTATTACTAGCAGGCTGTATGAGCGGTCGCCCTGTCGATAGCGTGACGTAGTTAGACTACATACTCAAAGATACGCTAATTTCTTTTTGGACAATTTATTTCACTTTCATGTTGACTTTTATTTAGCTCGGTGTTATTACATGTTTGATTAAAAAATTACTCTCTATCGAATATTACTTTCTGAACTATTCATCATCATCATCAGCCCATTTTTACCCCACTGCAGGGGCTTAGGCCTCCCCCAGGGTGAGGAGGGGGGCTTGGAGCTTAAGTCCACCACGCTGCTCCAATGCGGGTTGGGAACTGTAACGACCGCCATCTATTGACAGCGTCCGGGACCGACTGCTTAACGTGCCCTCCGAAGCACGGTGTCAGTGATATTGTGTACTTAAGTCAGAAAAACTCATTGGTACACGCCCGGATTCGAACCATGGCCCTATGGGGCCTTATAAATTTGAGACAGGTTCGTTGCGCTCTGGGCTATCACGACATTATTCTGAACTATTACTTATTATTAATTTCAAATGTGTAAATCGTTGTAATAAATTATAATTACAATTTTAGATTTACACAGTACCAGTTATTATCGAGTTTATGGCGCAGTACGCATAATAGCGCGAAAGGGTTGGCGCATAAATTGCAATTAAGGCATTTCGTACACCGACCAACCGTAATTCCATAATCAAACCCTGTTTCCACTAGATTAAGCCAAGACGGTGAATCGATGTAATTATAAGTAAGCTTTTATACTATTCATATATTATTTACAAGTGGAATATATATCAGCCGATAGTCAAACTTAATTACTAACTTCAAATCATAGAACTCAAAATAAATAGGTGGCCAGAAATACTTTCTGTAACAGTTAAACGCTTATTCCGATACTTGCAACTTCTTACTAGGTTAGATATGACATTACTTCATGACTTTTGATGAAATTCAGATATTCAATAATATATGTAGCAATGGATATGAAAATGAATATAAAAATAATGAGGATCGAATAAAATCCGGACTTCACGGATTGGCCATTTACGGTGACAGGTCAAGGCGGGCGTGCCATTTTTAAGCTTCCGTACCCAAAGGGTCCCAATGGAAACCCTACTGCTAAGCCTTCGCTGTCCGTCCGTCCGTCACAGGGCTGTATCGTCTGAACTGTAATAGGTAAATACTTGAAATTCTCACAGAGTACGTATTACTATGGCCGCTGTAATAAAAAATAAGAAAAATAAAATAAACTTAAAAATTAAAGCGAGTCCCCATACAGTAAACGTGTTTTTTTTTAAATAGTTTTTTTGATGATTGATAACTAAGAGATTATTGCTTACACTTGAAATTTTCATGCAGCGTGTGTTACTTTGGTCTATGTAACAAACAAATAATAAAATAAAATTAAAAATAAATTAAAGGGAGGCCCCCTTACAAGAAACGTGATTTTATATTGTACGGTGGTGTGGAATCCTTCGTATTCAAGTCCGACTAGCACTATGACTGGCCGATTTTTTTTATTACTTAGCAGCACTTGCGTGGACTACATATTATCGTAAGGAAATAATAAGTTAAATGATAGATCTATTTATTTTCGTTCTTTCTAACCTGATACTTTGGCCCTGCTACTGTAAAACACTGAACTTGTGAATATATTTTAATGTGCAATAAACATTTTAAAAATTAATCAATTTTAATGATAGCTTTATTTGATAACTTCTTACTGTTCTAAATTTCACCAAAATTATTATAATTTCGTTAATTGTGGAATTTGTGGACGTTGGGCCTAAATGTGAATATAATTTAAGCCCAAGGCGATTAATTAAAACGGAAATAGCGAATACTTTGAGAAATCCGTTTTTAATTAGATTCCACAATTCGCACGGGTTCGGGTTAGAGTATAGGAATTGGCTATTCTGGTCGTATTTTATAATTTTGATGTTTGTTTTTTAATATTTCATTATACACTATAAATTTGTAAACATCTTAAAATATTCATAAATTGCAATGTGTTTGCGCCAATACATCCCGTTTCTTTTAATTCCCGCTTAAAACGGTATATCGTAAAGAAAACGATAATAATTGGAATCAAATTAAAAGCCAATCGCTGCCAATTTTAACTATTCATTGTTGTGTTCATAATAAATCATCACCTAAACAAGTGTTGAACTCGTGACGTGACACTAAAATGCGTTGTGGCTAGAAGTCGAGGAATCGCAAGAGAAGTGCGGTCATCGAGTCAGTTCTTCTACCTTATTGCGTGGTGCGAACGCCCGTCATCACCACTTCGAACCTATATACAGTCTACTAAAACCAAACATCTTTGTCGGTCGCCTCCACAGAGTAACGAGTAGCTTGAAGGTGCCATGTGACGGTATTTGTTCCGAGATACGCGTCCCAATAAATAATTACACAATGAAATTATCTAAAAATATCGCGCAAACGTAAATTATTTTGTCTCACAATTGTCACATTTTAGCAAAAATCCATTCATCTCTTTTCCTACATCTTTGGTCTGATTTTAGAGTTTATATGGGTCACGAGATCTGTCTTGAAAATATGCAATATACTGCATATTTGAAGGGGAGAGTGTATCCGGCTAAGTACCAACTCTGACCGACTCTAATGCTTTTTGGTCGCCTCCATCTACTCTACAGGCGTCTGCAAATGTAGTAAATTTATCTAAATCAAGTGAAACAAAAATGTTATTACATTATTTTAATTTTATTGGTGTTATCGTCTATACAGGCAGCGACCCTGCCTGCGAAGCTGGAGGTCCCGGGTTCGAATCCCAGGTCGGGTCAGTATTTATATGATGAACATTAATACTGGCACCGGGTCTTGGTTGTTATATGTATGTGGTGTCTTCGCTTGGTACCCAAAATACAAGCAAATGCTTAGTTTGGGACCTAGACGTTGTTGTGATTGTGTGTGTTATTATTATTATTATTATTATTATTATAGAATCAGTTGTGCAGTAATATATTCCAAAACATTGTATAATTGGGAACGTGTCGACAACATACCGATCTGGGATCGGAAGAAATCGTCGTGTTGGATTAATTTCTTTACAGCTGTCGTGGGCGATTAGAAATGCGCAAAAGTACGTATTCTAATATCTATGATTATCACGGTAATTTCAATGTATTCATATTTTTTTTTTAAATTTCATATTTTTAATAAAACTGAACATAATTAGTATATAAAAAGTGAAAACAACTCGTAAAATAAAATAAAGTATTTTAACGCATATTAACCCAAATTTCCCCGTTTAACGACTCGTATCGTTCTTATTCAGCTTAACATCTTTTGGGCAAAATTTTATAACTATCTGTTAGTTTGTATCTTAATACACCATTACGACCAATAAAAGTTGTGACCAGGTTAAGTTTAGATAATAAAATAGTCCATTACGCACGCGTTGTTCACTTACTTTTGTCTTTTTCTTACTGGAGCCTGACTAATGGCATTTAAATGCCCAAACAAAACTTTTGTGCTAACAAAAAAAGTTTTCACGTTTTATACACTCAAAGGTCTATTTAAGATATTGTACGCTGTCAAATATAATACATTTCTTTATAATATCTTTTATTATCTTTATGAGTTTAGTTTTTTTCACCATATTAATTATTTGTGATACAAATATCCAGTTTGTTACTATGGATCTGGTATTTATTGAAAATGTTTACCCAAGATTTTAAGCCGATTTTAAGCCGTTTTTTCCCGATTTTTCTAGTTTAACAGTTTCTCAGCTTTAAACACTTTTGGCAATATGACTGTTGTACCTATACCAATCTGTGTTAACTAAATCTACAATTTCCTAGCAATGTTAGCGCAAATGGTCCGCCGCGTGGAAAACAACTGGCCACCACTTCCTGCCAATGTTCTGAGGCCTTCGTGATTTTGTTGGCAACTAACCGTCTAAAAACACCCATACCGACGAACGCTATTTGCTTTTCTAAACATGCTAATATATTCATGTTTCGTCGCCAGTAATTATTTCAGAAACACGCCTTGAAGACCCATTATCGAAACGTAGTCGCATTTCTCAGCATCAATCCGCACGAGATTCTTTTTTCGTTTCAGAGGGCACACGTGATATCCAATGACATCAAAGTTTTCTCACTCGTGTAAACTGATATAAACTGTATAGACACTAACCGAACTAATGCCTAAGATCTCTCTATGTCCTTATATGTGAGTCGTAGGTCTGTTCGCACCAGTATTTCAATAGTCCACACATTTTCCGCAGCGACTGCCGTAGGTGGGCGACCACTTCTTTCGTCGTCTTCAAAGCCAGTTCTGCCCCTTTTAAAATCGTTAGACTATCTAAAAAATTGTCGCTCTAGAAGGAGCAGATTTGCCTAAAGCTTAACCCTTCAGACAAACCAAATTCAAAATCCTAATAAACATAGCACGCAAATGTTGTCGCTTTATACAGAAAGTAAGGAAATATATATATTTTTTTTAATACATGCAACAATTAAAAGTACAATAGTTGTGGAATAGCTATGGTATTATTTATTTGCATTTTATTTACTTTCGAAATTTCGGTACTGTTTTAATTTTTAGTACAACCAAGATGTGTTTCCTGTTTAAATTTTGACAAAATTTGTTTAGTGATTTATGTACTTGATAAAAAATACGTGTATTAAGCGATGAAAACACGGTAAAAAGGTAAATTGTATTGTTCTCAGTTGAGTCAGTATTTATATGATGAATATTGATACCGGTACCGGGTCTTGGTTGTTATATGTATATGGTGTCTTCGCTTGGCACCCACACAAGCAGCTAGAACACAAGCTAATGCTTAGTTTGGAGCCTAGACGTTGTTGTGATGTATACGTTATTATTATTATTTACCCATTTATAACATATAGTTTGTTTTTATAAAAGTATTTAATTAATCGTCACTGAATGTTTAAAATTCAAAACGAAATCATTTGAAATGGTGTACATTTTCTACATGTTTCTATGATATTGAAGGGCCGTCTAAACAGGAGCTAGAAGTTGAATGTTAAATTGGATGGTGCAGTTTAATTTTAGGAAGCCAAGAATTTAGCGCCCGACTTAAACTCTTGAGTAACTTCTATAAAAATACCCAGCAACGGCGGAACTCCCAGGCCTCATTAGTAAGAGTTGAAATGTAGTCGCAGGAAAAACGGAATATCCGTAAATATAAACCGAAGTGAAAGCCGACCCATTTACTTCGTGTAATTAACGTTTTTTATATATATTTTTCCCGCGCTTCACATCTTAAAACCAGCCAGTGGTTGACTGGAGCTATATTTCTTTGAAGTAAAAACTCGAAAGGTATAGAAAAGGAGTCTTATAAGGTATTTTAGGAATTATTAAAAACTCACAATGCCAACAAGGGAACTTCATCTGATGAATATATACCAGTATACTTCAATTCGACTTATAATTTATTGGATTTATTTCTATGAACTTTTTCCCTATATATTTATTGGAATTTCAATGCTTATATAGAAAACTTTCTACCCGTGACTTTGCCCGTAATATATTTTGCTTCTTGCTGTGCTAATGATATTTTCTTTTCTCAAGAATTTTACGATAATATATTGGGTAGACCGAGTGTTGTTTGTCTTTAAACCAATTTTAAATAATCAAATAATGATAATTTCAGCCCTAAATTACATAGTGTAGCGAAGTAAGCTTAGCTTGACCATGAAAATTCAGAAGTTTTTTTCAAACATTCGATATTTTTTTCATTTTATTTATAATCATTGCATTTTTGACTTTTAATGATAATGATTATTAAAAGGTTTTTAAAATGAAAAGAATTTTCTAACTTATACTTAACAAAAAAAAAAAATTGTTTGAATTATTTAAAGAATTAAGACCTGGACTACGATTTTCGATACTTAGCGTCTAGTCGAAATTGATATTGCTCACTCTACTTAGTTTAGGGCTAGTTCGTATTTATTATTATTTATCCATTTATAACAAATAGTTTTTATAAAATTATATAAATGAATGTTTAAAAAATATAACGAAATCGTAATGTAGACGAGTCCAATTTAGACGAGTATCGAGTAATTTAGTAACTAAACGTGTCCGACCATTAAGTATTTAGTCGAGTAGATTAAATAACAAGTAATTTAGTCGAATTACTCCATTTTGTTTTATCGAAGTATCCTTTAAGATATTCTAATGCTTATTCCCCCAGAAGATAATTCGTAGTTCCTAGAGTTGGTTAGGTTTGTCTCTTCTATCACTCTCACCTATATCTTTTTTTTTATTCATCACGGAAATTTCTAGTGCCAACTAACCTTTACGACATGTCTGCCCATAGTCTTGCCGCTATGCACGGCGTGGCACTCAGCAATAGGCGAATTCAACTGTCGCAGCAAATATGTATGTCGAATCCAAATGGTTAAATCAGCTTGTACATTGGATGGACCTAATGCCGGCTTTGAATTAAATGGCTAAAGGAAGATTAGCCAAATCGTAGAAAGAAACGTTCGCTTTCAGATCCATTCGAAATCCGAATCCTGCTATAATAGGTTGATGGCTTCGGATGATCTAACATTTCTTAATTGATAGATTAGGTAACATTAGGTAGGTTAGGTCTGGTTATATTAATGCGAAGAGCGAAGGGGAGTGGAGCGACGAGCAACTCAGAAGATGAAAATTGTCGAACACATCATGAAGTATAAACATTTATTTCTGACATGACATGACGAACTTAATTTAATTTACAAATTAAAAATAAAAGCTTATACCAAATTAAACACTAGTTAAAAACTATCATGAAGTTGGATCTGGCCATGGCAAAAAACGAAATTTAAATGATCCGGTGGCTTTTGTTTCAGCCGTTTCACAAGGGCTAGCTTTCAATCAGCCAATACGGCCTATAGTCGTCTAATTTGATGCCGCTATTTATTGAACAGGTTTATCCAATTGAGTGGCTAATTTAACCAGGTGACTGCGACATATAGATAGAATTCGTTTATAGCATGCCACGAGCGACAGTGCTGGCGTGGCGTGCCCATATTAATTGTATATAGTGGCCCGACCTTTAGTCCCCTGTGTAAGCGGGCGAAAACAGGCCGAACATCCTGGCCTTAATGAAGCTTTTATCTCTACGTCGGACATCGAACCCAGATGATCAATGCATGAAAAATCGATAAACCTAAGGCAGACATGGATACGATTCGTCACAAACACAATCCTAGCTTGTATAGATACGGCCTTACGAGTTTGTAGAGCGCAACCAAATTGGCCCATAATGCGGCTTGTGCCTAATCTAGCGGAATGCCGACAAACGCCCAATTACCATGAACTTCGGTGGGTTTTCACTTAATCGACGGAATCGTCCGGTTACAGTGTAGAGGGCATATTGAGGCCCCAAGTACGTACGTACTTGTACGCTTGTATTTATGTACGTACTTTTATCTCTAAATATTAATACATTAGTCAGATAAGTAATTCTAAGTTACAAAAGGTGGTGCATTCGTTTTTATTTTTCTATCTGGTATATTTTGTGGATGCAACTGCGAGTACATATCAAAAATGGTAACCAGTGATATCTCGGGACAATCTTTGGCAGCTATTCATTCTTCGAAGAAACTTCTTGTTTAGTTCGATAAGCTCTAACACGCTTTATACGTTTGGACTACGTTCATCCGAACATGTGGTATATTATATACGGCATGTTCAGTTGAATGTAGTCTTAACTTATAGAATGTGTAGGGCTTACCGAAGTAAACAAAAAGTCTTAAAAAAAAGGATAAAAGAAAAGAAACTTTGAACATGTTTTTCTCGATAACCGTTAGTTTGCGCTATCGGTTCACTTGAAACTTTTTATTTAATTTGGTAGGCTCTACACGCTCTATAAGTTTAGATTACGTTCAGCCAAACACAGTGTATGTTATCTTTTATTTTTTATTTAATTTAAAAAATTAAACATCATCAGGTCATGATCATCATCAGCCTGTGTCTCTCCATTGCAGGATATAGGCCTCTCTAATGCTTGCCACCACATACGGGCCTCCGCCTTTCGCATCCAATTACCCCCGGTACCACGGTGCTTCAGGTCATCTGTCCATCTGTCCCCGCAGGTGGACACGCACTTTACCACTTTTTGATTCTAACAAGTCAAATATAATAATTTGGTAAGAAACTATTAAACAATACCAAAAAAAGTACAGATCGTATACTTTTTTCAATTTATAGTATACGTTTATTTAGAAATGTTCGTGAATAGATTATAATTTTTAAATTCTATATTTGTGCAAATTGTAATGTCTAACGTATAAAAATAGTAAACATACATAATATATAACATATTGAAAAAAGTACATTTAGTGGAGAGGCGGGTAATTTTAGACTAGACAATCTCAATATATGTACATGCGAAAAGAAACGTTAACGCTTTTCATTTAAGCCTAAATTAACGTGGCTCTCTATTACATGGAGCATTATCATATTGTTAAAATGTTTATTCATATCCAGCATTATTATTTTAATTACCCAAGTAAAAGTTCTTTAAAAGTTAGTTAAAACTTAGAGGTCAAAGTAAATCTCTGTGCTAGGTTTCAAAAAAATCTGTAGGAAAATAACGACGTTAGAGCGCGAACAGACGGAAGGACAGACAAACTAGCATATGAAAATTATAAAGTACCAGGGTTAGTTACGTCATAACATTTAAAGGAATTTTCTCTTTTGTGAGTGACTTTCATTATATTAATTGAAGTAAAAACTTTCGTACAGCAGGCCTACAGACCGCCTCTGCAGACATTCCTAAAATTTACATAAAAACAAAAGAAATTACCGAAACAAACTTCGTGTACGCGGAAAGCGTTTTTACTGTACCGACATTAAACGGCTTTTATTCGTATTACGAGTATAATGCAATCGCTTTGATATCACTCCCTTTTGTTTACGAAATGTGGAGGGGAGAATGTTTACAATATTCACCATGTATAAAATTTTTGCACGCCTCACAATGGAAAGCATTGGGTAATGCTCTAATCCTGCTATGAATAAAAACACGTTTAATTAGTTTGTTTTCTTAATATTGTTTGAATAGTATTTATTACCCTTAGGCACATAAAATATCGATATTAATTTTGGTAAGCGGGTACTAAAGTGCTTAAAGTGTCTACCCGCGTGTATACTCGAAATCACGAATAGGTTATAAAAGGTACTTATTAAAATAAATAAATAATGACGAAACACTGAAATCCGTCAAAGAACTAAAGTTATCGACATAGCCGAAGCGATCAGCAAGCTGAAGTTGCAATGGGCCGGTCATATTTGCCGTAGAAGGGATAACCGATGGGGTAGACGAGTTCTCGAATGGAGGCCACGTACCGGAAAGCGAAGCGTTGGACGCCCCCCGGCCAGGTGGACAGATGACCTGAAGCACCATACCGGGGGTAGTTGGATGCGAAAGGCGGAGGACCGTGTGTGGTGGCGAGCCTTGGGAGAGGCCTATATCCTGCAGTGGAGAGACACGGGCTGATGATGATGATGATGATGAAATAATGACGTACATTACAACAACGTCTAGGCCCCAAACTAAGCATTAGCTTGTGTTTTGGGTACCAAGCGAAGACATCACACACATATAACAACCTAGACCCGGTATCAGTATCAATATTCGTCATATAAATACTGACCCGACCTGGGATTCGAACCCGGGACCTCCAGCTTCGTAGACAGGGTCGCTACCCACTAGGCTAAGCGGTCGTCATGAAATAAAATGAAATGAAACTTAGTAAAGTCCAGCTTATAAAAACCACAGAGATAACATAACTAGAGTAGGCAAGCTCCATAAAGCCTGATAAAGCCCTGTTTGTAACGGTTGGGCATCGGTTGGGCATGGGAGAAAAAAAGGATGGAAAATAACTGTATCATAGTATAAATCAAGGTACTCCTATTCTCTGTCTCTTTCTGTTGAGGCCCGCATTTCGGACTGGCTTGCCTGCTCTATTCTATTATTTCTATGATAAAAACAGCCTACTCATTAGTCAAGGAATATTTGAATGTTAATTATGTATAGACATTTTAAGCGTTTTATATTAAAAAAATATTCATATAAATATCAGTGGCGAAGGGTGACCTATAAAAAGGTTAGTTATAAAAAGGAGCTATTTCATTCCATTCCACCAGCCAATTATGCCCCGCTGCAGGGCCTTAGGCCTCCTCCCAGGGTGTGGGGGATTGGAAGCTTAATCCACCGCGCTGTTCCAGTGTGGGTTGGTGGATTTTAACCCGGGACCGACAGCTTAAGATGCTCTCCGAGGCACTTTTTTTAGTGAAGGCCGAATCTGCATACAGACACCTGCGCACCCGACCTACCGCGCAGATAGTGCCGGGTTGGGATTTCTACACAGAATGTGCAGCCCGACCGGCTAAACGACATCCTCAACCTATACTCCGGTAGAGTCTGCAGGGTTTGAACTAAACAACGACCGGACGCATTGAGGATGCTTCGGTGTGTTAATGCCTTTGGTGGGCGGGGGATCCGTCTCGTAGGGTGGTAGGTACTGCTCTCCTACGTCACACTGAAGGTCTGATCTGCCTGAAGCCCTGAGACTCTCAACCGCGGTAGTGAGATCGTCAGGTGGATCTGTGAGTACATTCCGTGGATGTCTGAGAAAATGGTTGGCGGGCGGGGTTCGTAAGAGGCCGCTGCTGAAAGTAACGGGTTGGGAGCACCTATACATGGTCTCAAACTGGTTTAGAACTTATGTTTCTTTGTTAATTTCATCAATAACTGAATGAAATGAGGGTATCTTCTGAAAAAAATACCTTTAGCTATCACTTACTCTTACCCCAGGCATAAAATAAATAAAATATTTTCCCCTCCTTTTTCCAGAACAAACTTGGTTTGCAATCTCCTCGTTGTAGAAGTTTAAATGAGTACAATTCCTGCCAAACTCGTGACCCAGACATCGATGTCTTCCGTGGCTCGTTGGGTACTTTCAAGCGGAGACTGCAGGATCTGTCACGCACGTGAACAACTCTTAGAGCAAATGTTATGTATACCATAATAATGGCCATGTAAGTATATTAGCATAATACTTTAGAATACTCATTTTATTACTATATGAATATATATGATGTGGTTGTGCCTTAATAAATAAATAAAAAAGGAAAGCCGGCTGCGATAATTTAGGTGATAGTCACCTACTGCCATAATCTATTCTAAAGCTTAGGGTTCGTTAGTATATAAAAATTAGAATGTACTATTTTATTTTTTTATATTTTGTTTTATTTTATTAACACAAATTAAAGAAAATATATCTGAACACCATTTAAACTTTTCCACATATCGAAACTAAAGATACATACTTGTTTGTTTAAACATCTACCTACTTAAACATATGAAGTAATAAAGAACAGTAAGGATGCAGCTATCATTTAATAAAATACTTAAATATATACTGTATGACTTTAAACTAACAGAGTCAGGGAATCGTACCAAACCAGCTCTTCGAAATAGTAGCCCCAAATGTACTCGAAAATGAATGAAAATATTGCTTTAATAATGACAAAATGTCTGTCGCCTTAATAATAGCGACTTCCCTTTTAATGTATGAGCTTTCGCCATTGATAAATATAATAAAATATACCCAGGGAAATATTTTAAGCTTGTAAATTCATGTGTACTTTCAATAACTGTGTTATAATCATTGACTTCATATTCAGTATATATTTCATATTCAGTTTAATAATATATCTCATATATTTAAAAAAAAAATGTTTATGATTCTCTGCTTTTAAAACAATCTATTAGTAATATATAGTAAGAGTTTTTAGTAATTGCAACTATCACTCCATTTTGTCCACAGAGGTCATTCGGAAAAATCATCCGACGAAAATGATGTAACTTGGACGCCAAACTACGCTAGGAAGAAAAAATAATACTAATACCGACCAAACAATCCATTTGGCGGCCACACAAAAATATGTGGGTTAATGAATTATATTAACAACCAGTGACGTCATAACCTCCGGAAGATTACTCTAGAAATTCGCCAAGGCGCAATCGCCGCTCACTAATAAGCGAACTAGCAACCAAACTATTTGGCCGTTTGGGACAAATTGAACTATTTTTCATAGACATTTCCAATATTTTGACATGAAAAAAATAAGACAACGTAAACGATTTTGTAGGGACGACATGCAAATAAAAGGAAGAAGACAGGCAAATAAAATGCTGAGATAGAAAATAAGGAAGAACATAACAAAAAAACATAATTTCATTCACGACAAAATACTTAGGGTGCAGAGAAGTATTGTCGCTACCGTTTAAAGCAGAAAAAAGAGCCCAAAAATTAAACCAGTTCGGAATTACTTTGTCCAAGATTTTCTGGTTAAATTTGACATCGTCAAGTTCACGGCCTTCGACCTTGGTGCAGATACTTTCGATCAATTCGATTTGGTGTCTATGTCTATGGATCCTGAGCAGGTAGAAAAATATAGGCGAAAAGGGCCAACACGTACAGTGCGGACAGTAATAGCCCATTCATGTCGACATCCACTTCATGAAATCGTTCCTGGACAAAGAGTTCGGAGGTTCCTATGGAATGTGTGACAGACGCCAATACAAGTAGGTAAACTTCGTCAAGCCCCCCTCACCCCGGTGGAGGCCTAAGCCCCTGCAGTGGGGTAAAAATGGACTGATGATGTGAAGTGAAGTGAAGAAACTTCGTATCACCAAAATCAAATATCATAATGTTTGAGGACTATAATAATAATAATAAAAATAATACCCGGAACATATCACACAGCGCTATCTAGTCCGAAAGTAAGTAAATTATACTTGTATTATGGGTACTAATCAATAGGTATACATACTTTATTATTCTTTTTTGTAATATATACATATATAGATACACGGAACACGGAAATACTCGGAACAGATGCCCAATAACTCAATCAGTGATACGATGAATTCAGACCAAAAAAACTGTATTTTAGAGAATAGAGTATATGGTTGGGGTGGAAAAATAATGGATTTGTCATAAATAGATTTACAGCGTCATTTACAAGTTACAATGTCAATACCGAAAACAAAAATTACTTAAGAGCGATGAGAGTATTGTAAGAGAGATGAGTGTCGTGATAGCCCAGAGCGCAACGAGCCTGTCTCAAATTTGGCCCCATAGGGCCATGGTTCGAATCCGTGCGTGTACCAATGAGTTTTTCTGACTTAAGTACACAATATCACTGACACCGTGCTTCGGAGGGCACGTTAAGCAGTCGGTCCCGGACGCTGTCAATAGATGGCGGTCGTTACAGTTCCCAACCCGCAGTGGAGCAGCGTGGTGGACTTAAGCTCCAAGCCCCCCTCCTCACCCTGGGGGAGGCCTAAGCCCCTGCAGTGGGGTAAAAATGTGCTGATGATGATGATGATGAGAGTATTCTCCATCGTTTAAGGAAAAAAGAAGTTCGGGTAAATACGATCAGCTCGAAACAGAATAACCAAGATGGTGAGCGCCGGCGACGAAAATCAACATTTTCACCTTTGCAACTTTCTATATCAGCCGAATCGCTACAGATAGCTTTTTTATTCGTTCACAACAAAACATCGAATTCACGAAAAAAAAAGAGTTATAGTAATTCAAATTATACCACACGATTTTGATTAACATGTAAATAATGACCAAACAGTGATTACACACATTTCTAGAGATGGATATTTGACATCGAAAACCATCGATAAAAATATCACATCGTTATTCAATTCTCATTAACGCACTCAGAGATGGTTAGGTATCTACATGGTTAAGAGCATGCGATCTGTTTTTTTTGGCCTTTTTTGATGTTATGAATCGCGTGGCTTTATCTAGACATATAAATAATCAAAGTAATAAAATTATAAAGATTTCAAATTAATAACTAGACAGAGAAGGCAATGTCGATAAGAAACGTCACGCCTCGGTTATTTATTGTAATAATAGACTGTGTTTTGCAAAAAAGAATCACAAAAAAACTTCTGATAGCTGCTTTTTTAAATTTTAACAGTTTTTTTTTCATCTTATTGTTGTTTGACCAATCAATAGCTGAGTGGTTAGAAACCCTAAGAGCCAAGGGTCGCGGGTTCGATTCCCGCCCGGGACAAATATTTGTGTGCATGAACATCTCTATTTGTTACGTGCCTGGGTGTAAAATATCTATATATTATAAAGGATATTTGAGTACGTATATCAATTGTCTGGTACCCGTAATACAAGCTTTGCTTAAATTGGGACTAGATACTGCTGCGCGGGATGTCTCAGGTATTATTATTGTATCCATTTCCCATAAGGAATACGTTTTCATTTTCCAGGAGGTATTTATATTAAAATTTTAACATTGCTTGTACTACATAACTCATATACGTACCTACTGAAAACTACGGTAGGCGATGTTAATATGTTGAAATTTGAAACAACCACAATACGTGTCTACGCATGTTATTATTATACGAAAAGTTTTACCGCCACGAGGTTAAAGTAGCATGTTTGTTTTAGAGACAAAGCTGAAATCAACAGCAGCGGAACACGTAACTGTGGATGGAAGTGGGGTGCATTGAACAAAGCGAACTTTCCCGACGAGACATTTCAAGACGTCGTTATCGGTTTGTATTGGACGACGGTGAACGGGTAGAGTAATGGTTGTAAGAGTAAGCACGGTACCTCGGAAAGAATAATATTGTAATTAAAAAACCGTCAAGTGCGAGTCAGATTCGCGCTCTGAGGGTTCCATTCAGTTGTTAACGCATTTGACACATTTCATTTCGTTTTCATTGATTTTTGGATTTATTGCTTTACTTGTCCTGTCAAATCTTGCTTCTTGTCGAATTTCGTGATCCTAGGTCAACGAAAAGTACCCTATAGGTTCTGGCGCTTACGAGTGTCAAAAGATGCGGCACAAATGGCCCTATTTTTTTATTGAAATGAATCAGAAGCTTGATTTTTTTACACCTCCAAGGGACAGTAGATTTAAGTACTAGGTATTAATTTCAACTGGATACCTCCCCGCGTTTCTGAGTAAAAGGGTCTTCACAAACAGACAGACCGACAACGAAGTGATCCTCCTATAGGGTTTCTTTTTTCCTTTCGAGGTACGGAACCATAAAAACAAGACA
This sequence comes from Luffia ferchaultella, assembly GCA_949709985.1. NCBI lineage: Eukaryota > Metazoa > Arthropoda > Insecta > Lepidoptera > Psychidae > Luffia > Luffia ferchaultella. The sequence goes on along the minus strand of OX453241.1, from coordinate 24,897,393 downwards.
CGACCGTTTATGTGTACGTGTTTATTCAATGTTGTAATAAGGAGCGGTACAGTATATTATGTTTATAAATGTTTATGATATATAAATTAAAACGCAACAAATGTGATAAATTTTCACTCCATACATTTTATGATTTTCGAAACATATGCGATATGCAACTGTATATTTTTATTTTAATTGGTACCACCGATCGGAAGAAATTAGATTTATATTGGTAATAACTTGTGGTTTAATGGAGACAGCGCCACGTAATCTAGATACCTTAATAACTTAATTAATTTTTATTATCTGACATTTATCCCGTGATGAAATAAATAGCGTGTAGTTATTACGTAATGCAAGTAATCCTACTAATATAGATGTGAAAATTTGTATATTTGGATATTTGTTACTCAATCACGCAAAAACGGCTGAACGGATTTGAACGAATTACAGTAAGTTTACACATCAGGATAAGATATAGGTTACTTTTTTCCAGAAAAATACACGGTTCCTGTGGGATAAATATTCTTCATAAAATGACAAATAGTTGTTATTTCTAAAAAAAACTAAGTCCTTGTAAATAAAATACGAAATACATTTGTTCTTTACGTTGCTAATCTTTCTTAGTCATTATCATCTTTTTCAATATGGTCCTACAATAAAAGTACAGCGGACGTTATTGGCAGTGTATATTCTAGCGGCCGATATAATGATGATGTGCATAGTTGTAAAGTTACATAGTCGTTACAGTTCCCAACCCGCAGTGGAGCAGCGTGGTGGACTTAAGCTCCAAGCCCCCCTCCTAAAAATGTGCTGATGAAAATGGGCTGATGATGATGATAGTTGTAAAGTTTTATTATTATTTTTTCTAATACATCTGTGTTTACAGTGCTCTGTACGAGCGCCTGTTGAAGATAGGCGGTGGCGTAACGAGCTATATTCACGTTGGAGTTCTCCACTCGGCTCTGAATGACGGCCCCAATACCTATTAACTGAAAATCTGAAGAAAATCGTCCTCCCATGCAGGAAGATTGCGTAAATTCTGTATGAGGCCAGACCAGTACTGAGAAACTTTAATTATTATACGATTCTGTCAATGATTTAGAACAACAGCATGTTGTGGAAATTGCTCTATATTCATTTATAAAAATAAGTGATTTTTTTTGTGGGTTAAAATGAAGATACAGCATTTAAAATTAAATAATAAAGCTATTAATTTAGTTTAGATTACAGGCAATATTATTTAAACAGTGAAAATTTTGGTGCAGCATCAAAGTATTTATCATGTTTTTTGCCATTTCATTCAATTGTTAACAATTATTTATACAGTTACAATTACTTTTTAAGGAAATATGACTTATTAACTTTGTTGGGGTAAATCTTAACAAAAGCAATGAAACCGTTCTGGTTTAGGCGTTAAAATTTAATATAAAGTTATAAAAATCCACTGACGATCCATCCACTAACAATCCACTTAAGTTGTGAATTTGCATCTATTGTTCCTTTTGCCAAAAAGAGCAATAATTAATTATACCATTTTTTCATTAGCTGAACATGCTGATTCTTATGTATAAAAGAATTTTATTTCAGATCATAAAATCAACTTTATAAAATGAGTATAAAACGGGGTGCTCTTTTGATGTCACGTGAAAACTTATTTTACTCCCGGAAAATAAAGTAACATAACAAAACTCTAATTTCAATTTGTATTCAGTTTGTTTTTCATTTAATATTGGGATTTTATTTTTCCATTTAGAAGCCGAAATTTATTATGCAGCTGGTTGTGATAAAGAATCCAATTAAAAAGTTTCAATCGGTAATTGGACGATGTTGTAAAAGCTCGGAAAATTCCTTTTAAAAGTTCCTCTTTGCATTTTTATTACTGTTTACACAAGACCAAGATTAAATTATTTCATGGTTAACAATAATAGTTTATTTTTTCTTTGCTTAAGTTAAATAAGGGATGCGTAACACCATAAATAATTAGAAATGGTTTCCAATTGATCTCACCAATCTATAGCTAAGACTATTGAAAAAAATAGACTTTTTCTTGTATTACGAGTATTATACTATTATTGAAAAATTTATTGACTTGGTAACAGCATGAAAACTGTCGAATGATTGATTAAAACCATTCGAGAAGGCAGAAAGCTCCCTGAATACGATGCCTATTTCGTCGTCCCGTACCGTCGTCGGTAAACTCTTACAAACATCAAGGCGTAACTTTCGCCGGTTAACTTTCGGCCCCCATATAAAACATGTCCGTGTTTTCTATTTCGGTTGGCTATACCCTGTGCTACATCTATCGTCTACTTCTCATGCTAAATCATTATAGAAATATTTCCCTCGGTAGTACGTCCGCCCTGTGTTCACTTAGGCCGGTATTCACCCAAATGCGTCCGACATGGCTTCAAACGATGCAAAACATGGTCATGCGTACTGCCACCGATATCTCTCGGTACGTGCGCAACTTCGATTTACATAAAGATCTCGAACTTTCCACAATAGCTAAACATTTTGAACGATGTCGGCAAACTATTTCGAGTCCGTTTTGAGTCACCGTAATCCTCAAATTGCTGAAGCGTCGTCGCTTACGAAATTCAATTTCAGTGGAAACACCGTCAATCAAAAAGCGCCCTAAAAGACTCTGAGGACGATATTATGCATGAGCTCGCCGGCCTTAATCTACTAACAGGCTCCTTGCTATCTTCAGCGAACTCCCTACTGTGCCCTTAAAACAGAAACCGATCAAGACCTAAATGTAGATTAGGCGCGTATTTTGCTGTACAAGCCTACCGACCAGTCCTGCGAGTCCTGCTGGTAAAGACAATTGAGTTATTCGACCCATGCACATCTGAAATCTTTATAACTTCGCCAGACTGCCTTTCTGTGACGATTATACAATCTTTATGTTCGCAAGTTCAAGCGTCCCGTTCGCCCCTAGAGATCCTTTTATGCTGTGAAAACCATTAAGTCTAACAACAATATGACGGTGGAGAGTGGAAAGCAAACTACTTTCGAAACGTTGTAGCACCGTTAGTGTTTACTGGACAAAACTTCCCTCGTGCGTAAAACAAAAAATAAAACTCACTTTTCATCAAAGCATCCTCGGAGACAGAACTGGTAAAAGAAGGAAGAAGACAAAAGTTCTACAATGAGCTTTTAGTTCTCCCGTTACTCCACACATGTATTTGAAAAATATTCATTTTACCCATCGTCAATATCGTCGAGCAAACAAAAATATTTATTGACATATAAATTGGTCTTTCGCTGTAGTAAGTAAAAGAATTTTATTAGATATAGCTCTGGAGTTAGTAAGTCCACTTAGTTTTACTACCATCTAATGCAAGTTTCGCATCCAACGAAATGACGTGCTTTGGCTAAGAAATATTAAGGTTTCGTGCGCTTTGAACGTTATCATTTGAGAGCAGAGTGATAAAATTCCTCATATATTTTTATGGATGATCGAATTTGGCTAAAGTTTTATTGATAGAGTTAACATTCTAATGAAAAAATACTCTAATGTTGCATTTGCCTTTGTTATAAGGCAAATCCTACTTATACAAATACATTCCGATGTAAGTTTGCATTTTATAGAATTACTTGTATTTGACTTTGAAGAGATTTTAATTTAATAAAATTAATTAATAATAATTCATAATTAATATTTAATAAGACGATAGATTCGAACTACAACTACAACAACTACAATCACTTTATAATTTGTTAATTTATTATTACTCACTGAACTGGAACTTTTTTTTGTTAATGTATTTTCAGGTAAACGCAACCAGCCACTATGTAACCATAATACATGAATAAAAGTTTGTGTATAAAAGACGTAGTTTTATTGAGAGAACGTATTGACAACTGGCGCATTAATCTAGGTTAAACGCAAACGAAGCCCGCGTTGATATTGATATTTGTACCATTACTGCCAAAAAAAAACAATATTAATAATGAACAGTCGTTATTTCGAAAGAAAATCATATCTTATTTATGACTTGCCTATATTTTTGCATATGATATTTTTTGAATTTCTTAATAGATACTTCATAATCTGTATCAACGTAAATTCCATAAACTCAAAAACATCTAATGCATTGTTTTTAACAACTGTTGGGTACGTTTTCCGTTTATTAATTTAAACAATTTTTTTTGTAGAATTACGCAACAACCATAGTAACTGCACGAGGTGTACAAAATGTCGTCCCACTTTGAGCACGGGATTAGAAAAGAGCGGGCGTTTATTGCCTAAGATTCCTTAATCATGGGTGATCAGGTCCTGATACCTGTTGACGAAGGCGTGCATCGAATTAGTTCACTCCAATGACGTTTAATTTATAGATACGTTACATTCGAACCGCGTGAGTGAGAAGAGTGTATTTGTCTTAACAGAATGCCTATATAGATCAACTTTTTCGTACGTCTAGCATAAGTGTAATTTTATTCTCAAAAATCTAAGATCGTTTTCGTTTAAAAAAAAACCAATGTTTAAATCACTATGCTAAGTCAACTTGATACAAAAACACTCCAATTTATTGCGTTTAGATCCCTAATATTCATTTGATATTTGCGTCGCATTCAATTCTTGGCTTTTTCAATACATTTAAAGAGGTCTTACAAAAATGAATTCAATAAGTAAAGACACAGAAAGGCTGTCGACGTATTCGCGCCCTCGTGAAAATCGTATTGAGCGATTGCTTGTTTGCGTACAGTCGTACGTACAAACAATTGAATTACTCTCTGTACTGATTGCTTTGTTTGGTATTGTTTGTGTAAAAAAAGGAAGCCCATCCTCATACAAACGTGTATAAGGAAAAAAATACTGGATAATTTAAATCTTGTGCATGTGGTTTTATTTGTACATGAAGCCTTTCCATTCCATCAGCCCTTTTTATTCCCATTGCAGGGGCTTGGGCCTCCTCGCAAGATGAGGGGGCTTGGCGCTGAAATTCATCATGCTTCTCCAATGCGGGTAGGCGGATTGTAACGATGCTCATCTATTGACAGCAACCGGGACCGACTGTTTAACGTGTCCCCCTAGGCACGGAGTCAGTTATTGTTAATGTACTTAAGTCGGAATAAACTCATTGGTACACGCCCGGATTCGAACCACGGCCATATAGCATTATAGATTTGAAACAGGTTCGCATGAAGCCTTGTGATATATACAATAATAATACCTGGGACATCCCATACAGCGCCATCTAGTCTCAACCCAAACTAAGCAAAGCTTGTATTATGGCTACCAGACATAACTGATATACATACTTATTCTTTTTTAATAATATATACATATTTTACACCCAAACACGGAACAAATAGACATGCCCATGCACACAAATATTTGTCCTTGGCGGGAATCGAACCCGCGACCCTTGGCTTCGCAGTTAGGGCCACTAATCACTCGGCCAATCGGAAATATGTATAGAAATATATTGTTTTAAAGCTGGAAATTGATCAGCATTAAGCAATGAAAGTTTAGACAGATACTGCCTATATAACTCCTAACCAATTATAGATGATAATTGCTTAGGAGTTCAATTTTGTACAAAAATAGGGCTTAAAGAGTGACTTTTGGCGTCATTTTGAAAAATGAAAATGTCTATTTATTTGCACCGTAAAAGAAATGTATTGCATGCAATACATTATTATAAAAAGTGCCATACATGTCACACTGGGATTCCCTGAAAAGCCTCTTTAACCTATTAACTTGTCATCAATCATTATCAAACAATTGTCTCTGTCAGTTGACGACCGCTTAGCCTAGTGGGCAGCGACCCTGCCTGCAAAGCTGGAGGTCCGGGTTCGAATCCCAGGTCGGGTCAGTATTTATATGATGAATATTAATACTGGCACCGGATCTTGGTTGTTATATGTATGTGGTGTCTTCGCTTGGTACCCAAAATACAAGTTAATGCTTAGTTTGGGACCTAGACGTTGTTGTGATTGTGTGTGTTATTATTATAAAAAAAAATATAAAATTGCGCGTGACTTTCAATCTGACCCGACTGGGTAAATATATAGTGAGTGGGTTAAACAAAGTCTGTAGTTATAAATCGTAATGTACTTTTTGAGTACAAAAAATAAAATAGTTTAAATTGACACCGGCAAAACTGTCTAACCCAAGATAGTCACCAAAGACAAAAGAAGAAGAAGATGCGTTCAAAATTGCACTCGTTATTATCTATTTTTTACGTCATCATCATCATCATCAGCCCATTTTACCCCACTGCAGGGGCTTAGGCCTCCCCCAGGGTGAGGAGGGGGTTTGGAGCTTAAATCCACCACGCTACTCCACTGCGGGTTGGGGATTGTAACGACCGCCATCTATTGACAGCGTCCGGGACCGACTGCTTAACGTGCTCTTCGAGGCACGGAGTCAGTGATAGTTAATGTACTTAAGTCAGAAAAACTCATTGGTACCTACACATCCGGATTCGAACCATGGCCCTATGGCCTTATAAATTTGAGACAGGTTCGTTCCGCTCTGGGCTATCACGACATTTTTTACGTACTTTTAGAAAAATAATGATATAGTTAAAAAGTCCTGCTTCGCAAACAGTATCGAGATTTATGGTTCTTATCTCAAGTACTTTTTGAACCCTAGGATGGACATCATTCTTTAATAAAGTCAATTTGTTGTGAACTATAGTTATTAGATTACTTGTTTTGTGAGGGACCCACACACAACCCACTAAGTGGACTAATGATCTATCAAAGGACACTCTAGCTAAAGGCTACGACGATGTCAGAATTGTGCTCGCCACTCAGGAACCTATCTTCTCCAGTGCTTATTGGTTCTTCAAGCGATGCGGCTTGCAAATTGGTATTTCAGTTTGCTAATTTTGTTTAATGTCGGTCGATATAATATACCATAATACCTGCGACATCCCACACAGCGCCATCTAGTCTCAAAGTAAACAAGTAATATGTAATATGGGGTACTTGACAATTGGTAGTAATACATACGTAAGTATTATTTTTTTTAAATAATGTATACATATAATAGATACTTTTTACACCCAGACACGGAACAAATACACACATATATTTGTCTCGGGCGGGAATCTAACCAGCTACCTAGCTAGCTCCTACCTCCATAGCTAGGGTCTCTAAGCACTCTAACCACCGTATCGATCCAGTCCTTTTGTAGATTTATCCGTCACGAATTCTATTCCGCAGAAATATTACAATTGTAACTTTTTCTGTAGAACATTTAGTAACCCAAAGCTTGTTAACGATTTCAAAATTACGTGACCATGTCTCACGTCCGTGGTCAGCATTTGCAATACGCACTGTCCAGAGACTATACGGCGTGTTCGGCTGAACGTGGTCAAAACTTATAGAGCGTGTAGAGTTTACTTAACTAAACAAACAGTTTAAACAGTTTTTTTCCGTAACCGTTAGTTTGAGCCAACTTCTCACTTGAAATTCTTTGTTTAGTTTGAGAAACTCTATACGCTCTATAAGTTTGGACTACGTTCAACCACTGAGGTATATTGGACTCAAAGACGTTCCGTAACTTCCCGAACGTTGCCTAGATGAATTGGATACCGCGATTTGCACATTGTTTCGAAAGGTATGTTAGTAAATAACATTTTTAGAGTTACGCAGCCAAATGGCAAAAACTGAAGCTTAACAATTTCGTCCTGTCCGTCTGTCCGTGTGTCATATATATTTCAAAGGTCAAACATCTTATATATTTGCCAAACAATTCTAAAGAGAAATTATGAAATCGAAATTCTTTAGGGGTGGATCTCCATACTTTGAACTAAGGGACGTAATATTGGAAATGTTTTTTGATGACACTATAGGGCCCGTTTACGGAGAAAGTGCGACGTATCTCTAAATAGTATGTATAGTTATTGAAGTAGTAAGATGAATGAGGTCAAAAGGCAGAGAATTTTACAAAGTATACAATACAAAAAACTGATTCCGAATCTTCCCATAAATGTGGGAGAAAATCGACAAGCAAAAAATAAACCTTTTTATCACACCTATTTAAAAAGAACTAGTTTGTTCCCCGTTAACAGAGACTAAAATAGCGTTTTAATCCCTAGAGACTAAATGTGATTTGAATTAGTAATGTGGATATAGTTAGTAAAAGTTTAAACCAAACCAACCACCAACCAAAGTTTAAGTTAGTTAAAGTTTAGTTAAATCAATCACTTTGTATGAACAAGAAACTGGCTGTTTTTTAAACTAACCGCGCGTTTGCCAAATTAAAAAAAAAAGTTGTAAAGAAATAAAAAATGCGGGAAATACATTCCGTCGTCTTTCATAATAAAATTTTTTAATGAAATTCGGATTTTATTAAGTTTTATAAAAAAGGAGTGTGTTTTCATCAAGTAGTGAGAATACATTCGTATTTGTTAACTCCCGAGAACATTGTAACGGGCGCTAAAAATGTCATGCAAAGTCTTTTACCTACAAAATACCGTGAATAATATATAAAAGCATATGAAAAATTAAATATGATTAAATTAAATTAAATTAAAAATACAAGAAAGGTGAAAACTTTTCAGAAAATATGTTTTTCGCCTATTTCCAAGATTTAGCCATATTTGAAAAACCTACAACTCTTTGGAGTATATCCAATATCAGTTCCAATAACGACATAAAGATCGATATATATTCAAAATTATTAGTTTATCTGAAACGACAATCCGAAGGGCATAAACGAAGAAATCCAATGTGTTTTCCTACCTAAATGTCGATATTTTTTTTTGTAAAAAGGAAGTATTTTACTTATGTAAAATTTTTTTATTAAGTAGGTATTAAAATGGCTTAGCTGCCAATAGCAACGCATCTAATTTAGAGTCTTACTTTGTTTCTTTTTGTTACAGGTTGTGTTGATTTTTGGAGATCATGGTGCTCGTCGTAGCAATGACTTTCTAAATCTAACGATCGATAATGTTGGGACCCACTCGGACGAACTACTTTTGATAAAATTGAAAAGCACAAAAACCAAAATCGATAGGTACAAACTTAATTATTGTCGCCCTTCTGGTATGAAATCAAATCGATTTTTTATACGTTACCACAACGGAAAATGTACAAGACAACCCGTTGGAAAAAATAAATTATCGGGTGTGCCTCAGAAAATTGCTACTTATTCAAAGTTACCTGATGTTAAACTGTATACAGGCCATTGTTTCCTAAGATTGTCTGCCATTCTGTTAGGAGATTTGGGAGTGGACACGTCTGTTTTAAAGAGACATGGAAGATGGAAATCGTCTATGGTACCTGCAGGATATATAGAACAATCTATTCACAACATAGCCGAAATTTACCACCGAATTGCAGAAAATAACAATTTAAAAGACCCGTCTCCACACCCATTTACATCTAAGAATATTGTGACCCATCATCCATGCCAGAAAATAATCAAATTTCTCAAAAACAAGATGCTAAGACACCGTTTTCCGAGACTATTTATAATTCCCAAACTGTAAATAAATCCACAACCGTAACGGATGATAGTAATAAAATTGTTACGATGCACTTCCAAAATTGATAAAATATAAACATTAGTCTCTAATTATATCTATGTCATGTCTTATTGTTCTTGCATATAAATAAACGTCAATTAATCAATCATTCAATCAATCAATCAATCAATCAATCAATCAATAAATCAATTCGTTCGACCTTCAGCAAGACGCAATGTCTGAAAGGGACAAGTACCGATACACCAAAGGAAACGTAGATATAGGATGGAGTGTAGGTTATAGTCTGCATATTACATATTCATAGTTGCATTTACTTATTTTCTCATAGAGAGTGATAAAAAGTAGTCTTCACCTCGAGAGCAACTCTATTTTAAAGCTCGAGCGACGTACTTTGAATCCCACGCTGTGCTCAGGATTCAAAAAAGCTCTCGTTTTTAAAATAGTTCTTTGCTCCTTTGGTAAACAATTTTCTATTTTATAATTACCAATTTGAATATCTCAGAAACTAAAAGCGAATAAGAAAAATCAAAATACTTTTCTAGGAAATATTCATCTCTATTATTTGAGATCATTTGCAGCATTAAAAAGTACAGATGTGTAATACGATTATATATAAATAAAATAAAAAACCGACCGATAGTGTAATGACTTATGGCATTCTGCTTTGGTGACACGCTGCCAATGTTAATACAATCTTCGTATTGCAGAAGCGAGCTGTTCGAGCAATTTATAAACTGGGACCTAAAGTATCACCTAGAGAAAAGTTTAAGGAAATTAATATAATGAAATTGTCGTCTCAATATATATTTGAAAACATAATGTACGTAAAAAAAATATATTGTATTATTTAAAAAAAATTGTGATCGGCATAATGTTAATACAAGAAATAAAGGTAAACTTGCTAATCATGTCAGCCGCCTCAATAAAGTAATAAAATCTTTTAAAGGGCAATGTATACGCTTTTACAATAAAATCCCAGCTGACATTCACGATCTACCCCTTAACAAGTTTAAAACTACAATAAAACTGAAGCTTTATACAAAAGCTTATTATAAAGTATCAGACTACTTAGATGATATAAATCCATGGGTGTCGCCGCTGATAGCCGCTCGCCTATCAGTTCGTTTCAATAATATTATTCTTTAAGCACTTATTGTTAAATTTTTTTTTATAATGTTGTTAAAAAAGAGCGTCCTTCAGTTTCTTGCGTATTCTTCTGAGAGAAACCAGCATTTTGAATGCGCCTTTGTGGTGACGTTCTTCCACAAAGTAATAAAATTTACTCTTATGACGTATTTCAAGATTATGTTACATAACTACGAAATAAAGATATTTTGATTTGATTTGACCATGTACAAGTCGGACTCGCAGACGAAGCGTTCCATACCATCGTACAATATAAATAACATGAGAAAAAGGGTAATAAGTTTATAATTATTAAAAAAAAAACTATTATGTGAAGTAACTAAAAATTTAAGGTTTTCGAAATTTTTCCTTTATGTGTGCTATAAAACGTTGCTTCGTACCAAATTTCAAGATAATGGGTCGACTGAAAGTATACTTTATGTTTTGATTTGCTTGAGAGTAGTTGCGAGTTTTAAAATTTGCAGCTTAAATTGCTGTTTCTTTTGATTGCGTTGACATAGAAGTTCGATTTTGTTACAGCTTAAAGGTATTATAGACTTGAGTATTTGATATGAATTTCAATTTAATACCTCTACGCGTATTAAATTGAACAAACCTCAACTTTACATTGAAATGGCCTTGAACAAGGTACGTTGACAAATGGAGATAAGCGCAAAACTTGGTTACAAACAACAAAAAATTGTGATTGGTATTTATGAAGTAGGTAGTACATGCTTGTCCGATTCGCACTTGGCCAGTTGTTTTAATATGAATTACAAAAATATAGCAAATTTTTATTCATTGTACGGTTCATCCATTACGAGATTACACGCGTTATCGAGTCAACAGCCGAAATATGTTAGCAAATCTACTTTACGTATATTACAGACTTTCATATTGACTTTGTTATAAACATTTCAGGCTTTGTGATATTTGGATAACATTATTTATTCTGTGTGTACTCTGAAACCAAACGACGAAGCAATACAAAAATAAAATTAAAAGCTCTTCAAGTATTAGGTAAATTTCAGTTAAAAGAGGATTAAATATTTGTTTCCTAGTAATTTCTAATTTAATTTTTTCTTTACCACATGGCAATTTCAAATTTCAACTCCCTTTCAAGTACAAGCTAAGTCATGGCCAGCAGATAGTATATTTCAATTGGGTTTTTACTAACCTTTGAAAACAATTTCAAAATGTTAAGAGTGATTAAAAGATATTATTTGATTTATGATCGATTATGAAGACAATTATGTTTTCCCAGAAACCAAAGCAAGCAAAACATATTTTCAGTCATTAATTATTTTAGCTGTGTTTCCTTCTTACTTATAAGTATAATAATTCATCGATATCTATATATGACAAATCTAACAGTAAACTCTGTTTTTGATATTTTCGTTTAATTAAATTATAAACTGTCGTGATAACCCGAACGCAGTGAACCTTGAAGTCTATAAATACCCTGTGGCCGTGGTTCGAATCCCGGCGTGTACCAATGAACTTTATTTGACTTAAGTACATTAACTATCACCGACTTCGTGCCTCGGAGAGCACGTTAAGCAGTCGGTTCCGGTTGCTGTCAATAGATGGCGGTCATTACGATCCGCCAACCCGCATTAGAGCAGCGTGGTGGATTTAAGTTCCAAACCCCTTGAGAGGAGGCCTAAGCCTGCAGTGGGGTATATAAAGGGCTGATGGAATGGACTGGAAATTATAAAGTATATTTCTTCCGCCATTCTGAGACGTTTATATATTAGTAGTGTATATAACAAGGACGTTCAAAATATTCACAACTTAAAGCAATAACAACCCTTAAAAAAGTGAAATGGGTTACCTGCATGTAATATTTCGTTCGGTGAGTGGTGATTTATAATCATTAGCGGTAGTTATCGATAAGGCGCTAATGGTTATGCGTCATTTTACGTTCCACCGTTACTACACGAGGGAACTACAAATCGGTATTAACACAGAAACCGTTTTAGTAATGAAAATGCTTTTTCTCGCTTTAGTAGGTGCACCGTTTTTAATAAAATGCGACCTGGGGCTAGAGTCTTCAATCATTAAGATGGAGAAATTAAAATGGTATCAGAACACTCATTTTTGATCTTTTCTTTTGAGACATTTTTCTAAGACTTAACTAAACTAGACTAAACTTTTCAAAAACAAAAAAAAGATATCAAAAAAGTAGTCCTGGGGCATTCAAAGGCTTAAAAATATAGATTTCAATAGGATTATAATAAAATTAACGGCAGATGTTTATACCTTTTGGAGACACCTTTTTGGTGAAATCATAAAATTCCACTCAGAATCTGATCATTTGTAACATCGAGACGACTATGAGATATATATTTCACGGGTCACCAGAGAGTGAACAACCTTCTTGAAAAAGTGCTTACCTTTAATTTTTCAAGAATTGGTGTTCGTATAATATTTTTTTGTGACCATCAGGTTGGTTGTAATAGCGATCGGTTTAGAGGAATATAATTTTTATTTACTTCTATGATTTTAAACTTCTTGAATGAAATAAATGCGTTTTCAATGCGATTGAAGGCCATGGCGCCATGAGTTCTGTAGATTTTTTAAGCGAAAATAGTTACGAGAAATTTCATAATAACCTCATTTCACTTAATAATCACTTCCTTTAACTTTCTAGTTGAAGGAAGCTTATTATAAACCACTTTTGAGGCTCTTAATTTAAGACGTTAAAAATAATGAGTCAAATTATTACATATATGAGTGTTTTATAAGCCCGATCCAAAAATACAAGAAAGCCTGTTACGTGAAAAAGTTCCTAGTGAAAATTTAACCTTAAAAAGTTGCATAAATTCGTGAAAAAGTTTGTCGCTTCTGAGATTTCCTTTCAAATTACATTTAATACCCTTCTTTTCTGAAAAAAGAACTTTTGGGGTTTCAAGTAATCCCAGTTGCTTCTTCGTTTATTTATGGGACATCTAAACGTGATTGATTACTTTTCGAAACAAAATGTTTCCCCTTATTAATATATCTATAAACAAAATGACATGACCGCACAAATTGGCTAAATTGGCTTGTAAATGTTTCTTTAATATGCGGGTTAGCGACAATCCAACAAGAATCAAAGTCAATTGCCCGAACATAGCGACATCTTGAACTCTTTATTTATTACCATGTAACTTAGTTCTTATTCCTCAGAGTCGCGACATTTGGTCCGGTCGGGTGCGCCGACCCAGTTCTCGTCTCATTAAGAACCCTCAGGAGCCCAACTTTAATTTTACAAATGGCGCGCCATTTAAAGGGCAGCACACGGGAAAACAGAAAGAAAATCTTGACTTTTTACGCACTCAGCGAGAATTAGGAGCTTCACGCGAGACGCCCGCAGCGAAAGGTGCTTTTTATTTATTTAACGCGCTCCCCGGTTTTGTGGCAGCTGTATTACGTTGCTTGGAGTTATTTTTAAAAAGATGCCGCGTATAATTTCAGAGCTTAATTTCAATTGTCATCAGAAAAGATTTTCTGCTGTCATCTTGTATTTAAGCAATTTTAAGGATTTTGTGACTGTTGGCTACTTACTGTCTGTCGTTGAATTGTAAATTAATATTGCATTTAATATAGAAATCTGTCTATCAAAAAATAAGTTTAAAGTTACACACTGGTTTTATTCCTTACAATAATGGTACGTAGCAAACAAAGATTACACTTCTATCGAGTTCGATGACAAATCAAACAAAGATATATGAACAATACATTTTCCTTCGATACTGTGCTTCGATATTACACGCAACTACGGTTGGGTTACGCATTGTCATCGCCTAGTCGACGCAATAGCTCAAATTGTAACACTATTGATTGCATATACATATTAAGTTATGAAAGGCTTACAGATCTAGGCGACTACACAATTTATACGGATAAATCGCTTTAAGTCACTTTACAATCACCAATACGATAGTAAACTATTTTTTTAAAATAAATTTATATGAAAAAGTTTTCTAAATATTATATATATCATAGCGATGAAAGGATTAAAAAAAATCATTATTAACAAAGTTATGAATGTTTAAAATGTCCTGTTAGACAGAGAGGTTAACACCGCACGGCGTACCTATGTGTAACGTCAGGCTATTTAAAATAATAATGTTAAATATAGTTTCACAAGAGACAGATATAAAATTTTAATAGCTAATAAATTCCATATTCTTTAAGCGAATATAGTTTTGTTTATAATTACGTATAAAATCTATTTTATATTTTTTCAATAAATATAAAATAATTAATAGTAGTCAACCCTAATTAAAATTAAGCTTGTAAGTCTGCAAATTTATGTTCTCCTTATATTGTAAGAACACTTTACTGTTGCGTTGGTACGGTAATAAAGTCGTTTTCTTTTTCTTGACGTGACGCTGCTGGCAGAAATGTACATATTTAGTACAATTGCCATTTAAAAAAAGTCTGCAAATTGCTGTTATCTCAAAAATATGCAAAGTATTCAAAGCTTTTTCCATTGTAAGTGTTTTTTAAATGCTACTTCCAAGATTTTTTCCTAGAGAATAAAAGTTTACATGGAAAATATATAAAAAAAGCGTGTGTCATACACACGTAAACCATTAATTTTGTGATTACACAAAAACTCTCATATAGATATTTTGTACTAGATCTCTAACCTCAGTCTCTAACATAGTAAAAAAGGGTTGTTATATTTATATATATCAAAACACAGCTCTAACTAGAAATTTAAAATTTACTTTAGAACGAATTGAATGAACTACATAGAGTATTATTATTTCTACCAAGCGGACGAAATTATTATTTATTTATTCAAAGTAGACTTACAGCTACACAATCAAGACTTAAAGTCTTTCGAATATAATAATATGATATATAGATAAAAGTGTTTTGAAAGATTTAGCTGAAACTTTGAATTAAAACGCACTTATGGTGGATTATTATTAAACATACACACAGAACAAAAACATGTCGATGTGTGTAAGCTAAAAATCGTCCATATTATTCATAATTTTCAAACAATTATTCAGAACAATAAAAGCCTTCAAAATACAGCGCTCGTGGATCATTACAAGCAGCATGCGTTAGCGCTTTTTAGGAATAAATAAATGGCTTTTAAACGCCCGCATAAAAGCTTTTAATAGGAATAACAATGGGCGAGAGTAATTTCGGGCAATCACCGAGATGAGGGTTATATCGTTGTTGTGTTTTGTACGTTTGTTTGTTTCTGTGATGAGCTTTGTCGAATATTTGAGTGGAAAATTGTGTCGATCCTGTTGTAAAGATTATTTTCATATTCTTCAATGATTATACTTAAAACGTTCGTACTTACTTACGGTTACTTCACAAGAAAAAACCTATTATTGTTTATGTCGGGTTGAATTGATTTGTAAATATTAGCAAAAGAACTAATTATTAAACTTGGTATAATTATATCTAATAATATTTTTATTAAAAGAAAACTTTTTAAATAAAGTCGTTTTTTATAATGATTAGAAGCGAAAAAGTTTTATACATAAGCAAATTAAGTTTACTATGCAGTACCTATTTTGCCTAAGTTACGAAAACAACCGATGGTTGTTTTGTGTTGGCTGGAAATGTAAGTATATATCACACCTATTAATCAGACCTTAAGAACGAAAATGACTTAACTCAAAAACTATGAATTTTGAATGTTAGTAATAAAGCAACTTTAAATAATATCCGTTAAATCCCGTCGTTTAGAAGGAGACCTAAAGATGTATCCGTCTTATTTTAATATATATAGGTTGCTTTATATGACAAGATTTTGACAGATAGCTACTTTATCTAAATATTTCATTGCTAAAAGTAAAAATTACTACGTTTTGGGTTAGGTTCCTTTTGTTCAAAAGGTTTTCAGTACTGTAGCACTGGCTAGTTAGAAGCTAAGCGTTTGATACAAAGACAATAATAAAAGTAATACACGATCTATATATACAATTGAAATAGTTAAAAATGAGCATTCCCTGTCGAATCTAACCCAAAGGTCCCCATACCACATTCATTACCACACGGCATAACCACATTCGATCGCTATGGCGAGCCTCTGCGCCAAAAACGACCCAGAGCGGGGGTGACACCCCCTCTCCCCAAGTTGGCGACCGATGCTCCTAACAAAATTTTTAGCATCATAGCTCCAACAGCACGTCGTCTCCACAGCAAAGGGAACGAAGATATAAGATAATTCCAAAATTGTATATTTGTTGTGTTTCAGACGGGCCGCGCGGATACAGCGGTCGCCCCAGCTACACGCGTATTTGAGTTGAGGTGGGAGGAACCGAAAGTGCTCACGCAAATTGCGTTCCACAATAAGCATCTCTCTTTTTAAGCCCTGGATGCTCGGTTTTTTGACATAGATTAATGTGGGAGTTCATGTCGTACGAATATAAGTGTTTAATCGTGGTGTTATAATTGTGGTTACGAAATATACCAAGTCTTCCTTTGAATTTAGCTTATAGTTTAGCTCTGGTAAAGTTATGATTTTGAACTAATAAGCCATTAGAGAATCATAGGAATAGCCTCACTACAGAATATATAATATAAGGCGTAACAGTACATACGTACTATAAAATTAGTTATATATACACATCACATTTTCTCTCCGTTTTATACTATTTGACAAGGTACGTAATTACATTCTGTAAAAAAAGTACCGGGAAAAGGTCAATAAAACATTAAATGTTAATTATTCTTCTAAATTTATTATATCACATTCAAAGTATGCCTCTTCCGAAATAATACACTTACGCCAACGAATAATCCAATTATCAAAAAAAATTTTAAACGCATTTTCCGGAATCGACTTCAGTTCTCGCCGCGAATTTTCTTTTATGTCTTCGATCGACTGAAAATGGGTGCCTCGAAGTGGTAATTTCAATTTTGGAAAGAGAAAAAAGTCGACCGGAGCCATATCCGGTGAATATGGAAGTTGTTCGATGGTGTTTGTTGAGTTTTTGGCGAAAAATTCGTTCACAACGATGGCTTTCTGCGATGGCGCGTTGTCATGGTGCAAAATCCACGAATTTTCTTTCCACAAATCTGGTCTTTTTCGACGAATTTGCTCTCACAAACGCCGCATAACGCTCACATAATATGCTTTATTTACCGTCTGACCTTCTGGCAAGAATTTCGAGTGCACAACACCGCGATAGTCAAAGAAAACAGTCAACATGACCTTTACTTTTGATCGACTTCGGCGTGGTTTTTTCGGTTTCGGTTCAGTTGGAAGGCGCCATTCTGAAGCTTGTTGACTGGTTTGTATATCAAACTCATAAACATATGTCTCATCACCAGTAACAATGCGTTTAACGGATGTAGAATCGAAACTGACTCGTTCTAGCATGTCTTCAGCGACTTTTACGCCATTGAGTTTTTGAGGAAAATTCAGATCTTTCGAGACTAGTCGAGCGGCAACGTGTTTCATGCCCAAGCGATCGTTTAAAATTATACGAATCGATGAGTGAGACACAGAAAGCTCAGCAGCTATCATTCTTAAACTTGAATAAGGATTTTCAGTCACCATTTCATTCACTTTAGCGATATTAACTTTTGTTGACGACGTTGATGGCCGACCAGAGGGAGCCAAATCTTCTACCACATCTCGACCGTTTTTGAATGCACTGTACCACTCATATGTATGTGTTTTTGATAAGGTCGATTCACCATAAGCCTTCTGCAACATTTTCAGCGACTCGGAACACAAAATTCTATTCGCAATGCAAAATTTGAGACAAACTCTTTGTTCAATGATTTTAGCCATTATAAAAATCGCAAAACACACTTGAGATGACCTAACAAACTCGAGCACTGTACACAAACTAAATGACAGATGGTGCTCAAACTTCGCGCCAATATAGAAAACAGTTGAGCGAACTCACCGACAAAAAAGAATTTTTGAATTGAATTTGGAATTAGAATTAAATGAACAATTCCCGGTACTTTTTTTACAGAGTAGTATTTCTTTTTGGCTTTCAATGAGTGTGTGTAAACATCTTATATTAAATAAAATTCATTTTACATTGCCTTTAACGGTAATTATAGTAATTAATTTTCCAAAAAATTAAAAATGTATATCACTGACAATAGTATCAAGTTAGTTTGGCTTGATGATCAAAAAAAATTAAATTTAAAAATCAAAGCTCCGTTGCCATAACTAAAAATAATCTAGCGCACATATAAGAAAAATGCTACCACCGATTTAAAGTACGATTGTTATAAAATAAAATGTGAAATTTTTACCTATGAGTTGATTCCAACTCTCGTTATATACCAATAACCCAAGTTTTATTGTAATGGGCTCTCAAGCTATAAACATACCTATTTGTAAAGTGGTGTTTGAATACTTGTAACTCAAGAAGCACGCAAAAAAATTATATTATAGGTTTCTGAACATATAAGCTTTAAAAATTTACTTCAACAATAAATTTGAAGGCACAGAAAGGCAAGTTTCAGGTAAGATATCCCAAGTGGATACGTAGCATCGTAAAGGGCACTACAGACCGCGGGGCTAGAGGGCAATCGAGGCAAGGGCACTCCACGGGCAGACCGACCGGAGAACTACTTGTTACTAACGAGGAAAAATATATGAACGTTAAGGCTAGCGCATCAGAAAAAAGTTGAATTGAATCTATTATTCTGTTTGAATTTTTCATGAAATCTTAAGCGTCGATTCGGCCTTATTAGTGCAATGAGTGTGAAAACGTGTTAGCAATGGCTACATGATACTACTAGACATGCACAAAACTTACAAAGCCCACAATACACTAGTGGTTTATACTTCGTAAGATACAGTACCATACCTCAGCCCATTAACACCCTACTGAAAGGGCTTAGGCCTCCCCTTGGATTCTTCAATCCAAGGGGATTGAAGCTTGTATTGTTGTGTTGTTGGGCTTGTAGCTTAATACACCACGTTGCTCCAGTCCGACTTGATGGATTTTAACGACAGCCGTCTATTAATGGCAACCAACGGCTTAACGTGGTCTCCGAGGCACAGTCAGTGATAGTTTTGTACATAAGTTAGGAAGAACTCATTGGTACATGCCCTGGGACTCGAAACCTGGTCTTCTAAACAAGAAGCAGGCTCGCTACCAATTCGAAAATTCTATACATATATATACAGACATTCAAAATTTAATGAATATTTTATATTTTCGAGGTATTATCAATCTACTGAGTTTTGTATTTGTGTGATATGGCCACATCAGTAATATAAGGGTATTGACCGCTTATACTAAAGTCCAAATCGGCGACCTCTATGTCGCAACAGTGTCGCAAAGTGACATCGCACGCCCAAGTACTTTGGACCCTCGAATAACACCAAACGTTTTCTGATTGGCCAAAATACAAAATTGTCAAAACACGTCAGGCCAATCAAAGAACAAAACACAAGTTCATAAAACATATAAAATACCTAGCAACAACATGAATTGTTACCAGTAGAAACACCACCGCACCGCACTCAGGTACGCAAGTCCTTGTCCAGACTTGTGTTCTACAATATTGTAAATAGTTTTTGTATAAAGTTTAATAAATTTATTTTATTAGTAAATTCATTTTTGTTTTACTACAATATCTACTGGTCCGCGAGGCGCGGCTTAGGACACGACAACCTTCCCTTATTTCTACAATAGAGTCAGAGAGGTGTCAATTTTCATAGGAAGTCTAACAATCCCAAATTAAACCACTATGTAGAAAACCAAACAAAACTGAGCCGCCGTCATATGTTTTTTTCCACAATCGGCTTGACGGTTACCATTATTATTTAAATCATGACTTAAGACATATAATTACAGGTAACATTTGTATTTTTGACACAACACTGGCGCTATTGAAACGAAAGGTAGATATTGTTACGATCTAGAGGTCGAGATATTTATGAATGCATGAAAACATCGATTTTAGTTGTACTTATAATTGTTAACAAAATCGCATACAATTATCGCCCTCGTATATTGTTGGCAGGTATGTTCGCCTTTTGACTGTTCTAAAAATATTTCCTGGCGCCAGCGCCCGACCTCCTTGCCCCGAAATCCCGGCCCGGAGCTATCTCGAAATTTCCACCATCCATCATTCGATTTTAAAATTTTTATTGTAATTTATTATAACAATAAATCACGTCACCGATGTCTTTATCCTTTGACACGTGCCGCTTCAAAAACAGAATTTCGTCGGACCGGGCGGTAGCATCCTCTTTGACGTGGGGCGTCTCAAATATAAAAATTCATCTCTAATTTATTTTTATGTCAAATTTTCCATATTTGGCCAATATGTTTGTGATACCGCGTAATCTTTCTAATACTTTCTAAGATCGACGTGCTTCTACACATAAACGTTATAAAATAAATACCAAGTTATCAGTTATTGATAAACAATAGTATATTTCAATGAAAGTAAAATGTTTGTTTGGAAATTATGCATTAATTTGATTAAATTAAAAAAAAACTGTCAAAAAACTGCACTATTTGTGATTTTATATCAATTATAAGTTAATTATCCCACGAAAATAAAGTTTCTTTTAATCATTAATACAATCATAGAGTAAATAAATTTGACAGCAGCGTTTGGTTTTAATAGAGTCAAAAATGTCACTTCACAGTATCGAAACTGTCAAACGTAATTTTGCGGGGGTGAAAGCTGGCGCGGTGGACCTCGCTGACTGAAACCGGACTGAAACTTGCAAAAGATATACCAGCTAACTAAAATAAGTGGGGTTAGACGGTAAAAGCAGGAGACTGCTTCTAGGCAATTCGTACTTTTATGAATACAATAGACAGTATTTATATTCAGATAATTAACTGATAAAAATTACGTAGAGTTTAATTTTTATTCCGTATTTATTAACCCAACAGAAGGCTCCATCTAATTGCAATTTCGTCATAACCGGGTAATTTGATAGGGTTTATTCGTCTGAACGTGTATATTGTTAGCCTGGACCTATCTGCTTAACGCTCAGTTACGCGCAAGAGATTTACCTTCATAACATAAATCTACATAAACTAACAATAAAACTTGCGTCTACAATAAACTTTAGTATTATTTTTGGTATTATAGAGTAGAGCAAAATAATATTGCCAGAAGTTCCTTTGCCTGGTGAATGAGAACGAACATAAATATGCCGTCAGCCCTTTTTATACCCCACTGCAGGGGCTTAGGCCTCCCTTAAAGATAAGGGGACTTGGTGCTTAAATCCACCACGCTGCTCCAATACGGGTTGGCGGATTGTAAGGATCGCCGTCTATTGACAGCAACCGGGACAGACTGCTTAACGTGCTCTCCGAGGCACGGAACGGAGGTGAAGAACATAAATATGAAGTCTGTTACATATTTGAATGTTACCGTAAAAGTTTGACGTTGGAAAATGTTAAGATGTATTTTGACGATCACAAACTTTAGTGTTAGACCGAAATAGACCACCGTACCTTTATAAAAAATCTGGTTCAAATTCGTATTTGGTTTTTTTCGATTCGATTTCGATTCCGATAAATTTTGTCAACTTTATTTACTTTGAAAAAATGTTTATGGGTTGGCCTTTCATTTCATAATATGAAATTAATTGTGACGGGTAATACACAAAAATTTAGATACAACACAAACATCTAGGCAACCAATCGTGTTGCCCATACGTGCGTCTCGCCCGTCTTCCTCCTTCATCTCATGGAATCAAATGTTATTACTTTGATTATCGAACTAAACAACTAGCATTACTCCGCTAGTGAACTAATTCAAAACTCGGTGATTTCCTATTTTCCTATTCCTCTTAGTCCGTCCTGAATATATTTTTCTTCTTCATATTCCAAAATAAAATAAAAGCGTAATTAGTTTTATATAAAGTATCATTGTCATCATTTACGTATTTATTTATAGATCATAAATTCATTCTATTCAATTTTTTTTATGAATTTATTTGTTCAAACTATACTGACAGTTTCGTTGATTTACTTTTTGTTATGCTGAGCGAGGATTTTCTTCAAAAATTGAACGCGACGCTAGTATCAAACAGAAGTAAGTATACATCAGCTCTAATCGAACCAAAATATCAACCAAAGCGAAGTAATAAAACGCCATGATTAAGAAGAAGTAGAAGGCCAAATGCTTTTGGCACCAGGACACCAAAACGATTCCATGTATCTTATAAACGCCAATTCAGAAATCATGTGAAGATTCTCCAGTGCCGATTTAGAAAGAGTAATAATTACAGCTGTCTTCTAATTACTTAAAAGTTTTGTTTAAAAATCATTAGAAGTCTTCTGGGCGGCTCGTCACTTCATTCATTCAAACATTACCATGCCGTCATAGTGCTTTTGTTTTGTTTTGCCCGCAACAAAATATTCCAGTAACCAAAATATCAAATCCTGAGATTCGGGTACAAATACTCAGGGGACAGAGGTGGTTGCATGTCCTTATTTACCGACATAAATAAGTACGTCATTACTACAGCATGCGACTACGGCTGTATCCTAAGTGTGACCGAATCTTAGGTTTTAATTTAAGAATGCAAAATCTTGTTTCGAGCTTTTTAGTTCGCTCTTTTCGTAGTCGGATTTTTTCAATTTTATTCTTACCTCACTGCTCTTAAAATTAGCAGCGTCATGACATATGACTATCTTACGTTATGGGACAATACTGTGGGATGCGGACAATCTGCGCGGACGTCCGCAACGAGCAATAGTATGCTGCACTGCACCGTTCCGTCCTCACGCGAATCATCCGCATCGCACTGTATAGAGTTCTACTGAACGTAATCCAAACTCATAGAGTACACAGAGCTCACCGAACCAAACAAAAAGTTTCAAGTGAGCAGATGGTGCAAACTAACGATTACCGAGAAAAACATGTTTGAAATTTCATTGTTTTTTTTGTTTAATTTTTGTTTAGTGCGGTACGCTCTGTACGTTTTATAAGTTTGGACTACGTTCAGCCGAACACCAGGTATTTAGGTTATAGTTTCTAATTATGTTGAATCATGATTCCATCTATTTTATTTTTAAGTATGCGTTGAAACAAAAATACGAACTAACAAAAAAATAAAAATAAAAAAATACCATTTCACAATTTGAAATATATGATTTGGGGTGAAATTAATGTACCTACGAAACTTGTAAATAAATACAATATTTACTAGGTACCTATGTAAGCTAGTATTTGGCGTTCCTCTCTAAAATACTTTTCTAATTGTGTAAATATTCTGTAAATATATAAACATGTAAATATATGACTTGGTTTTTTACCATCATCACGTTTATAAATATTTTTTCACAGAAAAAAAATATTGAAATAAGCACCCCACAGAGTGCTTTCGATATGCGCACTTGCGACTATTCTAGTTCAGCTTTATAGGAAAGTTTCTATATCAGCGGTCAAACAATACAGGGACAAAGCAAATACAATTTCCCCTTTACAAAGGGCCAAAGCGAGGCGACCGTCGCGTTCGTGTTTCATTGATAGCTTTTTTTTTTATTTTGAGCTTTCTTCAACTAAGCTGGGGAAATCGTGAGTCTCTCTTCTCATTCTGACTGCGGGTACGTGTCCTACGTTCAAATCAGAAAAATCTTGTGATTTATCAACTGAAAGTATACCTATATATTCGTTTATGTTTTATATATTTACTCGCTTTCCGCCCGCGACTTCGCCTGCGTGAATTACATATGTACCAAGACGCTATTATTTTATAAGTTATGTGTATAGAAATAAAATGTTGAATAAAAAAATATTGAGGGCTGCTAGGAGGCGGAAAATTTCGGATTTCATGTGTACTGTATGTGAAAAATTCAAAAAACTTCTGAAATTTTAAAAGAATCTCTAGATCTCGACAACAATGCAACTTATCGGGTCCAACTGTAGGTAAGAACCATTCAGCTACGAACTACCAAGACCCTTTAAGTACAAAAAGGAATGTTATCAGAACCGGTCTATCGGTTTAGGAGGAAAAAAATTACGAACACATGCACACCTGAATTTTACTTACAAAGACTATTTTAAATTGTTTTTCGCACTCTTCCGTATCGTATCAATTAGGGGATCTTGAATTAGGAGGTAAGTGTAGAAAGGTGTCGGAACCACAGAGAATCGACTAGGTTAGAGGTGCCATATGACGGTATTTGTTCAGAGACTCGTGTCCGAAAAATAATTACTCACACAACGAACATAAGTAAATATATTACGCACACGTAAATTGTTTCGTCTCAGAATCGTACTATTCAAGAAAGCGTTTAAGTCGTTCATCCCTTTCACTTACATCTTTGGTATGATTTGATGTCGCATTTTAGAGTTTAGATTATGAGATCTATTTCAAGTATGCAACATATTCGTACAGCGTATCCACCTACAAGTCAACTCTAATATATGATGGCCAAAAAGTAAATAAATTTGACAGCAGACTGTTATGATGATGGCATACAAATCTATTGCGCTCATTAACTACACAGCTGTCAAATGTAACGTTATTACGTGACTAATGAATGAGAGATGTTGGCGTATTAACTCTATAAACGCACTATATACCTCAAATTGAAATAATCCCTAAGATCCGGATTACACGACCCTGGATCGGCTCTGCATTGCTTCCTACTGGTTCTTATACTTTTATAAAAAAGCTCCTGTTTCGTACATGCCAATTCAGTCCGATTTTGGCTTTTGAGCCAATCTGGAGTCTCACCAGGCTCGCCAAGTTGGGGTTTGAGTCTACTCCTATGTTTCTTTATGTATGTTGGAAAAAGTCCTCAGGGGGAACAGACACCACAACTTGTCTTGTTCCAGGAGCGCTGAGCGGTTCTCACGGTATCAGGCAATAAATTACAAAATCCTACGAGCGGTTGTGTCTGCCGGTGTGCCTTGTGTCCTGGAGCCGCCTGATTATGTCGTACGGGCGAGAAGCGGCCGCACGGTCTTACACCGATTTTATGACAAAATAGAGCCCTACTTGGGTTGTGACTTGCGTCAGCACATTTGCGCCTTCACTTCATGGAGGTACTCAACCTAGATGCTCGATAGCCGAGGCAGTCAGAGAACAAACATGCCAAATACGCTATTTTCGCGTCGACTTATGACTTCAGGGTGGGTGTGTCTATGCGTGGGTGTGTGTATAATAATCGGGTATTAACGCAACTTCTTGCAAACTATTTTGTGTCGAATATTCATTTGAAATTTTGCACGATAATCACCAGTTGGTTACTATTAAACGAACGACACACATTTTTTTAAATACAGAAATTGTTCCATTCCATTCCATCAGCCCTTTTTGTACCCCACTGCAGGGGTTTAGGCCTTCACTCAAGATGAGGGGCTTGGAGCTTAAATCCACCACGCTGCTCCAATGCGGGTTGACGAATTGTAACGACCGCCATCTGTTGACAGCAGCCAAGACCGACTGCTTAACGTGCTCTCCGAGGCACAGAGTCAGTGATAGGTAATGTACTTAAGTCAGAAAAACTCATTGGTACACGCTTGGATTCGAACCATGGCCACATGGCCTTATAAATTTGAAACAAATTTGCTGCATTCGAGCGAGCTATCACGACACTTACAGAAATCAGATATGTTAAAGCGCATTAAGCCATCGGAAATTGTGGTAAAACGAAATGAAATGAGAATCGGACCCAACGAGTAGTATAATACGTCTATTTTTGGGATCATTATCATCCTGAAGGGGCAAGGAAAAAATTGACTTGTTGTGTTTTCCATTGTGTCAATAGTAAATGATGTATCGTTGTTCGATCGTCGTCATATTGACGGGTATCACGTGATATTATTGGAACAGGGTTCTGTTGGTAAAGAAATAAGTATGACCGTGAATGCAGTGTTTAAAGTAAAATTATGAACGTAAATTGCAAATATACACGCAACAATTTTATTTCATTTATTTCAAACGTAAGTTATATTATTAGTTAATTTATATAATGCAAAAACAAAATAACCAAACAAAAAAATTGTGCTCTTCTTTTTCTCAGCGACATAATTTAATGATGAATAAATAATTGAAGACCAATGAAGGGAAAGTAAAAATATTTCGTCGAAATCAAATTAAATTTTTTCGAAAGAAACAATTTACTGTTTTATTTATTTGTAACTAGAAACGATTTTCTGTTAAACTCAGCATTTTCGAGATGTTTATTTAATTCGAGTTCTTGAGGAAAAGGTTTTTTTGCGTCGTTGCGGGAAGGTTTGCGCTAGATTGAAACGAGCGCCTTTCACAGTCCATCTGCAGTCAGTTTACCTTAACTTGCCTCGGAAACTGAAGAAATATTTAAAGGAACTCTCTGCATCGTGTAAGGTTTGTGGGTTTAAAAATGAAAGGTTTTTTATTAAAATATGAATTGCAGCTGCAAGTAGGGTTTAAGTATGTCGATTAAGTTATATAAGGTTTTATATTTGGCTAATAGTATTTCCATTTTTATTTCGTAGGACTGAATCTAAACGTCAAAATTGTTTTTGATAATTATTTGCATATCTTATCTTATCTTATCTTATTTAATTGAGGTGAATTTTTCCTACACTTCAACCTATTTAGATTTAGTGTTTCCCCATCCTTTGACACTACAAATAGTCATTCTCAGATACACATCGCAAGCGAAAATTGTATGATATGATTTGTATGATTAGACTATTTTGTAGGTTGCACAACTCAACCGCTTTGGGATAGCAAACCCCCAGACGCTTCATAAGTGAGGTCACTATAGTGCATTTACAGAGGATGTATGGCATTGCCTTCTCCGCAACACTCTACACAGTGATAATGTCTCTGTGAGCCGCATACGTTGCAAGAGCTTATTTATTGGTATTGAAGTTCGCAGATAGTGCTCCTGTAGCAAATTTTAGTCGTTTCCTGTATAGTTCTAGAAGATGCCTAGCTTTAGCTGGTTTGTGTTTTCTTAGGAACATTTTGGCGTGTGCTTGCCCTTGAGCTTCCTTCGACCACTCATTTATTTTTGTCTTGATGGTGCTGAAAGCCCAACGTTTTGAGTAAAATTAAAAAGGGTAACAACTTAGAAATACATGTTTAGACATTGACCCTTATCAATTAATTCAGATACTTATCAAAATTTATCATTTATTTGGGATGTAGAATTTCGTGGTCAATGCTGGTATATGTCGTATAATAACAGATTAAGTTTCACATAATTTACTTTTATTAAGAAATACATTTCAAAACACCGAGAAAAGTGTTAACCCCCCAGTAGAACGATTGATGACCGTCACCGTGAAATATGAGGAATTAGAGAAGGAAAAACTATAATTTATGGCTCCAGTTGTATGCCTGCGACTCAATTATTCTGAAGAGTATTTTTTCTTCCTCTTATTCCTCATATTATAGAGTGGTCTCGGTCATCTATAGCTCTACTGATAATGCATCTTCATATTATAATTTAAAGAGCACATATTTTAGTATATAATCCGGATATACTCTGTACCGCGAGATATTAGTCAATATTTGGTTGATATAGTTCCATAACAGCCTCGTATGCCCACTGCAGGGGCTTCGGCCTCCCTCAAGGATGAGGGTTTTTGGAACTTAATCAACTACAGTGCTCCAGTGTTGGTCGATGAATTGTAACGGCTGCCATCTGGTGACAGCAACCGGGACTGACAGCTTGACTTGCTCTTCGAGGCACGGATCAGTGATAATTATGCGCTTAGTCATAAAAAAGTCATTGGTACATGCTGGTTTCTGAGATTCGAACCACGAGCTTCTAAACAAGAAGCGGCTAATACGACACACTTTACACCACTCTCACAAATATACGAGGCATGTTTTTTAAGTAAGTACCGTTTTGGAATTAAAAAAAGACGTGCAAAGATATGGCAATAATTTAATTTTTACATGGAAGCCTGTACCTTAATCTACTTTTCTACATAATTTCCGTGAATATTGAGGCACTTGTCATAACATGGCACCAGTTTTTGAATACCCTTCTCATAAAATTCTGCCGCCTGACAACCACGGTATCACAACTGTTTTGACTTCGTTATCGTCTTGAAGACGCTGACCGCCCAGGTGTTTCTTCAAGTGCAGGAACAAATGGTAGTCGCTGGGCGCCACATCAGGGCTGTATGGAGGATGATCTAGAGTTTCCTATTGAAAATCTTCATTAAGGACCGAAGGACGCCCACTCCGTTCTTCATCATGCACATTTGTGCAGCCATCTTTGAATGCTCTCACCCATTTCTTTACCGTTCCATCACTCATAATGTTTTGTCCGTAAACTTCACAGATCTCACGATGAATATCGATCGATTTTACGCCTTTAGCACTAAGAAATCTTGTAACAGCCCGTACTTCACAATCGGCGGGACTCACGATTGTCGGAGGCATCTTAAATACTCAGTAAACAACGCATAACAATGAAGAATCAGACTATAATGGCGTCAGTGCGTAGACAAGAGATGTAGGTAACCAGCGCGTATGCGCGGAACGCCGACCGTAGCGCTGCGGCGGCGGAATCGCAAAACGGTACTTACTTAAAAAACATGCCTCGTACTTAATTTAACTTAATACAGCCAACAACTGAATTATAGCAAATATATGTAAAATATTTTGAGCATGGGCTCTCCTGCATACAAAATGCTGGTCGCTTTTCCAGGCATTATCGTCTCAACGACATTGTAAAAGACGCTCTATCCTCTGCACAGATACCTTCCTGTTTTGAGCCTCAAGGTATCTTTCGGGGTGACGGCAAGAGACCCGATGGTGTCACTATGGTTCCATACAAAAGTGGTAACGCTCTTGTTTGGGATGTAACTTGCGTAGATACGTTATGTCAAAGTTATATAAAAAATACATCTAAAAAAACTGGAGCTGCTGCTGAGACAGCAGCTCCAGTGTTTCTCCAGATACAGCGCGGCAACGCGGCAAGCATCCTTAGTACCCTGAACCCATCGTCTCTTTAAAATTTTGTCATTTATCATAATTTACATAATATTTTTTTAATTTGTAAATACTTTTAGTTTTATATTAACTAATGTTAAATTATTAAAATATTTATAACTAATTTTTTAGGAAAATATTTTGAGCATTGATTCTTTGTAATACAGTGCGAAAGTACAAAGCTGATTGCAACAGACGCAAATTTGAATAAAGGCCAATTTCAGCGGAAAATGTATTCTTTTCATTTCACATTTCTCCCTTTGAGTTTTAAATTTCTTTGTCTGTTACTGCAATAATGGGAGAGTACAAAGAAGAGAAAATAAAGATTTTGAATATTTTATTGTAATAACGACAGATTTTTTTATGATAACACTGTTCATCTAGTCAAATTTTAAAAGAAAAAAAGTGATTTTCTGACATATCAACGTACAGGCCAAATCACTGAGCCTAGAAACTAATAAACATAGAATGAGCGAGTCATGTCATTTTTGCATTTTATAGAAATATGTTATATTTATTAAGAAAAACTAATAAGTGAAAGATCTTTATTGATATCTACAAAAATGCCGAAGATACAAATTTTTAAAATAAATCGTGCTTTGACGTCACTCGGTTACATTACTATGGACTAGTAATAATCGGTATTTTAACGAAAATCAAAAAGCACAGTTATCGAAATAGGGTATGATACATAATTTTGTTAAAACTCTATAGCAGGTTTAAATAGTTAATCAACCGATTAACTATTTAAACAGTACTTAATCCACTTCGTTTTTAAGACAATGGTTTGTATTGCCGTCACGAAAAAAAACAAGCCACTCAAACTTTATTGCAGTGTTCTTCTTAGAGTGGTCGCGTATGAACCTACCTAAACTAGTTTTATAAAATGAAGTCGGAAAAAAATACAGGCAATAAATAGCCACGAGGTAATCAGACATTCGTTCGTATAAAAGGCCTAAAGCCATTATTGGTGTTAAGAAATATTTATGAAAATCAAGATGGAGGTAGGTTTAGTGTCCTCAACCCGTGTCATGTCATGTCAGATCTGTCCTTGACAGGGGCAAGCCTCGTGGAATTGATGATTTCCGGCTTCAATTTTGAGGTATAAATATATAACATGCTATAAACACTATCACATTTTTGGGGTTTTTACCCTGTACTATGTTTATTTACTCAAAAACCAACTGAAAATAGCCGGAAAAAATGCTACCACAGTTGACGCAATTTTATGCTCGTGTTTATTTTCTTTTCATTCTGTTTCTGATTCGATTAATTTTTATTTTCGCGATCATACTATGAATACGAAACGAAGATTGTTGAACTAAATTTACTTAAAGTGGAAATTCCATAATAATAATAATAATGATATTTGGGCCATCTCACACAGCGCCATCTAGTCCCAAACTAAACAAAGCTTGTATCATGGGGTACTAAACAATTGACATAAATACTCAAATAAAACAAATAGACATGTTCCGTAGTTAAATCAAATCAAAATATCTTTATTTCGTAGTTATGTAGGCAACATAATCTTGAAATACGTCACAATAGTGAATTTTATTACTTTGTGGAAGAACGTCACCACAAAGACGCATTCAAACAGTGCTGGTTCTTCTCAGAAGAATACGCAAGAAACTGAGGGACGCTCTTTTTAACAATATTAGAAACAATTTATAAATTATAAGATTAATATTTTGAAAAAAAAAAAAACTGATAGGCGAGCGGCTTACACACATAGATTTTTATTATGTAAGTTGTCTGATAATTTATAACAAGCTTTTGCATAAAGCTTTCGTTTTATTGTAGTTTTAAACTTCTTAAGGGGTAGATCTTGAATGTTAACTGGGATCTTATTGTAAAATCGTGTACATTGCCCTTTAAAAGATTTTATGATTTTATTGAGACGGCTGACATGGTTAGCAAGTTTATCTTTGTTTCTTGTATTAACTTATGCCAATCACATTTTTTTAAATAACACAATAATTTTGTACGTAAATTATGTTCTCAAATATATACTGAGACGGCAAAGTCATTATATTAATTTCCTTAAATTTGTCTCTAAGTGATATTCTAGGTCTTAATTTATAAACCGCTCGAACAGCTTGCTTCTGCAACACGAAAATTGTAGTCACATTGGCAGCGTGTCCCCACAGCAGAATGCCATGAGTCATCTAACTATGGAACCCACTGAAATACACTAATCTCACGGTTTCTATATCCGAAAGAAAGCGAAGCCTTTTTACAGTGTAAGCTGTAAAACCGAGCCTTCTCGCCAAATTAGTGATGTGAGGATCCTATTGCAATTTTCCATCCAATGTGATTCCTAATAATACAGTAGAATTCATAAGGTCAAAGTTGTCGCTTTTAATGACAATATTGGCAATCTTATACATTTGGTTTTTTTTTCATTTAGTAATAATTTATTGGTCGTGAATTAGGATCTCTAACCGATTGCCCGAGAGCAATCGGTCAGTCAGCTATCAAAATAGGTTTAGTGATTCTCGAGTTTTAAGCGTTCAAACAAATAAACAATCAAAAAATTTTTTTGGTATCAGGGGTCTCTAATCAATCGTTTACATTACAACAGCTTAATAAAAAATAATATTTTCTATTGATCCGTTACATATTTTGTAAAATTTATCATGAAGTGTAATAAAATATTTTTACCTACCTCACTAGCTCGAAAAGTAAACCTTTGTACTTCAAAACCCTCAAGGGTCAATTTTTGCTCACAAAGTGAAGAAATTTAGCATTTTTAATTTCATTAACCCACGAAACTTTTGAATACTCTATGTACACTCTAACATTTACTTCATAAATAATATTTTTTATACTGGAATATATATAAAAACTTGAATTTTTAATAATTTGTGAAAACGTCTTTTCAGTGAAAACAACATCAAACAGTAAGTAGCAACTTTAAAGTCAGTCAATTCATTTAAAACCATAAAAGTAGAAGCCCTCTTCTTCGTTTACCGTCTAATCATATATACTCTAGCTAGCTGGTGCAAGATGGCGAGTTCCAGTTCGAGTTTTAGTGCGCCGATTCTTCGTCCCCGTGAAATCCCCGCGCGCCGCTCTTCAACCCCGCAAAATTGCGTAATGCCACTTCGATACTGTGAAGTGACTTTTATGACTCTATTAAAACCAAACGCTGCTGTCAAATTCATTTACTCTATGTTTAAAGTATTTCGTCACACATTTCGAACGCAAAAAACAGACGAGAAACAAAACCTTTTTTTCCATCAATTAAATTCTTTGTTTATTGCTGTGAAACTCTACAAAGTTTGAATAACGAGTGAATCTATTAGTGACGAAGATTATAAGTTGACATCATTAGAGTTAAAGGAACAAGTTTCTAATGCTGAACTAAACTTTCTTTCGGAATAGTAGCATGAAAGTTATCTGTAAGACTACGAAATATATATTAAATAATTTAATTCAATTGTAGTGACTTACTAAAGGCGCCAAAGAGACTTATCTACTAAAGTTGCAAAAACCTGTCCGGAGACTTGTAAAATAAAAATATTGTTCAATCCATTGTTCAGCCCATCAATAACTGACTACAGAGGCTTAGGCCTCCCCTCGGGATGAGCAAGCTTGGAGCTTAATCCACTACGCTGCTTCAGTGCGGGTAGATGGATTTCAATGAATACCATCTATTGGTGGCAACCTGAACCGATGGTTTAACGTTCGAGGCACAGAGTTAGTGATAGTATTATGTACATAAGTTAGAAAAAACTTAGGTCATGGTTCGAATCCCTGCGATTCGAACCATGGCCTAAACAAGAAGCGAGCTCGGCACCACTCGGCTATCACGAAATTTTTTTATACATTTATAGTATTCCCTCGCTAGTAAGCTGAAAACTTGTATGTGTCACACGAAAGCAAACTATTTTGTTTCTCGTGTTTTTGAATCGCTTAATATGCTCAGGATTCTAACTTAGACTTCGCTTGCTCAGGATTCAAATTCAGCACACGCAACAAAAACGATCTTTGCATAATAGTACATTATGATGCAAGTACGGTAAGCTGGGTATTACAGTCGAGGTGTTTACAGGCACGAGGCGAAGTCGATTGCATATAATTAACAGATGACTATAAAGCCAGCTTACTGAGTATGAACATCATACGACGTTTTTCAATACATTTACGATTAAAATTAGATAGATACTTCAAATGTAATAATGGCGAGAGCTAAGAACGGGAACGGGACGCTTTCACGTTTTACGCATGCGCAACCTTACAAACAGAATGCTCCTTTGTGATTGGTGTAAAGTAAAAAAGTCTAGTACTGTAAAATACAACATTACGATTCAAGTTTCGGTGTCATAAAGACGGTATTAATAGCAAATATTTTGAAAATAACTATTTTACAGTTGTGCATGTTTAAAAAAAAAACCAACGGATCTCCTGCTTTCGCACGAACTTCTTACGACATTGGAAATGAACCTAACGGGATAAAATAAACACACATATTTTGGATTATATTTATCGAAATAAATTTTTTCGCAAAAAAATAACACAACTGTATCTGAATAAGCTTAAAACTTCGAAATATAACATTTTATACGACATTTCGATCGGACAAACCGAATTAGTACGAAATGTAACACCGACGCATATACGACTTCCAACTAAGGGCACCCTTAACCACTACTTCCGGTTGTCCGATTCTAACCATTTTAGTCTTAATCGATCCCCCGTCTAATTACCCCGAGCCGTTTTTTTATTTTTTTTCTTATTCGGACCTAGTTCTCGAGATATCGGGCTCCCAAAGTGAAAATCGAAAAAAAAATTGCAATTTTTATCGTTTTGTGCTGATATTTTTTTGGTTTTTGAACTTTTTCCAAATCGTCTTTTGCCGTCTTGCAGAGCTTGCTGAGTTGCGTCTTTTGCCACCACGTTCATCCTGATATCTCGAAAACTCTTCGTGCAATCTGTCTGTCTCACAAAACTCCCAAATAACCCTCTATACTCCAACGAAATGAAAGTCATTTCCAATGACAACATTTCCAATGACAAAAAATATCAATTAAGTACTACAATATATCATTTTCCCTTCAATAAGTAAATTATTTAACGTTTAATTAATCTATCAATCAAGTAAAATTCATTGAACTAAACACTGGCATGCGAATAAATTGCAATTAATTTAGCTAACACTAGATCCTAGTGGACAGCTCGTCGCCATTTGGCCCAACACATCGTTTGTATTGTCAGCACGAGAGGTCTCGCCATATAACATTCGTTGCATTGCTCGCCCCATAAATCGTTGACTACTTTATAGAGCTCTCGCAACTGATTTATTTGGCTTTTAATAAATTTTCGGTTGAATTTTACTGTGAGTGAAATTTTTAATTTAAAAGTAAATTTCATATCCTGAATACCAAGGTATTCTATTCCGTGTACAACCTTGACGTCGATTATTGACGTTTCTTTCGTCATCGGTTTGATGCCAGAAAGTCTGACGAAGAACAAGTGACAAATAATTTCATTTGATAGGAGTATATTGAAAGAGAGTGTTAGAACCTTTGAAAATATATGCGCACGCAAAGACTGATTTGAAAGGACAGTCGAATGACAAGAACGAAGTTAGAAGTGAATAAAATCTGTGACTTCAATGCCGCCTCTCGGCGGGTGGGACTCGGGATGAATTTGGACAAGACGAAAATCATGTTCAACGAACATATTCTACCAAGACCGGTAACCGTAGAGAGTGCGACTCTAGAAGTTGTGCACGACTATGTCTATCTAGGACAGACTTTGCAGTCAGGCAACTGGACAGACTACCGAAGAATTCAGCTGGGCTGGGCTGCTTTCGGGAAGCTCCGTCGTCTGTTCTCGTCGCCACTACCACAATATCTGAAGACCAAGATCCTGTTCAACCAATGTTCGGCATCCAATTACCGGAGGTGATTTCTACCTCCTGTCCTTGAGCTGTCGGTCCTGATTGCTGTCAATAGATGGTAGTAACCGTGACGAAGATTTTTGAGAAACGTGGTAGATTTTGTGCGTGGTGGAAAAAGCTTCAAGCCCCTTCGCCCCTGCAGTGAGGTATTACTGGGCTGATGGTATGGTATGGTATTTTAATTTAACGTCTTAGGGCAGTAAAACGGAATTGTCTCAAATGAACAAAACGGATGTGACTTCATAAAATATCAGATATAAATGCATTCTAAAGTAAAGAGTAGCCCATGGATCCCTATCTATCGATGGTTTTCGTTTGGACCATATGTAAGCCGACACCGTGTACATGTTTTTAAATATACGGATTGAATTTAATTGATTTAATATATGGATCAAAGTAAAGTTTATTACAC
The DNA here is from genome assembly GCA_949709985.1 of Luffia ferchaultella. Taxonomy (NCBI): domain Eukaryota; kingdom Metazoa; phylum Arthropoda; class Insecta; order Lepidoptera; family Psychidae; genus Luffia; species Luffia ferchaultella. Next base: position 24,861,640 of record OX453241.1, on the reverse strand, counting down.
TCTTAAAACCAGAATTTTAATAATTAATCATTTTACACTCTTAAAATGCTACTACTCGATTAGCACGACATATTCGACTATAAAGACTTTAAATTAAAGTGATTAATTATTTGTGCTTTATTGTAACTTAACGTTTGCGGGAAACCCAATTTTCTCATTTTCGCATCTAAGTATAAAACGTGATGAACACGAACGCAATTATTCGATCCGAAGGATTTGATTCAACGCAATCATTTATACGAGCACGTCTATTCGCATCCGAAATCATTTCAGTTGGCCAGACGGATATAATATCTGTACGTACAGCCAGCAGCAATTTTATTGACGTTGATGGACAAAGGGCAGCATAGGCCGAATAGAATTTTGCCCGTTGCTTTTCATACGGTTTTCACAATTATTTAGAGAAATTTTTTTCCGCAATGTTTATCTGTGTAACTAGCTTTAACCTCCAGCTTCGCCTGTGTAATTGTAGGTTTTGTGATATTTGTCGGATTCTTATAGAATCTTTTTAAATGATATACGAACTTCATAAAATTGGTTTTGTATTAGCTCAATGCGCCCGGCCCCACCCCCTTTACTTGATAACAAGCCCAGAACTGAGACTGAGTTAAAAAAGTTATTCTTGATGAGAATAGACACGAAAACGAAATGTGATCAAAACCACGAACAAAAACGATAAAATATTTGGGTGATGGGAACGAAAACGGGAAAGGGACGGACGGGGAATGAGATGAGACTGAGATAAAAAAGTTATTTCTATGAGAAACGAATACCGCGCGAACGAAGCTGAGGGCGAATCTAGGCGAGGGGCTAGTTAATTTATAAAACTAAGCCAACAAATAAAAATAAAATGTCAAGGAAAGTTGATTGCTGGCGTGCCATATCATCAGGAAAATGCGTCTATACTCATGTTAAAAATCCACTCGCTTCTAACAAGAATGTAGGGATTAAATAGATGGAAAACCCACCATTTTCTTACTTAGTGATTTCGTTATCTTTTTTTTTAAATGTTTTTTTGGAGGCTTTAGTACACCCTGGGTGACCAACTCTATTGGAAAATTCAAATTATTTTATAAATGCGTTGAGTCACCTCTTCCCCTAAAAGTTTCTTCGAAGAAACGATAGCTATATTTTCTCGCTCACTATCTTGAAAAATATAAGATTTGTTATTGTAGATTTCGGGTTTTTTGTAAGTATTAGGTAGACCCTCGTATTTAATATTAATACGTGACTGAATTTTTAATAATATTTGCAGACGAGTTCTTTAACCTCTGAGCGGTGTTGTTATTAGCTAATTTTTACGGCCTCCAGAGAGCTCGGAATAAATCATTTTTAAAATGCGTTTTTAAATTTTATTAGCTCGGGTGAGCGTTTTTGGCTCGCAGGCAGAGTTAATTATAAAGAGTTCTCTAATTAATTGCTATTACGGTGAGTATGTTAGTATGTACCGTGTTGGTAGAGGCAAACTGTATAATAAAAAAAAACAATTATTTAGTTTTATATCCAGAAAACCTAATTTAATTTGCAATTTTGGTGGATATTTTTTTTAATTAACATATTTTGGTTTCGGGACTTAGAGGATAGTATTAAAAGAGTTTTGTAGATGATAAACATACCAAACTTTAATAATTAGATTAAAAACTACATAGACTTAATATTTAAAAAATAAGACTAGTAAAATAATAACACTAAATATTCGACTACGGTTAAAAATATCATCATAAAATAAAAGCTTTAAATATTAAAAACGACCCTGAAATGTTAAAAATAAGAATTCAGGATATAACATATCCTTAGAAATAATTTTCTTTTCGTTTACAGAACTTAAGGCACAATTGAAGACTCGAATAAGATTCGACTTCAATTTCTTTTGAAAATAGCTTCAAAAATGTTGGATTTTCGTAAAAAATGAAAAAGAACGAAATTTGAGAGCTTTTTTAAAAAAGATTTTGGTTTTTTTTTATTTTTATAGGATGAAAAATAACCGAGATAAAGACGTTTCATACCTAACTTTTACTGCTAGAACCATGTAATCGGGAACCTTTAACCCTTTATATTTTAAAAAATAAGGCCATTATAAAATCTTATTTAAGACAGTCTTATAGCTCTTGAAATTACCTTTCAAATTATTTTTAGACGAACCTGATATCTTAAAAATTAACGGAGTTATTGTAAAAAAAACAAATTATATTTTTTTTGAAAAATGTTTGGAGCAGATAATTGGTATGCATATTTGGTTTATTGAATATTTCAGTGTATTTCCAAAAGTAAACTAAAATACACGTGGTATTTTTTAGTAGTTTAGTACTTTCTGAATAATAATTAAAAATTCGTTTCATAATTAAACAAAGACATTCGTCCAGGTAACTGAGGATGACGTCAAGCTGGAGTTTTTGTTTCCAAACAAAAACCCTCATCTACCTGCTCCAGAAGAGCTATTAAAAATAATTTTTTGCAGTCGCAAAAAAGGTTGCTGTGCTTCTTATGGGTGTTGTAGAGTAGGGCTATTTTGTAATTCAATCTGCGGATCATGCAGCGGTGATAATTGCCAAAATAGCCCTCCAACAAATAAAGAAGTTGGTGAAGAGAGCTGAGATGAGCAATAATAAAAATTTATTTAAATAAAAGATGAATAAACGTTTCATATATTTTAATATTCATTTTAAGATTTTGCAGTTTCCGCTACCATCGTAGGCATTGAATATGACTAGAGAAGTTTTAAAAAAAATAAAAATTCACTTACCTATATAATAAGGTCTATATATACAATAATATATGCTAAAAATAACCAAAGCCTGGCGAACCTGATGCAAAGGTACCCATAACGCTCGCGGCATTACCGCGCTGGATCGCTATGGCGAGCCTCTGCATCAGAAACGACCCCGAGCGAGGGTCACACCCCCTCTCCGTAACTCGGCGACCGATGCTCCTAATTAAATGTCTGGCCTCGAGGCTCCAACAGCCCGTAGTCTCCACAGCAAAAGGAACAAAGATATAGGATACTTCTAAGTTTGAGTATTTATGGTGTTTCAGACGGGCCGCGGACTCAGCGGCCGCCCCTGCCACACGCATTGTTGAGTTGAGGTTGGAGAGAGCGAAAGTGCTGACGCAAGTTGCGTCCCATAATAAGCACCTCCCTTTTTCCCAAGGCACCAGGGTCAAACCATCAGGCCTCTTTCCGTCCGTGCGACTAAGACCCCGTGGTTCGGTAACACAGGGCACATTGGCCGAAATGAGGGCGCGACGAATGATATCATTAAGTGTGTGGTGACGTGAAAACCTGCCCGAGCATCTATTACAGCTCAGGGCGTGGTGACCGTTGCCTTCCACCATGGCACCACACGAGCACTGGTGAGGTTCACACACCTTACAACCCAATCGCAGTGCCACTGCTATACGAAGAGACTCATCATCGAGCAGAGTACCCACGTGTGGAGAGGGCAGAGCATGCAACCATGCCCCAGATTCCAGCCGAGCCACCGCTCTAATAATAATAATACATTTTTCTCTTAATAAATAAATTAAATTTTCATGTCAAAAAATATGTTACGAGTCAAAAAATATTAAAAAGTTATTTCCAACTTTAAAGTATGCTTTTTCATCACTTTTTGCACAAAGGGTAGTTTGAAGAACGTGAATTGAATAATATTAATAAAGTTTGAAATATATTAATAAAATTTATCTTAACTATTAAAAAAGATTCTAACTAATTAAAGCTGATAAAAAAATTATTCCATTATTATCATGACAAGGGGTAGTTTTTAAGGGTGAAAATTTTTGCAATAAATAAATAAATATTTTAATACTCAGTAAATAAGATTTCACTTTAGTAATGTACTGTTTAATAGGTTAAAGTTTTGAAACCAATTTTTACAGTGTTTCTGCAATAAGGGGGTAGTTTTTAAGGGTTAAAATTTCACTATCAACCAAAAATTATATCATAAGCATCAAACAAATTGTTTATGTAATGTTAATATCCGATTTTAAAATTCAGAAATACAAAAAATGATTTTTTCATGATTTTCGATTTAAGTAGTGGTTGCTACAAGGGTTGAAAAATTAATTAAAATCATAAATCATGCATATAAATATTGAAAAACATTTATTTTATCTAATTAAACACAATTACTTAAGCCAGAATGGTTAAATCTGCTTTTTTTCCCATTCTTAACAAAAGGGGTGGATTTCACCCCTAAAATGCAAAAAGCGCAAGACGAGCATAGTGACATATGCTCGTCTTACGCTTTAATTAGAGGGAAAACATACTCAATCCCAAGTTTTCTTCCAAATCTATGGAGGTTCAACGAAATCGCAGGTTGTAGCTGATTTTTGCCTTCATTGACTGTACTATTAGATAAGTTGAAGATACACCATAGTCCACAGATAACGTTGACTGTTCTATATGAACAATTAGGTCGCTTCATCAATAGATAAAATACAAAGTGATGAATATTAACAAAATGTAAATAAAACAAAACATCCTATAAACTTATTTGCCACTGCCCAACAACCTTATTTTTAGAAGAATGTTCGACATATTTACAATGAATTTTAACATTGAAAATGTTTATCAGATTGTTTTCGTGGGTTAGTGTAATTCAGCTATATTTACGAAATTCGCAAGACGCAAGGGCTTATGGGGCATCGTATGATACGAAATGTTCTATAATCGATTTGCAACTTTTTTCGAAAAATCAAAAGTAGTGAAAAAGAAACAAAATTTTCTGATTTTTTGGACAAAAAGTTGATTATTTCGAAAACGAAAGCCAATAAAAAAAAATGAAACAAAAAAACTCCCGAGATTGACAGATTGTCTACCGTTTGAAAAAAGAAATTTTGGAATCAGTCGAAAACTGGGGGCTGGCCATCATTAAATGACTATCAGATTACGCCGAAGAGTGAGATTCGGCTGTATTTGAGAAAGCTATAAAGGTAGACGAGAGACAGTAATGTCAAAAGAAGCAGAGTATCGTGGGGCATTGTAGGGTACCAAATTTTTTAAAATTGCTCCATAATTTTTTTCAAGAAAATTAATAAAATTGTTTGACAAAAATGTGTTACAAGTTTTTGTTTTTATGTACATTTTCAATGTTCTCCGATAGTTTCGTGAAACGCGAAATCTTTAAAAAAATTTTGTTTAGAATTCAATAAGCTTTAATTTTGACTATACTAAACTAAACCTTCAATACTCTAAAGTCGACAAGTAAAACGGTGGATACATTTTCCAAGACGGCGGAGTTTCCTTGTAGTCCTGAAAGCATATATGTCGGAAAGTGGATAAGGGATCGGGAATATGTATGTATACTTATTTACATCTCTACCCGTTTTATTCCGATCTTTGGCACAATTTTAAGCTAGGATTACTGGATCGGTTTATACCAGATAATAGAAATATCACTCAGTATATTATGGCGTATTTGTGTCCGCTATATTGAGTTTTTGTATAGACGTCGTATATCCATTGACATCCCACTGAGTAGTACTCGATTGAAGGATATTGGTAGTGGGAGGTCACATGCATATTCTATGCATTTTAAAAAATATAACCGAAACGAGTTACCCTTTTCATTCGTAACATACATTTACACATATGCGTAAATGTTTAAATACCCGCGAAACACAACTATCCACCTCTACGTTTACCGTAGTTGGGTAAAATTAGAAAAATTAGGATTGTTTAAAAGTTATTTTAATGAGGACTGTTTTATTTTATTTTTAGACTATAAAGTTATTATTATTGAAAGCTTTTACTGTAAAGTTATAAAATGATAATCGGGTTTGCAATATCTTTTATTAGTTCAAAAGACATAAACACAATGTAAGCCATAGTACTAACACAAAATAAATTAATAAATAATAGTAATTATTATAATAATTTGAGACAACAGGATACTGTTTTTGCGGAAATTACAAATCTAAAATTACAGGTAAAATTTAATATAAAATTTTCTAACATGACAGTTTTGATTATTTACGTTTCTAGACAGTGTCACGCGATACAATAATAACAAAAAGTAAGCCAACTTTTATGTATTTGTGTGTGTAAGTGAATAAATCTACATACCGCCTCTGTATATGCTATCTAATTATAATCGTGTAGTTAGGGCTTGTACTTTTGTCTAAGTTTTATAGTATTTAAGGGAACTGAAAATGCTATAACACCATTCCATGTACGTCCACATAAAGGCCGAACGGCAAAACAAACCGTAAAAAATTAAACAAAAAATGTAATCACAAAAAGTTAGAGCTGATGGGATAACAAACAAATCGTTACATTTGAGATCTTTCAAAAAAATCGGACTATTGGGTGGAATACATTGAACAGATGCCATTGAAAATCCAACCTATATCGAGTTTACAAACTTTTTTGGTGATTATCTTTGATCATATAATGTCTGGATAGCGAGTCGGCGTCAAAAATGTAGATAAAAATTTCACCAAATGTTCGGTTTAATTCAGGCACACAGAAACGGTTTGTGCATGGTTAGTACAGCGTAGCGAGAGTACATGTGGTCTGTTGGGTACACAAGTACACAAGTATGTAAAAGTTGACCTGTAATTTTTACTGACATCGTATTGCGAGGGTTCACCCAGACATTATATAATCAGAGCTGATAATGTGTGTCTACAACTGGAAAAAGTTTACTTCAGACAATTTATTCTTCACACTATGTCCATTACTATCAGAAGGAAATTTCATAGTAGAAGTACAAGAGTCTCATTTTGTTAAACATATAAGTTAGATATTATATCATCATCATCATCATCTCTCCCAAGGCTCGCCACCACACACGGACCTCCGCCTTTCGCATCGAACTACCCCTGGTATGGTGCTTCAGATCATCTGTGTACCTGGCCGGGGAGCGTCCAACGCTTCACTTCCCGGTGCGTGGCCTCCAATCGAGAACTCGTCTACCCCGTCGGTTATCGGTTCTACGGCAAATGTGACCGGCCCATTGCCACTTCAGCTTGCTAATCACTTCGGCTATGTCGACAACTTTGGTTATATATGGAAATACTGACCATAGTCTGCTCCATAGCACGCTGAGCGACTTTAAATTTGTGAACCAGTCCTACTGTGAGAGTCCATGTCTCGGCACCGTACGTCATTGCATTGGTCGAAGACTTTGTTCTTCAGACATTGTGGTAGTGGCGACGAAAACAAATGACGAAGCTCCCCAAAAGCAGCCCAGCGCAGCTGAATTCTTCGGTCGGCCTCTTTGTTGAAGTTGTGTTTGCCTAACTGGACAGTCTCTCCTAAATAGATTATAGTCTTGCACAACTTCAAGAGTCAAAAGAATAAAATAAAAGTAATAAAATAAATGAAGTAGTATTTTATTTGGCCGTAAAAGACAAGATGTGATAAAAAAATATTCATGTTCCCTTCATAATTTATGTTTTCGAAAATAAATATTAGGCTATCATTGTAGTTTGGAAAGCTTATACAACTACATTGTTTCGAAGTAAAGGATAAACTCGAAGAGACGGAGTCAGCACACAGAGCCGTTGGGATAAATTATAGTGTAAATAGGGATTGCACTAGCCAAAATGTCGCGTTTCACTACAGCGGCTGATTCTCGCCATTCGCATTCAAATATAGCCCGACGGATGTTGTGGCAAATCACATGTAGTACAAAGGTATACCACTCGTAACAAAGACGTCACCAATCTGAAATGTACAGTTGGACATACCTATTTGAATGTACATTTAGAGCTCGGACTGTGATTTTAGTACTTCCTTATAAAGAGGTCAGTGTTTGTAGGAAATGATAATAACCCGTAATTATTTTTTTAAATTATTTAGATAGGCACAAACAATGTTTTACATATAGTGATAGCCCAGAGCGCAACGAACCTGTCTCAAATTTATAAGGCCATAGGGCCATGGTTCGAATTCGTGCGTGTACCAATGAGTTTTTCTGACTTAAGTACATTAACTATCACTGACTCTGTGACTCTGAGAGCACGTTAAACAGTCGATCCCGGAAGCTGTCAATAGATGGCGGTCGTTACGATCCCCAACTCGCAGTGGAGTAGCGTGGTGGATTTAAGCTCCAAACAACCTCCTCACTCTGGGGGAAGCCTAAGCCCCTGCAGTGGGGTAAAACGGGTTGATGATGATGATGTTTTACATATATGTTTATACATCAAAAGTCAACAGAACTCGTAACCCCATGACCTTTCAGCGCATTGAAAAGGAATTAAAAAAAGGACATTCCACATTTGTTGTACGTCTAATTCGATAGTTGTTAGTACAAACAACCTGATGGGCACAGACAAATACAAAAACAAAATTCTTGAAACATCAAGAGTACTTCTTCAAAAGGGTAGCTAACCCTCTGACGACCCTCGAAATGCATATCTCATAGTCGTCTCGATGTGACAAATGATCAGATTCTGAGCGGAACTTTATACCACCAAAAAGGTGTATTCGAAAGGTATAAACATTTACCTTTACCTTATTATAATCCTAGCGAAACCAGAATGGTAGCATTTTGAAGCCCTTTTAAATTCTCCACGACTATAGTTTTTTATTTTTTTCGTCTCTGAGAAATTTAAGATTCTTTGATAAAAGTCCCAAAAGAAACTGAAAAAAATTTGCGTTTCTTTCAATTGAAATATTTACATAACAAATTTCGATACCATTTTCATTTCTTTATTTTAATAATTGAGAACGTTAGCCCCCCGGTCACACTTTTCTAGAAAACGGAGAACCTACTGAAGTGATACTCGCAAACACACATAAAGGCTGGTATGGTAATATGGTAACTTAACAAGAATGCGTACATACAAAAAAAATAAAAATACGAATAAGAACAAAATGAATATAATTTTAACAAATTCTCCTACGTACATACACTTACTAGCCGTGTTCCACCTACGTATTTAAATATAAATAGTTTTCTTATTTAAATTATTATTTTGAGGAATTTCATGGATAACAAACACATAATAATCTCTCGTAATATTCAGCTTATAAATCATAATTCCAATGTTTTTATTGATATACATTTAATTTTTCCTTTACGCACTATTTGATGTAAAGGGTAAAATTTTGACAAACACAACTTTAGATATTAGAGTGCAGTGGCAGAGGCTTAGGCCTCCTGTATCCTATATCCTATATATATCATCCTATATCATACAGGATGATTTCATGGTATTATTATTGTTGCACGCTGTGAAATATCTAAAGTAGTGTTTGTCAATATTTTGCCCTTTACATCAAATAGTGCGTAAAGGAAAAATTAAATGTATATCGTGTAGCCTCTGCAGTGGCAAAGGCTTAAGCGTCCCCGCGGGATGAAGGTAATTGGAGCTTATAATCCCCCACACTTCTCAAATGCGAATTGGTGAATTTTAACGACTGCCATCTCATGATAGCAACCGAGATCGACGGCTTAACGTGCTCTCCGAGGTACGGAGTCAGTAATATTATGTACATTGCTCAAAAAAAATCCACAGACCTTGCAGTCCCCGCAACCATCGGTTTCATTGAAAATGAACCTACCCAAACCCGATTTTCACAGATTATTTTATTTTATTGCCACGAAAACGTGGCACTATTCTTTTCATCTCTTTAAACTCAGAAATAAATCAACGAAAAAATTCTCTGCTACCCGTGCGAAGCCGGAGCGGGTCGCTAGTTCAACATATTTGAAACATTTAGGTTTTAAACTGCAGCCTCTAATATCCTTAAACGTTCTGAACTCGATAATTAAGCATTCGAACGAATACAGGCCGAAAGGCGATGACCGTAATGTTAACAAGTTCCCGAACATCCATAAAATCTAACATGTGATGTCAAATTTCTTGTTCGATTTCCAACCGATTTCCAAAATTTTGGTCTCAAACTGTAGCTACTGACGCCTTCTAACCTTTGGTATAACACTTTGAAGCGATCCGACGAATGCCCTCTGAAATATAGTAACTTATATCCACAAACACAAGCGATTGACCAAAAAATCTCATCTTTCGGAAATAATTTCTCTTACAATTACCAACCGATTTCCAAAAACTTGGTCTCAAATCGTAGCTACGTCAATGGCCGAAATACTATTTTTTTTTATTTTCGATATCGGTTCCCGTTCTTGAAATATTTTGGATTTAATAAAAAAAAAATTCGAAAAAATCCCGATTTTTTTACATTTTCCAATTTTTTTTCAAAAACTACTTAACCGATTTCCAAAATTTTGATGCCATACAATGCACAACTAAATTCTTAATCTTTTAAAATCTTAAAATTTTGGCTAGACCCTATACCCTCGGAGTTATGGCCAAAAATGCGTCTCCCGTGAAATGGATATGTCATTTTCAATGACAAAAAACTCATTGAGACAAGCCAGTTTCTGGGATTTGAACCACGACCGTCTAAAGAAGTTGTGGTCTCGCCATTACTCGGCTATCATAATGTGTGCATAACTAAACAGCAGTATTATTATTGTAAAATCAAATCACTGACTTTATCACTTACATGTCTTGAAAGCAATCCCTTTATTTTTACTGGAATAATATAGGCAGAGCTACACGCAAAAGCTAGTATGTTCAATAATAATAATAATAATACATGGGACATCCCACACAGCGCCATTTAGTCCCAAAGTAAGCAAGTATTATGCTTGTGTTATGGGTTACTAGATAACTGATATTCATACTTAAATATTCTTTATAATATATACATATATAAATATTTTTGCAAAGACACCATACACATATAACAACCAAGACCCGGTACCAGTATCAATATTCATCATATAAATACTGACCCGACCTGGGATTCAAACCCGGGACCTCCAGCTTCGTAGGCAGGGTCGCTACCCACTAGGTTAAGCGGTTTATAAATACATTGTAAATTATGCCTCCTTAATTGAAAATAAAGAAAAATAAATATCGGCACTTAAGTACGGTACTACATTCGATTTCATTATACAGTCTCAGGTAGCAATTCGCCCGATACAATCGAGGGATCGGGTAACTTATCAACGCAATCGGCAATCCGGAGGGATATCGAGCAAACAGGACAAAGGGTTTTCCTAATCTCATTTTTCCGGTAGCCCAACTCTGTTGACGTTTTTTTCTTTTTTCTGAAACACTATTATAAGTGTGTTTATATTAGGCGTTTTTTGAACTAACTGTTCGCGTCGTCCACACAAAAAAAGTTAAAGTTGAAAAATTTATAACAGTTCAATAGCGATTTGGTTTAAATTGGCAATTGTATCGATTGTCAATTTCACAAATATTGGGTGCATGAACATGTCTATTTATTCCGTAGCTGGGTGTGAAATTTCTATATATTTATACATTATAAAGAATATTTAAGTGTGTATATCGGTTGTCCGGTACCCCTAATACAAGCTTTGTTTAGTTAGGGTTTAGATGGCGTTGTGTGGGTTGTCCCAGGTATTATTATTATTTGTGCCAGCGTTGTTACGAAAAATGTAAAATATTTTTCCCTTTAGTTACTTGTGCTGTAAAGTCTTGCTTCTTATCAAATTTTATAATTATAGGTCAACGGTAAGTACGCTATAGGTTTTGAGTTAGGTACTTACGCGAATGTCAAAATATACGACATAAATTGACCGTATTTTTTGATTGCATTGACGTATATGCTTACTTTTTTTTACAGCTTTATAGTACAGTCAATGAAGGCAAAAATCAGCTACAACCTCCGATTTCGTTGAACCTCCATAGGTTTGGATGAAAATTTGGGATTGAGTATATTTTACCCTTTACTTCAAAAGTGAAATATGCTCGTCTTGCGCTTTTTGCATTTTAGGGGTGAAATCTACCCCTTTTGTCAAGAATGGGAAAGAATGCAGATTTAACCATTCTGGCTTAAATAATTGTGTTTAATTAGATAAAATAAATGTTTTTAAATATTTATATGCATAATTTATGATTTTAATTAATTTTTCAATTCTTTCACCCCTTAAATCGAAAATCATAAAAAAATCATTTTTGTATTTCTGAGTATTAAAATCGCATATTAACATTATATAAACAGTTTGTTTGATACTTATGCTATAATTTTTGGTTGACAGTGAAATTTTAACCCTTAAAAACTACCCCCTTATAGCAGAATCTCTGTAAAAATTGGTTACAAAACTTTAACCTATTAAATAGTACATTACTGAAGTGAAATCTTATTTACTGAGTATTAAAATATTTATTTATTTGTTGCGAAATTTTTCAGCCTTTAAAAACTACCGCTTGTCATAATAATAATGAAATATTTTTTTTATCAGCTTTAATTACTTAGAATCTTTTTTAATAGTTAAGATAAATTTTATTAATATATTTCGAACTTTATTAAAATTATTCAATTCACATTCTTCAAACCACCCTTTGTGCAAAAAGTGATGAAAAAGCCTACCTTAAAGTTGGAAAAAATATGTCACGAGTCAAATAATATTAAAATATTTTTTGACTCGTGACATATTTTTTGACATGAAAATTTAATTTATTAATTAAGAGAAAAATGTATTAAAATAAATATTAAAATATATGAAACGTTTATTCATGTTTTATTTGAATACCTTTTTATTATTGCTCATCACAGCTCTCTTCACCAACTTGTTCATTTGTTGGAGGGCTATTTTGGCAATTATCACGGCTGCATGATCCGCAGATTGAATTACAAAATAGCCATACCCTACTACACCCACAAGAAGCACTGCAACCTTTTTTGCAACAGCAAAAAATCATTTTTAATAGCTCTTCTGAAATATAATATAATAACCTATAGATCACTTTGAATTAATATTAAAAGGTTTTTCAAAGTACGAATTTGTTTGTTTTTTTATTAGCTTCAATATTGATAATGACACATTTTTTGTATAAACTCATAGTTTTTGAGTTATTTATGAAAACCCACTTTAAAACATGTATTTTTTTCACGAAATATTACAATCCTTGATCTTTAATAACTCAGAAAGTATTGATTTATTCCAAAAACTCTATGTAACAAATTTTGCTTAGAATTTGTTTCGCTATCGATTCCTGTGATTGTTTTAATTAAAATAATTTTTACCCCCGAGAAAGGGTGGCATCCACCCCCAGGGCAAAAGCGCAAGTTGACACTATGTCACTTTTGTTTCTTAGGGTTTCTCCAGATTCAACGAAATCGGAGGTGAAAACCTTCATTGACTGGACTATTAAGGGATTGTCAAATTATGTACCTATTTGTCAATGTAAATGTTATACCTCCAGTCGTTTCATTCCTAAGAAAAAGAGCAAAAATTAAACATAAATATGTGATCTCACTGTAAATTATATATTTTTAGATTTTTCTTTTTCTTATGCCTTCTTCTTGCCAAACTTAATTCCAGATCAACGGGAAGGACTCTGTAGGTTTCAATTTACGTTGCGAGCTTAAATATATGCGGCATAAATTTACTGTATTTTTTTTATTGCTGTAATTTGGAAGCGTAATTTTTTACAGTTTCAAGGGAGTATTTGTTATTTTAATTTTAACATGAAATCTCTATGCGTTCATGAGAAAAAGGGTCTTGACAGACAGACGGATAGACAGACGGACAAACAGGTGATCCCTTAAGCGTTCCTTTTTCCTTTCTAGTTGCGGAACTGTAAAAATGAAAGAAACTAGTAGATAACAAAGAGACGGACGAGTACGCTCGTCTACAACGATATAAAATTCTTCAGATTCATACTCAAAAATACGTCGCATACGTCAAGTTTGGAAGGAATACAGGAATCACTTTGAAAGGACAAAATACTGTAGTGAATATTGCTGCATTCTACGTAGTAGAATAATTTATTGTTTTCGTTTCGAGTCACAATACGTACAAGCTATATACCATGTTTGTCCGAAGAAGGTGTACTGTACAGCTTAACGAACGAAACAAAATATTTCATGTAAGCAAATGGTGCAAACTAACGGTTACCATGAAGAAAAATAACAACACGGACAATACAAATGATTGGTCACCCTCCTGTTAAGATATTTATCTTATTATTCTTTTATATTGTAATTCTGCATTAGTGTTTTTGTCGGTTGGTGTATAAAAAATTACATAAGTGATAAAAGAATGAGATTTGAAACATATTTTTCTCGGTAACCGTTAGTTTGGGCTATCTGCTCATTTGAAACTTTTTATTTAGTTCGGTAATCTCTACCCGTTCTATAAGTTTGGATTACGTGCAACCGAATGCAGTGTACATTACGTAGGATGTTAATAGAGATCAGATGTTTATTCGAGATAATAATGCAAAATAGAAATGATAGCGAAAATTTAAGCAATTTTGGGTTATTCAATGGTCAATATAGGTATATTTTTTTCCGTTTGAAAACTGACCTATATAGGCTTTTGGATATATAAAGGTATCAATGGTAAGTATTAATTTCTTGTTTCGCCTTTTGTTTTGACTTTGTGACCTAATTTGCTGTGTTTTTTGAGATAAATTGATTTAAAAAAAAATTTGAATACCATTTTTCTTGTTTAACATCTATTTTAGAATATTTTATAATATGCGCAAAAATTACATACAACTTGTATAAATTTAAACGACACATATTAACTTACGCGATAACGGTGAAAGATTATTTGAATAATTTTGTCTTCCTTTTTCGTTGTCAAATTATGTAGAGTAAAAAAATAAGAATATTATTAATGTATTTGAAAATGTTTTGAAAAATTAGTTTTGCGTCTACAATCGATGCTAGACAGTTACATAAGTTGATTTCATCATTCTTGTCTGATATCTTTAAAAAAAACCAGACAAGTGTGAGTCAAACTAGAGTTTAGAGGATTCCATACTAAAAATCCTTGCATAACCTACTATGCTTTCTTTTAATCTGGCACAAATTTAACCTACAATTCGAACCCTTTCCTGCTATAGTAACTACTAGAACTAAACTAATTGAACTTTTTAATTCTTGGTGAAATCGCACGACACATTTTATACGTATTTTTTTTAACTTTTGCATTTAAAGAACAATTTTTGTTTAGGTTTTATTGTAAACTACGAGTGAGGTTCTACGATCCGTATTTTTGTTTCGAAATTTTAGGTCAGTAGTTTCGGTGATAAGAGGAGAAACGTTCAAATTTCCTATACCATAAACTACGACTATATAAGCTGAATGTATTGAGCAGTTGCCATTGAAAATTAAAAAATGATGGGCGTTAGATCCCAAGATTGACATCCAAAATTATAATTATTTCATTCGCGCTATACATGTACCTAATTCTGTGTCTAAATCACTAAACTCTTTAAGTAGATAGATAGTCTTTCTCTCCATGGTTTCGAATTGGTATCGCTGTTTTCGTTTCGATCCATTTTCCCCGACCTATTCCTAAGTGACAGGGATGACATAAACAAATTCCCAAAAATACCTATAAAATACCCGTCGAAACAGCTCGCGGGCCGTGACTGTTTCCATCCTTGAAATGTTTATGAATTGGAACCAAAAATTGCAGGGTCATTAAAAAGGATGTTTTTTTTTTTTAATTCGCGTTAATACCGAATTTACGGCTCATTATTTTCAAAAACAAAGAACCGACGGTAAGCATGTTATTTCAGGAATTTATTCTAAAACAACTAAACAAGATATTAAAAAAAAAACAGAAAGATCCTCCCTGTGACAGTATTTTTCCTATTACATATATTTTTTTCTGTAAATATTGATACAGAAATACAGCGAGGATTAGACACGGGCCGGACCCTCTTTTTTGTAAGAAAAGCCTACCCCCTTGAGTGTGTAAACTTTCAACTTATTTTGTCCATTTTAATGCAGATACTAGAAGAACCCTAAAAATATAAAATAAACATATAAACAATATTCGTATGACTAATTATCTATTACACTTGTAGTATCATTATCAGACGCAATAAAAGTGTATTTATTGTACCCTGGAATAACCAAGAGCGATAACCTTATATTATTACTTACGATTACAACATATTAATCTGTGTTTGTATACATTCGATGTATTGATATTATGCGTAAGATTTTTTAGTTTTAATTCTTATTAAAATTATATCTTACTTCACTTCACTTCATCAGGCCATTTTTACTCCACTGCAGGGGCTTAGGCCTCCCCCAGGTTGAGGAGGCTTGGAGCTTAAATCCACCACGCTTCTTCACTGCGGGTTGGGGATTGTAACGACCGCCATCTATTGACAGCACTCGGGACCGACTGCTTAACGTGTCCTCCGAGGCACGGAGTCAGTGATAGTTATGTACTTAAATCAGAAAAAGTCATTGGTACCTACACGCCCGGGTTCGAACCATGGCCTTATGGCCTTATAAATTTGAGACAGGTTCGTTTCGCTTTGGGCTATCACGGCACTAACATCGTACATTTTTCTATTATTTTGTATAGCGTTTTGTTTCTTTTACACATACCTGTAATATGTACAACCAAAAAAAAAACGAATCAATAACTCACAAAACTGCATGGATCCAAGCATTTAATAATATAATAATAATAATAATAATTTAAGACCAAAAATGTAATTTTGCCGTAGGCTAGTGTAAAATGGTCCCTTTATCTTATGGAATTCCAATCAAATAAAAAAAAAACGCATCAGATTATCAATGACGCATATATTTTTTTTGTTTAATAGACACTATATATAGGTAATGTTTTTGCCTTTAGCATTGCTTTCAAGGAAACAAACGAAATAATGTCTAATTAAAAAAATTACGGCTTTTCATAATTTCGGAGCTTTTTAACGGTTTTTGTGTTTTCATTAATAAGTATTAAATTTTGGAAATATTTTTATTAATGTATCTATAATGTCACAGTAGATCAAAATAAAATAAGATAAGCGAAACGATTTAGTTTTCGAGATGAAACATAAAGAAAAAATTTAAAAATTATTCAAGCCTAAGCAATTTTAAGAATTTTTTTCCCACGCCTAACAATGGTAGTGCTCTAATCTTACTATGAAAAACACGTAAATTCCATGCATTTTTTTATGCCATATATTGATGTAAGAAATATTTGAAATGTACTTATATTGACTTAAAAATGTACTATAAGACTTCAGAGGCATTTCAACTTTTGAAAAACATAATGAAACTACCTAATTTTTTATGGATTGATATTGTTAACTAAAAGAAAAATTTCGAAAATTACAATCTGAGCTTTTGAAGTATTATAATATCTAAGTAAACAAAAAGCAACCCATGGTTCTAGACATTATTTTTTTTAAATTTGCACAGAGGTAAAAGTAAAAAATTCATACTTATTAATCTTTAACCATTAGCGTATTAGGCACGTTTTGGATTTTAGGAATTTATAATTTTTATTACTAACAAAAGTTCAGAGTTTGTTTTATTCATAAAATCAAAATAGTATTCACAATTTCAAGTATATTAGATATTTAATATTTATTTATGTGCCCTGTGTTCCGGGACCACGGGGTCTTAGTCGCACGGACGGAAAGAGACTTGATGGGTTGACCCTGGTGCCTTGGGAAAAAGGGAGGTGCTTATTATGAGACGTAACTTGCGTCGGCACTTTCGCTCCCTCCTACCTCAACTCAACAATGCGTGTGGCTGGGGCGGCCTCTGAGTCCGCGGCCCGTCTGAAACGCAATAAATACATAATCTTGGCAAAATCCTATATCTCGTTCCTTTTGCTGTGGAGACGATGGGCTGTTGGAGCCTCGAGGCCAGACATTTAACTAATTAAATGTCTGGCCTCGAGGCTCCTAAGAGCATCGGTCGCTGACTTACGGAGAGGGGGTGTGATCCTCGCTCGGGGTCGTTTCTGATGCAGAGTCTCGCCATAGCGATCCAACGCGGTAATGCCGCGAGCGTTATGGGAACCTCCGGGTTCGGGTTCGCCAGGGACTGGTTATTTCCAGCTTTTTAGATTGTATAATATAGACTTCATATTTGTTGATTATAATGTATATTTTTATAAGTAGTTAATTTTGGTTTTTAATTAGTTTTTATTTTAATATTAATTAATTGCATTTATTCTTAATTAACTTTTTTATTTTCCGTTAAGTGGTTTTGCATTTTAATTTTAATTTATTAAGTTTTCTTTAGATTTTTTTTCAAGAAGTTGTTAGATAGCCCATTTAAATATTTTTTTGATGTTTTAAAAATAATTACACTGAAATGATTGTTAAACAAATACAATAAATGTAAACGATTTTCTAAGAACTCAATAAATGACTAGGATATATCCAATTTAAGAAAATTTAATGGAAAACTTGATTAAAGAGAAAACTAACTTAAAAAGCTATAAGGTATTCTAAACAAATCATTATTTAAAAATAAATTAATGTCTTTAGTTGCCAGCTATATATTTTTAAGAAAACAACACACGTAAAATATTTATTAACACAGAACTTCCAGATGCGCCGGGTTCAATGCACTTAATTATGTTTGTGGTCCATTTGTTTACATGATTCGAACATGGATTTTCCTAATTGGTGCATAACATAACATTACTGTTTTTACTCTATTGTCACTATGGAAAACATTATAGTTTATGATTACTGTTTTAATTAGTGAGTATATTATATTGTACAATTGGAATTAAATACAATATTTTTTTTTGCGGTCAGAGACTGCAGACGTCTTGATAATATACAATAACATGAGTTAATCCTCATGAAGAGGACATCTTTTGCTTAACGTTTCATATAGGTACAACATGAATGAATTAGTGTTTTTTTTAAAATCCGGATTTAGTATGTACTGGAGTACACTCGTGGTTATGTGGTCGTGAAAATGCTCAAAAATCCTTAGATCAATCAAGGTAATTATTTTCAATGAGATTCAGAATGACGAGTATTAGAAATTTTTAAATAAATTTTAAATTAAAATATTGCACATCCAATAGTGTGTCAAGCGCCAATAATGAACATTTTGAAGACATTTAGCATCATATTAATATCGTCTGTAATAGAGGCGACGCTATTTGTAAACAGAAATAACTGGCTCTTTTTTTGTAGTGTTAACGGTTAATTATGTAGGGCTTGACATGCAGTTTAAAGTTCTTATTTAGATACACTACTCAAAAGATTCAAAATATCATCATATAATACCTAAAGTAAACAAAAATTTTAATAAAAATTACACAAAAACTTCTTCGTTAGTATTTAATCAGTTTATTTTGGTGATATAAAAATGTATAAATATTACACAAATATCAGCAGCTTGGGAACAAATATGACGCAAGTTTAGTAAATTTTTTATTACACAATTGGGCAAAGTCGGGTAGTAAAAATATGAATAACATAATTAACCGATTAAATACAATATTTTTAGTTAAATATGCTTTAATTTTTTTTGATGACATTGACAGCAGAATCCGCCCATAATATTAAGCAAGAAATATAATAGCTGGAAACAGCAAGCTGAAACCATGAACCTAGGAATACTCGGACGTAGAATCTCGAACTAACTACTGGTTATGTACGAACGCGTCAAATTGAACACTCATGCCATAGTACCTTTACGGACCGTCAGTACGCATTCAAATTCCACTCAGGCATACTTACGTGGCCGCCTTTGCAGTGCTTCATTGTTTGTTTAGTAGTAATCTATAAAAAAACACCTAAAGTTTCAACTTAAGTTTAATTAATGTTCATTCCATATATTAAGAAACAACATACATAGCAACACACATCATCATCTTCCCATTTTACCCCACTGCTGGGGCTTAGGCCTCCCCCAGGGTGAGGAGTAGGTTTGGAGCTTAAATCCACCACGCTACTCCACTGCGGGTTGGGGATTGTAACGACCGCCATCTATTGACAGCGTCCGGGACCGACTGCTTAACGTGCTCTCCGAGGCACGTAGTCAGTGATAGTTAATGTACTTAAGTCAGAAAAACTCATTGGTACACGCCCGGATTCGAACCATGGCCCTATGGCCTAATAAATTTGAGACAGGTTCGTTGCGCTCTGGGCTATCACGACGACATAGCAACACACATAAATGCTGTTAAGTGTACCCACTGTTTCTTAATTTACGGAATGCTGATCAGTCATGAGATTAGCCGTCACTCTTAACAGGATGTCGTTTGGTTTCGCCATACCTTAGTTGTACATGTTTACTAATTTTAAACTGTAATTCTATACCGGATATGTAGTTGTTTCCTTTATGTTAGTATTGTTTTTGTAAATCAAGTGCTATTCTTTTAAACATTGAAATCGTATCGAATAGTAATGAAAATATTATTAAATCTTCTAATTAAGAAATATGACGTTTTTCCCTGTTCGCTTACCCTGACGTAAGCGGCCGCATTTTAACTGATAACATGAGAATATAAATTCGCAAACACTTGACCATTTATTTACTCCACAATGTGCACGAATGCATACTTAACCGTTGTTTTCTTGGATTATTTGGTCTTTATTCAATGATTTATAGTTTTATTGGTAAGTAGGGTTTATATTGTCTATCATAATATTAATATGTATCTAAAAATTTATATAAGCATCGAATAAAAAAACTAAAATTTCCATATTTTTAAAATCCTTAGAAATTTGTTAGAAACACTATGATAGAATCACTCGTGCTAAATGAACATATTTTCTATGGCACAGTATTTGAAATTTTAATTTCATCGTATACTTGTCATATAAATTAACACAAATATATACATTACTTAACCATTTTTCAGCTAATTACACAACTAATTATAGGTGAGCACAGCATGCACACGAACTGTATTTATTTGAAAAAAAAACTCCTAATAAAATTACGCACTCAAAAATAACTTCCCGATCTAAGCATCCATTTGTTGATCCACAGCAACTTGCACAATGAATCGCCATAATTGTCACAAATCTCATAAATACTTTGTGACATTGGTGTGTGTCTTTGTTTTTATCGTAAATGCGATTTTGGTTCCGATTTTAATAAATAATGAATAAAATGTTTATTAAATTGCTATTTATACAGCCAAATTACGAAACGTTCTTATATAAGTAAAGTTTGAATACATTGTCACTGGGGACAATTATTATTTACTAGCTTTGCCCGCGACTTCGCCTGCGTGGACTTAAATCTATCTCAGCCGGTGTTTGTTAATTGGGTAGGTTAAAGACTTTTGTTTCGACAATGTATTACGTATGAACCTCGCTCACTTATATTAGGCACGTTTTCGCGCGACACACCGCCCCGCAAACATAAAAATTAATATCTTTTGATTTTGTGTATCGATTTTGGTAAAGTAAACATTATATGTTATTCAAAATAAAGCTTCATATTTTACAGTTATTAGATTTTAACAAGCTGCTTTTGCATGATGCGCGTACAAACGAACAAACAAACCGATAAACCATTTTAAAAATTAGTTTTTTACTTTCTATTACTTATTTTTTGCGTCTATCAATTATTTTCTACAAAACTCGTTAATATATAGATACGGAAAGTCTACGAGTTTATTATATCATACACGGTCATGTAAACCCAAACTAAATCTAATATTCTCGACAAGTGCGATTACTTCTAAAAAATCATATTAGGTTGGGAGAAGCTTGTAATACGCGGACAACTGATATACATATTTAGATATTTTTTGTAATATATTCATATACACAATTAATAGAACTACAATTGGTCGTCTAAATTTCTCTTCATACTTAATAGTTTCCAAGATACGACCTTTTAAAGTACGCGCAGTTGGAACTAATTCCACATTATTCGAAGTAAATCTCGAAATGTAGGTGTTAAAGCAAATGAGCATCCAAATAGTATAAACTAGACTAACAGTGCTACAATTTGGTTTTCGAATTGTCTCTTTGTAATTAATAGTTCCCAAGGTACGACCCTTCAAATTACGCGTAGTTAGGACTAATTCCACATTATTTTAAATAAATCCTGATCTGCATGTTTTAATGCAAAGGTGTATAACAAAATTATATACACCACTAATAGCGCTACAATTTGGTAGTCAAAATTTCTCCACATAGTTAAGAGTTTCCATGATACGACATTTCAAAGTACGCGTAGTTGAAAATAATTCCACATTATATTAAATAAATCCTGATCTGCATGTTTTAATGCAAAGGTGTATTACAAAATTATATACACCACTAATACAATTTGGTAGCCAAAATTTCTCTACATAGTTAATAGTTCCCAAGATACAAAACAAAGCCTTTCGACCACCAGAGCCGTCTACAGACACGTCAATAAATTTTAGAAGAACCGACGCGCCCCAATATTTCGATCAAATAATTATTTGATTAAATAACATTTCGATTTTTGTAGTACTAACTTATATTATCGATAAAAGTAACGTAAAAAAGTAAACGAAAAATTGATGAGCTACATGTTATAAATTTGAAGAAAAATGCATCATCACCAGGAACTGTAAGGAACGTGTTTTGTCCTCCAGTACTTATAAAAGTAAATTGATAAATTTATGCTCAACATTCCAATCAATAAATTTAGGGTTTTTAAGTATAAAAAATAAACTATAAAATAAACATTTAAAAGAAGTAACTGATTCCAATTTTATAATGAAATATAAGATTTGAAAAAGTGTTAGCATTGATCTTGGCATATAGAATTTAAATATCCGTCATTTGCAATAGCAAACTGTATATATAAAATCTCGAATAATCTCACAGAAAAATTATCATTATGATTCTTGAATTTATAATTTATATTGCCTATTGACGAAAATGTTAACATGAAATGTGTGTGTGAATTAAATACGTTACATGAAACTTTTTCTTTTTTAGACTTCCTGCTTGGTACATGTCTAAACATGAGAACTTCATTGGCTCAGAGGATCGAATAAACATCTTTGAAAGATTTCAAAGATTTTCCAAGACCGTCGGAATTCAAATGAGTGTCAACTGTCTAAGGGATCCTAAACTCTCAGCATATACTATTTATAATCAAAACTTAAAAGACTATACCGATTCCTTAGATATAAATTAACATCAAAAACATGTCGTGTAGTTCGATGTTGGTGGTCATATTAACGTATTTATTAGTACTTTCAAGTGCTCAGGAAGCGAACATTGTTAATGAACTAAACTATCCTGTAATTAAAGATGCAAATGAAGGAGAATCAGTTGAAGTATCTGTGCCCATTGCAGCAAATGCAACAAAGAACGACCATGCCAATTATGATTTTCAGAAGAACAAGATCCATCCCAAATTACGTACTCGATATGAACTGTGGCAAAAACATATACATGAAATATTCAACAACGAAAATCAAAACAAAGATATAGTTTCAAATTCATCTCAGTCGTATCGTGTCCGTCGCTCGCCCATCGTCTCAGGTAACGATCACAGAAGCCGGATTCGTGCTAGAAGAATCAAAAATCGCAGGAAATCGCACGATGGATCAAATTCTGATGATGATGTTGAACCCAGTATTGCAACTCACGACGCTATTGAGCCTAGTGGAACAAGTGGATCGGTTTCTCGTATAACTAAACACAAAAAACAACCACAAACACAGAAAGTAACAAGTATTTTGTCAAAAATTTTGGACGTATATAACGTCGAGTCCTTGGACAGCGTAAATATCAATGGAAAAAATGTGTTCCAAGGCATTATTGCTGGACAGAAAAATTTCTTAAAAACGAGACTACAGAACTTAGAACGTTCGCAATATGACATAGAAGATGTAATTAAAACGGTTGACAAAGTATTCAATAGAATGGACAGCGATGACATAAATTTTAAAAATTATCTTAATTTGATAGAGTTTACAGCGACTTATATGAGCGAAAAGGTACAACGACTTAACGATCTATATAACCATAATCCTCAAAATTTGGCCGGGAATTTCGACGTCCATGCCTTACAACAGCTTTCTTTTAGCGAGAGAACGCGAGTACTGGCCAAAAAAGTTTCAGACGGATTAGCATCGGAGAGGCATCAGAACGGAGTACTCGGGGATGTATCAACCGATGATCTGGCTTCCGTCATTCACAATATAAAATCTGAAATTGGAGGCGTTTCAATGGGTGATAATCCCGATTTCAGAGACCCTTATTCCGCTGCGTACCACTACTACAAACATCGGTATATTCGTAGCCAAAACCGTCAACTTTCAGTTAACGAATATTATGATGCAATTAAAGCCGAACTTGCAGTAGTTAAACAGATGGATGATTACGCTCGACTGCAACGAAACGAAATACCTCAAATGAGTGTTGAAAGATTTAACCCAGTATTCAACGCGAAAACACAAATGGTTTTAAAAGTACAAAATGGTGCTGTGAATGTTGCTTCGTTCTATGTTATAGAATAGTTTACCGCTGTCAAAGTTGTAATTGCTGCTGATTTTCAGAGGCAATGAAATCGATTAGTTAAACTGCCGTTTTAAACTAAAGACTATCAAAGTTATAGTTTAGCTTAAGATATATTTAATGTATATAGGTCATTACTTGACTGTAAGGCAATTTATATTCTCGAACTACTGACTACTCATATTATTGGTAAGAAATTATGCCTTTTTTATGCACAGGTGTTTTTATTTTAAACTAGTGGTCGCCCAGTGGTCGAAATTCGACCGTACTCACTTTTTTGAAACCACCAATAATAAATAGGCGATAGTAAGTCAATTCAAACTGCATCAAACGACAGACTATTTCTATGGTTGACAGTATTTGTAACATATATAATGTATATTTATTTTAGTTTTTGGCACTCCTTTTCCGTATAAACTTTACCTAATCTCACACTCCTCCGTACCCGCAATATGCTTTAAAAGGGGTACAAGGATTTCTCTTCTGCTATAAATATATAGATTATCAAATCACGTGGATAAATAATTAATTCTCTGTTGAAATAACAGATTTGCCATAAAATGTGAATATGCAGATATTTTTCTCAAAAATCGAGCTCATGAATCTTTTGAATATTTTTCGCTATTTCTCATAGTTTAAGATGTGGCCATACAGTCCCATCTGAAAATCTCATCTGTATATAGATTTCACTTTTCTGCACCTGTACTCCACATAAACTTTAACAGTGCCAAATTTGACACTCCTGCGTGTGCGCAATATGCTTGAAAAGTAGTACAAAGTTTTTCTTCATGTATTAATATATAGAAGATTATTATTATCATTATTATGTACATAGATATTTAGATCAGGATATAAATATATAAAAAAAAAATAATCGAGAATAATATTGTTGTTTATAAAACTTGTAATAAGTACTTAATATCGTTTCATCATACGTTTTCATATTATTAAAAATTATCAACAAAATTTGGATACGCTGGGTTTTCGGGAAACCGAAAAAATTACCCACTGTATTAATTTTATTAATATGTATGCCATAGAAACGAGTGTATGCAGGGCTTTTGGTGTATATTATTTTATATAATATGTACATAGATGTTCATAGAGAAACCGCGCCTTGATAACAAAAATGTGAGCAAAAAAATATACCAGGTAGTACAAATATACACTAGTCGATGTTTTGAAATATTTGTTGTAAAGAAAAATTTTGTGGGACCCACATGTAAATTGGAATTGAATTCATATCGGAAAAGAAAATAAAGATTCAGAAATCACATTTCTTGTGAAATTAAAACAAATGTGGTTTGTTTAATTGATTGATTTATTGAATGACGTAAAGTCTGACTAATCACTTTACCACGTTTTCGATCGTTTCGATATATGCTATCAAAGAATATATTATTAACTGTTTGTATTCAGTTTTTTTCTTATTATTTTTTTAAACAGGTATCCCAATATTCCATATTTTTTTCAAGGACATTGCTTATTTCTTCAAACTGAATATCTTTTTGCTATATGTCTTAAGGAAGACATTTTGATTTGAGTATTTTTTTTTTCAATATAAAACAATACTCAATTTTTTCAATTTAAAAATTACGTAAAATAATTTCATTTTTGTTAAATAAAAGAATAAAGATTATTTATTTAATAAGTTATCCGTGAAAAAATTCAGAACAAATTATTTGTTTATATCTCTTCCAAATTATATGCTTGCGACAAAACTTCTGCAGAAGAAAAGTAGTTAGGTTTGAGAATGACAGTCTGTCTCGGAAAACTTAGGAATATGGAGACACCATCTATATTTATATATATTGTAATGCATATGTGATTTTACTAGTCTTATTGTTCCCTTCGGAGCTGGATCTTATGATGAATGATTGGTTTATTCTATGATGATAGAGCCTAAATAAAAATAACCAGAATTCTTCATTAACTCTTCTTTTATTTTCTTTTTTTGTACCACATGAAAGAATATAACTAATTAAAACCTTATGCCCTCCTCTCATCCTGAGGGGAGGCCTAAGCCTCTGCAGAGGGGCATAATAGGCTGGTGGAATGGAATAGAAAGACCTTATGGCAAGCGCGGTACAAGAGTCTTTTTATCTATGTATCAAAAAGATATCTCGTGAAGATCTATCAAAATTAAAATAGAATTGCTTGTTGAACCGCTAGTTTTTTTAAAGATGAATATTATATTATATTTTTTTTAATTTAAGCAATGACATGAGACTAGGTATAACTTAACACACAGTTTTTTACACCTACACCTAATTATATATATCTGCAGGTTCGGAACTCTGAAATCGCAATAAACGTGAATTAACTACAAACAAAAGATAATAAAGCGTGTTTCAATCACAGTTATGACGACAGAGAATCGAGTAGGTTAGAGATGCCATGTAATGTATTTGTTCAGAGACACGTATCCCAAAAATAATTACCATAAAAAAATTATAAGTAATAATAATGTTACGCATACAGTTTTGTTTCAGATTTATATAAATTTACAAACGTTTAAGTCGTTCATCCCTTTTCCTTACATCTTTGGTATGATTTTATACCGAATATTAGAGTTTAGGTTAAGTGATCTGTCTTAAGAATGCAACATATTGCATACTTTAAGGGGATAGCTTAACCGCCTACATGCCAACTCTAACCAACTCTAATGCCTTAATGGTCCTTAATTTTACGCAACCTTCAAAATATCAAAATACCTGTGATTGTCGTTGCGCTGATATTAACTATGCAGGTAAACGTAGTTTGGAACGTGTGTACCTATCGTTAAAATTAGACTTACTTCGTTGAGCAAAGGATGGCATCGAAGCCACATGATCGGTAACAGTATGAAAAACGACATCATTTCGTGGTTTTACCTTTGATTTAGCTACTCAGTACTAAGAGGAAGAAACGTAGGTACACAAACATGTCTATTTTGAACTTCGCAATGTCTTTGTTTGCCCGAGCGAGTCGAAGTTGGGTGCAGGTTGCAGGCAAAAACTTGCTGCCTCTTTGTTTGCAAACAAACACGCCGCGTAAGTCTTTTAAACGAATTAGATGGGAAGTTTGGCGCGCTGCCGGCATAAAACAGTGAGCTGCTGATGGTTGTTTTTGTTTGAAAATTGCCTGAAAACAAATTGAATATTTATTTTAAGTTGTAAGGAAAAAACTAAAATATTTATTGTTATAATTTTTACATAGTACACATTTAACTTTTGGTTTGCCATAGACATTAATTTTACAATAAAGTATTATAAATAATTTTAAGAAGTCAAAATACATAATTATTCTTTTATACTATATATAGATTATATTTAGAGTAGAATATGGACATATTTGTAATGAAATAGGTATAAGGACAAATAACTATTACGATGGTGACACGTAATGTAGTCGTCAGCGACAACATGATCTTGATGCTGGAAAAGTGAACTTACTGAACTGGACAGTCACTGGTTTATGCATAAGTATAAAAGAACACGCCTGTTTCCCAAAGGGTTAGGCTGAAACTGTAAATCCCTACTTGGTATGGTTCTTCTCTTCTTGACGTTCGTGATTAGTTTCAAGCAGGTTGCTTAGTATTCAGATTTTCCTTTAGATTCCGTCGATTCAGTTGACGTAGATATATTTTCTAGGGTGCCCCTTACCGACCCTTTTATATAGATTTACCGATTTCATACACTTTTCCGTTCCATTTTCATTTTTCCTTTCCATAGCACCTTAACACATCACATATAATCACAAATGAAGTAATTAATCCTGAAAATTAATCAATAATTTTATTTTTTTAACTACAAAGATTTATTTACATAAAATCATAAAATATATGTTATGTCTATATCAAGCACTAGATTTTACTGATATACAAACTGAACGTGATCTATAATTCAATAATATTTAGATTTTCAAATAGCTTTAATCGAGTAATAAAAATTCAGATGACATTTTAATTTTAAGTAAATTAGGTTCTCAGACATTTATTAATTCATTTCAAGTCAATAACCCCTGGGGTCTGCCAATATTCTTTATGGCAGAGACCCCTTTAAATTACAAGTTATACAGTCAATCTATAGGGAGCAATTCTCTAACATTATCCTGCCAATTACAATCTAACACTTATGAAATTCTGATAAAAGTAACACAAGTGTAAATACCATGACAAAGAAAGTATCAAGATATTAGTTTTAAACACTTGTAACACAGACCGTTCATTAATATAAACAAATGAATAAAATTGAAGTGTCTATCTGTGATTTCGAAATAAAGACTTTTTTTTGTGTTCATATGTTTATTTAAACGTAATCAAAACCTAAAAAACTGGTTTTTAATAATTTTTTGCAAGTAAAACAAACAGACAAACGAATAAAAAAGTAAATAAGCGAATTATATTATATACGAATATAAATATCAGAATAAATTTGACATCTTCCATATACGAATACAACCATCATATTAATTGTATATGATTAATTATATTAAATTATGAAGTAATATAAAAACCGCTTAGCCTAGTGGGTAGCGACCCGGCTTACGAAGTTGGAGGTCCCGGGTTCGAATCCCAGGTCGGGTCCGTATTTACATGATCAATATTGATATTGGTACCGGGTCTAGGTTGTTATATGTATGTGGTGTCTTCGCTTGGTACCCAAAACACAAGGTGATGCCTAGACGTGTTTGGGTTGTATACGTTATTATTATATATTACTATGTAATAATATTAATTCATAAAGCACGTTCAAATGTTTAACCTAATTAAATACATATATTTTTTTTCTTTGTACGGCCCAAAGAAATTCTCGTGCAATATTTCAAGCTTTGAACATGAACTTCGTAATGAAATCACTTAGGTAATTACAAATAAATATCATTCCTGTTTTATTTAATTTTCGTTAACGAATTATTTATTTTGTTTGATCACGTGACTATAATAAATATTTACCATTCATTTTAAATATATATCTGAATTATCGATTAATATAAAATCGATCAAATTCGAATTGTATGTACGAACGATAATTCCTATATACTTTTAATTAAGAATTTATTTAATTGAAAACTCTTCATGAATCATACAAGTAAATAAATTTTCTTTGAATTGAAAAAATTGCAACTACTTTTTCGAACATATTTTCTTCGGTCGGTTTTAAAATTCTTTACAACTAGGCATAAAGAGCACGTTGCAGTTTTATTACTGCTGCAGTGCATCGTAGTGCCTTAAAACCTTTTTTTTTTGTTTTGCATTCACTTCATGTATTCAAATTCTCGTGCTTTCGGTGTAGTGGTAATAAATATTTAAATTATGATTTCAACTGTCGCATATGTTTTAATAAAAGTAGGAGATTGTAAAATATTGACATTAAATTCTACTTATTTGATGTCACATCGTATATTGCCTGTAAAAATTACCATGCAGTCAGAATAAAGGTTTAATTAAATCAGATGCGCTAATTAGTGCAGTGGGATAATAAAATGCTTACATGTTAGGATAAAAAATGAAGTACGAAATAGTACCTAAGTCATAAAATCAATTTTCAATACATGTGCTGTTAATACGGTTTTTAGGCCTCGAGACTTGTACCGTAATGTTGTATTTTACAGTACTAGGCCTTTTTACTTTACACCAATCACAAACGAGTATTCTGTTTGTAACGCATTTGTGAACCGCGAAAATCAACCTGTTCACGTCCTTAAGTCCCGCCATCATTCATTTGAAATATCTACCTAATTTTAATCGCAAATGTATTGAAAAACGTGGTATGAGGCTCGTACTCAATAAGCTGCCTATTGCATTCATCCCCGTTTCATAATAAACACTCGGCTTCGCCTCGTGCCTATAAACTTTAGTCCCCCACCGCGTCTGTCTGTCTGTCTGTCTGAACAAGATAAACTCAAAAACTACCGAACAGATTGGCATATTATTTACATCAATGGACAGAGTGATTCAAGAGGAAGGTTTACGTGAATAATTTATTAATGTTTTGTGGAAATTTGTGGAAATATGACAATTATTCTTGAAGAAGTAGGAAAAAAATCAAACCGGCTAGGAGTTTTCATCGAAAACCCTGCCTCATCCCTTTGAGATATAACAAAATAAAGTATAGAGTAATTGTGTCTCTTTTATAGGACTAAAGAAAAGTCCGCGATGGCATATGTCTATCTATTATAGATAGCTTATTATACCTATTTTTATGTTTAAAAAAATGATGTTATATGATGAGGTAATTGGAAAGCAATGTATACGGATACAATATTAATCTTTATTAAATTACGTCAATACGTAACTTACCTTCAGCATTTCATGCACAATATAATTGCCCTTTACACCATACAATTTAAATTAATATCTTAGGAGCTATCGCGAAATATAAATATCGAGCGACACGCGTGGTTAAGCTGAAGTTATCAATGTAGTATACAAAGAAATATTGTAGTGTGTTTTTATGCATTTATTCTTTACTTTTTCAAATCTTTATAGGATTGGGAATAAAATACATTAAAAATACTTCAAGTAGAATGAACTTAAGTTATGTTTAAATCTAATTAAATCCAATCCACATGTTCGTCGCAACAAGCCGATACGACATTACAACAGAAAAAACATTCTGGCTTAAATGCTATGCTCTGCTACCCGAGCGAAGCCTGGGCGGGTCGCTAGTAATGTACTATTCATGGCTACCTATACTGAAATTATAATCGATCAAACAACAAACAAATAGAAAAACATCAAACGATATGTTTCTTCAAACCTAAAGAAGCCATTGATTTATTTTTACATAAATGCGGTGGCACCGTATTTGGACATTTATTTATTTACGACATTTTTAAGGGAAAATTACTGCATTAACATAAAAAACGGTTCACATATAAAAACAGTAACATGTAAGAACAATAACAATAATAATATGATGAAACAAAAGTAAAAACATAAATAAATTGTATTGCCATTTATAATTTCCCGCAGTGGATGGACATGGTCCGCCAATTCTTGTGACGAATGGTCACAAGATATATATTCGTTGGATCGCCTTTCTGTGTTGTTGTTTGATGAAATTTAACCTAAATCTAGCACAGTGACAACCGATATATACGTAAGCTCAATTTCTGCAATGAAAAGTATTTTTTACAGAACTGGTAGGTATGTATGTTTTTAGACTAAAATAGAAGTTTCTCGTGTACAATATATATAATAAGTATCGTGATAGCCCGAGCGTAGTGAAGCTGTTTCAAATCTATAAGGCCATGCGGCCGTGGTTCGAATCCGGGCGTGTATCAATGAGTATTTTCTTATTTAAGTACATTAACTATCACTGACTCTGTGCCTCGGAGAGTACGTTAAGCACTCGGTCCTGGTTGCTGTCAATAGATAGCGGTCGTTACCATCCGCCAACCCGCATTGGAGCAGCGTGGTGGATTTAAGTTCCAAGCCCTTGACGGGAGGCCTAAGTCCCTGTAGTGGGGTATAAATAGAGCTGATGGAAAGGAAAAAAAAAGGTAACCTCAAGGTACCTCATATAGGTAAATTAGTTACATAATGGCCTGTTTTATGCCTACAAGTGTTTATAAAAAATGTAGATTATTCAACTTTAATTAGATTTATTTCCGATGACCATGATAGCAAATCGGATAGTGGTCTGAAAATATTGATTACTTTTATATGATAAATAAAATTAAAAGAACATCCATAAATTTATACATAGCTACAATACTAAAATACCTTCTAGAGTACACAATAGTTATAGTTGTTTCACTTTTGAAATCGGAAATACTCGGATACCTCCAGAAAACCTGATTTCCTTATAGAAAATCGTATATTTTCTGAAAGCTTTTGATTGCATAATTTATTATGAGATTATGATGACTCAAATTACTTTCTATATGAGGGCTCTATAATAAAATTAGAAACACATATAATTATTAGATCCAAAGCACTTCATGCGCTGTACTAAAAAACTGTACATACAAAATAAAAAACTTATAAATCCAGTACCTTCCAAGTCCAGTTATTTTCCAACGGATTTTTTTTTTAAACCTGATACACAGGTTTTCTTTGATTTCTAGTTTTGCTAGGACGTGTTGTTGTATGTTGTACGTACGACGTTGTTGTACGTACGTTGCCATTTTAGAGACGATTGCAGGAAGGAGGATTTTGAATTTGAACGTCATGCGGTACTGATAATTTGTAATTGATAAATTGTACAGTTATCATGTCTTAATGAAAAAATATGGAAAATTATAGGACTTCTATAAACCACGAGAGGCGTAAAAGAAAAAGGTAGTTAACATCTCTACCATCCCAAATGTTAAACTCACTTGCACGCGACGGTTGGCGTCGAAAGACAATCGGTTTCGTGGCATTCACTGCTGGATAACCAACGAGGTTCTGTCCGAGTGAGTGGCGGTATAACCACTTACCGGCCTAGAGTAGATGAGGCTGCGCCTAGAAACCAGTGCTACTTTTCGCACGAGAGGTCTGTAAAAGTTAACAGACTCTACATTACCACGACTTTTCCGTTAAGAGTGTACGGCTAAGAAGAAGAAGAAACCACAAAACCTTAGAAATAAATAGTACGTTAAAAGATGTCGAGATTTATTAATATAGGAGATGAAGTGGTCTGTCAGGCGTCGATTGATTGACGCAACACAATATATTGCGTTTTGTGCGCATCAGGCGTTTATCGGAGGGAAAACGTCTATTCCAATTAATTACGCTTCCGAGAAAAGTTATATAAGAGTTGGTATAGTTTTGTTGATTGAATTCAAACCAATGAAAGCTTGTAAGGAAAGAGCAATGTTTTAACTATCTAAAACGTTTTACTTAAAGCAAATTATTAACCGACTTCAAAAAGGAGAAGGTTTATGTCCGTCTTCATGTATGTTCACCGATTTCTTCGTCGATGGGGTGTGTCACTGCCCTTTTTTCTCGTCAGGTGGCGCATGAGCGACGACGGTACTCAATCGACAGTCAATTTCAAAAAAAAGTTGAAATTTTTATAAACATATATTATATATACATATAAATATATTCCAAAATATAAATATCAAAATACGTAAAAAAGGTACGTGTAAATGATGAACAGAAATTCTAGATAATACTTATTTAATTATAATATGTCACACAACATACGAAATATTTTATTCGGATGTACCTATATCGCTATCACTCGTACCAGACACTCGACCGTTTTTACGTGAAAAGATTGTTATAACTTTATATAGAGTTAATTCCAATCCATTCCACCAGCCCATTATGGCCCACTGCAGGGGCTTAGGCTTACCCCAGGGTGAGAGGGCTTTGAGCTTAATCCACCACACTACTCCAGTGCGGGTTGGTGGATTTTAACGACTGCCATCTGTTGATGGCACCCGGAACCGACAGCTTAACGTGCTTTCCAAGGCACGGAGTCAGTAATAGTTATTTACTTAACTCAGAGAAAACTCATTGGTACACGTCCGGATTCGAACCACGGCCGCACTGCCTTGTAAACTTCGAACGGGTTGGCTGCGCTCTGGCTATCACGACACGATATATAGAGTTATAACATTCGATTACATAAAAACGGTCTTTTATTAAGGTTAATACGTAATCTGTTTTTCCGATTACGATGCAACAGTAGGACATACGGACATCTGTCAGACATGTGACTGCAAAGACTTCAAACTAGGAACGTCCTTCTTTTGAGTTAGGGGTTAAGTAAGTACAAAATAAATAATACGTATTCATAATAAATTATAAATAAATACGAAAAGTTTGCATCTGAAATAAAGTACTTACGTAGCTAGAAACAAACTACTAGAAATGAAAATGATTTTAAATACACATTAAAGTTTATTTTTCTCAATAACATAAGTTCGTTCCTACATTTTAAACATTCAGGAAATAATTGAGAGCAGAGGTGGCATGCAAGACCCTTTACAAACTCTATGCTTTTATATTATCTGGTTGGTTAAATAATTGTTGTGATGTTAAAGAGTTTATTATTACATTTACTAAAACTATTAATATTCTATGCCTAACATAATTTTAACATATTTCTACATAACGGCGTAACACATACCTAAAAATAATTGCCATATCTAATTCGGTATTGTTAATATTTTCCTTGCTACATTTATGGAAAACACCCCCTATTAACCGTCGCGTGACATAGAAACAATTTCGTATCCCGTCACGGATGTGACGTGATGGATGACGTAAAGGGACTTCCCTCGTAGCGGAAGTGACGTCACGCGTGTTTAATACTTTAGTGTGAAATAACACGGATGAGGAACAGCTACAGTAGAGAAATTTTTCAGTTCACTATAAACAATATTTTTAGATACAATAGGAAAACTATGTGTTATATTATCATTTTATAATTTAAATTAATTTAAAAAAGTGCCTTTTGTCTAATATACACGACTTATGTACATGTCTGACTGACACTTATCCAGTTTTGGATTAGTTTACCCGCTCTTTCATAATTTAATAAATTTATGTAAATTAAGTATGCACGAGAAAATAAATGGAAAACTCTACAAGCCCGAGGTCGAGTAATCAATTTTGTGGTGAAAGTGAAAAATTGCTGTAACACCAAACTGAAACAGGCCCTCTGTTAAAAAAAAACACCCCCTAAATTAGTTTTTTCTTTGCTTTTATCCTGTTAGGAGAACTAATAAAAAATGTCCACTCAACTTAAAATTAGGTTAGGTAAAAAGTATGTTATTTTAACAATATCAATTATACGATTATGTTGTTTATAAATGAATCATTTGATGCATTCTTTCGTGATGAAATTGAAAATTACTGAATCAATCAAGGGAAAATCCATTTTTGAGTTAGAAAGCTTTTAGATATGTTTATGAGTAATTTTAAAAGTCTATATTGTCTCTACTTTGGCTATGATTTTGTTGTCTTCATGCTAAGCTAGTAAAAGAATAGTGGGAAAGGTTTTGTTTTTCCCCATATTTGTATCCTTATGTCTGCTTAAGGGATACATAGAAACATGAGATATATGGGAACTCCTTTTCCGAGATTTTTCTATTGTAACAAGAAATTAGAGATTTCGTAAAGTACGGATCTTACTGAACCTCACCTCACTGAATAAAATACAGTAATTTGACAAAATGCTACGATAATTTCAGTGATAATAACAATATTTGGGAGATCCCACACAGCGCCATCTAGTCCCAAACTAAACAAAACTTGTATTATCAGTACTAGACAACTGATACACGTACTTAAATATTCTTTATTTTATATAAGTATATAGATACTTTTTACACCCAGACACGCAACAAATAGATATGTTCATACACGCACGCAAATATTTGTCCGGGGCGGGAATCGAACCCGCTACCCTTGGCTCCGCAGGAGGGTCTCTAACAACTAGTCCAATCGATCAGTCAAATCATCAGTGACAAATTCATTCACTATGCAGTACAATGTTAGTGAAATGTAAAAAAATTTCATAGAAAAGGAAAAAAGAGGTTTTTGCGAAAATTCAGATTAAGGTGTGGCATTGCTCGAACTTACGACACTAATCTAGGGGATGCTGTTTTACCAGCCGTTGAGTCTTGTGTTTTTGTAAAATTAATAGACTACTTTAGTGAAGTAACGAAACCCATAAAGTAATAAATTAGACAGCGGCGTGTGTTACAATAGAGAGTGCTGTTTCTGTCTTAACAATGTAACCAGACCGATACGATCGCCTATTTCAGTAACAACTCGGCTGCGGGTTCTCTTTCAAAATTTACTGTCGTGATACAGTGCCGGCTACCATGCCGTACTGATGACTGATAGCTGCCGTCATCTTGTACACGGTCACCAAGTTATACACAAAATTATTAATGATATCTGGACATCATTTAAGCGTCATCTAGTCCCAAAGTAAGCAAATATTATGCTTGTATTATGGGCTACTAGACAACTGATATACACATTTACACCCAGACATGGAACAAATGGACATATTCATGCACACAAGTATTTGTCTCGGGCGGCAATCGAACCCGCGACCTTTGGCAGCGCAGTTAGGGCCCCTAACCACTCGGCCAATCGGTCAGTCATACAATAATATATAAATGGAAAACATGAGCAAGTGAAAGAGCTGGCGATTTACAGACTTAGCAAAACAGCATTCAGTCGACGCACACAATAAGCATGCACGACCAACCTCAAAATCAATTCGAGTCACGAAATTATGCGTTGTCTCCTAAATTCTTAAATGAACGGAAAGTAATTCGATTAGATACTTTGGGGTTGGAATTAGTTTGCGGGGACAATCTCATATTCTAACTGGTAGTTAGAATTCGTTCAAACCCAAGTAGGATCCGGTTTGATAACTTTTCTTAGGTTTCCTAACTCGTCCGTCTGTCTGTTTGTCAAGCCCCTCTTATATACGCGTGGAGGTATCAAATTGAATACCGATTGACCAATACTAGGTCTACGGTCTGATTAAGAATATTTTTATATAAATATATCGCAAAAAAAGAAAATTTTAATTTTATTTGTTTGATAGATATTTTGTATGGATATAGAGAAGGAGGTAAATGGAAATCACAATTGAATTGATTAAGTTACATTTATTTGTACGCATTAATACAATTGTCAATTTTTTTTACAATGTACATAGTTTTTACAAGTATGAATGTGCGTTGAGCAATTGTTTTACATGGAACGCCTCAGAGCGAGGTAACGCCGCATGCGTCATGTTTTTTCGTGCGTGCAGCCGGCTCCATCGAATTATAAGACGTCACGTCAAAAACACAGTTAACTAGTTAATGAAGTCAGTCGCTGGAGCGATAAAATAAGCAATAGGTGCTGAACAATCATTTATACATCGGTTAATTTATAAAATCCCACATTATTAATAATGTGGGATTTTCGTCATTCTACTGATTTTATTTCACTGCATTACTGTTTCGAATAAAGACCTGATTTCGAATTATACTCAAAATTTTCGTTTTTTTACTTTGTAATAATCTAATTAGCCTGCGTTTTTTTTTTAAGTTATACTTCTTTTGACGTGTTAGGGGAAAACATTATAGTGAATTTCCACCATGCAACGGAAGTTAAGCGCGCCAATGTAACACCATTAAATTAGTTTATATTGAGAGTTTGTTTTTATTATGTTTTTATTATATATGTTTTTTGTTTTTATTTTTATCAATTAAATAAATTGATTACATACAAATTAAAAGTTAGCGGTTACTATCAAAATTATGATTTCTAATACAATTTTAGTAAAATATTCAATTGTTATTACAGTTTTATTATCATTATTATCATATTAAATAGTAAAAATAATAATAATGTATATATTTTAAAGATTTTACACTATTAGACAGAATCATCCATTAAACTAGCCTATTTATTTTTTTATAGCTAAATGTTTAAAGCTAATAATATAAATGCTAAATGCTTGAAATCATAGTGATCCACTTTAGCTTTGAAAAGGGGTCGTGGATGAAATTGAATGGAATAAAATAAAAAAAATTGAGACGAAGAAGGAAAAAAGAAAGAAGGATAAAAATAATAAACTATATTGTAATGAAAAAAATAGCGTGCGATATGTAGGTACATATGCGCTAATATTAGTCGTGTCAAAGCCGACATTACAAACTTACAAACGTGGAAAAATTACACGCGGGTGAGGCCACTGGCGATCAATAACAATAAAAATAACTTCAACACGAGTCCTTTCAACACAACTTTGTAGTTTGCCATAAACTTTATTCTTCATTATCTTGATTT
This sequence comes from Luffia ferchaultella, assembly GCA_949709985.1. Classification (NCBI taxonomy): domain Eukaryota; kingdom Metazoa; phylum Arthropoda; class Insecta; order Lepidoptera; family Psychidae; genus Luffia; species Luffia ferchaultella. Next base: position 24,823,698 of record OX453241.1, on the reverse strand, counting down.
GAAAAACAAATTGCTAAATTAACCGTTCCGTAATTGAGTATATGTACAATTACTAAACTAAAAAGTTTTTAGGCCCGTTTAACCTTTTTCAATACTATTAATTGTCAACCGGAAGTGTGGGAAGGGCAATGTGTCTCCATAACGATTCAATTAACAGGTACTAACCGATCGGAAATCCGGTGCTTAATCGTAGCTTGATTGATCCGGATTTGCACTTAGCAAAGGGTGGCAGGTTGTTGAGTTTAAACTTAAATAGCGGATGCCAGTTCTTCAATGAATATTCATACAATGGGTGAAAATAAATATAAATATACGGTAAAAATATTTTTTTAGGCATTGTTCTTTGACAAGTGTTAAAAGTATCTATGAAATTTCGCCACAATTCAAATTGCAAATACACGCTCGCGGTTCGTGATAATAATAATAATAATAATAACACACACAATCACAACAACGTCTAGGTCCCAAACTAAGCATTAGCTTGTATTTTGGGTACCAAGCGAAGACACCACATACATATAACAACCAAGACCCGACCTGGGATTCGAACCCAGGACCTCCAGCTTCGCAGGCAGGGTCGCTACCCACTAGGCTAAGCGGTCGTCAAATGATGAAAATGATGGATTCGTGATTCTAAGAGGGCAACCAGTAAACCACAGTGTAGCTGATTTGATGGTGTCATGTTAGAAAGGATAATAGAGAAGATCTTAGGGTTTATGACATAAATATAAGAAGGAATTAAAAAAGCTTACATTTGTTCAGCCATTTACTAATTAGTTTTCAGAAATTAAGGAATAGAAAAAAGGTAACATTGTTGACTGACGGCACAAGCGTCTGTAAGAAGTAGCGCATACTAGCTGCGCTTCGAGGTGCCGGACGGGAGCAAGTTTGGCAGCTGCCTATCACTGGTACAGCCTCATCCCGTGACTGACGAGGTTAACATTTCACGTTGACAAAAAAATAAAGATTAACTTTTAGAAATTTAATAAGTAGGTATTAAGGTTAATTTAAAAAAGCATGTTAATGTGGGAGATCCATTACCCGACATTGTCCAGAGAATCCAAGGGACGATATTCTTCTGTCACGTCCACCCACGTATTTCTCAATTCATTAAAAGACTAAAGAAACTCTACAGTAAAACAAAGAGAAGGATAGCAGTAACCAACAGAAGTAGTATGACAATAGGCGAAAATAGCTTGTTATATGTTGAGACTTCTATACGTGGGGTGCACTATAAGTTTTTGGAACTGGCCACTTCATCATCATCAGCCTATTTTATCCCACTGCAGGGGCTTAGGCCTCCCCCAGGGTGAGAAGGAGGTTCGGAGCTTAAATCCACCACGATACTCCACTGCGGGTTGGGGATTGTAACGACCGCCATCTATTGACAGCGTCCGGGACCGACTGCTTAACGTGCTCTCCGAGGCATGGAGTCAGTGATAGTTAATGTACTTAAGTCAGAAAAACTCAAACAAACCATGGTCCTATGGCCTTATAAATTTGAGACAGGTTCGTTGCGCTCTGGGCTATTACGACTTATTCAATTGGCCACTTACATAAACAATATTTAAAAAGTAATTACTGCATTTGAAAATGGAACTCTTGGCTGTGCAGTTTGTTACTTTTAGCTGTTATTTGTTTTTATATTGTGGCGTTATTTTAACAATTGCGTGTCTTCATCACTATCATCACTATGGATTTAAGTGGCGAATATATGACTATAGCGTAACTATGTATCTACCTTTAAAATGTAACTCAAAATGTAGGTCACGGCTTAAGAAGCTTTTACGGGGCAAATGACATGTGGCTATGATTTATTTCCCATTGAGGTACTACAGAGTTTACGATGCGAAACAATGTTGGAACTAAGTGTGTAGTTACCTGTTATTATGAATCCGTATGCAACGCCCAAGTCCATTGATATGTACTTTCTATGCGTTTTGTTTATGAAATTCTTTAACATCGAGAGAATGTATTCTATAATGAGATAGCGTCAAACCAAACATACTATTCTATGCGTGAACCCTAGCTTTTTTATTTACCCGACCGCGGAGGGTAATATGTTTCTAAGTCTGTATGTTTGTTCCTTTGTGGCGTACTACAGGACAAACGCGTGAGGCGATTTTGATAATACGACAATCGATTGTCTAAATCTTGCGAGTGTCACTAACATAAAAATATGAATTAATTAGAAGCACTGTTCTGCGCTTACCGACTATCCACTATTCTTCTAGTTAGCTGGTGTATTTTTTGTAAGTTTCAGTCCGGTTTCAGTCCGCAAGGTCCCTGGGCGCTAGCTTTCACCCCCGCGAAATTGCGTTCGATAGTTTCAATACGTGACATTTCCGACTTCATTAAAACATTTAAAACCAAACGCTGCTGACAAATTTATTTACGCTATGGTCCCTAAAGACCTGACAGTAATCAAACGATGTATACAATTAGACAATTAAAGAATTGTGAGAAAAAAAAGAAAGTCAATGAATTATGTCGTATGGGGTATCATTGAAAAGGTCTTCTAAAATCAACCTTAGGTTCCTCAAATTATTTGTCACATATTGAGCACCAATTGAATGTTCTAATTGTGTCAATCTTAGTGTTATACCATATGACATGCCATAGAGATCATGAATATGAAATAGTTTATCATTTTGAACGTCTATTTAGGATCTATAATGATTTAAACTTGGGGACACCGATTCTCACGTAAATTTTCATTTTTAATATGTAGATAAATTTACCTTCTCAGAATAATATCGCAATTTGCTTGCATATGTATATGATTTAAAACAAATATTGTTTCCGAATTTCTCGTTTCATTCTTGGGAATAATCTAAAGGTAAACACATACGAGTCCCCTTTGTTACGTTTTTATGTGTTTTCCCTTGGGCATAAATCAAGTTATCCAGTGAAGTGATCCGGAGAAATGCTTCAATTTCAGTATCGTTCCTTCGTAATTCTCATTGTGTAGAAACGCAACGCTTTTTTCTGGCTGCGTATTTTCTATTGTGCGGAAAAAAGGCGAGGAACATATTGAATTAATATATAACAATATTATTATCTACGTCGAAATATAAATGCTTATCTATATGTAATCTTCTTATATAATAATATTATATACCTGGGACATCCCAACACACCGCCATTTAATCCCAAGCTATGCAAGGCTTGTATTATGGGTACCAGATAAAATTTCCTTAATAATCACTACATATTATAAAATAAAGCCCCCCATCGCGTCTGTCTGTCTGAACGCGATAAACTCAAAAACTATGGAGCGGATTTTGATACAGTTGTCACCAATGGACCGAGTGATTCGAGAGAAAGGTTTAAATGTATAATTTATTAAGGTTTTGTGTAAGTTGGTTGAAATATGACGATGAAAGTTAAATATGTTGGAAAAAATCGGAGCGTTAAACGGATTGAATCTACTCGGGATCTCAAAAGTTTTTACGACGAAAATGAAAGAAAAACGAACTTGATAGGATAACAAAAGCTAAAAACAAATTTAATAACAGCTTAGAAGCTTTAAAAAGTTCTTTTCGGTTTCTCTAAAACTTTTATTACTTAATTATCAGTTACTTATTTAAAAAAAACTTTTTGAATTAGTGTTTATTAAAAGAACTTTCGAAGTAATTAAAAATTAATAGACACCGGCTCAATTAAAATTTTGAATATGTTATATAAATTATAAGTCCTATTAGAATTATTTTTAAATTTGTAATCACGATTTTTACCGAACTGTGTTATATAGGTACTTTTTTCTGCTGTGGTACTCTAATGTTAAATATAGTTACATCCATAATATCAACGTGAAAACTTTTTATTTAGATTTTCTTGTACAGTTTTGTAATACCATAGATTTTTTTGTAGAAAAAATCCTAGATGGTTTTTAGAATGAATCCAATTAATACATGGTCAAATACAAGATGTAATTTGAAATCGGGTGGAAATTTATTCGAGATGGTAATGCAGTGTAACAAAATAAAAATAATGGCTCATTTAGTTACAGAAGTTTCCAGATATTTTTTCCGTTGAAAAGTTTATGGATTTAACGTAGCTTTTTGATAAATATCACCATTAATGTTAGGAATTAATTGTCAGTCTCGCTCAAGTGGGTGATTTTATAAACTAGTTTACAGTTTTTACCATTAAAAATGGTTATCAGATCCTTTTCCTGTGAGACGTAAATTTAGCTAAATCTTTGACAATAACGGAAGGTTTGGGATCTTAGGGGTTTTAAAAGTTGTATAATTTATTGGGACACCTATATGCGTTGGAATTTTGAAAATCGTTTAGCAAATTAAAAAAAAAATGAATTAAAGCCTGAAAAAATAGCGGTTTTCGAGTGTCGTTCTCTACGAAAGAAAAGAATTTTTTCGAAAATATTTGAGTTATCAAAAATTGGCCAAAAACGCATGTGAGGAACTAAATTGTCTAACGAATGGTGAAAACGTTTTGGAAATCGGTTGATAATAATTACGACCTGTAGGTGGGCCCTAACTTTTCAAATTTCAAAAAAACTTGTATTTACGGGTATAGAGATAAGTGAGTTTTTATTTTTTCTAAAACTTCTAAAGTTATTTTCAATGCCTCCGATGGTTGCGGGAACTGCAAAATTTGTGAACATACTGGTGCTACTTTCATGAAATTTTTACATTTAGGGCGAAAAAAAAATATTTAAAAAAAACCATTCGACGACAACTCAGTCGATAAAATAAGCAGTACAATTATTCTTCATTTACCTTTTTGGGATCTCAAAATGGAGGTATTATGCATTTGATTATAAAACATGGCAACAATAACTTAATACAAGACTGTAAATCACAATTAGCTTTAAAAAACAAGAGATACTTTGTACCACCACAGTATCCAAACGAAATTCCTCATTAAACATGATATGTGGTCACGTGGTTCACGCAAATTACTTAACGTAGATTACACATGAGATACAAAGTTGATATGTCTACCGCCATTTCGTACCCAAAGCCGCCATTCCGTAACTTCATCTCAAGTTGGCGGGTTTAATCAAAAAGTTTGTCAGAACGTTTGGCCAGGTACAGAGGGGGGAGAGGAACGAATGCTCCTCACCCCCTTTCAATTCCCACTTAACTCACGAACTCACCAAACGCGATTAGAGTCTGTCCACAAAATGATTGACAAGTTCGGTTAAGAGATCTTCAAGTGTTACCCATTTTCGATTAAGCCTTGGTTGACTTTGCTGTTAAAAACAAAACTATTCTTAAAATCTATTAGCCTGGATCCTGAAATATTACAGAAAAAATGCAAGTTGAAACAATATAAAAACTAGTTAATTTTGAATATATTTGCAAATTTCTCAAGAAAGAGGTCATATTACATTAAAAAACAAACACACACACACATATATTTTTATAGTGATTATCTGGAATGTAATTGAAAAAAATTTGAAATTTTCTTTCTAATTTATTATATAAAAAACTACAACAAGAAATTATTGAGGATTAAGTTTTTATTTTGAGCTACTTATGGTAGAAGTTTTAATTCTTAAATTTATGACAATAAACATTTTAGTACCTTATTTTATTTGTAATAGCAAAGCTTCGGCTTGAATTGATCGTGTCTCTGGTAAAGGAAAGTAATTTAGCTGACCAAATGGCCGACTGGTTAGAGACCTTAACTGCGGAGCCAAAGGTCGCGGGTTCGATTCCCGGTCGGAACAAATATTTGTGTGCATGTACATGTTTTTTCGTCCATACCTATCAGAATGTTTACATTGGTATAAAACCGGCGACATTTATTCTCATAAAGATATGTTAACAACACATTTGGAGTTTCTTCTAAATTCATTGGTTTATAGAACGTCATGCTCATAACGTTTAAACTACAGCCAGCAGCGCTACAGTGAATACTGTAGCGCTGTACCGCTGGCGCTGTAGCGGTTTCGGTCAAACTATAGTTGTAAGCCAGGCGCCCGATTTAAAATAAATAATTTAAATTTGAAAAAAAAATCAAATTATGTATGTGTTAGGAAAACCAGCCCGGGATGCTCGATTTTTTGATATAGAAGAATGTGGAAATTCAGGTCATGCGAACATGTGTTTTATCGTAGTGTTATAATCGTGATTACGAAATACAAAAGTCATTCTCAGTGTCCATTATCTTTTATTTTAGCTCTATAAGGTTACGACCCCCAAGTAAAATAAATTATCTACACATATTGAAGAGTTATACAATTACTAAAGATACATTACAGTATACCTACTTATAATGCCGATCTCGAAATAAACAGTTTTTAAAAGTTATCTCAACATTCAGCGAGCATCATCCAAGAAGATTATCCAATTACATTTGATCATAGGTTAAAAGGCAATGTCTATTTATGGTACAGATTTTTCTCATCCCTCAAATGAAAAACAATGTATTTGTAAATTTATTATATTTATTTTAGGCGACGTCCTGCCATTTCTTTGCTTGTTTGTTACAGGTGATTTATTTTAGTAATTAAAAATATTTATAATTTTCTGCATAAATTGCAAGACAAGATGTTGAAAGAAAACTTCGATCGATATCATTGCCGATTACAATTAAAAACATAAAAAATAACATTCCTGCTGTATAACGCCATCATCAGGTTATGCTATGTTTTCTGAGAAAATTTCGAAACTCCAGTTTTGATTCCTGTAATTACTAATGTTTATGTAAATTGTTATTTTATACACCGTTAAAATTCAAGCTACCATCAAAATATTATGAACATTGTCGCTGTTTGAATTTCTAATTTGCGAGGTATTATGACAGATTGTTTATTTGAAATGGCGCGTCTATAAATTTATATCGATCAATATCATGCTATCACGTATCCTATGTCTTATGGTAATACAAGTTATCTCTCTGTCGAATGTCAGTAAAATCAGTTCACTAATTCAGTACGTACCAAACGAACAAATTTTCGCATCCACATAGATGTTAAAATGAACCCGCAAGCAAAACCGTTCAGAGCAAAGTGGCAAAAACGACAGCAAAGCGTATTAGATGTAATGAAGTAGGTAAACAGGGTGATATCGTCGTAGGCGTGCCACATAGAAAAGTAATCAAGTCGAAGCCAGTAGGTATAACCAGTTGGTATTTCTAGCAACATAAGGATTAGACTTACCCTGTTTATAGAGGTCCATTGCGATATCGACAAAATTTGGGTGCGAGGTCTTATTGGGAAAGAATCTAGCAACCATAACAATATTATACGCTCTGTACGGGTATCGCTATCTTTGCTTAAATGGATGAATCCACATAGAAATGTTTAGAGGACATATACCAATGAGTTTTCTCTAACTTAATAAGTACATACCTATCACTGATTCCGTGCCTCGGAGAGCACGTTAAGCTGTCGGTCCTGATTGTTGTTAATCGACGGCGGTCGTCACGATCCGCCAACCCGCCTTGGAGAAGCGCGGTGGATTTAAGCTCCAAAACTTCCTCACCCTGGGGGGCGGCGTAAGCCCCTGCAGTGGAGTATAATGGGCTGATGGAATGGAAATCGCATTACGAATAAGGTTAAACGATAACTCTGATTTTCATACAAAATTTATTTGACAGAATAAAAAAACTAAGCATTGTAATATTGATTGTACCAGCTTAGTAAGTAAGGTGTGTTATGAAATTGTCGTTAAATTTATAAAATATGTTTTTTTCTAAAACGAAGCAGTTTTCAATTTTGGCTTTAAAAAAAATTCGCTCACACATACATAATTAAATCGGAAATTGTTACCTTAAAGGTTTCCAAAAGTTTCCATGAGTCGTGATAGCCCAAAGCGCAACGAACCTGTCTTAAATTTATAAGGCCATAGGACCATGGTTCGAATCCGGGTGTGTACCAAAGAGTTTCTCTGACTTAAGTACATAACTATCACTGACTCCGTGCCTCGGAGAGAACGTTAAGTAGTCGGTCTCGAACGCTGTCAATAGATAACGGTCGTTACAATCCCCAACCTGCAGTGATGAAACGTGGTGGATTTAAGCTCCAAGCCCCCCTCACCCCGAGGGAGGCCTAAGCCCCTGCAGTGGGGTAAAAATGGGCTGATGAAGTGAAAGTGAAGAAGTGAAAGATTTCCAACAGAGCGACCGTGATGTCGGTCGTGTAGAACTTAGAAGAGAACTTCATAGCAAACGCGATGCGCTCTGTGTGGTTTGTATTTGATATCATAGAACCGTTGACGTACGCGGCCGATATCAGCCTTGCTCTCTTGGATGACTAAAAACCAAATTAGGAACCGTTTTGTGTTAGATAGAATATATTTTTATCATAAAAGTACGAATTTACTAGAAGCCCTCTTCTGAACTTACCGTTTAACCACACATACTCTAGCTAGCTGATGTGTACCCGTTGCGAGATGGCGAGTTTCAGTCAGAGTTTGGTCCGCGACGTCCCCGCGAGAAATTGCGTTTAATAGCTTCGACACTGTGAAGTGACATTTCTGACTCTATTAAAACCGAACGCGGCTGTCAAATTTATTTACTCTACGATTTTTTATAAATTTAACAACCATTCCATTATCCGCTTTACCTTATTAAGATGGTAAATAAATACAATAACGCGTAGTTTCTTACTTTTACATAAATATTGCATGGAAGTGTTTGTTTGAAGAAACCCAAAGTCTAACTACTTAAAGAGCTTAATTAAGTTCCTAGTGAAATTGACTTTAAGTTTAATCACAACTTATTTTCCTATTCTTAAAATTGTGTTGCGGCGTACTGAAGTTAAATAGTCTGAAAAGATGATCCCACACATATTCAAATAGGCTATCCTTTCAATAAAGTTAATTTCTTAACTTCGCTGTCGCAATTACTTGGGGATTTAATTTCGCGTTCCACAGAATGATATCACGATTATAATAGAACGTCCAACGTGGGCAGACTGACCAGACATTTATTTTAAAAATGTTAGTGTTAAAGAAAAAAAGTTTCCAGATTTAGACAACTGTTAGCAAATTAGACTGGTGTGTGTTAATGAACGAAGAGGTTTTTCATTTAGCTACACAAAGTTTAGGGAAATGAAAATGGGTGTGTATCGAAATTGTTTGAAAGTCTTAAATCACGCGGTGACATGCAGTGTTTTATAAAAAGTTTTAAAAGTACAGTGTCATAAAATAGGGTTTCTACATAGGCATGTTATTTTCAAAAAAATTTGTCTCACAATTATTACGAATATAAAAGTTTTTTATTTTCAATTTGCTCTTTTTAAAATTTGATACGGTGTAATTAATTAATTTAGTTCGAACAAGTTTACTTTAGAGTTGTTCAAAGATAAGTAATAGGTAGTTAACTTGGAATAGCATCGTTTTCGCATAAGTTGCTAAAATAATAAATAGATCATGTCGAAGGTATTTTCAGACACTTTAGTTACGAAATTTTCTGTAGTGATTGAAAGAGATCGAGATTTACATAAAAATCTTCCAAACATACAAATAACACCATAAGTTGCGCACGGAAAACTACTAATATGAAAAACGAAATGCGTGGGAAATGGTAGAAACAACAGAATATGCTAGAAATGGTGGAAATAGTAGAAAATGGAAAGAAATGTTGAAATTATACGAAAATGCCTATCTCTCCGCGTGCATCATGGACACAAAAATAATTAATTCCATAAAAGTTTGTCAAAAGGATAACCAAAAACATATTGAATTTATATAAGAGTGTTACATTTTTGTTTTATTGTCAAATTGTTATCGCAGAACAATTTCCGAACGCAATCACTCTAAAATAAACAAATAATGCGTACATATGCAAGTACACTGAAATACAAATATATACTTAATTACCGAACTACTTCGTTTACTTATTATACAGTAATAAAATACAGAATTAAGTGGATTCACTGAGACCACTTAAAATGTTTTATTCAATAGTCAAATCTCTCCAAAGTCTACGGCCGCGAGTCGAAGCGGGGTCCTATTAAGAATTCACCGGGCTTTAAGAAGACATTTTTTCAGGGACGTGTTCGATTTCCTCAAATGTGTTTATATCCCGAATACGGAAGCTTTTAAAGTGCGGGAAACGAGAAATCCGCAAAGGCGGATTTTTAGTATTCATTGAAGGCAATGTTACGTCGAAATGATGGAGTTACTTATGCGACCTATGTATGCGCGTTATGCTTTTCTTAATGGCTGCTTCGAGTTCTGAAAGCCCGTATTTTTATTCCGGTGTTGCTCTTTCGGAACTTTTATATGGAAAAAAGTTAACCATAAAACTTTATTTATGGTAACATATGTAAGAGGTTATGCGTAACAAGTGAAACGTAAGAAATTGGTAAGTACCGCTCTTTGATAAGTAGGTAAGAATTTAATGTTTTCAAAAAGAAATACCAAGCGAATCCAAAAACATGTATATATTTAGTTGCGTAAAAAACGTCAGGGCTTTTCATTTAAGCTTTAATGAAGCACCATCATGTAATTAAAATGTTTATCACATTATCCAGAATCGTTTTATTTATTTTATTATTGATGTGAAACTTCTTTAGGCCTGACTTGAGAGTAACTTAGTTCTTTTTCAGACGGATGTAACGAAATAAATTTCTTATAAAAATATGCAAGTAGGTTACTATAGTATTTTTTTTTCAGTTTAGGAGTCGTTCTAAGTTCTGAGTCGAAGATAACCATTTTCTAAATAACCATATTCTTGAACGGCGTAATATCACAACTAAAATAAGACGGCTTAATATACTCTGTGGCAATTCATGCACTCAGAAGCAAAACTCGATCATTTTAAATTTTTTTGGGGGAAATAAACATAAAAAATTAAGAAAGTTGTCAACTCCAATCACCTACAAAATGGTAGTTACAAAACTAGATGTCAAAGGGAACCTTGTGACAGACAGAGAGACAAATTACCATACCGAAATTATAAAATACCAGCGGCACTTTATAAAGCGAGTTAAGTTGTGCATAAAAGGATTTTATATAAAAAATATTATTCTCCTAAGTTGGGCGGGTACTATCTCAAGTGTAAGTTTACGAACTCGATGTCTGCTGAATTTTCCTAAAATAAGGGCATTTTGCGGTTAAGTTCGAAAAGCTCGAAAAGCCACGATATGCGAAACAAGTAAGTTACCGGTGTTAGTGTTTTTACATTTAACACGTACACCGGATAACATTTATTATTCAAATAAAGTTCGTATAGGTAATTCAATTTTATTTACGTGTGCCCAAAGATGTTCTTAGATATACTGCCTTGTGGCAACAAAAATTTGAACAAAAAATAGACCAAATATATTTTGTTGTTGTTGTAGATGTTTTGAAATATTCGTTGTCAAGTAGAATTTTTTGTAACTCACATGTAAAATTCGTATTGGAAAAGAAAATAAAGGTTCTGAAATTACATTATAATTATGTAAGCGTGTTGTTAAAATGGAATATGAAAAAGTATTGGTTCAAAGTTTTAACTTATGTACATAAAACTTGAGAGCCATCTTGGGTCAGATAACACTCCTATAATTGTTGTACAAAAAAATCTAAGGTTAATAAAATTATAAATAAAACGCATTTAGCCAATGATGATTTTTATTCTAATTAAATTTAAGTGGAAACATGAATCCTTATAACACGGATCTAAAGAAGGAAATACTATTACATTCTTAATTATGAAATACTTATTAAAATAACAAATGTCTTTCATATTCATTATGATTAAAACAAATTACAAATGAACGAGTTATAATAAAAATTGCGAGTCGAGTTGACTCGCTTAGGCAAAGGAACGCTTCGAAATCAACAATTTCTGACAGTTTTTTTTTTTTAATAATGAATAGTACGAAAATCGTGCCAGATATACAGCCTATTCTTACGATACACGTGTAACAATTACAAGTAACTGTAATACATAAAAACATATTTCTTTTTTCATTATATGAGAAGGCACATGAAAATCTCTTACAGACAAAACAAAATGTGAGATCTGATAAACAAATTGAGTTTTACGGCGACTGGTTGTAATAGGTGCTGTCACAGAAAAGTACTATATTAAAATATATAAATACAAAGTGATTGTCGATCTGTGGAAAATTTCGGAAAATTTGAAATCAAAACTGAACTTCTGAAAAAATGCATCGATTCCTAGAACTTTATAAATACCTCTGAACATTTGCTTCTACATTCGTGTGTGTGACTCAACAGACCACATAATCTCGCTACGCCATACTAACGATGTACAAATCGGCTGTGTGTAAGTGAAATTATAACCGAACGGTTAGGTGATGTTTTTACCTACGTTTTTTCACGCCGATTCTCTATGCATACATTGTACAATCAAAGTTTCGAATAAAATTTTTGTATTCTCATGTTCCACAGTGTTAACTAACATTTATGAACGTTATTTGAAAATAAATCAGAACTCAGTTATTTAAAAGTTTAAATATTCCAGTCGCCGTACTGACTGTAGTTCCTACTTTTAAATATTATGAACAGATCTTACAGCTAAGAAAATACAACAATTGATCGGAACGCGACCACCCACTGGTTACAAAGGGCGGCAAACGCAACGAATGTACCTAGGTGATATGCGCAGACTTTCGCTTACTTTACTGTTACATGATTGTTACAAATTAAATCGAAATTCGCATAAAGAGCCTTCTACATAAAATCCACAGTCGTACGTTTTAAAATGGCTTCAAACAATTGATATCTTTACAATGGCTGGGAAAAAACATTGTAGGTAATTAATATTATTTACATAGATAGGTACAAGAATACTCAAAACCTAAGCGACTTCGGTTCTTTCGTTTGGTAAAAGCAAAAAACGGAAGCTTATGATTTTTTCATGTCCGTCTGTCTTATCTGATACACCGTTGTAGTTACTACACTTACAGACATAGGTAATTGAAATTTTGAATGTTAATGGAACAGGTTGACCTTCTTTTAGTCAGCACAAAACATAAATAATGAACTTTGATGAGTTATCATTAGAAAGCTGTTTCAAAACGTTTCGCTTCTAAAACTTTCAGGACCAAAGTGGATTTTTTCATATCCTCTCTGGCAATTCTAACACACACACAAAAATCTGAAAAAAAACTTAATGTACCAATTAAAATTGTTGCCGGTAACTTCGATGCATTAGGTTTGGAATGGTCGAGAAAAAACCGCTAAAACCGGATATAATGGACTATATGCACATAACGGTGCTAACTATGGAACCCTCCACTGCGCGTGAATCGACACCTACTTGTCCATTTACTTGGGTTTATTTTTATCTTGCGATTATATATATATAGTTTATATATAAACACGTAAAGAAAAAACTTTAGACCCCTTTTTCAGCACACTACGCGCACGGAGGAGTGTGATATTCGGCAGTTACAGATTATGTGGTGTAGGAACGCAGAAAACAAAAATTTATATACAGGCTGAATTTTCGAGATGAGACGACGTATATATGGGCAAATCCCAAAACTATGAGAATTAGCGAAAACTGTTCAAAAAAGTCATGAGGTCAATTAAAAAATAACACAAACAGCATATTCATATTATTTAAAAAATCTGTTACTTTAACAAGAAATCAAACCACTTGAATTGATCATCTATAATAATTCGTGAAGAAAAAATTTTGTATCCCTTTTAAAGCATATTGCGGGTACGGAGGTGTGTGAGATTTGGCATAGTAAAAGTTTATATAAAAAAAGAGTGCTAAAAGCTAAAATTACACATACTGTCAACCATACGACTATAATAGTCTGTCGTTTGATGCAATTTCAATTAACTTAATCTCGCCAAATTATTATTGGTGGCCTTAACAAAGTGATTACGGTCGAATTTTGACCACTGAGCGGCCACTACTTAGAATAAATGTGTATACAATGTTTAGATCTATAAATTGTAGAATCGTGTAATAGTAATCGCGTTTTCGGAATATCGAATTCTTAACAATGCTTAAAACTTATGAAAAACCAGCCAAGCAGGTGTCGGATTTATTACCTCACGGTTCCGTATTATAATGACAACGTATTTTACACTATTCACCGCCAGATGACGCGAAAATGCATATGTGAATTTAAAAAGAATTTTAAGAAACCACTCGGAATTATGAAACTTCGAAAGGTAGATTTCTATGATATGACTTCTATGACAAATTTCCAAACTTTAGGTCAACAAAAAGTACCCTATAGAATTTGATGACTCGTAAAGATACGTGTTTTTTTAACCCATATCTTTTTGTAATATGGATTTAGATAATTGTATTTTTTACAGGACTACAGGGTCCCGAAACTCCGTATTTTATATTTGTTTCATATTGATACCTCTTCCTGAAAAAAAGAGTCTTGTCTGACAGACAAACACACAGACAATAAAGTGATCTCACAAGGTTACTAACTTTTTACTCATTGTAGAGGGAACCCCATAAGTAGCTTAGTTTTTGAGTATTTTTGTCATAGTGATACAATGATTTAATACATTAAATTTATAAATAGCAACAACGAGAAAGGTATGCGATAGCACATACTAAATTTACAACTATAGAAGTAATAAAAATATATATTATGTAATTTTTCAACTAATTTACGAAGCTCTTGAAATTGTTGATTCACAAGAAATTGTCTTTTATTTAAACATTATAATATTAGCGTATCACTACAATAAACAACAAATACTTTCCAATCGACATAAGAAAATCTCACTTTGCGAAAACGCTGGCGAGCTTTCAAATTGAAATTCGAAATCATTTACTTTTTTGGATAAAAGGAAATATCAACAAATCATTAATCACGAAAAGGAGTTTCACTTATAAAAAATAAATCTTAAAACTAGTCAAAACACACGCATAAAAAATCTTATAACCCTTTAACCAGAGTAAATGTCTTTAATATGCTGCCCCGACTGAACGTTTCCAAGTTTCCCATTTTTCAACACACCCTCAATTTTTCATAAACTTTCCCGTTACATCGAAATATTTATACGGAGGTAAATATTACTCTTTGGATATTATGTTTAAAATATTACATTTATTCATTGGTCGTTATCTTTTTCATTATGATATAACGAAATAAAGTTACACATATAATTTAATACATAAACACATATCATTTTATATAAGTTCCAGAACGATTTGATATTACATTGAGTTAAACGAGTCAATAAAAAAGTCAGTAAATCGAAATCTATAAATAAAATGAAAGACATAGATTTAAACCAACAGACGCGTCCTTCCCATAATTTTGTGCTCATGAAAAAACCTCAACATGAAAAACTTAGATTAATAAACACTGACGTATAAACACGTTATCACGACAGTTGCACTTGGTCCAAGAAACTCACGCCTAGTTGATACAATATTTCCGAATGCTCATCGAGCGTGACCCGAGCCAAATCAAGCGCTGTTACACCGTTAAAGTTATTTATTTTGACAGGTTTTAGTCACTTAGTGTCTATGTAAGCCCAATTGATTTCGTTATAGTAGGTAGTATATGAACGATCCATTAATACGTGTAAAATATATTGTTATATATTTTTCACAGCAGCATTCGACCACGGTTCCGTCAGAATTCCATAATACTATATAACCTACTTCATTACAATCAATTTTAATTTATGACATGTATGATGAAATACGCCTCCTTCTTGGTTATACATTTCACAAATGGGAGAGTCAACTTAGCGTACACTCCCGGAACGGAGTCTCAGGATCACCGCCATATTTCTGGGCAACGAAGGGTCAGCAACGGTTGAATATTATAGTGGAATCTCTACCTACACTGTTATTTTTAGTTAATCTTATCCATATCCAGCTATGGTAAGAACGTATCTATACGCCAGCAATTATCAACCTAAGGCCACAAACAATTCGCATACATACAAAAGTTTATGTATTTATGTATTTCATCGCTTTTAGTGTTAATCTATGATATAAGGTATGATGGTTTAGATTTTTTTGCAAGTTTATTGTATAATACGACAGCTTGTCTGCATTATACCAAAACATTTCTATATAAAATGCCATTACGAATAGTACAAATTTTCCATTTCTCTTCATCGTCGACTCGTATAATTTTAAAATATTTTAAAATGTGTGTGTCTAATCAAAAATCTATGGAAGCCAAAGTGTGTTCACATAGCTAACACATCGCCTACAAAAATGCGGTATACCTATGTTCCGTTTTAGAATTACGCGAATTCACAATTTATCGAGATAACTTTCTTACGATAAAAACTGTTGTACAACAGTGGTCCTATTTTTTTTTAATAGATTCTTCAAGAACTTTTAAGAAAATACGTATGCAGTGGTCCAATATTTAGAAATAAGTATTCCTGAAATCGCATTTCATACTGTATAGTTAAAACAGTTATTCGATTATATGTTTCGAGGAAGATTAACATTTTTCTCATTTTAAAATCTATCTGATTGTTGTAATGACCCTGCTTCGTTAAAGCGATATAGCTATTTGTATGTTTAATATAGAAAGCTACGAATATACATGGGTATAACTCGAGGTGGAGCCAAAATATTCAAACAGTGCAAAGAAATATATTTCGCGTCAACTTACGTTTCATCTCAACCACAGAGCATAAGAATAGGTTAGAGATGGTATTTAGTCGGACACGCTGTCCCCTTCGAGCATGCTGTGTAACGAACACTTAAAAAAAATCATATAGTCTAGACTCTAAAATGCGACACCAAATCATACCAAAGTTGTAAGCGAAAGAGATGAACGACTTAACCACTTTCTAACTCTAAAATTGTATAAACAGAGACAAAACTATTTACGTATACGTAATATTTTTACTTATTTTTGAGACAAACTTGCCTTTGTACAAATACCGTCCCATAGCACCTCTAACCTACTCGAATCTCTGTGCTCAACCATGCCCTATACAATTGCATTACTACCATTATACACGTCACTGCCTGACACGCGGATGTAACATTACAGATATTCCACTCGTTCGAACTCGGTAGAAATTAGTCGTTTACATACCTATGAATATATACTATTCAATAGTGTCCAGCTTATAATACAGGACGTATTATAAGCTGGACACTATTGAATTGAAGTTGAATTATTGAAGTTGCTATTTCTTTCCAAAGCATGTAAACAGTGCAAAAAGAATCGACAATTTCAGTAAGAAAAAAAATAATTAAATTTTTATTCCAGGTTACATTTCATAAGAATATTCTTATTAAGAATTAAAATTAAAAGATTAATGACTTGCAGTAGAATTAAAATTAAATAATATTTGCACACTTTGCGGGTATCCTTATACGCTACATCTATTTTTCTCGTAAATTTTTGAGATAGAATGTAGTTACCACAAACAAGTCAACCTTTAGACCACGCTTTAACAGGGAGTAGCATTCGCCAAGGCTATGTAGTGACACTACATAACTACGTCACTAGTGAGCCGTCAGTTGGAAGCACGTCGAAGACCATTAAATTGTCAATTTTGAACAAGCCAATGAAAACTAGCCGACCTCTCCCCGCAACCCGCCACTTTTTGGCGATTTCGTTTTCGTACTGACGTTTATTAAAGCGTGGTCTAAAGGTTGACTTGTCTGCGGTAGTTACATACCAAAAGTACGATGAGATTACTTCAAATATACTGGTCTCAATTAACACATTTTAAAATATATTATAAGCAAGGTTATCGTAGACGGTATGTATGTTTACATATGTATCGATTTGCGCGCCATGGCTCCATCCCAGTTGTGCCCACGTTAATTTTATTCACATTTTAAAAACAATTTCAGTGATACCAGGCATATGTAACTTGGGTCAATCGGGCCAAATAGGTATCTAGAAAGAGTGCTAAATCTAGTCGAGAAACTACCGCGGCCTAACTTTTTAATGCTGATTTTTTGCGTTCGCGGCATCTTTCCTAGCTTTTTTTGTCTGCACATGCTCGTCCGATTTTTAAATCTTTTGTCCAAGTTATATGCCTGGTAGTGCCTTCGTTAACTTAGCGGTGAATATAGCGAAATTTATAAACATTTAAAAATGTTTAAATGTAATTTTATAATTTTTCGTGCTACATTTAACGCTAAATTCAATCCTATAAATTTCTCTAAGTTATATTAAGTACTACATACGCACCCGATATTTAGAAAATAAAAAAGGTTTTTACAATTGGGCTTTCGATTAAAAGATAAAAACAAAGCCGTAAGAACTGAGGAGTTTGTAGTAATATCTTAAAAACTAAAAAATTATATTATAATATGACACGAAAAACTAAAAGAAAGTAATGAAAATGGGAAAACCGAAACGAAAATATTAACCCTGAGGGAACGATAAAAGCCTAAACTTTATATCTCACTTATTGTAGTACAAAAATTTTACACCAGAACACTCACTGTAAAAACAGCCAAATAAGTAACGACATATATTTCATATCCAATTAATATTATCACGCGGGATTATATCAATTTCACTGTTATTTTGCGAACGCTTTCTTGACATCATATAAGCGTTTATGTTCTTTCACATAATATTAAATTAACCGTATTTTAGATGAGTCTGCGAAACGATAAGTATTACAAAATTAAATATAACGCAGTGTCAGAAATTAGAAATAATCCACACGCAATCTTTATTCATGGATTTCGGTGTTAGTGGCGTACAATATAGCGTTGAACGCCTTTATTCTAACACTTCATCGAAACCAAACGTATCGGTGGTTTTTTTTTAATTTTCATGCAGAAAAATTAATTTTTAACTGTCACCATGAAGCTATGAACAGTGAGCACGTGCGCCGCTCGGCATGGAGTAAGCATACTTAAACAAAGAAAATTATAAAATATTGAATCCAGTGGTGTTATATCAAGTAGATATGCCTAAAAACAGCCCAGAAAATGGGCCTCGCAGACTCAATTAACTAGTCTTCGTTAATGTCGCTAGGATCGGCGACTGAACGAGTTGTACGTAGCTGCCCCCATAGAATAGAAGTTATGTTAAAATCAAATAAATAGTCCAAGGCGATATCGAACAGCATAATGTAACAACGGAAACGGAAAACGGTTCTATATTAAGGTTATTACATTTTTTTTTCGTGCGTTCGGTGCGACATTATTAAGAGGATATATGCTGTATTGTATACAATAATAGATAATATATTTTTGATGCCAGCGCTGAGCCCCACCGGTCCGTAGCTTCATGCTTGTAACGTATTGTATTTTAAGACTTCTTAAATTAAGGTTCTTAACTATGAGCCATTAATATTGGTATCCTTGGTTGTATTTGAATCAGATGTCCGTGTGAGGTGTAGAGATGCAAAGCGTGGCGCGCAGCCTCGCCGCTAGTTGGTCTAGCTGTGACTATGAATTTTCAGTGTCCTCCCAGTCGACGCTCGCCCACTGAGGCAACTCTGTCTCGTACTCCCAGCCGGGACCCTGTGTTAGTTGGAAAGAGATGAAAAATTATTTTGTAACAATTATGAGATTTATGATAAAACCGATTCTTAGTATCAGGTTATTTTGTCATCAGGGCACATTTGCACACTTTAAAAACTCATAAAATTGTGTAAATGTAACTCTGATAATTTCATTTTCATAAATTTTCACGAAAATAAAACTATTTAAATTTTCATGATAATAGATCAAAGCATATCCCTTTTGATATTAATTTTTACAATGTATGACAGAATTGGAAGTGATGTCGTTGATTGTTATTTCTTGGGGCACGTAAATGCGACTTATTAAGCAACGATTACACTAAATAAGATATTTCAAAATAATATTTAGAGAGAGAGACAAGAAAACTCTAATATGGTGGCCTAGCAAATTTTATTTATGTTTGATTGCAATCATTTTTCACCATGATCATCGTAAAAAATCCCCACCAAGCCCTTAAAAACAACTAAGCGTATATATTTGACAAGAGATGTGAATGCAGAAGCAGTCGAATTTATGATGATAATACTCATCTAATTTCAGAAAAATGTTTCGTTACAAGCTTAAAGCGAGCTAAAGCATTAGAGACTGGGCAACTTAGGACATACAAAACCGTATAATGTACCTTGTACTTCCACGCGTGTAAATACATGACGAGATCCCGCGGCCTGGGGTCCCGGTATCGAACTCTGCATTCGTAGCAGTGAGGATCGGTCGCTAAAGGTGAATCCGTGGCTACCGCTGCTGCTGTTAGACCTGGTGGCGCTGCTGGTGCTTCACAGCCCGTCTGCGTGGCTACTGTCACTTTTTCTGACTGTATCGGAGGAAAAATAAATAAAATATAAGAAAAATTACGTAGCGTCATAAAAATCTTGAAGAATATTACGGCTTTTCTTCGAGATATTCATTTAATTTATTTACGGATGTGTTTATTGATTAAGTATTTGATAATATTTTACAAAATTCATGATTTTTACGAAAATTTAAATAAGAATAACACATTTTTCTTCTGGGTTTAGTTAGTCATAGTTCTTAGCGATTTTCTCTATATATGTACGTATTTTGTTACAGATAAATAAAACATGCAAATTCTCTAACAATATACAAAAAACAAATATTATAAAAATTCGAAAGAAGATTCTTCTTCTTAATTAAGATATTAAAACAAACTCCTATAAAAATATTAATTAATAATTTCATAATAATTAAGTTATAAATATTAAGTAATTTTCAGACGTTCTTAACTTGTACTGTGTATCTTCTTTTACGGCAAAATTCAAGATTCTAAGGTCAGCACATGTCAGACCACAAGTCAGCATTTGATGGCTATACATTTTGATGGCACGCTATTTTGTATGGAAACGCGGTTTTTTTTGTTGTGGCATTAATAAAGAGACATAACAATACCAGGAACATTCCAAACAGCGTCATCTAGTCCCGAAGTAAGCAAGTATTATGCTTGTGTTATGGGTTACTATACAACTGATATACATACTTAATTATTCTTTATAATATATACATATAAAAATTTTATTTTTGCAAAGACACCACATACATATAACAACCAAGACCCGGTACCAGTATCAATATTCATCATATAAATACTGACCCAACCTGGGATTCTAATTATGCTTGAATTATGGGGTACTGGACAACTGATTTACATACTAAATATTCTTTATAATGTATACATATATACATATTTTACACCCAGCCACGGAACGAATACACACATCAAAAAAGTCTAAGCAACACATACAAATTTCAATTTTACAATCTGTATTCGCATTAAATTCTTAGTATTTTCTTATTTATATTATTTTTAATGCTTTTTTGGTATTAAACAACAATTGTTTCTTTATATTAATTTTTTAATAATCTTAATTAACAATAATTACTAGTAAGTCATGTATGTACGTAGTACAAAGTAAGGTTCCTAATCAACTAAACTTAAACTAAAATTGAATGGCTGTATAAAAATTGCATAATCTAATACAAAGTGTGGCCTTCTCTGTTATGGAGAATTTGCTGGCACCGATTATTCATAGAATCGATGAGACTGTTAATGTTATCCTGCGGCAATTGCTCCCAATGAAATTTTGGTAAGTCCATCAGTTGTTGGGTTATTGTCACTCCATCCAAGTCCTCTAAAACACGTCTCTAGAGCATGTCCCATGAATGCTCGATGGGGTTGAGGTCTGGCGATTGTGCAGGCCAAGGCAATACCATGATGTTTTGCCTTGCTAAGTACTCTCGTGTGTGCAAAGCTGTATGCGAAGGCGCCTTGTCATGCATCAACGTGAAATCGGAGCCAAGTGTTTGTGCGAATGGACGTAATTCCTCAACGTAATTTACAGCGTTCATGTTACCATTTACAAAAACGAGCTCAGTTTGTCTGTTCTTCATAATACCCGCCCATACCATAACTAATGAGCCGTTGTATGGATGCACTTCCTGAACGCACCTCAGTCTTTCAGTATTTCCAGGATGACGGTACACTCTTACCCTTCTAGTATCAGGCTTGAACCCAAATCGAGACTCATCGCAATATAAAATTTTATCCCATTGTTCCCGGGTCCATGTAATGTGTTCCCAACACCATTCATTTCGACGAGCGCGATTCCCGTGACGTATCGGTGGGCTTCTAATTGGCCGTCGTACTCGTAAGCCATACTCATGCAGTCGATTTTGCACAGTTTGGCAGCTAACAACAACACCACTTGAATTTTGTAGCCTTAAACCTATCTCTCGGGCGGTTAACATCGGCTGGCGGCTTGCGGTCAGTTATATGTATCGATCTTGCCTTGTGGTTGTACACCTTCCTCGACCTGGGTACTGCTCAGCAGGATCTCCCTTGTTAGTGTAACGCTGATGAAGACGGCAAATAACGCTTCTATTGACACCAAAATACCGAGATACCTGAGATTGACTTCTTCCCGCTTGCAATATCCGTACAGCTCTTTGCATTTCATCTGCGTTCAAATGATGTCGCTCCATGAGTATAAAATGTCTCAAAATCTAAATTCGTTCAAAACTTTTTTCAAATTATTGTTAAAATCATAAAATTGATACAGAATACAAAATTTTAATAAGCAAAGAAAACGCTATAAAAGTCGAACAAATGCATTCGCTTTTGAATTTGTAAAAAAACAAATGATAACCGATTTAATAAAATAAATAAAAAAAAAACAATTGTTGTTTAATATCAAAAAAACATTAAAAAATAATATAAATAAGAAAATATTAAGGATTTAATGCGAAAACACATTGTAAAATTGAAATTTGTATGTGTTGCTTAGACTTTTTTGATGTGTGTAGACATGTTCATGGACACAAATATTTATCCCAGGCGGAAATCGAACCCGCGACCTTGGTTCCGCAGTTAGGGTCTCTAACCACTCGGCCTATCGGTCAGTCGGCTTTATCCTCGAAACACTATTTTTTCTAAGGACTACGAGACCGCGGATTTGTATTTGATATTAGTTTCAAACTGACACCTCTACACGTTGCGTCCCCGAGAAAAAGAATGTTGATAGACAGACAGGCAAGTGGACGACAAAGAGATCATATAAGGGTTTCATTTTTTTTGTCTTTTGAAGTCCAGATACTTAATAAGAGCTTATGTATTAAATTTTTTCCTCTATACCTTAGCGTCGTTAGAGTCTTCGTAAAGCGCAGATGACGGTTCGGGACAAACTGCGCGCGCGCACGCCAGCGAACCGCTCGCTTCTGCTGAACTCGATGCATCCTCGCTGCCAGGCGCTTCAGAACCAGATGACGGGCTCGGCATCGTGGCTATAAATAAAATTATATTAATTAATCTGTTTATGGTCACAAGTTTTATAAATCTTCGCGAAGACGATTGGTATATGACTGGAACTCAAAAGAATTTTCAATTCCTTGTGAGTTGTGAGAATATGAAAGTAAGTAGGTACATAAAACATAAATTCGTTTAGGAAACTTAATTCACCCAGCAGACAAAGGTGAACGAAACCTACGAATGAGTACACCTGGGCGAATAAAGTACACTACCTATTTGGTAGATATAATGCATCCAAGTCAAGAAACCTAATTTCAAGTAGTTTTAGCTACCTGTAAATTTTCATAATATATCCTTGTAAGTCAATGTAAGACTTCTTTTGTAGATTTTGCGGTGAGAGTTGATGTAGAGGTTAAATTTTTCATTGTTTATATTGTAACGATAGATGTTCATAGAGTTATCGTGTCGTAATAACAAAAATGTGAGAAAAAAAATACACATTTAAAGACAACCGCTTAGCTTAGTGGGTAGCGACCCTGCCTACGAAGCTGGGAGGTTTTGGCTTCGAATTCTAGGTCGGGTCAGTATTTATTTATATGATGAATATTGATACTGGTACCAGGTCTTGGTTGTTATATGTATGTGGTGTCTTCGCTTGGTACCCAAAACACAAGCTAATACTTAATTTGGGGCCTATGCATTGTTGTGATGTGTACGTCATTATTATTATTTTATATAATCAATATATACGTTTTAATTTATTATCTTAGTTAAAGTTAGTTTGTATACAACAGCTAGCGCGTCTGTTATACATAAGGGTTAGCCAGAGACAATTTTATATTTCCACTTGGTACTAAAATACAAGGTTTACTTTGTATGTGGTTTAATACTTCGATTGTAATTCTACAACCAAACCATAGAGCTAGGTTGAACATTGCGTTCTGGTAAAAATCATATTCCAAACTATCTATATCAAGAAAACTTTTATCAAATCAATATAACTGTGCATATTTTGTATTTTGGGACTTGTCAATCAACCAATCAAGGAATCGTGTTCATACTACCACAAAAGCCTTAGAAAAATTTATTTGTTGAAATAAAGAAATAACTTCACTTACCCATGATGACATTCGATGGCGTGAGACCAGGCGCGGGCGACTCAAGTCGCGGGGAAGACTCGCGCGACGCTGGCCCAGTGTCGTCATCTTCACCAACTAGCAAACGCATAAAACGTTAAAACGAACCCTATATTTCGTCAATATGAAAACACACATAGATGTACCTTAAGAATCGGCACAAAGTCTTCTATAAGTTCATAACAGATCGGAATGCTAGAATAATACAAGCTGCTCCAAAATTACTCGAGGGATTTTAGTAGAAAATTCCAATTAGTGCTAACAACAAATAATTTAAAATACATTTTTTCTTATCTGTTGTTCATTGTTTGGAGTCGAGCCGAATAATAAACAATGTAGTCGCTCTGCTATTGAAAAACAATACGACATTGAATAAAAAGTTATTTACATTTGTTTATGTTAATCTCAGAAATGGTTACGCAAAATCCCTCGGTTATATACGAACTCTCGATATCTATAGTGCTTACAAAATTTACAACCTTAAGAACTTTAGGTCAGATTGGCCTGACGCGTGATTAATATGAGTGTCGTGATAGCCCAGAGCACAACGAACCTGTCTTAAATTTATAAGGCCCCATAGGGCCATGGTTCGAATCCGGGCGTGTACCAATGAGTTTTTCTGACTTAACTACACAATATCACTGACACCGTGCTTCGGAGGGCACGTTAAGCAGTCGGTCCCGGACGCTGTCAATAGATGGCGGTCGTTACAGTTCCCAACCCGCAGTGGAGCAGCGTGGTGGACTTAAGCTCCAAGCCCCCTTCCTCACCCTGGTGGAGGCCTAAGCCCCTGCAGTGGGGTAAAAATGGGCTGATGATGATGATGATGTGATTAATATGACTCGTGTAGTGACCAATTACATACTTCAATGTCACAACTATGAATATTTAGTATAAACATATATAACATCACTTCATATTTATATGATATTAACGCTACGATATACGCTACGATATATATCGAAACTATTAGGCTAGATATTACGAATCTATAATAGTTAAGTTAGAGTGCAATCGATATGTGATATTCGATAATCGATACATATATTAGAGTGCAATTGCTTGTATTGTACGAGAGCTGGCTATAGACAGAGGACCATGGTGGCAACTATGGTGATAATATCTAGGACATTCCACAAAGCGCCATCTAGTCTCAAAGTAAGTAAGTAATAAGCTTGTATTATGGGGTACTAGACAACTTATATACATACTTAAATATTCTTTTTTTTTTTTAAATAATATAGACATATATAGATACTTTTACACCCAGCCACGGAACAAATAGACATGTTGTTGCACACAAATACTTGCCCCGGGCGGAAATCGAACTCAGCCAACCGATCAGTTAAAATGCATGTAATAATATATCAAGAAATGGTTTTTACCTTTATCTTCGCCGGCCTGTTTCGAAAACAAGAGATCATCGTCTGCAGCATCCACCCCCAGCCAGTTTTCCGCGTTATGAATGGCAATCAGATCTCGAACTAGCTGTTCGTCCGTTTTGCCGCCGGTGTCACCACCGCGGCCGCGCAGTGGTCCGAATACAGGATGGTTGTAGAGAGGATCGTTGACCACCGGATAACCTATGAAAGGTGAAAAGATTAATATCTGCTGAGTGTTTTCATTTTACGATGTTCCAAGGCCTGTCCAGATATTATACAGTAGATTGTCAACTAACAGAGCAAAATAGTGTATTTATGACGAAGATAGTATATTGAATGCTTAGCGTACTGTAGAATTTTGTAATAAATATAGTATGAAGTACAGTCCGATACATAGCGAGACATTCAACGCGTCATTCGAGATGGAAATAATATTGATCCCGAGTAAAAACACACTAACACTCTGCCCCACACGAGGAAAGATTAAACAAAGAAGACTCCCCAAAATTCAATACATGTGTGTATATGTGCATGCAAAAAAATGCATTGTAAATCCTAAATAATTGTAATCCTAATAAAGTATATGTATAGTGTATATAATAATATTGTGTGTTTCATATATGGACTGCAAAGTCTGAAATAAACATTATTATTATTATAAATATTTTTTAATAATCATCTATTATGGATCTACCAAATAATCATTAGATTTCTTTAAAATTTTTTATACTTTATTTATTTATTAAATTTACATTATCCGTTCACAACTAGAGCTATAAAATTAAGGTACCTATTACAACATTGTCAGACTAGGCTTATAAACCTTTACAGGTGTACACAGCAATGATACTCGTAATTCGACTTAAGCAAATATTTAAAACTAAACACTACAAAATAAATATAAACAAGGCAATTATAAGTAATAGGCAAAGTACAAAATTACAGAAATGACCAACAGAGACAGCGCAATCAAATCCCTATGAGATGATAACATGTGATTCTAAAATTTTGTAAGCTACTTCGGAAAATGTCTGATACTGATACTTGATTGATTTTGCAATATTTTGCATCATTCGTTATTAAAGGCGTTATATTAATTAAATAATCTACGCTAATTCGTCATTTTCACATATATAGAAGAAGATATCAAAATGAGTAATACGTTTTCTTTCAAAACTAGAATTTCTCGTGTGATAATAAAATTGTGAACCAAGAAGGCAAACGAGTGCATTGCCGGGGAGAATGAAATATTGAATTCAGAGCACAGCGAAGGTTTCTGAGCTCTCTCCGCAAGTCAATAATCGCTTTATGTCGGTGGAGTGAGAACTAAATTCTGTGCAATGCCCTCAAATACTGTTATATCAGTTTGAAGTGTTCTCACGAATTTCAAAACCTACTTACTCGCTATATAATTTACATTATTTCGTAATAGTTATATTAAAAAAAAGTCATTTTTAAATATTTAATATAAAACATAAAAAATATGGTTTTATCGTTTTAGAATTTTTCTTTCGATTCATAATTAAATCGTACTCGTTAAAGTAAGTCCAGAATTTTTATAGTTGGAGCTGTAATAATTGCAGCAAGCTAATTTACGAGCGCTAAATGCGGATAGGTACGGTTACTGGCGGGGGCGGTAACGAAATATCTAACCTTCACTTTTCTACTAGGTGTTTATCTCTGAGTCGCGGGTGTAGTAGAACTCGCGGTTGAACGAGAAATAAAAAAAAGTACCAATTTCTGTGGTTACATGGCACTGACGCACTGTTTGATTGCTGAACGTGGTAGTCAATGTTGTCTGTGTACAATATAAATTATATAATTTTTTTTCAAGTTTACAAAATAAAAGCAAATATAACTTAATAAAGATATTTGAAACAAACAAGGTAATCGGTATTAAAAACTTTAAGTTGACAAGCATCTGTGAGGACTACCAAAGAGAAAGTAGAATTCAATCCAATCAATAGACATTGGTAACCCCTTAATGACCTGCAATGCCATATATTTTCAGGGCAAACAATTACGCTTATAAAGCGTCCCAACATACAACAGACAACACACGCGCCGAGCTCGCGACAATTGTATGTGGTTATATCGAAGTAGCAACGCAGCACGCGGTTCATGGCCGTCATCGTCATTAAAGATCAACCAGTTTGAACTTCGTCTATTTGCCTAGACGACTACCTTCCGACGTTACCACATAAACGCTAGCGGTCTACTTCAAACACCCAGCGCGAGCCAAAACCGCGCCCGCACCCGCCATTTCGCCGTAAACAACCCCTAAATGTAATTAATTCTACGTACCAAGGTATTGTAAATGGACTCTAATTTGATGCATTCTGCCTGTCTTCGGGCGACACAGCACGACACTAGTGTTGCTTTTGAGGTTGTATCCTAGCCTTTTAAATAATGTCGAACACTCCTTGCCCTTTGGTGATACTTTGCATACGCCAATCTTGTAGCTCACGACTTCAATAGGCTCTTGGCATTCTATCTCCTCCCTAAAACAAATATTACTATTCTATATGTATCCGATGTTGTATATAGATTTAATAGACTACAAAAATGTATAAAAGTAACAAAAAACTAGTTTAAAAAAACCTGCTCTAATATAAATCGAAATAAAGTCTGAGTAAACGAAAGCGACCAAGTAAGTACTTACAGAAACTTAAAATATTTGAAGCCGTAAAGTTAAATTGAGAATTCTGGAGCGGAAAATTGCTTGACAAAAAAGGTGATGAAATTGTGAAAAGTGTAAAGCTATGGAGGACTTCTATTCGCTCTAAAGCTCTAAACTATTAGCAAATTTGGAAGCGAAAACTTGATAGTGATCTACTAAAAGACTTCCGATTGTGTATTATCAAAACTAATGAATAATGATAACGTATTTTGTATCCAAATAATTCAGAACGAAGAATTTAAATTAAATATTTATATATATATATTCATTTTTATTTATGAATACCTACTACAACGCTCAAAAATTAATTTAAAAATATTTAAAAATTCATACAAAGGCAGTTATTTTATTGTTCCCGTGAATTTCATTGCCAAGGATACTAACTCAGGGAATTCCCCGTCGACTCTGCACACGTATTCCTTCTGTACTTGTCTATTTCTTATTTGATGCTCCATTTGTCTCGCTTTCTTTGGACTGCGACCGAAGAGCAGCAGTCCTGGGAATTTCAATTTCATTATATATTATGTCGCAGTACAACTAATTGTAGGATCAGTACAAATAAAATGTTTTCTGCATTATTACAAAGAAAACCGGTCAAATGTACGAGCATTTACGTTAGCACATACAAGATTCAATCACTAGAGAGCAAAGTAGTGGTGGAAATGAACTTATAAATCTAGCGTTTTCTCAAATCCAGACTACATACAAGAAAATACAGAATTTATTGCATATATACATAGGTATATTTATATTATGATTCCCTTAGAATTTTCTTAAATTTTTGCAACAAAACTGTAACTTATTTCGTCAGAAAAACGAATAATTTATTGCGTAGGTGTATCCTACATTATGATTTTTATTAAATTTTAAAATACGTCTTAGTAGGTTGAAGTTTAGCTACAAATGTGTATTTTTTGAACTTTTAAACGAAATATTTCTTAAAACCAAATCGATAATTGTAAAAATTACTTCATTAATAATATCTAGAGAACAACTTAATACTCGATTTAATAAAAACAATTTTTTGGTTGACATTTTGGATTATCCTGTACTTTTCACCAAACTTTTACAGAAATTAATAAAAGCAAATTGTCTGTCTACAATCAGTTATTCTGCGGCATCAGATTCATCGAAATCAGTTCAGTACATCGTGAGATATTTAGCTGTGTCCGACAAATACACCTAATGGCAATGAGTCAATAAAAACATAGTTACAAATACGGCGGTAGCTTTCCTATTATAATTTTATATCAAAAATATCCATATCGGCCCATTATGTCTCAACGCAGAGGCTTAGGCGTCCTCTCGGGATGAGAGTGCTTGAAGCTTAATCCACCATTTGCTTGTATACCAGTGCTTTATAATGTTTAAGAATACTATCCACTACATATACGCCATAACATTCCTACGATCTCCTATACCCTCTTCTATTGCTATTTCTATTTCTGGTTTGTCAACTGTCAACCCACCTTAAACCACTCCCAATGCACCCGAACCTACCTTTCGGCTGCTCTAAAATAGTTGTACTGTGTATGAACTTCTCAGAGGTCATAAAGTTTGCCCCGCACTGCACTTTTATTATTTGATTTCGGTTGGCACCGATAATTAGATACAATCAAAGTCAAACTTCGAGGTACACTTTCCTTTAACAATCTGGTGGAAACTCGGGGAACTAGACTAGTATATTTGTCAATCTAGGTTCTTAAGAACTTCAAAATTCAACGTAAATTCATTAAGTTTCTGAAGTTTAATGAAAGAATAAGATTTTCATCATCAACACAGAATACACAGAACACAGAATATCATTTGATTTTCTATTATTAACATAGAATACCCGTATAAAAGGATTACCTGATGTCAATCTGTCTAGTCTGTGAATGGTCCTTAAATTTTTCAGGTTGTATTCTTTGGCCAGGATAAACACGACCGTGTTATGTCTATATCTACCGCATGGATGCACCTGCAAATTATATCAACTTTGAGCAACACAATATTTAAAATATACCTACCCTTAAAAAATATATATATAAAATTGTAGAACTGACATTTCAGGATATAACCATAGATATAAATACAAGATAAGCTGTGTTAGGGGCTTAGGATTTTTTAGGATTAGGATAGGGGTTAGGATAATTTCACATCGCCTACATGAACACTGCGACTTCTCTATATGCTTACGCCTGAACTGCAGTGACGTGCAGTTACGCATAAAAGGTAGGTAATCCGGCCGCGATAATCTAAGCGGTAGACCCGTTTTATTTATACTGTAATAGTCTATTCTAGTTTTTCGGATCCATTAGTAGATATATAAAAATTAGAATAGACCATCGCAATTTATGAAACTCAGATGCTCATTTATTACGTAATAAGTTTTTCAGAACTATTAAACCCTTTCCATAAAATGATATAGAACGTTATTTTTCGTATACCTACAATCCGAAACACCCCATACAAAATATATTATATTATTCCATATACGATTTACAGTTTTTTGTTTAAGTATGGTCGAAGCAGTAATTCCATATTTTCTAAAAATACATGGTTACTTCGTACTGCGCTAATTATTTCACGCAAAAATAGCTAGACTTGTTATCTAATAACCTAGTCTTCATAGGAAGTGTACACTTTTGTAAAATTAATTTTCTTTTTTAAAACTTAAACTAGACCCTTATCCATTGATGAATTCCAATTGTAAATTTAAAAAAATTATGACTATGAAAGCAACTACTTATTTACTCTTATTCCGTTTATTAATTTTCTCAAATCAATATTTCAATATAAGATCTAGAGAGAAAACAAAATTTTACGCAATAACTTGATAAGATATTGACAGACCCCCTGCCCCTCAAAATTCTCTTACGCAATAAATGAACAGCCATTTAAATAAGGAAGCTGCAAGATCTCTTTTGTAACGGAAAGTTTTGATGAACGTACTTACTCATATTATAATGAGAAAGGCATATATTTGTAAATTATATCTATGGATATAATTAATAAAGAAAGTAATAAAAACATAACGACGTTTTTTAATGCGCGGACTTCCTTGTATCACACATAGTCAGGTATCTTATAAGAACCGTACGAACAAAAATAAAATTTTCTAAATTATATAACTCACATTAAAAAAAATGGAAATTGATCTACTAAATAATCTACAACCGATAATTTAAGTTGCCCGAGCTGGCGGGCGTTGGGCGCGTCCTTAAATCGAATGAATAAGGCTGTCTCACTTTTACACGCCTAGCGCAAGTGAGTGAGCGATATAGGTGTACGCGGAAAGAAGCACAGATATGGGACCTAGATATATATTAAACAAAATAGGGTGACCATACTTTCGTTACAAAAATTATTAAAAAATAAGGAAATAAAATAATTTTGATATTATTATGTAATCGTTGCCAATAATGTTCTAATAGCGTGTTGCAAGGAAGTCCGCAAATAAAAAATTAAAAAAAAAACACTTTGCATTTTCAATAAACCAATCATATATGAAAATAATATTCGATACATCGTTAATAGCATGGATCAAATCAATAACCATAAATTTAATTACTATGCACTCAATTTCAATAACTGTATTTAAATACAATACATACAGGCAAAAATGTTAGTACACGTATCGCATCAAACATGTACCTGTCCGTAACAGCAAAGCCAATGTGCTACATGAACAGAAATCACATTTCTGTAATACGTTTTGGATTAAACATGCAAACAAAGCAGTAATACTAAATACATATAAAAGGAATACATTAAAGGGTTAAACAGGATGCAAAGGATGTTAAAGAGTACAATTTTCGTTTTTGATTATAAAATGGTCAACACGGTGCAATTTCTGTTCAAACTTCATTCAGTTGACATCTTGACTTCTACATACGAATTAAAAAAAATAAAAAATTAAGAGAACTTTTTGTTTAACTACATTTTTCAAGAATTAACAAGAATCCCACCCCTTTTGATCGTCTAGAAAACTCATGGCTAAAATTTTGGTGAATTTCAGGATAGCTGAAAATATCATGATAAAAATCCAGCTTGGTCGAAATTTCGTCGCAGTCAAACCCAATTTTAATGTATGCAGTATCCAAGAAGACGCGACTTCCCACCCCAGGCAGTATTCTAGTATAGTTGCAAAAACTTTAAAAGGAAGGGAGTACACTCTCCGATAACCTTGTATAAAAAAACGGGTGATTTATACGGTGCTAGCTCCCACACTATTTATTTCGTTCAGTACTGATAATATTTTTTTACTAATTACAACTAGTACTATATTATAACTAGGTATGACTAGTTAAGAGGCGTATAACCTACGAAACAGTGACGTCAGTATACCAATGAAAGCCGTCACATACTGTTTCTCCCAATATGTTTTCTTTTATTACTTTTTTTTATATATAGACAATGTCCAACACTATTTAAATTTCGAAGTATTTTACTAAATCGGTATTACAGAACAAAATACAAAATTGTACTCTTAAATTCAGTATCGGATGGCACGATCTTATGTTCCACGTTCCACTTCAAAGTGGGGCTTTATCGTGCGGCAACACAAAGAAGTTCGGGGGTTCGCACATCTTTTCCTCCGAATTTCGTTGGCAAGTTCTCACGAATTGAGAAGTTTTGTGCAGATCAAATCACCTCGCTTCAGACTCTGACGGACTAGTTAGATTTGCCAAAAGTTTCTTCACGAATAAGAAATTTCCCGAATTACGAGACGTATTTTTGGTTGCTGTAATTTATCGCCTGAAAACGTGTGGGCGTTCTAAAATAGATATTTAATAAGTTTACGAAAAGTTCAAAATTCAATTAGCGGTCGCCCAATGTGATGGATTTATTAATATTCATTAAAAAGTTGCCCTGTAATTTCATTATTCTAACGTTCCAAAATTGATGGAAGTTATAATTATGATTAAAATCCAGTGAACTGTGTAAAAAACAGTGTCATTCGCTCTTTGTGTTCTTTGTTAATCGTTGCTTTTGAATTCGTCTTTATGTCGTCTCGACACTCAACATGTAACGATATTGATTTCAAAGATTTTTTGAAAAAAAGATACTTTTAGTTTTTTTCCCTGTAATTTTAAGGTGAAAACATACCAGTTATCTCAATTACACCACCTTTTTTTTGCGTAATTAGTATGATTGTGATCTAGGGGATGGTGTGTCAGTTCCTAAATTATTTTTACAACCCAACGATTTAGTTAAGATTACACAAAAAATAGTTTGTGGATATACTTCTGTGATAACAAAAAAAATTAGCCCTAAATTTGCCTCCCTTAAAATTTGCCGCCCTAGGCTGCAGCCTACTCAGCCTGCTGGTAAATCTACCACTGGTAGATACCTAAATGCGTCTCGGTAGCATAACACCCGTAATTAAAATCTGATGTGCTTCGTAAATAGTTCCATCTATTGCGATGTTGCACAGCACTTATATTTTTTCGCTTTTTAAGCATTTCTGTACCATTTAATTACTTAATTAACCAATTAATTTGACTGGCCGGTTGGCCGAGTGGTTAGAGCCCTAGGTGCGGAGCCGAGGGTCGCGGTTCGATTCCCGCCCGGGACAAATATTTGTGTGCATGAACATGTCTATTTGTACCCGTGTCTGGGTGTAAAAGTATCTATATATGTACATATTATATATAAAAAAAAGGAATATTTAAGTACGTATATCAGTTGTCTAATATCTCATAATACAAGCATATTTCCTTACTTTGGGACTAGATGGCGCTGTGTGGAAAGTCCCAGATATTATTATTATTTTGATAACATAGTTATATTTTTAATTTCTGTTAGTTTAGCTTTCATAACTAGGTAATTTGGACAATTTTCGTGAAAATTCTTTCACCGTTCAGAGTCTGTTGCATATGATAGTGCCGCGTGCGACATGCCGACTCACCGGCAGCGAGCAAGGCTTGTCTAGCGCCAGGAGTTCGTCGTCCAAGTGTATGATGCGTAAGGGGCTGGCAAGCACCGGGGTCTCGTGCCTGTGCGGCGCGCGCAAAATGCGTTCATAGGACACCGGACACATATAGCGTGAGTCGGTTGTATTGCAACGCGTAAGAAACATTTAATAGGTTTTATTATTAATATACTTTAAATGTGTTCAAAACTAAGTGCATCTAGCAAAAAAGTTAACTAACTTTTGCGATTTATGACTAATAATTTTTATATGTAAGTACGTACCTAAATAAGTACACATATTTAACATCTTCCCATATTTCAATAGTTACAGTAACTTCATTTTTAATAACATGAAAATGTGGCAAGGAATGCAATCATGTTGCAATAACACCGACTCGATAGAAACGCCAATGAAACTGGACTTTAGATTTCAATGTACACGAAACGGACGATTATGGATGCAATAAAATTATCGTATATACTAACCGCACCGACTTACAGGTGGGCTCACATAACCGACTCCCATAATTTGAAGACGTAGTATACACTTTAATAGAATCGATACAAATGTATCCAGTAAAAGTTAATACATTTTAATAACATCAAAGCAACGCTAAGCAAATCTTATTTACAAGATTATATTTCGGCTATATTTAAAACTGTTTCAATGCTTGAATGAGACGAATGGACGACACAAGTAATAAAATTATATTATAATAGAAAATGTAAGTGTATTTGTATAGTTATGTTTTTGTTGTTTACCTACATTTTATTAAATATATCATGTCATCAAATAACGAATTTTCACGTGATTTCAATTTTATTCCTTTCTACTGGTATAACTATCAGATTAAAGATTTATAAGATATTTTTTGTATGTCACTTTATGTAATTATTTTGCAAAGTTACTGTCAAATATCTTTATTTCGTAATTATGTATCATAATCTTGAAATAAGTCACAGGAGTGAAATTATCACTTTGTGGAAAAACGTCACCACAAAGGCGCATTCAAAAAGTGCCGGTTTCTGAACTGAAGGACGCTCTTTTTAACAACATTGTAAAAACTTTATTGTTAAAGAGTGCTTAACAATTCATATTATTGACAAACCGATAAGCGCGCGGCTTACTCCCATGGACTTTTATCATCTAAGTAGTCGGATGCTTTATAATAAGTTTTTGCATAAAGCTTTCGTTTCATTGTAGTTTTAAAGTTGCCAAGGGGTAAATGTAAACGGGGATTTTATTGTAAAAGCATATATATTATTGCCCTTTAAAAGATTTTGTGATTTTTTGAGACGGCTGACATGGTTAGCAAGTTTATCTTTGTTTCTTGTATTGACATTATGCCGATCACAATTTTTTTTTAAATAATACGATAATTTTTTTACGTACATTATGTTTTCAAATGTTTAGGAGACGGCAATGTCATTATGTTAATTTCCTTAAATTTGTCTCTAAGCGATACTTGAGATCGTAGTTTATAAATTGCTCGAACAGCTCGCTTCTGCAACACGAAAATTGTATTCGAATTGGCAGAGTGTCCCCACAGGAGAATTCCATAAGTCATCAAACTATGAAACCCACTGCAATACACCAATCTCGCGATTTCTATGTCCGAAAGGACGCGAATCCTTTTTACTGCGTAAGCTGCAGAACCGAGCCTTCGCGCTAAGTGATATGAGGATCCCATTGCAATTTCGCATCCAATGTGATTCCCAGGAACACAGTAGAATTCACAAGGTCCAATTTCTTGCTTTTAATGACAATATTGGTAGATGCCTGTTTGACGTTCGGTAGCGAAAATCTTATACATTTGGTTTTTTTTTACAAAGTACTGTAAGGCAGTAAATATTTTGGCCTAAACATATTTTCACCTATTCAGTCGCTATATAATTCTAGTGAATTACTGGAAAATGCATCTTAATATTAAAAAAATACAGAAACTATTTGGTTCAAAAGTCTGATTAAGCATCTCACCGTGATGTCTATCAATATGTAAGACACGCTAGTTCCTAAATATTTTGATTAAAATTGATATTCTTTTTTACCTATCAAAATACAATGTAACAAACTAAATCTCTTTGAAGCGTCTCATTTACATGTGACGTAGCGACGCCGGAGGGCTCGTTGGAAGTATCTATGTTTTATTATCAAAAAGCTGTGATACGAGTCTCGTCTGTTCCGTAATATTGGGATATCTCCATCATACACCGTCGCATTATATTTTTTAACAAAGAAAATGTCTCGTATAAAAAGGAATAAAAATACAAGCATTCACGATGCGGTACTTTTTATAAGCAACGAGAAAGATATTTCACGGCTCTCTTTAGTGAAAGGATGTTTGTGTGTGTTTCACGTGAAATAATTCGGCATGGAAGCATGAGAAAGTAGTATGTGTGGATAGAAGGGAGTACTTTAGTCAGAAAGGTTAATCGAAGAATCAGCTGCGTATATTCTTCTTAATAGTAATCATGCGCTACAAGACACAGTGGGTGCAGAGGCCGCAAATAAAGCCCATACTAATAACATGGCCGTCTCATTTGCCACTTACGGGGATAGAGGCCGGTTTGTTGACGACCACAATGTCCTCATCGATATGTACGAGCGTGATCGGTTGGCTGGTGACCGGGACTTCGTGCCTGCAACGATACATCCGTCACGCTACTGGAAGGAAGAAAACTGGGGCAGCTGAGCAAAAACAACTAAAATAGTTTGACGCCAATTGATTTGTAAACTAAAACGAACTCAAGTAAACAACAAAGGACACAAGAACAACATTCGATTATAAAAACAAAGTACTTGTGATATTTTTACTATAGTTTTTAACAATTTTGCTCAGCCCCCAATTCTCTCAATGTTTTTGCGGCGAATAATGCTATTAGATACGAATTAGACGAGTACAAAACAACGAATGAACATGCGTGGACATAGGACGGAAAAACATAAAGTGATAAAAATGCGACACGGGCTGTGGCGGCGGCTGTGTGCTCGCATGCTCACTCGGTGCTAGAGACTCATCTGACAAGTTATATTAACAATTAAACTGCTCAAATTTGATCAGTTTTATGTCGTAGTTCAGAGCTTCGCTTCTCTGTAATGGTAAAAATCCAAAAAAGCCAAAATTAAACCACACCGGCTCGTTGTACAGAGTCGTGTAAAATATTTAGTTGATGTAAGTAAACAGAAAATAATACAGAAAATTAAATATTATACAGAGGTTGAAAGTATACGTACATTTACGGTTTTGTAAGGTGATTTCGATTGTAAGGGCGTTATTAATGGAATTTAAAATAGAACAGTTTACAACAGTATTTTACAATTCCGTTTGTCTGCAGATATAGTTATTATAATAAGAAAGAGAAGCTCAATTGTGTCGTATAATATGTACATAACAATGGAAACCTACTATTTGAAACTAGAAAAATATTTAGAATGGTTGCTGAACTCAAATTTGTCTGTAACAACGATGAAATGTCTATTATGACGCAAAAACGTAGGATTCGTTTTGATTTTGATTATTTTTCATGTTTAAATATTTCACTTTCCTTATACACATAGTATGGGGACTTCTAATTTTAAGAACACACGGTGGAGCAGTGTGAGCTAATGTGTTTTGTGGCTGAATTAAAAAGACTCAATAAGTTTCACATGATTACGTAAATGAATACATAGCTAGGGAAATGACCCTATGTGGAATTACATTAAATTAATTTAAAAATATAGGTACATTACTGCGTTATGTTAAAAAAAGAATAATTTACCTGTGAACGACATTCGCTAATAGATCGTTATGTTTGAGCCTGTAATCAGGATCGACTCTTTCATAGTTTACAGTTAGTGTGCCAGCACGAATGCACCTTTCGTACTCAGCAGCTGGATGTGCCCTGAATTCTCTGGCGAAAACGTCCAGTATCTTCTCACCGACCCACCTTCCTTTGGTGAAAGTGGTGAACGTGAAGTAGTACGGGTACACTTTACGTAGTCCTGCAAATATTATTTTAAGTTTGAATTGGGAAAGCTATTTTACAATATCACAAAGCTCAACAGCTGTGTCCACTGCAGACTGGATAATTATTTTAGTTCGTGTAGTTATCATCATATTTCGAGAATCTTAGTGTATTTAAATTAAAAAGTTCAGCTACAGACACCCTACTCTGATATAGGATGTAAAACGGTGGAGAAAAAGTCGGAAAAAAGAGCTTTCCCAAACCACACTAATAATTAAACCCATACATTACGAAGTATTAACATATTATTCCGCTTCATTACTTCCGAAGTTTAAATGGGTCCAACCACAGTCACTTTCATTAGCTTAAATGTTCAAGTAGGTATATATTTTACATATGGCACGAACAATCCTGCAGGCTTTTTGCATTGTTTTTAAATTCAGAGATAAGTATAAACAGTGAGCACGAGTTATACTATACGAATGCAAATGTGTCTCGTATGTTGCTTTGGGCGATGAGCTATCTATTTGATCACTACGCCCAAACTCTTAGATAACAACTACAACAATATAAACTTCGAACAGCACTAACTGCATCAAAAACAACAATTACGGTCTTCTCTATTAAACAACCTCTATTAGAAACTTTCAAGATGAAAGTCGTAGGCCTTAAAGTTGGGAAGTCAAACGACGTAATAGGTCACCAACTAAGGGAAGTAAATACGGCCACGATTCTAATCGATTTATACAAATGTAGTTTAGTTTGCATTAGTTAAACTAATCGCCAAGCAAATTGGATTCGATCAGTATAAAATAATAATAATGCCTAGGACATCTAACAAACACCCATTCAGTCCCAAACTAGGCAAAGTTTGTATAATGGGTACAACATAACTGTTATACATACTTATATATCTTTTATAATACATACATATGTATATAGATATTTTACATCCAGATATGGAACAAAAAACATGTTCATGCACACAAATATTTGTCCCAGGCGGGAATCAAATCCACGACCTTTGGTTCTGCAGTTAGGGTCGCTAACCACTCGACCAACAGGTCAATACAAAGTAGTTAGAACTCAAATGTGAATCTATGGTAACACAATAAAGCTGCGTAGTTTTTTACATTTTTTTTAATTGGAAGCTTTATTTATTTATTAAACGAATTTATTTGTTGTTATCTATGGAACTACCAGTTGGGTAGAGAAAAACAAATATTGTATTTTACAGCCCATTATTTTCAGGAAGTTTATTGGCTATATATATAAAATCTTAGTGACAGTCTGTCTGTTCCAGCTAATTCCGAAATGGCTGAATTGATTTTAATGAAACTTTGCAGATATGATAAGAGCATTGTCAGGAGTGACGTAACTTAAGGTAAAGTTTTAGTTTGTTTGTCTGTCTGTCTATATGTCTGTTCGAGCTAATGTTCAAAACTAGGACCAATATCTGAACCGATTTTAATGAAACTTCGTTGATATGGAAACCATGTTGTCAGGAGTGGCATAGTTTTTGTTCCTTTGTCTGACTGTCTGAGCTGATTTCCAACCTTGGCTGAACCAGTTATTCTTTTCATTTTGGAATTATTTAGGGGTCCTGCGTAAACAATCAAACATTCAAAATTTTCAAATAGAAAATAGGAAAATCATGCGAACGACGTCGCGGGCGATCGCTACACAATATAATGATGAGGGCAGGATATAGGAACAGAGAACTAAATAGTGTAAATCTTTCGGTCCACATAGGCGAAGCCGTGTGCCACAGATAGTAACTTTATATTTTGAAAACCAAAAACTAATTTCAAAGTTACTAGGAACCTGTCACTCTCAGCGACATACTTTTGATTGGAAATCTGGGACAGTCAGCTAATTAATATAAATCCGGTGAAAACAATAATGTTTTCAAAGCTAAATGCGTCCTTGACGTGATAGATATAAAACCGTTTCCGTAATTTTTTTAGGAAAGATAAACATTTAAATCGCTAACGATCACATTCTAACAGCGACCCTTCAAACATTCCAAAAGAAAGTACAAAGGAGAGAAAAACCGGTCCCAGAATTTTACCATGTGGGCAACCTCTAATAGTTTTACTTCAACAACGGCAATGCGGAACGATGACTAAGGCTAATGCAGTTAATGGAGTGTTCCGACCGGTCCCTAACGCGAGGGGTCTAATGTTTATTAGATTGAAAATCGCCTTTGTGATTTTTACCTTTTACGGAAACAGTCTTCACCTATTCATCGACGTATAATACATTATAGATGGGCCATGGACAGGAGAGTATAAAAGACTTAAGTACTGTCTCCTCTATCAAGACGAAGAGAAACAAAATGAAATAACCAAGTAAATTTTGATGCTTTATATTTATTGTAAATATTGTTGTAATCATATAGAAGAGATATGGCGGTAAATATAAATATAAAATCAAATAGAATGCGTGCCCGTTGGTAACCAATATAAAATCTAAGTAGTACTTGGTGCTCATCGGTGATCGCCAAAGCGTCGTCGCGTCACTTGCAATAACCAAGTGTTGGCCACCGGTGAGCGTTATAGCGTTTAACGTGTTATGCAATTTTAACTTTGTTTTTGTAATATTTAAAAACTCACCGTTTTCCATATAATACGAAGTCTCATTGTATCGATCGTCCGTGAAGCCTGGCCTCTTAGCCTTCAGAGCTTTAGTTTCTAGTTTTGCCTGTAACAAAAATAATAACATAACTTTCTTTATTTGAGTGTTTATTTCCCAGGAGTATCCAAAAACTATTATTGTGTACACGATCGTATTTCGTTAGCAGTTCAGTGTTTTTCCGAGTGTTTTCGTTTCGTAATTTTGTATGCGGTAACAGATTTCTCCGTGGGGACGCTTCTTAACTAAAAACGGATCGCACGCGTACGACGATCGCATGTCTAAAAGGAGAAAAATAACAAAGAAATCGAACGAGGGGAAAAAAACTTGTAAATGTTTTCAATACAACAGAATATCAGACAATTTGTTGTCAAACAAACTGTGTACTGGGGTGCGAAGCCCTTGCAACCCCTCTGGTGGCGAACCGACGACCGCCGAAATGAGAAAAGTTTAAAAACGTACACGCGCGAGGAACTGTTTTTGCAATGTATCATACGATTTATAAAAAAGATGGCGGTCATTGTAACACGTCCCAAAGTCTCGACTCATCAAATAAATAAAATTGTTTCTTCATCTTCATCAGCCCATTTATACCCCACTGCAGGGGCTTAGGCCTCCCCCGGGGTAAAGCGGGCAAATAAAATTGTTTATTCAAAGT
This sequence comes from Luffia ferchaultella, assembly GCA_949709985.1. Lineage (NCBI taxonomy): Eukaryota > Metazoa > Arthropoda > Insecta > Lepidoptera > Psychidae > Luffia > Luffia ferchaultella. Next base: position 24,782,258 of record OX453241.1, on the reverse strand, counting down.
AATAGACCCTGTAAAGGTCTTATATTCGTCCGTATAATAGAGATTTCCATGGTGTTTCGGAAAATGGCATTGCTGAGGAGTAGCGCCAAGGAATCTCGACACTCAGCAGTATATGAAAACATTTAAATGGTGGTTAGATATTATTATTTTCTATTAATATGGTTACGTATCACTGTATGTTTCCCGAATAAAATAAAATAAAAAAATAAAAAACTAGTCCTTCAAAAAAAAAAGCCAAGTGCGATATACACGACACAATGTATTTCTGTTGCGTGATTACAAAAACAAAAAATAATTTTGTAATCGCAAAAAAGTATTTTTATAAGTGATATAGTTACAAATTAACGATTTTCGTGCCTATTCTTTTAATTGTGCTGTGAGACTTTGGTTTTTGCCAAATTTCATAATTCTAGATCAACGGCAAGTAGGTACCCTATAGTTTTGATTTGCTTGCGAGTGTTAAAATATGCGGCATAAGTGGCCGATTTTTTATTGCTTTTTGAAACCTCTACACTTTCTCAAAAAAAGGGTCTTGACGGAGAGACGTGATTCAAGTGTTCCTATAAGGATTTTTTTTTGTGTTTTTGAGATACGGAACCCTAAAAAAAAAGACAAAAATACATCATTTACTCATATTATCACTGCATAATATATCAACAGTTGATAGCTGTCTTAGCTAAAGGGAATTTACAGCCTTGCTTTATCATTAATAATAATAACATAATAATAATATCTGGGACATCCCACACAACGCCATCTAGTCCCAAAGTAAGCAAGTATTATGCTTGTATTATGGGGTACTACACAGCTGATACACATACTTAAATATTCTTTTTTTATATAATATATACATACATAGATACTTTTACACCCAGACACGGTACAAATATATATCTTCATGCACACAAATATTTGACCCGGGCGGGAATCGAACCCGCGACCCTCGGTTCTGCAGTTAGGATTTCTAACCACTCGGCCAACTGGTCAGTCATTAAGTCAGTCAATCATTAAGATAATAACTAACAGTGTAGAACGCTTTCTTAAATTAGGATGGCTGTGAACTATCTAGAACTTTATTCAACGACACGGTCAATATATCGTAAGGAATATTCCTTGTAAATTGGTCCTCAAAACAGATTTAGAATGTAACAAATAAACCTGTTTTAGAGACACCTCGGAAATAAAACGCGACAAATTCCATAACATACATGATAATAATAATACCTGGGCCATCCCACACAGCGCCATCTAGTCCAAAAGTAAGCAAGTATTATTCTTGTATTATGGGTTACTAGACAACTTGTATACATACTTAATATTCTTTTTTATGATATATAGATACTTTTTACACCAAGACACGGAACAAATACACATGTCCATGCACACAAATATTTATTTCGGGCGGCAAACAAATGCGCGACCCTTGACTCCGCAGTTAGGTTCTCTCACCACTGGGCCAATCAGTCAGTTGTTGTAAGTTCAGTCCTCTTACTAATGACTACTAATAATATACATACATACATACATACATCCATACATACACACACACACGCGCAATCGCAAATACGCCCATACGTATATATGTGACACGTATACAAACATAACGTCTCCTTAGGTACATGTTTTCCAGTTCCTGCAGCCGTACCATTTTGTCCACTTTTTCCACTTCGTGTCTTGGTATTGGGTTTTACTCCCACCAATATTCAATTTCACAAATCAAAGCTTTGCTTGTATTGATATGGAATCCTTGTTACTTTTGTATCCTATGAGACCTTCGACCAGAATAAACAGTAGCAGTTTTTATTAACCTACGTACTTTAAATTATTTCTATAAAAACCGTTGGCCCTTTACTACGTGAAGAAAGATTAAAAAAATAAAAACACTTTCGCATGTACAATATTAATTAGGATTCAGGGTTGTTTGTATAAAACGCAAAGTGTCTTAAGTTGGAACGAACTTTTAGATAAAAATTAATGTAACGACCCAATTCTAATAAACTACAACAAAGTTACTTTGCTATTACTTAATGTTAAGTATTACTACAGAATTTCAAAACTGTTACCGAAGTTTTCGGACCCGAAATGCTAAATCTAAGCGATCTGTTCAAATCCAGTTATTTATATTAAGAGTTTGAATTCAAATCGGAACGGGGTAGAAAGCGAGTTAGAACGGACGGATTGGAGCTTTCAAGTGCGCCAGTTTCCATTACCACAGGCTGTATTACAAACTAGATGTTTGAGAGTTGCACGTCACGGTTCGAAACTCAAAGGAGATACGGAGTGAAGTAAGTTCTATAATATACCCGGAAGCACTCTATTAATGATTTATATGACAACAGTTTGTTGATGTCTTTGCATGGATATCGTTGGGTTTATTGTAATCATTATTGAATACAAACTGCTACACGTTTTTATATTTTTATTCTCTATTCTCTAGAATTAAATACTTTTAAACAAAAATGTAAACATGTACGACAAAAATATAAAAACGTGTAGTTTGGGCTCTATAAAATAATTTAAAAAAAATTACAGATAACTACCATTGGCAGTTAACTTTTTTTTTAAATTAATTTATATGAAAGAGTTTTCTGATTGATAAACAATGAAATAATTGAATAAAAATTAATAATAAAGTTATGAATGTTTAAAATGTCTTGTTAGAGAGAGAATAATACCCCACGGCGAACCTATGTGTGACTTCAGGCCATTTAAAATAATGTTAAATTTCGTTTTGCAAAAAAGACACAGAGATAAAATTTTAATAGCTTATAATTTCCATATCAAAGAAATACAAATTAAAGTCTATTTTTATATTTTCTTGATAAATATGATATATCTGGGGGCACGGCCGTGCCCCCACCAAGTCGAGCGAAAAAGCGTCACGGCCGTACCATCCTTTTCTCGAAGCAATTCAGACCATTTTCGACCCCCTGTAACTTCGTTATGGATAAAACTAGAAGACTGAAATTTTCAGTAACCATGCAGGCATATTATATAAGCATATTTTCAAATTTCATTCAATTGGAACCAGTATTTTTAAGAAATTATAACGGGTCAAATTTCTTCATTTTGTCACTCACTCACTCACCGATCATCAAAATTCTAAGGCACTTCTAGCAGACCTAGAAGCTTCAAATTTGGAATATAAGTAGTGTTTGGTGTATGAATCAAGGAAAAAACTAAAAAATCTAGAAAAGACCACAAAAAAAAAATTAAGCCCATACAGCCAAGTCTTCAGTTAAATTTTTCAATATTGGCTTTATTCGTAACGATGTTTTATTACGGCAGTTATTATTATATTGCGTGCGAAGCCGCGGGTTTAAGCTAGTCCCATATAAATATAGGCGCATGGTAGTGCCCCTGCCAAATCGAGCAAAAAATGGGTATTCCCGTCATGAAAACACGTGTATTAAATTATTTATTAATGCAAAAAACGTACCTACGTGCGTATTCGTACTTATTACGAGTGCGTAAGGTTGTATAATATATCTTAGAAAAACTATATACATATAGATATACATATATACAATAAGTAGAAGGTACCGAAAAGGAAAAAAATAGAACTGTCTACAAAATACAAAAAGAAATGAGATCCCATCAAAAACAATACTTGTCAAAAAAACCAAGTCTCGCAACTCAGTTGTTCTGCGGTAAAAAGTTGTGAGATCCATGTAATACCAAGTCGGTTATTAATTTATTCGGTTATAAATATATTGAGACTTGGCCATCGCCTGAAAACACGTGTAAATTCAATCGCCTGAAAACACATGTAAATTCAATTATTTAGTGCGATGGCCAAGTCTCAATATATTTATAACCGAATAAATTAATAACCGACTTGGTATTACATGGATCTCACAACTTTTTACCGCAGAACATGGGTATTTAATATTAGTCAAATACTTTATTGTAATAGGCATTGTGTGTAAAATTGGCTGACCTTTTTGAGATCCTTATTAATATCTCCGTCGTCCGCTTTCCGTTTCTCGCAGGACAATATACAGTTTTTGGCGTTGTCTTTCTCCCCCTGAAACAATAGAGAGGACAATTAATTGGTTTTCTTAACTGAATCAAATTCGCGGCGTCGCGCGTCGTCGCCGGTCGCTTCGCGGCTTAGGATGTTAGTGTCTTTAAGGACTTGTTTTAATAAATGAATTAAGAGACATTAAATCTTAAAAGGTAAAAATAAAAATTACAATTATAAAATTTTACAGTCAGATTAAACCATTTGAGGCTTGAAGTGCGATGCGCAAGTGCATGCATGATTACGCAGACCCACCCCACTTCCCGTCGCAACACTTTTTATAGAATCACGCTACTGCGCCGTTTTGTGACTAACTTCAGAGCAGATCGATGGTACGTATTGAATGAAATGCGGCAACACGATAAGTACATTTTCATTCGTATTTTACAAAATGTATCAATTTCTTTCATTACTAAAAAAATATGCTAATCAACGTGCCCCTTTAAAATAAAAAAATTACTCCAAAAAAATGAATAATTTCTTAAATTAAATAATAATTAATTTTAAACTAAATAGATAAACTTAAACTTAAATTAAATAATAATTTCTTCCCAAGGTATTATATGCTGCCTTTGAAAAGTAATACGTAAGCTAACGGCCTTTTAGCTTATATCAATACATATTTTCAGTTCGGATTCACTCGCCGCGTCTATTTATCTGCCATACAAATTGTCGAGAGTCCGGCGAGTGATCGATGACACGGGTCGAGCAATGCACGGACATCAATCACGCCAAGTTTGCTTGCGTTTAAAAGCTGTATCGGAGCTTTTTTCACCATTTTGTATAGCATACACGGCGAGCTTGGTGTGTGGGAAGCTCCAAGGAAATTGTAATTTCGACCCCTCCTACGTATATTGTTGTAACCCACAAATCGTCAATTTTGGCTTTTCGTTATTTTTGCATTCTATAATTGCAGACTCTTGGGATCCAAGCGAAAAAAAAATTTTTTTCTTAAAATTAAGGCATTTTTATAGAAGTATAATGTTGTATGTAAATGAAAGTATAATATTTTTCCGACGTGTATTCCGGTATGAGCATTTGCAATAGTTTTCTTCGGAACCGAAACGGGAAGTACGCATTCATTGAATGACGTAACTATCAGTTACATTAGTTTACTTGGGATCTTTGGGATAGCGATCCTGCGTGAACGTAGATTGTGTTTATATATTAATAATTTACGAATCTTCAATAATAAAATATAAAATTATACATTATATTCACAGCTAATAAGGCTTTATCATGATTGGATCAAATCATACCCAAAAAATTGTTAATTTGGTGTATCTGTTAGAAACTGACAATAAAAATGAATTTTATTTCGACACGCAAGATGAAAAGTATATTTGTTTGAAGAAAAAGTATTTAAAATAAATATAATAACGTAAATGCAAGAAATGCTTTGACATATAGTACATTGTTTTTATCAGAAATTGTTTTACTAAAATAGTAACAGCGTAAATTATTGTAAGCCACACATAGCTTAGTTTACGTGGTTTTCTGTTACAAAATTATTATCTTATGTATTACTTACAATATTTTACGTTGAAATTCAAATAAGTATACTATATTGTATGTGATTTTACAACACATTACACGGTATTGAAGAATTATTTTTTTTTACTTACAATAATTTACATGTGAAATGACAAAAAAATATATGTAAATAACGTATATTTTGGTTAATTTCCGTGTCCCCTTTGCCCACTGATGTCGACTTAGAAGAATTGAACGCCCTCGAAGCAATTTGGTAGATTATGAGGACAATGATTATAATGAACTGGATTTACTAATAAAGGAAAACAACTAGCAATGTAAACACAAAACTTTTCTGCATCGGATATTTTGTTTTTAGTTTCTCATAAAAAGTATCTTTGGCCATAAGGACCCGAACTGTGCATTAAAAGTAAACTTTATTCTATGACAATGTGTATATATTTTTAGGTACTTCATATGGAGATGATAATCGTACGCTTTATCCATCACCGGGTCGTTCTTTGAATCAATATAAATAAAACTATAATAATCATCTTTTTCCTTGATCATGGGTAATAAGAACATATTTCTCGTTCCTAGTATTCAATGGTCACAGTTCGTATCTGAAAGTGACTTTTTTCAACTCCTCAGGCAAATGCCTATCCCTTTATCGTCGATTTCTACAAACACACAATCCTTAGTACGCCGCAGAAACTGCAGTAAAAGAAAAAGTAAAGATAACATAATAAAACGACATTTTAGTGAGTGGATTGATAATAAAAGGAAAATATGAAATTGTGTCAGAAATACAAAAACAGAACTTTAATAACTGAAAAAAGATAGGCTTTAAAATGTCCTAATTCGTGTCTATTAAAATGTTTTAATAAAATAAGTAAAAACAATAAAATCAACCTTATTTTGGAATTATGACGATCGTAACAAACAATGGGGGTTCATAGCTAACTTAGTATGTATGAAACAGAACAAAAAAGTATTTTTTTTTTAAGAATATATATATCACGGCGTAACAATGTGTAGTAACACCGTAATGTCAGTCACATTACATCACATCACATTACACTGGAAGAACGTCAAATTCTACAAAACATATCGATACGAAAAATGTTCGCCAATTAAAACTTTCTGACAAAGACCAGGCTAAATGATCTAGAAGGAAAATTGTTAGAGCAACTTTTGATTTTCAAAAAGTATTGAGTGTTGTGAAAGTACTGGTGGTAATTTAAGCATATTTGACTACAAACTTAAATTGTCAATCTTTAACTTCACATTATTTAACCTTGCTGAAAAAGAAGGAACTTACTTCATGTGGCATTAAAGCGAGGTGCTAATGAAGTTCAAGCTGAATTTTGTCGGAGTATAATTGATTTTCGATTATACTCCGACTTTATGTGCTGTATCTGTGTATGACTCAAAAATATGACATTAAGATTAAACAGACTTTCATAGATAAAGGTCACACGTAAAACGAGTGCGCCAGCGTGCATACTTTATTAGAAAATTTTTGAAAAGATTTACAAATTTTCGCAAATTTTGTGTGGCACAGTTTGGTAAGGTGGACAAAGCAAGAAGAAAAACCTTATAACGTTGAAGAAATGAAATACTCAATTTTTTTCCTTAATACATTATTATCAGGCCTCAACTAAACTAAAAATCAAAATGGAAATTAAATACAATAGAACAAAATAAAAGAAGTGTTTATTTATCTAGAGGAGCCTTACAGACTATACTACAAATATGATTTGAGGGCTAACCACCAGTGGCGTGTGGTGGGTTTGAACATGGCTACGCCAACACGACATGTGAAGTTTAAAATCATTTTGGTGGAATCTTCAAAGTTCAGATATTTACCTTAATATGTCTGAAAGTTAAATTTATAATTTGGCGTAACGTATACCATTGGCGTAAAAACGCGCAATGAAAAACATTGCGCGTTTTTACGCCATCTGTTGGAATTTTACTAACCTAGTCTAACCTATTAGTTTAGTAATAACGTAGCAGATGGCGCTATTTGGCAAAATTATATAATCAAATCATGATTATATAATTTCGTATTTTTGTTGTGTGCTGTGTGAAGATAATACAACTAATTTTTTATTTAAAAGCAAAGCAAGGTAATTGTGAGAATATCTAAACAAAAAATAAAATAAAATAGGTACCTAACCTATTAGACAAATGAAAAATCTCTATTATTAAAATATCTATTATTTTATCTAATGATTTCACCTTAGTTAAATACATCATAAATACTTATTTATATATAATAAACTCGTCAATGATTTCATTATAAAATGAACCTGACCCAGACCTGAAATATTACGTAAATATGTGTGGATTCGTTTGTAAAAATCATTGTTTATAAAAGCTAATTGGTTTATAAAGCAAGAGATAGGTACCTAAGTTCTGTATGATTTTAATTACCTATTTACTTTGTCACTGTGCAATGACTGCGAAATACATTTCTTTCAGTCCATTGAAATCCTCCGAAATTTCCATTTCGTTATTTGACACTTCAATTTCACCTGATTCATCGTTACTTTAATACAACTTTAAAACATAAAACACAACAAATCGCAATGAATGCAATGCAATGAACACAGACAATAATTGAAAACAATAATGAAGTTAGTTTAGCCGCAGAATTCGCAAAGTTCTGCCTGCAGTCTAATTACGTACGAATTTCATGTCGTTATGCCTGGCTTAAATTTCCAGTATAAAATCCAGTAGGTACCGACCGATGGCCCTCGAAACGTAAGAGGGATAGATGCCATTCATCACTACATGTAAGAAGAAGACAGACATAAAAGACGTAACTCATTTGGCTTGCCTCACGGCGTGTTCGCAACGTGTCGGTTCGGTTGGCGTCGGTATGTCGTGATCGGGAAAGAGAGGGAGGCCGGTGATAGGGTATTAAGATAGGTCAGTAACAGTCAGTAATAGCGCGCCATTGTATTATATGCGCGCGCGGGAAATTCAAACACTCAAAAGAGTACAAACTCTTGCGTTTTTCATCATTATTGTAGGAAAATTTTAGACATGCATGGCTTTTTGGCTTTCAAGGAAGACCCGCGCCTGCTAACCACATGATTTAAAAAAAAAAATTAACCTTAGAAGCCGTAAAAAAGCTGTTTTTTAACATTAAAACCTCTTTGTCTCAGTCCTTTACATATAAGTAAGAAAAGACTTTATAAATATGAGTCAAAATAGAATCATTTCTAACTGTTATCATCATTATTATAATAACTTGCTAGACACTAACTGTCAGATAAGAGTAGCGGGTCTGATGATTATGACTAAATTTCATTCGTGCTATGTACTTAATATAATAAAATAAAGTTATAGCATACCTATCAATTTCGTAAAATAAAGTTACATTTGAATACTTACTGCCCAACGTTACAAGTAAAGTTTTGTTATTATGTCATGTTAGTTTATAAATAGTTTTGGAATGTTCTGTTTGTTGGAATATAACTATACAATAATAAATTTCGTCTCAACTTCAACGTAAATTATTGTAAATATTACATACAATAAAAAGACAATTTTAATTTCCCATGTAAACTATTGTATAAGTTACTTACAATATAATGACTTTTACCTCCCCCGAAGTATAATATTGTATGAACATTTTTATCAAAACCGAGTTTCATTTATTACTTTTAAATAACTTGGCATATTCTTACTACAATATAAAACTATTTTGCAAAAGAGCAGAGAGATCCTATGAATGAGCAATTTGCAGTGACCAAAAATGTCTTCAATACGCTCTCCTGTAAAGTTGTTGTTTTGGAGTTACCATAGTATACGTAGGAGGGGTCGATTTATTCGGAACGATTTTTATCCTTCAGGTTTTTGAAATATACATCTGAGCGGTATGGACTGTACTTATTGCTTATAACTGTTTGCAATATGTGAACAAGTTAGTTGCGGTAAACTACACAACTGATATACATATTTAAATATTCTCTTTTTTCAATAATATATACATATATAGATACTTTTTACACCCAGCCATGGAACAAATAGACATGTTCATGCACACAAATATTTGTCCTGGGCGGAAATCGAACCCACGACCCTCGGCTCCGCAGTTGGGGTCTTTAACCACTCAGCCAATCGGTCACTATAATAGAGTATTAAATAAAAAGTATTTTTTATATTTAGCCCCAAGAAGTGTTTTGTTATCGATGAGAAATCGTTTTCGCATAGATACCAGTTTATCGGTTCCTCCTCATCATCACCATTTGGCCCTTTGGTCCTACGAATCTTCTTCGACATTTACTATCGTGTAGTGGGCGCAATGACGTTTAGTGGGCCATGATTGCGAACGATGGAAGAAAATGGCTGTGTTGTCAGTTTATGAACAAATATCAACAGGAACTGCGCCACCGAGTTTTGAATTCGTTCAACAGAGGAATAGTGCTGGCCGTTTAGTTCGAGAAGCAAAGTAATCACATTTGAGCCATAGGATGAGGAAGGGAGGTGGGCGGGACGCGCGTATAGCCCACGGGATCGGTTACTGAGATGTTGTGATATGTCTAGGTCTTTGTGAATTACCCGTCACAACTAGTTACACACTATTTAACTGAAAGGCAGATATACTGATGAAAAAATTCAAGTAAATAAAGTTGACAAAATTGGTCGGCTTGGCTTGGTTTAGCGAGCGCGTGCCTTCTAGTTTGCTACATTCGACGTTCGATGGAACTGCGCCTGGTGGCTCATCGTTCAGTGCGTGATTGCTCGGTATACTGAAAACACCTCTGTTACAGGAACAAAATTGCTTCATATGACGACCGCTTGGCCTACTGTGTAGCGACCCTGCCTACGAAGCTGGGGGTCTCGGGTTCGAATCCCAGGTCAGGTCAGTACTTATATGATGAATATTGATACTGGTACCGGGTCTTAGTTGTTATATGTAAGTGGTGTCTTCGTTTGGTACCCAAAACACAAGCGAATGCTTAGTTTGGGGCCTAGACGTTGTTGTGATGTATACGTTATTACTATATATTATATACAATCACCATCTTTTTTTTCGTTACAGTGCACGTTTTTACACAATCCCTTTTAAACATTAAAAGGATAAAATAGCAGCTGCCGCAATCACTTCGACGTCTCGCGGTAATGTCGCAAATAAACCATGGTCATCGTGTTGATGGTACAACAATGATTGCAACCACGAACCCTAACACCATCCATCATATCATGGCCAATGGTGAAGAGGGACCATAAGTTAGGTAACATATAATTCAGAGAAAACCTAACAAGATTTTCCGTTCGCTTTTTATCTTAGATAGATAAGTTTTAGCCTATCATTCGAAATAGAATATTTCACAAAATAATTTAAGGAGAAATAACTAAACTAGGTATACATAGCACTAATTGGCAGGTGCTTGTTATCACAGTAAGTTCAACTAACAAACTATTCAATTTCATTATTGATGTACAGTTATTTACTTGTATAAAAATTATAAATAATTTATATTTCTAGCTATAGAGTAAATAAATTTGACAGCAGCGTTTGGTTTCAATAGAGGCAGAAAATGTCACTTCACAGTACCGAAAATGACAAACGCAATTTCGCGAAGGTTAAGGCCGGCGTGCGAGGGCCTCGCGGTCTAAACTCGAGCTGAAATATTCGTCATCTTGCATCGCCGGTACACACCAGCCAGCTAGAGTATGAGTGGTTAGAATGTAAGCGCAGAAGAGGGCTTCTAGTAAATTCCTATTTTTATGCTTATAGCGGAATAAAATCTTATTTTATTAAATACTAGATTTTACCATGATTTTAAAAGAGCCATTGCTTCTTAAAAAAATATTACACACCCTATATAGGTTAAAATTACAAAATGATAATTTTTTTGAATTTTGTAACAACACTAATTATTACGGAAAATATGACAAATTAAAGTTAATGTATTTACAACCCGCGTGTGACGTCACTCGGTACGGGCTACTATAGAAATATAGGGCCGCGCGCAGATTTGTACATACTGAGTGACGTTAAGGCGTAAGGCGGTCGAATATAAAAATTTACAGTTTCGAAGTTTTTGAAGATATCAATTAATTAACTTTTCGTAATAAATATGACACATTTGCATAAGAAATAAAAATTCTCGGCTTCTAAAAATAGCAATGCTATTACATGTCTGTTTGTAAAATTATGGTTTAATTCTCCTAAATGTGGAAGTTTTATCAAAAACAATTCAAAATACAGACAAAGAGATGAACAAATTAAAAATGTATATTTTAGTTTAAGGAAAATACTAATTAGATATTCTTACATTCAACAATATTTTCAAGTAGTAATACAGGCTTCTCTCTATTACAGTTTTTTACTATTAGAACCACAGACACAATAAAAAGTTTAGACGATTAAAAGTTTAAACACATTGTCACTGAACAATTAGTGAAGCACTGTGATGGCGGCCGTTTAAATATGTGCGAGTAGAACTTCGTAACTGTGACATCATAGCGTACTGGCGGTCGGTATATAGACATAGGTAAAGTGGGTTAATAGCCAACTGACTTACTAGGGCTGCATCGGTGGTTTGTTCGCGATAGTACGTCCAGGCATTCCTAGGTACACGATTAGAACCTAAGACATTCATTAAAACTAATCTAGAATTTTGATCTCTTTGAATAAAACAGATAAAATTATAATGGGTATTTTAGTTGTACTGAAATTTTTATATATCTATTTAAATTATACATCGTTTTTTCAGCATTAGAAATTGCGTACAAAAAGAAGCAGATGTAGTAAACATTTTATGTTTTATTGTTAAAAATATGAATAAAGCGCCACATTAATGGCTGTATAGAAACTAAATGTCATGATAACTAAATGAGTGGTGGCGAGGCCGTGTCTTGTTTAGAAGGCCATGATTCGAATCCTAGGGTGTGTACCAATGAGTTTTTCTGACTTTTGTACTTAACTATCACTGACTCTGCGTCTCCGAGAGTATGTTAAGCCGTCGGTTTCGGTGGCCATTAATAGATGGCAGTAGTTAAAATCCACCAACCTAAAGACATTTTATGTAAAGTATATATTATTATTCTTAATATGTTTTCGCTTGCCACACGTTAACGTAAATAATAAAAAACCCAAATTTTCTTTTTTCTAATATTAAAAAAAAAAAACAAAAGTATATACAACTACAAAACTAGCCAAGAACGTTCCAACTTCAACTACTTACAACCCTTACGAGTTCTAACGATCATTAATCTATCTTCAATTCGGGTTCCAGTGTGAAGTTACAAGATGTTAATATTACCAAAACAGTGGCTACAGTATTACGAAATTCGTAACTCATAATTTGCGTGATATTGTCTGTTTCAGGAAAACAGGTAGCTTGTTCCACGGTTACGAAGGGAATCGGGTCGGTGGGCCAGGGTCGTAAATCAAACGTGAAAAGTGCGAGGCCCCAGAGGGAGCGACGCTCAGAATATTCTGTTTAAGAAATTAGTCAAAGCCAAGGGGAAGCATGCTACATTCGATTGTAGGCCTCCCCGTATATATATATATATATAATTATTTGTATAATTAAGTGGAAGTTAGTAGGTATGTGGCGTAAAGGTTATTTGATTTCCATGGTTCGATTTTCAATTTTCCCATTTGGTTACGCAACTTTAAAAATAAGGATTTAAAATAAATGAACAGCCATCGCTGAAACCTGTGGGTTTTGATATAAAGACAACATATTTATTCGAAATACGTGCGACCATCAACCGAATCCAGTTTTTATATCAAGGGTACGAAAATTGACAGCGCTTTCTTTTAAAAAGTTTCGTAATTGAATCGCCGCGGAACAGAGGGGCGGGATTAATGGGAACTTGACAATAAAAGTTGTCCAGAGAGAAATTAATTTGATAGATTGAAAGCTGCGCTTTTAGGGCTTCTATATGCTTTCTCGAAATTCAAAATCGCGTTTTAGAATTAAAAATACTAAAAGGTTATTATCCGAAATGTTGTATTATATATCTTAATGGCATAATAGAATGAATCACTTACAAATCTAGAAACTGAACCGGATTCGGACTCGATTCGGCGCCCATTTAGTTTACAAGTGTAGGATCAATATATCAGTACACAGATAGAAATAATTACTTCTTCCAAACGAGATTACTTCATTCGAGATATTTCTGTTTCCTGTATGTGAAGAAAAACGAAATTTCTTCACTAGAGAAAATTTGTGTGAAGTAAGTTACTTTTGATTTGATGTGATAGAAAATATATATTTTTAGATTTATGAATTTGACTTTGAGGTATATTTGTTCCTTGAATGAAAATTTCATTTCTATCTCTGTAGCCGCAAACATGAAAAGGAGGTTGTCAGGAATGACAAGGGCTACTTTTTGTCTGTCGGTTTATCTGTTTTCGCTCCAGAATAATGTAGGGTTCCTGCGTGAACAATCGAAATTATAAAAAGTGTAGAAACCATTGGAACAACACGAACGAAGTCGCGGGCGGTAGCTAGATTAAAATAATATCAGCATAGAGTAACGTACACGTATGTAATGAAACACAGATAGAGCTGTTACCGACTCGACGGCTCCTTAAGCAATGACCATTATGCGTCTGCTACAGTCGCCTGCAGTAAAACACAGGCTTTGAAAAAAAATCTGGCTAGTTTGAGGTCGTTGACCGGCTTATGGCTTACCAGTCGTTGATTGGTTATCCTTGCAATTAAGGGGAAAGTCCCTCCCCCCTCATACTAGGTAAAGCCGAATACGTTTCGTTTTAAAATCTGGTCACTAGGACTAGAGTACACGTATTTTTGAAAAAGCACGCGATCGACGCTACTTCGGTGCATATTTACGTACTTAATTCACCAGACTACGACCACATGTAACCCAAGACCTGTGTAGTCTAAAGAAAAAAGTTCAGTATTGAACCACACTATTGGATATTCATTTAAAAATAAACGAACTGCTCGTTAAGAAAATCAATATCAAAAATACAATTATGCAAAAATACTCTTATCTCTATTTTTATTTTGTGATTTTATATGCAGCGGAGTTGGATAACATCCTAAAAAAGTAGTGAAATTCCGATGGAATAGATAAGCCATCCATTGTACGGAGCTAAATTAACATTAATCGAATTACTAGCTATACTGTACCATAGATGACATTTTCTAACTAGATATTATCCTTTACAACAGATAGCGCAATATTTAGAGTTGTTTTAAATATACCTTAATAATTCAGATCTTAACAAAGTTTATAAGCTTTCAAACACGTAATATGTATTTCGGAAAAAATACAATTTTTTTTAAATAAAAACATTCGAATGAAACTGTGTAACATATAAAGTTGGCGCCACATGTATAAGTTTTAATCATCATCATCATCAGCCCGTGTCTCTCCACTGCAGGATATAGGCCTCTCCCAAGGCTCGCCACTACACACGGTCCTCCGCCTTCCGCATCCAATTACCCCCGGTATGGTGCTTCAGGTCATCAGTCCACCTGGTCGGGGGGCGTCCAACACTTCGCTTCTAAGTTTTAATATGTACCTCAAAAACGCCGCTTTTTGAAAATATTATATTTTTCTAATAGTTTTCCAAAAATACTATTTTTGCAATGACATAGTTAAGGTGCATTTTCAATGACACATTGACATATGAAGATGGTCTTTAAGCAATTGTGGACGTTTATACCGAAATAAGCAATAGCAAGGTAAACATCTCGCTATTCGATAATATATTTTCATTATTTGTGATTTTGAACTAAATGCACAATTTATATCCATACGCCCAAACTAAAATTTTCCCATACGTATCCCAGCGAGTGAAAAAGGGAAACGTACATCATGAAACACACGCACCTCAAAGTATACAACGGGGTAATAAATCAGGCAGGTTCCCTTATCCGTGCCAAATTAAACCATCCGTTTGGCCCTTGGAAACAGTGTAAGAAGGGTAGATTTTTCTCGAATTCCGTGCCATTCAGAAAATTATCGGATATTAACGTGCAGTGAATAAACTTACGATTATCTAGGAACCAATCGTTTGAACTAGTGTTTGTGAAACCATTCGTGGAAATGTAAATCGAACAAGTTTCCGCCTCTGACTTTGTCCTCGTGGCATAGGTGTCGAGTTTCGTCTGAATGGAATTCCAAACGCAAAACGTAAGTATAGACGGTGCCGTGCGTCTGTGGCGACACAACTGCTGTCATGTCAAGCGACTAACTGTTAATGATTTCGTTAGTGTTTTGTTAGAGTTTTTTTTAGTCTCCACTGTTGAATCCTGCCAATTCACTGACTATACTTACAATGTATTCAACATGGAAACCAAAATTAAAAAAAAGGACACAATTCACTCTATAAGGAAAACGGGTCTTGTTTACAGGTATGTCAGTCGGACAGTCAGACAGTCGCAGACAAATTTACATGACATTTTTTGAAAACAGTAGAGCAGATGGATTAATATATACATCTGTTATTTACCAAATTATAAATTTAAACAATGTACAATGGGTTTGATTCGAAATCCCGAATGTTCATAATCCCGAAAATTTAAAATCCCGATTGTTCATAATCGCGAAACTCTAAATATTACCATAATAAAACCTTTTTAAAACCTTTTTTTATTAGCTTCACCTGTATGGCGTCGACATATACATTATATGTCCGTGATGTAAGTATATGTATGATTACAATGGAATCTAAAGGATTTCATTTCCTCAATTTCTAATTGTTTCTAACTACCATACTGAAATTATAAAGCACCAGCAGTAATTAATAATATCTGTATTACTCGCGTAGAGAGTTTTCGGGATTTTGAATCTTCGAGTTTGGGAACATTCGGTATAAGGAAGTCGGAATTTTGAACTTTCGGGATTTCGGATCAAACCCTGTACAATACAACATAGGTTAGAAATTGTATGCATGTGACATAATTTTTATTTTTATTTTATTTTATTTTATTATTATTGTTTATAATCAATGGTCACATCAACGATTCACCCTCTGTAGGAAGAAATTGGCAGTTGGGATCTCCATTGTAATATAATAACATTATACCATCGGAATTGTCAAGGACTTCACTGTGTCATTATTTAACGTGGCTGCAAAAATGTTAATGAATCGTCCCCAATATCAGTTTCATAAACGCGAACTATCTCTTTAATGCGTCCAATTTATATCACAAAAAAAAAGTGGAATAGATATAGAGCATGTCCACTGTAGTAAATAAATACGTGGCATCGAACAAACGACAGTGAAATATATGAGATGATACCACCCACGCGGCTGGGAGACGCGTAAATTATAGAATCGCAATCAGTGTGGACGCGGGGCAGAGCGGAGGGGGCCAGACGCGACCGAAATAACAAAAGCTCAGCTATTCCACTAGCCTGCGCCACTAGCGGCGGAACCTTGGTCGCGTGAACCAGATTGTTACAACAACGACAAAAACTATTCTTATACAGCAGGGTCTATAGCGCCAAATTAATTTCATTATATTCGTATATTGAAAAAAGTTTTCATCGTCAGTAACCCGCACACGAAGGATTCCGTACCACAGTACAATTAAAAAAAAAACATTTCTTCCATGGTGACCCTTTTTTCTTTTTAATTTATTTCATTTTTATTGTTTGTTGTTATAGCGGCCACGGTAGTACATACTTCATGAAAATTTGAAGTGTAAGCAATGATCCCACAATTAGTAATCACCAAAAACGCTAAAAAACACGGTTCTTGTATGGGAACCCCTTTTATTTTTTAAATTTATTTCATTTTTATTGTTTGTTGTTGTAGCGGCCACAGTTATACATAACTTCAAGAAAATTTCAACTGTAAGTAATCATATCACAACGACTGATGATCATTAAAATTAAAAGAAGTAAGGTTGTACAACAACCTCTCAAAATATCATTTTTCTATTTACGAATTTGCCAGCTATTTATGAAAATTCATCTGACGTTGAAATTGTCCTGTGACGTCATCTGAGCGGTTAATTTTTTTGTGCTGCTTTCCACAGTAAAAAACCAGAGCTAAAAATAAATGAAAATATTGAGGTAAGGTCTCTAGGTATGTGTCAAATTAAATCGTAATCCTCATAAATCAATAAAAATATTATAACTTTAGTTTATGATAAAACAAATAATAAACACATGTGCAGATGACGTCACAGGGATATTTAAAAAATCGGGAAATATAAAATAAATTGTGTCAAAAATTTTGGTCCAAATACCATTTAGATTCACTGTGCTGCTTATAGTATATTTACTACAAGCTACTGATCTTTGATTATTGCTGTCAATTTATGTTCATAATTGAACATTAATTAAAATAAAGATCACATAGAAAATGTAATCGGGAGCAGATTGGAGTAAATAGTAAAACGAAAAGTTATTCTGAAAGGGAGAAGAATGGAAAGAGTAATCGAAAGAAAAGCGCCAGGTTAGAGTTAGCAGGTAAATGAAATAAATAAAAAAAACACTCAAGAGCCCGAAATGACCTCGTATGAAATTTCGATTTATACATTAAAAATAACAGCTGCACATAAATATAGAATATCAGCAAACATTTGTTTTACTAGACTACTAATATACACTTTGTCAATTTTACGTTACACATCATCATGGAGGTATGCATGCCGTTCTCGCACGCATGGAGGAAGCATAAAATAAGCCCGATGCGATCGACCGAAACTCCGACTTTCGATCATGACTTTTAATGACAACCGTCTCGTTTTGCGTACCTGAACACATACTACACGTCCTAGAATATTGGAAACACGTGTACCATTATATTCCATCAGCCCATTACACCCCATTTCATGGGCTTAGGCCTCCCCATGGGTAAGGGGGCTTCGAGCTTCAATCCACCACGCTGCTCCAGTGCGGGTTGTTGGATTGTAACGATCGCCATCTATTGACAGCAACCGGAACCGACTGCTGAACGTGCTCTCCGAGGCACGCAGTCAGTGATAGTTATGTGCGTAAATGAGAAAAATTCATTTGCAACACGCGTATTGAAAGAAAAATGTATTTATGCTTACTCCACTATGAAAACAAATTTCATGCGCCTTGTATAATTTTTATTTACAATATATCCCTATCGCATCATTAAACATCTTGGAGACAGTTATGACAGCAAAAATTGAATATTCCTGACACCAAAATTATGACACTTATGTCTTATGTTTGCCACATTTTAAATCTGAGTAATAGTTTGCATGTTTCTGAAGCATCATTAAAACTAATGTGTGAATAAAAATGTTAGTCTTCTAGTTATTGCCTGAAACAAACATAATGGTTCCTCTTAGGTTATTATCTTAGATAACATAATAATCAGGATAGAGCGTCTCATATATCGAAACCACGGAAAACGTGAGCATAACATCAGACTCTGTGATTAGGCATACCGTAAGTTTTATCATTGTCCTAAACAAAAATATTATTAATATATATTTTAAAATTAATTTTCTTGTAAAGTACGAATTTTATATGTGGATCACCCAAAATTTTACTTCACAGCGAATATTTAAAAAAAAACAACTGGTGTATATTTTGTTCTGCATGGCATATTTTCTGCTCATATTTTTGTTGTTAAGATGCGGTATCTCTATGAAAATCTCTGGAGAAACTTGATCACAGTAAGTTTGAACATTACTATACCTACCATTTGAGATTTTTGGGTACATCATGATATATCTTATATGACATCATAATACGTATTAGCCACAACGAAAGCTAAAATATATCGCACATAACTTCAGTGATAATTGAAAATAATTACATTATAGATCATAATAAGACCCAGTATCATGCGACTGTGACATTCCATAAAAAACAAGCTGACGCCGTTAAACTGTGTAATAACATCTAAACGACGACACGCACGTAAATTTATCGCGTTCCGCTTATACTACAGAATTTTCTGTTTCCTACCAAAAACCCTAACATTATTTTTTGCTTGTTTAAAACTAATCGATACGAGTACAGAGCAGTGAAAAAAAAACACAATGGATTTCTAGCACGAAGCATTCATCAAACCACTTTTTGAAAAGGTCTTTTGTTATTCACGCACTTTTTTGTCTGTAATAAAGTCCACGTTAATTAATGTTTTTGAATAAATGTGCTTTATTAGATTTCCCTACGCCAATCATCTCCAGCGCATGTGTACTCGCAGCATCAGTACATGGTAATATGTTTACACTTTCTTTACTCACACGTACAGGTAGAGATTTTTCGTTAAATGAAATAAATGTTTTGTTGGTTATCACACGCTAAAGAAGCCCTGATTCCTCTGCATTGTATACCTGTGACGGATTAAGATCTAAATCTTTAACTTTTTGCAAAAATCTCACTTTAAATGGCTTTATGTAATCAAATTCAAATTGAGATAAAACGCGTCAAGCACAATAGTGGTAGCGCGTACAAGTTTACAACTTGTTTATTCATGCATTATATTAGTGGAAATTCGGCGAAAAAAAAATTATGTACAGTGATAGGCATGTCGGATTAACGTAGCGCCGGATTAGACAGGGGCCAAATTACCGGGGGTCCACTGTATTTTAATAGGTAATTCATCTAAACTATTTTAATAAAAACAGTCTAAATCATTTATCAATAAGACACTAATTTTAATTCAAGAAACAATCCCTAAAAGAGTCTTTAGTGTGTCAACAGCTTAATAACAAGCTTAGATTTATAACGCTATAAATGAAAGAATATTTCACGTCTTTGACGCGGCGCTGCAAAAAGGTTGTTCGAATTAAAATTGAACGAGACAAATAATTCGCAATTATTTTATCGTAGGCAATCTGAAAATAGCATTACGATATGACTAGGCATTTCGTAAAACGGCGCCATTTCGTGTATCGATCAAGATGTAATAATATTTCAATACGAAGTGTTCGATGATTTTCGAGACTTTAAGATAGGCATATATAAAATTAGCTGAACGATTTAATCTTTAGCTATTGAGTCGTCGTTCCTATCCGTATTTGCTTTCTTGCATCATACCTACCATGATTGATGTATTTTTGGCTTCATTAGAAATTTTCGCAATTACTCAAAAATAAATAAGATTTTATGAAATTAGATAAATTATACAAACTGACGTGTTTTGTAAATATTCGTAAAAATATTGTATAATTATAATAATATAGTGTGTGTGTGGGTGTCTAAACTGCTTATGTCATCGACCGATGCAGGTAATAGTGTTTCGTGTTGTTTCATTAAGTGCGTTTGTATGTTTCGTTCGTAGCTAGTTATTTCAGGCAAAATGGCAATAAAAGATAATTTACATACAGAACAGCTCAGTGCAATAACGGCCCAACCCACCAAAACACAAAACTTTACTTGTATCAAAATTTAATAAAAAAAAACTTATGTTTTATTCTTGCCCTTTATTTCAATATGAGTTTTATAAAATTGGGGCACTATTGCGCTGAGCAGCTCTATTTGTCATAAAATGTATTACGTGACATCGTCGGCGTGCAAAAACGACTTATCGCAATTTGCCATTGAAAAATAATAAGGATTTGATGCTATCGTAAGCTTTTTTTGGGTTCTATTCTAAAGAATTACTGGACTAAATACATATTGCTAAAACAGTGACGTGTACACCTGGCATTGGAGTGAACGACAAAAAGTTTCTAATGAGCAGATGGCGCAAACTAACGGTTACCGACAAAAACATATTTAAAGTTTAATTTTTTCAATCACTTTTTTAAAACTTTTTGTTTAGTTTAGTAAGCTCAACGTGCACAGAGGCGAATACACCTTATAGATCAGCTGCCACTTTTTTTATCTTCCAAAGACAAGACAAGTTCAAAGCATATACAATGCGTAGTATTTATAGATAATATCAACATTATATTTATTACAACGTATCTAAAAATAGAAATGATTTTAATGGTAAATTCCTGTTTGTTATCGAGGCTCCGGTTAGTCTCGTCAGAAAATCCGTCGTGGATTTACTGAACAGCATTATTGCAAGGAAGATCAAAGTTAAGCGGTATAAATGCCGCTAATGAAAAAAAACCATATGCGAGCGGATTTTTCCTAAGAGACCTTTCGTTCGCGCTTTTCGCAGGTTAAATTGTCAACACACAGGCTATTTTTTGGGCGGTTTAATTTTTTATTTTTACAGGCTTCACTTATAATTTTTGACATTGTTCATGAATACTTGAGATCTTAGCTAAACGTTTATACATCTAGATCTTTTACTATCGGGTGCCTAACAATGACTATTGCTGGAATGATTTCTCTTGTTCTCATCATAGCGATAGAATATAAATTTATTTGACCAGGATTTCCAGGTTATCACGATGCTAGTTGCAAATTCTAGACTTTATTACTTGACCACGGTCAAAAGAATTGGTCGGGAATAAAGCAATGTTGTTTTATCGATCTCTGTCATAGAGTAAATAAATATGACGGCAGCGTTTGGTTTTAATACAGCCATAAATGTCACTTCATAGTATCGAAAATGTTAAAAGCGATTTCGCGGGGGTGAAGACCGGCGCGCGAGGACCTCGCGGACTGAAACTTACCATCTTACATGAGCTGGCTAAGGTATAAGTAGTTAGATGGTAAACGCAGAAGAAGGCTTCTAGTCTATTCGTAAATTTATGATCTCTGTTGACACACACATCAGTACGTCTATAATTGATCATCTATTCTATTTTTAATCTCAAATGTTTTATTTGACGGCTATGAGATGCCACTACGGTTCAGTGCACATCTAACACGCATCAAAGTTTCTCTAACTTTTTAAGCTTGTGATTAAAATATATGAGTATATTAAAATGACTCTGCCTGAATAAGCCTCCCATCAAGATGAGAGAGTGTGGAGCTTCATTCACCACGCTGATCCAGTGCGTTGAACTCGTTTAATACATGGTGTTTATAACCATTCTGATTTCTATGACATAGATCGTGCTACGCTGAACAACATGGCCCGAAGTTCCAGTTTCAGCTATATATTAAAATATAATTTCTAAATTCCTATAAACGACACGTTCAGAAAGCAAAGTTACGTAATCTCTCATAATAATAGAGAAATAAACCAACTATCCAAATGAAAGTTGAGAATCGTTCGCTTTTCGAGCTCATATACGCCACGAGATCGCGTGACTGTGCCCACTAAAGGGATATATTCTAAGTCGAAAATTCGTATCAATAACCTCTGGCAGCGATCAAAATTGCCCATTAAACTATCAAGGATGTGGTACATAAAACGAGTCGTTTGTTCTGTCCGTGTTAAGTTACAATCGAAAAGAATTTTCCCATCAAAACTTGCTATATTGGTTTTTTATGACGCCGGGAACGCTATTTATTTATGGAATTTTATTTTATTGCACAATTCTAGGAATCTCATCGAGGGGCCGTATGCTTTGATGCAGGGTCAGGTTCCGTTCGCCTTCATAAAGTTTGTTGAAGCCTGCTCTTCAGAGTTCTATGGCAAAGCTCTTCACGATATTCCTTTATGATAGCATCTTTGATTACATATATAATATCTGGATGAACTCTCGCAATACAAATGTCAACGAAAATGACATGCCAACTTTTACATACTTGTTTGTGACTTAACAGACCACATACTCTCGCTACGCCTACTAACCATGTACAAATCGTCTCTGTTGCGTGTATTATAACCGAACAGCTAGGTGATATTTTTATCTACCATCTTTGACGTCGACTCTCTATCCAGACATTCTATAATCAAAAGATGTCACAAGTGCGTCGAGAATATGTGTTCCATTTTTCCATCAGCCCTTTTTTACACCCCACTGAAAGGGCTTAAGCCTCCCCTCAAGATGAGGTGACTTGGAGCTTAAATCAACCACGCTGCTCGAATGCGTGTTGGCGGATTGTAACGATCGTCATCTATTCACAGTAACCGGGACCGACTGCTTAACGTGCTCTCCGAAGCACGGAGTCAGTGATAATTATGTACTTAAATCAGAAAAAAACTAATACTTATAATAATACCTACATAAGTTTGCATAGCGTACCTAAATCAGCTAATTCTGATTTTGGGGCGAACACATATCAAATGACCGGGTTTGTCATATGAGATATACGATTTATTTTTAATTTTTGAAAGATACTAAACTTATCAGCGAAACGCTTCAGCCTTAAATTTCGAAGAAAAAAAATTGAATACAGGGCTTTGCTTATAGTTTACAGGGAAACCGCAGCAGCGATAAACAAATTTTCATTTTAGAGATCAATTATGGGGCGAATCAAAGGAAAAAAACTGTTGTTTAATGGATCATGAGGACGTAACAAAATAAAATATTCGTGCGAGAAATATAAATATGTATATACTTTTTAATTTTAAAATCTATAAATTAGAAGGTATTAACGAAAACACGTGGAAATCGAGCATTCAAGCCTCTCCTTATCTCCGAAACTACTGACCCTAAAATAAAAATAAAATTATAGTTGTTTTTTACTTTAACACTATATTATACATTCACTAAAACTCTTTTACACTTAACTTTCATATATAAGCATCGATAGATTTTGACAAGAGCTGACGATTGAAACTCAAACGTCGTAACTTCTTCCGTCGACAATTTGGTGGTTATACCTTCTATTTAAGTAGCTACAACGCCAAACTATATCCACCGATTTCGTTCATCATCATCATCATCATCAGCCCGTGTCTCTCCACTGCAGGATATAGGCCACTCCCAAGGCTCGCCACCACACACGACCGATTTTGTTAATATAATTTTTTTGGATTGGCTCCCCTATTTAAGCAGATTTGAAAATGTATTCATGTCAATAAATGGTATATTATAGCAACACTTATCAATTATTTGTAGGTAAATTTAGAAGTTATGTAAGAACAGTTTTCAGTTATGATTTTTCACGTTTACTACTGTGAACGTGAAAAACTACATTTTCGTATTTCCTCTAAATCCCTCATCGTTTATTTATTTAACTATAAATTTGTTATGGAGATTTCAGAGTTCAAAGCGATACAAATAAATACAATTCAGCTGGTATTTCATCAGCTCGGTCACATATTCATAAAAGAGCGGGACTTGTAATTTTTTCCTCACGACTGTATGAATAATTCAACAAATAAATACGCGCTAAAACAACTATAATAATAGTTGATCGCTAAAGGGCATCGAGTTAATTAATTAATCCGTCTGCAAATAAAACGTTTTGTATCTGTTGCTTCTTAATGTCAACCGATAGATCATTGTAGTGATCTATATTTAAAAAAAACTCAAGACATTAATAATCGGTTATCATCAATACTTGATGTTGTGGTTCTACCCATAAAGTAAATAAATTTGACAGCAGCGTTTGGTTTTAATAGAATCATGTCATTTCAAGGTATCGACAATGTCAAACGCAAGTTCGCGGGGTGAAGACTGACGCGCGGGGACCTCACAAGCTGAAACCAGACTGAAACTCGCCATCTCGCCAAACGGGTACATTAGCTAACTAGAGTAGGAGTAGTTGGACGGTAAGCGCAGAAGAGGGCTTCTAGTCGATTCGTATTTTTATGTTTCTATCGATGAAATATTGTTACATCATCGACGCTCTCCAATCACTAGTTTTGTTTCATAAAATACCGTGAAAAGCAGACGATATAAAATTAAATTTGATGAAATATTTAACGTTTGAATTCTCGAATATATAAGGCGAATTTCAATAGAAATCTAATCAGATTTTACACACAATGAAACTTGAGAAATGAATGTATTTATTTAGACATTGTAGACTGTTGAGGGGCGAAATAAATGTAATAAGAACAATTATAACACCTGGGACCTCTCACACAGCGCTATCTAGTTCCAAAGTAAGCAAGTATTACGCTTGTATTGTGTAAATTAGACAACTGGTAAACATACTTAAATATTTTTTATAATATATACTATCAATCTAATCGTATCACTAAGTATAGATCGGTTGTCGAAATAGCCAAGTATGTAAACAAAAATTCTTAAATAAACAAAAAGCTATGAAGAAGAATTATCTAACTAAGAACTAACTAAGAGACTGAGGAGAACTGTGGAGTTATTTGATGATTCGTCTCAAAAATTAAGCCGCCATGTGCAACTATGGTGATGCCGCATCGAAATAATATGTCAGACAAATTCTTTTTTCAAGTTGGCTGACTGACCGATTGGTCGAGTGGTTAGAGACCCTAACTGCGGATTCAAGAGTAGCGAGTTTGATTCCAGCCCATGACAATTATTTGTGTACACGAACGAACATGTGAAATTGTTTCGTGTCTGGGTCCGTGTAAGTGGTATTATTTAGTAACTTCTAATTTTTCTCTTTCTATGCGGTAGTCAACTTTTCAGATTTTGGTGCGTTTCCTTTCGCAGTTAGGTTTTTTGGTGTCGCGCACAGAGCATTGAAGCGGGTTAGAGTTGGTATGTAGGCGTATTATATGCTGCCCCTTTCAAGTATGCAATATAACGTACACTTAAGACAGATGTTATGACCCAAACTCTAAAATGCGACATTAAGTGATACCAAACACGCGAAGAAAAGGGATGAACGAATTAACCCTCTATATACTGAGACAAATCTGCGATAAAACTCGCGTGTGCAACACTTTCATCTATTTTAAAATAATTATTTTCGGGACACGCATCTCCCAACAAATACCATCACATTACACCTCTAACCTACTCAATTTCTGTGGTACCGCGTTTCGAGCACACGCCTTTCCTCGCTGGCTAACGTGAAAACAAAAGCGCCTGCCTATAAGTGCTTACAAAAAATACCGGCGCTGTTTGATTTTGCCGTTCCTGCACTCAAGCTTTCATTGTGTTTGGTCCGGATCTTTCTCTGACTTGTTTACATTGCAGGATCACTATTTATTTCATCCGACGGAAAAACTTCTCTTTGTTAGTGGTTGTACCCGCGTTTGCTACAGAATTTAGTACTTAAGAAGTCATTCTCGTAAAAAATATTATTTTTTAAAGTTTTGCATAATTTATATATATATATAAGATTAAAAAATTGCTTCACAAACGATGGTCAGTCGTTGAACGCTAAAAACTATATGTGAAACAGGAAAAAAATATTGTAAATGTCGATTTGACTAAATAAAAATAATGCGCCGAAAAAATCTCGAAAACGTCGTTTGAAGTAGAATAAAATTATCTAGCGACAACCAATTCAGTTTTTTTTTGGCAAAACTAAGTAAATTAATATTTTTTGTCATTTAACAGTCAGCAAATGGACCTTAATTTATACCACGACCATGTAACATGTTCAAAAATTTTAAGTACTAAGTATCGTATATCATTTTCCGTTTTTAAAAAATTTGTACGTACGGGACTTAAAGACTAGGGTCGTTAGAGCACTTTTCGAGCCCATAATTGACTTCTAGATAATTCTTTGTAATTTCCGATAGCCGCTACTTCGAAGAAAAATCAGTTCGTCTTATTTTAAATTTTTATAATTCTATTATGATTTATATTTTTCAAATAATTGTTAGTCGACACTTTATTGTCTGTACCGATTTGATTTCATAAAAAAGTTACACAGGTTATGTTAGATTATATCCTGGTCCTCAGCGTAATGCATGGCAGTTCTTTATACTATTATTTCGCTAAATAATAATTCGCAGCGAATATGTCCATTAATATCAATACCTCACTCTGAAATTTGGTGACAACCTATTTATTCTTTACCTGCACTTGGTCTTCGTTTTTTCAAGCGAAGCCATTTCAAAACTTAGTGACATCTCACATCGATCTGACACATCCCTTTCGCGTCTTATATACAATTTGAAGGTTGGGACGTTTTAGAGCGGTCCAGAAAATTCTATTGACTATTAACGTTTCTGGAGCAGAACTAGTTAGTGATGGGATAGTTGATAATCGATGCCGAGGAGGGCAAGTACCTATATTACACTCTTTCGAGCTAGAATATTGGTATTTTAGAATGGATTAAATACAGGCATCATACATGCTTCTAGCTAGTTGTAATTATAATGGTTGTATATATACTGTACACCATGTTCGACTGAACGTAGTCCGAACTTATAGAACGTGTAGAGTTTACCCAAGAATACAAAAAAGTTTCAAATCAGCAGATAGCACAAACTAACAGTTAACGAGAAAAACATGATTACAGTTTTAATTTTTATCTCTTATTTTTTTGTTTAGATCAGTAAACTCTACACAATCTATAAGTTTGGACTACGTTCAGCCGAACACGCCTTATATAACATACCGCTTGCTCGGCGGAACGTAATTCAGACACATTCAGCATATAGAGCTTATCGAAATAAACAAAAAGTATCAAATGAGCAGATGACGCAAACTAACGGTTACCAAGAAAACATGTCTAAATTTTCATTTATTATCACTTATTTTATGTCTTTTAAACTTTTTGGTTAGTTCGGTAAGCTCTACACGCTATATATGTTTGGACTACGTTCAGCCGAACACGCCTTACATAACATACCGCTTGCTCGGTGGAACGTAATTCAGACACATAGAGCGTATAGAGCTTACCGAACTGAACAAAAATTTTAAATGAGCAGATGACGCAAACTAACGGTTATCAAGAAAACAGGTCTAAATTTTCATTTATTATCACTTATTTTATTTCTTTTAAACTATTTGGTTAGTTCGGTAAGCTCTACACGCTCTATATGTTTGGACTACTTTCAGCCGAACAACCCGTATAGTAAGTAAGTACGACTTAAACTACGTACGTCAGGAAAAGCTTTCATTTTAGATTGTGCAGAGTTGTGTACGTGTGTTGTTGAGTGAGTTCAATGTTCACACATAGAGATTTCTTCAAGAAAAGTCCACACACGTCCAACACACAATGTATAAGGGTGTCCGACAAATAAAACTGTCGATAAACAAGCCTAAATAAATAAAACTGAAACGAGATCAAGAAATGTCAAGAGCGTACTTACTTTTATATGGCTAATTTAATGGCCTCACAATAAGTTGTTTAAAGCTTTGCAGTTTTTTACGAGAATTATTTATTTTCACTTGTTATAGACATTAAAAGATAATTTTATTATACAATCAATTTAATTATGAATTTAATGTTTTTATAATGTATTTTTCAAGACGAGAAGGTTAAAAGGAAAAAGTTAGTCAGGAGAGTGGTAGCTAATTGACACTGAATGATTCCTCCTTCAAGGGAACCCAGATAAACTAAATTATACAACGCATGGTGACGGAACGCGAAATAGACTAGAGTAGGCAAACCAATCCGAAATGCGGACCTCAATAGAAAGAGACAGAGAACAAGAGTACATTGATTTATACTACGATACAGTTATTTTCCATCCTTTTTCCTCTCATGCCCAACCGATGCCCAACCGTTACATACAGGGCTTTATCAGGCTTTATGGAGCTTGCCTACTCTAGTTATATTATCTCTATGCAAAATAGTGATCTTTTTAAAACTGTAGTCAGACAACTCTGACGTAGGTATAGAAAATGCCGTAAAGTCGTCTAACCTCAAAAGGAAAAAACGGAACCCTTATAGGATCACATTGTTGTCCGTCTGTGTGTCAAGACCCTTTTTCTCAAGAACGCGTGGAGGTATCAATCTGAAATTCATATCAAATACTCGGGTCTACTGTACCTTGGAGCAGTTAAAACATCGAAATTCTAAGCCAATGCAATCAAAAGATACAGCCATTTATGCTGCAAATTTTCTACACTCGCAAGGGAATCGAAACCTACAGGGTACTTTCCGTAAAACTCAGAATCTAGAAATTTGGTACGAAGCAACGTCTTATAGCACAGACAAAGGAAAAATTGCGAAAAGCATAAATTTTTAGTTACATCATATAATCGAAATATTTTTTTATACTTACTACCCCTTTTTGAACGCGTAGAGGTATTAAATTGAAATTCATATCAAATACTCAGGTGTATAATACCTTTAAGCTGCAACAAAATCAAACTTACTTTTACTTATATACATACAGGTTTGTACGAAACCCTCGGTGCGCGAGTCCGACTCGCGTTTGGCCGATTTTTTTAACTACCTTATATTTCCTGCGATGCTGTCTATCTGATTAAGTGATCGAAATAAAATAGATAAACGATTTTTTTTTTCACCATATCATCAGCCCATTAATGACCCATTTCAGGGGCTTAGGCCTTCCTTCGAGATGAGAGGGCTTGGAGCTTAATCCACCACGCTGCTCCAGTGCATGTTGGTGGATTTTGACAATTGATGGCTACCGGGACCGACGGCTTAACGTACACCCCAAGGCACAGTCAGTGATAGTCATGTACATAAGTTAGATTCAAATTCAAATCACGGCCTTCTAAAGCGGGCTCGCTTTTACAACATATGACGCCATAGAACGTCAAAGTAATAATTTCTAGTAGTTGTAAAAACAATGATACATTAGTGCACGGCCGTACGATTCATTTACGACTTCGGATTCAAGGGACGATATTTTAGCACTCGATTTTATTGTCCCACATAAATACTGTACTTTTATTACCTACTACAGAATGAAAACAGAACAAAATACATACATATAATACTCATATAATAATGGCTTTAGATTTTAAACTTCTAAAATACTTATAGTAATCTAACCTTACTAATATTATAAAGAAGAAAGATTTGATTTATTGTTTGTTAGGAAAAAACTCAAAAACTACTTAACTGATTTAAAACAATTCTTTTACCTATAGAAAGTTACATTATTAGCGAGTAACGTATTTGTTTTTAAACTAGTTTTCCGCCCGCGGCTGCGCTCGCGTGGACTACACGGTTGTACCGGGACCGCTATAGTTTTTTTGCATGTAGTTTGTAAGCTGGAGAGTGACATAAGCTACTTTTCATCCCAGAGAAAGGGGTTCCGGTACAATTGTGTAGCCCACGCGAGCGAAGCCGCGGGCGGACACAAAATAAAACTGGTAAGATTTTGACAGTTTGCAAAAGGTTGACAGGTTGGAACTGATTTCGTCTTCTGTTTATTTTGTAATTTGTAAGACTACTTTTTTATAATGACTTGGGTTCCGGAGCAAATATTTCAAGTAATCACTTTTATATAAACACCTATTATACAATTATAAAATTGTTGTTGGTAACTTAAAATTACATATATGTTAAAAGGCGATGATGACAACAAAATTTTATCTATGCGGTAAAATACAGTTATTTAATTATTTCACTCTTTTTCAAAAACCCCCTTTTTAATATTTTTTTTCTTAAAATATTCTTTGTAATGGGTTTTATTTATTCATTATTATATAAAGATTATGTCCGAATACACTGGACAAAAAAAATTAAATTTGGTTTTAAATTAATAAATTCTGATTTTGGGTGCAAAATAGAAAATTTAAAAAAAAAATCTTTTGCAGTGCTGCTCAGTTTCGTGTATTCCGAGTACAAATCCAAAGTGATCCGCATTATTTGGATCTAGGTTTTGTGGCACTCGATTTTATGATTGATCTTTGCCTTGTTCTGTCAACCGTGTTCTTCTGGAAGTTGGAGCTACATGCTGTTAAGAGTAACTGTATTAGTATTTTTAATCTAGGTTACTGCATTATTTGTGCCAAACGTTGTTAAAACGTCAGATATTTTTTAAAGTATTTCTTATGCAGTTAATCACGTTTTCCGCGTTTGATTGAAGATTTTCGACATTTGTTATTATCACACTGTCATAACGACTGTTTCGCTGGCCCGATACTGAAACACCCTCAATTTAATTCCGACGCGTCTAACTAAAGAAGTACAACTTCAATAAAGACACGAGTGAATCCGTTCACGACAGTCGGCCAGTAAACATATCTAAGTAAGGAATACATTTCGAAACAATGCGATATTAAAATGTGTTCGAAACGACACCAGTGAGCGCGGTTTATGCTCGAATCCGAATCCGACAATGCATATTTTGGGCCTCAGAGTCCTGGAACGAACAAAGGATAATTCAATGAGACCGCAAAATCAAGGGGTATTTTTTTTTATACGCCTCACGTTTCGTGTGGGATGTTCGAAGATAAAATAAGTCGTATTTGCATCTCACAAGCTTTACAATGTCTACTAAAATATACTTTTTAAAATCACAATACCCCCGAAGGATTCCTGTGGGACATTTAAAACGTTGTTAACATGTTCACTGCCAACTTTGTAGGACTGCGTATTAAACTTTTTACCTACTCCTTAAAGAATTTGTATTTTATGCATTGCTGGTTGAAGGTTGAAAGTTGGTGAAAACCTGTCGTGGAAATAAGTCTAGTAGTACCAAAAACAAGTTAAATAGAATCATGGCACTTTCACAATGTGCTTTCCATCTCTCAAGCAGCAGTCAACGTGTTAATTATCAATCACTCTAATAATCACCCGCCACTGGTTATCGAGACATAGAAGGGAGTGTACTTATTACATTGTCGTAAGCTGCGATAGATTCAACCATACCCTACTATCGTAAAATACAGTGGTACGTCAGTCGTGCCACGTACACGACATGTAGTTAGCAACAGATTGGTGTATCATCAACACAGAGTTCGGCGTGTGTAACGTGATTGTAGTACTAAAGTTATGTTAATTACGTTATACGACTTACGATTATCGGGTTATACAATACCAAGGTAAAGTCTCGTGAGTATTAATATGGTGAAATAAAGGATCTATATATATATATTTATTTATCGTGTCGAGAAATTTTACTTTCGTTCATTTATGATTAGAAACTTGAAAACTGCGGAATGTCATTAGATTCGCTTAAAAAGGCGTTCTTTTTATGAAACTTAGCAAACTTGAAAAGCAGGTTGTCAAGAGTGACATACGCTATTTTTTTCTCTGTTTGTCTGTTTGTTTGGTTTAATGTCCGAAACGGCTGAACCGTTTATTCTTTTTATTTCGGAAATATTTAGGATTCCTACGTAAACTTGAAATTGTGGAAGAGTTTCGAAATCACGAAAACCACAAGAACGAAATCGCGGGCGGCCGTTAGTAACCTCTAATTCTTTTTATTTAACTCATAACAATGCTTTTTTACTTTTAAGCTATAAGTAAAACGAGTACGTCCGATTCTTGCATATGACATAACACAAAGAAAAAAAAATACTCTTTTTGTGAAAAAAATAGTTTGATAGACATAATTTTGAGAGGGTTTGCTTATAATCACCACGCTTGGCAAACGGTTTGGTGATCGCAGTAGACTGTTTCACAGAAAGATGCTGCTGCCCATTTTCTCTTAATCTAACCAGTGTTATTTACCTCTTATGATACGCTTCTCGATGGCGGTGGGGAATTGTACCTATGCTGTTCTCATACGGCCGGTAGACGGATGACCTAAAGAACCATACTGGAGGTAGTTGGATGCGAAAGGCGGAGCACAGCAGCGTGTGTGGTTGGCAGCCTTGGGAGAGGCCTATATCATACAGTGGAGATACACGATCATGATGATGATGAGACATAATTTAGTTTGTCCTTAGTTTAGTTTAGTCCTTAGTCTGATAAAAAAGTTTTCGCATTTATAATCAAATCGCTCTTCGTCTCGTTCTAAGAGGACGTTTAAAAACGCAACATGACACTATACTCCAGTCTGTATTAATAAAATCGTTATAGATTATATAAACACGTTATAGGCAAATGATGAATTTGGGTACAACTACAAACTAAACTCAACTAAATGCAAGGTCACACGATTTTTTTTAACGTTGTTTTGTTCAGTGCAAAATGGTACAACACGATACTGTTTTTTTTTTCGTAAATCCGTCATTGTCGCATTGCCGCTATAGATTTCGTCCTGTTCATTTGTCTTGTGTTATGGTTCAACTTAGATATAAATAACATAGTAAAATACGAGTCGGAGTCGCGTGGAGAACATTCCGTACTATAAATTATAGGCTAGTTGACTTTTTTTTTTTAAATAATCTTTTATTTTTAAAAAAGGTTCTAATTTAAAAAAAATATTAATAAAGTTATGTTTAAAATGTCCTGTTAGATAGAGAGAGCAATACCGCATGGTGTACTAACTAGCCTGTGACATCAGGCCATTTAAAGTACGTACCAAATGTTAAATATCGTTTTGTAAAAAAGAGACAGAGATAAAACTTTAATAGCTTACAATTTCCATATTCATCAACGGAATATAAATTTTGTTTATAAATTTTGTTATCTTCTATAGTCTATTTTTATATTTTTTTGACAAATACAATATACTTAAAATTAGTCAAATACCGTATTGTATTAGATACGACGTTTTCTTTTAATCTGATCTAAATTTATTTGTGGTATTTAAAAATCGTACGTATAGTACGTACGTAGTAGTATAGTACGTACAAATTATTATTATTAAGAATTATTAAGAAAAACTACCATAAGTACCTAATGAAGTAAACGAGCTTACAAGTATGTAGATCATTATCGAATCAAGCTTATAACCTGTCCAATTAACAAAGTTCAACAAACACCAAAACAATCGTGTAAAATGTTTAATAATAAATGTAATAAAAATAATAAATTTAATAATAAATGTTTAATAATACTAACGAACAAACAGATAGACAGTCATGTTGCGTATTAAAATCGGTTGAATGAGTTTTAATTCCACGCAGACGAAGTCGCGGCCACAGCTAGTTATTTAATAAATTACCCTGCACAAGCAACGCTCGCATATTTTGGCGATGGCACGCGATGCATTCAAATCCCAAAATGTAATTACGTAGTTAATGTAAATAGTAATTACAGAAACGAATTTATTTCTTTTATTGTTAAATATTTTTAATGAACCTTAAACCAAAAAACCTGTATCAAACATTGATACGTATCGTTGAAACGAAAGAGGTAGGTATAGTATAAAGACTGTACCAAGTGGAGATATATGTAATGTAAAATTGAGAAACGTTTATTTAGGCCCCAGTTGAGTTCAAATATGTTTTGTCTCATTCTATCAACCCTAAATGTCAAAATGAAAAATAAGGATCAAACATATTCAATTTAAACAGGGTTTTAATGAACAAATTCGGATTGAAAAGCGTCTTTGTCTATCCCATTGGCTCGCATGAAACTTTTTCGTCGAAGCGAATAGCGTAAGGATGTTTGGCACGATCTGTAAATTTATTTATTTGGCTCTTCAACAAAAGGTACCTACATCATTACAGTACAAAAATACAATTCAGGTTTTACATGTATCAGTGCTCTATTATTTACAGAAAAGCACTGCATGCGCTGAAAGATGCACTGAAAGATGCGCAGATATATTTAAAAAATACTCGTAGTAAGTTCGACACACAAAGAAGATCAAGAACTTATTTTTCGAAAAGCTAACCGATCGTGATTACTAAATAGGCATGAGGGTATGTGTGTATGAAGTGATTAGCACTATAGCTATTCTGTGCCATAGCGGTTAAGGGGCTTTCCTAGAGGCCTGCCTAGACATGTCATGACAATCAGTAACTTAATAATTGAAATAAAATGTTTTTATCCATTTTTTATCCACTATTTTGCATAACCGGTAGGTATAACATAATATGTAAACCAAGAAACAAACTGGTTCTGCTCAATAAAATTACACTCATTAAGTAAGCACCATTCGTTCCGTTACATAATAACCTAATCTATATTTACATATTATTGCAGACAAACAATCCCGAGTCGTGATAGCCGAGTGGTAGCGAAGCCCGCTTTTTGTTTAGTATACCGTGGTTCAAATCCCAGGGCGCGTACCAATAATTTTTTCTAACTTAGGTACGTAACCATCACAATTATGTGTCTCAAAGAGCACGTTAAGTTGTCGGTCCCAGTTGTCACTAATAGATGGCAGCCGTTACAACCCACCAACCCGTACTGGAATAGCGTGGTGGATTAAGTTCCAAACCCCCTCATCCCAAGGAGAGGCCTAAGCCCCTGCAGTAGGGCATTAACGGGCTGATGGTATGGTATAAACAATCGCTATTAATATTATCAATTCGAAGGTAACTCTGTCTGTTTTACGCTTTCATGTCTGAACTGCTGAATCAATTCGAACGAAATTTGGCACAGAGAAAGATTAGACCTGGAGAAGGACATAGGCTACTTTTGTTTTACTGTTTGTCTGTCTGTTTGTCCGTCCGGGCTGATCTCCGAAACGGCTGAACCGATTTCAATGAACTTTGCAGATATGAAAAAGGTATAGTCAGGAGTGACATACTATTTTTTGTCTTTCTATTTGTCTGTTGGAAAGTTAAATTTTATATGAAAAAGGTACGGTTTTGTGGGATAATTATTCTTTACGCTAAAACGACTGAAATTGATTAAATTTAGTAATTAGTGTCTAAGGTGGGAATAATAGACAGGGTAAATTTATCCCGGAAAAATACATGGTTCCTTTGGGATAACTAACGGATTTCGTTGTTACACAGAGATTTCGTAGGCAGTCAAGTTTCAAAATGTTCTAGAAACTCTTAGTGTCCTGGAGCGTCACGTTCTTTTGGCTGTCCCAGAGCAATGGGCTTGGATCAAAATTTTAAAGTTGCGCTAATAGGCTGACGGTCATTGAAATTGAAAGGAATAAGGTTCTTGAGAATCACCTCTCAAAATATATTTTTTTTCTATTTACAAATTTGTCCGATATTTATATAAAAATTAAATTAAACGTTGAAATTGTCCCTGTGACGTCATCTGGGCGGCTGAGCTCATTGCGCTGCTTCCCATAGTAAAAAAAAAACAAGTTAAAACTAAATGAAAAATATTGCGGTAAGGTCACTATGTCAAATGAAATTGTAGTTCTCATGAATAACTTAAAAGAGTACGATTTTATTTAGTCTAAGACAGTGTAAATAGTAAACATCTGTCCAGTTGACGTCACGAGGATATTTCAGTAATATTTTTTTGGAAAAAATAACTAAGAAAGTTACAGACTTAATTATTTTTATTTTAAGAGTACCTAATACAGATATTGGTCTATATTTTCGCGAAAAAAATTAAAAACTATGTGTTGTGTGTAATTAAGTAATGTAATGTAATTATGTGTAAAAATAATATTTTTTTTTGACCAAGCCCATTGTGTAGCCCACAAAGGCAAAGCAGCGGACGGAAAGCTAGTTTAATATACTTGCAGTATTTACATACAGTATTCGACTTCATTTTCATACGAAAAAATGTAATAATACACACATCACGAACTCACCGAAAGCCATGCTTCAAGGTCTAACACGTGAGAAAAAAAAAAGATCAAAACAACTCAGGACACTCGATTCCGGTTTGGAAAAAAAGTGAACAGACGACGACAGCGGGACGGCACAAAACGTACGAAAAGAAAAAGGGACTCGCGAATGCACCGAAAAAAGCTAACGAGCCCGGCTCGATTCAGCCGGGAATGAAAATAAAGGCACCGCAGCGGCGGACACTCAAAGGCTTCGGGGAAATTAGACGGGACATACCGCACTGATATCCGTTTAACCAAGTAGAAACTCGACGTGAATAGAACTCATTGTTCGAATTCTAGTTCGTAGGTGAAAATTTCAATACACTTGATGGGCTTGGAACAGAATTTTTAACATATTTTTGTATTGTTTTCCGAAAATATAGACCGATAAGACTGACCGATTGGTTAGAAACCCCAACTGCTTAGCCAAAGGTCGCGGGTTCGAGTCCCGCCCGGAACAAATATTTGTCTGGTATCCATAATACAAGCTTTGCTTAGTCTTCGACTATTAGTGCTGTGTGGGATGTTCCAAGTATTAATATTATTATTATTAATTTACACTTTTCTCTCGGAATAAAAATTAATTAAATCTGAATTTTTCCAGTAATTGATTTTCTAAAATTAGGTTAATAAAATAACCCTGTGACGTTATTTGGACTGATGTTTATTGTTTGTTCTATCCAATACTAAAGAAGGTTCTAATATTTTAATTGATCCATGAGGATTACAGTTTCATTTGATATAGCGACTAACCTAAATATTTTATACTTATTATACTTTCTGCTTTCTGTTTTTACTGTAGAAAGCAGCAGAATAAGCTCAACTGTCCTAGATGACGTCACAGGGACAATTTCAACGTCAGACACATTTTCTTAAATATCTTCCAATAACATAAAAAGAACAAATAGATATGTTAAGAGAACGTTATAGAACTTCATTTTTTTAAATTATAATATAACAGCCATCAGCGGGAGTTTAAAATTTTATTTTGGGCCCAATGCATTCCGTAAAGATCGTTCTAAGCAACATTCGACCACGAATCGATATTAGAGAAAAATATTGGTACCATAAAAGTATAAAAGTATCAAGAGAGATAAAGTAATGCCAAACACAAAAGTTGCAAACGAGTGCAATGCTACGTTTTTTTTCGGGCGTAGAAAAAAACGTTGAAAATAAAATCTATATAATTTAATGAGAGCTCAGCGTACACACGTGCACAAGTTTTTTTCTTATAAAACGTATGGACCCATTCGGGGAGAAAAAATCGACGAGGAAAAAAAACGTAAGTTGGCCTTGCGCACGCATCGCGTACACGGCCTTGCTGTTTTTTTCCACGCCGAATAATCAGTACCGCTCGAACTATCGAGAAGATATGATGTCGTTGAAGCTGGAGCCGCTGTTTCCTTCGGCGAATGTGTCACTGAGTGAGAAAATTATTATTGAAGTAAAAAAAAGACCCGTTTTATACGACAGAAGGTTACGAGAATACACAGACCCAAATTTAAAGGCACAACTGTGGGATGAAGTGTACCAGAACGTCGTCACAGAATGGAATAGTTTAACAGTTGAACGAAGGATTATAAAAGGTACAATATTTTGAAATATTTTGTGATTTTAGGGTCCCATAGTCTGACAAGGAACTCTTATAGTTTCTACGTGCCTGTTTGTATTAATTGTTTGTCCGTCAAAATGTAAAAGGCTTAATAAATCTCCGCTATTTTTCCATCAATCCTGATGAAACATAGGCAGATGTCCTACAATTTTGTAATTAAATTATGAAAATTAAATATGTAAGGGTAACTCTCCATAAAAGAAACTCTTGACTAATTGGCCCAGTGGTTAGAGACCCCAACTGCTGAACCAGTGATCATGAACCTTGTACAATAGGGTATCAGACAATTGATATACATACTTTAATATTATTTATAACTTATATATAGGTATATATATACTTTTCCATCCAGACACGGAACAAATAGACGTGTTCATGCACACAAATATTTGTCCCAGGTGGGAGCGAACCTATGACCTTTGGCTCCACAGGTAAGGTCTTTAGCCACTCAGCCAATCGACAAAATTATAGCTACGATGTTATACCTATTGCACTTGTTTGTATGGTCGTTCACAGCTTCATGTAGTAGTGACGTCACATAATGTTCACATGTTCTATTTATATCTTTGTTATTACGCATCCAAAAAGAAAATATTTAAATAAAAAATATTTTTTGATGCATACGATATAATGAACTAAAACCACCTATTCCTAAAAAAACATTTTTTTTGGAACATGTGCTGAAATTTTTAATAACGCCCTTTAAATACTTTTCTCGTCGTATATAACTAATAACATATAGCAGAGAACAAATACGTAGGCATTGCTTTGCTTATTACATATTAAAGCTTTTTTATCGTTTGTTTAAGGCGCTGAAATTCAAAAGAAATGGAAACACATAAAAGATTATTTTGCCAAAGAATTAGCGGCACAAAAAAAAATTCAATCTGGCCAAGCAGCACCTACTAAGAGAAAATACGTCTTTTTTGATTTGCTATTATTTTTAATACCTACAATGGAAGAACACGAGACAAATGGTAACATACCATTATTTGTAGAAATTGATACAACAGGAAAACAACGAAAAACTCAAAATTCATTACGGTTCAGGAAACGGAAACAAGGTTCGAATTCAAACGATTACGAAAAAGAGATATTGAACGTCGTAAAAGAAGAAAAGGTCGACGGTTACGATGAAGAGACACATTTTGCACTTATGTTGATACCTATGCTCAAGAAACTTAATGATGATCAAAAGCATTACGCAAAAATCGAAATTTTAAACCTACTAAAACAAGCCAAATCATACACGTACAAAAATGCTCCAAAGTCTATAGTCCAACAGTAATTTGTTTACGTTTCTGAAATATAAATCTCACACAAGTCAGTAGCAAGTGACATCTCCAGAAGTACATAGCTTACTTACAAAAATCTTCTGTTCGCTCCTCTTCATTGATTCTCCTTCTTAACAGCAATATACCTACATGATAAGAACAACAGTTTCTGTCTACTCGTTTAAGAAAAGGCTCCAAATGTTGACCAAGAAATCAGCCGCCTCGAGAGGCAAAGGAAGAAAATGAACGAAAATGCCAGTTACTTCCACGAGTTCTCAAATAAATTAGAAGAAAACTATGAGGATATAGAATATAGATATAGAAGATATCTATGTAAAGATTTAATTAATAATAAATACAAAGAAACAATTTGATACCTAATAAATAATTCCATTTGTGATTAATAATAATAATAACATATACATGACAACAACGTCTAGGCCCAAAATTAAGCATTAGCTTGTGTTTTGGGTACCAAGCAAAGACACCACACACATATAACAACCAAAACCCGGTACCAGTATCGATATTCACCATATAAATACTGACCCGGCCTAGCATTCGAACCCGGGACCTCCAGCTTCGTAGGCAGGGTCGCTACCCACTAGGCTAAGCAGTCGTCAAGATTGAATTTTTAATGCCTTAAATTCTAGTAGAAATTTTAAACGATTTGTTATATACATTAAAATTAAATTGATTTGTTTCATTTTCCTTTAGTCAAAGAATATTTAATTCTTATTTATAT
Organism: Luffia ferchaultella; assembly: GCA_949709985.1. NCBI lineage: Eukaryota > Metazoa > Arthropoda > Insecta > Lepidoptera > Psychidae > Luffia > Luffia ferchaultella. The sequence continues at coordinate 24,742,034 of OX453241.1, read as the reverse complement.
TTTCTTACCGACAACAAGACATTTTTATGAGCATATAATTATTTCAAATATTTTTAGTAATGTAAGTACGTAATTTTTGGGATAATTATATGCAAAAAAATCAACAAAATATTTCATCGACATTCCATACTAAGTTAAAGAATTTATCAGAATGTACTTAATTTTATCTTTAAAAAAATTTGAATCGTCAACAAATGAATCCAGTAAATTGGATGATGTTTGTTTTCATTTATTTAATTTTTACTTTTACGGCTATATCAAAATTACATTTAATGTTATAACCCCCATATTTTTTTAAAATACGACTTCGTTATTGTGGTTTTAAATATTTACAAGTAAGTTTTGAAATATTTTATAAAATCTTTTTCCTGGTATTTTAACATTATAGTTCGTGTAGTTGTAGAGGAGTTTGTAAAGAGCTCAAGGAAAAATTCAATGAGAAAAAACGTAGTGCGCCCTTGCAATAAAATGGTCCGAAGGTTTATCACCCCTTGGGAAATCCTTGAAAAGTAAATAATAATATCTATATTAATATATAATAATCTGAGACATCTCACGGACGGTCATCTAGTCCTAAACTAGGCAGAATTTGTTACTCTGGGTACCAGACAACTTATATACAATACTTACATTCATACATAGTCCAAACTAATATAAATTCGAAGGTGTCTCTGTCTTTTGGTCTGTTACGATTTCACAACTAAACAGCTGAACCGATTTTGATGGAATTTGGTACAGAAATATCTTGAACCCTGAGAAAGGACAACTGCAAGTTTTTACCGCGGAAATATGTGTGTATGTTTGTTACTCTTTCACTATTGCAACGGTGAAATGACCTGGCTAAAACTTGGTAGGAAGACAGGTCACATTCTAAGATAAATAAAAACTGTTTTGTAATGCGGAAATGTATCGTATATTTGTTTCTTTTTCACAGCTAAACCGCAGAACCAATTTTCTTTGATACAGAGACAGCTTGAACATTGAAGAAGGACATAAGACCACTTTTCACTAGGGAAAACGTATGTTTATTGTATTTTTACAGTTAAACAAAAATGTCCCTTTAGATGACCCAGTAATGAGGTCCACGGGAGGGAATCCGCGGGCGATAAACCAATTTATCAACTATTCACATTTACGACACATATTTCACTCCCAGACCCGGCACAAACAGACATGTTCAAGCAAATATTTGGCACAAGCGGAGCTTGAATCTGGGACCTTTGGGTCTACACAATCTACAGTCGACCTCTTCGACCACTGACTCCATCGGTCAGTCAAGAAACAATGTATCATTCGTATGAAACAAATATTCGTAAATGTAATGAAAAGTGGTAACAAATTTGAATTAAAAATCCTAATTCTTCATCTACTTAAATCTTCGAAACTGAGCTACCGTTAAGCAAAGCGAATAAGAAAAACGAACCTAAAGTGAACCGAGTGAAAAACTAAGATTGAAAATAAGTGTTATAGTGAATATAAACGCGTATAAGGATTTAAAATGGAGTCAGTGATCACTCTATACTTGCGTTTTGATTACCGAGTTTTTCAACTGTAAAAATTGCTTGCACGTGTTGCAATATGAAGTAATAAAGAATGCCGACATCTGCAGTCGCTCAACGAATTCAAAGGTATATGAGCAGGCATGCTGCTCTATGAAACCCATATGCAAAAACATTAATCGCGTTTATTATATTTCATATATTTTAACACCAAACAAAGTACAAAAAAAAAAATTGCAGTGTTTCACCGTAAACCCCATTGCTGTCACTTAATACGTGTTGTTAAGGAACACAACGGTAAAGCTGATAAAGCCGTATTTTTGAAAGCTTTAAGAAAGCCTAACCGTTTAGCCTTGTGGTTAGAAACCCTAACTGCGGAGCCCAAGGTCGCGGGTTCGATTCCCACCAGGGACAAATATTTGTGAGCATAATATGTCTATTTGTTGCGTGTCTGTGTGTAAAAAATGTCGTTAAATTAATATATTATAAAAAGTAATATTTAAGTATATATACCAGTTGTCTAGTACCCTAAAATACAAGCACAATTTTGCTTTTTTTTTGGAACTAGATGGCGCTGTGCGAGATGTCCCAGGTATTATTATGTTATTATTTTCAAATTTTTAATTCAGAGAATCGTAATTTTAACTTCCTCCAATTAACATTTTATGATTGTTTGTCATGTTTTGCTTATGTGAATTATCCCTTAAGTAAAAATCCTACGTATGGTAGCACCGTATCTTTTTTTTAATGTTAATCTCGAACAGAAAAATACATTCAAAAAACAAACACACGATTTCATATAATGTTTAAAGAATTAATTTTCATGCGATGTTTTGCTTCGTAAATCACAATAAGTAATCCCCAAATATTTCTAGAGATCAACCAATAAATACATCATACAAATCCTATATGAGATTCCTAGTCGAAAAACTTGCTCAATTTTTACATCAAAGAAAAAATTACATGGCACAGTTACAATGATTTAACGCCTACATTACCTAATTTTATGCAAAAGATTTTTCATTCGATATAATTATAAGCAAAATAACTTATAAATGTCGTAGGATGATTTGATAATTAGATTTTTTGCGAAAACACTAGGAATACTGCGAAAACACGGATAATTGGGCAATGGGGAAAACATTTGCAAATCTTACTGGAAAAAGATAGGGTCTTTGCAAAAACGCGAGTCGCTCTCTAATAATATTGAATATCCTTAACTCTGATTGGCTAGATTTTTACTTGCTGACCAAATCTTATTCTTATTGGTTCCTAGTTTTATCCTGTGAACTTTGAAGTATTATATCATAGAGTTATGAAGGGCTAGAAATAACAATATCGATTTATAGAAACTTTTACACATTTTTAACCACATTTAAAACAAAAAACTGGGAAGTTGCTATCAAAAACATAAACAAAACAACGTGCGTGAATGATTGACATTTAAAACGTCAACCAATCAGAGTCGATTTAGGTTCTCCGACCGGCCAATCACCGTTCTTATTTTATACCAGCTACTATATTACTATACTCGCAGTATTACTATAGCGACTAGTGTTTTTGTAAAAACCCTAACTTTTTCCAGTAAGATAGAGAAATGTTTACATCATTGTCTAATTATCCGTATTTTTGCAAAATCCCTAGTTTTCGCGAAAATTCGAATCATCAAATCATTCTGCGATATACATATAATTCATACCTGTATGTTAAAGAAAACTAATAGTCTGAGATCCCGCAATTACATTCATTTCTCAGGCGAAATATTTTTATACATTTATAATATATTAATAAACATTACTAAAAGATTGGCATCCTAAATTCGGTTCAGGCTATTTTTAATTAAAATTGTTAAATGCATTTTAACTTATAGAAATAATTTTTTTTAATAATAAAAAAAAAATATCATCGCATTAAAAATTTATAAAAAAAATATACAATAATTCTGATAAAAACCAAACTTTGTTTCCTATTAGAATAATAACAATAATAATTAATACTATTGTTGGTGTCGGAATATACCTTGGAAGTTACACGTTTTAGAGCATGCAATAACTTCGGATACAAAAATGTATATATGAAAAGTATTGTTCTAATAAATGAAAAAAAAAAATTAACTAAAAATTGCCTGGGCCAATTCTCCTTAGTTTGTTTATTATTATTATTTTAATAACGTATACATCACAACAACGTCTAGGCCCCAAACTAAGCATTAGCTTGTGTTCTGGGTAGCGCGTACACCACATACATATAACAACCAAGACCTAACCCGTACTAACCCGACCTGGGATTCGAACCCGGGACCCCCAGCTTCGTAGGCAGGGTCGCTACCCACTAGACTACGTGGTCGTCGAGTGTTTATTAGTATGCTTATTGATATATTTACACTATTTCGCCTGGGAAAAGAATGATGGGTTCACAATGTAGATCGGGATCTTGTTACTATAACGAAAAAAATTATTGTTCAATAAAATATTTAATTTCACATTAAAATTCATATTTACCTACTGTTACGCTGTAATAACCTTTAAGGTTATTACATTTACAACCCGTAGATTTTATAAGAACGTATTAAAATTTTACAACTTGATGAATATTTACGATTTTCCTTATAGATTTTAAATACTTAAAAAAGATCATTTGGACACATTTTATAAAAAACATATATATATTTTACTATTATGGTTTGTGTATATATTGTGTATACATATGTAAGTATAAAATGATTTAATGGACTTTGTCATTCCGTGTTGGACTGACCGATTGCTTAGTGTACCTAACTGCGGAGCCAAGGGTCGCGGGATCGATTCCCGTCCGGGGCAAATATTTGTGCTTGGGTGTAGAAGTAGATACTACATACGTATATAGTATAAGTTATATTTAAGTATGCACATCAGTTGTCTATAGTACCCCATAGTATAAGCATAATACTTGCTTACTTCGGGACTAGATGACGCTGTGTTGGAGGTCCCAGGTATTATTATTATTATTCCTGAAGTAAAATAACGTAACATTAAATTTTTAATAGATTTGCAATATGATAATTTCTAGAGCCATATTTCCTTTTTATTGTGGCTTCAAAGTCTATACACAACCATAGAGCAACTGAATTTAGAGCAAAATCAACTGTCATGGGTTTCAGTCCCCGTTTTGACATTAGAATCATATTTTTTTTTTGTAAGATTAAAAGTCTAAGGAAAATCATCACAAACTACAAAATGAAACAAATAAGTAAGTTAAGAACGTTATTATTCTACAAAACCATCGATTAAATGCTATGAAAATAATCAGCTTCAACGTACCAGTAAATCCATCGCCAATCTACCGTGTACGAAACGTAACCGACAAAAAAGAGAAGAGAGTGGAAATAACAAAAACAAACAAAGAAATGTATACGAAGTCTAACCCTTGTCAAGTCGTCCACTCGCCGGACCGCCGTCGCATCGCGTGTAGATTTTAGCAACACAAAAAATGTCGAAAACGGGTAAAAAAGCAGTCGATTCGGCGTAAGGACATGGAGAAGCAAAATTTTGTATGTATAGTCGATCGAAAAACAAGTTCAGCCGACAGTGACAGCCAAAGTATCAGATTCTCGTGTGATTTCAATAAGCGCAATAAAGCACAAATAAGCACTTCGACCTTAGATACCATGACAATCAAGATCTCACACATTCTTATTTTGAGAGTAACAATAGAAATTGAAAATGAAAAAAACTAACTGTAAAGCATATTATGTGACATATCCCTAATACCATAAAAAAATTCCGAAACAGTAGATTCATTATTGATTTTTTATACATTAATTATAATTATCATATTAATATCATATATGTATATTACTTTTATTCATTCATTTATTCACTCATCACATGATAATAATTAGCACAACGGTCCAATTATGGTAAAAAATATTTATCGGTTTTATGAAATTTATGGTCTAATGGTTAGAGACAGTAACTGTAGAACTAAAGGTCGTGGGTTCGATTTCCGCCCAAGATAAATATTAGTGTGCATAAACATGCCTATTTGTTCCGCGGTCTGATTGTAAAATGCCTATATTGTATATATTATATAAAATCTATGTGTTATATAAGTTGTCTAATTATAGGTACAGAATCTGCCTAGTTTGGGACTATTTGGGACTAGATGGCAGTCCGTGAGATGTCCCAGGTAATATTATTATAATTGTATTTAAAAAGTATTTAAAAAAATAAACAACTATAATAAGGATCATAAATTTTTTAATCCTCCTTATATTAATTATTGCATCCGAAAATCAAAAGAAAAGTATACAAAGATCCTGAATCATAAGATCAAAGATCGAGCTAAAGTAAAACTAAGGTTTATACAGCATTTAACTGTCGACAATTAAAGTTAAAAAGATTAATCGATTGTAAAAAAAAAACCAGAGAAACAGATTGAATAATTAACGTTCACTCGGGAACGAATGAACGATCGTAAAGAACGATCAAAGTGCGATTCCACGTTTTAGTTATTGCTCCGATTACTTCTGTTAATCGTGGTTATTTGAAATTTTAACAGTTTCATTCTGTAGTACCTATAAATTGGACTGCACGCACATAACGCCTCGGATTTAGATTAACGAAAGGAGAGCTTTGAAGGAACCGACTTTAATTTATTAATACTCAAAACTAATACAAATTTATTAATACCAAAAAATAACAAAAAATCATCTACCTATAGGTACAAAAAGCACACAGTGATAAAATTACACAAAATATTTTTATAATCTCGCGCTACCGAGTTTGTACCTGCTTTTACAATTTTATATGCAATTTTTTTTTTAAGTACATAGTGTAATGAATACGGTTTTTGTAGTACTAAAAAAATGTATTTGCTATTTTAAAAAATAGTCCATATGGATTAGTACACGTGCACTAACGCACGCATGCACAAAGCTGTCTAATATTTATACAAATATAAGTAACCTATTTGTTGACTGCTGTACGTAGGGAAGTGTAAGTGTCATGTTAGTAGAGTGGTGGCGAGCCGGCTTCTTATTTATAAGGTCGTGGTTCGAATTCCAGAAACAAGTATGTACCAATGAGTTTTTTTCTGACTTGACTACATAGCTATCTCTGACTCCGTGCCTCGGAAAACACGTTAAGCCGTCAGTCTCGGTTGCCATAATCAGATGGCAGTCGTTAAAATCCACCGACCAGCACTGAAGCAACGGGTGGATTAAACTCCAAGCACTCTCATCCCATTATGTCCCTCTGCAGTGGGACATAACGGGTTGATGTGGTATGGGCTAAATACGATCATCATATCTTAGAAATGGCGGGACGAAAAAAAACTTTCATAATACAGTGAGATAAAGTTTGGGCCATAGTGTCTGAACACGAAATAGTCAATGTTCAACTTAATGGTTATACCAAAATGTTTGCGATTTGTCACTAATTTCCCTTTTCAGTTCTTAATAAGCAGCGACGTGTATGTGTAGAAGAAAAAGAAGAAAAAGTTAAGACAGGAGCAAGGGAAAACAAAAAGAAGATAAAGAAGTAATAAAATTTACCTAATCATGATAAAAGAAAAGAGTTTGCGATGAGCGGAACGGGCGCGTTTCTCCTATGCAATTTGTGATCAAACCAAAATAATACAAACACGTAGTTCACAGGGACGAAGCCGAAGACGATCGCTATCTGGGTAAAAACAGAAATAAGACCAATGTGTAGTCCACGCGAGCGTAGCCGCAGACTGAATACTAGTACTCTTATAAAATTTCAAAAGGTCCAGGTCAAGTTGTTTCATCTACAGTTAAAGTTAAAACAACCACAGATATGTTAAAACTAAGATTGTCATTTTTTATTTTGTTTCACTCGAACGTTTCAACGGTTCAAGCATAACGTTAGTAAACTATTAACAGCTTGTCAGTTGAAATAATGATGAATTGACGAAAACCAAGGTTAAAGACATAATAATCTTAACTTTAATTATATAGGTAGATGAAACAACTCGCTCTGAGTGGCATAAACAGTCAAAAATCAAGAACTAAAACGAGAAATCGATGGAAAAAAAATCGAGTTCAATTGCAGATCAGAATCGTAGTCACGTACGATAAACTTGTTCTCGCATATGTTAGCGTACACCTGTTAACTGAGAATGAATTACTCTTTGAACAGCAATACGTAATCATTTATGGCCAGTTAAGGCCATTCCGAAAAAAGAAAACAAAGATTTCATTATATGGGAATAAACGGCTTCTAGTAAAGTGTAAAGTTACGTACGCTTTAAAAAATGATTAATCGTTAAAAACAGTGACGAACTTATGAACAATAATAATAATAAAACCTGGGACATCTAGCAGACGGCGGCCTAGTCCCTAACTAGGCGCAGCCTGTATTATAGGTACTAGACAACTGATATAGACACATAGATATCATCATCATCAGCCCATTTTTACCCCACTGCACGGGCTTAGGCCTCCCCCAGGGTGAGGAGGGGGGCTTGGAGCTTAAGTCCACCACGCTGCTCCACTGCGGGTTGGGAACTGTAACGACCGCCATCTATTGACAGCGTCCGGGACCGACTGCTTAAAGTGCCCTCCGAAGCACGGTGTCAATGATATTGTGTACTTAAGTCAGAAAAATTTATTGGTACACGCACGGATTCGAACCATGGCCCTATGGGGCCTTATAAATTTGAGACAGGTTCGTTGCGCTCTGGGCTATCACGACTATATCTAGACACATGGATATATCTTTTTTATAAAACAGAAACATAGATATTTTAGAGTGCTTAATATCATGTGCTCTTTATACGTGTTTGTATGCTTTTAAATTACACGTATTGTACCATGGATTATTTAGTTGAATTTTAGAATAAAAGTCTCAAAAGAGGTCATATTGTATCAACTATTTAGGCCCATCTGCTCGAGCCCAACCTATAATCCTGCTTTCAATGATGCGCAAAAGCCACCGAAATTTATATAATATTTGCGACGTAAATAAGATAAAACTAGCGGATTGTCGGAAATTTTTAATCAAATCACCGACAATTTTGTGAGATCGAATACAACGCTTCTGTACATCTTTTAAAATGTCGATAACTCTGTGGTTCGTAAATCGAATAGGAAAAGCTTTATAAAAATCACACTCAAGTTTACATTACAATGTTGCCATTCTACTTCCCAGAAAACAGAATTTCAAATCAACCACTTCGTGCAACTAACCTTAAAAACAATATTTTAGATGGGAAGGTGTAACTATACCAAAACCTGTCCTAAAATGGTACAGTTTACAGTCCAGCAGAGCACTGGCTAATTTTTTTTTTATACAAAAGGAGACAATGTGACATAATATACATTTTTCAATACATTTGCTATTAATACGGTCGTTATGACATCAAAACTTGTACCGTAATGTTGTATTTTACAGTACTACGCCTTTTTACTTTACACCAATCACAAACGAGCATTTTGTTTCTAACGCATGCTTAAACCGCGAAAAGGAACCCGTTCGGGCCCTTAGCCTTATTAATACATTTGAAGTAGGTATCTACCTAATTTTAATTACAAATATATTGGCTATTATAGTCATCGGTTTAATATAAGCACTCGACTTCGCCTCTTGCCTATAAACGAAAATAATAACTTATTACTAATAATAACAATAATAACTTACTAGTAATAATAATAACATATTATTGGTCTGTATCTGTTTCTTCTGCAATAAAGTAAATAAAAATAAAATAAATAAAAAAAAAACACCCTCGAGTATAATATTATGTAACTTACCGTACTTGCATCATAATGTACTATTGTCGGACACTAAATATACTTATCAAATCACGTCATACACTGAATTCCTGTCTGTCGTCTGATCACAACCTAAAATGGAATCCACTCAAGCACCACATTTTCATTCCTCGATCGTATCCTAATGAATTTTCAAATCGTAATGGCTACGTTTTCATCTGCTTTGATTTTTATTTCGAACCTTCGTCAATCCTCATCAAAGAAGAATGCTCTCGAGTCAAGTTTTTCGGGCCCGAGGGACAAAATTATCAATTATTGGAACAAAAAGCGCGTGCTGAAGCAGATGAGAATAGAAATGGGGCGCTACGTGACGGCCTTTACAAAAAATAAATGTGTGACTTTTAATTTGACGAGACTTTTCTCGAAATCCCATTTTTTTTTTCAATTAATTAATTTTAAAAGCTTCTTTAAATAGTATATAGTTTGCGGCTCATTAATCTATGTTATATACATGTTATATAATGCAACTTACTGTCTTTGATAGAAATTTTTGTAAAAAGTACTCATTTTTTAATAAGTAGTCTTGGTTGTTATATGTATGTGGTGTCTTCGCTTGGTACTCAAAACACAAGCTAATGCTTAGTTTGGGGCCTAGACGTTGTTGTGATGTATACGTTATTATTATTATTATTATTATTTTATAATAAGCCAAAGTTAACTTTTTTAGGAATAATTTACGAAAAATGTTTTAAATGTAAATTTCATACTATCAAACTAAGCACCTCTTGGTACACATAATGCATAAAATCATGAAAGTATCTAAATCGATTACTAGCGCCATCCCATGGAGCAAACATAAAATAAATTGAGGTCAAGCAAGTAAAATCCGACTTCCTATATATAGTTTTTATAACAAACGTCTCGTCTTGTCACAACAGAACGTAAACTTCACCCCCGCGCACATTGGCAATCCTGTTTTTGAACAAAATTCGTTTCATGCTGCTTCCACAGGGCGCGGCGTAAAGACTGTAGTAGCTCCAAGCTTAAAATAAAAGAGTAAATTGATAGACATAACGCATAACTCGTGTATTAAAATTATGAATAGAGACTGTAAAGTGGTGGTTGAAAGCTAGGGATTATAAAAGTTACCAAAGCGATTGTCATCTAATCGTAATTGTTATTTTGTCGTCTGATTTATGTGATGTTCCGGACCGTATCTAAATAAGTCAAGTGTACTGCATTTTAAGTGTATATACATGGTATTCCGTTGAATGTAGTCCCAAACTTATAGAGCATGTAGAGCTAATAGAACCAGACAAAAACTCAGTAAATTTGGACTACGTTCAGCCAAACACTAGGTAAAGTCATTTTCCGTATCTTTGCTATGTATCCATTAAATACTCCATCCATACATGAAACGACGTAACCCATGGCGACATTTACCCGTAGGCCGCGTAGCGGGTGCGGACGTAATTTCAATACGAAAGGACCGGAAATTGGTATCAAAGTACGCCACTTGCTACATCCCGTGATTTATTCGCTTTCAGCGACGACGTTTGCCGAACGGATCGATGACGGCGTGGTGCGCGGTAAAACGAAAATGAAAATTTCAGGTGGGTTTTTACGGTTCCGTAGCGAAATGACAGAAACGGATGACATGCGATTTCGTTATGTCCGTCTGTCGGTCCATATTTCTCAGGCTCATATCTACGCCATTTTTTCACTGCGTCTGAGGAAATTTCACATGCACAGGATGTTTTAACTGTAAAAAGAATTTTTAAGTACTTAATGGGCTTGGCCCAAAATTTGACACACGGTTTTTATATTTTTTACGAAAATATAAAGCAATCTATAGCTTCTTAAAATAAAAGCAATATCCCCAAAGAAAAAACATGTGTGCAATTAAGACGTGGTAGAAGTGAAACCCTCAAAAATTTTGGTTTCAAGATAATGAGACGAATGTAAAATTTTGGGAAGAGGATAATTGTAGGTTTTAGTAAGGACATGTGACATAACATATGTTTTTTATTTACTTTTAGCTTTAGTTTTTTTAATCGGCCAGATGACGTCACAGGGACGATTTCAACAGATTTCAACGTCAGATGAATTGTATAAATAACTGGAAAAATCGTAAATGAAAAATTTATATTTTGAGAGTTATTCTAGAACCTCATTCTTTTAAATTTTAATTACCATCAGCCCAACTTTAAAATTTTGGTCCAAGCTTATCAGAATTGCCCCCATTCTCCGTAAATATTAAGGGATGGGCAGAATTATAAAATATAATGAAGTTCTGTAGTTGTTTCATTATTCAAGTGAATATTCGGGAGACGACATATGTTCGTAAAACTATTGACAATGCGACCAACCACTTTTATTTTTTAATTGTGATCGTGTGACAAGTCACTAGTTTTAAGATATTTGTGATTTTCCGTTACCAACATCTAGACGCACGGGGATTATTACTTGTAGTCTTCATCAGCCAATTTTTACCCCATTGCAGGGGCTTAGGCCTCCCCCAGGGTAAGGGCGGGCTTGGAGCTCAAATCCACCACGCTGCTCCACTGTGGGTTGGGGATTGTAACGACCGCCATCTATTGACAGCACCCGGGACCGACTGCTTAACGTGCTCTCCGAGGCACGGATTCAGTGATAGTTATGTACTTAAGTCAGAAAACACTCACCGGTACTCACTTGTACCAACTTGTACATTACTTGCAGTAATGCAACGTAAATTGATGCGTGTCCCACACGCACTTCTTTTCGATATTTTCCATTGTGTTCTATAAAGAAAAGGTGTAATAATACTGTCATAGGCTATCATAGTTAGGCTTTCACACCGCAGTACACTAAGCTAAAACTGCATTATGAATTGTTATACGATTTGTACTTCCTTTTGAAAATAATTACATTATATTATATATTATATATATCTTGCACCAGCTAGCTAGAGTATGAGTGGTTAGATGGTAAACGCAGAAGAGGACTTCTAGTCAATTCGTATTTTTATGATACGAGAACATTCTACGCACAAGTAAATCGATAAAAGGGCCGTTTTACGATAAAATCTCAAGTGACTATAATTGGTCTTACATCAACGTGACGTCCGTCTGAACTAACAGCTGCGTCCTATATTTATTTAGAGGGGATTAGGGCCAGTCCTTGTCCAAAATTATGTCGAAATATAAGGTCACTGCAACAAAAGTTTAAGCCACAGTTATCTCGCACAGAACAGCTCTAAGTATTGCGACAAAATGTTTCACTCACAATAATATATAGATGTGAAGACACTGTCGAACGCATATAATAGATCTTCCTAATCTGAGTCCTTGGCTTGAGCGTTTCGAATTGAAATGTATTTAACTAAATTAATAAATTATTTTTAATTTCGGATCGTGAATCCTTCATGTATTGTTGCAAATAGGACTCGTATACTTAGATTCGTTAGCGCAAATAAAACTAAACTAACATTTATATATCGGATTTACCGATTGGCCGTGTGTAGCGACCCTAATTATAGAACCAACGGTCGTGGATTCGATTTCCGCCCGGGATAAAAATTTGTGTACATGAACATATGTATTTGTTCTGTGTTTGGGTGCAAAAAAATATCTATATATGTATATATTATAAAGAATATTTAAGTATGTATTTCAGTTGTCTATTACCCTTAATACAAGCATAATACTTGCTTACTTTGGAACTAGATGGCGCTTTGTGGGATGGCCCATGTGTTTTATTATTATATATGCACGTCATAAAGCTTTCCTTGCGCCAAATTAAAATAAGAATAACAGTGTTGAAATAAAAAACGTGTTCCTATTTAACGGACGCACGAATCCAATCGTTACGTGTTAGGGTTCGTCGAATTTGGAGAGAAAGACCTGCTGACTCTTTTGAAGACTTTATTCACTGACACTAGGTCTAACACAAAGCACTAAGTCCAAACACTAAGCACTAACGATGTTCCTAGCTCGTAGCCAAGTCGTAGGTTTCACTGGTATCACTCTTGATCACTAGTTTTCACTTCGAAGTCGCCTCGAAAGTAGCCTAAAAACTGAACTGAACTCGCTCGTCTTCCTGCGGCTATTTATACGGGTCGTAACGAGCCTCGAGAGCATTCTAGAAATCACTTCACTCGCACGAACGCAAACGACCGGGTTAGACAATTCTAGAACATTCTTTCCTCTAACGCCATCTAGTATTGAGTAGGGGTTTCGTGTTGTCCTTGTTGTAAAACCCTTATAGAAAGTGGTTTTACTGGTTGACGCTAGATGGCGGTCGTTACTCTGTCTGTTCGTAACACAATCAATAGGTTCCTGTGATAAATAAGGCCATAAATTCAACACCAAAAAATAACTAAATAATACACTGACAATGTTTAATTTTTACTGCATTTGTAGGTATTATAATTTGTTTGTGCCCTTGTCCGTTAAGAAATAACTATTCTAAGCTCAATGTTTATTGTCCCAACTATTGAAAATGGCATTAAGTTTTGCTATTTCTAACGGCGATTTACGACTCAGTCCTCGGAAAACTATCACAGCGGCCTCATAAATGAAACAAAGTGATATATTACTTAGTAGTTTCTTCGGGTTACGACGCAATCTCAATAATATATTGTTGTCATTCAATAGTACCTGCCGGTACTAAAATTAAGAGCATCCGTCCACTCCTTTGCAACACTTTGACACGTTACCGTTGACCTCCTCCCCCAGTTAATATTATGTTCTATACAGAAAAGTAGATTTCAGTACATTTGTATTCACCTATGGCCCACGCGGTAACATACAGAACGGTACAAAACAGAATTAACGAAATTCAACTGAAGTTATTTTACCACATCGACCATTCTGAAACAATTTGTAGTCAAAGAAAATCACACCTCATAAGGATTAGGTGCGTAAGATTTATATATCAAAGGTATTAGACAGCGTTTCCGATGAAAGCTCCCAGTCGGCTTGATTTTTTTCGACATCTTCAAGAACCATCTTCATATTTCAATCAATTCAATAAAAAAAAGTTATAATGTATGAGCACGTAAACGTAATAATAAATTCTAGATCACAGAATTTTAGACAATGACACGCTACATCCAGGGTAATAACTAAAAAAATATATTATTTTGGCTTCTTTTTCATTTTCGGCCCCCTTATTATTTTTATTAAATTAAATTTCTGATCCAATATTCGGCTAATTCCAGGTCAATATTTTAAACAAAATATTCAAACTCGCTCCGTTTACGAGCTGACAAATGAGTGACAACAATTGGGCTTCGTTTTGCCCTTTGGGTACTAAACTTTATAAAGGCTAAAAACATTTGAAACAAAAATATTAGTATTGCCTGTAATGATATGTTCAAAGCAGTAGCATTAAAGCAACGTACATTAAGCCTCAAATTACATATACGGCCATTATTGTTCCAAAAACTTATAGTTACTTTAACACTTATACAAAATGAAGCAATTAGCAAACTAAATGGGCGGCTGTTACAAGCCCTATCAACATTTTATGCATTAAGTTAATATTAAAGCTATTTATAGTTATATCATGTAAGTATACAGGGTTGGCATAGAAGTTTGATTTTGTTAAAGCTTAAAGGTATTATAGACCTGAGTATTTGATATGAATTTCAGCTTGATACCTCCACGCGTTCCTGAGAAAAAAAGTCTTGACAGACAGACAGACGTACCACAAAGTGATCCTATAAGGGTTCCGTTTTTTATTCCTTTTGAGGTAGGGAACCCTAAAAATAAAACTTTAAACATGTTTTTATCTTCTAACAGATAATACAACATTATTGCTGTGGAATTAGACATGACTTGCCTGTGGTACTACCAGAGTTGTACTACCAGTTGGTCCTCGGGGGTTTTTTTGCCCGTGGACCTAGTATTTTACATGCCCGTGGTGCTACCAATTTTTAACTAGTTAAAAATTAGATATACAAAATACAATTACATATACCTGCATCCCTGGTAGTATTACGGGCAAGTGATTGAATTAGATACACGAATATCTAAATATAGATACGTCTTTTTATGTCTCTACTGCGCAATATTTAAGTAAGCGCTTTATAAAATATCTGTTGTACAATATTGGGCTGCTGTACGCGGCTGCCGTTTTGGAACGTTAAGCCGTGGCGAAAACGATAAAAAAATACATAGCAGGTCAAACCCGCAGCGATCTCATTAAAAAAACCGTTATTAAAAAAAAGTGTTAATATATTCTCGAACTGCGTCGGGCGTGATTTTATTATATATAATTACAAAATGTCATTTTTGAGGAAACATATTTTATAAATTATGAAGGACTTGACATTTTTATTAAAGTTATGATTAACGAACACAGTAACGTATATTTTATTTAATAATCTTTCTGCTTACCTAACAGGTTTTCAGTGAAATGTTTTGAACTTTTAAAATGTATATGTCACAATCAAAACGGAAGATTAGTAAAATGTTAATTTCACTAGTCAAGCTATAATCATTCGTAACTGTGAGTAACATTTAAGTCAATTTCAGGAATATTATATTTTCAGTAAGAGTAATTCATTAAAAAGTAATTGTGTAAGATTTTATAATAAACTTCCAAGCAATAACATAGATTTGTCAATAAATAAATTCAAGAATAATGTAGAACGACAACTTATGTATAAACCATATTACAATCGAAAAGACTATGAATGAGAAAAATGCTTGAGATCAAATAGCTCTAATCCACTTAGTTATTAAGACAATGGTTTGTAGTGCCAACTCTAAAAAAAAAGTCAAGTTACTCTAACTTTCTTGCAGTGTTCTTCTTAGAGTGGTACGAACCTGTTTAGACTTTATGACGTTCAAAGTGACAGTAGAATGTTCTACTTGAAAATAAATGTATTTATATTCATATTTTTTTTTTACTAGAAACCATGTATATTCAATTATTTTATAACTGATAATTACCTAGACTTTAGGCAAATCCAAAATTAGACACGGATTATGCTCCGAAACCGCCACAACCTTCTTCGTGGTTAATTTTTTATTAACAATATTAGAAAAAAATAAATTTTGTAGTTACTTTTATAATTACAGTTATTTATATATAACTGTACTGCGACGAGAGCTTAGTAAAATAATTAATAATATTATTTATTAATAATATTCAATTAAACTATGATCAAAATTGATATTACAATCATTGTAATGTAAAATATCTAATACCTAAACCGAAACGGTAGGTACCTACTAATAAAAATATAGTTAAAATTTGAGTGAAAATTTAATACCTATTCGAATTAAGACGTTAAAACTGAAATAACGTTCCTAAATCAGTAGCTCTCATCAATTAATTTAACGACTAGACGTTTAAAATAATAACCGCGATCGTTAATTATATAGCACCTTACACACGGAGCCATTTCGCATTACACTTTACACACGGGGTGAACATTTTATCTCATGGTAATTTTACTTCTGAGTACGTTTTACCGTTTGTAGGTTGCAGGCTAGTATTTCCGCCCTCTTTTCACTGATTTCATGAAATTTCACAGACTGCAAACTATATCATTCAAAAATGGGTCTAGAAATAATGAACTTAGGGGCGAAATTTTTATTCATTTTACCCCATTGTGTGGGTATCCTTGAACAGATTTTGAAAAGACTTTTTTTAGTTAAGTGTGTATTTTGCTCGTTACCAATGTGTTCGCCTTTTCTAGTCAATCGTGTGAATAAAAAATCGAAAAAAAAAAACAAAGGATGTACCCTTAACAAAAACTTTTAATGAAAACTGTTTTGATTATGATTTTAAGACTCGGAAACGTTTTTGAGATGTCCGTGATATTAGTTAGGTACTAACAAAAATTTTGCGTAATTGGTGATTCTGACTACTTATTTGTACTAAATAATATGAAATCCTAAGTTGACGCGTGTCCGACACGCATTTGACTTTCAGTTCATTGCATTCGTAATTGCATTCGTAACAGTAATCGGTCACTACACGCATCACATTACCTCCGTAATTTGAAAACTTTTATATGACTCGTACAGAGCTTTCATCCGATAAGTGACTTGATCTTAACATTCGACTTTGACGCTTAGTCTACCTGTCAATCAAGAAACCTAAAACATTTAAAGATTTTGTCTTTGTTTGACATAAATAACCACAAAAGTTAAATTAATTGACGAAGTTTCACTTCTATACGTTTAAAACAATAATAGTAAAAACCAGACAATAAAAAAATATCTAAATCCTAGATTCCATTGTTAACTATGCCTGTACATGCAAAGTGTTGCAGTTTAATTTAATAATCACAAAGATCGGACTATAAGCGCTTCAATCATCGCGACCTTCTATTATTCGAGGTGGCCAGAAACAGCTACTGTGCATTAAGACAGAGTTCAACCTTGTACACGAAATGTACCTTGGCACGTAAACATAATAACTCCAAATCTGTATGCTGATTACGAAATTTCCGCGCAAACGCAATTATGGCATCCCATCTTGATTTGATGATTTCCGTTGCTCGTATAGATTAAAAAAAAAATTAAAAATGATAATATTCCGTTAAAAGTTTATGACATAAAATATTGGTTTTTGCAAAGAACATGCTTAATAATATCCGCTGTTAAGGCGCTGGTAGGCTTCCCAGACAAAAATACGGTCATCTCTGTCACTCAGCAACGGGTCGGGGAAGAGGCATTAAAACTGAGATAGCGATGCTAAATCGAAGCCTCGAAAAGAAAGACTATCCCCTTAACTCTTTCGCAAATATTTTTAGGGACAAATAAACCATAAAGTAAAAAGAAACGTTTATGTCGAATTTTCTTCTTCTTATAATCCGTCGCATATGTATTACATGAACAGATAGCCTGTGAATGAATATTAAGTAGATACTTATAACTAAAAAAATCCCACTTTAATAAAATCCCGATATTAAAACAGGACAAAAACACTGACGAATGATTTAAGCGATTATAGGTACAGTGATTTATAATACCGCAGGCGTGGATTATCCTTTTTACATGTTAATTTTCAGCGCTGAAATTTATTATCTACTATCCTGTTATTAAAAGCGTCGGGGTCGAGCGGAAGGCGTTTTGACAGGCCAAAAGCGTACAACTGTATCAACATAAATTGAAATTAATAAAATTTGGTGTATTTTGCATGTTTTATGGTTAAACGAATCTGTTATTATACTTGATACATGTTGATTATTCCATAATAATCCATTAAACAACTTTGAAGTCGAATGAATAATTAAAGCAATATGAATCTATTGGCAATTTGTAACAACCATATAAGTACGAATTGACTAGAAGCTCCCTTCTGCGTTTACGGTCCAGCCACTCATACTCTAGCTAGCTGATGTAAGATGGCGAGTTTCAGTCCACGAGGGCCCCGCGCACCGGTATTCACCCCCGCGTTTGACATTTTCGATACTATGAAGTGACATTTATGACTTTATTAAAACCAACGCTGCTGCCAAATTTATTCACTCTTTGGTAACAACACAATTTCGAAAGGACGTTTGTTTCTTTTATTTGATACTTTATTTGTTGTGTTATGTATACTAGTATTATAATGAGGAAAAATTTGAATCTTGTTACGGATAAATTTAAAACCAAAGCAAAAAGCAAAAGCACAATTATCAGCGAGTAACATGGGCTACATTTCATTTTCAAACTAGCTTTACGCTCGCGGCTCCGCTAGCGTTGGCTAAACAATTTTACCGGGACCGCTATAATTTTTTGCATAGATATAGTTTATAAGCTGAAGACTGGCATAGGCTACTTTTCATCCCGAAAAAGGGGGCCCAGTAATTGTGTAGTCCACGCGAACAGAGCCGCGGGCGGAAGGTTCCTTTAAAAATAAAATATAACACGTGTTATTCGCTGATAATGTAGCTTTCTGTAGGTGAAAGAATTTTTAAAATCAGCCTACTAGTTTTTGAGTTTATCCGTAACAAACAAAAAATCAAATCTTTCCTCTGTACAATATAAGTATATATATAGATAACACGAGTTAGAGTACGTACTATAAGTGTCAATTAATTGTCCAACGTGCACACAAGTGTGCGGGTGTGAAGACGTTTGCGCGAGGGTCAGCCAACAGTCGTCATCAGCTGCATCGCATACAAACCGACAACGGGTACACGAATAAACTGTTTTTTGGACGGTTGGACAGGACGATGAAATTATTTTTTTGTGTTAAATTTAAATTTGTGTAAAAAAAAAATTAAAGTTTTGTGACGTACATGTAATGATGTATAAGATGTCGTTAAGTTAATAATTTAAATGCAGCCTTGAACTTTCAACATAAAGCAAGACAATTAACTATTCAGTGACTCTCACATGAATAAGATAATTCCCAAATTCTATAGGTATTTATTTTAGCGATCCTAATTCCACTATGGAAAGTTATCCTGCCGGTTCGTAACGCGTATCCATACACATCGATGTATTAAGTTGTTTATAAGTCGTTCCTCTTTCAAGAACTGACCATAAAATGACTTAGTCTAGGCTAAATAGAAAACGAGAATAAACCACTAACCCGATACCTTGCTGTAATTAAGGCTTTGAACATCGTCTAGGCATAAACCCGTCGCAAGAACCAGTCGCGTCACATCGCAAGTGAGGTAATTATTAATAGCCATGAAACAGGGACGTCCTATCTCTGCATCTTGGGAAGACGTAACTTTGAAAAAAAAAACCGTTTCTCGTCGACTTAAAAGACAAACTTTTTAATAGACACTGCGGCTCTCTATTAATATATAAGAGATATGAATTTACTTTTTGTCGTTATTTGCGCTAGCCCGTTTTGTTGCTTGTATTTCACAAGGGTGACCCGTAAAAGAATAGATCTATTAATGGCAGATACTCGTGTAACGCAAGCACCCTCTGCTAAGCGTAGATATATGATCACTCCGTTCCTCTGCCCTCCTCGCGTCGGCGGCCATTTTTCAATAATTTGGCATGGTTTTAGACTAAACCATTGGTTTAGTAGGACGTCGTTCACCGCACGCGCAGTAGGTACGCAGTTTCATTATAATATTGGGGATTACCTAATTGAAATGCTTTGGTAGCGCATTATATTGTGCTAGTTATAGTAATATTGCAATAAACGATATTATATCATTACACACGTATTATCGAAAAGAAAATGTTGGAATCGACTAATTAAGACAGCCTTGAACTAAAAAAAGACATTTAAAATTGTCTTGTCTGTTTGTTAGTTTGTACGTTTGAAATTCAAAGACCCCGATTTTTTTGTCTATGTTTACCAAGACACCCGCAATGACCGTGATTTGCCGGTTAAAACCCACTGAACTCTTCTTTCTGGCTTCTAACTGTCATACCCTCGGTGGCTTTCATAACGTAAACGAATGTTTTAGGGCAAGTGTGGAGCTCTATCCAAACGAACAGGCTATGATGCAGCTTTTCAATTTAAAGAAATATATTCGTGATTCAATACAAAAGGTGTATGTACCTACTGTCACGTTGCTGTTTTTAGAAGCTAAGATAAATACAAAACGTTTTATTTAACAGAAAGAGATTACAATGAATTATCCTGCGTCCGTACTTCTTAAATGTTTGTAACTTTTACGTTTTACGGTTAACAAAAATATGTTTTAACACTTGACTCTGTCGAGACCTGGGCTGTTCTGGAATCCTTGCAGCGATTCCGAATCGACTGTCGTTACATTGAGGTGTTGAGATGTCTGTACGAAACCACGACAATGGCTGTCAAGGTTCAGGACCAGGGGACGAAACCTATCCAATTGCGAAGAGGAGTGCGACAGGGAGATGCGATATCCCCGAAACTGTTCACCAACGCATTAGAAGATGTTTTCAAGACGCTGGACTGGAAATATCGTGGTATCAATGTCAACGGCGAATACATCTCTCACCTCCGCTTTGCTGACGACATAGTCATCATGGCAGAGTCGCTGGACGAGCTCAGCGAAATGGTTAGCGGTCTCAATGTCGCCTCGCAAGTGGGACTCGGGAGGAACTTAGACAAGACGAAAGTCATGATCAGCGAACATATTCTACCGAGACCGGTAACCGTAGAGGGTGCGACTCTTGAAGTTGTGCACGACTATGTCTATCTAGGACAGACTGTCCAGTTAGGCAAACACAACTTCGACAAAGAGGCCGGCCGAAGAACTAAGCTGGGCTGGGCGGCTGCTTTCGGGAAGTTCCGTCGTCTGTTCTCGTCGCCACTACCACAATGTGTGAAGGCCAAGGTCTTCAACTAATGCGTCCTGCCTACAATGACATACGGTGCCGAAACATGGACTCTTACGACAAGACTGGTCCACAAATTTAAAATCGCTCAGCGCGCTATTGAACGGACCATGCTCGTATTTCCTTGATGGACAAAAACAAGAATACTGAAATCGGTCGAAGAACTAAAGTTGTCGACATAGCCAAAGTGATTAGCAAGCTGAAGTGGCAATGGGCCGGTTACATTTGCCGTAGAACCGACAACCGATAGGGTAGACGAATTCTCGAGTGGAGGCCCTAACTGCGGAGCCGAGGGTCCCGGATTCGATTCCCGCCCGGGACAAATATTTGTGTGCGTGAATATGTCTGCTTGTTCCTTGTCTGGGTGTAAAATATCTTAAATGTATATATTATATAAAAAAAGAATATTTAAGTATGTATACCAGTTGTCTAGTACCCCATAATACAAGCACAACCTTGCCTACTTTGGGACTAGATGGCGCTGTGTGGGATGTCCTAGATATTATTATTATAAATCAAACTTTTAACAATAGATGAAAGAATTTGCCCTTATACTTAAGGGACGGATGAATATATAATAGGTATAAACTTTCCGTAGCAAAAATGAAACTGCTGAATTATTTTAAATTATATGTCATTATTGACATCGTGAACTCCACATAATGAGATGCTTTTACGAAAGCTGGTTATTATGCGCACAATACACAATATTTTAGATATATTAGCGCAGAAAAAGCCTCAGCCACATGCGATCGTACGTACGCCATTACTTCTCATCATTTTTGAGCGTATCCCGCCTTCCGCACGGACGTAAAGTGCCATTTTAAGACCCACGTCTTTATATGTTTAAACATCCCTTTTTTTCGTAATGCGTACGTAATTTTGAAGTATTTTTTGATCATACTCAAACACTTATTTTTTAATAAAGTATCCATGTATGTTAGTTAAATTCTGTGTATATGTAAAATAAATTTAATAATAATTGAAACTGAACGTACTTGTATTGACATCCGAAATTATTAAAAACTCTTATCGTACGTATTATTTATTTACTGGGGTTCGACGCAGAATCTAACCATAACAAAATACAAACACGAACACTTGCGGTTATCGGAGCGTTAACTTCGCAAAAACCTCTGACAAATCAGCCCTCTTTACCTCCGAAACCCTCCTCCTACTTCGCAATTAAGGGGAATGTCTATCGGAAAATCCTGCGGTCTCGCGATGAATACTGATTTTTCACGAATAACGCGATAACCGGTAACGCTGTCGACAGATGAGCAAAGATTAATTATTCTCGAGGCTATCGACGCGCGATCGGTTTTGCCTCTCAGACGATTTTCGAGTGAGTAAAGTTCGTCTAGAGTGTTAACGAGTCGAATCTCGGCCACCGTCTTTAGAGATCTATAAACAGTATAAAGTCGCCGACCGCGTGTGTCCATGTATTCATATAAGGTTTCTAAACTACTTGATGGACTCCAATGCATTTATCGTTATTTAGAAAATAACTTAAAAAAGTATTATGGATACAAGGGCACTGATACTTCAATCAATTCTCATTAAGTTTTGTAGAATGGGGTAACCATTATTAATTGATTTCAGCTAAGTAATGCCCCATGACAGAGTAAACCATTTCTAAGATCATATGATTTTTTTTTCAAACTTTATAATCAAATCGTCACGTCATTAAAAAAAAACCTTTTGCTTTCAATTCAAATTAACTTAAAAATGATTCACTCTGGTATAAGATAGTATAGAATCAAATCAACTGATAGACTTTCCTCACAACCACCCAACGGGAATAGGTCGGATTGCGCCAGTAGTAAACCCGTAAGGGCAACAGGGAAATGTCGAAGTTTTCTAATAAGGTTGGAAAATCTCTTTTCAGGCCCTTACATGGCTTACGTTGGACATCAGATTAATGTAGATACCGACTATAGAATTGTGGATATTAAGAAAGGTCTACAACAACGTCCTTAAAAATATAATGATGACTTTTTTTATTGTAGATTTTTTTGGTTGTTTAGAAGTTTATGTGAATCAAAATAATATGTTCATTTGATAAAGGAATATGAATTAATAATTATAAAACTGTACAAATGTATAATCTAATTGGCTTGACGACTGCTTAGCTTAGTGAATGGCGACCCTGCCTACGAAGCTGGGGGTCCCGGGTTCGAATCCCCGGTCGGGTCAGTATTTATATGATGAATATTGATACTGGTAACGGGTCTTGGTTGTTATATGTATGTGGACTCTTCGCTTGGTATCCAAAACACAAGCTAATGTTTAGTTTGGGGCCTAGAGATTGTTGTGGTGTATTATTATAAAAAAAAATTAAGGATAGAGGATATGCATTTGAAGCAAAAACTTGATGTTATTTTTCTTAATCTGTATTGAGTAATAAACCAATTGGTTTAGTTTTAGTTTCATCCAATGCAGGCTGCTAATTTTATTAATTTAGAATGTTAAGATTATGTTGTATATTCGAATGGATCGAAACACGAGTCATTAAAAAAATGTGTGGTGACGTCACAGAGATCGGAAGGGATAAGGCCGGGGCGGGTCGGGTTGGTGTTGAACTAGACAAAATTAGCCCACCAAAGATTTGTGAGTGTGACGTCTCGAAAGTAGGGGACCGTGTAAAATTCCGTATTTATTTATGTTGAAAATAAACAAAAATCTTTAAGTAATAAGATGTTTCACATAAAAATATTGTATTGGTAATGTAGTAAAATAATCTGCTAAATAGAAAAGAAATTTAAAAATGTAAATATTCCCTATTTCAGTCACATCGTGAAATCATTGTACTGATATCGAGTAGACTAAAAATCCATCAATCCAGAATTTATGTTTTATTACAACTACATGTGAATGGAAACACGACCTGGCATGTACAAGTCCATGATCGCTCAACGTTCAGTTTGTTTAGGCTTCATTAGCTTTCTAGTGTATATTGGATATGCGTTCTGTGTCGACTAGCTTTAACCATATAACATACCTTTCTAGTAGGTAAAGGCAGACGTGGAGGCGCGATGAGTCTGAGCGGCTGGGGCGCGGGCGGTAACGCAGCCAGCAGTGGCGGAACGAGCGGCACCACGCCGCCCATGGGCAGCGCCACCGCGAACTTCTGCATTCCCATGCCCCACGGCAGAAACCAACCTCCCCCCTGCATCGCTCCGGGCCCCGCCCCGCCCGCCCCGCTGCCGTACCACGCCAGGGCTACGACCGATCACCGCACCATAATAACTCACTCACTGCTCGGCGTACCTTATCAACTAGTTCTAGACTACCCTTAGCACTCGACGCGCACTTGTACCTGTGAACAAAACAGTATAAAATTAGATTTATTGGATGAAACAGTTAATATTTTTAATCACAGGAAAATGTAGTGTGCCTTTTATGTATTGCTATGAAAATATCACGAAAGTTGTGGCGACACTTCATTATACGCTCCGCGACCGCCGCCGCAGCTATCTGACCACTTTTCATTTAAGAGTTTGTAATTAGTATCTACAGAAAACAAACCCGTCGAATATTATCCTTTATTCGTCATTTTAAAAAAAAATTAAATACTCAAATATTCCTCCAGGTAGAGTATTTTATTCTAAGAGGCTACAAAAGATAATAATTCAAAATAGACTTAATACAGTTGTAAAGTAGACAAATGATGTCTTCCCACTCCCAAACCGAAGGCATAGAATAGACGAAACGCCATGCTCTCGGCAACGGACAACTGTAGATATCTTCCTCTGGGAAAATCTAGAAGATAGCTATAATACTAAAAATGGAAACGAAATTAAATTTTATGTTTTCATTTCTGAAGATATATTCCGTTTTCATGTATTCCTTAACCTACGTAACCGTAACTACGTAACGTAACTGTTGGCATGAAATTTCTAATCCCCAAATGAGTGGAAATAGAAGAAGGTGTTATTGTCGCCATTCACAAGTACTTACAACGCAGACAGCCACTAGTAGGCAAACTAAACTTCTGAAAATTGTATTACTTTATTTCAGTAGAACGTCACTCGAGGTACGAGTGAGTATTTATGATGGATTGTATAAAAAGTGATAAGAGTGGCTCAATAAATCTTCGACAAGGAATAGTACAAGAGTTTAATTCTTAACCACACGTCATGTCGTAAAACCGATTATATTACATTAAACACTATTGCAGAATTATATCACGTTTTTCATAATCCATAATTTCTAAACTGAGAAATGTGTAATTTTTTTTTTCTTTTATAATAAAAAACCTGACGATTTAGTAGCGAATTCTAATTAACACTTCGCTACAGCACGCATTTTTCGGCTTTTAAAATCATAAACTATCAACTAATTCGTTCGAATTGAAACCAAAAAATAGCTACCTAAGGAGAAATAAGTACACTAAACATTGAATGAGTTCATCATCATCAGCCCGTGTGTCTCCACTGCAGGATATAGGCCTCTCTCAAGGCTCGCCACCACACACGGTTTTCCGCCTTTCGCATCTAACTACCCTCGGTATGGTGCTTCAGGTCATCTGTTCACCTGGCCGGGAGGCGTCCAATGCTTCGGTTAAATAAGTTATTAATTGAAAAAAAAAACTACATTCAAATCAAATTCAAATTACACTTGCAATCAAACTTTATCATTTAAATTAATTTAAAGTATATATTTTTCAATTTACAATACGTCACTAAACAAAAACGCGTAACAACACTAGATGACGTTACAGTAGACGAATCCACTCAGTTTCGCAAGAACGGCTTACTAGTTTTCCGCTGTGGGTTTCATGACTGAACCGATATACTTAAACGGACAATCTGGTTTGCTCGTGAAAAGGTAAAAACACAGAGATATGTTTTCCGCGACGAAAAGTAGCCTATGTCTTCCCTCAGGGTTCAAGCCATCTATATATCAAATATCATGAAAATCTTTCTGCATTTAAACTGTGAAAAACTAACAGACTTACAGACACATTTCCGCGGTAGGATGTGGAAGGAAATTTTCGTTTTTAACATGCAAGCTACCTTTCTACCAGGTTTTACCAAGACTAGTGGTCGCCAAGTGGTCGAACTTCGACCGTATTCATTTTAAGCGATAATTAAGGAGGAATCTTATACAGATTTTAACTTTCTGCACTATTCCTCCAAATACACTTTAACGGGTTAACCGGGTTTGAATCCCAGGTCGGGTCAGTATTTATATGATGAATATTAATACTGGCACCGGGTCTTGGTTGTTATATGTATGTGGTATCTTCGCTTGGTACCCAAAATACAAGCTAATGTTTAGTTTGGGACCTAGACGTTGTTGTGATTGTATGTGTTATTATTATTATTAACTATGCCAAATCTCACTCTCCTCAGGGCGCGCAATATACTTAAAAAGGGGTACAGAGTTTTCTCTTCACGCATTAATATACAGATCTATTCACCTGTTCAGTCCTGAAAGGGTAATAAACATACAAACATAACTAACAGACAGACAGAGACACTTTTGCATGTATAATATTAGTATGGACGTCGTTTCGCTCTTAGTATGTATAGAATTGTCTGTTACGTAGCACCTAACAGACATGTTCCATTAGCATTCGCGTTCTAGACGCGAAACAGCAAGTGTCGTGTCGACCGAAATAAAAACGTGAGCTCATCTCGCACGTCGAGATTGACAGCTTATGTGGAAGACGTGTCGGGTGGCTACGCGCGACGCATCAGACGCGCGCACTTCAAAGGGAGTCGAGTCGCAGGCGCGATTATTGGAACGGAAAATTGAAAGAAAACACTAGTTCAATATTAGCCGTGAGGGAATCGGTGTGTGTAGACAGCGTGAAAGTAGCTCTAGCTTTAATTAGAAACGATGAGCCGTTCAGACACCGTGGCGCGTCTGTCAACCGAAATAACGTGTTCGATAATATAAAATCTAGAACTTAGGATATTAAATATTCCTAAAGAACTAAGAAATATATAACTCAATACAGTACGTATAATATCGTTTACCAATGAAATTTGCTTTGGTTTTAGATACTGGATATGAGTCATCACCACCGCTACAAACTTTACATAACATGTTTTAAATATTTAGCTTATTCTTTTGAGATACACATAGAATTAGGGATTTATTTCATAGTTCGATGGTTTTTCATATTCTTTATATCATCAGCCTATAATGCTCCACTGCAGGGGCTTAGGCCTCCCCTCAGGATGAAGGTGCTTAGAGCCTAATTCACCACGTTTCTCCAGTGCAGTTTAGTAGATTTTAACGATTTTTAACGGCAACCGGGACTGACGGCCTAATGTGCTCGCCGAGTAAGTGATAGTAACGGAGTAAGTGATAATTACATATTTAACTCACAAAAAACTCACCGGTGTCTGAGATTCGAACCACGTCCTTCTTAATAAAAAGCGCGCTCGCCACCAGTCGGCTATAACGACACTGATAAAGGTCGATGGTTACCCCAAACTAACTCGGCTGTAATACGTACGCTCGTGTTCTCATTACATAACCCAGAGATTAGTGTTGTCTAGCCGGGCAAACAAACTACCTAAGTTAGTTTCTGACCTCAACTAAGTATCGTCAACAAAATTGGGTTATAATAGACCGCGCTTTTTACATCACCGATTTTCTATATAACCAGGAAAACAGGAGAACACTAAAATAATACTTACCTGTAAAGATTCGTTGATTGAGTAGAAGACTTATAAGGTAGACATTTTTTCAACACATATTATATAGTAGAAAACGTCCGCGAATACGTTCGAGTGATTTTCATAATTTATAGTTTTCTATTTTAGAGAATATTATAAATCTGTAATTTTCTATGAAATATCCTCTACCTGTCAGAGAAAGTCCTGTCAAAATTGGTACACCCGTTTCGGAGATAAGCCCGGACAAACGAACAGACAGACAGACAAAAAATTTGAGACGTGTGTTTGGGTTTTGGTTACGTGATCATAAGAAAAAGTCTGTATTTCGAAATCAGAGACAGACACTTACATTTTACATGTTTGTATAGAAATAGACTTGATAGGTGAGTCGGCGTAGAGACTGGAGAGAAACATTACTGCCATCACGCCATAACTATCCGAATATTATTTATCCGAATGCGAAGCCCCGCGAGCCCTTCATCTTTTGACACTACTGCCTTTATAATTTTCCGAAATATAGCCGAATTTCAGTCTCCGGGGTAACTGACTTGATCACGGATCTGATAATGAAAAGGGCACCTGCCATTGAAAATAATCCGGTATCTTCGGTAAAACATATTTTCATGAAAATCGTCGAAAAAACAGAGTATTTCCGATAGCAAAGGCTTTTGTACCTACGTAGTGTCAGTTAAACCAGCGCTTCGTCGGTGTAAAGCCCAATCACACCGGTGATGTGATGTCAGCTGACCTACTATGGTGAATTAACGCAGCGCCAAAATAGCGCCGAATACGCTCCGTTTCAAAAATACGGTCGCTAGAACCATGCTTGTGAGTATGGATTTTCGGAATCGCGCTATTTCGGCGCTGCATTAATTTACCATGGTACAGCCGCAGGTCAGGTTATTTACGTACAAACTGTATCAAATCAGAGACATCACGTTTTTTTATCAATTTCAAAAAGAGGAGTATCTATGTTCGTCTGCACATTTTTTTTATGTATGATCACCGACATTTTCATCAACTGTGGAGCGATAAGAAAACTCTTTTTTTTTTGAAAGAGTATACTCCCGATGTGGTCCCATTGTCACCGAGTTTGGATCCGATAATGGAATCCCAAGGGGATCAATGAGTACTTGGATCGCATAGAGTGTGTGAACTGGAATCATTAATCTCCACTGCTAAGCTGATGATGGAAGCTACATCACTCCTTAACGGTTAGAACAGTTAGAAGATGATCGTGCAGTTTGTCGACAGTTTTCTAAAAACGGCGCAGTCTCGTTTGAGCAGCGCGTTTAGAAGTCCTATTTATACTAAATAAAATAAATTACGGTTAATTATATAACTAAAAATTGAGGAATAATTTAAAAATTAAAAAAAAAATTACTATAAACTTACAATAAATTAAAAATGATATTTTAACTGTAAAGAAAAAAGTATTAATGGGCGACATATAGTTCACGAAGTCCGTGCCAACTCAGATACTTTAAACGGGTACTTACCAGGTACTAACAATTTTATTACAACAATGATATATTTACAACTACAACAAATATATAACACAATATAAAGTGAACTACTTGGCTGCGACTTCTTAAACTATATGCCGCCCACCAATCTTATCTTTAAAGTAAAAATATTATTATTAAATTTTTCGTTAGAGTTTTTTCCATGGAAAATTGAATAAATCACCCTTCAAAATAATTAATCAGGGGCGGCGTTCGCCAATAAATCTAAATAGATGAAAATACTTCAACAATCAAATCGATTTCCACTGTTCACGATCGATTAACATGTAAATAGTCGGTCAGTGACTGTATTGGAGCAATAAAGCTACAAAGCCGTTTCGGGCCATTTCATTGTGAAACGGGACGGGAGCGGCTCGCCACGATTCTGATTTTCATATTGAATAATTGTTCGCGAGATTTTGGGATAGTTTGCCTCTATTATTATACTTTGACGGATCTATTGTTATGTATGAGCAGTTGAATCGACTCACAATTGTTAGGGTCGGGCCTATATTTGATTATTCGGGCCCATCATGAGAGTTTCAACAGGTGCAAACGTTAGTTTCACCGATTTGCATTAAACGTGGTTTTGGTAACCACTAAATGTGTTACGAACAATGCCACGTATGATGTTTGGCAATGACTTAATAACATTGTTGTTAATTATTATGTAATTTTAATAAAAAATATCTAGCACAATTAGATCTTACACCATGGAGCATCGGTGGAGTCGTATTCCGCACCTGTTCTTATTTTCTAGACATATTAACAGTAATGTATTGCTAACAATAAATAAAAGTTTTTTTTTTTGTGTTACTAACATCTATGGACCTCGTCTGAAATACAGTTTTTCTTTTTTATTATTATTATAATATCTTGATATGTGTCCTCAGTATTATATTATTCGTTGTAGACATAGATAAGTTATAAGCGTTTATATTATAAATAGTTGTGCCGCGATTTCATCTGCGTGGACTTAGATCTTCTCAGCTGGTAATAAAACGCAACGTGATTCTGTCAGTGTGTTCGTTGGTATATTAAACTATTTACACGGTTGTTTTGGTGTTTGTTAATATATCACATATTTATGCACTACTCAGCGACACACGCCAGGTGCAGCAACACGGTGTAGCGGCACCTTAACTCAAAAATGTATAATATGTTTTGATTGTGTAGGTCAATTTTAATGAAATAAACACTAAATGATACTCAGAACAAAGTTTCATGTTTTACAGTTTATAAATTTTGAATACGATGAGCAGCTTTTACGTGATGCGCGTACAAACGAACAAACAAACCGACAAACAAATTTAAAATTAAAAAAAAAACATGTTTTTTACGTTCTATTACTATTTTCATTTACAAAAATCGTCAATGTACAAACACAGAAAGTTAACGATTTTATTATGTGTATAGATAATAAGGGCAAAGCACTCTTCGGACGTGAAAGGTTTGGTAAACCTGATGTATGAAGAAAACACTTTTTGCGAATCAATATCTACTTTAGTATCGTCACTCTCAGACAATTAAATGAGCCATAATTTTAACATCGACCTGAGCAAGTGTAATTAAAAGCGTAATGAGCCAAACATGGATTAATAAAAGTCGTTATTAATACATTAAAAATGTTCATAAACCATTCTTCTTTTAAAAGTCAAGCTTTTTCTGTGTTTCGATTAATTACCACGTTTTAAGCCCTCATATATATGTATTAACGAGGGAAAAACTACAAAGCAAGGGTATAAAAATACATGCGGTAGATTTTTTTATTATAGAAAAGCTTTATTGTCGTCGCTTCTATACAAGAAAATCCTAAACACACGACATAACTAAGCCCAAATCACACGTAATTCTACAAAAGCCGTGAAGTAACGTTTTCATTTATTTTTAAATATTTCTACATAATTTTTATTTATCTCCAAAAACTCGCTGCAATAAAGACCTTCAGAAGACATTAATTAATTCTAGAAAAGAGTTGATTGTAAAATTTAAAAGCGTTCATTATTTAAATTTAATAAAATATTCATAAAATTAAAAGGTAGGTATTATTCGTTAAACTTATTTCCAATCGAAACTTTTAGCTAACGAGCTCCTCGACAGACAGTTCTTGAAATACGAAACGCCCATTTAGTCCAAGAGCCTGTGACAAAAATGGCCATGGGAAAATTCAACTTTCTCATAGTCCAAATTTTCAATAAGTGGTAGTTAGTACTGCTAATCAGATTATGCTGCACTGCACTGCAGACTGCGGTTAGTCAGTTAGGTCTCATATGGGTGCGGTACACGTCGTAGTTGAAACTATTCTTATTTTCCAAAAATATTAATTTTCTAAAACCTAGTTTTGATTACCGCATATTTTTAGGAATGTTTTGAAACAAAATTTAAAATAAGGACTATGTGTATTAGTACCTACATACATACTACCAACTCAGAAAATATTATTATGTCTTTTATTAAGAGAAACGAAATATGGTTGACTAATTTGTACTATGACTTTATTTGAAAATTGAAAAGAAAAATTTGAAGCCAAAAAAGTTTCCATTTTAACTATTCGTAAAAGCGCCGCGCGTTGTACGTCGCTGACTAACTGCTAACTATAGTGAGCAGTATATCATTCATAAAAAATTCAGCTTTTGAAAACAAATGTCCTATTTCAACGACAAGCTCTCGGACTATAACTGATTTTCATCGCCTCAGCTATAAATTAGACATTCCAGAGAACGAGCCGGACGAAAAAATAAAACAAAATAAAATCTGTATGACATTTAGTCTTTAGCGGACGCCCGGAGGACTGCAAGGTTCGGGCTAATGGAGTTTTGATTAGATGAACATAAATTTTATCGTCATCGAAATACGCGAAGGTCTTTCCCGATCCCTTTTTTCTCTTCGGGACTCGACCGGAGCGACCCAAAGATGTATACACAAAACAGGGGTCTCATTATTTCTGACCGCATTTTGCCTATATTATATATATATATATTTCGATTTATTGAAGAAAGACTTTTAGGTCTTCTAGTCTTTGTAAGTGTAAAACGAATTACTAAAGTGATGCGTAATATACATACAGAAAAATTTATTAATTTATTTATGTTCTAATTAAACATTTAATATTTTTATTTAGGCTTCTTATAGATTACCAGGGGTGTGGAAAACGATTACTGTTAAGGGGATAGTCTTTCTCTCTACGGCTTCGAATCGGTATCGCTGGCTCCGTTTCAATCCCTCTTCCTCAACCTGTTCGTGAGTGACAGAGAAAACAAGAGCAAATTCCCAAAAATACTTATAAAATACCCGTCGAAACAGCTTGCGGACCGTGACTGTTTCCACCCCTGAGATGTGTACGAATTGGAACCAAAATTTGCAGGATCATTTAGAATGGATGTCTCTAGAGCGGTACGTTTTTTCTTTTTTAATTCGCACTAATATATAATTTTTTTTTAAATCGGAAATCGACGGATGTCAAGTTTTTCAGGACTTTATTCTAAAACAACTAAACAAGATATTAAAAAAAAAATCAAAACATACCGCTCTGTGATAGTATTTCTCCAGATATTTTTTTTTTTGTAAAACACGGGCTGAACCCTCTTTTTGCATGAAAAGTCTAAACCCTTAAAAAACGCCAAAATCTCTTTAAAATATTTAAAAAAATATATACAGCATGTCCCGCGTTATAGGGCCAAACATCTATGTTACTATTTCAACAAATTTTATAGACAAAAAATAGAAAAAATCACTAAAAAAGATAAAATTTAAGCTTTATCTTTCTTTAATTCACAAATGTTATATCGGTAAAGTTCATTCATTTTAAATTTTTATATTTTTTATTTTATGATAGCTGTTCTAGTTCCGGAGCTGTGTTACACTGTATTATAATTGCTATTGGCTAAATTAACTAATACAATATAACTTGTACTGAGATTGTCCTAAAGTGAACTGTTCATTGTAAAAAATGCACAGTTGAATTAAAATCATTAAGGCTAAGGTATCGGAACTTTACGTTTACGAACAAAGAAATGTTTTTACGTAAAATTCGTATTTTGCACGACTAGTCATTCAAACGGGCCAAAATAAACAAAATAAATAAATTCAAGACCTCTAATCATTTTATTGAGTTATTTATTTCTATCGATAAAAGCGGCAGTTTATCAATAGATTGAATTTTTCCAATCATTCGTTTTATTACCGACGTGACGCCATACAGAGTCTATTATTTGTTATTAGATAATAAAAAATATTATGTAGGTACGTAGACGTGTTTTATCCGCAATCACTAGGACATACTATGAAATTTAATCATTATTTTATGATTATTAACCATAATATAATACCTGGAACACCTCACACGGCGCCATCTAGTCCCAAACTAAGCAGAGCTTGTGTTATGGGTACTAGACACTTGATATACATATTTAAATATTCTTTGTACCTAATATATATGTTACTGGTAATGCTAGAAGATTGAGTAAACCTAGGTTCACCCGGGTTTGACCTGAACACCTAAAATTGACCAGCCAGCATTGGGTAGACCTAGATATGGGTAAATCCCGAAATAAAATTTATTTCAATTATTATTCGGACATTACCCAAAATTTTTGGGTAATTCCAGTAAACCCCGGTAAACCTAGATTTACTCAGTTTTCTATTAGCATTACCCGTAACATATACATAAACAAATAATTTTACGCCCAGATATAGAACAAACAGAAAATAATCATATTTCCGAATTCTATATCCAACATCCAAATTAAAAACCTGTAACGAATGTTCTTTTTACGCTTGTAATTCATGAAACAGCTCAACGGATTTTGATTAAACTTTCAAGTACAAAAAAACTAAATCATAGTTTAATATATAGGTAGAGTATAAATCGACGACCGAGTATATAGAATATAGACGACAGCTTAGCCTAGTGGGTAGCGACCCTGCCTTCGAAGCTGGAGGTTCCGGGTTCGAATCCCAGGTCGGGTCAGTATTAATATGATGAATATTGATACTAGTACCGCGTCTTGATTGTTATATGTATTGGGTGTTTTCGCTTGGTACCCAAAACACAAGCTAATGCTTAGTTTTGGGCCTAGACGTTGTTGTGATGTCTATACGTTATTATTATTATTATATCATTAGGCTGCTGTTTTCTGATGCAGAGCAGAACGGAGCGAAAGTTGACGTCACATATTATTTGACTACAATATCATGAAAATATAGACAATCTGGTGTTTAAGTAATTTAAAAAAAAAATTTGTTTGAAAATCCACATAAAATCCTAGGAACGTCAGTAATTAGCTATCAAAAACTGACGGTGATTAAGCGTAAAAATTAATTTATAGGTACGTTTCAAATGTTTATTTTACATCCACGTTTAATTGATACCAAACACGCGATCTGCAGAATGTGTAATTAAAACAGTGATATGAAAATAAAGTCACTAATGAAATATTATTATGTTCCGAATTCCGATGGCAGTTATAAATAAGGATTTGGTAAGTATCGCTAGTAGGTAAGCGTATCATATTACCTTAGGTCGTTAGACTTATTCGATAAAAAAATAATGTAAAACGATATTTGCAAATAGAAAAATGAAAGAGAACCCCTGTCGAGTTTGAAAAAAAATCCGTTGATAAAGAACGACGACGTCAGAGCGGGAATGGCCGGTCAAACTACACCAAAATTATAAAGTATCAATCTGTTCCATAGTCTTTTATCAGATTTTTGAAAGAGAGTCTCATTGGAGAGTATCCATAATCTATGTGGTTTACTTTAGCTTCTTTTGAACACAATTTCTAGGTTTAGCATGACATATGAAAAATCATATGAAATACGTAATCATTCGTCGCACCTGCTACTTTCCTTCCCATAGTCTGCTACATCTGCTACAAAGAACACTCAATGAAATCGCAGATCGTGCGAATTTTATCGTTCATAAGAACTTCATTATTATTTCAAAATTTTAAACAGTGTTAATTTTAATTAAACTAATAAAGAAAGCAAATCTAAAAGTTACAGATTCTATCACCATAATTAGGTATCATTTATGTAATACAAACGTATCACCTAAATCCGAC
This sequence comes from Luffia ferchaultella, assembly GCA_949709985.1. Classification (NCBI taxonomy): domain Eukaryota; kingdom Metazoa; phylum Arthropoda; class Insecta; order Lepidoptera; family Psychidae; genus Luffia; species Luffia ferchaultella. The sequence continues at coordinate 24,706,395 of OX453241.1, read as the reverse complement.
TCCTATTCAATCGTACGTTGCAGCCAGTGCCACCGCTTGGTTATAATCATAAAACTCATAATTCATATTTAATGTCAGTAGTAAATAGTAGAAAGGGTATAAGTATAAGAAGTGATTTGAAATCATTGCCTGTGAAATTACACTGGTGAAATCACTTCGAAAAGAATTAGTAATTTAATCAAATGAAAATGTACTAAAGGTAGTAATAAGCTAGCAACTTGAATCAATTCAAGAGCCGTCAGGATAATTACTTGAGCAGCTAGTGAGAAGGTAATGATATAAACGTATCAGCGGAAGCTGTTAGCTTATTAATAATAATAATAATTTCCATGGCTAGTAAGGTCAACGTGAGGAGCGAAGCGGAGCGGAGCGGCGGTGAGCCACTTCAAAAGCCTATTGATTAATTTAGAATTTGGTTCATATACGTTGAGTAATCAGACGAATTATACAATTTACTGAGGGCAGAAACTTTAGGACAAAACATTAGTGTTTAACTAAACTGCTTTTAAAATAACGTTTCTGAACTGGACAGTAACTTTTTTTTAAAATTCATATTGGTTATAAAAGACAAACACACATTAATGAAACTTACACCCACAGATGTAATAAAAATTTAAGACTCCCGTTCACAGAACAACCATTCCATTCCACCATGAACAACCAATGAAGCACTGCAATGGCGACCGCGTAAACATGTGTGAGTGAAACTCCGCAGCATACTGGCGGTCGATAGAGTTACTATATTATGATAAGAGTGTGTTCAAGTTGATGCATAGGTATGTATACAGCCAGCAGACTTACTAAGGATGCATCAGTAGTTACTTCGTGAAGCTACGTCCTGGAATTAATAGGTTCATGCTTACACTTTCTTAAGAGTAGCTATCTCAAGGTTTTTACGAATTTTGGTAGTATTGTTGCAGAGTAGCTAATAGACAGTTATATTCGTAACAGGATAGACATGCAGAGCTTTTTTCTAATTTACTTAGACAAGAATTACGCGATGAAAGCCAGCGTCCGCATTCCATGGTCTACATAATACTTGAGAACTTATAGAGCAATGAACATTTTACCTGTTATGGAGACATCCAGCTGTTAAATAATGTTATTTATGTAACATTTAATCTCCAACGGCTCGACCACGCATTGGAAGGAACAATTTATACATTTCATTTTCAATGTATGAGTATTTTAACCATGTGCTTTAACTATATAGAAAATGTGTAAAAGCTATTCGTATGCAATGCAATTTGTAAACACAACAGCCAACGAATGCAAATTGCAATATGGAAAGCGGACAGCCGACTAGCTGGTTGATCAAAGCTTGATTGATTGAGCGTTCTCGCGTTCATTTGTTAAATCGATTCTAATGAAAAATCGATAATATTTATCATTAGTCTAGTTTGCCAGCGATGTTTGTGCTTCAATAAAAAAGAATGTCCGATTGATCAGTCGTTAGAGACTTTGACTGCAGAACAAGAAGTCACAGTTTTGTCCCTGTCCCAGGTATTATTATTACTGTCATAATTAATTAATTGGTATAATTTCTAATTACCGACGGACCAGTTATTAATAACTAGCTTTTATCTCCGACTTCGCCCGCGTGTACTCACGATCCGTATAATTATTCTGGTCCGAGAATTATGCGTCTGTGTGTTATAAAAAGGTGCACGAAAATCGTAATAAACTGAAAACGATATGCAAATGTGGTGTCGAGATTTGAGAACATAAATGGAAATTGATTTATAACTTTATCCGCGCGCGACGACGACGCTAAGGAGACATTCGCGTAGTCTGGCGTCGTCAGATTAGTTCAATATTAGATTATTATTCTATTCGATGGTATTATGTAACGGTTCGTATTATCTACATTGATCATAGAATATAATAACTGCAATGTATATAGGACAAAAGCATTGAGCTAAGAAATATATTTCAATACATTTGATATATGAACGTCGCATTAGTACACAGAAAAAAAGAATTTTGTTGTCAAGAAAATATAGTCTTCGATATATACAAATTCAACATATTCTTGGACCAATGCACTTTGCATTGATTTTAGAATTATTTGTCTTCTGTGTGCACATAAAAAAAAAAAGAATTCTTATGTCAATGCAAATTGCATTGATCCAAGAATATGTTATATTTGTATATATTGAAGTATATATTTTCTTGACAACATAATTCTTTTTTTTTCTGTGTAGGTATACGAATTTTTGTTTAAAAACAAGTGACATATCTGTTAAAAGCATCAGTACTAATTTATATAATATATTGTACAGTTAGTAAGTACAATGAAGAATCGAATCGAATTCGTGGTTGGATTTATCACAATCGTTCATTCACTAAAAACATTTAAAAAATAAAAACAAACAAGCCGTCACCATACGTCAGTACAGATAACATATATGTAGAGTGGAAAATGTGATCCGAAATCGCACAAACCTAGAGCAACTATTCGAAAAATTTATTCCTTGAATAACATACATCCGATATTCATGGTTTTCTAACATCAATTAGGACATCAAATAACTATTCACGAATGTCGATAAAGCGAAATAATTACGTAAGGGCCGCATCGAATAGATATATATGGTTTCTGCTTACCATTCTGGGAAACATGAAACTAGTATTTATATATACAACATATATATAGTGTAAAGATTTCGTAATAAGACGTAAAATCTAACTTCTGCACATATTACTCGATATAGACGCTCGCTGCCTACGGACGCTTGATGTATAATGTCATTAATCACGCTACCGTAGACACATTACAGCACCTCTAGACTATGGTTGTGTGTGCGTGAACCTTAAGCGTACACGCAAGACCTGCCGTATATCCCTATAAGGCAGATCGTAAAAATACTTCGCGACAAACATTGCCATACGCATAGGCAGGCACAACAATGTCAAACATCTGGCACAGAAGACTAAACGTCCTCGTGACTAAAATCTATGAATTGAACATTTATATGTCCGTATCTATACGGCGCGGATGGATTAAAATTTCGTCAAATGGTGTTTTTGAAATTTTTAAAGTTATGGCCGATATCCCTAGACGAACTTTAAATTTTGTGTATTAAATAATCAGTTGTTAAGCACAACTTTATTTTTAAATGAAATTTTAAACTATAAGAAAATAATTCACGCAATGACTTTATTTTACCCACGACGGGAAGGAGACGGTATATCCGTTTGGGCTTATAGGTTGTGTGTTTATTAGTACATATATGTAACCATTTTCCTCGAAAATAGCTGCATCGATTTCGAAGCGGTATTTTATGTTACATAGGTATCACTTCTGACCAGATTCTTAACTTAATTTATGGTTCTGCGCCACTACGGGCGTTGCAGTAGATACGTTTACTGAAAACAGTTTTTTTTATTATTAACTAATCTTGAAAAATGGCATAAATTAAAAACAAATTATAAATTATTAAAAACTCACGACGTAAAGCCATTAATTAAATAAAAATATTAAAAAGGTGGTCCTTTAAAAAGAGTAAAATAAATGTACGGCTTTTCGTCGCAGGTTTTACAATTTTATAATAATTTTTATGCTTACTAGCTCCCTCAAGGTATTCTCGATATTCTGAGTAATGAATTTGCATAATTCACTAAGCGTGTAAACCGCATAGTAAACTCGTATGCGATCATCATTATTAAAAGTTATTCCTCAGTAATGAAAATGTTTCTCGATTATTACGCCATCCCACTTTATCTAAAGATAAATATTTTTCTCGAAAATATGAAAAATGTTTTACGTCGACATTTTAAGCTCTACAATCAGAACTTTTTAAAATACAAGCAAATAGAAGGATAGAAAATAACATTGGTGTAGGTATACTATATTAAAAATTTATATAAAAAGTAGTCTACATTATCTTTTAATCTTTTAATCTTAGAAATATAAGAATCAAGATGGAGTGTATCACAATTCGAAACGATCAAAAACGTGAGCAAAATGTCAGACTCTGTTATTGGACGAACCATACGTCATCATTGTTTTAAACAACATTTTGTTAAACTACACATGAAATGTAATTTTAGAATCTTTGTTTTCTTTTCCAGTACGAACTTCACGTGCGGGTCACACGAAATTCTACTTCACAGTAAATATTTCAAAACATAAAGTGGCGTATATTTGGTCTGCGGCGTATATTTATTGGTTACAGTTTTTCGTCACAATGGTAGCTTCATGTATATCCATGCACGCTTTTAATGTAGCGCCAGTCATTAACTTCGGAACTATAATTTGTTGATCACAAAAAAATACCGTTAGAATACAAAACAAAAATAAAAGATGAAGCACATGTCTGGCTTAAGCATCGAGAGTTCCGTATTACGTATTTTATGCGCTGTTCATTGTAAAACTCTCGATAAATATAATAAAAAGAATATAAATAAAAGAATAAGTTCCACATTCGGTAAGTGCTACAAACGCGACCTACCAAAAGCAACGATTTTCTAAATTTAATGATTCCTCTTACAAAATTATCAAACGTCAAGCACATACAAAAAAGTCCATAGCATTTATAATAAAATTGACATGTTTTTAGCCTGCGCTACAACAACTAGACAAACAAAGACGTCACTCTCCACTCCAATATTATTATAACTTTTCATGTAAGGAACCCTAACAATAAATACACGAAACGACATAAGTAACATTTAAGGAGTGGAATACCAACAGTAGAATCGTGATTGTAGCCATTAAATACACTTAACCTATTATAGGCCCGCCATTCGTGGAGACCTTGGCTTCGATTCTTACTTGGCAAACGCTGGACTATGAACTGTACAACATATGTCTAGCAATTGGATGTTTTTCAGTGCTATTCAAGTATATGGATTGTTTACTATCAGAGTGAACTAATATCGCTAGTGTTTTCAAATAGTTACGATATTCAAGACTTATTGAAAAACATATAAGAAATGATAAAAAAATGTAAAAAATAACAAAAATCTACAATAATTGTAACATCTTTTCAGCGTTAGTTTTAATTTTCTGAAATTTTCTGATATGAAAAGTATAAACATAGATCTATGTTTATGCATTTCATAGATTACGCTCGTCAAAACCTTCTATCAGCCATTTTTATACCCCACTCCAGAGGCTTAGGCATCCCGTCAAGATGAAAGTGCTTGGAGCTTAAATCCACCACACTGCTCCAATGCGGGTTGGCGGATTGTAAAACCGCCATCTATTGACAGCAACCGGGACCGACAGCTTAACGTGATAGTTTACATACTTAAGTCAGAAAAAACTCATTGGTACACACCCGGATTCGAACCACGGCCACATGGCCTTATAGATTTGAAACAGGTTCGCCGCGTTCGGGTTATCACGACCATCAAACTTTACAACATGAAAAATCAAGTTACACCTTTGTGTAATATACTTTTGACAGTTTAGAAGCTGTCATGGCATTAATGATAAGACGTGATATAAAATAGAAGTCAAACCGAGAGTGACAAGAGAATATATACATGACAGATTTGGGGCCAGCATCATAGGACCGATTGGCCAAGTAGTTAGAGACCCCAACTGCAGAACCAAAGATCGCGGGTTCGGTCACCGCCCGCGACAAATATTTGTGTGCATAAACATGTTTATTTGTTCCGTGTTCGGGTATAAAATATGTATTATGTAAAAAAAATATTTAAGTTTGTGAGTGCATATTGCATAATTAATTAATGATTAATGCATTAATGAGTGTTGCATTAAAAAGTGTCGTGATAGCCCAAAGCGCAACGAACCTGTTTTAAATTTATAAGGCCATAGGGCCATAGTTCGAATACGGGCGTGTACTAATGAGTTTTTTCTGACTTAAGCACATCTCCGTGCCTCGGAGAGCACGTTAAGCAGTCGATCCCGGACGCTGTCAATAGATGACGGTCGTTACTATCCCCAACCCGCAGTGGAGCAGAGTGGTGGATTTAAGTTCCAAGCCCCCCCTCACTCCGGAAAAGGCTTAAGCCCCTGCAGTGGGGTAAAAATGGGCTGATGAAGTGAAGCATTAATGAGTGCATAATTCGTGCTTCCTTTGGGACTAGATGGCGCTGTGTAGGATTTCCCAAGTATTATTATTATTATAGTTCTAAGCGGGGCAATATTAAACGTATCTAACCAAAGCCTAGAACTTTTAGACAAACTTATCTATGACATAAAAGTCTATTTGAAAATAACGGACATGTATACTAACAAAGTTTAATAATATAAACAGAAAAAAGTAAAAATAAATTATCAGCTTCAACTTCAAAGACAAGAAAAAATATGCCAATCATTACTTCGCTCTATTTGGTTTTAATCTCATTAATTTACCGATTGCATTAGATAAGTGACTTTTTTGCTTTAACAAAAAAAGTTTATTTAAAAGCATTATACGTGTTCTAAAATGTACTTGTACTGATTATACTTTCAGCTGATACGTTGCCGCCATTTGCTAGAAAAAAAAATCAAGCGATGGGCGACTCGTGCTTCGTCATTCATTTGTGTACTTACAGTACACGGCAAAATTACACATTCGACGGCGTGTTAAGGCGGTCTTCGCGTAACGGCATGTGTAACAGATAGTCGCCCAATGCACACATAAAGTGAGCTGCACATTTTTCCATTTTATTCCATTCCATCAGCCCTATTCATACCCCAATGCAGGGGCTTAGGTCTCCGCTCAACATGAGGGGACTTGGAACTTAAATCCACCCTGCTGCTCCAATGCGGGTCGGCGGATTGTAACGACCGCCATCTATTGACAGCAACCGGAATCGAATGCTTAACGTACACTCTGTGACACGGAATTAGTGACAGTTAATTTACTTAAATCAGAAAAATTTATTGGTACACGCCTAGATTCGAACCACGGCCACATGGCCTTATAGATTTGAAACAGATTTGCTGCGCTCGGGCTATCGCACATTTAGAAACTTAAAAAATAAAAATAAAAAATCCACAGTATCTAATGCACATAAAAATGGGATTTTCGAGACCAACTTTAATCGATATTTTTCATTTTTAGGTACCGCATTAACTCACAAAAACCCCTTGTAGTTTCGCCAGATCCGTCTGTCAATCAGTCTTCTTAGAAACCAATAAGAAAACATGATATGCACAAACGTTTGGCAGCATCAATAGAAACGGATATTGAATTCGTTTTGTTTGATGCCTACACGTGTACTGTGCGGCAAATACGCTTCACCTTGGCACCTTCTTGCGTTCGGATCGTAATCAGTTGCTAGTCGATTTTTACTAACTATTGTCCATTACACCGCTATACACACCACTGTGCGATCAAGTCTAGGGTTGAGAGATTGAAGTCTAGAAAATTATTTAATTTCAAAGATTTTTAAAGGGCCAAAAAATAGCAATTAGTTTTTTCCGCTTATTTGTATGTAGCACAGGGAAAATAAATTAAGAATTGGAGTAATAGACTAGAACTGGTAAAAATTCAAATGGAAAATTTGGAAATGACTTAATTTTGTTACAAAAATATAAATTCGACGTTTTGAGGGGCAAAAAGTAGTGAAATATTTAAAAAAAATACGATTATAAACAAGGACAAATAGAGTATCATTTTTGATGAATATTTGGATCTGTTGGATCGGTTGTTGCAAAGTTACAACAGGAACAAAAGGTCGAATACTGTTTGCGAATTGTTTCATTAGATTAAATATCAAAAATAATACCCCACTTACCTAGTCGAAAAACGTAACTTTTAATAAAACTCTACTCTTTGTCTTTCCTTTTCATCGTGATATAACTTGTCAATTTAGGGCCAAAACAAAACTATTCCTAAATTTTCGTGAATGCACACTTGTTGTCGTTGTGAAAAAAACTATTTGTGTTTAATGTATACACAATGCGATATTTCTAAGGTTGCCAATTATGAAAATGCTAACAGAATCCGAGATCTTTTATAAATTTTTGGTAATTTTCCCGTATGATATTTAAAGTAAAGGTTGCGCGACATTTTCTGCCGCCTGTTCTTAATAATAATTGGTAACGACGCTTCTGCTTTCCCAAAAATATATATTTTTGAGCTCAGCGATTGCCAAATATCGAAATTATCCCTTCTAATTATTGCGATTTATATTTTAATTTCGATTAAAAGCAATAAATTTAAAACAATAAATGAGCTACCTCACAATAATAAGATATAAAAACAAGTATCCGTGAGTCTCACCCTGACTGCGATGAATTATGTTAAGTAATGACCTCTAACGATGCAATGCCAAATCATTTCAGTATCGTAAAGTGGTGATTTGCGTAACCACAAAAACTATGGACAGATATCAGGATCAATACGAATGAGATTTACAAAATAAAAATCTTAATTATGTAACTGATGGCAAATATTATTATTTAGTTGCTGCAGTGTACTATATATTTTTATTTTGTTAAAATAATCGATAAACATATTGAGTTTCAATTATATATCCAATTTCAATTCGAACCAGTAGTTCCTGAGATTTGCGCGTTCAAACAAACAAACAAACAAACAAACAAACAAACGAACGAACGAACGAACGAACGAACGAACGAACTTATTTGCAAACTATTAGTGCTATAAACCTTAAATTTTAGGATCAAATTAGAATTCCTTGAAGATTTTTTTAAAATTAGGCTCCATTTCTGGAATATTACACTATAAGGTGGCTTTTCCGTGAGTAACACGTTCCCCTCTATAACCTTTTAATCGCTTCTAAAAGTCTGAATAAGTATAAAAAGCTCGTATGTACCACGAACGTACACGAAAATTATCACAACTTTTTAGGGTAGTTCAACTTTAAACAAATCCATCGTTTCCAGTTTCGAGAAAGTTTTTCTCATTAAAACCACGTCACTTACAAGTGAAAACTTATAATAGTTAAAAATAACAAGTTTCATTATTTAGTATATCTAAATATATATTTAAAGTATATCATTTCCTTTCTATTTATTCCTGGGACTGCAAGGAACACAGTTTGAGATTTCCTTGAATTACATCGAATGGTTTTGAATTTAAATCGGAATAGGTGATCAATACAATTCAAACTTAGATTAATTTAAAATTGTAAACAAGGATACGGAAATAAAATTTAAATATTTTTAGACCAGATTACATGTTTATAATTAAAACGCGATTAGATTTATCGATTTCGTGTGTATAATGGTTATAAATCATTTCTAATTAATATCTACATAGAATACACATCGTATTTTCTTTAAAATTAATAAGATTTCGGTTTTATCTTTTTCATTTATCATTTTTTTCATTATATATTTAATGTAAGTAATAATAAGTTCTATTTTGGAGCGGTATACACGCATTATATACATGCATAGTTTAATGCATTACACATTTAAAACAGATTTTTTCACACTACAGTTATATGTTGATATATCCATATTAATAATTTGTTAGGACGTTATAAAAAATTAAAATCTCATGTAATGGCGCATATGATTTATAGTGCGCAGATGGTTAAATTCGCTTTCAGTATGTCATGTTGGTTCTTGAATTTGTATGTTGGTATATATTTTTAATTTTACTCTTCAATTTTGACAACTTAATGTCCTGTTTTTAAGCGACTTCAAAAAAGAAAGAGGTTACTCAATTCGACCGTATGTTTTTTTTATGTGTCTTCAGGGATAACTTCGTTGTTTATGAACCGAATTGAATAATTTTTTTTTTGTGAAAGGGAGATATTTTCGGAGTGGTACCATGATAAGGATAACCAGGATCTGATGATGGCATCCCAGAGAAATCGAGGGCAACCTTCGAAAATCGTATTTTAAAGTATCGTATTTTAAGTATTTTGATAAAGTACTACTGCTAGTACTATTTAATGAAGGTCGGGAGTCGATCTGATGATGGAGCTGAAAGACAGTCGAGGGAACTCCTCAACGATTTACAGCAATTACCTGTAGTTTGAACTTGATTCATTTCTATTGATGAGATCTTTGCACCCATATGGATTATAAGTGCCATTACAGGTCTGTATATCATTTCCTTTCTATTTATTCCTGGGACTGCAAGGAACACAGTTTGAGATTTCCTTGAATTACATCGAATGGTTTTGAATTTAAATCGGAATAGGTGATCAATACAATTCAAACTTAGATTAATTTAAAATTGTAAACAAGGATACGGAAATAAAATTTAAATATTTTTAGACCAGATTACATGTTTATAATTAAAACGCGATTAGATTTATCGATTTCGTGTGTATAATGGTTATAAATCATTTCTAATTAATATCTACATAGAATACACATCGTATTTTCTTTAAAATTAATAAGATTTCGGTTTTATCTTTTTCATTTATCATTTTTTTCATTATATATTTAATGTAAGTAATAATAAGTTCTATTTTGGAGCGGTATACACGCATTATATACATGCATAGTTTAATGCATTACACATTTAAAACAGATTTTTTCACACTACAGTTATATGTTGATATATCCATATTAATAATTTGTTAGGACGTTATAAAAAATTAAAATCTCATGTAATGGCGCATATGATTTATAGTGCGCAGATGGTTAAATTCGCTTTCAGTATGTCATGTTGGTTCTTGAATTTGTATGTTGGTATATATTTTTAATTTTACTCTTCAATTTTGACAACTTAATGTCCTGTTTTTAAGCGACTTCAAAAAAGAAAGAGGTTACTCAATTCGACCGTATGTTTTTTTTATGTGTCTTCAGGGATAACTTCGTTGTTTATGAACCGAATTGAATAATTTTTTTTTTGTGAAAGGGAGATATTTTCGGAGTGGTACCATGATAAGGATAACCAGGATCTGATGATGGCATCCCAGAGAAATCGAGGGCAACCTTCGAAAATCGTATTTTAAAGTATCGTATTTTAAGTATTTTGATAAAGTACTACTGCTAGTACTATTTAATGAAGGTCGGGAGTCGATCTGATGATGGAGCTGAAAGACAGTCGAGGGAACTCCTCAACGATTTACAGCAATTACCTGTAGTTTGAACTTGATTCATTTCTATTGATGAGATCTTTGCACCCATATGGATTATAAGTGCCATTACAGGTCTGTATATCATTTCCTTTCTATTTATTCCTGGGACTGCAAGGAACACAGTTTGAGATTTCCTTGAATTACATCGAATGGTTTTGAATTTAAATCGGAATAGGTGATCAATACAATTCAAACTTAGATTAATTTAAAATTGTAAACAAGGATACGGAAATAAAATTTCAATATTTTTAGACCAGATTACATGTTTATAATTAAAACGCGATTAGATTTATCGATTTCGTGTGTATAATGGTTATAAATCATTTCTAATTAATATCTACATAGAATACACATCGTATTTTCTTTAAAATTAATAAGATTTCGGTTTTATCTTTTTCATTTATCATTTTTTTCATTATATATTTAATGTAAGTAATAATAAGTTCTATTTTGGAGCGGTATACATGCATTATATACATGCATAGTTTAATGCATTACACATTTAAAACAGATTTTTTCACACTACAGTTATATGTTGATATATCCATATTAATAATTTGTTAGGACGTTATAAAAAATTAAAATCTCATGTAATGGCGCATATGATTTATAGTGCGCAGATGGTTAAATTCGCTTTCAGTATGTCATGTTGGTTCTTGAATTTGTATGTTGGTATATATTTTTAATTTTACTTTTCAATTTTGACGACATAATGTCCTGTTTTTAAGCGACTTCAAAAAAGAAAGAGGTTACTCAATTCGACCGTATGTTTTTTTTTATGTGTCTTCAGGGATAACTTCGTTGTTTATGAACCGAATTGAATAATTTTTTTTTTGTGAAAGGGAGATATTTCCGGAGTGGTACCATGATAAGGATAACCAGGATCTGATGATGGCATCCCAGAGAAATCGAGGGCAACCTTCGAAAATCGTATTTTAAAGTATCGTATTTTAAGTATTTTGACAAAGTACTACTGCTAGTACTATTTAATGAAGGTCGGGAGTCGATCTGATGATGGAGCTGAAAGACAGTCGAGGGAACTCCTCAACGATTTACAGCAATTACCTGGTGTTTGAACTTGATTCATTTCTATTGATGAGATCTTTGCACCCATATGGATTATAAGTGCCATTACAGGTCTGATGATGGAGACCATACACAATCGAGGGAACTCCTCAACGATTTACAGCAATTACCTGGTGTTTGGACTTAATTCATTTCTATTAATGAGAACTTTGCACCCATATGGGTTATAAGTACCATTACAAGTCTGATGATGGAGACCATAGACAGTCGGTGCCTACTTACTCAGACACTTTAAATTGTGTTTGTTCTATATTCGTTATTGTTATAAATATATCATTGTTGTAATTGTTATTACCTGGTAAGTACCCATTTAAAGTGTCTGAGTTGGCACCGACTTCATTAACTATATGCCGCCTGTTAATGCTCCTTTCTTTAAAGTGAAAATTTTATTTTTAACTTTTTAGTTTATGTTTTTGAAGTCGGTTTTAATTTTTTTTTAATTATTTTCGTAATGTACCTACCTTAGAATACGTGTACCATGTCAAAAAGCATCGATAAATATTTTTTCCATTAACAAAAATTATTTGCTTATTGCTATAAGGATATCTAAAGTACACGTTTCATTACGGTGACAATTGGAAATTATTATATTTATTTAAAACTGGACAAATTACATTTTTTATGAATACTAGTAGGCCATCCTTAACAACCCATATTGGACGATACCTTTCCAATCCCGCTATATAGGTTACACAGCGGCTCCTTTTGAATTAATTTGGGTTTTGATCCGGTTTAAACACAGTGTGCAGTGCTATGACCACGACTTGAAAATTTTCCTTATGGGGTAAAATATTGACGAAAATCCCGTCATTTTAATGGTTAAAATCATGTAAATTGTTGTTTAGTTGTTTAGCTCGTAAGTTCAAAATTGAGAAGGACCTCTTTTAACAATTATAGAAATGTAACCTTTAGGGTTAAATAGTTAAAATTTATATTTAATTTTTTGGTTGGAAATGGAAAATGAAATGTTTCAGTGTTTTTTTTTTGTGAAATTATTAAATAACTCTTAATGAATGCTAATACATTAGTGTAAGTAATCCATGCGAGCAAAGCTGCGAGCGGTAGCCATAGTAAGTATATAAACGGCACATATTTCATTAGCGGCTATGTCACATTTTCACTTTTTTTATAATAAAATTTCAAAATATAGCATAGATCTTTGCCATTTTCAATTATTTCCACAGACTGGAAAACAATGTGAAATAGCGAGAAATAATTTATTTTAATCTTAACTTTTTTTAAAGACGCCAGCTTTAAATGGCAATAAAGCCCGACAAGTACAAACAAAACAGGAAAAAAGCTCTGATTATACAACGTATAAGGTCAAAAATACGAATAAATTTTCTTCTCGACCTAATATTTTGAATCACGATGAAGTTGAAACGTTCATAAAAGCAATTAGTACAAATTATAATTACAATATTGTGCTGTACTTGTTACTTACACCGGATTGTAGAGCGAAGCGAAAACTGATTTACGAATACATTACATTTAATCAGTTACATATTTTCTTCAGTAACCAAATAAAATTAAAACGTACAAAGCCAAAAATAACAGTGGGTGGGAAACAGTTATTTCGATTTACGATAACATAAAACAAACAATGATAAAATTTAATTAAAATGAGCGCCCGCAATAACTATTTGCATTCAAATGTATATATATGACTGAATTTTGTTTAAGTAAATACCAACGAAAGAAAATATACTTTGTGGTGAATGATTTATATTTTTTTTTGTTACACGTATTATTTTTAATTTGGCATTTTATTTATTATGTATTTTTTTTATTTTTAAGAATAAGTCACTAATTAAACACATACATATGATAATAAAATAAAATAACGGTCATGCGTATCGGACTCTACTAAAGGAATCGGAACAGTATATAACGTATTTATACCTATTAACCGCCAAATCACAGGAAAACGCATATAAATCTAAAAAAAATACTAAATACTTAGAAAAAATATTATTTGGTATCAAAATTTGCGACATAAATAGCTGTATATTTTGATTGCGATGACTTATAAGCCGGATTTTTTTTTCGAATCTTCAAGGGACCGAAGAGTTCGGTATTTGATATTAATTTCAACTTCATGCCTCTATACGCTCCCGAGAAAAAGGGTCTTGACAAATAGACAGAGGCAAAGGCGGATAACACAGTGATTCTACTTTTTTCTAAAAGTTCCGTAGCGCTTTTGAGGTACAGAAGAGAATCCTAAAAGAAGTACTCGTATTGAATATTTTTTATTAGAATTATTACATATTAATTAATGTTGCCAATAAAAAAATATTAAGTAAACAGGCTGATGTCGGGATAGCCGACTGGTAGCGAGAACACTTTTTGTTTAGGAGGCCGTGGTTCGAATCCCAAGGCGTGACCAATGACTTTTTTCTAACTTATGTAAGTAAATAACTCTCACTGACTCTGTGCCTTGGAGAACACGTTAAGTCGTCGGTCCTGGTTGCCATCAATAGAAGGCAGTTAATAAAATCCACCAACCCGCATTGCAGCAAGGTGACGGATTAAGCTCCAAATCCTGAGGGGAGACCCAAACCCCAGCAATGGGGTATTAATGGGCTGATGGTATGGTAATTAAATAAACTAACTATACGATACTGAATTTTCATATGTTTTCTCCATCAATAACACTCCACAACCGATCTCCCACACATAACAAATTAAACATAGATCCCATCTACGTTACGTGTCTAATAAACAAACAAAGTGACACACAAATACAATATTACACCGAACTTAAAAATTAAACTTGAAGCCTCCAAAGACACCAAGTCACGCGTTGTCGAGTTGTGAAAGGACGTTGCGATGCGATGTTGACACGTAAATAATATATAGTGAGGCAACGGTCGGCAGGACGACCTGCAAGGACGTACCAAGCTGTGTCTACGTATTTACACAACACTTTATTTCTTCGTATATTTCGTTATATCTGCAATTACTTTAGTCTGTGGTGTTAACTGACGAACGTTTTTTCCTCATAAATAAAAAAAAATAAGTCTGTAATTTACTTACACATTTTTTTAAATGAACAAAATATCCCTGTGACGTCATCTGTACAGAAGTTTATTATATTTACCTTATATTACACTAAATAAAGTTAGGCTATTTTCATGGATTCACGAGAATTACAATATCATTTGACACGGTAAATTTAACTCAATATTTTTTATTTACATTTAGCTTGGGTATTTTATTGTGAAAAGCAGTGCTATAAGTTCAACCGCCCAGATGACGTCACAGGCATAATTTCAACGTCAAATGAATTTTCATAAATATCTGGATGATTCGTAAACAGAAGAAATTTATATTTTGAGAAGTTTTCTATAACTTTATCTCTTTTAATTTAATGACCAACTTTAAAAATTTTGATCCAAGCCCATTAAACCTCACCATACCAAAAAACAAAGAAATTTGTCGGCTGTTGTTACGGATCCATGTAGTTTATTGAAAATCTCTCTTATCACCTAGACAAAAGTATAACTTAATACTTTATTCTTGTCATTTCTGCATTTATGGAAATGTAAATATTATATTTATTAAGGAAAACTAATCAGTGAAATTTTTTTATTGATATCTACAAAAATGCCGGAGATACAATTTTTTAAAGTAAATCGTACCATGACGTCACTCGGTTACATTACAATGGGCTATCGTGGATAATTTGTACGTAGTGGTACCGAGTGACGTCACGAGTGTGTCGTAAAAACACAGACTTTAATTTGTTATAGCACCGGTAATGATCGGCATTTTTTCGAAATTCAAAAAGTATGGTCAATACTTTGTCATAGTCTAGCGTGTGAAATAGCGTATCATAGGTACATAATTCTGTTGAAAAGGACGCGCTCATTACGTTAATTACTTGACCTCGACTTAAGTTTATGATTATTTGACCAGGAAAAAAAAACCACACAAAAATCTAGTCTTTAACGCGGAGTCATAGCTTATCGAAAATCTTTCATTTCACCTAGACAAAAATACAACTAAACACTTTATTAATTATAAAATGATTGCGGTAACTACTTGAACTCGACACTAGTTTATTAAATCAAATCAACAACAAAAAACCACATCAAAGCCGAGTCAAATTTATTGCGGAGCCATAAATTTGTGAACCATTAATGCGGACATTTGAAATTATAATCCGACCGAAGTACATACGTGTAATAAATGCATTTCCGCTATCATATTTTTTGCTGCATTAATGGTCACCCGAATTAATAGAAGTCTTTTTGTTCCGCGTCCTACGCTTTTGAAGATAAATGTAATTATTAAGCTTTAACGAAAATATATACAGTCGCTCTGTATACTTATAATTAAAAATTCTTATCTTATTTCACAACTATGATTTGTTGTTTGTAATTTATAGATCATCATATAAACTAGTCCAAATAAATAAAACTAGTCCGCGATTTACGATTAAAAAAAATTTTAACTATATCTGAAGCATCAACTTATAAAATTTCCTGTGGATAGGTTTATAATTGTAAAAACTACGACGCTTGGCGGACCAATTTGTTTTTAAAAATAAATCACCCTGACTAATGCTTTTTAAAAAAAAAAAAAAAAAACCACCACAAAGCCACAAGAAATACAACTCCTCTTGAAAATAGAAGCCTCATCACGCCCGGTGCTCCCTGGCTTCATTTATAATAATTAATAGTATCGACTCTGATTACTGTAATTATTTGATCATTAAAGGGGTCTTAATTGCGGATCGGGGGTCTGTTAGGTACAGACTCCGAAAACACGAATACCCATATCGAATAGCGATATAGAGTGAAATACAGGATTTGAAGTCATAACTACTGACTAAGACTTTGACTGGAAAACATATATCCTGAATCTTCAATTATTATGGAAAATTAAGTTTACACGTAATTTTACTTTTATTGATTTTTACACATAGGAGCTTTTTTTCGGCTTCCATTCTAATACTGGAACTTAGCTTAGTCAAATAATTTCGATTTTCGACTATTATAACAATAAAAATATGAATTGACTCTTTTGCGTTTATCGTTTTAACCACTCATACTATAGCTAGCTGGTGTAAGATGGCGAGTTTTAGTCCGAGTTTCAGTGCGCAAGGTGCGTTTCGGCCGCTCTTCAAAAATTGCGTCATCATCAGCCCATTTTCAGCCCACTGCAGGGGCTTAGGCCTCCCCCAGGGTGAGGAGGGGGGCTTGGAGCTCAAGTCCACCACGCTGCTCCACTGCGGGTTGGGAACTGTAACGACCGCCATCTATTGACAGCGTCCGGGACCGACTGCTTAACGTGCCCTCCGAAGCACGGTGTCAGTGATATTGTGTACTTAAGTCAGAAAAACTCATTGGTACACGCCCGGATTCGAACCAAGGCCCTGTGGGGCCTTATAAATTTGAGACAGGTTCGTTGTGCTCTGGGCTATCACGACACAAAAATTGCGTAATATCACTTTAATACTGTTATGAACTGACATTTATGACTCTATTAGAACCAAATGCTGCTGTTAAATTATTTATTCTACGATTATAACCCACTGGGACCTTTAATTAGACGAGTGGTGGCGACCCCGCTTGTTTAGGAAGTCGCGTTCCGAATCCCAGAAACCGCAGCATGTACCACTGACATTTTTTGACCTTATGTACATAACTATCACTGACTCCGTGCCTCGTTGAGCAAGTTACGGCTTCGGTCTCGGTCGCCGTCACCAGATGGTGGTCGTTAAAACCCACCAACCCGAACTGGTGGTTTAAGCTCCAAGCACCCTCATCCTGAGAGCAGGCCTAAGCCTCTGCAGTTGGGCATAATGGCTGATATGTTGTGGCAATATTGGGTACATGAATAATTTATAAAAATTATCAGCGATTCAAACTTGAGTTAGTATGAAGAAACTCTTACGATAATCAGTAGTTAATATTTGACACAAAATGTAGGCATGTTATTTTTATTAAACGAAATGTCTTTCGATGGCAACTCACGTTTCATTTCAAAACAACTAAAGCGATACGTTTATTTACCGAGCCTTACTTACAAAGGAGAAGCTTTGGCTCGATATTACGTAAATTATAAGCCAGAGGTCGAACGTCAAAATGAGTTAGCCTCGTCTTTGTGTGCATTGACGAGTCACGCATGACATTCACTTTTTTTGCTATGTACTCAATCAAATAACAATACACGGGAAATTGTATTAAAATAATTACCATTACCTACTGCAAAACCCTAATGTCAAAATATCGGTAAGTATCTAACTTTCTTGGTAATACATATTTTAACGGGTGGTGTGCCGTAATGGTGCCTAAGTGCTAAAAAGTTTTTGAATTTAACGACCATTTTCAAATCAGTTTAGTAATTTTGTATTTTGTTTCCTTATATTCGTTTTTTAATATTATACTTAATAATAAACATAAAATTGGGATTATATCTTTACAATGTAATAAAAGCTTAATTTAAATATTAAATTGCCGTTTACAGGCTACATTGAATAAAAATAAACTTTGCATAATGAGAAATTTCAATTCGGGACTTTTTTCAATAAAAGCCAGAGTACTCTAAATTCAAAATCAATGAAACAGCGTTCAAACATGGACACATCGAAAATTAGAGTAATTATTCAATACGAGTTTTGTCGTGGCACAGTAGATACTACAGCTCGTAACATTAATGCTGTGTTTGGAGGAACCATGACTTATGAACGCACTACATGTTTTTAGTTTACTCGCTTTCATAGAGGAAATATTGATTTGAGAAATTAACCAAGAGGAAAGAAGTTAATAACGAAGAATCGCAGATTATGGTTGAAGCTAATCCGAATCGTTTTCCTATTTTAGCAGCGAAGTTTAAGGTAAGCATACCCACAACCCACAATATCAACCAATTAGCGCCAATTTGGAAAAATCAAAAACAACAGCTCCGATGGAATGGTCATGGTCAGCCGGTCTCCACCGTCACTGCATCACAATAAAGCAAGACCTAAGATTGTACTCTATACAAGACACCGTTTCAACGCTATAAAATCTTGCGTTACTCACCGTACGTACTCTCCGGACTTAGACGTGCTTAGACCGACTTCCATTTTCTCCACAATTTGGACAATTCCCTCTATGGAATAAATCGCCATTACGATCGTTATTGAGTCCAGCTTCTCAGAATTCTACCGAAAAGGCATTTATGATGTCCGTGTTATATATTAGCAGAAGTTCTTAGAGAATACGAGTAATTTTTTTTTATTAAATACATACCTTTTTTAGCAATTTCTAGTATATTTTTTCCTATATCCAACGGCAACAATAGCACGAAACTTTAATCTTTGATATTATAAAAACCGGCCAAGTGCGAGTTGGACGAGTACACGAAGGGTCCCTTGCCACCGTACAATGTAAAAGCAACACATTTCTTGTATGGTGACTTCCTTTAATTTGTAACTTTATTTTGTTTTATTATTTGTTGTTGTTATACTAGAATATACTCCGTGAAAATTTCAAATGTAAAAGCAATGATCCTACAACTCACAATCACCAAAAACATCGAAATAACACGTTTCTTGTATAGAGATCACCTTTAGTTTTATACTTTATTTTATTTTTATTGTTTGTTGTTATAGCGGCTATATTAATACACACCTTGTGAAAATTTGAAGTGTCAGACGGTTCAGACAATACTGTCTTGTGACAGACAAACGGACGGACAGCGGAGCCTTAGTTATAGGGTTCCCGTTGGTACCGTTTGGGCACTGAACCTTAAAAATGTACGGCCTTGTTTTCAGTACTAGCGGTAAACCGAACTGCAGCACACCGCTGCATAGTAATTTTAATACGAAACCGCATGTATCCTTTTAACTACTAAATTACACATTAGTTTGGATTAAAATTCTCGTTCGCAAACAGCCGCGCCAAAATCGGTTCTACATGGAATACGATGTCAGATTTTGAGAGTGAACATTTAATTTCAATGATTTTATAAAACTTTAAGATGGTAACATCTATCATAAAATAACTAAGTCTCAATTCAAAGATCACAATCTAGATAACATAAACGTATCTACATGAACAATGAAGTGAGATGAGCGAATGATGCGCGGGCGGGCGACAATGATCCTACAGGACATTCTATTGTTATAAAATTGACCCCAATAAAAGCCAATCTCGCTATTATATCACCAACGCGCGAGGGAACAATCCCGAATCTGAACAAAGACCATCCCAAAATAATGTACACCGACACATACGTGTATTTAACGTTAGTGGAGTGTTAAATAAATATCTATCAAAGAAAACAAAATAATGTGTAGATCAATAAATAAATAACTACTGGTAAATAAGAAAAGATGATACATCAAACAATTTAGTAGTTACATATAAAAATATGAACTAAAACTATTATATTTTTTTTTAAATAAAGGAATATTTCCTTTAAGTAAAATAATCTAACTTGAGAATTTAAAGGTGTTTCCCTTCAGGGTCCATTAATTTTTTCCAACCTGTATAACAACTTACCATAGACGATCTTCCAATTGATTCAGTCAATACAAGAAACTATACAAATCTATTTATTTTTGACTCAATTACGTCATTCTGTGAATTGAGAATCAATAAAAAAAAGAAACAATCATATATAGATTCGTCTTATTAAAGGCACAACCATTGTGTTTGAACTGAGTCCTAAAAATATCGTTCTAAGCTTCAAGTACTTAAAAGTAATGTAAATAAATAGAAATCTTGATGTTGCCCTACTTTATTGTCGCAAAGACGGTCATAAACCCGTTTACGGGGTAATAACAAAAATGTCTGGAACCGAGAGCTATATATTAAACTCACCCTTAACACAACCCCAAAGTCAGTGACCTGGACGTTTTTGTATGAGCTCACGCGTCTCTAAAGATACCTAAAACACGGCGTCGCAATCAGCTAATTAAAGCCAAATTTGACATGCGAAGAGACGATCCTCGCGTGTTCGACGACATTTGCATATTCCTTCCTGTCAATATTAACTCTAGAACGTTGACTCGAGCCGGGGTTAGGAGCTTCACGTAACTTAACTATTATCGTCATCATTAAATTAAGAACTTCGCTCTTGTCAGTGCGGCAATATAAGTATAATAATGAAGTCATTTATTTTCCTAAGCCGGTATTCGCCCGCGTAGACTCAGTCGCACCGTGACCGCTAAAGCGACGTGACACCAGATTTCCAGAACATGTGAGACTGAACAATTTGAAACTTAACTACCTAAAAAATCTAAATCGATTCAGTAGTTTCAGAGATAAACCCAGACTAACAGACAGACAGACACACAGATAAAAAGTAGCCTATGTCGCTACTGACAGCCTCCTTTTTTCAAGTTTTTTTTTTCGCCACAAAAGGTAGCCTGTGTTCTTCTCCAAAATCTGATCTATCTCTGTACGAAATTTCAACAAAAATCGTTCCACGATTTAGGCATGAAAGCGTAACAGACAGACAGAGTTACTTTTGCATTTTGATCGACCGCTACTCCACCCGCGTGGACTTCTATAGCGTTCCATTAACTGATCGATTGTTCTAGTTGTACGAGAAATGTCGACTGCAGTCTAGAGGTCGCGGGTGCGATTCCCGACAAATGTTACTGTGCATATGAATGTGTCTACTTGTGCCGTGTCTAGGTGTAAAATATATATATATATATATCTATTTCTATGTATTTTAAAGTTTAGTATGCATATCAGCTGTGTAGTAGGTACCCATAGTACAGGATTTGCTTAGTTTGGAACTAGATGACCGTGTGTGAGATGTCGTACATATTATTATTATTAAGTTCCATAGTAAATAGATAATTATATTTTCTTGCTCCAATTCCCGCAGCCGCTAGTTTTGCCACTTCTTTTGCTTTGCTTCTTTAGTTCTGCGGCTATACTGAGACAAACAACGTTGAGGCGTCACCGTTACACAGCCAATTTGACATATCGTCGTGATCACGTCACAACTGTTGAAGTGGGCGCGCTACCATCGCTGCTTCCAGTACTTAGTTCCACTACCATTCCATTTCACAACTTGAAGCTTTACTCATTCGTTTAGCATATTGAACAACAGAAGAACAGGCTTGATTAGTTCCCATCTATAGGGATCTTCGACCAAGGTGAACTGTAAGTATCCTATGTAATTTTCTGTCCCTTCAATTAATTCCGTACATAAAATCATTTCGTACTGTTGCGACGTTGCGATGTAAATAAACCACAAATAAACAACACACTTTTATATGTATAATATTACTACTTAATTATTACTTCCGTTCCGTATGAACTATTTATTTAGTTTGAACTTATTCTAATTTTACACTAAAAAAAAACTAGGATTGACGATTTGGTAAAGGTCAAAAGGTGGTCAAGACTTTAAGTTGTGGAGATCTAACTGGAGGCTTACGTCCAGCAGTGGACATTCGGCAGCTCAAATTATGATGCCGATGTCATTTTTCACGATCTTTCGTGAAATTTCAACGAGTCATTCGTTTTTCGTTATTTTACATAACGCACTCGCGTCGTCTACTTTTGAAACTTATCTCTACTTAAAGATTTTTATATGTATTATGCTACTAAAAAGCTTTTTAAGTAGTTTTTTTTTAAGAACATTTACATAAATATTGATTGCAGAAAAAATGATATGCAAACAAGGGGTTAAGTATCTCGAGTCAAAACGTATTATGAATATCTAAATTGTTAATCGAAAGCGTTTTTCGTTTCGAAAGCTCTGTTTACGTTCCAAACGGGTTGTTCGGTGATTAGTAGACATTGTCTTAGACAATGGAAACGTTTATCGATCTCACTGACAATGTACGTCATATAATTATTAATAATTATTATATGGATTCATACACGCTGTAGTTTCATTTGGGAAGCATACTGGAACCTATGATAAAACATCGACTAAACAATTAAATAAATATTCCAAGAAAGAATAACTAAATAAAATAATTTAATCGATAGGATTTTTTCTAAATAATAATAATACATGGGACATCTTATACAGCGCCATGTCGTCCCAAAGTAAGCAAGTATTATGCTTGTGTTATGGGTTACTAGACAACTGATATATGTACTTAAATATTCATTATAGTATATACATACATATTTTACACCCAGATACGGAACAAACAGACATGTTCATGCACAAAAATATTTGTTACGAGCGGGTATCGAACTCGCAACCTTTGGTTCTGCATTTAGGATCTCTAACCAGTCGACCAATAGGTCAGTCAAAAAAAAAATTAGAATAATTTATGGTTTATATTGTCTATGTTCACTATTGCTCACGTTGATTTTTTTCATTGATTTCAAGATGGTCTTCTCATAAAAGCAAATTTATACCGGCGTTCGTTTTATTCGTTTTGGAAGACAACCCAGGTAATATATGCAATGCGTAGTGTCTATGGACAATACCTATACATACCTATATATTAAAGTTGCATTCATCATAAAAATATGTAAAATTAAATGAAAATTTTGAATGGAAATCATACCGTACGTAACGGTCTGTAGGTTTTGTTCACATTGATATGCGACAAAGGATGGTTTTCAATCAATCACAGCACAGATCACAGTAATCCACAATCCACGTGTACTAATAGTTACATATCCGTGAGTGGACATGCAAACGGTCACTGACTAATATGTACCTAGGTACATATAAGTCGGTTCAAACGGTGAATCGCTTTTCGCAGCACCTAGGCTGTTCTTTAAGTAAATTACTTTTATGATATTTTTATATTGCATAATAAATAATAAAAAATGAAATTACTTACAACTTATTTAGTTGTGTATGAAATACTTTGCCTTGAGTTTATTAACTTACAAATGCAATTGACCGAATAAAATTTAAGCGTGCATAAATCTTAGATAGAATAATAATGAAGAAGACAGAAAATGACAGACTCATAAACTAGACAGCCTATGTACGTCATTATTATTGTTTTAAACAAACGTTGTTTAAATTACACATGAAATGTAATTTCAGAATATTTTTTTTTTAAAGTACTAATTTTATATGCGGGTCACACAAAATTCTACTTCATAGCTACCTAGTATTTCAAAAACTTCAACTGGTGTATATTCGATCTGCGTGGTATATTTTTTTGCTCACATTTTTGTTATCACAACACGGTATTATCTTTTTTTAAATAACGTATACGTCACAAAAACGTCTAGGCCCCAAACTAAGCATTAGCTCGTGTTTTTGGTACCAAGCGAAGACACCACATACATATAACAACCAAGACGCGGTACCAGTATCAATACTTATCATATAAATACTGACCCGACCTGGGATTCGAACCCGGGACCTCCAGCTTCGTAGGCAGGGTCGCTACCCGCAGGCTAAGCCGTATCTCTATGAACATTCATGGTATAAATAGGAATTAGAAGTAGGAAAAGATATCTTGCATGAGTTGAATGCGTACCTACAATAATAAAAATAAAATATTTTACTTAATCTTATGATTTGATAACACCCACAATCTATACGGACATATTGAAAATTTAGGGCCATAAAAATTTATCATAAACGCATAACGAAAAGTGGCCACGTTCCGACATAATAAAACACGTATTTAAGTATCGTATTCGATTGAAAAGAAAAAAATCGGACGATCGGAAAGATAACGATTAATAACTATACGCCAAACAAAATTAATTTGGACATAAAAAAAAAAAACTGTGAAAATATGCTATCGCCTTGACCTGTCGGCGCGAAGTAGTAGTTACTTATACGTAACGGATGTTTTATTTTTATTTTTTTTCCTACACGAATAAAAAGAAACCAATCGGTCAGTTCATTATTAACACCAAGTATTTCATTATCGGCGATACACTTAAAGGTTTATTATATGTAATTTATTTCTCCGATAAGTATTACAATTATGTTCTTGACACCTGATTGCTTTTGTACGAACGTCTTTAAATTGCACAGATGGAGAACAATATCCCATTAAAAAACCGGACAAGTGCGAGTCGGACTCGCTCGCGAAGGGTTCCATACCACCGCACAAAATTAAAAAAAAAACAACAACAGTTTCTTGTATGGGGACCCCTTTACTTTATAACTTTATTTTATTTTTATTATTTATTATAGCGACTATAGTTGTACATATTTCATGAAAATTTCAAGTGTATGCAATGATTTCACAACCACCAATCACCAATAAAGTCGAAAAAAAAACACGTTTCTTGTATGGGGACCTTTTTTTATTTTTAACTTTATTTTACTTTTATTATTTCTTATTATAGCGGTTAAAGTAATACAAACAGTAAAAATTTCAAAAGTC
Source organism: Luffia ferchaultella (assembly GCA_949709985.1). Lineage (NCBI taxonomy): Eukaryota > Metazoa > Arthropoda > Insecta > Lepidoptera > Psychidae > Luffia > Luffia ferchaultella. Next base: position 24,681,053 of record OX453241.1, on the reverse strand, counting down.
ACCTATTACGGTTAAGACGATACAGTCCTATGACAGACGGACGAACAAATAGCAGAGCCTTAGTAATTGGGTTCCCGTTGATGATACCTTTTGGTTGATACGGAACCCGAAAAATCAGATTTATAATACTACAATATTTTTTATGTTTCAGAAGTACGAAGATGCGCGTACAATAAAAAAAAACATCAATCAAGCGAAAGGAAACAAATTAGAAATCAAAAGAAATTTTTAATCTATTTGTGATGAAAATTTGTATATTATGTACATGGGAAACGTTATTGGAAAAACTGTATAAGTCTAATTAGTTACATCTGGACCAAAAACATTTTTTTTTAAAATATGTTGTATGTACGTTCAAAAGCTTACAAGTACAATACGATAACTTACAAGTCAAGAATCTAATGATTTTTGACTTGAAAGGTAAGGGCACGATTTCATTAAAATAGTTTAGTTGTGCAAAAACCATTCATCTTAACATGTAGGAAATACGCGTTAATATTTACATACGTACATAAAATATGAAAACAATGCGATCGAAATTACAAAAGAAATGTGTCTATTCAACTATATATTATAACAACGCAATGAGTAGTACAGATAGAGTTGTTGTAATATTTTGGGTATATAAGAATATAATTTTATTTCGTGCTATAATGTGTTTGTATGTTATAAAGAAATGCAACAAAATTGGTGGCGTGGCACGCGAAAACGACCTCGACACTTCTATGGATAAAAGCACGACATACGCTTCCCACTCTTGTCTATGCTAAAGCCGTCGCAAAGTGGTTATGACAAAAATTAAGCTTTCGATCCTATGGGAAGAGTTAACTGTACGTGGTGTTCGGCTGTACGTAGTCCAAACTTGTAGTGCGTGTAGAGCTTACCGAACTAAACAAAAAGTTAAAATTTTATTAAACAAAATTTGAACTATAAACATGTTTTTTTTTGGTAACCATTAGTTTGCGCCATTCGCTCACTTGAATCTTTTTGTCGGGTTCGGTAAGCTCTACATTCTCTATAAGTTTGGATTACATTCAGCCGAACATCCGTTATATACACATGTAGCAAACTTTGAACTCGACGGTCTCTATACAGAAAGTTTCACAAACACTTCTGAGAACTATATATAGGAAATTCGCAAGAAGGGAAACAGTTGTTTTAACCAATACAGTCATCGCTTTGTGTTCGACATTAACAGCCATCGAGATGGATGGGCCTTAAAAATTGGTAAGAGCTCAAAAACGACCATTCGAAAAAGCGCGTAACCTCTATCCACAGATTTCCCCAGCACAATTTATTAAGTTTCTTTTAACACCTAAGTTGCACGTTTTACGGTTTCTCCAGAACGATACGTTTAAAGTTTAGACCTTGAAAATGCAACCAGCAGTTAATTTTTACAGCTCACCGACAAACACGTATAGTCAAGGCATTCTTGAATGCGCCGAATCAGGAACAAAGACGTATGAAACTTTATTACGTATAAATTACGAATGTTATTACCATATCACAGATTAGTAATTGTGTTGTTGGTTTTTTTTTTCTGTTGGTGTTACATAACATCAACATAGTTTAGTAACTAGTTTTCTGATCACAGCTTCGCTTGCGTGAATAACATCTTAGTATAGGGATTGCTAAAGGGACGTACCAAGACATAGCGCAAATTATAGAAACTTCTACAGTTTACAAAGCTTTCTAATGAATAAACGTTACGTGAAAAACATTTAAAAGAAGTGGTCTTCAGGGAGATGATATTTTCCCAAAAGCAACAAAGTTAGAATCTATATTCGTGAACCGTTTTCCATAAAATAGAAGATAATTTGTAAACACTATAGAAGTGTAACTATACGAAATTGGAAGAAGTAGAAACTAGAAGTAAAAGTGGAGTTTGACAACAATAAGCTAGTTGAATCAATATTTCAAGCTATAATTTACAAGGCTGTAACATAGGTTCTCTAGCATTATCGCATGAATCAAAATTAACACAAAAATTTAATTAGCTTGCATTAAAAACGAAAGTTATGATCATCCATCATATGTAAGTAACTTAACCAATTTTAATTAAATTTTTAATTTTTGAAGTAAAATTCGTAGAGAGACATTAGAAGTATATTAAAAATTTAATTTGATATTCTAGACGTGCGAGCAATTATTCATAAATGGTTATATTCGTCTGTAATAATACAAAATTAGCAGTTTTCTTTAAAAACATATTGCACTAAACACCTATAGAAGCATAAATGTCATCACCGAAACACAAAAAAAAAAAGAATTCAATATAAATAAAACATTAATAATATCTAGGCACACGAAACATGTACGTTTCGGGCTGTAACGTCTAAACTGTAATAGGTAGAAACTTGAAATTTCCACAGAATGTGTATTATTGTAACCACATTAACACCAAATAATTAAAATCAAATAAAATTAAAAATGAAAGGAGATCCCTATACAAAAACGTGTTTTTTTATATTAGACGGTGGGACGGAACCCTTCGTGTGCTAGTCTGACTCACACTTGGTACAATTTATTTACTGTTTGCTGTTTTATTTGCACACCAAGTTAAATTCTCGTATTATTGTTTTTATGATAGAACAAAAAAAAGATTATTAAAAAAAAACTTTTTTGTATGAGGACCCTCGTTAATTAAGTATTTTCATTATTTGTTAGGATTTTCGCCATAACAATACACATTTTGTGAAAACTTTAACCCAGATATTTAGCTATTATAGATAGACGGGCAGATAGTTAAGACTTAGTAACAGGATCCCGTTGGCACCCTTTGGTTACCGAACCCTAAAACCTGGCTGAGTTTAGATTATTTAATGCTATTAAATACTATCAATTTTATATAATGGTTTTTAACCAACTGGCCCAGAAACCAGCATCATAAACCTGGCATTCGTGCCGTCAAATACGACCAGAAGCACCTATTTCATAGCGTAAAGAAATAGCGAGCTTGAGATAATATGCGAGAGACGTCAACAAATAACGACTGGATGTAGATACATACTAAATACTATGAAAACGAGATCGTGCAGTTCTGACCATAGAGATAATACCTATAACTAGATTAGGCAAGCTCCATAAAGCCTTGTAACTGTTGGGCATAGAGAAAAAAAGATGAAAAATAACTATACCTAGTTCTATCCTTATTTTACTTTTAAGACGCATGTGCATAAGGACACTCATTCGACAGTCACAGTGGTCACAGCTATCAACCAAACCAAAGAACTATTGATAGACTTAGATATATAGTATAATTCCGTATACAAATCCAGGTGTACCTATTATATGCCTCTTTCTGTCAAGGCCCGCATTTCAGACTAGCTTGACTACGCTATTCTATTATCTCTATGATTTTGACAATACTCTATAATAATAATAATTAAAAAAAAAATCGTAAATGACAAAGGATATAAATTATACGGTGGACTTCGTCATTTAGGCTGTCGAATCGGCGCGAAGCGAAATTGAATTTTTACACTTAACGAGTCGACTCGGGACGCAAACGAATTTCATACGGAAGCCTTAATGAAACCAACGCACAAATCTCATCTCTTCGATGATCAAAAATTCCGTAAAGCTACGTTATTTTTGCGATTTATATTCGTTTCAAAATCAAATTCATGCTACCGATCAAAGTGTCGCTAACGAAATGTTTCTTAAAATTACTGTCACAAAGGTAATAGTTATTATATCAAAGAATTTTAAAAAAGCTTGAAATGTAAACATTAATAAACCGGCGACTTTCTATCTATGCCGCCGCAATTCATTTCTATGTCGCCGATTCACAAATTAACTTTCGGGTTTGCATTTAATTATTCCTTATTATGATACCGTTTCGTTATGAACGAATTAATTAGATAGACAATGGATGTTCACAGAAATACCGCGCTGTGACAACAAAAATGTGAGCAAAAAAATATACCACGTAAACCACAGAGGATCGAGTAGGTTAGAGATGCCACGTGACGGTATTTGTTCAGAGACGTGTCTCAAAAATAATCACTCACACTACGAATGTAAATAAAAATATTGTGCGTACGTTAATAGTTTTATCTTAGATTTATACAATTTTAGAAAGCGGTTAAGTCGTTCATCCGTTTCACTTATATTTTAAGTATGATTTGATTTTAGAGTTTAGGTTATGAGATTTGCCTTAAGTATGCAGCATATTGCATAGTTGAAAATGACAGGTTATTCGTCTACATGTCAACTCTAACCTACATTAATGATCTGTGACATAGCCAAACATACACCAGTTGATGTTTAGAAATAATCGCTGTGAAGTAAAAATTTGTGTGACCCATGTGTACAATTTTGTATAATATAATCTAATACAATAATTGTTTAAAACAACGACAATGACATATGATCCGTCTAACTGAATCGGACATTTTGGTCACTCTTTTGATCGTTTCTATCTACGAGACGCTCCATCCTGGATATTATGTCATCTAAATTACAGACAGACAACAGTCAAACCCATGGAGGACGAATGTGATGACAAAATAAACATTTCCAACCTCTTCTGATTTCCGTGGTCTAATTACCGCCAGTGAAAAAAACAGTTTAAATTTTAAAATTTCACAATTAAATTTCAAATATCTATAATTTTATTAATATATTCTAACGAAAGCTTACAAATATCAATTAACAAACATTTTCATTTTAATTAAAGATATCCATTGAAACCCGATTAGGTGTCACGGTCAACTGCTCCACGTTTTAACAACTTTTTTTCAAACTTCATTATCGCCGGTAACTTCATTAATTTCTAACTGTGTTATAACGACCTTTGCATCTTTCAACCGTTCAACCGTCCGTTTTAATGAAAGAGTGGCCCTTGCATGACCCTTGCCTTGACATTTGACATTAGACGTCAAGATGTTCACTTGTGTTCACTGCATCGTGAACGTAAAACAGCGAAAGTGGCCACGGTCATAACGACTTGTAGAGGCGACGACGGTTAACGACCATCAAGGCGTCGGAGGGGAGGATATAGTGAGGAGAGAGGGGGAGAGATATTACAATGTACGCGATGCACGATCTCTTACCCATTAATCGATGTTGACACAGTTGATTTCAAGGTGTTGTAGTTTAGTACATTTTATGTTACGCCACTGAGTTCTGCGTGCGCAAATGAAATATTTAGGCTCTTTATAAATCTGCACATCACTGCAATATTGACAATTTCGACAATTAGTTTTTTTTTTAACCTTGGTTCATAGTTATCACTCGCTCGCGGGTTAGATTCCCGCCTGGAACAAATATTTGTGTACATGAACATGTAATTTTTTTCCGTATCTGGGTGCAAAATATCTATATATGTATATATTTAATAAAATATTTTAGTATGTATATCAGTTGTCATAATAGATTCCGCTGCGTGGGATATCCCAAGTATTTATTTATTACTGTGAATCTTGATCCACTAACTACATTGATTGACGACTGTAAATATTGTTTTTATATTGAAGGGTCAAAGCGTTCTAGTGCTTTTCATAAGTATATGAAATATTTTTATTTAAAGTACGATACAAAGGGTCCTTTTCTATCATAACAATAACTGAATTATAATATAGACAATAATTATAAAATATTACTAAAAATGTAAAGGCATCAACAAAATAAAAATATACAGATACACACCCATTTATCGAATTCGGTTGGCGGAATTCAAATTCAAATATCTCATCAACTTCAATTGGCTCTCACTTGTTTTTGAATGGCCTTTCCCTAATAATAAAACTAGTGATGGAGAAGCGTCACTGATCGACTTCAAGGATGTGCACGCAACGTCGTATTTATAAATAATATAAAAAGACAAACTAGACTATACGATACGATATAAATATCGAATGAGTCTTCCAAACGACGAATTTCCATTTACGTAGACGATAAAAGTGAAATGACCGCATGCGGCCGAATCGAGGGACGTTATTGGTTCGGTCCAATAATGCGTCGACGTGATGACCGAGTCCCACGGCCTGGGGGTCTAATTCCCACTCTTCGTGACATCATCCAAGGAAATCCCTTAAGTATTGAACGTTTCTATTTCGTTCGTTTATGACTTGATCAGTCTAGTTTTCCTTTCTCGGAAAATGCGTATCTTATTAAAGTTCTTCGTTGTTCATATTAAAAATTTTATCACAACATTGTTTCCGATTCCGCAAGCCCATTATGCCCCACTGTAGAGGTTTAGGCCTCCCCCCAGGGCGAGGGGGATTAGAGCTTAATTCACCAAGCTGTTCTAGTGCGTGATTGACAGCCAAGAGGAGGAAAAATAAAACTCTCCAATAAAAATTACGTAAAGTAACCCTCGTAGTTACTAAATTTATAGACATATGCGAATGCAATTTTACATGTATATGTATTATGTATATATATGACAGACGGAGACGACGTTATATTTGACTTAAAAAAAATTACATTAATTTTTAAACATACTTACTACACCTATGAAGAAGTGGAGTTGCTTTTTTTTCTATCTAGAGTCAACTGGTTCACGAGTTATAGCTGGTCAAATAAATTCCTAAGAATATAATTATAGTTTTTGTTGTTAGTAAATTTTTGAACATTGAGGGTGTTTTATAGTGATATTTATACAACTATTCGCGTGTCGTGTAGCCGAGTGGTGGCGAGCCCGTCTTCTGTTTAGAAGGTCGAAGTTTGAAAGTAGTTAGAACGAGCATGTGCTTCGGAAGCACATTAAGCCGTCAGTACCGGTTGCCATGTTTTGATGGCAGTCGTTAAAATGCACTAACCCACACTGGAGCAGCATGATGGAGTAAGCTCTAAGCACCCTCATCCCGAGAAGAGGTCTAAGCCCCTGCAGTGGGCATAATAGGCTGATGTGGTATACAACTATTCTGCAGCAAGTTTCTCCATTAAAGAGTCTCATAGAAACGTGATCGAACGGCCGCCGATAGAAACTTAAGTACCTATTACGAATTAAATTACGAAAAATTAAGACATCAATCGCCGGATTTGAATTATCATAGATATACGTAAAGGAAATTTACTCGGTTGGAATCGCCAGATAATCTGCTATTCGCGTGACTTGACTTCCTATATGCTAATAGCAGTTTGAGACTCGGCGCGTGTCTACACTCGGTTAATTGTTGATTCGCACACTTTGTGACCATTTTGCGACAACGAATTGCCTGCTTAGCGATTGTTTACGAACACCGTAATATTAATAAAACAAAACGACCGTTGAAGTAATATTAATTAATTATAGAATTTTACGTAAATATTTTATTTTTTTAATAATTTTGCACGGAGGTTCAGAAATTAACAAACTAGATTCTTATATTACTCTTATAGTGTTTACATATTAAAACCATGGATGTTCATCACCGATGAACCAATATAACTAGATGGGCTGTCCGCATTCTAAAGTGTCCGCGCAGAAAGTAATCCAAAACGCTATAAGTCCTCCAACCGGCTTCTAGTCAATGTAGTGGCTTAGCGCCGAATAAATGTGCGCGATGTCGACTTGCGTAGTGAAAATTTGTAAAACTACTCGTCAAAGATGCAAAAAAGAGCTGAATATCGTATTTTCGATAAGTAAACATTCAAATTTAACATTAGTTTATGCCTGCAAAGGCTATGCCGTAATTTTTAATTTAATTTGAACATTATCACGATTTAATTCTCATCCCATTCACGTAAACAGTGTGACACGTCCGTCCCGTAATAAGTATTCGTAAGGACTGACCCGACCCGATGCGACCCACGTCCCACGCGCGGCGCGACGCATTACGGCACAATACGGACGGTTTTGATTCGCCTTTACACAGGCGACTTCGCATCCTGTTAAAAATGTTAGATCAATGATGTTCATAGAGATACTGCGTTGTGACAAATGTGAACAAGATATATATTACGTAGACCAAATAATAATAATAATATCTGGGATATCCCACACAGCGCCGTCTTGTCCCAAACTAAGCAACACTTGTATTATGGGTACCAGACAACTGATATACATAAAATATTCTTTATGATGTATACATACATAGATATTTTACACCCAGGCACGGAACAAATAGACAGGTTCATGCACACAAAAATTTGTCCCGGGCGGGAATCGAACCCGCTACCCTTGACTCCGCAATTAGCCGCCACTCGGCCAATCGGTCAGTCTATAAAATATAATATAAATACCAGTTGATGTTTCGAAACATTCGCTGTGAAGTAGGATTGTGTGTGACCCAACAAAATGTTTGTTTAAAATAATAATAATGACCTAATGTCTGTCCAATCATTGTCCAACATTTTCTACACGTTTTCGATTGTTTCAAAGTATGAACACTAAATCCCGATTAATTTGTTATCTAAGATTAAAACATACATATTGTTTCGTGGAAACAACTTACATCTACAATTCGATATCATATTCCAAGCTTTATTGTATCTCGTTTATGAGTACTGCAACGGAATATTTTAATGCAAAGGGTTTTCGGAATATTCCCATGAGTTTATTCATAACAGCCTTGCATGAAAATTACAAGAGCGTAGGTAATGGATGATCTATATAATTTTCAGTGGATGAAAAGCTGAATGTTCCATTCGCACGTAAATAATGGAAGTACAACCGAGAGTTTTTTGTAATAAATACAGATTTTAATGCAGCATATCGAAATATGGAAGGAAGAAGAATTTAAGTAAAAATATCGGACGCCTTTTTATTATAGCACGAACACGGAGGCATGAAAGTAGTTTGCTCGCGCTTCTTCTAGCGACGGCTGTACACACTCGGCGAATGGAGCCGAGAGCCAGAGACAGCGCTATATGTATAAAAGAGAAGGGGGAGATGCCTTCTTTTTATCCGCATAACGCTGTCTCTGGCTCTCGCCTCGGCTCGGCGAGTGTGTACAGCCGGCGTAGGAAGGAGGCGTAAAATAAGTTCGGTGATGTCGAACGAGCTACAAAAACACTCGATCATGACGGCATGCGACAATGCTGTCTTGTTTTATAGCACCCGAACGTGAAGTTCACCCCGAACATCGGCACCACGCGTTTCGATACATAGGCTATTTTTCTTCTCGAAGTACTATTTTAGTTAAATAACTATTTTAATTGCTTACGTCCATGAGCACGAGGAATGACAAAACGTGATTTTGTAAACATTTAAAAGACTGGTGCACATTTGTTTTAAAATATTATTGTACCTAAACAATGACAATTAATTGTACTTTGTATATTACGAAGTCAAAAAAGGTAGATAGATTATACTTAGTCCGTATAGTATGCACCCTAAAGGTTAGTATAGAAAACATAGTATTTCATAAAATATATTTATAAGATATAGTGAGAAAAAAATTTAATACCCGACTGCATAAAAATAACTATGGGACTCTAATTTATAGAATTTTGTTTGAGTAATGTAGGACGCACCATACAATAATTTTTTTTGTTCCATATCTGCTTAAAAGGATTGTGCAGTTACAAATTTCCCCTACCCTATTAAGCCTTAACCGATTGCCGCAAAAAAAAAGTAGTATTCTGATCAGCAAAAAGTATCAAAATATTTAAAAAATTAAAAACGTATAAACCCAGTTTTTGGTAATCTCAATACTATTTTTTTGTGTCAATCGATTAAGATTTAATGGAGTGCAACCGTTAACGCCGTTTATAAGAAAATTCGCCACTACTCAATCCTCTTAAGCAAATACCTAATATAATATTTTATAATATAAATCTAACTTGATGTTGCAAGATATTGTAAGCAGAAATTTTGCTTTTTATTTTTTGATTCGCAGAAGCCCAGCTATATAATGCAGCAGTATTAATAAGATCGTGTCAAAGAAATAGAGAAACATACTCGTACATACACTCGAAAAACATAAGCCTTCTTTTGGGACAGTCGGGTAAAAATACTAATAATATGCGATTCAATAAATGAAATAATTGTGCGGGAACGCAAGCATATTATGGGAAAACATAAATATATGGAACTTCGATTAATTACCTACTATAGCAGTAAATCTCACTAAAAAGTTCTTAAAGCTGTCTCAGTTAAAAGCGCGTATTATTAGGTATAAGTACTTTAATTTCGTATTTTACAGTTTTTTCTGGTACATATTTATAGTAACGAATGTTAATTACAAATATCAGAAAGAAAAAGTTTCAGTAGGTACTTAGGAGAGGTATTTGAAGAAAAGTGCGCGTTGGCAGTTAGAATTCTGACCTAGATAGAATGCGGGTGCACGCGAAATATTTCAACACGCCTCTGTCATTAACCTGTGACATTAATGGCTCCTATACCTACCAGGTAGTGGTTTTCGAACTTACCTAATATTAAATTTCGGTTATTCATTAACTTCGTTTTTGTTTCACAAGTAGAATTTTGTGTTTTGAGGTATAAAGTTTTGATGAGTCTGACGAAATTGCTAATCAGCAATGAAAGCTACGTCAATTTATTTTAAGCGATATTAGAGTTAAAAAAATAGAAACATTTACAAAAAAGTTATTACAACTTAAAAGCAAATAGGTACAGATAATTTCAAATATTTTTTTTATCACTAGGTTACTTTTCCATAAATAGTACTAAAAATCGCCATTTTCGAAATGTTAAAATATATTGTGTGATGCTGGGATGCGTTGGCCACCCAAACAGCCGCGCATATTTTGATGGTTTGTGACATCATTCATTGTATTTTAATATCTTGTTCAGTTTTGATCCGTTTGAATATGCGCCGTATTTTTTGCATTTTAAATTAACAAAATTAGCAGTTTATAAGGAATTAATTAAAAACATGCCATCTGGCTAGAATTCAATACAGAATCAGATCAAGTAAAATAATGTTTCACCAATTTTTGCTTTTCACACGCATATAAGTATTCCCTATTGTTAGGTTACCTAGATATCCAACGATTTTTAACATTCGTAAATAACATGTTATTCCTAGCGTTTCCTATTCAATATTAATAATTTGATATTAATATTTATTGACTGGTCCCAGTCCAGAAAGAATTTTAATTGGTCACTGGCTCCAAACAATCCAGGAATCGGTGCCTAAGTTCGAATAAAAATATAAAGGTATAAGTACAGTAAAGTTTATGAATAAAACATATTGAGAACTGGACTTGATTTTGTTTTTTTCATTCAAATACTCCTCATCAATAAATACCTATTTTTATTTAACTTTTTTTAATTAAATGTATATATTATAAATAGTACGTTTTAATATTTATTAAACTTGTTTCCACTTTGGGTTCGCTAACGATCTCTAAAATCAGATACACTCCGCAAGCGATTTTCACTCGTAAAACCGATCCATACATATACACTTAAATAATCATATCCGATGATGATCTTAAAAAAACTACCACAAAATATCCATTATCCGGAGCATAAATTCAACAAATAAGAAGAGGATGAATCGTCCGGTCATGAAAACGCGACTCGCTCGAGGTAATTACACGTCTAAATCTGCGGGGGGGCGCCCGATTAGCGATAAGGCATCGACACGAACAACCTTCTCGGGTGAGTTGAGCCTGATGGCGACCTCTGTGTACGGTGACCATAATCAACTGAAATTATGAAAATTAATTCTATTCACATAGATGCATTTAGCTGTTCACTAATAATTATCTTTGATTATCAATGTACGCAAAAAATACTTAAAACTCAATCAATCAAATATCTTAGTTATGTAACATAATCTTGAAATCCATCACAAGAGTGAATTTATTACTTTGTGAAAGAATGTCACCACAAAGTCGCATTAAAAAATTCTGGTTCCTCTCGTAAGAAAACGCAAGTAACTGAGAGACGCTCTTTTTAACAAAATTATAAACAATGTTTTAACAATAAAGGCTTAAAAATTTTTATTATTGAAACAAACCAATGGGCGAGCGGTTTACACCCATGCATTTTTATCATTTAAGTAATCCGATAGTTTATAATAAGCTTTTGCATAAAGCTTTCGTTTTATTGTAGTTCTCTAGACTCTAAACAGAAAAAAATACTAACATTTTAAAATACAAATTCAAATTTATTTATTTCAACTTCAATCTATACTAATATTATAAAGCTGAAGAGTTTGTTTGTTTGTTTGTTTGTTTGTTTGTTTGTTTGTTTGTTTGTTTGAACGCGCAAATCTCAGGAACTACTGGTTCGAATTGAAAAATTATTTTTTTGTTGGATAGTCCATTTATCGAGGAAGGCTATAGGCTATACTACATCACGCTACGACCAATAGGAGTGGAGCATCAATGAAAAATGTTGCAAAAACGGGAAAAATTATTCCTTTTGAGAGCTTCCGTCGCGCGCGCTGCGTAAACGGTTGATGTTAAGCAAAAATCATGTATTACGGAATTGTACCCCTTTAAAAGTTCTAACCAAAAGTTCGCGACAGCATATGTGTATCTTTTAAGGTTAACTTACTATAACTTTTTTTATGACAATCAAATTTGTTCAACATAATGTACTATTTGCGAAGATGTTTTTTAAACGTGATATTAATCCTTATCAAATTAAATACGTTAGTTGTCTTAAGCATTTCATGCATATTATAATTGCCCTTTACATCATACAATTTAAATTAATATCTTAACAGTTTTTATTGAAATTTAAAAACTATAGCGGGAGAAAATAAATTCGCTGTCTGCCTCTGTTCGTTAACTTTTTACTTTGATACGGTTTTTAGTAATATCTTATTTTCTTATTATCTTATAATCTATTAATCTATATAATAGAAATACTTATTATAAAGCTGAAGAGTTTGTTTGTTTGTTTGTTTGATTGATTGATATTGATGGATTGATTGATTGGTTGATTGATTGATTGATTTATTGTTTGATTGATTGATTGGTTGATTGATTGATTGATTTATTGTTTGATTGATTGGTTGATTGATTGATTGATTTATGGATTGATGGATTGATTGATTGATTTACGGATTGATGGATTGATTGATTGATTGATTGATTGATTGATTGATTGCTTGATTGATTGATTGATGGATGGATGGATGACTGGATGATGATGGATTGACTGTTTGATGGATTGATAGATAGATTGATTGATTTGTTGATTGATTGATTGTTTGATTTATGGATTGATGGATTGATTGATTGACTGATTGATTTATGGATTGATGGATTGACTGATTATTTGATTGATTGATTGATTGATTGTTTATTTGTTTGTTTGTTGGTTCGTTTGTTCGTTCGTTCATTCGTTCTTTCGTTCTTTCGTTTGTTTGTTTAAACGCGCAAATTTCAGGAACTACTGGTTCAAATTGAAAATTTATTTTTGTGTTGGATAGTCCATTTATCGAGGAAGGCTATAGGCTATACTACATCATGCTACGACCAATAGGAGTGGAGCATCAATGAAAAATGTTGCAAAAACGGGAAAAATTATTCCTTTTGAGAGCTTCCGTCGCGCATGCTGATTGATTTGATGATTGATTAATTGATTGAATGATTGATTGATTGATTAATTGGTTGTTTGTTTATTTGTTGGTTGGTTGGTTGGTTCGTTCGTTCGTTCGTTTGTTTGTTTGTTTGTTTGAATTTGTTAATCTCTGAAACTACCAGTCGAATTTGAAAAATTCTTTTTGCCTTTGATAGCCTGATTCTAGCGGAGAGTTATAGGCTATACACATGAAAACGAACTGTCTGTCTATTCGAGCAAATCGGCTTCGGCCAAAACGGCTTAACCGATTTTGATGAAACTTTACACATTTAACAGGATGTAATCTTTTGACTACACCCTTTCCATATGTGACATACAGAACTTTTTGTATGTCTGTCTGTACGTCCATATGTCTAAACCTATTTAAATCAATAAGTGTTTACTTTGTAATCCTACATTGAATAAATGATTTGATTTGATTTGATTTGAAATGAAACATCAATGAATATGAAAAGAAGGTCATTAAAACTAACAAATGTTGCTTTTTGTCCGTCTGTCTGTCTGTACGTATATCTGTCTATTTGAGCTAATCTCCAAAACGGCTAAACAGATTTTAAGGAAACTTTGCAGACGGGAAAGAAGGTTGTCAAGATATTTGACATTAGCTACTTTTTGTCTGTCTGTTCGTCTATTCAATTCAATTTTATCTATTCGAGCTAATTTCCAATACGGCTGAACAGATTTTAATGAAACTTTGCAGACGTGAAAGAAGGTTGTCAAGAGTGTCATAAGCTACTTTTTGTGTTTATCTGTCTGTCGTTTGTCCTCACTGATCTAGCAACGTACAGCCGAAAGTACTAAGTCTAGGAAGCTTAAATTTGGAACATAAGTTTATTTTATAACGTGAGCACTATAAAGTTAAAAAAGGCTTTTTTAGAAATTTCAAACTTAAGGATGGGAATGGAGGGACTTAAATAATGACGTGTTTCAGGGTTTTTAGATTTTCACATTTTAAGAGTGGGAAACGGGAGATGAAAAATTGTATCGGTTTTTTAAAGGGTGGAAGGGGAATGAAGATTGAAAGTTTGAATGGGTGTGACCAAAATTGGTTCCAGCAAAAAGTAGGTATAAACCATCTCGAATGTTAATAGTACCTATAACAGGAATTTGTAGTCTACGCAAGCGAAGCTGCGGGCGGTCGCTAGTGTTAAATAAAGGAAATAATGAAAACAATATATAAGACGAAATATCAAAATATAATATAGTTGTTGTATCCACATAAAAAACAGTCAAACAATGCTTAACACTACAGGGAGCAAATTCAGTGGTTCCCACACTAGGTGCATGCCTGTATCGTGGGCAACCTGGGCATATAAAGATTACTGACGAAAGTTAAGTACATACTTAGTAATTTGGTATGTATATGTGTGTAAGTGCAGGTGTGGCTGTGTGTAGAGATAAAAGTCTGCAATGATACAGATTTACTAATTTCCAAATTAATATTTGATTCTCAAAGTCGTGGGGGATTGCAAAGTACTTATAATCTTACTATAATTAATATGCATTAAATGTTCGGTAAAATCTTAAAATGATATTTACTTGAAAATTTACGGACCGATATGATTCAAGGTAAACTATTGTTAGAAACTCCAATCTAATAGCGTTAGTACGTCTTATTTGCAAAAATATATTTTCGGTATGGTCAGCATAACTAAACCTCTACAGTGCGTAATTTTTATAAACAAAATGTTTCAACTGTTTTTTTTAGCATCGAAATGAAAAAAAAATGGTTCTTTGCGGAGTTCATATTTTAAAAATTGCTTGAAAAATAGATGGGCATATTTTACATTTTCGTTTTTGCCTATCGGTGTATTACTAATAAAAGTTGACTTGTATTACTTTACCTAGAAAAAATATATATATTTATATGTAAGTAATAATTTAATTTTTATCATTTATGAACATATATAAACACTCTACAAACAGCCTTCATAGTGCCGTTTTGAGACATAAAATTTTGAATGCTGTATAGCGGTAATAAATAAAACTTAAAATCAGTAGCAATGTTAAACTACGCTTCTTGGTCACCCTAAAGCTCTTGTCGTAAACTGTACCAAAATGAAGCGATCCCTGATTCATTACCCGCATGCGTTTCGTTTATCTCGCCGAACCGTCGCGACTACGACGTATTTGTTACGTTTTACGTGGTCAAAAATAATTATTATATTCCGAAAAGAAAATAAAAAATCAACCGACATATTGGAAAATACGTCCTTTTGTGTTCATATTGACTTTTCGAATCAATGAATCGTTAGAACACCTCTCGAATTTGTGACTTTTGCTGCTAATGTGAATTATTAATATTAAGGGTGCATTCCATACGAACTTAATTGGTTGCTAAAATGCAACTTAATTATGCAACGTGTTTGGGTAATATTTACTTAAGAAAATAAAGTGTTTTAAGTAAAAATACAATTTAATCACTGAACATCTTTAAAATACAATATGGATTATGGTGCGCTAGCGGAAAAGTTACTGCATAGACAATTCGCAGTTTATAATCATTACCCAAAAAATTGCGTAATTAAGTGTATTTGTGCAATAAATTAACTATGGAATGATATAGGCAAAGTCTATTGTTAATTAGATAAAGAAAAAAATTAACAACTACATTAATTTCAGACATTTACAAGTTTTAATAAAAGAATAACTGACATTTTCAGTCAAGTTTAATATAAAATTTTAGTACAAAAATCATTTATTTAAACAAAAACGTTAGAACTGAATAAAAATTTGAATTCATTTTGAAAGCTTGTACGTTTTGAGTCCCTTCGTGAGTACGAGTCAAAAGCTTAGCTGTGAAATCGGAGCTGGATTTCGTTTATGTCTTTAACCAATTTACTGCCATGGTAGCCATTAAATGCTCAATTATCCAAGTATTGAGAAACCCGATCCGAATATCGTCACAGTACAGGCCCCAGTAAAATGACTTTTAGAAAATTGAGTTGTATATGTCTTTGTGACGAGCGTGTAACCCATAACAATTGTTACCGAATCAGTCTATACTTGATGCCGCTGGTACTCGTCGAAGGGGTGATCGACGAGCGAGCTTTACCGCGGTTTTGTGACTCATCGACATAGAAGTACGAATAATATATAATTGTAAGACTAGAACAAGCAGCAAGTCCAGTTGAATAGGCGTTTGTTCTGGTGTTACTATTACATATTATTGTTATTTATATGCCGATGAGTCATAAAACCGTGCTAAAGCTCGCTGGTCGATCAAACTCAAACTTCAAATGATATTTTAACTTTAAAGATAAAAGCATACAGCGCCGATTGGAGAAAACAATCGAAACATTGCAGTATCATCCCGTAACTCCTAACAGTTAAGGTGTTCTATAGCTTTCATTTTCAGTTTAGCAGCATGAGATGATGACTTCCAGACGCAAACACTTGAATAGTTATAAAATTAAGCTCAGTCACATTATGCGTGCCTAAAGGAATTGAGAATATCCCTCGATGTCCCTGGGAATCCATCATCACATCTTGACTTTGTGTCAATGGGACCACCTCGGGAGCATACGCTTTCAAACCAAAAAATAAAAATTTTCTCACGCGGTTTACCATTGAGGAAGATATCGGTGAACATACATACATAAAACATTGATTAAAACTTTTTGAAGTAAGTTAAAATTTAAATAAAGTAAACAATTATTTTTTTCGATTACACACATCCATTTAGTCATAATTTTTGTTATCCATTGCTCTCTAAATACACATGAAAATGTGTATTTAAAGTTGACTGACTGATTGGCCGAGTGGTTAAAGACCTTAACTGTGAAGCCAAGGGTCGGGGGTTCGATTCTCGCCCGGGGTAAATATTTGTGTGCATGAACAATTTCTATTTGTTCCGTGTCTGGGTGTAATAAAAGGTATATATATATATATATATTATAAAAAAATATTTAAGATTGTATACCGCAGTTGTTTAGTATCTCATCCCATAATACAAGCAAGCAAGTATAGCTTAGTTTAGGACTAGATGGCGCTGTCTTGGATATCCCATGTATTATTATTATTATTAATGTAAAAAAACCGCACGTAATATCATCAAAGCTAACATTCATCAGATGTGACAGATATTTGAGATAAGTAACAAATGGCGCGGCATAGTGACAGAAAAAAGGCCGGACCCCCTCATCACTTTGACAGAGTGTGAAAATACAGCAATGTTTCGATCAAAAAATCTCCTTCATACCCAGCATACACAAAATGGGTGGCCACACGAAAGTTCGTTCTCCATACGCTGTGCCTAACTTAATGTCTTGTGTAAAATCTGTTCACTTTTCAAATACATTTCGTACTGAAACTGAATTAAACATATTTTCCTTTTTAAGTTTAAACGTTAGGTAAGTACCTACCGTCGATTTCTATACAAACTTTATTTGACCAGAAGTGAAAAACTACACTTTGTTGTGTTTATTTAACCATCTTAATAAGTTAAATGTTCAAAACATTGTCCTTAAATTTATCAAAAAAATTCTATCTAACATCAAACAGTTTTAGTTCTGGTTTTCGATAAAACTCGCTTGCACATACGTACAGTTCCAATCAACCTTCATGGCGGATGTGAACATAGGCACAAGTCGCGTCGCAGTAACCAGTTTAGGTGTAGCGGGACGCATGTCGTGATAGCCCAGAGCGCAACGAACCTGTCTCAAATTTATAAGGCCCCATAGGGCCATGGTTCGAATCCGGGCGTGTACCAATGAGTTTTTCTGACTTAAGTACACAATATGACTGACACCGTGCTTCGGAGGGCACGTTAAGCAGTCGGTCCCGGACGCTGTCAATAGATGGCGGTCGTTTAACCCAACCCGCAGTGGAGCAGCGTGGTGTACTTAAGCTCCAAGCCCCCCTCCTCACCCTGGGGGAGGCCTAAGCCCCTGCAGTGGGGTAAAAATGGGCTGGTGATGATGATGGGACGCAGTGGAGCGAGGGGCATATGACTGACCCTGCGCAAGCATGCCTATATAGTTGTATTCCGATCCGCCATAAAGTTTGATTGGAACTATAACTAACTCGAAAATTATGAATTTTAAAACCAAAATTAGAACCATTTTCTGTTAGAAAGAATATTTATTTTTTAAAATTTAAAGACTACTTTTACGGTATATTTTACTTATAAAGATGATAAAATTCTTATAATGTTAAATTTATAACTTCAGGTGAAATAAATTTGGTATGGAAATAAGTGTCGTTTACCCTTAAGTTTTAGACAGATAAGTAGTAAAATTATGTGATTTAGTATCGAATTATGTATCCAAAATAATATAGATCGATTAATATTTTATTTTATATAAAGTTGGGATACTGTGTCATTTCACGTACATTATGTACTATGTAATCGCCTTTGGACGTCCGATGTTATTTGACGATCCACGCTGCGGTGCCGACCCTGTGAAGTAGTTTCCTATGATCTGAAATTGAGACGAAATCTTTAATAATACTCGTTAACTACGAATTGCTAAACACCTGAACATTTTTAATCTCTTGCCTCATGTCTCACGAAAATATTAAACAAAATTCAAACGTATACGACTAGGTCCAAATGCTTTGAACTTTAAATATAAACAATTAAAAAAAATCTTTTTTTAATTCATACAATATTTTACTACGTTCTCGGACGTATTTATACTTTGATATTAAATTTTATCAGTCTTTAGGTTCGTAAAAACGTAATATAGAAACAAAGTGGGGGGTAATCGTTTACGCCAAGAAAATAAATATGACTAACTAAAGCCCGTACTCAGCCTATTCTTATGTGTATCTAGAGCAAACTTCTAGTTCATGGTAAGATACCGTTATGCCCGTTATGTCCCACTGCAGGAGCTTAAGCCTACCCTCGGGATGAGGGTGCTTGGAGCTTAATTCACTACGCTGCTACAGTGCGGGTTGGTGGATTTAACGGCTACCATCTAATGACGGCAACCGGGGCCGACGGCTCAACGTGCTCTCCGAGGCACGCAATCAGTGATGTATGTACTTAAGTCGGAAAAATATAATTGGTTGGTACATGTCCGTTTTTCTGGGACAAACCACGACTTCCTATATAAACAAGAGGCGACCTCGTCACTATCACGACACATGGTAAAATAATTTTCAAACATTCAATTCAAAACTGAATACAAATCAAGTCTATAACGACACCGTGCACAGTAGTCAATGACGCAACATTAACCAGTTCTCACAAAGCAGGCGTCAATCGGCGCACATCCTCGGCACCACAAGGCCACAGATCTTCCGTTTCAATAGCGAGACAGCAATTCTTCGTTCATTAAAATTAAAAAAAAAAAACCCCCGGTATCCGCATTTAACATACAATTATCTATAATTACAGTTTTTTTTTATTTCCATGTTGATTTGCAATAATGCAGCAACGAGGTTAAATAAGCGTGTTCCACTTAACAGTCAACAAACGAATAATCGCAGAAAGGAAAAATGGAAAATTATTGGATATAATAAAGGAAACAAATTAGTTTATATTTATGGTTAAAAATATTATTTTCATGCTTTATTTTAATTTGTTTGATATTAATACATTATAATGAGAATAGCAATATGTGGGACATATTACATACGGTCATCTCGTTCTAAATTAAGCAGATTATGTACTGATGGGCACTCAACAACTGATTTCAGGCTTAAATATTTTTTTATAATATATTATGAAAATACAAATATTTTACGCCAAGACACGGAACAAATAGATATTTTCATGGTCATAAATATTTGTCCCGGGCGGGGATCGAACCCACGACCTTTGGTTCTGCAGTTAGGATGTCTAACTACTCGACCAACCGGTCAATCATCGTTCATTGTACCTACACACAAATTTTTTGGTTATAGAGCAAGAAAAATAATAATTTGCAACTACTTTGGACTTCAAAGGTGATATATGCAAAGACCCCCCCCCCCATCGTATTTTTAACATAGTAGTTCATAAATATGGTTCTAAATCATTTTTAGCAAACAGAACGTTAAAAAAAAACCGTTTGCTTCATAATTATCTTCACCAATACGGCTCTTGGCACGTAAGGTCAAGAGTGCATGCATACCCACCACAATTATATATAACCGAAAAACTCCAATTAGTTTGACATTGTGACTGTACCTACTTATAACTAATGTGTTCTTAAGAAGTCAGAGTTATATTTGTCTTAGATAAATACATAAACCGGTGTTAAAACTCGAAGTTTGACTTTACTCGTATGGTTCAAAGATAAAACCCGTCTCAATATTTGATCTTAATTTGAATATCGTTAAGAAAACAGCTAACAAAATAATGGTGGCCGGAAAATGTTAAGTGAATCAAAACACAAATTTAAAAGTTTTTGACGTTTCGTACGTGAATTTCATTACCACGAATTACGTAGGTTTATAAAGCATAGAACTTAATTTGCAAAGACGAGAAATAATAAGTGATAATAAATAGACTTATACTAGAAGTAGAAAGCTCACTGAAATAACAAATGTACATTGTACAGTCAAAAAACTTTGGACAATGATGGCGAAACTTGGACAAAAACAGTCCCAACTGGTCAACCGATCTTCACAATTATTGCTTCACAATGACGCTAAACCTCCACCACAAATACAGTCCACAAAAAAACCGTTTCAACGCAACAGGAGATAGGTAGATACATTTTGGAACCTTCCAACACTCTCGGAATTCTCCGGACTTGGACCTCCTACCGACTACGATTTTTCCTGAAATTCGGACAACATTCTACATGAAAAATAAAGTTGTTCTCGAGAAATAATAAATCGTCCGTAAAAATTGGGTTGCGTCTTGTTATTTAGAGTTCTATTACGAAGGCGTTCATGATATTCCTAATAGATGGCAGAAAAAATTAGACATAATTGTATTGATTAAATATATACTTTTTTTCTTAATAATTTCTAGTTTCATTTTTTCTATATCAAACGGTAATTTCATAAAACCTGTGATATTCTAAAAACGAGGAATGAGAGTCAGATATCGCAGAATTATTTTCATTTTATACATTAGTGAAATATTTTTATAATATGTTCGGAAAAAAATTATCACCCTGGTTTAGGTTTATTATTATATGATTGAAGTTGCATAGAAATAAAACATAAAAATGTTCAAGAAAAATAAAATGAAATCAAAAACTCATGCGTTTTGCACAAACAAAGTAAGTTTTAAATATTCGGACATGGGTACTGAATGTAAAGCCCGAGTGCAACCTACACCGGATCAGCAGCGTGGTGGGTCATGGTGTTAGCTCTTCAGATCATTGTCGAGGCAGGGCTGTACTTCAGCGGAAGAAGCTTGAAAGTCTGATGATGACAATGATTTAATGTGTTGTCTTTGATGAAAGTGGGTTTCTACAAATTATCGTATTTCCGTTGATGTCAGCACCAGATCGAGCACCATTACACAATTCTTTTTAACCTAATTTTAAGTAAAGCAAAACTTTCGTTATATTGAATATTTATTTTACTTTTACTCAAACGATTGCATACTGAAAACGCAATAATCTTCTTGTCAAAAGTTTTCTCTGGCGTATGACGAATCTCAAACAAGCGCTCTACCTCGAATCAAACTTGTTTGAAACCTGCTCCGTTTAAAGATAAAACGCCGTGTTCATCTTCAGTATTATTAATATAGGCTAAGGTATCTGCATTTAATTACTATACCATAACATACTTCACCATCCGCCCATTAATGCCCCACTGTAGGGGCTTAGGTCTCCCCTGTGGATGAGGGGACTTGGAGCTTAATCTACCAGATTGCTCCAGTGCGAGCTGGTTGGTGGATTTTAATAACTGTTATCTATTGATGGCAACCGGAACAAACGGCTTAAGTGCTCTTCGACGCACAGAGTCAGTGATAATTATGTACATGTCGTGGCCAAATTATAGAACTGATCATTTCATGATGTCCGTTATTGGATCCATTCAAAATTCGGCCAAGACACGTTTATGGTCCACCATTTTTGAATTGATAGATTAGTTTAAGCCAGGTTCGTTTACATTAATGCGAAAAGCAAAGCGGAGCGGAGCGACGAGCCACCTAAATGAACATCGAAAAATTCGAACACGTCATTTAATTAAATAATTCATTCATTCACTCGAATTTTATGATCGGGCCACGTCACAAAAGCGAACATATGAAATGATCAATTCTAAGATAAGGCCTCGACATACATAAGTTAGAAAAACTCATTGGCACATGCCCTGGGATCCGAACCACAGGCTTCTAAACTAGAACGGGGCTCTCTACCACTCGGCTATCATGACATTCATGTGACTAAATTATTGAAATTGTATTATCTACTATAGTAATATATCCAATAATCATATTCTAATTTTGGCGTTTTATTAATACATCCGAGCTAGCCAACAGGATTTCGGCCTAGAACAAAAAGGTTACCTACCTACTTACGTAGAGAACGATGGATAGATTCTTGGCAGTGCTGGTGCAATTTGTGAATATACCACATTATTTCACGTCACGTGTATTTCACATGACGGAAAATCGGAAATAATGCAGACGCTCCAAACATTTTGACTGTTTCTTACATTTAATACTGATACTAGACTATCTGGTGGGGGTCAGAACTAGGATATACACATCAGACATATAACAACTGTTTGCCATCTATTTGAAAAATAACAATAATCCCTGGTACAACTCACACACGGCCATCTAGTTCTGAACTAGACAGCGTCTGTATCATTGATACTAGACAACTGATATACACACTTAGATATTTTTTTTTTATGATACGTATTTAAGTAAATAACTGAGGCGAGGAAAATTTAAATGTTAGGTTGGAAGTCGAACCCGACTCCTTCCTATAAGTAGGCTACCATAGTAATCACTAGTACTTATTAGGTTTTAGTGAAATTTTTCAACCCTTTTTATAATGTACTAAGGCATTTTCTCTTCACGGATATTTTTCGTTTCTTATGTAGAAAACGTCGTTTAAATTTTCCTGTAAACTACTCGTATGATTGGGACTATAATTATATTTCGCACTTCTATTTTAGGCGCTGTAGTTTCGGAGATATAGGTCAAGTTTCTTATACTTTCTTTAATTTTGAATAATTTATAAAAAGTCAAAGAAATTATTTTAAATTTAAATTAAGTAAATATTAATAAAAATTTTAAAATTATCAAAAAACACATAAGTAAAATACATGACCATTTGAGATTTTTTTTATAATTTTCAAATTTTCCCTTAAAATGACAAATCGTTTATTTCTTAGGTTTTCGTATAAATATAAATGAAGCACTTTTCATATTTTTAAACTTTGCATTTTAAAATGATTTTATTACGAATTCACCAATGACTACGATAAAGTTAATATTTAACAAATACATGTTCTTTTTATTATATAATTAAAAAAATTAAAAACTAAAATTAACCACTCATAAACAATATACATTATAATTTTTAAATACATGAAAATAACTACAATTTAAAAATACTGCTTAAATAAAATAAATAATTATATTACTAACATTTAATCTAATAACCCGCCCCTTGTCGCCCCAGGCGCAAATGTGCCCAGATACTGGTCGCATTGCCACGTTGAATGGCAATAGACAATCTCCGCGCCAGAGAGGACCCGGAGTGGGAGCCAAAACCCTTCTCTTAAAAAATAAAAATAAATTAGAAAAATACTTTTATGATTCTCATAATAAGCAATTTTATTTGATATATTATATATACGATGCACGTGAGCAGTTTTTTTTTTAATTTTCCTCTTTACGTCCGAAATCAACCACCAAAATAAAAATTAGTTTACACTATATTTCCGTGGCCGCGTTACCAAAGTTTCTATAATGTACCGAATTTCAACTTTTTTCACACAATAGATTCAGAGAAAATAGGCTGTGACGGACGGACATACATACAGACCGACAGACAGATATACAGACAGACACCAGAGTTCAGTTGAAAAATACCCCAAAGGGGTTACGGTAATTTGAAAAAGTGAGAACATTTCACACTGATACTTGTATTTACTTTTAAGGAAACTCTTCGTAAGTTAAAAAGTTTAATTAAAAACAGTGACGGAGATCGTTTTTAATAATTTTTAATTAAACTACAAAAAGTAAAATACGAAAACTTTACAAAAACAACGTTTTTATATGAAATTTTGGGTGAGCCTATTCCTTTCTACGCGTCTCCCTTTTTAGATGTGGTGCGTGAAATATATTAATCCAGTATACATTTTTCGCTATATGTTTATCATAAAATATCAGAACTTTTAATACCAGACACGTACAAACTCATAAAAAGTGATTTTAAAGAACTGCTAATCCATCGTAACACAGATGAATTTCGTCCCTGCAAGTCGTTCCAGCAATAGATTGTGCCCCAGCAAATGTCGGAGATTTGGCAAGTAGCACACATTTAGGCCGATAAAGCGATATTCATCTGACTCGCGGTATCGTAGACAATGGTTTTCGGGCCGACATAAAAGAAACCGGTGGCTATTCTTTAAATAATGCCGGAGAGTTCGTCGGTCGCCAACTATCTGTCGCGTCGAACAGACATGGTTAAAAATAATATGTGTTACGAGTGGCCGATTGTCACGCGTTCTGTGTCCGTTGCTACGAATGCTAGCGAACTCTACAGATTTATCGCAGACAAAATACAATAATTACTTGCATTGACACTAATGTAATGGTCTAGAATCAAGATATGAATCAGGATTAAAGCGTCTCTTATATTAAACGCTAATTATTTCCCGTCGGTGTCTAGACATTTTAGTGGTCGCTTGAAGCGTTATTGCCACCAGATATTTTTTTTAACGAATTGTTTAATTTTAACACGTTAATGAGGATTTAACACAGACATAATAAAAACTCTAGGCTCGCTGTAATTAAAAAACTAATGAAGCACTGCAATGGCGGCCTCGTAAATATGTGAGTGGAACTGGCGATCGGTAGATTTACTATGGTATGAGTGTGGTCATGTTGACGTGTGCGTATACATAGCCAGCTGACTTACTAGAGGTGCATCAGTAGTTAGTTCGCGATGCTACGTCCAGGAATTGCTAGGTTCACTTCATGGGTTTTACATCATTTTCATCTTCTCATAGTTTCATGTAACGTGTATCATATTATACTGCAATTCATATTTTTTAACGAGCACCAGTACAATGTAAGAAACATGACATTAGATACGTTTATATCAAAATTAAATCGTAATTATTTCACATAAAACCTAAAGCAATAGCATCGTACTTACGTAACTGAACATAGTGTGAGAGGGAATATGGAATAAATAACCCAAATCCACATGTGAAAAGAAGAAAACTATACTAAAACCATTTGGAGTGTTTTGTGAGTGAGCAAAGCCCCGCAAGGCCTTAGTGTACGCGCGTGATTGGATGTTTTTTATTTTAATAATATTTTCATTTCTTTTGATGGATTGTTGGTATATAATAGAAATGGTATCGTACCTATATAAATTATGATTATAATCAGCATATTCCTGACTATTATATATTTTTGAAGTAAGTGTGATATTATATTGTATTGATTATTCTTTAAACTCGTATTTTGTTACTGGTGTAAATGTTCAGTATATAGTAAAATTTTGTTATGGTAAATATTCTTTTTTTATATTGTTAAGTATTGTGTGAAAAGAATTTAATGAAAAAGGTGTTGTGCACAGAAAAAAAGGAATTCTGTTGTCAAGAAAATATAGTCTTCAATATATACAAATACAGCATGTTCTTGGACTAATGCAATCTGCATTGACATAAAAACTCTTTTTTTTTATGTATACACAGAAGAAAAAGAATTCTTAAATCAATGCAAATTGTCCAAGAATATGCTGTATTTGTAATATATTGAAGACTATATTTTCTTGACAACAGAATTCTTTTTTTCCGTGTGTACTAGCGTGAAAATATATAGTTTCGACATAAAGCTTGAGAACTGATTATTAACAAAATCAAAACATCGATTTTATATTAGGACAAAATATTTTTTTTAATATTTCATAATGTTTAAAAAAATAGGAAACTGGATCATTTGTGGATGGTGCATAGTTTTTTTTTTATATATATAAAGCCTGAAAAGCATTATCACGTCTTCCTACAAAATATACAGTTAACAAAAAGAATAAACATATAAATAATCTTTCAGACGATTAGATATATTTATTTTAGTACAGGTATTAAGCATCAATATCTCGATATCGATAATTTAAAAGCAACATTATTACTCATGCACGCATGAATGTAGGAACACACACGTGCGTACTTTGATCGCGTACTCTTTTGGGCTTTGTTTTAGGTACGTAGGTAAGTACGATACTTTCGATATGATCGAAATTGTTATGCCCGATAGAACGTAACTTATTCAGGTACGTGATTCACTGTAAATATTTTTAGAGTTGTAATAAGAATTTTATAAATATTGATTGTGACTGTACAATTAATAGAGTTCATTAGCTATAACAATGATTGCCATGTTCAACAGTATATACTTATCGTAAAACTATTAAAAAAAGTCTATACACTACGTAGTACCTATTTTAATCCCTTATTTATCGATGAACAAAGTTATGCCTTACCTCGTTTGAAGAAAAATATACTTTTATTTGAAAATAATTAGTAATACAGTATCTATGAACAATAATTTAGTACTTAATCGAAAAATAACCTACTTTTTAAAAACTGTTTTTTTTATCCATTTCAAAGTAGATATTTCCAAGATTATATTTTATGATTCGCATCTTAATGGGGACCTACTCATGACCCACTTATATACTGCAGGTAAATACGTCGATTATAATAATTGTCTAATTGTTGCATATTATGGAATTTGAAAGAACTCAAAAAATCACCAAATTATAGAGATCAGGTAGAGAAATAATTCGTCTTTGTACATACATAATTAGATTATATATATACATAAACGGACTTATATAATAATATAAAAATTGGGAATTACCGCAGGTTGGTTTAAAAAAAAAAGCTTATATCGACTTATTATCATAATACGCGTAGTTAGGTAACACATCTTCCTAATTTATAAAAGACGCTGACAACAAGTACAATAACTAACTACGTAAAAGTTAATTAAAATAATGCCGACGGTATGTTAAGAATACAATGACAAAAAGAAAAACTTCACTCAAAATATATGGCTACATTTTTCCATTATTGAGCGCATTTTAATATTGCTGATACCTGTCGAATATCCATTGGAAGTGTGTCTGACAGACAAAAAGCGTTATCTTGTTCTCCAAGTCTTACGCATTTTCAAGTGAAAAATAAAAGGAAAATGGTTATCTATGAATATATTTTCGTAACAAGTATTTATCGCACAAATTTACTTCGTATTGTATATTGTTCGACAGGGATTCCACTTTAAATATACATTTTCATAATATTTTTCTTATAATTAATCAAATACCGCTGCACCTCTTAATATTTAAATAATAATACGACTATTACAGATATTTTCTCGTAAATGAAACAAATTATACCTACCAGTCGCAGTATCAGCTGAAATGTCAACGATATAAAAAATATCCCATACGCAAATCTGTCCTCAAAACGCGACTAATAAATCACTAAATAAACAATATTTACACAATCCGCGTGAATCGACAATATAGATGAACCGCGCCCACGAAACGTTGACACGTGAAAATCGTTCTGCCAATTTAACCTTGGCCGGTGAGGAAACGGAAATGAAAAATCGTACGTATTTTTCGCGGGAAAAACACCACAAAGAAAATCGTCCCACCCACGCGACGTTCACCGCCAGACTGAGGCGAAACTTCGACCTGCACCAGGCATTGCGTGCGCTGATGGGTCGCGAAAGGGCGAGATGGTGATACGAAAATAGAATAAGTGCGATAGAGATAGAAAATGTACACGTGGTCACCCCACCTCGTTTCAGGGGTGTTCAGGCGGTTACAGGAATAGGGGCGCGTTATTAGAAAGCCCGCGAATGAATAGGTAGGTATTTGGCATTACGGCGCGGCGTTCCGGACAATGGCGGTAGTACCGAGTCGCCGTTCTTTCAAACACGCGGGCTGTTATCATGTTTTATTGCAGGTATTTGATAGGTACGTCAGAATGTTGCGATGCCTCATACATTCGAATATTATATTAGGGTTTTGCTTTTCGTTTCGTTCGATAGTTTAAGTTTAAAAAATAAATAGTTATGGAGTTTTTTTTTTTACAAGAAACTACTCAATTCTAAACTTTATAATGAGTCCTATTCTAAATTATTGTAATATTATTAGTAAATAGATTAAACATAATGTGCGTCTATAGTACAAATAACAAACACAAAGAGAATGAAAGTTTACGAATGAGTAAGTTTACTCTATCGACTACAGAATGAATATTCATTTCGTTTATGTTAAACTAAAAAGACGCCAAGTTATAAAGAAATTTTTTTGGTGATATGTAAACTTTCAAATTAAAGCTCAAGTCGAAAATGAAAACCATAAAAGGAAAATTTTGTAAAGGCGAATCACAATGGACGGCAATCTCTTAAAAGCACTTGACAATGTAGTATAAGAGATGACTGCCAAATTTACTAGGGCGTTTTATAAAAGCTGAAATTCCATATCATATTACTTCCTTTAACTTAGGGCACAGATCTGAGGGTTTGGCTCGCAAATATTGACATGACTGTTGAATTTCCGAGGGTGAAAAGAATAACAAAAATATGCTGTGTGATTTTTTAAACCGTTTGCTTTTTATGTAAATACTAAATACTGCCCGCAGCTTCGCTCGCATAGATTACACTTGTGTATTAGCATTTATAAGGAGTAATTTTAAAATTTTCAACGTTGAATTTAGCGTATTGTCTACTTTGTCTATTTTCATGCATTTACCTTTAAAAATTACGGTTTGTCACAAAATTCACATCTCTAATTTTTCCCTATTAGTGATAGAATTTCGAAAAATTCTTTTTTAGGGGATGCTTACATCAAAAAAAAAACCTAATATCCGAATTTCGTATGATTCATTTCAGTGGACCTTAAAATTGACGGAAGCCCCACATAAACGTTCATCTCCTATTTTGCTTCCTCATAGATTAAATTTGCAAACAATTTAAATCACGGCATATTCAGTTTAGAACTTAAGAACAGTTTAGAACTTCCGTCAATAACAAAATTGACGGAAGTCCTATATAAAATTTTTATCCTATATTTTACTACCTTAAGGCACAGCTCAAGGGTTCATTTTCTAAAAATCTTGAAACTCAACATATTTTTGAGTGACCGATTGGCCGAGTGGTTAGAGACCCTAACTGGGAGACGAGGGTCGCGGATTCGATGCCCACCCGGGACAAATATTTGTGTGCGTGAACATGTCTATTTGTTTTGTTCCTGGGTGTAAAATATTTGTAAATGTATATATTATAAAGAATATTTAAGTATATATATATCAGTTGTCTGATACCTACAATACAAGCTTTGCTTAGTTTGGGACTAGGTGGCGCTGTGTAGAATGGCCCAGGTATTACTATTACCTACCAGTGGTCGCCAATTGGCCAAAATTGGACCAGACTCAATTTTTAAAGCCCCCAATAATAATTAGGCGAGAGTAAGTCAATTCAAATTTAATCAAACGACATACTATTATACTCGAATGGTTGACAGTATTTGTAACACATATTATATATAGATTTTAGCTTTTGGCACTCCTTTTCCATATAAACTTTAACTATGCAATTAAAAAGGGGTCCAAAATTTTTCCTCCACGTAAATACATACGATACATTATAAAATCAAATGGTTATCAATTCCCTATCAAAGTAACATATTTTTCAAATATGTAAATATGCAGTTTAGTTGTTTTTTTTTTTCAAAAATCAAGCTCATGATACCTTTGAACACTTTTCATCATTTCTGATAGTTTAGGATTTGGCCATATAGTACCAACTCAAAAACTCACACTGTATATAGATTTTAACTTTTTGCGCCCCTGTTCCACATAAACTTTTACTGTGCCAAATCTCACAATCCTCCGAGCGCGTGGTATGCTTAAAAAGGGATGTACAATATTCTATTCACGTATTAATAGTTTATTATATAATATTGTTTCCAACTTACATGCTGAATACCCATTATAATACATTTAACCTTAAAATTAACGGAAGTCAAATACAAACCCTTTCCCCCCTAGTTCATGTACTAATTTTCATGCACTTAACAAACTTAGCTTCGTAATTTACCCGCTAAGGGGTCGAATTTCCTCGAGGGTGGAAAAATTCTTTCTTAGTAGATACATCATAAAAGAAAATTGATATCCTTTCGTGTGATTTGCTTCAGCGGTTTCGACTCGGTGTTGATTAAGAGTGATAAATAAACGTCAAATTTCCTAAACATTCGGGATAAAAACTATAATAATATAGATGAAATGTAGAAAACAACGATTATAATAAATTTGAGAAATATTCGTAATTTGTTACAAAAACTATTATTATTATTCTATTCGCAGGACTTTTTGCTGACCTATTTGACAGGACCATGTCCTCCGTACATCACTTCGATACAACTTAAACGATTCAAGCAGCGCAGGCCGTGAAAGCTCTTAAAAGACATGTTTTTCTCCGATTTGATCCACAAACATCATCATAGTCGAGACAATTTGTACGAAATATTTCTAAATTATATACATATACCTTCCTCCTGAACCAGTTCATCTATTAATAATAGCCGAATTAAAATCTCTACCGTAGTAATTCGGTATGAAAAGCTTTTTTTTAAATTTCTTTCCAGAAACTAAATTCCAAAAATTTTTTTTCCAGCAAGTAATTGTTATTTAATAATTTTTCCAAAACTTTCATAGTGCTGCATGCTTTTTCTTTGATGATCGACGTTTGAAGAATAGTTACGTACCTATGTGAGGATCACAGACTACGCATATTATTTTTTACGTTAATTACAAATCATTTTTTGGTTGTTCATATTCATATTATTCTGTGTAATAGGAGAATAATTTTGCCATCCTTGGATAATGATTTTTTCCCTTAATACTCGGATACTAATATTTTACCCACAAAACGGCCATAACATAAATGTGAAATAGAGGTTAAACTGTTATTTTTTTTTTAATAATTACCATCTTACTGTTTTAAGAGCTTTTAATAGCAAAATATGGGTAAGAAGCTTCATTGGTTATTCAGTGACAGAGAGTCTAGAGTTTTTATTACGTCTGTAGTTGTACGCACTTGTGAAAAAGTAATTTTAATTTGGTACAAAATAAATAAATCTTACCAAACCGTAATTGCGGTAGCTCTATGTTCATGCCTCGAACTAATAAATATTATTCTGTGTACAAAACATTTCGTTTGATCATACCGATATTTTTACTCTTAAATTTTTTAAAAGTTTTTAACAAAAATGGCTTCCTTGGGTCGTTACTGAGTTGAGTTGTGTTTCAAAATTCCTTTATTAAGATACGATATTTTAAGTGCTGTTATACAAATAGACTTTAATATGACTTATGTTTAATACGTTTATAGGTTCACACCTATGAAAACTTAACAAACAATTAAATAACGGAAACTCATACTTATGTTACATATAATGCTCCTGTGGCTGATTATATGTACCGATTAGTGTGTACATTAAAATAAAATTATTTGCAAAAAAGAAAAGGGGAGAGGTTATAAAATATACAAACAATGATACATTTGTGAAATTGGGTTATAATAATAATGTCAGTTCGAAAAATATCCAATAGAAAAAGATGTAGACAAAAATGTAGTGAAATGTTATAATGTAATAAAGGGGAGAGGTTGAGGGCGAGAAAGTGAATTAAAAAAGTGAAATTTTTTGAAGGTCAGCATAGCTAATGAAAGCTTAAATAAATGATGTCCAGAAGGTATGCTGTGTCTATAAGGTATGCTTTTATTACAATAAAAGTCAATGTTTAAAAATAATCTATTGGTTGGCACTCTTATTAAATTAATTATAATAACTAGCTTTCCACCCGCGGCTTCGTTCGCGTAGACTATATAGTTGTACCGGGACAGTTAAAGGAACGCGACGCGTCAGAACATTGTAACACTTTCTAGAACATTCTGAAACTTAACTACCTAAGAAATCTGTATACCTAATTTCATAAAAATCCATTTAGCCATTTTAGCATGAAGAATAGCTATCCCACAAGTCAGTCCCAAAATCAGTCAGCCGTATTGGATATTAACCGGAACAGACAGACAGACTAACAGACACTACGGTTTTTTATATGTATATAAAAAAAAAATTGCTTTTCACTCCTTACAACGCCCTCGTTATGTTTGCAAAATTTCAGTAAAATCGGATCAGCCGTTTCGACGATTAGCCTTAACAAGCAGACAAACACACAGACAAAAACCAAATTATGTCACTCCTTATTACCTCCTTTTTATGTTTGCGAAGAATCATAGAAATGTTTTAGTCGTTTTAGAGATTACCTGGAATAAAAAGACAACAGACAACCACACGGACAAAAGTTATTTATATTACTCCTGACAACCTATTTTTGATGTGTGCATAGTTTAATTATAAACATTAAAAGTTTAGCTCGAATATACATATAGATAGACAGACAGACAGAGAACAAGTAGCGTATGTCGCTCCTCACACCCGTTTCTTCACGTCTGAGAAGTTTCATTAAAATAAATTTAAATGTTTCAGAGTTTAGCTCGAACAGACAAACAAAATGTATTATATGTCACTTTTGACAACCTTTTAATCACATCTTTGAAAGTTTCAATGGAATAACTTCAGCCTTTCGGAGATCTGTTCGAACAAACTGATGGACAGACAGACAGACAGATAAACAAAGTGTTGTATTTCACTCCTGATAATCTTTTTATCATATCTGTGAATTTTCATTGAAATCTGTTCAGCCATTTTGGAGATCAGCTCGAATAGACAGACAGACAGACAAAAAGTAGCCGATATTACCCCCGACAATGCCTTCTGCACGTCTGCAAAGTTTCATTGAAATCGGTTCAGCCGTTTCGGAGATTAGCCGGAACAGACAGACAGACACTACAATTTTATTAATATAGTTTATCTTTTGACCATTTTTAATTAGCTGATTAATTTAGGACAAAGGAAACTGGACAAGTTTATCATCCATTTTTCCTGTGTCCTCTAAATAAACTAGGCTTTTTTATTTTTGGACATTATTGTAACCCGTAAAATATAGGCATAATAAACACACCTATGGAAATGTATGTAATACAGTTGGTACTCGTGACCTCACTAGTAATAAAATATATTATTTAATATTCAGTATTCATAGTAATTACGCCCTTACTCACAAAATTTAATTATGCACAGTCGATATGCACAATAATTTATTATTCAACATAATGTTTATTACACATAGATACCTACTTACTGAAAGTTACACTAAAACCATAGCTTTGAAAATACAAAAAAAGAAGTACTGGAGAAAAACGCCTTCAGGGTTTATTTTTTTAAAGGTCAGATAGATACTTAAAATTGTTACGTATACGTATGTAATATTATTATTTAAATATTCGCAAACTCAACAATAAGGCTTTTCATAATATGGATTTTAATAGCGAAATTTTATTGAATTGGTAATATTTTCATTATAAGATTTCCTTCCGAATCCTATTATAAATGAACGCCGATGCCCATGAAAAGAATTTTAACATTTGCCTCCGAACCTGGAATTCACAAGAATTCCTATATTTAAACTGAAATATTTCTTTTGTAAGCGTCGTGTAGCTTGCTTTAGATAAAGCGTTAATGTTTTTACGTATACTAAAACATACTGATAAAGGGACCGTCAGAATGTTAAAATATTATCAAAGTATAGGTAAAGTACGTGCTTACGTGCAATAACGTACAGCCTTCTTATCAGGCTTTCTCTAACAACATTAAACAACGTAATGTAGAGAAATGCTTATCATCGGTCGGTGTGCAAATGAGATACATCAGTAAATGTTTGAAATTTCGCTCACAATCGTAATAATAATAATAATAACACCTGGGACATCCCACACAGCGCCATTTAGCGCTATTTATTTACCCATAAACTTAGCAAAGCTTGTATTATGGGTACCAGACAACTAATAAACATTTTTAAATATACTTTTTTTAATACCTACTTATATTTATTCAATGTTGAAAAATTTTATAAAGTAATTTTACAGAGCCGTTGGTTTAAAATAAAATGTTTATTACACCTTGAACGGATAACTTCAACCGCAAAAATCTCATATAAAAATGTATTTTACCTGTCTGTATAATAAGTAATTTTTTTTCTCGCGGTCGTCGGTAACCGCAACGACTCATTACGTATTATCTTCATCGATACTTTGAATTATTACATCATTGACCAAACATAGCTTATTAAATTGCAACGTAATATTAAGTTATTTATTTATAAGTAAGTTTCGATAACAATGCGAATCGAATAAAAACCTGGAATCTTAATGTTATTGCCACAGAGAGTAAAAGTGGGTTAGAGGCGACTTATTTGTTCGGAGATACGTGTCTCAAAAATAATCAAATGCTTAGAATAAGAGTGGGTTAGAGGCGTCATGTGACGGTATTTGTTCGGAGACACGTGTATCAAAAATAGTCATGTACAACACAAAAGTAAGTTAAAATATTATGCTTTTATAGTTTAGAATATAAGATCTGTTTTTAACTGTGCGTTATACCGCATACTTGAAGGGGACAGCGTACCCGGCTACATACAAATGTCTAACCTACTCTATGCTCTGTGGTTATTGCTGCCCATGATTTTATATTACCGCATTTTACGAACGAATATTTACTAAATGGGCCACCCGCCATTCATTATGGTATATATAGCTTACATATGTACATTAGATATAGTCATGATGATTCAAAAGAACATATAAAATTTATGAGTGCAATGGTACGATAATGTCCTAATGTACGACAAGTTACTTTTTTTATTCTCACTGGACAACACTTCACACTAAAACGAATTCACTAAACGCGGTGCACACTTTTATGAAATACACATTTCACTATCACATTACCATTACCACCACAGCCCATTAATGCTTCACTGCGGGAACTTAGGCCTCCCCTCGGAATGAAGGGGCAAGAAGCTACATCCATCACGCTGCTCCATTGCGAGTTAATGGATTTTAATGATTGTAAACCATTGATGGTAACTTTCACAATGAGCATTCGTTTATTTTTTTTTAAACTAGACCTTCCTTCGGGATAACCATTCTGACTCTTTACTCCTGACTAGATCGACTAGACTGACTGCTAGCATTTAACACTTCGCTTGTCAAGATTCGTCTTATATATTCGAGGTTTCAAAGGTTCAAGTCCTTTCCGGAAAATTACTTTTAAAAAAAATTGGTAATTTTCTAGTGAAGGAGATTATCGATATCGTTACAATGTTACAAAGTAGGTCTCGACTGACCTAAACATTGTGTGTACAACTGTAATCGTCTAAGTTGAATTTTTCAAATATTTTTTTAAAAGCCAAGAATTAAAAAGCTTAAATTGATATTTCACATTCACCCAATTAGTAGGTAATAATGCAACATTATTGTGCATTATTCATGGATGTCTCGTTGAATATCTAAGTTTTGTGAATAAAAAATTTTACAGTTCTTTTTGAGTTTAACCGACCGAGACAGATATATAAAAACAATATCTATCAAATAAAGTACCGAATATTTTATTTCAAAATATACGAATTCTAGTTTATGCTAGAGAAATCCCATGAAAATGTGATAATGTTTATGGTTCTAAACTCAAAATAGAAAACAAAACCTTAAAATGACCCTATGGGGGATAAATTCATACGCAAGGATGTCCATACTTTTGTTAATAATGACAAGAAAAGTTTTCAATACCTATATTATAGTATCAAAATGGTATTACGAATCACCACTAAGAATTTCACAAATACAGCATATGCCTTGAAAATACATGAAATTATTTAAGTGTTATCAACGTTTATAACAGAGAAGGGTCAGCTTTAAGTATTTTATACAAATTATTTCTTAAATAATTATTCCTATTTGGATTTACAATCAATAATTTAAATTAACGGGGCGATTAATAATATTTTTCATTTTCAACGGTGGCTATAAAATTACAAGCCTGTTAAAATCAAACTTACGGAACTCTTTTTGCGCGAGTTAATTTTAAAATATTTTATAATTAAAAATTGTTCTTACTTGTCACATCAGAGATGACAACAAAACCTATTAATCTTACTATACGTGTGTCAGTTTCTTACAGAATTTTAATGTAATTTTTTAAATATGCAAAAATATCTCTATTGTGTACGGTATTAAGTAAAAAGTTAAACTATTTCAATAACAAATCATATTATACGCATTAGAAGTATTTATCAACAGCAATGGCCGTGGCGAAGTTAAACCAAACCTGTTATACAGAAAACAAGTGTTGTGTATAAGTTAATTAGTAACTATATAAGTTTTATTTAATAGCAAAAACCATAGACAAGGTTAAATAGCGATCAAGAACAATTGTGGTGGCAATTTATTACATAATATAAATGGTACTAAATGACGTATTCTTTTATACTGTGTGCGTGTTACATTACAAGGCCTTCTTCGTGATTAATATTATTTCAATCACTTTGTTTTTATTGTTTCCTTTTATATATTATATAAATAGATTTTTAATCTGTTGCCGCAAGATTATTAAATTGTTCGTGTCGTCGTCGTCGTACTCAGCAAAAAGGTTCCGAATATTCTGTAAGATTTTATAATAAACATCTGGCTACGCCGCATCCCTAATTCTTTCTTAAATCATTACTACCCGCTTCCCTTAACACATTCATTCTGCCATTGTATTTCCTATGCGACGCACCAAAATTAACAGCCTCTTCACTTGATTCTTTCTCACAAAAAACCGTGTAATATATAAACTATTGTGATCAACGCTTCGAAGCATAAACTATAAAGTGGTGAATACCCGATATTTGTTGATGCCGCGCCCGCGCCGCCAGACGGGAGCTGCTGGCTGCAATCTAAGATCGAAGTGTGTCGCAGAAAAAGGTCAGTCCTTTATTCAATCCTTTCGCTCCGCTGTTGCTCCCAGCTATATTATACCAA
Source organism: Luffia ferchaultella (assembly GCA_949709985.1). NCBI lineage: Eukaryota > Metazoa > Arthropoda > Insecta > Lepidoptera > Psychidae > Luffia > Luffia ferchaultella. The sequence continues at coordinate 24,643,533 of OX453241.1, read as the reverse complement.
CGCCATATACAGTCCACTAACAAGAGGGATCGCGTGCGAACTTGCATAGATTTAGTTCTATGACGATCAAAAGAAAGCAGGTCCTTCTTGAAAATACATAAAATATCATTTTATTTATTCCTGTTTACTCTATACTCCAGTCACTGCTTACACAAATATCGGGAAAGTCCACAAGAAATTCTGAGCTTTAAATAGGTTTGATGTAGCTATCCATTTATTTTGTTCAACAAACAGACAAATTCGTGTTAAAATTTTACATGAGAGTCGGCATTTTTTTAACTACAGTTTATTTTTCGGCCGTATACGTATTCATTTCGAATTTATCGTCCCCAACCAGGGTCTATCGATGTCAAGGGACCAGCGAGTCGGCCTCGCGGCTTATTTTTGATATTTTTACTGTATGCGGTTACTTTGAATGTGTATTCAAAACCATTCGCCAGAATATGGTGCTGTTAATTTGAAATCGTAGATAGATCTTACGTTACTACAAGAATTATTTTCTTTCTTGATATGTGAATAAAGTTTTCATTAAGGTTCAACATTTAAAATGTTATTATTAAAATTATTTAAAATTATTAATTTTTCTTACGGCAAGTAAACTAACCACATTTCTATTTACGGTAAAATATATTTTAGATGTAAATATATAATTTACTTTTTTTTTGTTGTTTCAGAATGGATTCCTATAAATGCCTCTCGTAAATCACATATAGTATTATATAGCATGTATATATATATATATTAGAGAGCATATTAAAAATTCTCTAAGTTTTAGAATAGACAGGGGTGAATCAGGGGCCCTGATAATCACGATCTAAATTCCAAAAATAAGTAATGAAATTATTATTTTTATTTTTTTTTATTTTCTAATTTATTGTGAAATTTAATTTTTCCATTCATACAGTTTTTTCTCTACTGAATAGAGAAAAGGAGTCTTATGTATAGTGTAATGCAAAAAAAAAAAAATTTAAAGCTGCTGCAAAAACAGTAAATTGAATCTTTTTTTTAATTAATCAAAAACATGAAAATTGATATAATTACAAAGCACTACATTACGATTACTTTCCCATGATCACTATTGTGAATAAAGTAGAAAATAAAAAAGTAAAAAGATTTTCAGTATTTTCGATTCATACGAGTTAATCAATAAAAGAATTAACCTATTAAAAGTTATCGTAGAAATGTTACTGGGAAACTATTAAACTACGTAACAGTGTGATGGTTTAATTTCATGTTTTACTAAAGTTTACGCTTTTAGTTTTAAAACGAATTTGACGAGGGTAACGAATGTCAGAACACCTCGGCGATTTTAGCTGTAACAAATTCACTAAGCTCCGAACATAATTTAGTTTCGCACATTTTAATCACAGTCTGCTTGCTTTTAATGGCAGGATTAGAAAAATTATAAATCGACGTTACTTATTGTAAACAATTTTTTCTATAAAAATCCGAAAAAAACGTTGTATTGATTGAAATAACTTGGCCACTGAAAAAAAAAACTCTTGGCAGTACATTCGATTGTAATAAGAAATACATTCCTTCTCATTAAAATTCAAGAATGGTGTTCTCGCTAACATACCTACTACCTATCAGTAGCGTTTTTATACCAAAACTTGAACGGTAAAAAGTCTGATAAAAATAGAAAAATTCATACATGCCAACAGTAAACACACGTATGCTTCTCGTTGATTGATCAATAGAATAGATCAATGGAAATCACCGATGTGTACATACACTTTCATGAGAATATTGGATCTTTATTGGATATATATTGAATCAATAGAATCGTATCAATATTATATTAAATGATCAAAGTCAATATAATTATATTCGCTACAGATGAAGCGAAAAACGTAATCACAAGTATTTATCGTTGTCGAAACATACAAATTGGCTTTCGCATTAATGATATTAGTCTGGATCATTAATAGTAATAATAATATCTGGGACATCCCACATATCGTCATCTAGTCCCATTAACTTCTCCCCGCGACTCCGTCCGCTTTGTAAATATATTTCTTCGTAATGTCTTGCTCTAAAGAGGCCCTGTAAATTGTCCGTCGTCGACAAGCCCTCGAGCACGACTGAAGGCAGCGAGCGTGTACATACATAGGTTTATAAGGTAATTTTCGAAATTTTATTGCAAACAAAAATAAAATATAAAAATAGAATTTGCCTGATAACACCTCAAATTCTAATTTTTATAGATTTTCTTGTCATGTTCATTAAATTGTAACGCGTAGACAACGGTTTTGCGCAGGACTTTATTGCGTTTATTCAGCAAGGAACACATTTTTATAGAGTACTAATGAAATAAATTTTAAGACAATTTGTCGTACACTTACTAATTTAGTATACGTCCCATACGCATGATTTTTCTGTAATTGGTACTCGATACCAGTTCGCTAAAAAAACATTGAAAAATCTGTTGTTTCGTGCTTACTCAAAATCGTGTGTTTGAATTATTTTTTTCTTTGTTTAAATTGTGTTATCTAGACTAGAGTGGTCGTCTAGTTGTCGAAATTCGACCGTACAATTTTTTTGTAACCACCAATAATAATAGTAAGTCAATTCCAATTGCATCAAACGACATACTATTAGGCACGTATGGTTAAGAGTATTTGTAACACATATTATATACTATAAAATTTTGGCTTTTGGTACTCCTTTTCCACATGAACAATAACTATGACTACGAAGGGTTTGGCCACACAGTTTTTATTTCAAAAGCTTATCCTACATACTTATAGATTTTAGCTTTCTGCACTCATATACTTCACATTAACTTCTTGCTAAATCTCACACTCCTACACGCGCGTAGTATGCTTAAAAAGCGGTAGGTACACAATTTTTCTTCACGTAATAATATATAGATTAATTATTACGACCAACTAATAAAATAATTGAATTGTAGAAAAAATACAAACGTTTATTATTATATTTATATAGTATTATATATGTAGTATTTTTTTATTTACTTATTTAGGATTGAATACTTTTTGTTTAATATTTGAATTATACACAGTTTTGATAAGCGGTTTTTAGCACACTTACATCACGTACAAAAACCATTTTAAATTTTCGTCGACCTTATCAATATTTTATTTTGCACAGATCTATGTCACGCATGCCGCGAAAAATGTGGTGAATTCTATGACGACTGAAAATTCGATAATAAATTAAAATTATGCATATATATATTATTATTATTATATACCAGTAAAATGTTATACTTCGGGATTTTACACTTTTTTTACGAGAATGGTTTTTGAATATACTGACAACTAGAAATTTTTACACCACAAAAAACAAAAATGTGCGAGCTGTTTCCTGTAACTAAGTAAATAAATCACTAGAAGTCAATGTATATAACCCCTGCGGTAAGAGGCCTATTGATAAGAGCCACCTGAGGAGAAAGTGGGAGCAAGGCGTTTGAATCTACATCTATGCCGTAACATTATTTGATCGAATGCTATTTACTTAATTCTTGTTGCCTTTTTTCTGTGAATGAAACGTAAAGGTGCTTTTACCAGATACGGGACGATAAACTTCTATTGGTGGTACTGACCTGTAACAAAAGAAAATAAAATATTATATTATTACACATAACTCTTAGAATAACTTAAGTTCAGATTTATGAAGAAAATATTCGTCATAAGAAAGGTCAATAATAGTACATTGCGATGCAAGTACGATAAGCTGCATATTATAGTCGAAGTGTTCACAGGCATGAGGCGAAGCCGAGTGCTTATAATAAACTAATGACTATAATAGCCAGCTTACTGAATACGAGCATCATACGACGTTTTTCAATACATTTGCGATTAAAATTAGGTCACTTCAAATGTAATAATGGCGGGAAATAAGGGCGCAAGCGGGTTGCTTTACGCGGTTTACGTATGCGTTACAAACAGAATGCTTTTTTGTGATTGGTGTAAAGTAAAAAGGCCTATTACTGTAAAATACAACATTACGATACAAGTTTCGATGTCATAAAGACCGTATTAATAGCAATTGTATTGAAAAACTTATATACGGATTGATTTCTGATAATGGTGTTTGCAAGTACATAATTTGTATCATAATACAGAAAATAAATATATATAAATATATTTATGTGACATTCTTTTAACAGTACTATCCTTCACGTCTAAATATAATAATAATAATTATAATAATAATATAAGTATTTGTACTGAGGACTTAATATCCAGTTGGTATGATATGTGATTAGTATGACTCGGTATAATGCCCAATTACACGGATCTGAATTAAAAGTTCATTATCTAAACTTATCTTTTGACCGCTTATTGGCTCAATGTGATGTCTATGCGGATACAAATTAAAAGTTCAACGTTAAAATTATAAGAATTTAACATACACAACTTATTTGGCACTTATACAATATGAACGCTACTATAATTATATATCACAATACTATCAAGGTAAATGGTATTTGCGTAGCGAATAGTCTGAAAGAAAGATAGTAAACGATAATTCGTTTATTTACAACGACTTTGAATTGTTAAGCAAAACACTAATTTTTATTTCAACGCTTCATCGCCTGGAATAACATTTTAGATGGAAGATAAAATGCTGGAAAGGTTTAAATGAGAACAGCGTTATTTTGTTTCTTAAAAATTAAAAAATAAGTACAAAGCTGTCGCAGAAAGATAACTTACTATTAAAAAAACTGCTTCAAAAACATATTAAGAGCCCCAAAACAGTATAAAGCATTAAAATCTTTGACACTTATATGAACAATCAACCAATCAAAATAATTTTATTCAAATTAGAAATACAGAAATTATCTTTTAAAAAGTCATATAGATAGATAATGTTTCACAATAAAACAAGCATTACAAGAATTTACAACAAAAATGAATATAACAAATAACAATAAATACAACAATCGTCCAGATTAACAAATCAATAGCATAACATAAGTAAATAATAAAGATCGTAATAAATAATAATAGCATTAATGAAGCCACAACAATAGAAAAACCTATTGTCGTTAAGAGGGCGTAGAGCGTTTGACATGCATGCTGTTTAGGTATTTTGCTAGACATATCAATTAAATGTCAAATGTGCCTAGCTTGACCGGCCGACCGGACGCAAAAGAACGTAACTCAAATTTGTTTTTAAATTGAGTTTTGTAATGATATGAGGTAGTATAATGTCTTGTAGTAGGAAATGTTTATATTTCATTGTACTTTTTATATGAACCATGACTTCGGATTCAAACGATGGATATGCGTAATGTGTACGAAATTTTGTTTCGTTTCAGTATGTATTTGTGTATATCTTTAAGTAGGTAGGTTCCTATGTAGGTATATATGTAAATATACATATAATGTAGACAATTAATATTCGAGCGATTAATATGCTTATTTTGAACCGACTTCAATATAAAAGGAGGAGGTTCACATGTTCACAATACGAATGCATTTTTAAAAGATATTATTACTTGATAACTTCGTCATTTATAAACAACATTCTATGTTCTTTAAAAGGGCATACTCCCAATGTCACTTAGTCAGGATTAGATGATGCGATCCCAGTAAAATCGAGGAATACCCTCAAATGTTATAGGCAGGCATGGTGTGTTTGAGCTCTATTTTTAGTTCTTCAGGTGTTTGCTTCCAGAAATCATAATTTCATGCTGCTAGGCTGATGAGGAAAGCTACAGTAACTCCTTAACGGTTAGGAGTTAGGGGTAATACACTGCGATTTGTCGACAATTTTCTCTAAATGGCGCTGTCTCATTTGAGTAGCGCGTTTAGAAGCCTTATTCATACTAAATAAGTTACAGTTGCGTATAACTAAAAATTGAAAATCAAAATAAACTTTAGAAAAAACAACAGACTTCAAAAACATAAACTAAAAAAAAAATTACTTTAAAGAAAACAGTATTAATAGGCCGTATATAGTTATTGAAATCTGTACCAACTCATACACTTTGAATGGGTACTTATCAAGTTACAAAAATTACAACAACGATATATTTATAACTATTACAAATATAGAACACAATTTAAAGTGAATGACTTGGCACAGACTTCATAAACTATGCACCTCCGATTAATGCCCTTCTCTTTAAAGTAAAAATATTATTTTATTACGTTTTCGAAGTCCGTTTTTATTTATTTTTTGGTTTTGTATTGTATTTTAATTTCACATAATTTTTAAAATTCGAATTATAGATGACACATTTGACAGATAAAATTGCATTAAGAAAGAAACCTTTTCATTATTTCCTTAAAAGTTTTAAATATATATATTTATTCAAGTATTGAGTTATCATAATCATAATAAGTTTATTGCATGCCACAGAATTATTATAAAATTACAGATGCTTCCTACACCTAATATAACATCCTGCGACTTATGACTTGTAGGTGTTGATAAAAGTAGGTAAAATCTATGATTGTTTCCATTTATTATAATGTCGTTTTGGTTTTCATATTCATTTTTAGGGTTTCGTACCCAAAGGGTAAAATGGGACCCTGTTACTGAGACTCCGCTGTCCGTCCGCCTGTCCGTCTGTCGGTCCGTCAGTCACCAGGATGTATCTTATGAACCGCGACAGTTAAACAGTTGAAATCTTCACAGACGATGTATTTCTGTTGCCCCTATGACACCTAATATTAAAAAGCAGAATAAAGTAAATATATAAGGGGGCTCCAATCCAACGAATGTGATTTTTTGCTCTTTTTTTATATTGTGTTATTCTATGGAACCCTTTGTGTGGTAGTCCGACTCGCACTTGGCCGGTTTTCATATAATAAATTCAAAATCAGATAGATGTATTTTCCACTGATACCTGAAATAAAAAACAGAATTACAGTAGTTATTCAAAATATGTAGTTATCTCAATCACGTGTTAGAAATAGAAATAATTTATTTGTTATTAATATTAATAGTATAGTTTTTCGACTAATTTCCAGAGTAGTTTTACTGATTTCCAGAGCAGTTTTGTTATTTATAAGAAAACTAGCTTTTCCGTCGCGGTTTCACCCGCGTGGAATACACAATTGTACCGGGACAGCAAAAGAGGCGCGACGCTTTAGGACATTGTGAGACTTTCTTGAACATTCTTAAACTTAACGACCTAAGAAATTTTAGCATGATTAATAGCTATCCTAAAAGAACCGTACGTTTTTCTGAAATGAAATTTATACTGTGTAAAACCTTAGAAAATAACTCAAATAAAAAATAGTCCATGTCATTTTTGATAAATCTCTTTACATGTCTGCGAAGTTTCGTTAAAATCGGTTCAGCCGTTTCGGGCATTAGCCGTCCAGACAGACACTACATAAATACATACATGCCACTAAATTACACAGTGTGTAAAATTTCATCAAGATCGATTAAGTAGTTTTGAAGTTCATCGTAGACAAAGATCGTGACACGAGATTTTTATTTTTATCACCAGCCAAATTTTATCTGAGCTTTAGGTATAATCTAACGACTTCATTTTCGAAAAAAAGTGCGTCAAGTTTTTTCACAATAAAAATATTTTTCTAGAATTAGATACAGCGTGGTTACTAAGTTAAATATTAATGAAAAAGGTGCAAACGCGAATGAAGAGGAGAAAAGAATTCCGATCGACGCAATGAACTTTATCGCACTATATGCAATATTTTTGTACTGAGTGACTCTAAAAGATAAAACTTCATGTTTCATTGTTTTCACCAAAGATCCTATTATTAAAATTTTGGATGGTGATTAAAATTTCAGCCTGAATATTAAGACTATACCTTTTACATACGTTACTATTAAAAGAACTGAACTGTCCTTTATCAATATCCGACTGGTTACTAATCTTTTTTTTTTCGATTCTGAAGCTGTTGATTAATTTATAATATCTTTGTTTAAGTTTTCCTATTTTCCTGAAAGAAATAAATATTATTTCAATTTAATCTCGAATAATACAGGCAAAAGTTAGCAATAAATATAAAACTACCAAAAAAGTACTTACATCCTTTTGCCGATATGCGTACACGAAACAACGGAATAGATGGGTTGCTCTCCAAAGTGACGTCGATTCGCTTTGAAAGCCCGGAGGCTACTGAAGTACAGAGCTCGCAATGGCTCGCATTCAAATCGGCGCGCGGCCGCCATAGAAAAAATGTATGGCGGATTTAAAGCGGTTTTTGATACACATGTAAATTAATTTTCGGACAATAATTTAAATATTTAAGACGAACGAATTGTTATATAACCATTTATGTTTCACTTAAACTGAAAATTAGGATTGATTTATACTGTTACAATCTCAAAAATACCTTAACGCTAGCTGACGTTTTTGCAGTTTTCGTCCTAACTTACGTAATTTTTTATGTGAAAATATTAATTATTTTAAGTTTTTGCCACGAAGTAATTGTTAACACATCCTTCGTTATGGTAAATGTAATTTTTATATATGTGCTGAATAAATACTGTTGATTTTATCACCTCAACCGTACTGCCTGTTTTGGCACATTTCACTCTGCACAGTCTTAAGAAAGTCAACCACTTTGATTAGTAAGCTTTGGGCGTGTGCATGTTTTTGATAACTTGTTAAACAAATTTTTTGAAAGATTAAGTGTTGCGTCTGGGATTCTGTTATAAATCCATTTTTATTTATTTTGTTTGACCTAAGTTGTGGTAGTGTCTAGAACTACCACAACCTATTAATTTTAAACCACTATTTGATACTCAAGTCCATAGTTTCACCGAACAACACTGTCGGATTTCATTAAAGTCAACTTGGATAAGTTAACAGTCTGCGATTAAACTAATTATACGACATAATTTTATTACATCAGCAAAAAGTAACAAATCGCAGTTTTTATTTATTTTATAACTAAAATTCTGTCGTCTGTACATAATTCTAAGAGTATCGGTCCAAAAACAGAACCCTGCGACACACCAGACTAAACGGAGTATACATTTGATACGTTAATTATTAGAAACTGGGTACTTTTCTACAGAAATGTTTTGAACCAATTGAAAAGAGAAGCAAGCACGCACCAATATTCTGCATTGAATGATTAACTTTGTCAAAAACGTTTAAAAATAATCGTCAATTGTGTGTGCTTTTAAATAAAAATGCGAACATACAAATAGATGAGCTTACAATAGAAATGTTTATTTTAATTTAGGGATCATTTACGTGGATTACAATAAACGCATTAATACCATCCATGTCATCATCATCATTTCAGCCGCCGAACGTGCAGTGTTGAACATAAGCCATTTTTAGAATTCCACAACGATTTATCTTGATTCACCTTTCCTCCTCAGTGGTTATCGGTTCTAGGAGCGATGGAGCCTGCTCTGTGTTACTGTTTATATAATTAACTAGCGACCGCCCGCACCTTCGCCTGCGCAGACTACACATTACTGTTAAAGTGATCTATTATTAACATTTCAGATGGTTTCTGTGTACTTTTTGCTTATATAAATTTTGGTTACTGTCATACAAACTTTTGACTCCCACCTCCCCCTTAAAATTGGAAAATAGAAAACTCTGAAACACGTCGTTACTTATTTATGATTAGCGGCCGTGCCCGGATCCGCCCGGGTGGACTACGGAAACGTTCCCCATCACGTTCTCCTTCCCCTCCCCTTTCCTACTATACCACTCCTAGTGTCCTAGCTCCATTTCTACGTAACTAATGTATTTAATTTGAGAAGGGTTCATATCATGTTTGAGAAACACCTTCGCAAATAGTGCGTTTATGTTAGAATAAATTTGATTGCCATAAAAAAGGTTATAGTAAACCAACCTTAAAAGATACACATATGCTGTCGCGGACTTTTGGTTAGAACTTTCAAAGGGGGACAATCCCGTCATACATGATTTTTGCTTAACATCAACCGTTTACGCAGCACACGCAACGGAAGCTCTCGAAAAGAATATTTTTTTCCCGTTTTTGCAACATTTTTCGTTGGTGCTCCCCTCCTACTGGTCGTAGCTGATATAATAATAGCCTATAGCCTTTCTCAATAAATGAACTATCCAACACAATAAAACAATTTCAATTCGAACCAGTAGTTCTTGAGATTAGCGCGTTCAAACAAACAAACAAACAAACAAACAAACAAACAAACAAACAAACAAACAAACAAACAAACAAACAAACTCTTCAGCTTTATAATATTAGTATAGATGTACAATTATAATAAATGGACTCAGTTATAGTACGTACAGATATAGGTTAAAGAATTAAGATAGAAAAGGGAATTTGAAGACTTATTTATACGAAAAATATACCAAAGCTTGAAGACTGAAAATGATTCAAGTACACGACAAACCAATGAATGAGATAATTTACATTCAAGAAGGCGCACGCTTCCCGACTTTGATAAGTGTGGTGTTGTATGTTTGTTCCTTTTGTAAGTTATAATAAAAATAACTATTACATTTGTGCCTGGTGTAGATATTTGTCCTATTTGTTCTTATATCATAACTTTATTTCAAGTGTCTTTTCTGTTGTACTTTGTGTTTCTGTTAAATCTGTGCCTGCATTAATTACTATACTATACGTAATTAAAACGCACGTCACAATTTCCTAGTACGCAGAAGCTATGAAATAAGCTAAATTTATGTTCGTATATAGTCCACTTAATTATAACGATGAAAGACGATTGTCATAATGTAGATTTAGATCTCTTTTCCAGATTAAAAGAATTCATATACCTACATTAACATTGTACACAAAGGTGCATATAACATAGTTTAACAAACATACTTTGTGTGGCATAAATAAGAGTATTTTTTAACAAGTTTATTACGACCTTTCGTTCTTCAACTGCAAACCTACCAGATCGTAGGGTTGTCAAGTGCAATAATTTAATCGTATTTAAAAAAAATTATTTCCGAGGTCACGCAAAGAAAGGCTTTCTTACAAACAAATAATATAAAACAGCGAATGAATATTTTGCTCGTAGTTGAAGTTTACTTTGGTCTATGAAACACGGAAGATATTAAAAGTGGTCTCAAATTTAATTTGTACCGGAATTGATGTCGCTGTTTTGACCTCCGTTTATTTTTAGTACTCTTTTTACACATAATCAAGTCGAGCGCACGTTAACACGTACCATGGCATTCGTATAAATCTCCCCAGTTCAAAGGAATCTCATGAATGGTCAGCAGGGAATGAGCGAGTTTGTCCAATTTTAAGTCGTTTCAAACAAAATTCACCTACACCACGCCCATAACCGTATTTAATACTTTTGCGTGCTTTCGTCGTAAGTTTTGTAATCGGTTTGACTTTGAATCTAGTGGAATTTCTTTCGCACTGCAAAGCCAAGAAAATCAGTATTAATATTAAAGTTTTGAATTTATATGGTTCTACCCTATCTCGGCACAATTTAACAAACTCATCTACAGTTAAACTTATCAGCCAGTTTTAAGTTCTGGCAACCCTACTTCCGTGTACAAATGAATGTAAATTTTATGGTAATGTTATTCACACAGTGACGTCAACGCAATGCCTTCCTACCCGTCACCGTTGGCACTGTTGAGTAACATTTCTGAAATTTTTTGACATTGTAATAAAATGGGGCGGCGCTTGGCGTCCTATCGTCTAACACGCAAACAAATCTTTTAATATTTATGCGTGACATGATGTAACAAATATTTATATTTTCTAGAAAATAATTTAATATGCAAATAATCTCGCACAAAATGAAAAATAAAATATTGTCATTATGAAAGTTGTAACCTAGGGCTTAGTGTAGCAAAACTATCTATTAACAATTTTACACAGTTCACTAATCTAGTCGTAAAGGTTAGAAATCATAAAGAGCTTCGATTCCCGTATCAATGGCTCGTTAAGCTCATAAGTAAATTTAAGCACGGCTACCATGCGTTTGAAATGGTTTGAAGTGTCGACACGGGCTAACGTCGGCTTACACGATTTGTATGGACAGCTCCTCTAGCGGTACCGAGTGGAACTGAAATTCACATACAAATCTTTTACGAGTCGCTAACGATTGTCGAAACGTTAAGCCAATTCAAAGCCATGGCAGTCGTGCAGAACGAATTCGATTTGCGTTATTCTTGCTAGCAACTCGCGCCTGTCCTATATCCTTCTGCACTTCGCTTTCGCTGTCCAGATTTCACTCTCACTCCCGCTCTTTTTGCTCTTATTTCCGTGCTTAGACTTTTTTTTTTAAATTTCATTCACGTTTCTGTTTACTGTTATGTTTTTAGAACAGCAATTGCTTACATAATATATTTTTATATCAAGGACTATAGTTTGCCCGCGACTGCGTCCGCGTGGTAAATGTGATAATAATGTAGTTTTATTTTGACATATTTGACATCTTATATTACGTGTGTTTCCATTTAGTTGATTTAAATGACTCGTAACCTTTGACCTCCAGTTCAGCTCCTTATAGGTCGACTTTGAAAAACCCTTTCTCAATTGAGGTCTGCATATACAACAAATTCCTACGCAGAATTTTATGTTGTTCGATTCAGCACTTTAGGCTGCGCGGTTGTACATATGTTAAGCAGTTCTTTTCACTCTGTTTGAAATTTGATTCCAAAAATAGCTAAAACATATGTTTTTCATTTGTTTAGCAGATTGCATAAAGTTTCTAGATGATACGTGCCGTATTTAAATTTTCACTGTACAACCTAGCTCTTTAGAACTCGAATATTAATAAATTCTTTTTATAAAGTTTATCTACGTTATATAAGACAACCAAGTAGTTACGTTGTGCGTCAAAAAGTAACTCACTCTTTTACATATAACCTTGAAAGAAAAGAAATCAACAAACAGACAGATGGACACCTTCATTTTATTAATGGACTGTAGGAGTTACACAAGTCACAGTGACTAATGGTTTACGATAACTTTCTGAATAAGTGAAACATTTCAAACTTTTAAAAACTCCAACATTTTACTTTGAATCCTCGCGTGACTGCGCCACTAGTTTGATGATGTCACGCCATATGTAGCTGCATTGCAAAGTAAAAAAATTTAAATTCACAAAAAATATTTGCGAAGTTACGGAACGGCATAAGTGTCCTGGCTTTTCCAGTCGCACTAGAATCTAGTAAATCTGGATTATTTAATGTGGGTAATATATGATATTCCTAAATAAAAGTCATCGTTATTGAAGCGCTAAAATTCAATTATTCTGTTACTAACAAATTATATAAGATGGTTTTAGGTCAATTAGGTATGAGGCTGTAAGTGAATTAATCTTACAATTTTAATTAAAAACAAATTCAATTATGAAAATTAATCATAAAATGAGTCGATAACCCAAATAAATATGGAATTTGTCGTATATACTTGAGTCTTAAAGTGTGCTCTATTATTCCGTCATGCCTATAATACAAATCGGTAATAGTGTGTCTCAAAAGTCAAGAAAAACACACATTCTTGGAAAAACAAAATAAGTTTTCTTATGCAAATGAAAACAGAAAAGAAAACGAGTAACTGTAAAAAAATGGAGGGTAGGTATCGCAGGAGTATCACAGAAAATTCTGAAAATGTAGTTTCAATATTTTTTCGTGACATTTTCGGTGTAGGCATTTCAAAATTTCTATTTAATTTTTTTTAATCATTACTTTTTAAGCAGTCACCGACGCTGTCATTAGATGGCAATCGTTACAATCCCCAACTCGCAGTGAAGCAGCGTGGTGGATTTAAGCGCGAAGCCCCCTCACCCCAGGGGAGGTCTCAGCCCCTGCAGTGGAGTAAAAATGGGCTGATGAAGTGAAGTGAAGTAACCACCGATATAGGCCAATGAAGATAAAAAAAAAACATTTTGAACAAACATCTATTATAATATCTACGCTCTATGGACGCTTAATACTGGATCTTTTAGGCGAAACCTATCCTATGTAAGGCAGAAAACAGCTTAAAAATAGAATTAGCTGATCTACTGCAGCGCCTTCCAGTGGTTCATAACCGCTAAAATTATCAATAACCTAATAAGTGATACCTATGTAACGCAAGAAACCGCATCGAAATTGGTCCAGCCACTAAAAACGTCTCTTTCTCTTTAGACTGAAAATTGTTTTATTTCTACAAATTCTGAATACAACAAAAAAAAAATCGTCTCAACCGCTTTTACTAATAATACTCAGTGAAGTAATTTTTGTTTCAGAACCGCTGTTAATATTCAGCCAAAAGGACTCATATAATATAACCTAACTCTAATCACCTTACCTCACCTTAGTCACAGCCTTAGTTGACTTAAGAAATCGGATAACATTTTTTTTATAACGACCGATAACGATTTAATGACACTGATAAAATGTAAAACTCGTTTTTACGACACGATTATTCGTAAAAGATAAACTGTATCGGACGAATTAAACGGTGATAAAACTTTACCGGCCGGTGTTTTGTACTGAAAGAAAATCATTTGTGGCCAAAGACATATGTTAATACATATCACATAAGACTGCCCTGAAGGATTTGTATCCACTTGTTATATGAAAAAAAATACAATTTAAGAAAAGTTAAAAAAAAAACACATACACTTTAGTACCAAACTGATCTAGAAAGTATAAATTATTTTTCAAGTATGATGATTTTTTATGAGTTTAAAATAAGAGTAAAAATATTTAAAATAAAATTCATTTGATTGTAAAAAAACCGTGAGGTGCTTGACATCAATTGTTATAGCTATTTTCAAATGTCCATTTTTTATAAAATTATAGTATAAAAGCAAACCATGCTTTTTTTACAATAATTTGTTTTTTTGTTAACTATAGAACACAATATAAAATGAATTTCTTGGCACCGATTTTGTAAAGTATATGCCAAACAAATACTCTATTCTTTAAATTAAACATATTATTTTTAACTTTTTAGTTTAAGTTTTTGAAGTCGATTTTTGTTTGCAAAATTTTATTTTATTTTTCTTGAAGAACTCTAGACTAATATTTTTTTTTTGTTTGAATCACGTCATTCGATTTTAAACGTATTTAAACACCCCTCTCAGAGCAAAGAAGTTCATTTATTTTCTTCAAAAAGGAAACAACGAGTGTTTGCCCTTTTTCGTATGAAATAGAATTTTCGCTGATCTGTCTCTCCAAGACATAAATTTAGATAATGACGTAGATGGAGCAACAGAGGCTATCTACAGTCTGGAAATATAATACATTCATTGTGGCCGATTCTAGTGTTTCCTTAAAATATAGCAATGAACATTTTTATAAGTAAAATATCGTTGCGGCCACCGGATACGATATACTCTAGGATAGGAGAAAATTTCAAAAGGATATTTTTCATCCCAAAAAATCTATAAAACGTTGAATAAAATTTTTTGTTTATGACGTTCTGTCCAAAAAGTTTGGAAACTTTTTTAAAATATAAATAGGTATTTGCTATGACAATGTGATAAAAATTGATTCGAACTGTAACATTTTTCTATTCTACTCCCGTGGCATACCTATTGCATTATTGTTAAATGTCGGAAGCTGTCTCTTCGATCTCTATTACGTCGATTTCTTCTCAAACGAATTCCAGGAATCGGGTTAAGCTGCAGACATTAATTAAAGAACTTCACCACCTATCGCCTACGCCCGAACGAAAACTAACTGGATTTAATTAAAACTCAGCCGAGTCTAAAACTGAACGCGTCGGGCCAGACGCGTTATGTAGGCTCGCTCAGTTGCCCTTCGGTAAATAATTGCAATTAAAATTTTATGTTTTGGGTTAAGCCAAATGTAACCTTCGGTGTTCATATTCGTACAATTTGCGTGGTATTAATTTAGGAAGATATCAATTTCAATTCAGTATTCGGTTTTTGGAGTGGTAATTTTTTGTGTTATTTTATACGTTATAATGTCATGGGGTCGTCATTAACCTAAATTTTTCCCTTTTACATATCTTCCTTCCCTTCTACATACATCTCATATGATCTTTCATTCAAGGGCTTCGCTTGAGTCTATTATTCTTATGCTGTTATTTTATTGTCTCATTTTAAAAGCTCACGACAACAATATTTCGTCGCATTTTTCTCGAACGTCACGACTGCAACTAGCGATAACAGTGTTACGGGTATATTGAAAGGTATCTGTAACACTTTTTTAAACTTTTTTAAGAGGTTGAATTAAAAAAAAGGAATAGCTTCTTACTCCTTGCCTATTCATGGAAACGTATGAGCAAAATTCACGTATTCAAGTACAACGGTTTTGTTTGGACGTTGTATGTATAAGTGGGTGAATAATTGAGTAAATTAGTCATTTTGCCTTATCCAGTGATTGCTTATGCCATCAAAATTAACGATATACACAAACATATATCAGAGGAAAACCGGACCTTTTGAATTGAATACGAGAATATGCTGCATGGTTATTGTAATATTTTAGAATTAATACTGAGGCAGTGTAAAGTGTGCAAAATTAAATGTATCCAAAAACGTCGCAACCAGATATATTTAAAAAATTTCAAATGCAAGTTACGCATAGGATTTACACAAAAAAAAAGAAATGCTCTATTTTACCAAGAACAGATTTTTATATTTATATTGCGTTTAAAAAAATATAGGTTTTCTGTTCAGGAAAAGAACTGATGCAAGAAAACAAAATATAGAAAAAATACCTCTTTTTTTCTTGGAATTTTTACGAGAAACATATTTTTATTTACATTGAATAATAAAATGTAATATATTCGGGGTTCAGTATTTACTTTGTGTAATATTACGCGGTCGTCCACCGATCTCACTTTATGGAATTCCATCTTAAGGTGCTTAGAGTCGCCAAAGACATAAGTCGTTTGGGCGTGGCCTAGTGCGTTACACTGGCGCGCTTACCGCATTACACAACTTTGCAACTTGTATTTGTAAGTTTTGTAACGGCCGTACTGCGAGCGACTAATCTTAGAATGCATGTAAATGAAAAATCTTTGAAAATACTTTCACAAACAGCTTATTTCGATATTTTTAAATAAAAAAGTAAATTGATTTACATACACCATGTTATGTTTAAAGAACAGTGTTTTTTTTTAATATTTTCAATCATGGTAGCCATTTAGGAGTAGTAGGGAATACAAGATGAAAATCGCTATTGGGTGGTATTTTTTTTTAAATACAAAAATGTTAGACGAAAAAGTATATGTACCAATTATTTTCATAGAGTTGGTAATTCATTTATTTTTGCAAAGTTTTTTGTTCTAGCCATAAACAAAGAGTAAGCTTTAGAAAGCACCCATTTTACAGTGTCTGATGGTATAAAGCGCCTTAACGACAGACTACCGACACGGACTATTTGGTAATTTTAATTCGCTCGATTGTATTTGTTTTTATATATTTCTTTTACTTTGTCTCTTCGGTTCTAAACTAAACTCATTTAAGTCATTTACAACGCGAGTGATCCTGCTCTGCGCTAAAAGTAACATAATTTAGAAAATCCAACTCGTAAATTTCCGAGACCTTCGATGCCCTTTTAACAACATATTTTACAAGTATTATTTAAGAATAAAATACTTTAAAATATTTCAACGTCGAAAATTACGGAACACGTAGCTCACAAATATTTTTGCGCTTGACTGTTTTTTGTTCACTTAAATGTACAGTTGTTGGCGTCCGGCCATCTGTCACCGAAGTCGTGATGACGCGAAGAAATGTATTACCGAGGCTAAAGGGAAAACACCCATAATTTCGTCACCGAATTATATGTAGACCAGCAACCAACGTTGTTTAAAAAATTGCTTTTTTAATAGATATATAGATTTATAACTCATTATAATTTTAATATATTATTATTATAATGAGTTATACGTTTAATAATGGACACTTACTCGGAATATTTCGTATAAAAGCCTTTTCTGACTTCACCTGAGCCATTGACGAGGTTTAATGTTATAAAGAAAAAATATGTTTTGGTAACAGTTAATTTTTCCCCCTTCCAAGTAGAGTCGAGCCTTTATTTATAAGTCTCTATTCGTCATACATTCATACTACTCCTTATATTTTTTTTACTAAGTAGAATTCATTACATCTGTTACATATCATTTTCTATACATTTTTACACATTATTATATTAAACAAACGGCCGGATTTCGGCCACAGGGCGACCTGCAGTATAAAAGGATCCTAATCTATAACATTCATAACGGTTAGGTACATAAATTATATCTATATTGAATATGAAATATATTTTTGGAACAAAAATGGACTTTTCACTCCCCACTGACCGAAAAAAAAAACCAATTTATATATGTTGTTTTTTAATTTGTATTTTTGTTTAAAGCTTTATAACTCAAGAGTTAATAACTCTATATTTTTATAAAACGTTTACAAACTAAATACATTACAATAATCATGATTCATTATAGTATATGTATGTATCATCAGTGTTATTTTAGGAGCAGAACAGTAAGAAAAAAAAGCAAGATCTGGAGCGGGGTTTCATAAAATAGATCAGCAGCGCGAAAAATAGTTTATGTTCAGATGTGTGAACTGTGTTTTAAGGTTGTGATTTCCACACAAAATTTATTTGACCACAACTAAAAAACCACCCGTTGTAATATATTTATCATGAGTCGTGAGTAAAATAGATCCTGAAATTGTATTTAAAATTATAAAAACATGTTTTTTTCTAACACAAAATCGTTGTAATTTAAATTTTCAAAGTTCTTCTTCTTCATTTCATCAGCCCATTTTTACCCCACTGCAGGGGCTTAGGCCTCACCCAGGGTGAGGAGGGGGGGGGGGTTTGGAGCTTAAATCCACCGCGCTGCTCCACTGCGGGTTGGGGACTGTAACGACTGCCATCTATTGAGAGCGTCCGGGACCGACTGCTTAACGTGCCGTTAATGTTAACGTTTAACGTTATGTACTTAAGTCAGAAAAACTCATTGGTACACGCCCGGATTCGAACCATGGCCCTATGGGGCCTTATAAATTTGAGACAGGTTCGTTGCGCTTTGGGCTATCACGACATCAAAGTTCACAATTTTCGATTTAATTATGTCTGTGAGCGAATTGTTTTCGAATGCCAAAATTAAAACTGCTTCATCTTAGAAAGAAGATATTACAAAAATTTACGATAATTCTATGGCACGCTTTAAATAAATATTACAAAGTGTTCGTTTTTAGTTCTGGTCAGATAATTTTTGTGTGGAAATCCGAGGTATCGTTTAACCTTAAGGCTAGGTAAATAGAGTTTTGTTTGTTTCTGAACTAATTATAAATAATCAGATATGGACATTTTCGAGCCATTAAATTTATGTATTGTATTTAAATGGATTAACTAGGTAACTATGTAGATAACAGATCAAAACACAATGCATTTTATTTCGTTTGATCATAAAAAAAATCAGAAGTCAAAGTAAAATTACATTATTTTTTTTTGTCATTTTATTTCAAAGAAAGCAATTATTGGTTGCATTGTTTCGAATAAAATTAAAAAAAAACTCCATTGAAAAAGTACCTTTTTAAATTTGATCGCTGAGGTATTGGATGTTCTATTGTAATGTATTCACCATGTATCTAACTTAGGGGAATACGAGTAACAAAAAAACACCCATTTTACGTTTTGTTTATGTTGCTTATAGTACCTAAACGTATAAAACTTTCTACACGAGTAAAACAAGTGCCTTACTTCATTAATACAAATACATGGTGCAAAATACTGCTATGAATATAAGTCGTTCGTAATAAATTTTTCGCGCTCTTGTACATTTCCTTAATTTTATACCATAGAAAAACTAATTGCCTACTTTATATTGATAAAGTGATCGATTTGTATAAAATTTAAATGTATTATTGTAATTGTCTAGTACCCCATAATACAAGCATAATACTTGCTTACTCTGGGACTAGATGGCGATGTCATTGTATGGGATGTCCCAGATAACAATAATAATACCTTGGACATTCCATACACCGCCATCTAGTTCCAAACTAAGCAAAGCTTGTACAATGGATACCAGACAACTGATATAAATACTTAAATTTTTTTTATAAAATATACATATTTATTCGTACGAATCGACTATAAAAAAAATATTTATTTTAAAAGGTGTCAATCGACTACTAGTTCACCACACTGCACTGTACGAAATGGTTTCGAGAAAAATATTTATATATAGAAATTTTATACATATTTAAAAAGTCTTTAGATGATACCTAATGCCAACAAAAATTTACCGAGTGATGTAAAAATCATTCATTCTATATAGACGTAAGTGAATAAAATTTTGCATATACAGAATACGCAAAATTTTATTCACTTAAGTCTATAAATATAGAAGCTACGAGGAAATGATAAGACAGACGAACAGATAAACATGGCGAAACTATAAGATTTCCGTTCCTTGCATTCAGCTCCAGGGAATCTCCAATAACATTATTAACACCTACTGCATTCCACAATGTACGAATTAAATACGTGTATCTACCCAACTATTCCCCTTGCACCAACGACCTGCATCCTGCATCTATCTATCCATACCTGACGTAGGTAGGTTCCTTTATTGTTCCGGTAGCAGTCTCTACGGGCGTGCTAATGGAACATGTCTCACTATATGGGATTTATCTGACTTTCTCGATAGAAACGATACGGCTTTTGGATTCTGTTGTCACTTCTAGTACTATTAAAGATACTTATACGAGTATATGTGATGTCGTGATAGCCCAGAGCGCAACGAACCTGTCTCAAATTTATAAGGCCATAGGGCCATGGTTCGAATCCGGGCGTGTACCAATGACTTTTTCTGACTTAAGTACATTAACTATCACTGACTCCGTGTCTCGGATAGCACGTCAAGCAGTCGGTCCCGGACGCTGTCAAAAGATGGCGGTCGTTACAATCCCCAACGCGCAGTGGAGTAGCGTGGTGGATTTAAGCTATAAACCCCCCTCCTCACCTTGGGGGAGGCCTAAGCCTCCGCAAGTGGGGTAAAATGGGCTGACGATGATGATATATGTTATATAAAAGTATCTTATATCAAGGAAGACACTGTGAAAAATTTATAGCTGATGACGTCACTAAAACTAATTACAGCTATCAGTTAATTGTATGACACTTGTATGGACTTGTACGTCACATTAATGTTTCATATTTTATTTTAGTATCTCAGTTATTAACCCTACAAAAAAATTTATAATTTTTCTATTGAAGAAGGACACCTACCTATTCCTATAAATACAAAATGTTGCAAAATTTAAAACGATGCCCATTAAGCACACGTAATATGTCTACAAATAATATTTTTTTTGGATTTAAGTAGACTGAATTTTTTCTACGAAAAAATTATCCACTATAACAATAATAATAATAACCACTAACTTGATTGAGAGAATTATTTATGAAAACTCCAAAAAAAAACGCAGGAAATTCGTGAGAACTAAAAATTTATTGGAAAATAACGGAGTAGTTTCATATTTTTAATCGCGCCTCTCCAGTGGTGGTTATGAGTTAAGTTCGCTGCAATACCTCCCTCGCCGGCTAGGGACCATTCTGCAATAATTCTCGACTTAGCGAAGCTTGTGTACTCGACCTATGTTATATTTTAAGTTTATTAGGCTATTAAGGTAGACCTCGGGAGTAAAATTGAAATCAAAATTATTGTACGCGATACGATTACAATACCTACGTGTTTAAAAAACTGGTGCAGTGTACCTCCCGACTATCGAACCAATCTAATTTTTACAGTACACTAAATGTCCAAGTCACTTATGCTAAATGTTGTTATTGCATCGTGTGAAGCCACGTAATTGCAATGAAATTTTGAAAACTCGTCTGCTTCAACCCTGTTGTCTTCGGACAACATTAAATGATTAAATAAATAATAACAATACCCAATAATTACTGGGACATCCCACACAACGTCATATGTAAGCAAGGATTATGTTTGTATTAGAATACTAGACAACTGGTATACATATTTCAATATTCTTTTGTAATATATACATACGTGGATACATTTTACACCCCAGACACGGAACAAATTGACATATTCATGCACATAAACATTTGTCCCGGGCGGTAATCGAATCTGTAATCCTTGGATCCGCAGTTAAGGTCTCTAACCACTCGGCCAATCGGTCAGTCATGTGTCGGTTAATTATTAACTATTAGATTTAACATTAGCACTTTCACGTAACATATGGGTCAATTAAATATAAAGTTACGAAGGTGTAACGTAAAATACGGGACGGGAAATAACGGGAAAGCGTAGCGTCGGGCGCTCCCCGACTCGATGGACCGATGACCTGAAGAAGGTGGCAGCTCACCGTTGAATGCAACAAGCGGAGGATCGCGTTACGTGGCGTGCTATGGAGGAGGCTTAAGTTCAGCAGTGGACAGTTAAAGGCTGAGATGATGATGATGACCGTAAAATACTTTGGTTTAATTCAAAGTATCATTAGGCACTATTATTCACAATATTTATATAACAATAATAGTAACGTATACATCACAACAAAATCTAGGCCCCAAACTAAGCATTAGCTTCTGTTTTGGGTACCAAGCGAAGGCACCACATACATATAACTAACAAGACCCGGATCAGTACCAGTACCCAGGGTACCAGTATCAATATTCATCATATAAATACTGACCCGACTTGGGATTCGAACCCGGAACCTCCAGCTTCGTAGGCAGGATCGCGCTACCCACTAGGCCAAGCGGTCGTCAAATACCATTAAAATAATTTATATCAGTTAAATCCACAGAAAAATACCAACCCACAAAAAAAAAAAAACTCTAGACTCCTTGTCACTTAACAACAAATGAGCACTGCATTGACGACCGCGTAAGTATGTGTGAGTGAAACTTCGTAGCGTACTGACGGTCGGTGGAATTACTATGGTATGAGTGCGTTTAAGTTGACGCATGCGTACATAACCAGCTGACTTACTAGGAATGCATCAGTAGTTAGTTCACAATGATACATTTGGTTAATCCTTTGTTGTTTTATATGGTTATCCTTTGAAAGAATTGTGTCATCAATTTTCTATTTATCATTCAAATATCAGAGGAATTTAATAGCATTCTACATAAGACTGCCTTTGTATCTTGTTATAAACGAATCGATTACAAGTCTGAGTTGTTACACCCACACGCAGAAGGACACAGACGCTGGAAATTTAATATCGTTTGAGTCAATCTTGTCATATTAATATCGATATTAAGTACGCAATATTGGTTTTTGTCCTAAATCCATTAATAAAATGAAATAGGAATCGATATAATCGGATTCATGAAAGTGTGAGATATAAATCTGTAAGAAAATTGTTGTGACGTCTTCTGTATGATATTTGATCATTTATTTCATTCAATAAAACATTCGAAACGATCGGACATACACGAAACGTAAATATTAACTTAAAACTTGTCGTATAATCGTGTAAGAGTGATAGGATTTATGATCGGTAAATATATCATATAATATATAGCTATAACTGATAAAATATAATGATTTTCTCCGTGGTAACGCTCGCACATACTTAACATTTCTGTATAATTATGTATATATTCCTGGTAATTTACTACGCTATTGGCCTCACTTCTGCTTTCGCTTTTGTTCACACTTCCACTCATGTTTCTAGTTCCATCTTACACTCTTAGGTTTTGCCGATTATTCAACACTATTATTCAAACTTCACTATAAGAATTGTGGAATGTTCTATTTTCTATTTGTGGCAGTTTTCAATACCTGCAGAGTGTGTAGAGATAGTTGATGAGCTCGAACGCATCTCTTTTTAGCACATCCCATATATGTTCTAAAGAATACATCACGAGTTTTCCTGGTCATTACATGACTGTTTTTATGGGAAATTATATGCGTTTTTTATAATAAAATTCTTAAGCAAATATAAGACTTAAATTCTAAACAATTTATAAAGCGAGTTAAAATCCAACTCATGAAGAAAGCTTACTTTTGTATTTACGAATATTTAAATGATGAGTGTGCATGGACATCATTGTAAGTCTTTATGCATTTTAAATTTAAAGAAAGAATTAATAGGAATATAAAATATTTAAAGAAAATAAACATGAAGGAATTGTTGCCGGTTCTTCTCTTTCTAGTATTCCGAAGCGGTACCTAATAACAACATACCATAGACATTTATACTATAAGGACCGGGCCAACGACGCGACTAAAATGTCCCCAGTGCGCTGGCCCTAAAATGTCAGTTTAGGGCCAACGCGGCTCAGTTGTCCGCGAGCGGTGCGATCGTTCGTTTGTTATTATTGCTCGTCATGAAAAAATGCTAAGTTTCGTTGTAAAAGGCTGCAAAAACTTTGATACAAAACTTAAAAACGAACATGGGATATCGTATCATCAATAAGTAATCTTACATTTTGTTTGTTGCACGTTTAATTGGTTGAATAATTAAATAACATATTTCTAAACCACCGACTAAACCAATAATTTTATTAACGAAGCCCATAAGATGGCGCTTTTTACAAGGTTATATTGGTTATATAGTATTAGTTCGAACTGTTTATGACAGATGGTGCAATTTTTGCTTGTATGAAAAAGATTTATATAAAATATGCAGTGGGGCGTATACTTACCTCTCGATAGCATTGCAACACACCAAAATAATGATGAATATGCCAACCTTAAACTGAATAAATTCTTTTAATTTTTTCATCTAATAGTACTTTTAATTTTTAATGCATTAAAACGAAAGCTGTTTCGATTCAGGTGTCCGGGAGTGTAAATTTTTTTCTAGAACGTCGCATTTTTCGCAAAAAAAATTGTCACAAAACCAGAAAAAAATACACCTTATTTTTTTACAACCAAGTATTTTTTCAATGATTTCATTATTGTCCACGAAACTCTAAAAAACATTTTAAATCAGCACAAGAAACAACCGCACGTAAATACAAACAATAAATAAAGTCACCACGGCGACTGGTTTAATGAGCCATAGGCGATTTTCGTAGTTTCGGACACTATAATGACTAAGCTCCTAAAATTAGGCATCTAAACGATTTTTACTGCAACATAAATATAACAAAAGCGTTGTTTGTGAAAGCTTCATGGGACGCGACGTAGAATTGTAAAACGAAAATTATAATTATTTTGTTACTTTTTTCGTTCCGCTGTGTTGACCTACAAAGAGCTTTTATTCTGTATTTAACGTTCCGTAGAAATCGGATAAGAAAATTGTAGGTTTTATGGATTAGACTTCGTCATTTCTTTTCGAATAAGAGGAAACATTTTTATTTAATAATTTCATAAAGCTAATTAGTTAGAAATGTTCGCAGACGTGTATTAATCTACCCAAAGATTTCTTAACATAAAATGAGTCAAGTTTTATAAATAGCTAGCTTAGTTCCAAGCTTCTTCTACCGAAAACGTATATTAATCCTACGACTAGCTATCGTCTGCGGCTTCGTCGTCCGCGTGAAATTTATGTTTGTAACTTAACGTAATCAAAGTTAAACGCTTCTTAATAGTCCTCACATATATTTATCATTTTTCAGCTCTCGAAGTAAGAATCTCGCTATAAATGAGCTCGTATTAAACAAAATTTTTTACTTTGAAATCACAGACATCTACTACTATTTATTTATATATATAGATAAAAAACAGATTACTTTTTTATCTATACATATATAGATTATATATATATATATACATTTAATTTAATTTAAATTAGATTACTCCCTTAAAAGTCCTGTATCACCCCATGAAAGTCGCATCGAAATCGGTTCAGCCGTTCGGTAGAATAGCCCGGACAAACAGATAGACAGACAGAGACGCGATAACACAATAAAAAAAATATTTATTTATTTTCAAGTAGGACACTATGTTGTCACTTTTGAACGTCATAAAGTTAAGCCTATGAACACACAATAGCCTATGTCTATCCTGAAAGTTTATTCTAAATATTGATTAAAAAAATTATGAAATAAGATAAGTAGTAGTTTCGGAGTATATTTCCCACATCCAAAGACACTTACAAAGTTCTATACTTTTTATACATCTTTATAATATTAGTGTGGATTCGGAAACGATCTTCGCTTCATTTTTCAAAAACGGTTAGACCAAAGCTCTAAAAAATTGGTAAGTTTAACAGGTCTGAATGTGTTTTTTGTTCGCCAAGACAAAATGTGTGCGACAAAATGAGACAGCTGCCGTAAAACGTCATTAGTAAGAGCCAAAAGAACCTCGTTCGACTCAACGAACGCACTTTATGCTTTCTCCATAGGGAGCGGCGCCCGATATTGACTTTTATACCTACATGTCAGCTACTAAATGGTACATTCGAAAAATTAATACAATATCTTTATTTAAATATATTAATTACAACGGCTATAAGTTTTCATTACAACACTAGATATACGAAAATATTATATACATACATATATGAGATTTCGTAATTACATGTAATTTAGTGTTGTACTAACGTTTATAAACAACGATAAACGATATAATACTATGTTTAACACAACGAACGTTCGCGTTTGCACAAAGCGTATATATATATAAAGTAACGCCACAATGAAATTTTGCTACGATTTAATTAGTTTATTACTAAGTTAAACATAAATACTACGAAAGAGGGTCACCGCAAGTGTAGCGGCGAAGGGTATCCCGCCGGCGACCGCCGCCGACGCAAATTTCAGTCGCTCGAGGATATCCATGGTAATACGATAAATTTGTTGCGCTATATCTCGATATTTTAATATTAAGTGATCCTAAAAGAAAAATCACTTATTTTATTATTCTCTGCAAACATTTGGTACCTAACATTCAATAATTAGAAATTTCGTAACGAAAGACACAGGTCTAAGCGTAGAATAATATGGTATTTGCATTGTATTATAACTTACCCAATGACATTACATATAGTTTTTAGGCAGACATGTTATCGCCCTCTCGGCGTAGCTCAAAGTAAGGTATTAATTAGTAGACCTGAAGTGCTCTCAGTCCTACGCAGTCGATTTATCACGTAGCTTCTGTGTTTTTCCTGCCTCAGTTATCAAAATATCTCTTTGTATATGTATATATATGATATGTATACATATCTTTTTTATGTGTAATATATATGTATAATACGTAAGTGTGAAAATAAAACTACTACTAGACAAAAGTCCAAATAATAAGCATTTTCTTTAAGAAAATGAACTTTAAAAAAAACAATTATTTTTATCTCCACACATCAAACACAATGCGCATATAAGTAAACTTATACGAAATTTCGCGATGGCCATGTTCTAGGTTTCGTATGTATTGAAGTAACCAGTCTACTTCAAACTATATACAACGTCATTGACTTAAAGTACCTACTTACGATAAATTATTTATCATGATTCTCGATTTAATGCGAAGTAATTTTACTGTACACATTTGTTTATACTGTGACACGCATGTACACCCACATTTGATTTATAACACTGAAATTATGGAGCTGAAATGAAACGATGTTTCGTAGAACTGCTATCATCCGTCCAATAAAAAGTTTTCAGTGAATACACCTACAATAAAACCGAAAATTTACTTAATATAAATACAACATAAATCATCATTTTCAAACATCATATTTCATTTATATCGATACATTAAACTCCTATTTGAAGTTATAAATTTTCATGTGTATACATTTTCATATCAAATCAAAATCGTGTCAAATTTCCATCTTCGTGTTATAGATATTTTTATACGTGAAATTGGAGTTTAGATGCGTGCAGTCTATGCATGAATATTATATTACGATCATGGCAACACGAAAAGCCCGAAACCGATTTTGGGATCTGCGTCAGATATTGCGACAAAAATATAGGTTTCTATTGGTTTAGGATAGTAACCAACGCAATCAACTTACTACATTATATACGGCTAAAATGTGTATGTAGTATGTATACATGTATATTTCTTTAACACGCACTGTAGTTAATGGATTTTTTTAAATAAGGATTTTAACAAAATTATGACGGATGGAATATCGGGCCATCCTTATCACGTCTATTAAAAAGGTATATGCATTCATAGTTCGATTTATTTTAAACTACATTATTGTGAGAAATATTTTAAGACCGAAGATAAAATTCATTATGAGCTGACTTGAATCTTTAAAGTCCCACTTGAGATGTACCTATCTTGTCTTCTTAAAATCTTCTGGGTAGCGATTCTAGCCAGATAAGCGCTTTTTATGAGATAACACATTTTTTGATTAAATTCTTTGTTGTCTTTGCATACTTGGATGTGAAGTGAATCAGCTTTCCAGCATTTAATTTTTAAGAAAAATTTTGGATTTTGTAGTCGAATGACTTCACCACTTACTAATGCAGACTTAATAATAATAATAATAATAATAATAATACCTGGGACATCGCACACAGCACCATCTAATCCCAAATTAAACAAAGCTTGTATTATTGACGACCGCTTAGCTTAGTGGGTAGCGACCCTGCCTACGAAGCTGGAGGTCCCGGGTTCGAATCCCAGGTCGGGTCATTATTTATATGATGAAAATTGATACTGGTACTGGGTCTTGGTTGTCATATGTATGTGGTGTCTTCGCTTGGTACCTAAAACACAAGCTAAAGCTTAGTTTGGGGCCTAGACTTTGTTGGGATGTATACGTTATTATTAATATTATTATATGTACTTGTACAACTGATATACATTATACATACTAGAACATTTTTTAATAATATATACATACTTAGATATTAAACACCCCATACACGAAACAAATAGACATGCACACAAATATTTGTACCTGGCAGGAATCGAACCCGAACCCAAACATACAATACAGGTTGTTTGCGGATAAGTAATTTAAACGAAACATTGAAATTAATATTTGCGCGCCGATTCAATACGATTAAGGATGTTGTCACTAATTAAAATCGCCTGTTTTTCGCGCTTAAAATATCACCAGACGGATAAACCGATTTTAACGCAACTACGGCTTAGATCATGCATCTTGGATTAAATTTTATTTATTAATTTTTATGCCACAATAGTTTGTTTTGGAAATCACATCAAAAACCAAACCCAAATACACTCTTTTTTAAATTAAATTTGTTGGTTTGCATCACTATATCCGACTGGCCGAGTGGCTAGAGAACCTAACTG
This sequence comes from Luffia ferchaultella, assembly GCA_949709985.1. Classification (NCBI taxonomy): domain Eukaryota; kingdom Metazoa; phylum Arthropoda; class Insecta; order Lepidoptera; family Psychidae; genus Luffia; species Luffia ferchaultella. The sequence goes on along the minus strand of OX453241.1, from coordinate 24,614,515 downwards.
CGGAGCCGAGGGTCGCGGGTTCGAATCTATATGTCTATTTGTTCCGTGTCTGGGTGTAAAATATCTATATATGTATAGTACACTATTAAGAAATAATATATATTTAAGTATGTATATCAGTTGTCTAGTAACCCAAAACAGAAGCATAATACTTGCTTACTTTGGGACTATATGGCGCTGTGTGGGAAGTCCCATGTATTATTATTATTATAAGTACCTACGCAAAATGTCTTTGTTTTGCATACAATGACCTCCGGAAATTACTATTTAGTTATCTTTATTATATTATATTGTATTTGAAAAACTAGCAGTTTAGTCTGATAAAGTATACAGCAACAAGAAATAATTTTGTGACAACGCTCTCGATCGACCTGTTGCTCGGACCGCCTGAAGTTTTTGTAATGAGACTTGTTCGTGCTCGCTCGAGGTCGTTAACCCGCATGCAATCTTTACGAAGCGCTCCGACATGATATATTAATAATCTCAAGTTTCTAAAAATAATATCGCGATCATAAGAAAATTTGTAGTTTTAGGAACATGACTGAATAATGTATTTACTAAACTTTGACCGTCGGTCCTAAATTATCTTTTCACCAAATCGATAACATATAGTAGTTACTATGTATAACCCATAAATAAAATTAAAGATGGTTTCGATTCTAAAGAACTATAAAAACGTAAATTTCCGCCTTTTACGCGCTGTTCGAGTTTCGCGAGAAAAGGGTACGGAGGTGTATTGATTCGACCCTTAAATGTTTTTTGTCTGAAGCCTTGGGTCGAACGAAATGAACTGAGTAAATTTTATGTGGCGGTGGAGCGGTGACCTGGTTCTTGGGTTTAAGTTAATCCCTTGAGGATACCTAAACGGCATCAGAAGTAAGTACAAACAGAAACTGCAATCCTTGTACCTGTTTTTGCCTTTGACTTGAGTTGACTCATTCTTAAGCTACGATCAATAATATGACTAGAGTTAAGTAGCTAAAGTAGTAGTTAAAACCAATTCTTTCGAGTTATAAGCACAGTGCCCGAAAAGTAAGATGCCATTGCTGTGGTAATACCTAACACGTCAATTGATTACCTACATTGTTTTGTGGCTAAATATATAGATGCAGATTACCTAAAATGTATGGTGAGTATAATTTTGGCAGCATGACAAATATCAATTTCATGTTTTTAAATAATAGGGGTTTAAATAAAAAATCGCTGTTTTAACCTACTGGTCATTTTGAATTAAAATTAAAACTCGAGTGGTGTCTGGTTTCAGAGTGAAACTTTTTTCAGACTAAAACTATAATATGTTTAATAGAAGAAAAAAAAGAATTTGACCGCATTGTGACGTGTAACGAAAAGTGGATTCTATACGATAATCGTAAGCGTTGCCTTTTTTTCAAGTACCATTATCTATTAATTAATTTATATGTATTTTTTTTATATATTTGAATGTGTTTGTTCATCATGATTTATAGTATAATCGAGTTACGACAAAAGAATTAACAAATTGGCATATTAGGCATTGGAGAGACTTGCTGTTTTTAGGCATTTCGATGTATAGACAAATTATCATGTAAGCAATTACAATGTCTAGGCATTGACGGTTAGGCAATGTGCTGCAGTGGTACCTTGCATTTAAAACACTGTGCTTATTATAACTCATTCTTTCTTATCAGATTAGAGGTCTATCCAGTCATAACCCAGTAAATTTTCTGATCAGTCAATAACTTTTTGTACAGCATACAGTCTAATAATCCCTTAGGTTATTCGTTATAATAGTGAACATAGCTGAAAGCCATCAATCAGCCTTAATTTTGCAAGTGATAACGTTGCTTCGAAAAACATATTTAATTTTAATAATAAAGTATTTGGTGTACCAAATACTTTATTATTAAAATTAAATATGCAGTGGTATTATTCAATAGTTCCATATTAAATACGTTTGATTATTCACATGTCTAGATAGAGCTGCAACAAAAAATAGGTCAATTTTTATATGCTTGTGTGTGACTCTCGTTAAGCCATGCCAAACATGTACTAACTGTCTCTATGTGTGAATTATAACCGAACAGTTAGGTTATATTTTTATCTACGTTTTTTGACGCCAAATCTCCATATGTATTTACTTTATACTCCATTTATACTCCATTACTTTAGTATTTTTTTAAGCGATCAAAAAATAATACAACCTAACAACATAAACAAATAAACGCTAAAATATAACCAAAACTTTGACCGCAGAGTGTGTGGTGAGGCAAAGAAGACTGCGTATTCTTTGTGTCCACAAAAAATGCAACTACGTCAACCAAAAACCAAAAATCGGTTAAATTTTTCAAAACCCTAGTTTCGAAGAGGATTGCGTGGGTATCGGTGAACTATTGTCGTCGGCGGTTTTGCCTGCAAACCAGCAACGCATATACCAATAAACTGGTAGGTATGTAAGTGATTGAACGTTGAACGTTACAATTTAAATGCTACCTCTATATGAAATGGACGCTACTGTCTATTTACTAAGTCTAATAATTCAAGAACGAGTCAAGTGGTTAGAGCCCCAAACTATGGAGCCAAGGGCCGCGAGCTCGATTCCCGCCCGGGACAAACACTCGTGTGCATGGTCATGTATATTTGTTCCGTGTCTGAGTATAAAAAAGACTCTATATAATGTTATAAAGAATATTTAAGTATGTATATTTGTATAATACAAGCATAACACTTGCTTACTTTGGAACTAGATGGCGCTGTATGGGATGTCCCATAAATTATTATTATTATTATTATTATTCTACCACACATAGATCTGGTACAAAAGTAGATTTCAATTGAAATGTTTCAAGAGTTTTCAATTTACTTCATTATAACTCGATGTCGTCCGAAATCACTAACTCCCATATCTTTGAACCCTTCGGCTCGGGAAGGAAAGGCGATTTGTGACCGCTTTCTTTGACGGATGATTTCACGCGTCCTTCGTCACCGTGGCGTCGGTCTATATACTGGGGGACCGCCTCAATTATTAGGATAAGCCACGATTTATTGTTAAAGAATGGGACGTGTTCAGGAAACGTTTTTATAGCTGTTTTCAAAGTACCCCTGACTTTTGGACAAAGTGGGAGTTACTGATACGTTTCAAATAAAATGATGACAAAAATCAATAGCAATAAACATTGTTCGATGTGGATCTTCGACATCAAATTGCACATCATTAAACCTTCCAAACTTCTCATCAAAAATTCATTATTTTTTTATTTTTTTTTTATTTTTCACATGTAAAAATGCAATTAGTTTCATTTTGAACATATTGTGAATAATGAAACAATTAAACAAACAATGAACAACAAACAAGAAACGAAAAAAAAATCTTGCGCTTTTCAATTTTTTTTCTCATAATTTATAAAAATATTTAAAAAAAATAAAATAAAACGTATGAACCTAGTTTTTGTTGATCTGAATACCGTATAATTTTTTTGTGCCAATCGATTAAGGTTTAATAGAGTGCAACCGTTAACGACGTTTGTATGGAAATTAGCGACGAATGGCCACTACACAATCCTCTTGAGTGAAAAATTAGCGATGAGTATTTTAGTTTAGTGGGAGTTTTTTAATTAAAGCGCTAGAATGTTCGAAATTACCATAGAGTAAATTAATATGACAGTGGCGTTTAGTTTTAATAGACTCATAAATGTCAGTTTACAATGTAGAAGTGACTTACGCCAATTTTGGGGGGTTGAAACCGGGGCGCGGGGATTTCTCGGAGGCGAAGAGCGGTTGAGGAGCGGCGCGGGGACCTTGCGCACGGAAACTCGGACTAAAACTCGCCATCTTACACCAGCTAGCTATAGTATGAGTGGTCAAATGGTAAACACAAAAGAGGGCTTCTAGTCAATGCGCACTATTATGGAAATAACTGAAATTTAGAACGTAGCATTTGGCGACTTAAGTGTCACATGTCAAACAAAGTGTTAGGACGAGTGACAACAACAAAATTACAGCAAGCGTATTTTATAGGAATGGATATTATGGACTTTATAAAACTTGGTTACGGAAATTTACTGAAAAACCAAGTATTAATTGATCGAGTCATCGTAAAATATGCAATTTGTCATTTCTGAAAAAAAATACGTTTTTCAATACGAAAATATGTTTTCCGCAGATCCTCGTATATTTTGTTTGGCAAAAGTTTTCTCTATAGAATTTCCCGTTTACTTTATATCAGCAATATTAAATATTTTAAGACAATATCGGACAACCGGTTCAGAGTTCCAGAGGCAACTTTAGAACTTTATCTACGGTTTAGTAAAATTAAATAAATCTGAACTGAACTTAAGGGCAGTATCCTCGCAAGTAATTTTAATTACACATCTAGATAACATCACAATTAATTTCTATTTCGATAATTGCCTTAACTGATGACGTTGCCGACGTGATTAATTCATTGGTAATCACTTTTATTTTTAGCTCGATTACTTGTATGTTTATAACTCAAGAACCGCAGATCTGCTATCATGCAACTTGTTTTTTTTTTTAATTATGTTATTCCACTTGATTTAATGTTAATTACAAATAATAGGCTAATTGATTACTTTTTAAAAATTATTTTATATGAAAGAGGTTTTTAAGTACATCACAACAGTGAAAGACATTTAAAAAATAAATCATTATTAACAAAGTTATGAATTTTTTAAATGTCCTGTTAGACGGAGAGGAAAGAGCGTTATACGGCGTATAGTTCCAATCAAACTTTATGGCGGATCGGAGTACAACGCTATACGCGTGCTTGCGCAGGTTTAGTCATATGCCCCTCGCTCCACTGCGTCCCGCTACACCTAAAACTGGTTACTGCGACGCGACTTGTGCCTATGTTCACATCCGCCATAAAGGTTGATTGGAACTGTACTTATGTGTGATGTCAGGCCTTTTAAAATAATGTTGAATATCGTTTCGCAAGAAAGAGACAAAGATAAAATTTTAATAGCTCATAATTTCCATATTCTTCAACCGAATATAATTTTGTTTATGAATTTTGTTATCGTTTAAAGTCTATCTTTATAATTTCTTGTTATATATACAATATATTTAATCGTGATCGAATTTCCTGTTGTTCATTAGTTTCAACCTCCTAAAAAAATTTGGTAAAAAGTTTTAATTACTGTATTTTCAATGATGAGTGTGTCTGTTGTTTTTTTTTTAAATGTTATTTTATTCCTCAGGTTCTTAACCTCACTGCAGCCTTCTACCAATCAAATATTTTTTTTTGTTCATAGGTTTGAAGTGGATCTAAATTCTGTTAATTTTATTATATAATCGACGACCGATTGGCCGTGTGGTTAGACACTAACTGCAGAGCCAAGGGTCACCGGTTCGATTCCCGCCCAGGACAAATATTTGTGTGCACGAACATGTTTATTTCGTTTCGGGTTTGGGGTGTAAAATATTTATTTATGTATATATTATTAAAAAAAAGAATATTTAAGTATGTATAACAGTTGTCTAGTAACCCATAACACAAGCATAATACTTGCTTACTTTGGGGGTAGATGGCACTGTGTGGGATGTACCATCTATTATTATTATAGGCAAGCTGACTGACTGACTTGTAATTATTACTGGCAAATAGGGTATTAACAGAACACTTATCAACAATATGTTTTCTTCTGTTCATTAATATAATCTTATTAGAAGTTAATGATTTACGTTTCCTAAATAGTAATTGAAGCATATATGGCTTCATCAATCAGAGTAAATTACATGTGGTGTACAGCTGCTCGGTAGAAAATCTGCAATAGTATAATATATACCTATGTGTGCCATTTTGGTTTGCATTCGATTCACAATTCAAACTTTTGTCTTACACTAGTAGGTACTATGCAATATGCTGCTGTCAATTTTGTTGCTCCAAATTAAACTAAAAGCGGCGAACGTTTTTCTCGACTGATTGATGAAATTGTTTCCGCAAACTCAATTTTCATCACGTACGTAGAAACTACTATACCGCATGGTTTTACGGGCGGCAACTCAGTGATTGACCTTTGTTCCAGCAGTGAGCAATCAGTGAGTTTTCGCACGCAAAACCGTCCGCTACAGTAGTAGTTCCCCGCACTTGTTAAGAAAAATAGAATGTGTAACTGGGCCGGTCACTAGCTGATTGATAGGCCATGACGGACCGACTGCTTTCGTGGGCAACTGGCTAGATTCCGCCCTAGTCGCACAATATGACTGACCGATTGGTCGAGTGGTTAGACACCCTAACTGCAAAAATGAAAGTCGCAGGTTCGTGTGCATGAATGAACATGTCTGTCTGTTCCGTGTCTGGGTGTAAAATCTCTATGTATGTATGTATTATAAATAATATTTAAGTACCTATGTATATCAGTGTCTATCAGTTGTCTAGTACGTTTTATACAAGCTCTGCTTAGTTTGGGACTAGATGGCGCTGTGTGGGATATCTCAGGTATTATCATTATTAATAATAATAAAATACCGTTCCAGAGTAAAAATATAAATATATAAGCATTAGCAATTAAAACTGCTGCCATTGAATACAAATTTAAAATATTTCAAAATAACCATGGAACTGAAAAGAGCGATAAAATTGTTTTATTCATCCTTCATTGACGAGCTAACTTTTTTGAACTTCAAACATTAACTATACGAATATTATTAAAAATTCTGAAACTTTCCCAAGCTTCAGCATTGTTTGAAATGAAATGAAATCGTCTTGTATAGATTACAGGTTTTACTGCCATGAATTGTTGTTAACAATTTTTCGTTACACATTCTAGTTTTTTTGGCTTGTCCGCTAAAATACTAACGACAATAAAATGTAAATCCATCCGTTAATTCCATACAAACGTTTAATCTCTTGCAGTGGAGATATAAAGCGAACTTCTGAAGGAACCGCCACAGAGCCGCATAAAAGCTGAACGTAAATATATCGTAAATCTATATAAAACTGCTCATACATTTCGGGAACCGAGGTGAACCGGTCAGAGCCGGTTCGTGGGAACGAGCGGAATGAATGACGGCAATGACGTCACACGCGACTTGATTTATGGTATTTTAAAAAGTCCCTCCTTCTCCACCCACCCGCGAGTCAGTGGCCGTCTGCCAGAGCTATCTGATCGAAAAGTATTTAAGTATTATCATTTCATTTTATAATAAAAAATTAAACTTTTTAAAAATATTATTAACATTTAATATAAAAAAGTTTAATAAAACTATATTTAAAAATCATTAACGATTAATTCAATTTCTAATTTTAATAATAATTTAAGGAAATCAATCTAGTTAATATACCAATAACGCAAATTAGACAACCTCCCAAAGCAACATTTGTCTGCGATGTTATCTTTATTCTGTTCTTTAACACTAAATTATAATAAATAATTATACGGTGAAGACCGTACCGTGCGGACGTGTCGCTAGTGTATTCTCTGAAAGTCTTAACTCCTTAAATTTGTTGTCATTTAAGAGTGACGCTGATTGTTTAGGAACGTCGAAATGTGCCAATTTTAGTCATAGACAATCGTAAGTGCGTAGTGATTAAAATTTTTCGTTAAGCTGTAACAATAGGTAATCCGGTTTCGTGGATCGACAATGAGTACAAAACGTTCACCGACTGGATGCGGCATGTTCACTGGACTTGGTGGTTCTCAACCAAATTTATCAAACATGTCGGACACTGGTAAAGAAATTCCGCAAACACTTTTTCGAAACAAACGTAAATTAACCGATGATAATGACCATATTAAATCTGAACTGTCTGAACTGAGAAAACAAATGTCCGAAATGGTTTCTCTCATTACGACAGCCACTAACTCTCAGACTGAAAATATTAATAAACTATGTGAAGATATTAGTACTATCAAAAATCAGGTCAACAACATTTGCACTACTATTGACCAAGTCGTTCTGGAACAAAAAGAGCTGAAAACAGAGATGGAAAATTTAGTAATCGCTAAAAATAAAATAGATCAAAAAGTCGTTTGCTTGGAAGCTGAAGTAAAACAAATTAAGACATCCTTTCAACCTACTATGGCTATAAAACCCAACAATTTGGAAGAAGTGATCGCAGAATTTCAAGAGCGCAACTATAGAAATAAAAATATAATAATTGTTGGAGTTCCAGAACCTGTTTTTCAAGTTTCCGCTGAAAGGCAGGAAAGTGATAGGAAGGAAGTTTTAAAAATTATAAATTCCGTCGTTAAAGATTGTCCAGAACCAGAAAGAGTACTACGCCTTGGAAAATACAAACTAAATAAATCCCGGCCCATCAAAATAAGCTTTTCATCTGATCTAAATGTAAAAGCAATACTACGTCATAACAACAATGTCAAAATAGAAAATATAAAAATGTATCCTGATCAAACTCTCAACCAGCGGAAATACTTAATTAAACTAAGAGAGGAGTTGAACAGTCCAATTTCAAACGGTCAAACTAACCTTAGCATTAAATATAAAAAGGGAATGCCTACGATTGTTGAGATACAGCCAAAAAACTCCATGCTAACATAAATCAGTGTACGGTGATGTCTTTCAGTAATAGTATTTCGTATCAAGTTGCTAACAGTTACTCTGATATACAAAATACAAAAAAGTCGCTGAAATGTTTTTATGGTAATGTACGTAGTATTGTCAAGTTGGGTAGGCTGGATGAACTCAAATGTGCAATACAATCATTTCAATCAACTATTCATGTTGTAATACTAACTGAAACATGGATAAAGAGTGAAGAAGAGGCTAAAAGTCTCCAACTACCTTGTTACACTCATTACTTTAGCTTCAGACATGATACTAGGGGCGGAGGAGTGTCAATGTATGTCCACAACAACTTAGTACACAACTTGATCGAAGAGATAAGCATAGATGACAATCACTTCCTTTGGGTCCATATAGAAAAATTTTCTCTAGACATTGCCGCCACATATAAACCTGGGCATACTAATACGAAAGAGTGCATGGATGCATTTTCGTTCCAATTACATAAAAGAAAACGCGCTGTTATTTTCGGAGATTTCAACTATGATTTACTAAAGAAAGCATATACAACATACAACTATTTGAATGTGTTAAAAGAATCTGGTTTTAAAATACTTAATAAAATAAAAATTAGCCATTGCACTAGGGAAACGTCTACATCCAAAACTATATTGGATCATGTCAGCTCTAATTTAAAAAATAATCATTTTCACCTTGCTATTGTTGATAGTGCTATGTCTGACCATAAGCAAACATTCCTTGAAATAAAAAAAATTTCAATCTGAAGCTACTAAGAAAATAAAATATGAAGCAATAGACTATACCAAACTATATAAAGTAGTAGAAGAAACTATTATTAACAATAAAATTGATAATGACTACATTTTACTGGAAAAAAAAAACATACTAACTTGCTTGAAACAATGCAAAATATCAAAATTCAAAATCTTGAATCCCCCAAAACAAGACTGGATTAATAAAGATTTGATCCAAAACATAAATAAACGTAATATACTATGGCAATACTATAAAAGAAATAAATTGGACAAGAAACTGGAAGAAGAATTTTACAAAGAAAAGCTATTGGTTTCTAGAAACATTCGAGAGGCTAAGAGAAATTACTACCATAAAGCTTTTAAGGAATGCAGTAATAAACCTACCAAAATGTGGGCACTTATTAATAACCTATCACATAATAGAATAAAAGAAACACCGGCACCAACTGTTCTGCTCACGGTTTCTGATACATTAACGGATATTCGCCTTATCTAGTGCATACTTTCATTCGACATCCTTGTAAAACTGTGTTAGCGTTGCATTGCAGTGTAAATGTGTATCAATTATTTCATTTAATATGTACCCACATTTTTATATTATATTTTCAAATAGTTATTTACATGTGATTAAGGGTTTTTAAATGAAACTTGTTTATTTATAATTTAGTGATAATATGTCATTTACATTTTGAGTACTAAATTGATCTGTATGTTTCACGGTTTCACCTTAAACATTATTTTAATTTATTAATAAGTGCGTCCTTTCTCATGTAAGTGAATTTGTATATTCTTAATGAGAAATAAATATCTTAAACCTTAAATCAAATTTTTATTTTCCTTTATTATCACGATTTCCAAAAAAATATTTTTAAACTGAAAACGTAGTTATACAACTTTCGATCCGACATCGCCGATGCAATAGCAACGCTAGTTGGTTTCGTCGTCACGAACGAGACGCGTGTGACGAGTTGCCGCGTGGAGCTTTTCAGCTTGAATTTCCGCTGAAAATAATTATTATACTGAAATCTATTTGAATCACTACCGGCCAGTTCTGTATTAGACTCAAACGTATCCGATGATTCTTATTTACATAAGTAATTGAATTTTATACGAAAACTAGCTACAGCACGCGACTTCGTCCGCGTGGCCTAGATTTGCACAGTTTACGAAGACCGATTCAACAGCTTTGGCCGGTATTAATAAATTACACTCAAAATCGTCTCGAGAACGGTTTCAGTTAACTGCATGTATAAAGATTATAACAATATTATACTCCTCACGTCAGCTGACGCGCAAACTGAATCGCACTTAATCGGAGCGCGTCTGGTCATTTTTGCATTTTATAGAAATATGTTATATTTAATAAGAGAAACTAACCAGTGAAATAATTCAATTGGCATCCACAAAAAATGTCGAATATACAAATTTTTAAAGTAAAACGTGTCATGACGTCACTCGGTTACATTACTATGGGCTAATGTGGGTCATTTCTATGTAGCGGCACCGAGTGACATCACAAGCGGGTCGTAAAAACACAAACTTTGATTTGTTATATCTCCTGTAATAATCGGTATTTTCCCGAAATTAAAAAAGTATATAGTCATCAGTTTCTTATACTCTAACGTGACACGCGCTAACTTCTGTATTATTTGTATTTATTTATTTATTTTATACATCTCTCTGACAAGTCTCTCTCGTTTGATATACATGTGAAGTAGTATACTGAATAAGAAAGAAATTATGATGTCGCATACCCTGAATTCTGCTTTGGGTCTCAATTTACCTCTCTGATGCCATTTATCATCAAAAGCAGTTACGTAATTTGGCCGTGACCTGACGACGTACCAAACAGACGAACTTAGTTTCGCATATATGATTATACCAAATCAGTATGGTTGAACATCAAGTGTAGAATGCCATTAGAAAAAACTAGCTAAGTGCATGTTAGGCTCGTAACGATCTCGTACATAGCTTTCCGCCTGTGGCTCCATTCGCGTGGACTACACAGTTGTACCGGGACCCCTTTTTCCGAGATTAAAAGTAGCCTATGTCATTCTTCAGCTTATAAACTATATCCATGTGAAAAATTATAGCGGTCCCGATACAACCGTATAGTCCACGCGAGCGCGGGACTATACGGTTGTATCGGGCGGAAGCCGCGGGCGGAAAGCTATTTGAGTTGATGTTTTTAAATATTCGCTGTGAAGTATAACTTTGTGTGAACCTTTGTGTGTAAAATTCTTACTTAATAAGAAAATAAAGATTCGGAAATTAGATTTCAGGTGTAATTTAACAAAATGTTTGTGTAAAACAATAATAATAACATAATAATGGTCTATCTTATCACTGAGTCAAACATTTTCAGTCACGGTTTTGATCGTTTTTATGTATGGAGACGTTCCATTCTGATTATTACGCTATCTAAGGTTTTAATATATTTTTTTATATTATATTTATATTTTACATTTCATTTTCATTATTCACATATATATTTCATTTACATACATATATTACATTTATATTTTGCTGCAGACCTCTACAAACAGTCGATTCATCCTAAAACGTGCATCTACGAACGAACACAGTTTTTTTATACCGACCCATGTAGACAGTAAACTTAAGACATTGACGACAGCCAATTGAGCGCTTTTAGTAAAAGAATCACAAAGCCCATACAAATTACAAACGTAAAAAATATATGCTACTGCTAATCGAATTTTTAAAAACCTGGCCGGTTCCAAAACATGTTCCACTAAGTTTTCTTTGATGACGAAAAAATGCAAAATCACACTTTAAAATACACATAGTTGTTAAATATAATAGTTGTCTAAAAATCTTCGCTTATTTATATTTCAAATTAATTTTTTTTCCTTATTTTACGATAAAAATTTAACGATGCGTCTGAAGATGATTAGTTGCCTCTTTTCACTCGTATCCAAATCGATGGTCGACCGGTCGGTGAGGGGCGCTGCAATAGTCAATTGCTCAAGGCCGTCAGCTTTAGTTAGCGTCTTAAATAACAGCTTGAAAATGTATACATTATATTACGGTCACATAAGTCTTGACGTATAACATGAATCTTGTACTCGTATCTGTAACATGTAGCCGTAATGGGAGAATGTTGTGACTGTAACACTTGGTTTCTCTTTTTACCTATGTGGGTTTGGCGCGGGCGTGGCGCTTTTCATACTGCATGAATAGGCTGTAATTAATCGAACAGACAAAACTATTTACTGCGAACAAATAACTGCATGTCGCAATTTACCCTATTTCCTCCCTTCATAAAGCCGTCTTGTTTATAGACGCGCCCTAAATTGTGCTCACACCAGACAATCGCTGACGTGTGTATTACGTCACATTATGACGTGCATTTTTTCTTTAAGCTCGACCAATCAGTATTTATACCCAAGTCATTTTTGTCGTGTCATAGCGTCAAACGGCCTTTCTAGGTCACCAAGTAAATGTCTATTGTTGTTGTAAAGTTATGTCCATTTCTGGTATTTGGGTTGTTTACTATCCTAAACAAAAACATGCTATTGCGACATGTAAGAGCTTTCACAACATTTTTTAATCAAACCATACACAAGTATTAATATGTAGTCAATGTTACGACATTAAGGTACATTTAACAAGGTTTGCGCCCGCGGCTCCGCTCGCGTGCCTACACAATTGTGCCGGGACCCCTTTTCCAGGATAAAAAGTAGCCTAAGCCTATCAGCTTATAAATTTATGAAAAAAAAAAATATGGCGGTCCTGGTGCAACAGTGTAGGCCACACTAGAGGAGCCGCAGTCGAAAAGCTGGTTTGCAAATAAAATATAGCCCATGTTATTCGCTGATAATGTAGTTTTCTATAGGTGAAAGATTTTTTTAAATCAGTTAACCTGTTTTTGAGTATATCCGAAACAAATCAAAAACAAAATCTTTCCTCTTTATAATATTAGTATCGACATGTAACTAGACTTTGTTGTCTGGGTAAATATATGTTTGTTTATCATAATTTACGATTGATTGTAAAACTGAAAGCATACCTTAAAAATCAAAACGTATTACGTTAGTTAAATAGTCGAAACAACAACGTAAATCGAAAAACGTCTAAGCCTGAGACCGCTAAGTAAGCGAATGTAAAGCCTTTAAACCCAGGCGTCGACTGCGAGAAAAATATGACTGAGCTTAAAATATATGTTCATTTCAGTTCAAAAGCTCTGGCACTGTCACAGTCGGCTTCCGGAGTTAATAGCTTAAGGCAGGAAGTACGTACTCTCACTTTTTACGCGAAAATTCGTAAAAAATTCATCCCCAAATACATGACGTTGAAAAAATAAATTGTGCTAGATAAATTTCGAAGGAAAATCCTAAAGTTACCTGATGAGTGTAAATGTTAAAGTATTACATTTCATTGAAGGATTGTTTTAATTACGTTTCAGCATCGAATTCTGAAATTTTTTATTTTACATTTATCATTATAAGGTTTTATACGTAATCAGGCAAAAGTTGTCGATTTTTTATACTGAGAAATATTTTTGTTAGTTTTAATGCATATATTCCTTATTTATTCAAATATTTGCAGGACTGGAAACAAAATACATAAAAAATACTCCAAGTAGAACAAACATATGTTACATTTAAATCAATTGATTACGCTCGACGCAACAAACTGATGCAACACTATGACAGAAAAAAAGTGCGAGTCGGACTTGTACCGGAAGAGTTCCGCAGCACCGTACAAATTAAAAATCTAGTTTCTTGTATGGGGATATATCTTGTATCTTTTTTTAATGTTTTTCGTTATGGCGCCCATAATAATTTATACTTCATGGAAATTTTAAGTGTAAGCAATGTTCTCACAACCATTATCACTGAAAATGTAGGTAATAAACCCATTTTTTGTATCGGGACCTCCTTTGATTTTTAACTTAATTTTATTGTTATAGTGCTCATAGTAATACACACTCTGTGAAAAGTTCAAGTGTCTACCTATTATGGTTAAGACGATACAACTCTGTGACTGAGGATGGACGGACGGGCGTACAGCGGAGCCTTAGGAATAGGAAATGGAAAAAATAAATTATTATAAATTAATTTGGTCTTATAGGTACTTACGAAATTTCTTTTAAAATAAAAAAATGGTTTCAGATATTTTCATTCTCAAATTGTATTCACTATCAGAGTGACCGCAGTTGTTTGATAAAATAATCACATTATATCAGGTGTGTTAAAACTTTCTATAAGCAAGAAAGTACAACACAATTACTTTAAATATTGTATCAGCAACGACAGTTTATAGACAGTGGTTGGTGAATTATAACAATTTTTTAAACATTCAACTAGTCGATATGAAAAAAAAAAACAAACAGCGTAGCTTAAATTTACAAGCACTCAAATTTATGAACTGACCGTCCGTATATAACATATTTTTCATTCTTAATTATATGGTCTGTGTAATTTCTCTACTTTCAAGGAGCAGGTCCCACGGTGACATTCGGAGCTCAAGTGTGATGACGTCACCCCATTCCTGATAATTCCGTGTTCCCGTTCCATATAATATGAAACTTATGAAAGGTCTTTTTGTTATTTTAGTACATACCGACTACCTACGTTCTTCAGTTGACATAAATATACTAAAACCATAAACAACAATATAGAATGCAAGTCACACCACTCTATTATATTTGACAGACGGATTAATCTAGAGTGGCCGGCGACGCTGATTGGAGAGCCAAACGTCACAGGTTCGATCCTCGCCAGGGACAAATATTTTTATGCATTAAATGTTTATTCGATCTATGACTAGGTGTAAAATATGTACCTACTTATACTGAGTGTTCAGCTGAATGTTGTAGTATAAACTTATAGAACATATAGAGTTTACCGAAATAAAAAAAGGTTTTAGTGAGCAGATGGTGTAAACTAACGGTTACCGAGAAAAACATGTTTAAAGTTGAACTAAGTTCGGCCGAACATCCCGTATATAATATACCGCGTGCTCGGCTAAACGTATTCCAAGCTTATATAGAGCGTGGGGAGCTTACCGATCTAGATAAAAAAATTCAAGTGAACAGATGACACAAACTTACAGCTACCGAGAAATATATGTTTAAAGTTTAATTTTAATTTTTTTTTCTATCATTTACCTTATCTTTTTAGTTAATTCTGCAATCTACACGCGCTGTAAGTTCGAAATCGTACAGCCGAACACCCGGTATATATATATATATATATATGTTAGATGATCCCCAAATATTATTATTATCATGATATGTATGGTTTAGTTCTAAATTAATATACACACAATATCTGTAGCGCAGTTTCGTTTAAAACAGCTGCACTCATTTAGCTCTTAAGCGGTTCAGCTTATTCTCAAACGAGGCGATGTATATTTAACTGTAACAGAGCACTCAAGTGGGTTTTATGCGCATATCCATATTTCCGTTTGGCTCAAACAGAAATACGCGTTTGTGATTGATAGATTTTGTATTTAATACTAAATATTTGTTTATATTCAAATTCAAGAATTGTTTGTTATGAAACTAGGTAGCTGATGGTAAGCGAATTTATTGTAAGTATATACCTACAAAAATTGTAATTATCAAAAAGCATTAAGTGCAGATGTAGGCTGTTCTTGGATTTTTGGTAGGTATTTTGTTTGTAATGGTGTACCTCAGGTCTCTAATAAAATTTAGCTCTATGGGAATTTTGTCAAGCTGAAATGTCTATTTTGACCGGATTAGTAGTAGAAATTCTGCGTGTTGGAGTTTCAGCATAGTGGACATTCTTCGTTTATGTTGGACATTTTGTATATTGGCCAATCAGCGATTTTGACATTCTGCGTATTGGACCAATGGCGAAAATTGGACAAAACGCGTATTGGACATGACGCGTGTTAGACAATATGCGTCGCGACGACATCGTTGAAAGCAACGTTCAACATTACAACGTATGGACGGATTTGATTAATGGACACAGTGTTATCAACGGATTTAATTAAAAATTAATAATAAATAAAAGTGATTTCAGTAAACTTCGCTTGAAACAACCTTCGTGAAAGTCTCTGTTCACATTTAAACTTTCAACGTTTACAAAGCTAATGAATATAGTAAGCCACCTACCCAATCCATCTAACTTAACACAACTTATGTATTCATAAATACGGCACTCCAAAACTACATTATTATCACTTAAATCAGTGATTTTCATCGCTACTTGCCAAATTTTAATATTTTTTAAAATTATATATCTTTGTTGAAAATAATGAAAGCGTGTTTTTTCTTTTAGTATCATCCAATATCTAAATTTCGAGATACGGCGCCACAAGGTTATCGAATTACCTTGGCGATACGCGAGCGACTGATAATTGCGTCGGTTGGTGGCCACCGGTGGGACACCCCTTTTCGCTACACCCGCGGTCGCACTTATCTCATGCGTTGTAGGTATTTATGTTCGACTAACCACGCTGTATTGATAATTCACACGGGAACAATATTTTAATGACAAAAATTTACCTATTTATATTTTTATAGATTTTGAAATGATAAATAATGCTTAAAATAAATTTGGCGAATTATCGAACATCTTCTTAACTGTGTAGTGAGCGGAGCCATGGGCGGAAAGCTAGTGCCTAAACAGACCTCATTTTCTAGTTTCCAATACTCAAAATAATTTTTATTAATAATATAGCACATGCACAGGTGCCTTAAATGTTGTTTCTATGGTCTACAAAATAATATCCAGTGATAAATTTGCTATTCCATTGAAATTAACAATTTCCAAACTAGCGCAATAAGTTATCTGGACTGATCAGTTTAATACGATTCTAACAAGCAAAATTAAAGTTTAAGCTACAATTCATAAAGTATTAAATTTACAGCAGTACGAAGCAATTATTACAAATCGTAAATTTGAACAGAACTATGGAGCTAGAATGAACACGCAGCAATAGTTATCTAAACTTGCTTTGAAATCACAACAATAACTTCTAATGAGGAACTGCACACGATCGATAAAGCGAAGTTTAACTTCCCTCGTTGAATTTAAAACCTCATGACAATAATAAAATGGAAGGTGTAAAATATTTATGTATGTATGTAACAATAAATTTTAATATGTATAACAGTTCTCTAGTACCCATGATACAGACTCTGCTTAGTGTAGAACAGATGGCCGTGTGTGAGATGTCCTTGGCATTATTATTATTATTATTATATTTTCACTCTACCTTTCGAAATATGTCCTTATTGATCTGCGGACCGAGAGCAAAGTGCGTTTTTGCTCCCTAGGGAAGAAAAGTAATTTCATTTCGAAATCAAACGTACAAACGTTTGATTTCGAAATGAAATTACTTTTCTTTCCACACATAGTAAGACATTGTGTTGCGCACGCAAAAGATTGTATGCGATATTAAATTTTTATTTCGATGAAGTTTAATTGTCAATACAAATTTATTAACTCAGTAAGTATTAATGTGATTTTTAACACTGAAATATAAAGTTTTAATTGTAATGAATTCGTTTAATTTAAATATTACAAAATTTTAGCACGTATTAATATTTTTCTTTTTTTGTCAAATAGCTCAAAATAAACCTAATTATTTGATGTGTTTTAATTTAATAAAACCAGCTTTTTACCCGCGGCTTCACCCGCGTCGCCTACATATTTGTTCCGTTGACCGCCAAAGGGACGCGGCTACTATTCAGTATTTTGTCTATAACAATGTAAAAGGCATATATGTGGGATATGGAATATTCCGATCGCCAGGTGGCGTTTTATGATGACGATAGCGCCATTGTGGTGAACGCTAAGAATGTAAAAGTAGACTGAAAGACGCACTAAAGAGTGAAGACGTTATACTTTTATCGAAATACAGAAAAAATACTTAAAAGTGTTTTCGTTTAAATAGTAATCCTACATATACATATGATTTCAATAGCTATGTAGCTGTGATAGGATGATAAGATCTTTTTCGTGCACACTTTACCTTACTACAATAATTATTGGATAAAGAAGAAATTTAGTAAACATTTTCTATACACCTATCCAGCCCAAAAAAAAAAAAGTATAATAATATTACCTCGGACTTCGTCCATCGTATCATCGGACCTCGCTTGTACTATGGATACCAGACAACTGATATAAATACTTAAATAACCTTTATAATATTTACACCCAGACATGGAACAAATAGACATGTTCATGCACACAAATGTTTGTATACCGGGCGGCAATTGAACCCGCGACCCTTGCTTCCGCAGTTAGGGTCTTTAACCACTAGGCCAACCGGTCACCAAAGTATGAAAGTATGACAGGGCACCGTGAATATTACAACGAAATGTTAAAAAACCAACTCAAAATCTTACCAACTGCGTTCGCTGCCCGCGAAATCGTTTGCATGAAACAAAGTTTAAAATGCCATCTTCCGTTGTGCGAAACGGTGTTTTCTATGTCAGAAAGAAAAATGTGACAGAATTACTTTTCAGATGAAAATGAATTGTAAAAGACTTCAATGTAGTGATGTACAGCGATGAAATCGGTAAACATTTTGGTTTACTGATTAACCATTACACTGAACAAGCAATCATAAATAATTGTATGCCTGGAGCTAGCTATATAGAAATAGTAAATAGAATTATATCGGGGAATTTTAAAGAAAACACAACATTAATTATTTTTATTGGAAGGAGGGGAAATGCGAATAAAAAACGTATTATTGACTGTTTTTCTAAATTAAATAAATTAACAAACATTTGTAATGTTATTTTGTTTGCATTTCCTTTCAGCAGGAACTTATCTGTAGACGAAAATAATATTAGACATAATTTAAATATGACATTGCACACATTGTCATGTCGTCATAATAAATTTCATTTTATTGATACTAATAATTTTATTAGTAAAAATTTTCATTTGACAAAAGAAATGTACTTTCTTTCAAATTATTTTAAACGACAGTTAGCAAAGCTGCTATCTTATAATATTGTTAATTTAGCCAGCTTACTGGCTACTAAAACGACTGCTTCTATTGAGCATAAAAATAATTTTAACATTGAGACATTGGAATCCGTTCCAAATAATTGAAATTAGTTAATAAGACAATAGGGAGTAACTCTGGCAACATAATTCTAAGCAAAAAATTTCCAAAACAAATGCCCGCCTGTAATCGTAAATATAACTGTAAAGACAAAAATTGTAAGCTTAACCTGGTGCATCAAAACATTCAGGGCATGCGGAGTAAGGAACTCGAACTGGAATTGTTTTTGAATCATAATAATATTGATATTTTATGTATTACTGAGCATTGGCTCAAAAGTCACCAGTTTATGTTTGGATTCAAAAATCACCAGGTAGCAAGTTCGTTCAGCAGAGTAAAATCAATACATGGTGGCTCTTTAATACTTGCCCGTAACACAATTAAGTGTAAAGAACGTGTTGACGTTGTGAGCCTATCTGTTGAACGAACAATTGAAATAGCCTGTATAGAGCTTGAGCGGCTTATTGTAATAAGCGTATATAGATCCCCAGCCTCATCATATGATTTGTTTGAAAATAAAATGGATGAGGCACTGTTTAAGATAAGAAATAAAGGCAAGGATGTTATTGTCTGTGGAGATTTCAATATAGATATACTAGATTCAAATTGTGTACTTAGTAGTAGGCTCAAATCGCTATTTCGATGTTCTGATCTGGTGAACCTCTTTACTGAGCCTACAAGAATTACCGCTACCACAGCAACATGTATTGATAAT
Organism: Luffia ferchaultella; assembly: GCA_949709985.1. NCBI lineage: Eukaryota > Metazoa > Arthropoda > Insecta > Lepidoptera > Psychidae > Luffia > Luffia ferchaultella. Next base: position 24,594,538 of record OX453241.1, on the reverse strand, counting down.
ATATTTACTAATGCTGAACCTTGTGATAAAGCCATAATTAATAAGTTAACGTCAGATCATTGTGGTCAACTGGCTATTTTTGATTTAGGTGAATTTCAATTTACTAAAAATAAAATAAAATGTATACCAGTTAATGAGATCCGGCTTGACAATTATAGAAAAAGCATATTAGCGAGTGTACCATACTTAAAACATTATGATGATATTAATGAGTCATATAGTGCATTGTTTGATATCACAAAAAATGTATATGACAATGTGTTTAAATCCAAAACCATACAAATTAATAATTCGTTACGATTCAGTGATTGGGCAACGGCGGAAATCCATGAAGTTTGGCTTAAGTTGTATGAACTTTATGAAGAAAGATCATATAACAAAAGTGATTATTTTAGAAATTATGTTCGGAATTATTCAAAAATGTTTAAACGCGCTTGTGCTATAGCTAAAGCAAATCATATTTATGATAAAATAAAAAATAGCTCGAATATTACAAAAACGACTTGGCAAATTGTGAACAGCGAAACTGGAAAAGTAAAAGCGCGCAATATTGATTTTAAACTTAAAATTGATGATAATATTTTAACATCAAATTTAGAAGTAGCCGAAGCTTTCGAGAAATTTTTCTCTGATGTTTCAGTTTCGACTACCAAGTCCTTAAACTCTTCTCCCGCTCTTGCCGAATCATTACTCAAGCAAAATGTCAGTGAGTGCATGGTTGATTTTAGGTTTTCTCACGTGGACCCTACAGTCATTATTAAAGTATTCAAATCATTAGAAATGAAAAATACTGCGGACCTTCATGGCCTTTCAGTTAAAATTATAAGCTCAATTATTGATTGCATCTCGCCTCATCTTGCTTATTTATTTAATAAGTGTATAGACCATGGCCTTTTTCCCGACCTAATGAAACACAGTAAAGTCATTCCATTATTTAAAGCTGGTAGCACATCTGACCCTACTAATTTCCGGCCTATTTCAATACTACCAACGTTAAGTAAAATTTTCGAAAAAATATTAATGGGTTACTTTTAGTAGTAAAGTTACTTTCACATTTTAACTTGAACAATTTAATGCATCGCAAACAGTTTGGTTTCACCCGGGGCCGTTCAACAACCGATGCTGGTGTTGAACTGATTCAGCATATCTTTGAGGCCTGGGAAGGCTCTGGAGATGCTATAGGTATCTTCTGTGATCTTTCCAAGGCTTTTGATTGTGTCCAACATGATACATTGGTCGGGAAATTGTGTCATTATGGTGTTAAAGACCGTGCGCTCGACCTTCTGAGGTCGTACTTAAGTAACAGAGTTCAGAGGGTTGATGTAAGCGGAGAGAGGTCATCAGGATCCCTAATGTCGATGGGCGTCCCACAGGGTTCAATTCTTGGTCCATTTCTATTTTTAGTTTATGTTAACGACTTGCCTTACTTTGTAAAAAATAATCACGAGATAGTAATGTTTGCTGATGATACTTCTTTAGTATTCAAAGTTAATAGAAAGAAATTTACCTACGACGATGTAAACAATGCTATCTCCAAAATAGTCGAATGGTTCACGGCTAATAATTTATTACTAAATGAAAAAAAAAACCAAATGCATAAGATTCTCGCTACCGAACGTCAAACAGGCACCTACCAATATTGTTATTAAAAGCGAGAAATTGGACCTTGTGGATTCTACTGTATTCTTAGGAATCACATTGGACGCGAAATTGCAATGGGATCCTCATATCACTAACTTGGCGAGAAGGCTCGGTTCTACAGCTTACGCTGTAAAAAGGATTCGTTTCCTTTCGGACATAGAAACCGCGAGGTTGGTGTATTTAAGTGGTTTCCATAGTTTAATGACTTATGGCATTCTGCTGTGGGGACACGCTGCTAATGTTAATACAATCTTCGTGTTGCAGAAGCGAGCTGTTCGAGCAATTTATAAACTGGGAGCTAAAGTATCACTTAGAGAAAAGTTTAAGGAAATTAATATAATGACATTGCCATCTCAATACATATTTGAAAACATTATGTACGTAAAAAAAAATATTACATTATTTAAAAAAAATAGTGTTCGGCATAATGTTAATACAAGAAACAAAGATAAACTTGCTAATCATGTCAGCCGCCTCAATAAAATCACGAAATCTTTTAAAGGGCAATGTATACGCTTTTACAATAAGATCCCAGCTGACATTCAAGATCTACCCCTTAATAAGTTTAAAACTACAATAAAACGAAAGCTTTATGCAAAAGCTTATTATAAAGTATCAGACTACTTAGATGATAAAAATCCATGGGTGTAAGCCGCTCGCCTATCAGTTTGTTTCAATAATATTATTCTTTAAGCACTTATTGTTAAAATTCTTTTTTTTTTTATAATTTTGTTAAAAAGAGCGTCCCTCAGTTTCTTGCGTATTCTTCTGAGAGGTACCAGCATTTTTGAATGCGCCTTTGTGGTGACGTTTTTCCACAAAGTAATAAAATTCACTCTTAAGACGTATTTCAAGATTATGTTACATAACTACGAAATAAAGATATTTTGATTTGATTTGATTTGATTTGATTTCAAGTCACTCACATATTTAAGTATGCTTTAAGGTGATATTTAGTGGTATTATGGAGGGTAATGTTTTTCGCGAGTATGATTGTATACGTATACACGTATGTATAGATGTGAAGACAAACAAACCAATTATCAAAATATAATAATAATAACGTACACATAACAACAACGTCTAAGCCCCAAACTAAGCATTAGCTTGTGTTTTGGGTACCAAGCGAAGACACCACATACATATAACAACCAAGACCCGGTACCAGTATCAATATTCATCATTAAATACTGACCCGGCCTGGGATTCGAACCCGGGACCTCGAGCTTCGTAAGCAGGGTCGCTACCCAATAGGCTAAGCGGTCGTCATATATTTGGTGGAAGTCTGTGAGGATAATGATTTCTACAACAAATATATTTTTTAGTTTTTGTTTGTGTCCGACTTGCAATACTTTATACCTTTTAAGACATATTTATATGATAGTATATTTTAATATCTAAATAGGTATCGAAAAAAAAAAACAATGCATGGTGCATTCTATTTCGTTCAAATCAAATTCTATATAACTTTTGTTCTTTTCGGATGAACGGTTTTTTCTGAGACTTTATCAGATTGATCACATGGAGAATTTAGAGTTAAGATGTAGTCATATCATATATTTTGACAAGTTAAAAATACCAGGCCAGATCAAGCAAGTATTAGATTATTATATTTATTAATAAATCTGTAGCAGAATTATCAAAATATACAACAAAATATAACCGGATATGAGAGAGACAGCTGAAACGGAAACAGGAAAGCGTAAATAAGTTACATAAGTAAGATAATATTTGGACTTTATAATATAATTTAATTTGTTAAGAGATTTTAATCTAAATTGTTAATTTACTTCATTGTAAAACGAATAAAATACGTCAGTATAATAATTCACGTAAACAGTGAAGTGTGTGCATCGATTATATATAATCTAGATAGATACTAGCTCGCTTCGTTTAACTCTAGGAATTTTAAGCAGATGGCCGGGATAAACACTGGGCGGTCTATTTCTGCGTAAACACTTCAAGCTCTCCGAGCGAATTGCAATTCGATTTTCATGGAATGTATATATTTTAAAGTATCTTTTCAAACAGAGCATTAGCAGCGGCAGTTTTTAGTTACTTTCTTTTTTGATACTTGGGAAAAAACATAACTATGAGGTTTAAGTATTAAATTGCCGTTCTAGCCACTTTAAATTAAATTAATAATATTTATTTATTTCTTTACATTATTACTCATACATCGTATAAATTTATAATTTAAGGCTTTTTGAAATAAAAGGCACTGTGTTCTGAATTCGAAATTATTGGTGGGTTGCTTTACAATTTCATTGTTTTCATAATTATGTCTTAGACATACATAAGACACAGCTGATAACTTCAATGCAGCTTTTGGAAGAAACATGAGTAATGAACGCACCGTGCGCTATTGCTTTAGTCGCTTTCGCAGTGGGAATTTTAGCTTGTAAAATAAATCAAGAAGTAGGTACGCGAGCCACTAAAACCAATAATAAAGAATGACAAGCGATGGTTGAAGCGGATCCATATAAATCTACTACAGAATTAGCTGCACGAATTGAAGGCAGCATACCCGAAACCGACTATGGGATCTAACATAAGCACTATTAGAACTGGACATGGCACGGCGGGCGTATCTAAATAAATTTAGAGAATCAAAAAGATGGCTTTAGGTCTGTAAATTTCGAAGTCAACAGCGGCCCGGTACCCTCTCCGCTCATGTCCGAGTGACTGTTACTCGTATGTCGGAAATCCGTAGGGCAAGGAACCGAAATTGTGTTGTTTCATTCGTTTTCATTTTCGAATTAAAAGTTTTTTTTTTAAGCTAAAGAAAATCAATGTATTTTGGAGTGCCGATGATTTATTTTCGCTACAATGTAGTGTGCAATTTATCAGTTACTTCCAACTTACGACCGACTTGAATAACGTAGAGACGTATTTAAAACAATCAGATTTTCTTCGTTCTTGATATTAATAGTACAACTTACTTTAAAAACGTCAAATATTTCTGCACATTCTCGCAATGTTTACCTGAAACAAATCAAATTTTGAATATTTCATCTATTTATTTAGCAATTTATACTTAAATTATTATATGATTGTTATTTTTACGTAAAAGTTGAGTGATCTTTAAATACATTCTTTTAAAATACACATACACAGTTTATTTTCATAAAAGTAGATATTGTACACTTGTAAAACATGAACCTAAGAATACCCGTATTGTAGATTAACTACTGATGCAACCCTAGTAAGTCAGCCTGCTAGTACGCACATGTCCACTTAAACACAGTCATACCATAGTAAGTCAACTGACCGTCAATCCGCTGTGAAGTTCTACTCACACCAACCCGGCCGCCTTGCAGTGCTTCATTGGTTGTTCAGTAACAGTTTATATAGAGTTTTTATTACGCCTGCGTTGTAAACATTATAAATTTCTGAAAGGTAACGTATACTCATGTGTAATAGTAAATAAACGAAATTAAATTATTGTACGGTATTCGCATATTATCATTTCCAAAACACATAGAAATTAGGGTTTTCAATGGTTTTCACTTTGATAAAAGTGTTTTCTTTAATAAATAAAACACAGCTTTTAAATTACTCAAACGAGAATACAATATTTTTTTTTTCGTAAATACGCAAATACTTGAAGTTATTATCTATACTAATATTATAAAAAGAAAAACATTTATTTTCGATTTGTTTGTAACGGGTAAACTCAAAAAACCTCTTGATATATTTTAAAAATTATATCACATTTAGAAAGCTACATTATTAGCGAGTAACATGGGTTATATTTTATTTTCAAACTAGTTTTCCGTTCGCGACTCTTTCGTGGACTAAACAGTATAGGAAACGCAATAATGTTTTGCATAGATATAGTTTTTAAGCTGAAGAGTGACATCGGCTACTTTTTATCCCGGAAAAAGGGCTCCCGGTACAACTGTGTAGTTCACGCGAGCGGAACCGCAGGCTGAAAGCAAGTACAATATAAAATGTTAATTCTCATGTTAACCGACTAGTTGTAGTTTTTTTTTTTTTTTTTGAGAATATTCTTTAACCCGATACTTAATTTTTTTTTTTTTGAGAATATACCGATACTTTATTCACGCTTCTAAGATAAAAAGCTTAAAATATATCCCCAACGTTTTGTAACAACCCGAGTAACGAACGATCTGGCACGATTATTAACTCGAGTTCAAACGCCTTGACAAGACACGCTCGTGTGCCATCACATCCGAGATGTATTCTGTTTGTTCCGATTTCGTGTGAAACAAACCGAAATCGACTGTTCTGAAACGATTACGTTTCCTTGGTTAACAGAATTCTCGTCGATTTAGTTAACTTAATTAATAGTTCAATTAGGGCTAGAGCATATAGACATCAAGTAAATAGTGTACCTACCTACATACGAATGAAAAGTATTTCCGAAATTTTCATAGTCAAAATTGTTTTTACCTGACTAAGCGAGCCGGGGTAGTAATTTGTTTAGATCCTATTTTTTGTACATATGTCTGTTCGACAGAAATCTAATTAAAGCGATATTTAAAATAGAACACCCATCTTGATTTGTCATATAGTTCCAATCAACCTTTATGGCGGATGTGAACATAGGCACAAGTCGCGTCGCAGTAACCAGTTTGAGGTGAAGCGGGACGCAGTGGAACGAGGGGCATATGACTGACCTGCGCAGCATGCATAAAGCGTTGTATTCCGATCCGCCATAAAGTTTGTTTGGAACTATACCTATACTTTTTCAGTTTGACAGTTCAAAATTTTTATGTTATTTGATATTGATATTGATGATACTGAATATGCGGAGTCTCGGAATCAATGTTATTATTTTACTAATCTATAATACAGTGCAGCCACATATATCGTTTTTGTATAATACGCGCCACCGATTGTAAAAGACCGTGACTGTACAACTTATTGAATGCTTCCTCTATAGAAAGTGGTGCATAAAAACGACGTTCATTCATCCATACATCGAACGCGCTCGATTATAATGTAGTTCACATTTTCGATTTGTTGACAAAAATCACCAATTTAAAGTATAAACGTGCCCGTTCCACGCAGGGAGAAAATTGCTCACGTCAAAAATAGTGGATGCATTTTTCTTGCAAGGGTGTTGGAACGTGTGACGTGAGATTTCAAACGCATGTGCATTTTCGCTGATAGAAGTACGCTACAGATTCGAGATCCATGAGGTGTGCAAATTATAGAAGGAAATTGGAGGTCTAACATTATTCAAAAAATTTCGCGACGTGCATGTCCTCACCGTAGATTTTTATTGACACTCGTATTTCATCACTAATTTTGTTCCAGGAGGCACGGTTAACAGGAAAGACGCTATAACGTTTGAATCCTTGCGTGCATAGGTGTGATTTGGGATCGAGCATATATCTATTTGAGATACTCGTCTGATTAAGAATACATAAATATTAAGAATACTAAGAAATAAGCAAGATTTTTTTAAATTTGTACTAACAAACATAGTAAATAGCTATAACTTAAGCACAATAGCATTAAAATACAAACACAAAATAGTTCAACACGCTTTATCATAAAAGCACAGGCATTGATTGCAGCGAAAGTAAAAACAACTACCAATCTGTAATCGTTTTATATGTCGGTTAAATTATAAAATAGAAAAATTAATATCCTGTCAATTTAGTAACAATACAATATGGGATTATCATAATGTTGTAATTTTGTTTCCCCGCATTACTATGTCGAACAAATCTCCGATCTCCAATCACATCCTGTATATGGAGAAATCCCTTAAGTCTCTAATAAGAGAAATCCCTAATCATCGACATGAACCGCTCATAATAGTCTTTTTCCTCTTCGAAACATAAAGGATACAAAGCTATTTATTTAGATCGGGAAAAATAAAAACACGACAACATAAGATTTCGTTGCCACCGAAGCAAAAAGTTTAATATTAATAGGAATAAAAATCCATACTAATACTATAAATAAGAAAGTGTCTCTATCTGTCTGTCTGTTACGTTTCACAGCTAAGCTAAAAAAACCAATGTTGATTTTTTGTATAGAATTAGCTTCAACCCCAAAAAAATACATAGGCTACTTTTTCCTGCGAAAAGTTTCCGTATGTTTGTTACGCCTTCACAGCTAAACCGCAGAACCAATTTTTATAAAACTCAGTGAAAAATTGCTTGCATCCTCAAGACCAACTTAACTACGGAACTGATTTTGAGAATACAGGCTACGTGTCTATGGGATTGTTATACTTTCACGGCTAAATCGGAATGCATATTTGACGGTCCCAGTACAAACGATAAGTCCACGCAGGCGAAGCCGCGGGCAAAGTTAGTATTTAATAAACAATAAGCTTCCAGTATAGGAAGTGCCTCAATGATCAAGTAAATATCAACAAAGACATATCAATTTTTATCACTAGCTTTGTGTGTGCTGTATTCTTTATATCTATAGATAGATGTATCGAGTAGCCTAATCTGGCGTAAATCAGCAACGAAACGAAGGTAGACGTGCCAGTTATTGCGTCTATTTTTTCACCTCCCAAAATCAATACAGTACTGACATCCAACTTAAGGAGATCCTTCTCGATGTTAACTGAAAAAAATGAATCTAGGAGCACGTTGCACGACAGTAAATTAGTTTCTTATGTGATATTAGTCCTGAAATAATTTATTGAGAATTTCCAAAAATTTGAGTATAAAAAAAAACGGATCATTATTGAAAATCATAGTTCACTTATTACAATGTAATAATTTTATATATATATAAAAACTATATAGATGCTGATACTGAAGCTAAAGAAGAAATCATATGATTTGCGAATTCAAGTATTCGGAATTCTTAAAAACGGCTGTGACAAAAGTGTTCTAATTTCATAATACAATCATAAATAAAACATAAGTATAATTATGTGACAATTGTATAAAAAATAAAAAAATCACAGAGGGGTTTGTCCGATACTGGACTATATATATAATTTTATTACGTCGGCAGAATACTCGTAGAATATACCTATACATTTTATTTTTTTTAAATTTAATATCTTTTATCTATAAAAGTAAATGTCTGTTTATTGCGATAGATATAACGTGTTTCTCTAAAACAGGTAAGTACATTTTGATACAGTTTTGGTATATTGGCGATTTTGATGTATTATGTAGTAGGTATCTACGCCTCAGAGCAGTTTCTTAGACAAGTTAGTCCATAAACTAGTTCACAAGTTATAGCCGATCACGTCATTATAGGAATTATATGTAAGAACAAATTGATTGATTAATAATTGTATTTAATTAGAAATTCAACTCAGAACAAACTCATGATTTTGGTTCCTTATAAGTTTTTGTAGTTGGCATATGGCTACGGAATCCTTCTTTATGCAGTTGAATAAATAAATAATGAATAAATTGACACGTATATGTACTGGGCCGACTTTTACTTCGTCTAAATGGTTTTACTCTCGTCATCTGCTTTCTATAGATGTCATCAAATATATATATCTATTACAACAATTTCCGACAATCAGATTTACCTACTTAATAGCAAGACAATCGAATGAATCCAGATTGTAAATAGGGTATAAGTAATAATCCCTACTTGTTTGGCCAACGTAGATTTCTGACATATCTGGAGATCTTTACGGCGAAAAGCTTTACGAGTAGCTTTAACAGCCACCATGTGTCACTACTTCAAACACGCGACTTCTGTTCAACACAGTTTTAACGTTTGGTCGTAACTGGAAGATATCTAGTTCGATTTCCAGCTTACGACATGTCTCCTGAAAATCTACTGGTTGCGGATGATAAATATAATACGTGACTTAGTAGGTAATATTCATATAACGTAGGATTCCCTCGTAAAATGAGAGCTTTCTAACTTTTAATTTTTTATAGAAAAAAATCATATATTTCTTGAGAAATACTAATCAATGGGAAAATTTAAAGATATTATCAAATATAGCGAGTCACAATTTTGAAGGCTAACGTGTGTCATTTTTATGCGCCTACGCGCGCGTACCGAATGACGTCACTTATGTGACGTAAATACACATTGATTTGCCATATCTCCGGTAATAATAAGAATTGTCCCAAAATTCAAAAAGTGTACTAATCAGATTGTTATAGGTACCATATAATTTTGGTGAAGGAGCCAAACTCATTGCCAGCAAATGTAGGTTTGTTTACAATAGCCATGACGAAGTCTTCCACTTAAACGTAGGTATATATTTGTGTTACGATTTCAAAATTTTAAACATGAATACACTGAGAAAACTGTTCTTCAAAAAATATGATGGCTCACCATCAGTAGAGCAATTGATGACCGAGATCATCATAAATACGAGGATTCCGAGAAAAAAAAAACTACGCTTCATCATAATTACGTTACAAGAACCATAATTCCCGCTGACGCATATTTTTTTCCTTTTCGTGTTCCTCGTTTTTTTTATTATGGGGATCATCCAATGCTCGACTAACGATGAACAATTTTTTCAGGGTACGTAAGCAAGGTATTATAGCCCTAAACATATTTTAGGCCTAAACACATTTTAGGCTTATATTCAATCAAATTGCATTACGAAAGGAAAAGTGTTAAAGTTGCGTAGAGAAAATTCTAGCATGATCGAAATTGTAAGCGTTACCAACACAGGTCACTGATCAAAACAATAACAAATATAAACAAAATAAACATGTAACACAATAAAAATTGAATTCTGTACGTTGCGTGGTAGATTAAGCTTCAAGCACCCTTATCCCAAGGGGAGGCCTAAGCCCTTGCAGTGGGGCTTAATGAACTGATATGGTATAGCATCATTTTGAATTATATGTTTTTTTTTAAATTTAGAAAAATTACTAGTACTTTCTGGAAAGAGTTTTCTAAATAAGTTGTTATAACTGTAGTTATAAGCAACAATATGGATTGCCACTTAAGTCATTTTTGTTTTGCAAAATTCAACAATTAATCATCTCGCTTTGATACACACTTTAGCCGTAGTGAAGGTATGCGGGGAAGCGAAATAAAATCGCATATTCTCGTGAGGCATTCTGGGCCTTAATTAAGAAATATTCGAATCATAAAAGTACGAATTGGCTAGAAGCACTCTTCTGCGCTTACCGTCTAATCACTCTTCTTCTAGTTAGCTGGTGTATCTTTAGCAAGTTTCAGTCCGGTTTCACTCCAACGAGGTCCCCGCGCGCTAACCTTCACCTCCACGAGTTGCGTTGGACAGTTTCGATACTGTGAAGTGAATTTTTGACTCTGTTAAAACCAAACGCTGCTGTCAAACTTATTTACTCTATGATTCGAACAGAATTGAAGCCAAGATAAAAATAAAACTATCTATTATTTGACAAAATTTATTGTTATAAAAATAACGCAAAGAAACGATAGTGTAACAGTGATATAAGTTGAGCCTCAATAGACTCATAAAGCAGACGAGCATCTGCTACCCAGATTGGAAGCCATAACGTTATTGCGTGCGTTGTAAATATAAACACAACGGTCCGTACTGAGACATGGAAGTAAGTTGATTATTTAGTTTTCCGTGTCATAAACTATAAAAAATCTATTATTTCGAACAAGAAAACGTTTTGATGATAATAAAAAACAATTGAGTTTTTTTTAGTGACGGCACTACAAACCTTTGTCTTAAAAAAAAAAACTTGGATTAAAACAATAAAATCGACAAGAACATCAATCATTTATATCATCTTTTAAACTGTAATTTGATTTAAGCATAAGTTGTCGTTTTACTTACATAATTCGTGACTTCATAAATGTAAAATGAATTACCTACTTATTTTATTTCATAATAAATAATTATGATACACATCACAATCACAATTATTTTTTTATTTGGTATAATTTTTATGAACGTACAATACCCTCTCATTATTTTAATTCCTTTAAATTTAATTCTAAGGAAATTTTAGGGCCAACTTTATATATGATGCCAGCAGCAGCAACTAACCCACTACAAAATACCATATATTATAATAGATACTGTGGAAAAACTGAAGTAAACTAACCATGCTGTCGTTGTCTGTCAATTGACAATTTTTTTAATAAAACTGAAACGAAACCGTGTCTATACTTTACATATTTCTTGAAAATCACGACGTTAGTGTTATTAGTTATCGATTTAGATATAAAACATATTTTTTTGGAATATTTGTCTGTCTGTCGCGTACAAGATTTTGATGAAATATTGTATGAATAAAATTTAGTGCCTACCTGGGTCAACATTTATGATATTTTTTAACGTGCATACGTGTCTCTATATTTGTTACCCTTTCACGGTTAAACCATTAACTAAACAGTTGAACCGACCTTAATAAAAATTGCTAGTACACGATACGCGCATCCCAAAAACCACAAAGGCTAATTTCTAACGCCGAAATGTATATGAATGTTAGTTATATTTTCACAGCTAAGCAACCGATTTAAATTAAATTTAATATCGACATGCTGAGCCTGAGCAAGGACATTAAGCTAATTTTCACCGAGAAACACGTGTCTGTATGTTTATTAGTCTTTCAGAGCTAAACCGGAATGTCTTTTTAGCGGTCCTGTTACAAATGTGCAGCCCACACGAGCGAAACCGCGGGCAGAAAGCTAGTCGAGAATATTTTTTTATTTCTGGTCACTACAGAACTCCAAGAAAACCTTTTTTTGTCCTCAATACTTATCTCCACATAAACGGACAAGTGTGTACATAGCAAAAGTATGGCAAATGGAAGTCCCTTGCGATGTCGTTTTTTTTATATTTTTATCGCCGTTTTATGTTTACTGTTCATTTTTCTTACTGAATCCTTTTTCCCTCAAAGATACTCGATAACTTTAGGAAACTGTTGTGTAAACACGAACCAATATAGTTAAACTAAATAAATATGCGTAAAATAGAAGGATAATTTTTTTTTATATTATAGAAAATTATAAATTTTATTTAAGGTAAAACCTTTGATCACTACATTTATAATAGGTACATATTATTGCCGTCGCAGTTTATTTTATGCATTTCAAGTTCTGCAAACAATAGAATGAATGTCACGATAAGTTTCGCAGCATAGTGTTTGAACGCTTATAACTGAGAAGTGAAAACCACCAAACCGATTTTCACAAAACTTTCAATAAGTCGACATATTACTATAGGAAATGTTGGGATACGCAGCACTTTTTGGTAGCAGAACAGTAAAGAAAATTCACAAAATTGATGAAATGTGCAACCTTTTAAGGTTTTCGTACCCAAAGGGTAACAACAACAGAATCCCTATTACAAAGGCTTCGATGTCCGTCTATCCGTACATCCGTCCGACTGTTACAGGGCTGCATCGTCTGAACCCAGGTAGACACTTGTAATTTTCACAGCGTATGTATTACTACAGCTGTTGTAACAACAAATAATAAAAATAATAAAATGAAGTTAAAAATCAAAGGGGGTCTCCATACAAAGAACGTGTTTTTTTCGACGTTTGTGGTGATTGGTGGTTATGAAATCATTGTTTACACCAATAACTAACACTTGACATTTTCATGAAATATATACCTACTAGTATGGCCGCTAGCAACAAATCCATCCATCCATCCATCAGCCCACATTCATCCACTGCTGGACATAGGCCTCTCCCAAGGCACGCCACACTTCTCTGTCCTCAGCCATTTTCATCCAGCCACTACCGGCAACCAGCTTTATATCGTCGGTCCAGCGAGCCGGCGGGCGTCCCACACTACGTTTGCCAGTTCGTGGTCTCCACTCAAGAACCTTTCTTCCCCATCGTCCATCAGTTCTTCGGCAGATGTGACCAGCCCACTGCCACTTCAGCTTACTTATTTTGCAGGCTATGTCGATCACCTTTGTTCTCTGACGGATGACTTCATTCCTGATATGATCCATCAGAGATACCCCGAGCATAGCCCGTTCCATAGCTCGCTGAGCAACTTTAAATCGGTGAACTAGTCCTGCTGTGAGTGTCCACGTTTCAGCACCGTAGGTCATGACCGGTAAGACGCACTGGTTATACAATTTTGTTCGCAGTGACCGTCCATTATACGTGCCGAGGTCGAGTTTACGGTGGTAGCAGGCGCTCGTAGCCCGGAGATTCTTCGCACCCCCCGCCCTACCGTTACCGTGGCCGCTACCTTGGCCAGGAATAGTATGGCTGCCGGGAACTGGGGGCCGTGACTTTTGAGTGTATTGCATTTGGGAGGATTTTGCCCTAATCGCCACGCTGGGCAAGCGGGTTGGCGATCGCAGTAGTATAAGGTTTGTTTTGCAACCAAGTAACGCTGCTGCCCGTCATTGGTTTGAGTGGTGGTGTTGTAGTTTGTTATATTTATTCCCTTAGTCGCCTTTTACGACACCCACGGGAAGAGACGGGTTGGTCCAATTCTATTCTGCCGGGAACCAAGCGGCTTAGCTTAGCTTAGCTTTGGCTTAGCAACAAATACTAAAAATAAAATAAAGTTAAAAATTAAAGGGACATCCCTTACAAGAAACGTGTTTTTTTGTATGTACGGTTGTACGAATCTTACTCGGTCAGTTTTTTTTATATATCTGACATATAAATGACTTCTATCGCAACAACTACGCGAACAAATTCACCGATCAAATATAGTTTTAATGTTTTCGTATGAACATTTGCTAAAACAACAATGACAATATAGTATAATACTAATGTAGACAAAAAAAAAACACAGACACTCGAGCAATATTGCTTAACAAAAGCTTTTCTTACAAACGCTTTCAGCTACAGAACCACTAAATAAATAAGGCATCAGTGAAGTATTTTCAGTACACATCGAACGCTGTTTAGTAGATATACAAACTCTCAGGAGAGAGATTCCGCTTCGCTTCTCGTCAAATATCTACTCGACACGTGAATGGCAGCTAGACGTCATAGAGAAAAACGCCGCTAAAGTAAATCAGTCTTTCGTTCTCAGTTTATTTGTATCGAAGGAAGTAATCTCAAGACGACAGGTATTAACTTAATCTTTTACAAATGAAACTTTAATTTTATGTAACTTCAAACCGAAGCTCCTCAATAATAAAACAACAAACCATTTACGAAGGATAGTTACCTAAGTGAAGTTCGGTTTCTACAGTAAGTTAAAGTTAAAATACTAATTCCGTATTTCTCGAATATTTATGGTTACTGTACTACTGCGCCGAAAAAAAGCCATCTAGTGCCGATTTGTTATCCAATAATCTAGTGCGTTCGTAGTACGTCCACACTTTTATAAACTTAAAATTTTCTGTAAAAAAGAATTACCTAGTCTGTACTAAGTTGTCTTTGCAATTTTTTTTAATAATGATACAGGACAAAGTCTGTTTTATATGCAGGTGTAAGCAAAAGAACGTACAAATTCAACCCTTCTCAGCATTCTCATACAGATTTTCTTTACAATTTCGAGACAAAATCATTAATACATGGATTTGGCATCATCATAGTTGCAGATGGTCACATAACTTCATATAAAATTAAGGCCTTACTAGTTAAGGTGACAACCGATCTTATGTAGTGGTATATCAACGGACAAAATGCGTCGCAGAATGGCGTTATATACCTACACAAAAACATAACTTTTCTGAACATCCATTTGTTGAGGTTGGCACTTTCGCATGATTCTTTTGGTTCCAGAAAGTTGTGTGAATAACAGACGACGTCCAATTTAATTTAATGGTATATTTCTGGAAGACACTACAACATCGAAACCATCTTTTAGAGATATAACACAATGGGACCCGTTCTAAGTAAAGTATTAGGCAGTAAGTTTTAAAGTTACAGTCGAATGATAATATCGAAATAAAGATTATGGGTTTGATAGAAAGGGACGTCAGTCGGTTAAAGCTGTGTTTTATCGTTTAGCGAAATAAATGTGTAAAGAATTTGCGTAACGGTTTATTCAAACCAAATCCGGTATCATAACTATAATCTGAACTTCTTTTCTGCAATTTTATAAAATACTAACCTTTAAGTGGCAATGAGCTGATCATAAAGCTGTCAGAAGCGAATATCTCTGAATAATAAGTATTCTTAAGCATACTATAATTAAGAAAATAAGTATTCCAATCGGATGTCGCGGCGGGGAACGGCTCCCCACTATATAGACTCACGACATGGGTTCCCTAACACAGAAAGCAGCTATGTATAGTTTGATATTTTTTAATAACTAAGAATGGCAAGACATATTCACCGGCTCGGTAATGAAAGTACTAAAAAACTCATTACAACATCTTTACGCCGACTCGAAAGGACGACCACTCGTGATAAACGGAATATAAAGAATAAAACTCAAAGTGAATATTTTCGGAGCCTCAACAGGTTTACGTTTCTTCACAATCTACGCGACAAGTTCGGGACGCGAAATTCGTGATATTTTAAACAACAACTCGCTAAAGTGGCGCCCTCAGTTTTACGCTCGGTCTCTGCCGACTAACGAGCGACCTTCTTTTTTGCGTATTTTATTTTTCACGCGCCCCTCTGGCAATAGAAAACTCATATCTGCAAAACGTCACTTTATACGACAATATTCCCGCAGAAAAAAGCTATGCAATTTAAACGCCGTACGTTTCCGCTCGAAAGTGCTCTACTAGAAGGGGCTACGCACAGAAAATTTCACGTAATTAAGTGAAAATATAAAATATCTATGTTGCCTTCTGTCGCGCACAGATGCAACATCTCGTAATTTTCTAGAAACGGTCTTAATTATTACGAAAAAAATTCGATATACAACGGCCGTTTGTTAAATACCTCGGTGTACGCTAATGGTGCTATATTGGCCAGCAGCGTGACGATTAGAGGATGCAGAACCGGCCCTTATTCAAGAACCGGGTTTTCGGTTCCGGAAATGGAAAGAACCGGGTAGAACCGGGTACCCGGGTATTAGTTAAAAATACTTTTATTTTTATTGCGTAACTATATCGGGTGTTCGGCTGTACATACTTAAATGTTAAACGTGTTTTTCTCGTGGTTGATACAGGTCCCGGTATTGCTAATCTTTTAGCTTTATATTTCTGGTCAGTATACATACGCCTCATCAACAAGTTAACATTTCATCACTTTATTTTAACCGTCCAATTACACTTTATTCGGGGTACACCTGCCCGAAATGTACCCCACGTATCAGGCTTCACGTAATACTATAATGAACTATATATAGTTATAGTTAAATGTCATTTTATTGATTTTTAAAGATATTAATCAATTGATTGTTGTAGCCACGGACAATACAGGAAAGGTGGGTGGAGCTAGGGTGATGTATTTTACGAACACCCCCATAATAAGATTTATGTACAAAAATTGTATTAATTTATAAATTGTAATAATAATATATTTGACAGACCGATTAGCCGAAAGGTTACAGATCCTTACTGCGGACCCAAGGATTGCGGGTTCGATTCCCACCCGGCACTAATATCTGTGTGCATAAACATATACATTTGTTCCGTGTCCGGGTGTAAAAAGTATTTATAAATGTTTATTATATTATAAAGAATATTTAAGTATGTATACCACTAGCGTAGTACCCCATGAAACAAGCATAATGCTTCTTTAATTTAAGACGATAACGCTGAGTAGAATGTCCCAGGTATTATTGTTAATATGACAAATAAAACAATTTGCACTGACATATATATATAAAAAAAAATATTTTGTGTACGATAACAACTCTTGCTTTAAGAACTGAATAGGTTTCGCTGAAATATGACTAAATAATGATTTACTATTAAGTGTACGATTTGTAGGTTAAATATTTACGAAAAAATTGCCTGTGGTTATATGTACGTACTATCACGCCAACACGGTTTTGGGAGCCGATAGTTATGACATTAAAAATAGCGAGAAATAATAAAAAGTGCGACGTAAAAAATACTTCTTCCTTAGAGGTAACCTTCAAAAATCTAGAATAAGATTAAAATGTAAATAAATATTAGTACAATAACATTTACAAACATTATACAACACAAACTCACCATTAAATAAGCCGAAGGGGTTCCCCACTTAGCATAAATGCTGTGGTAAAAATCCACCTCGATGATTTTTATATAATGATCTTTGGTAGAAAACCGATAGCCGTCTTGTTTCCTTTTAGTATCGTTCTATAGAAAAATATTGACATATGACTACACAAACCTTTCCCGAAAAAACCAATAACTCTAGTCACTATTCATGCCCGCCGCCCCATTCCGTTTCAAGGCCTCGGGCGCATAGGTTTACTATAGCGTTAAGAAGGCAACCAAACGTTATAAAATAACACTGTAGATAAAATAATTTATTATGAAATGTAACCCATATTTTTTATTTACGCAATGAGGTCTATTGGCGATACCTAACATCAAGAAAAATTTTGGCCGGTTACTAAAATCTCATCTTGTATATTGTACGGCGGTACGGAACCCTTCGTGTGCTATTCGCATATTAGACAAACCCTCTTTGTTGTCAATTTCCTGAAAATTTATGCAAACCACCCAACAAAAAGCTCGCGAAGTACGAATGGCTGAGTGCGGTATATCACAAATTGTGGTATCTAGGTAATTTATCTTGGTATAATGAACTCCCGTGAGCGAATCTAGCGCGCGCTGCCAAATGGCCCAGGATAATGAGGGGACCAGTCGTTTTCGACGGGTAACTGGAAGGAGTATGTCAGAATAATACATATATTCATATGGTACACGATTTATGAATATTATGATTTTATCATAATGAATGTAATTTAATTTGGAGTCAGTAATTGCACACCGGTTCTCGTGTTGATTACATTAAATTTATGTAGATTTTATTCTGTTCATCTCATTAAACTAGATTGCTTAGCAGCGCCAATAGAAGCAATTGCATTGTTTTTTTTTTGTTAAATTTGTTTTTTATGAAAATCAAATTGAAATTGTTTTAAATATGAACATGCTACAAGGATAAACAAAAAACGTGTTTAAATACACTTTTGAGTGATAACATTTTGATAGCGAAAATAAAATTAAGTACTTCTTTATCGTAGGTTTGATTTAGAAAATACCGCCTAAATCAAGTGACTTTGTATAAGATCAGATAAAACCATAGGCATAGATCAGATACAAGACGTGCTCCATCAGCGAAAAAAAAATGTCGTGCCATCATGTGAACTTTGTTAAGTACATATTGTTACGAACGGACAGAGTAATGACCGCCATCTAGCGTCCACCAGTAAAACCACTTTATAGAAGGGTTTTACAACAAGGACAACGCGAAACCCCTACTCAATACTAGATGGCGGTAGACGAAAGAATGTTCTGGAATTATCCAAATTGTTCGATTACGTTCGTGCGAGTGGAGTGATTTCTGGAATGTTCTCGAGTTCGTTGCGACCTATATAAATAGCCGCAGGAAGGCGAGCAGTGCCAGTTCTATTTTGGGCTACAATTAAGCGACTTCGAAGTGAAAACTAGTGATACCAGTGAAACCTACGACTTGGCTACGACCTAATACATCGTGAGTGCTTAGTGTTTGGACCTAGTGTTTGGACCTAGTGCTTGTGTTGGACCTAGTGTTAGTGAATAAAGTCTTCAAAAGAGTCAGCAGGTCTTTCTCTCCAAATTATTCGAACCCTAACACGTAACAATATATGCGAACTTTAAAAAACGAAACACCAGCATGTTGTGTAGTTAGTGTGCACAATTAATTTGAACTGCAGAGCTGACGTGGACTCAAGTATCGGGTGTGCGGGTGTCACCGAACGGTTGTCGTCGGCTGTTTGTTAGGAAATCATCTAACGCTTGTCATACATAACAGTGCTGTGTACCATTTTGAGGATAGATGGTGAAAACTCTAACCAAGTGTTGTTTGAACATACTTATCTTGTAAATTTATATCTAGGAAATCGATGAAATTCGGAATAGGCTTGAAAAGTTATTTTGGCATAGTCAACAGTTTCCTATGAATAAATTACAGGATGTTTCTTTTGTTACAGGTTTGCACGTAACTTTTGTTCAATAGTATATTTGTTTCGTTACGAAATAAAGTAGTTGCTGAGATTGAACTGTCAAACGTAATCGGGACGCGTGCTAAGCCCACTTGACATTTCTAATCTATTATATTATACCGGGTGTTCGGCTGAACGTAATCCAAACATATAGAGCAAGTAGAGCTTAGCGAACTAAACAAAGAGTTTCAAGTGAGCGGATGGCGCAAACTAATGGTTTCCGAGAAAAACATATTTACAATTTTTTTTTTATTAAGTTTTTTACTGTTATGATATATTTAGAATACTCTTTAATATAAAACATTACTTTAATTTTATCAATTTAAATAATTAGTGAATCAGCGTATTACAGGATCGATTCA
This sequence comes from Luffia ferchaultella, assembly GCA_949709985.1. NCBI lineage: Eukaryota > Metazoa > Arthropoda > Insecta > Lepidoptera > Psychidae > Luffia > Luffia ferchaultella. Next base: position 24,574,625 of record OX453241.1, on the reverse strand, counting down.
TAAACACAGAAGATAAGGTGCCTCAATGTTGGATCCATAGTGAAAATAAATTTGAGAGCTGCGTTTGGTTTTAATGGAGTCAGAAAATGTCACTTTACAGTATCGAAAATGTCAAGCGTAATTTTGCGGGGTTGAACACCGACGTGCGGAGATTTGACGGGGTTGAGGACCGGCGTGCGAGGACTTCGCGCACTGAAACTCGGACTGAAAATCGCCACCTTACACGAGCTAGCTAGAGTATGAGCGGTTAGACAGTAAACGCAGAAGAGGGCTTCTAGTCAATTCGTACTTTTATGGATTGATCTGTGGTTTGAGGTGCAACATGAAGTGTTAAAATATGTAAAATCAAATGCACTATAAGATGTTGCAAAGAAATCGTCGATACAAAAAAAAATTATAGAAATTTAAACTAATGTTTTGTTGTTAGTTTGTTACATTTATCGAAAAAGTAAGTCGTTTTTTGGTAATTTTAATTTTTGGTACTCCGAGAAAGTAGATATATTCCGCGCGCCGAGGTGTAGACGGGCGATATGGAGATTTTTCTTAAGGTACAGAAAGTAAGGAAATGTATGAAGTGTCAAAATATGTGGAATCGATAGGGCCATGGGACTATAAAAAACGTTGACTTGAAAAAGGTTTTGGCGAAATCACAATTTTTCGAAGAAAATGAAAAGGAAAATTTTAAGTGCAAAATTTGTTACACTTTTACAAAAAACTAAATACATCGTTTTGATAATTTTTTTCATCTTTTACACCAAAATTTTTGGAATTACAGAGAGTGTTCATAAATACAGAAAGTCGGTGCTGCTTCAAAGTTGTTGCTGACGAGCAAAAGTTGCAGATTTCTGGCGTCGTGACCGGTGCACCTGTGTCGAATCTGATGAACACGCTTAATATTAAGTTTTTTTTCAGTGTTATTTCAAATACCTTTTATTCGGAGCATTGAAAATAATTTTAACACGTAGAGTGAGAGATCAGTGAACACTTTTAAAAACTTCCAAACGTTTTGTAACCACGAAAGTTTTAGTGTGATAAAGTGCGGAGATTTTTCGCAGAATGTTAAGAACTAAGGCAAACTTCAACTTTATACGTATGGAAAATTATTATAAAACTGTAAATAGAAATCAGTGTCACGCGGAACTAAAATTGTTTACTATGTGTTAAGTGTACAATGTTCCCAGTTCTGGTGGACTCAAACTATAAGGGTAGAAAAAAAGAAAAATAAACAAAAAAAATATGAGATATTTTATCGACTAAAGTGTGAAAAACAAAGGGAGCAGGGTCATAGATTTTTCTCTAGCTATCATAATTTTTGTTAAGAATTCCATCACATTGCAATCATCATTTTTCAAATTTTCATTTAAAACTATTCAAATTAAAATACATTTTAATATTTTGATTTACTGGCTTTCTATTGGTAACAAATAAAATTATCCTATCCTGAGTACGAAAAAAAAAAACAAAAAAGAGTAAAAGAAAAAAATATTTTCTTTTTAGTTCTATATATAGTGAAAACTAAGGCACTAGGGCCATATTATTATACTTTTATTAGAAACTTTGTATGTCTAGCTCAACGCTAAAGTCCCGGAAAACAATAGCAAAGACCCTTACTGGCAAGATGGGGTCGAGTCATTATAATGTGCAGTTCCATTTATGTTCCTGAGGACCCGCCGGGGGAAAACAAAGAAGCGCTTTCTAGAAGGCATTTTACGGCATTCAACGTAGAGCTAGAGTTTTATGATGTTCAAACGATTTATTTAGATAAATCTTCTCTAAATATTGTACATTACTATTATTGACTCTGTGCCTAGGAGAGCACGTTGAGCCGTCAATCCCGATTACCATCAGTAGGTGGCAGTCATTAAAATCCGCCATCTCTCACTAGAGCAGCGTGGTGGATTAAACTCCAAGTGCCTTCATCCCGAGTAGAAGTATAAACCCTGCAGTGGGGCATTAATGGGCTGATAGTATGGTTTGGTATTATGGCCTTATCGACTTACATTTCACGATATACGATTAACAATTTTTACAAAATATAAGCACGTATGATAATTTTGTTTGTTACCAATAGAAAGCCATTAAAGCAAGTTATTAAAATGTATTTAAGGGTTCGGTACCTCAGTGTGAAAATGCATCTCCATTCACTAGATTGTGCGACTTGAGCGTATAGTATAAGTTTGTCTTGGAAATGTTCTAGCAAACTCCTGCACCGACTTCATTGAACTTGCTTCCTCTTCGACGCGAGCGTCGGCATGTGGCGTCTTGCTACGTTTCAATCTAACTTCCACGTCCACTAATGTAATATATTCAAGTTACGAGGGGAAATCGTCTGTGTGAAACATACAGGGATATTAAAATATATTGAAATCAACAAGAAACAGCATACAGCACAACGTTTATTTAAACTCAGTTACGTTAAACAACTGTTCATTGTAAAATAGATCAACCAATACAAATGTAGGATTCATACGTAACTTTAACTTTGATCACCATGCACTCTCATCTGACATTTTGCTTCTAATGTTTGCCACAATCCACACCTTCAGCCCATTAATGTCCTACTGAAGGGGCCTCGCCTCGGGATGAGGGTTTGGAGCTTCATCCACCATGCCGCTCCAGTGCGGGTTGATGGATTTTCACCTATTTGATGGCAACCGGGACTGGCGATTCAAGGTGCTCTTCGAGGCACACAGTCCGTGACAGCTATGTACATTAAGTTAAAAAAACTCATTAGTACATACCCTGGGATTCGAATTACGGCCTTCCAAACAAGAAGCGAGCTCGCTGCCACTCAGCTATCACGACATGTTTACCTACTTATAATTTTGGAAGATTCGAAAATCGTAACACTTTCCATCACATTTTCAGTAAATTTGATTAGACGTCGCACGTTCGTATGTACGTTGGACGACGTACGTTCACTGCATTGTTGCAATATAATTAGTGATGGGAAAGTGTCTATGAGACACATAACAATATACAGTACAATACTGTACTAGTTTTAAATTGGGCAGCCTGTATTATTTGCATGAACATGTCTATTTGTTCCGTGTCTGGGTGTAAAATATGTATATAGTACGTAAATACACCTAATAAAAACATATTTAAGTATGTACAATAGTTTTCTGTAAGTATGTATGTTGTGTATGTATAAGTACCCAGAATACAAGCTTTGCTTAGTTAGGGACGAGATGGCGCTGTGTGGAATGTTTCAGGTATTATTATTAATAAATATGCGTCGATAAAAACAAATATACTTACTTATGTCGCCTCCAATTAATTTTAATTCAATTACTATTTAGACAAATCTTCAAAGAAGATATGGGTACTAAAAATAATGAGGCCATAACGAAAATAAGGACACAGTGAAAAAAAGCTCATGAACGCACCCGGGTGGCACCGCGGCGCGGGGCGGCGGCGTGGAGGCCTGCGATTGAAAGGTTTTGCAGACTAGACTGAAAAAGTAGAATCGCAATTGGAAATCGTTTCTTGACATTTTTTTTCGTTACCCCTATTTCCTGAGGATCAAACATTAATTTTTTTCTTACCCTATATAGTATATTAAAGTGAATGAGTCTGAGCAGTTTAGTAAAAAAATATATTTACAATGGCTTAAGTAAAAAAGAGTTGGATGCCCACGGCCAGGTGGATACCTGAAGCATCATACTGAAGATAGTTGATTGCGAAAGGGAAGGACCGTGTGAAGTGGCAAGTCTTGTGGAGGTCTATATCCTGCAGTGGAGAGACTTGAGGTGATGAAGAAGAAGTGAAGAAGATGGGACCCTGGAAATTAATGCTGTCAAAAATGCTTATTTTTGACAGCATTCCCATCCCCACAGACACAGACAGGGTCCCATCTTCCTACCTAGAATGTGAACCAGTGTCGCATGGAGAAAATGAATAATGTAATTAATCGAGGGATCATCATGGATATACATAAATTACGATTTTATATTTTATAAATATATATAAAATTTATAATATGCAGGAGAAACTGCACTGCATTTATAATACGTCCGTTTTTTTTACAATATAGAGTATATACACCTACCTAACACGTCTAGACATTTTAGAAAAACGATAACTTATAAAGGGGAAAAGAGGGAGAACAAAGTCGATTTTTTATTCTTTAAATACTATATTATACTAGCGACCGCCCGCAGCTTCGCTTGCGTAGACTACACATTCCTGTTTTAGGTAGTATTAACTTTCGAAATGGTTTAAACATACTTTTTGCTGAAACTAATATTGGGTACACCCATTCAAACTTTCAATCTTCATTCCCCCACTCCTTTAGGAAAACCGATACTCCTATACTTTTCACCTCCCGTTTCCCACCCTTAAAATGTGGAAATCCAAAAACCCTGAAAGACATCATTATTTATTTATGTCAAAATTTTTATGTTTCTAACTTTAAAGAACAAAGACTCATAAAAAGCCCTTCCGTCCCTCCCTCCTTAAATTTGAAATTTCCAAATATTCCTTTCATAAAAAAATTGATACGTTATAAAATAAACCACTGTTCCAAATTTCGGCTTCCTAGACTTAGTAGTTTCGGCTTTATCTACGTTGATAGATCAGTGAACGACAGACGACAGACAGACACAAAAAGTAGCTGATGTCACTCTTGACAACCTTCTTTCACGTCTGCAAAGTTTCATTAAAATCTGTTGAGCCGTTTTGAAGATTAGCTTGAATAGACACATAGACGTACAGACAAACAGACGGACAAAAAGTAGCGTATGTCACTTTTGATCACCTCCTTTTCATACCCGTGAAATTTCATTAAAGTCGATTTAACCGTTTTGGAGATTAACTCGAATAGACAGATGGACGTACACACAGACATACAAAAAGTAGTGTATTCTATGTCACTTTTGACCACTTCCTTACCATATCTGTGAAGTTTCATCAAAATCAGTTTAGCCGTTTTGGAGATTTGCTCAAATGGACAGACAGACAGATAGTATTATTTTATACATATAGCCTATAGCCTTCTTCAATAAATAGACTATTTAACACAAAAAGAATTTTTCAATTCGAACCAGTAGTTCCTGAGATTTGCGCGTTCAAACAAACAAACAAACAAACAAACAAACAAACTCTTTAGCTTTATAATATTAGTTTAGACTATAATAATTATAAATTATCAAGATAATGTGATCATCTTCATAGCAATAAAAACTAAAGTAGGTTTACATAGAGGTAATAAAATTTTTACGTTTTCTGAAACAAGTAAGTGAGACCCTGAATCCAAATCAGTGTCTAAATCACATACTCGTATGTCATCAATTGAGTAAAAGCTGTGGCCATATCCATTCAGTGATATTTCTATAAAAACCATATTCATAGTAGGTAAATCTTATCCCGTGGCTATATCTAGGAATATAACTTTTGGGACGATCAAAGTGTTCGGTGCGCGACAACCAGTGCGTCACAAACGAAAACCTATAGCTGTTGCGTGACGGAAATGAAAGTTTTTATAGTTTTTTTTTAAATCTATAGACGACACTGACGTACCAAATCAAAGCAAAGTATTCAGTATTTTTCATGAAAATATTTTTATTTAAATATTTTATTAAACTATTGCCAAATGAAAACATGCAAATTCAAGAAGGTTAGTTTTTTTTTATTCAGTATTTTAATAGACTTCCTGTCTATAGTAAACATTCCACCATTCATAGTCAGAGCAAAATATTAATACTTTAAAGAAGAAGATTACAATAGTACATTATGATGCAAGTACGGTAAGCTGCATATTATAATCAAGGTGTTAATAGGAACGATACGAAGCCGAGTTCTTATAATAAACCGATAACTATAATAGCCAGCCTACTGAGTACGAGCATCATTCGATGTTTTTCAATACATTTGCGATTAAAATTGGGTAGATGATTCAAATGTAATAATGGCGGATGTAAGGGCGGGAGCGGGCCGCTTTTCGCGGTTTACGCATGCGTTACAAACAGAATGCTCGTTAGTGATTGGTGTAAAGTAAAAAGGCCTAGTACTGTAAAATACAACATTACGGTTCAAGTTTCGATATCATAAAGACCATATATTAATAGGAAATGTATTGAAAAGTGACATTATGAAACAGGTAGTATATGCGGGGTAAATGTAAATACTATATTAATAAGGATATTATAATAAAATGCAGTCGAGGTTCTAATAAAAAATAATAGTTCTGTGTTGTGGTATAACTCAACATAAAATAAGTCAAAACGCAAGGTCCTTGAAAGCATAAAGTGGACTTCGGGCGCCGCGTCGTCCGTGCATGGGCTGCGTTTTAGAACGTTTCGCGTTTTATTGCCGATAGTAAATAACAAGTAATAGTCAAGTTCGCCAGATCACGAGGAGCTGTAGCGTTTCAGAAAGCTAATACTGGTGTGTGGTGTTTATTTTGTTTTTAATAAAAAATATATAATCGGGCCTCGTTATGTTAGAGTTTTAATTTTCTGATATACAACTACAATATTTAAAGCTGCCGATACATTTTCATTTTACGTCACTTATTCTTTTATTGGATTCGAAGATTTTGGAGGGAACATATTTTTATAATTATTACAGTAGAAGCGGGACAGTAACTAAAACAAATGACAGCTAAATACAAATGCATACAACCTCTTTTACTGCTCCCACCTCGTTTTCGCTATGTTCGTGGCTGCGGCATCCTTCATAACAATCAAAATCGAGATTGAAGTCCTCTTCAATACGAATGATATGAGATCAAACACGAGATAGCTGCTGTACACTACTATACATACACTATATACTGCTATTCCCCTTGGCTGCCTGCCATTTTTATCATGAGGTCAGCTTTAAGATACCATAAAAACTAGGTACACTTATGTGCTAAGTTTTGTGGTTAACAGAAAGTATGCATCCCTTAATTTTTTTACTCATAGAAAAAAAATAATTACTAGAACGAACTTAAAGATCTAGCCTATTCACCAAAAAAAGAGAATCAATGAAAATCGGTAAAGAATCAACGAAGATATTGCATAATATACCCATAAGTAAAAAAAAAAAAAACAAAAAACTTAACAGCTCGGTACATAATTCCCGTGTTTGCTTTATTACGAATTCGAACTATGTAAAGTTCATTCATAAGCTGTCCATTAAATGTCCAGTAATTCCATTAACTAACTAGAAAAACCCTGAAAACTTGTCAATTTTGAATTGAGAAATAGACATTATTATAAGAAAAGGAATTTTACATGGGTTATCAGACAATTTTTTTTTTACTAGTTTAATTACGGTAACACGATGAGACTCCTGGTTAGAAATGCAGTTAGTTCTTTTCCTATACACCAAACGTACGGGCGAAAGTTCAAAGTTAATAAAGCTCATGGTTTAATTGAAAGGAATTAGGTCTGTCGAGACGCCCCGGGTCGACGACGTGAGTGGAACAGTTAACGTCGCATCGGTTCAACACGTTAGTACTTGTACGCTGTCAGTGAGTCCACATTTCCTGCTAAATTATGAATTTCGTCTTGGATTCTCAGGTAAACTTACACTGGTACATAGAGTTAAAGCAGAGATCCGTTATTGACTGTTTTAATATTATTTGTTTCTGAAACTTCTTACTTTTTTAGAGTTCCGTAGCCAAATGACAAAAAAAAATAACTCTTAAAATTTTATCCTGGCCGTCTCTCTGTCTGTCACAGTCCATTTATTTGGAGACTATTGGCACTAAATAAATGGAATATAAAATAAATTACTGTTGTAGCAAAATTCAAAAGCAAAGTCACCGTATAGTTCGCATCAAACTCTATGGCGGACGGATCGAAATACAACGTTACAAGCGTGCTTGCGCAGGTACAGTCTTATACCCCTCGCTCCACTGCGTCCCGCTACACCTAAAACTAGTTACTGCGACGACGCGACTTGTGCCGATGTTCACATCCGCCATAAAGTTTGATTTGAACTGTACCTAAATGTAACAGGGAAATGAAAAAAAAAATCCAGAACACATTAACGTCTGAGGTACTAATAAATAGGTCTTTTAAAATGACATTAAAGTTTCAAAATAACCTTTTTTATTTAAGGCAATCGTTGTTGAAATATCCAAATGCTAACTTTTCAACTGAGGGGTGGAATGATTCTGAAAAAAAATTAAGTTTGTACAACTTAAATAGAATTACAACAAAAAATTTTTGATTCATTACATTAAATAGATGTTAAGATCTTTTTTTATTGTTTGAATTTTAACCATGAACATTTTTCACCGACGAACGGAAGCCTTCATATGCGTGATCCGCTACGCACTTAACAGGATTTTTCTTTTCGTAAATATCGTCAACGAAACGATAGGTACTAAGTTAAATGTCAAAATGAAAGCGGGTTGGCTATGTATACCTGCCGTAATGTCGTGATAGCCGAGTGATAGCGATCCTGCTTTTTGTTTAGAAGGCCATAGTTCGAATCCCAAGACATGTAGGTACCAATGAGTTTTTTCTAACTTATGTGCATGAATATCACTGACTCCGTGCCTCGGAGAGCACGTTAAGGCGTCGGTCTCGGTTGCTATCAATAGATGGCAGTCGTTAAAATCCACTTACGCGCAATGGAGCGACGTTGTGGATTAATCTCCAAGCCCCCTCCTCCCAAGGGGAGGTCTAAGCCCCAGCAGTAGAGCATTAATGGGCTAATCATGTATGATGTATGGTACGTACACATGTGGTAATTCTTTTAAGTGTTGACATTAAGGTTGTAGAAACTAATTATGTTTTTACGCCTCAACTAGCCGAATTGGGGCAAACCTGGCGTCGAACTCTTTAACTGGGCGTATAAAACTGTAATTTGGGTCACTGCGGTGGAACCTTAAACGAAACTACCACTCATGAATATGAACCTTTACCTGCAGAGGAATAAATTTTGTTTCTGTAACACTTGCGTGTTTGTTGATCCATAACATGAAACTGTAATATATTAGAATAAATAACAAATACAATAGTAAAATTAGAATATCGAAAATGGCACGCCTCATATGCTTATTTAATAGTTAAATAAAATATATTTTTGAATTACCACTAAAATTACCTATTTAAAAAAAAATTAGCGAAATCCTCGGCTTTTTATTAATATATTATAAATTGACAAAAGTTTAAATGATGGTTTTTGAAAGGGTTCTTCAATCTTTTTTTTAAAATAAAAGGCAGTTTAAAAGTTTTTTTCGAAAGTTATCGTACCTCTAAAGTTTTATACAACATAATTGACAAAGCGCATTTTTCTAATAATTTTTTTTAAATAAATTTTTCGATGAATCTATCAAAAATGTAATCCTCGATAAATTGTCGGTAAAATGGTATACGATTTATTTAACTTTTGTGTACTGAAAAGTGTCTAGAAATGATCGAATATGAGGAAATTAGACATGGTTTTGCATAGCTGCATGAAATTAAACCATGTTTAAGTTGTTTTTTTTTTTTAATTTTTATTATTATTTTTTTTTTCAATTTATTTACTGGAGAATAAACAGCATTAGATTTGATAATACATTTACAGATATTAGTGGTAGGTACATAAAATCTAACGCCTCAGCCTTCTCTCTATGAACATTAGTATGTGAACATAGTTCTTATTCCTAAAGAATGCAAGCAATGCTGAATGTACTCTATTTCAGGCAATGTAAATGTTCGTTTTCGAATTTCGGATCTCCAAATCTTAAACAGGTGTTAGATAATCGCTACGAACCCCAGAGACGTAACACTTGTAACTAGCTGTTTGAGTTTCGCTCGGGCGTGTTAAGCATTGAGGTCGGATTAAGATCTCAGTTTTAACACTTACGACGGAGCCGAATAATCAAAGATATACGAAACATGACCAGAAGTTGTAGAAGAAAAGAATGCAATTCGAATCTTCGTTTCTTGGAGCTACTGAATGTTATAGTGAGCTGACCAACAGAGCTAGTTGCATTTTATGTTACGTAGTGATATTAGATACAATATATTAATCAAAAAATATAAAAATAGACTTTATACGATGACAAAATTATATTCGGTTCAAGTATATAAAAATCATAAGCTACTAAAGTTTTATCTATATCTCTATCTAAAAAAACTAAATTTAACATTATTTTAAATGGCCTGACGTCACACGCTAGTACACCGTGTGATATTGCCCTCTCTGTCTTACAGTATATTTGAAACATTCCTAACTTTGTTATTAATGATTTATTTTTTTAAATTATTTTACTGTTATTATATGTTATATATAATGAAATAATTATAATTTGCCAACGTCACATGGAGCGAAGTACCTACGCCTAATTTTACACAATAAGCACATGAGACCGGTGGACCATTTCAAGAATAAGGGAAAAAACAAAAATTAGTGACGTTTCCAAAAAAAAAAAATGGAACTGGACCGGACACATTATGACAACAAACACAGAAAAATTAACGAAAGACTTCATGGCATGGTACCCCGAAAACGGTAAAAGACAAAGAGGACGCCAAATAAGGAGCTAGGAAGACGATTTATCAAAGGGACGAAGAAGTTTAACTCGCAATAGAAAAATACGGAAGGAACTAGGGGAGGCCTATGTCGAAGGACAACCAGACAATTAACTGGTTGCTCAAAAAAATAACATTATCTACAAATTATTTTACTTAGTTTATACTTCATTCATTGTTATATTATTTATGTTGAGATTTAAAATACCTAGTCAGAGTTAGTGAATAAAGGCTTTATCTATCTACCTATCTATCTATATATTTAGAAAACTCTATTATATCAAATAATTTAAAAAGAAAATTGTCAATGAGCCTATTTGATATTGATACAAAGACATATATGCGTTCCGTCATAAATATCACATATCCATAGAGGTATGAATTCTTCGAAACAATATCATTTGAATCCACAACTTAAGCTCTATCCAATGCCAATGTAATATGCACATCCTCAACGTCGTTTATGGTCAAAATCAGGAAACTACCATTTTTGATGCTATATTTTTCGGAAAACGCTAGAAAATCGGAACTCTGGAACATATAGCCGACAAGTATAGAGTCGCGTGTTAGTGATAGTGTTGATAACCCTATATAAATAAACGAATCGTCTAGAGTTGTCAAAATTAAGGTGACATGTAAATTTTATAAAGTGGGGCAGAAACCGTATGAACTGTTTACGACTATACCATACCATTAGCCCATAAATGCTCCACAGCAAAGGCTTAGGCCTCCCACAATGGTGAGGGGGCTAAGATAGTGTGGGTTGGTGGATTTTAACGACTGTCATCTATTGATGGCAACCGGGACCGACGGCTTAACGTGCTCTCAGAAGCACGGACTCAGTGATAGTTTTGTACTTAAGTCAGTAAGTATTCGATTCGAACCACAACCTTCTAAATAAGAAGCGGGTTCGCTACTACTTGGCTATCACGACATTAGTTTATAAACACATCGACAAATTAATAGATCTATTGTATTTTACTGTGCCATATTGGAGCGAAATAAACTAACATGTGTATCCTTCGGCGCTCGCACAGAACCAGGTACCGCAACTGAACACTACTTACTATAGTTCCAATCAAACTTTATGGCGGATCGGAATACAACGCTTTACGCGTGCTTGCGCAGGTTCAGTCATATGCCTCTCGCTCCACTGCGTCACGCTACACCTAAAACTGGTTACTGCGACGCGACTTGTACCTATGTTCACATCCGCCATAATGTTTGATTGGAACTATACCTGAGAATAATTAATTTTCAGACGCTCTACTTTTTTACCAGAGTATCAGAGACGGGTAACTAAAACTCAACTTACGATAAAACCTAAATATATTACAGATTCCACATCTTTCCATACGTTGTCTTTGTACTCAATAAACATTTGATTAAAAAGCATTAACCCTACCAAGCCTTTGAACTGTGACCGCACCAACATAAGCGATTAATTAACGTCTTTATTTAGACATAAATATCGTTTCAAATTAATAGTTATCGAGTGGGTCGTACATTTTTTACCGGTGATAATTTGGCTGAGGGCCAAAACGTGTCGATGGTTTGGACGCTCTCCAGCGGCAAGACGAAGAAGCTACCGACCAACACCGGCCGCAGCTAATGTGTTAGCGGCTGGCCCGTTAAAGAATTAACCGTTTTTTTAACTATACTGTTGCTTTTTAATTAATAAAAATTTACAGACATTAGCTACTTTAGCATGATAATGCTGTAAAATTAAAAAGTAATCAAATTGTTTTATTACTCGGCTGATTTAAAAGGTGGGTAATGTTTTTCAGGTGTATGACTACGTGTCCAATGTCTGTTGCCTGTGGGCCTAACATGCACGCCGCGACAAAATTTTGTCGACGGCAATTCTCGTCCCGAAACGAGATATCTCTATATGTCTACTAGTGCTAACATGCAACGTTTTTATCTCGTCGCGCTCCGTCACAATTGGAAAAATTACTCGTCTACGGTGGTTTTGTCTACAAACCCTAACATGCAAACCACATTTTATCGAATTTTGTCATTTTTAAGCGGTATATTTCTCGTCGGCAATTTTTGTTGACGACAACGATGAGAAAAATATTGTTATGTAGAAAGTAATTGTTAAATTTTTATTTTAGTTTGTATTCGCTTGAATCGGTTGTATTTTATGCATAAAAAAAGTTTAGTTACCGATTCAGCTCGGAAAAGCTTTTTTTTTACTTAATTAATTTTATTTTATTTAAATATTATTTACGTTACAGTAACACCGAAAACAGACAAAAAACAATTGATGATCGATAACATGATGACTGCTTAGCCGAGTGGTTAGAGACCCTAACTGCGGAGCCAGTGGTCGCGGGTTCGATTCCCGCCCGGGACAAATATTTGTGCACGTGTCTATTTGTTTTAGTACTGGATGTAAAATATAAATATATGTATATAAATATAATATAAATCCACCACGCTGCTCCAATGCGGATTGGCGGATTGTAATGACCGCCATCTGTTGACAGCAACCGGGATCGACTGCTTAACGTGTTCTCTGAGGCATGGTTTCAATGATAGTTAACATACTTAAGTCATCATTGGTACACGCCCGGATGCGAACCACGGCTACATGGCCTTATCGATTTGAAACAGGTTCGCTGCCCTCGGGCTATCACAACACATTATTATTTTTAATATTAATACTTATTATTATTAGTATTTATTATTATTATCATTATTTATATTAATATTTATTATTATTATCATTATTTATATTAATATTTATTATTATTATTATTATTAATATTTATTATTATTATTAATATTTTTACTTATTATTATTATTAATAATAATATTTTTACTTATTATTAATGTTTTCATTATTATTATTAATAATAATAATAATAATGTGTTGTGATAGCCTGACCGCAGCGAACCAGTTTCTATATTATTATTACCATCATTATTATTAATATTAATAATAATAATTATTATTTTATTATTAATATTATTATTATTATTATTAATGTTAATAATAATAATAAAAATAACAGTAATGTGTTGTGATAGCCCGAACGCAGCGAACCTGTTTCAATATTATTATCATTATTATTACTATTTTTGATATTATTATTATTGCTTAAAAAAACTAATTTAAAAACATTTTTAACCATGAGTAACACAAAAGCTGAAAATTCTAGTTACAGAAACGGTCGATGGCCAGTTAAAATAAATTATTAAATATATTCTATGGTCAATCACACAATTTAGACTATAAATTGCTATAAATTTAACGAATAAAAAAGAACGGATAAAGTGTTGCTATATAAGAATATGGTTTGTTTTCATTATAGGGTAACATTTGTTTGTCATGTCGACAAAGCGAAGTCACGGTGACATATTTTCTCGAGTGAGTCGTGCATGTTAGGGAAAACGACAGACAAGTCGAGATCGACAATTTTTCTCGTCTCGTGTGGCAGTTTTGTCGTGCGTCGCATGTTAGCCCAGCTGGTCACTTCCTATAGCCAAAAGACTTATGCGATGAACAAATTTTCATTTTTTTTTTGGCCAATATAGGTCGATTGTTCACCATACCTATATAAATTTGTAGGTTAGGCTCGGTTTACATCAATTGTAAGGAGCGAAACGGAGCGGAGCATCGAGCAACCCCGAATCCTTTTGAATTTAAAATTAATAATCTAGTTTTAATTATTAAATTAACGTCATTAAGGTTTGTGTGGCATATTTATGTATTGTAGTGATATATATATATATTATAGTTTGACCGCAACCGCTGTACCGCGCCTTAGGTATGTGCGCAGTGCGGAGGGAGGCAGATCTGCTCTGTCAGTCCGTCGTCAACGTTTAGGAGCTGCCTTCCCTCCTCGCCGCGCACATACCTATGACGCGGTACAGCGGTTTCGGTCCAACTATAGTAGGTATTTTATCCCTGTAGCTTTATTTATTGTATCAGTTGGTTCTGTAGGTACACTATGAACCATCCAAAATAAATATAATTATTTGAAACCATTTCGTAAGTATATAAGTGCATAATTAAATCGTTTATAAAAAGAGATTTCAAAAATATTGATACCAATAACCGAAATAATAAAAAAAAAATCCACGTTCAAATACCGCAACCCTAATTTGAATCAATCTCACAAAAGCATTTCATCTTCTTTTGAATTAATCTTTACCGAAATTGATTCATTTGCCGCTCCAAATGATATTCAACTACTGTTCCCATTGAAATGTATTCCGAGTAATATTGTACAGTCATGAAATTCATTTTCGATCAGTTAAGACTATGAAATGCAGTTATTATTAATAACTGTAAAGTTGGCTCGTGCTTTAGCGTCGTATTTATAATAGAATTTAAACGCCACTGACATATTTAGGTCCAAAGCTAAATAATTGTTGATATCCTGTATAATAATAACCTTTGTTATTGTAAATATATAAATAATATATTATGATATATATTTTTCGCAGTATAAATAATAGTCGTTCGTTTTATTGTGATATTTTAAAGTAAGTTTCGGTTATGATTTCAGACCGACTGATTGGTAGAGTGGTTAGAGACCCTAGCTGTGGAGCCAAGGGTCGCAGGTTCGATTTTCGCCCGGGACAAAAATGTGTGTGCATAAACATGTCTATTTGTCATCTATATATGTATATATTACAAAGAATATTTATATGTATATCAGATGTGTGTTACCCATAATACAAACTTTGCTTACAGGTATTATCATTACTATATATTATTACTAAAAACATTTCATTCCATCAGCTCTTTTTGTATCCTTTTTGGGCTTAGGCCTCCCTATAACATAAGGGGACTTGAAGCTTAAACTCACCACGCTGCTCCAATGCGATTTGGCGGATTGTAACGACCGCAATCTATTGACAGCAACCGGGACTGACTGCCTAAAGTGCTCTCCCAGGCACGCAGTCAGTGATAGTTAATGTACTTAAGTCAAAAAAACTCATTTGTACACGCCCAGATCCGAACCACGTCCACGTGGCCTTATAAATTTGAAACAGATTCGCTGCGTTCGGGCTATCACGACACACAATATGTATGCAACTATTTTTATTCACGACGAAATGGAGACGGCATATGCATTTGGGGAAATAGGTTGTGTGTTTGTTTTTTGTGTATATGTCTATTACCATTTTCCTCAGAAACGTCCAGTAGTTCGATCAGGTTCCAATTTCGATGAAATTTTTTGCATTACATTGGCATCGCTTCAGCGCAGGTTCTTAGAATTCTTAGAAACTGAAAACAGTTGCAACTTTTTCTGTTAAACAGTTTTCTGCCATGCCTACAGTGGAAGCAGACAAAATTCGTGATAGGTAAACCGCGACGCCGTCGTCGGTTTGAAAGCAGTACCGTTGTAAAGGGCTTTATCATACAAATAGAAACGCAATTATAGAAAGCTACTGTAAGCCAGAGCGAGACGTAACATAATTCTCATACATTCTGATAGATTAAGGCAATTTGATTACCGCCATAATAACGCCATCGTTCGAGTCAGCGGTGTGCTAACCGCGTTATTCTAACATTTAGAGGGTCGTTTGAAAATGTGTTGTGAAAATTTCGAGACGATCGTAAAAAAATATAGTGCTGCTAAGCTTAGCGATCCCTGGCATAATTACAATTGGCTTATGAGGACGGCTCAACACTATTTCCCGTGATTCGTCTGAGATTCTTTCAGTCGAAACGATCGGTCACATTATTTTCGTCCACACAGCTGACTACAATAACTCTCGAACGTCATGCATAAAGACAAAATGTCCGATAGCTCCCTGTCCAATTAATTACGGCTAATCTGTTTTTACTAAGTAAAAAAAGTTCTTTTATTTCAAGGAGAAAGACAGTCTGGCGACGATTAAGAGTGTGTGCTATAAGTGTTCGAAATCGAATAATCTCTCTAACAAACAAGCAACACACATAAAAGCAAAAGAGTGTCGCCTCCGAAATAGATATTCAGTGATAAAAGTAATAAAAATTCAACAATAAATTAGTCGACGAACAAATACTTGAGTGACAGCCATTAGTGTAACATTTCGTAATCACATTTACTAGCAAAGATAAAAGGAGAAACTGAGACAATAAAGACGCCAGCGCTACAACAAAACGAGTTTTAATGGTTAAGAGAGAGATGATGTTTCATGGTACATGGTGACATATAAGTCATAGGTTTTATTAATAGCGGTGATAGCCGAGTAGTGACGAGCTCGCTTCTTGTTTAAAAAGTTGTGGTTCGAACCCCTGAAATCGGAATGTATCAATGACTTTTTTTCTCACTTAAGTACTTACGTAACTATCACAGACTCCGTGTCTCAGAGAGAACGTTAAGCCGTCGGTGTCGGTTCCCGGACTAGCATAATTAGATTTCATTAAAATTCATCAACCCGTACTGGAGCAGATTGGTAGGTTAAGTTCCTTGCACCCTCGTTCCAATAAAATTAGTTTACATTAATTAAAATTTAAAAAAATAGTGAATTCATTTGGTACTTTTTTAGAACAAACTAACGGCATGCATACGCTAAAAGCAGTTATGAAAATTATTAAAATTCTGCAATTAAGCTACTGGGTATCCAAAGTTAATGTCAAAGTATTAATGTATGAAATCCGTAAAAAAAGGTTTTAATATTATATGTGCTTTAGTATGTCATAAAATAATATTATTTATGAAACATTATATTTATATAGTTACTTACTTATTATATTTTCATTGAAACAAAGGCAAAGAATCCACGTCGAATGTATGTCAGATCCATAGAATCTTTTTTTTTGAACCGAACTCACTTTGTGTCAACGAAAGGGTTTCGTAGCACAAGAGCTTACCTGAAATACAAAAAATACCTTATTATTATAACTTTCAGAAATACAAGAACGACAGGTAAGATGTGGTATGTGGATGAATATTGAAACTTTATTCTTTATTTAGGGGTTATTTAGGGTTTACTAAAAAAAAATACAGAATCCTTATTGGACACTTTATTGTTTGTCTATCTGTTCATCGAGATCCGTTTCCTTAGGATAATGTCCGGTTATAAAGTCCGGCGAAAAACTCAACATTCAAACTCATTGTAATAAAAAATGGGATACTTCGGGTTACTCTAGAAACTTGTTTAGTATAAAGGTAGATAGCACAAGTAAAAGGAAATTTGGAAAAGATGAACAACTAATTCTATGTGAAATTATTATGTTACAAGCGTAACTTATTTTATACAGCACAATGTCTATGTGACTTTTTTTATGTAATACAAAACCGATCATGTGCAACGTGGACTCGTGCAAAAAGGGTCCCGCATTAGTAGCATTGTCACTGACTCGTTTACATCAACAAATACAGCGCCATCCATCGCGGTAAAGATAACTAAAGAAAATCTTGTACGTAGGGAAAATCGTTACTTTGAATTATGTTTACATAGTTCCTGTTAGGTGAAGTAACTTAAAATTTATAAGTTTAGTCAGTTATGCATAATAATAAGAAAACGGGAATTTGATAAACAGATATATAGATAACTGAGCAATTTTGAATACTAAGCTAGCTAGCATACTGGATCTAGCGTTGGTAACTCATGCAGTCGATGAATGCTTATGAAAGATGCCTACAATAGAGATTGAATCGACCCCGATGGATACAGAGCTAGAGAAGTATTTGAAAGAAATTGAATCTTTTTTTTGAATCTTATTTGAGAACCAAACTAACAACTTGTAGATAATATTACACTGAGATGTTGGGGACGTGGATATATTAAACCATTCTGAGCTAACAGGGTACAACTAAGTTACAGGAATGAATCGAAATACGTTGAAAATTCGAATTTCTATAAGTTGCCGAAGTGATACAATTATGAAATACGCTTCGCTCTTTGAATTGGGGACCTATCGAAGTTTCTTTGTATCGGCTTCTATTTTATTCGCCTAACAATGACAAGCCCATTACCACCTATATAAACAATATGTAATATCTATATGTAATATTAAATTACAGTGATGTTAAGGTGTTAATATACTCGAGGCTGCAGTAAATCGAAAGAGCTTAAATGTATTGTTTGGTAGAAAATAATGACTTTAACGACAAAACGGCGTATGGAAGTAATTTAACGTACTTACCGAAGGATTTATTTTGTTAAATCGTTACAATTTTACATGATTTACTTTTTTTTTCTAATTATACACCACATACGATATTTTTTCCAGGATAACGATTATTACTGTTGTTACAATTACAAGTCGAGATTGTTGCTTACTCAACAGCAGTGAGTACTTTTCTAACAAAGATGAATTCGAGTTGTTTTCACAAAATGTAAATAATAAAACTGATACTTGTAATTGGGAACGAACAACCATATCCGTAGTAATAAAGACTAGAATCATAGTATTTAGAACTTTATACTACATGTAAAATAAGGTCCATTTTATGAAACAAGACGATCTGTATAAGTCTGTACATTTTTTTTAGATAGAGCACTTTATTAAATGGCGCAAAGGCAATCGTGACTTACGGAACGTTTAACATAAAGGCCGAATATCACACATTAGCAAGTATAAATAAGTACTAAGTAAGAAAACACTCCACTTTAGTTGATGCTCTATTTTTACGATAGAATTAAATGTAGTTTGAAACAAAACGTAATTTGCGTCAGAAAATGATTCTAATTGATATCACAAAAGTTACAATAATATATAATTTATGTATATACTGCCATTTTATTCGTTTACTACAACTTAATTGATCCAGTACTTAGTATATACACATAATGATAAAATTGTATGCATCGTGAAATTGATATGAATTTAAAAAAAAATTTAAATAATGGTAAAATACTGTTTGTTATTTTTATTTTAATAGATTGAATCGTCAATGTTTTTTTTGCGGCACAAGACTGATTAAATAAAATGGCATCAGTGCAGATCACTCTAATCCACGTAAACTAACCAACCAATCATGTGCGATCGCAAATCATGTAACGTGAACGATCTTTTGTTATCGCATTATGCATTTTGAATTGTAAATATAACGTACAGGTTGTTTCTTAGTGAAAAGAATTAAAATTATTTTACTTTCGCAATTATCATTATTCAAAACTTTTTTCGTTCCCTATGAATACTTGGTGTAATGTATTCATATGTGCTACATGTATTTGTAACTAGCCGCATAGATATAAGTCGTTCTCACACGTAAAAAATGTAGCTTTTGGGCGATGATAGAGGAAAATTTTAGGGCGCAACAGAGCGGAAAGTGTTTGCAAGATCGATTCACTACATTGGAGCGAAAGTGTCTTCGTATTTTGTATAAAATTTCAAGACTAAACTTTTAAGCTTAATTACATCAACTTTCAATAAATATGTTCCGTTTTGATCGATAACTTATTGCCATTATGTAGATACTACCATAACCCATTGCTGCAAAATTTCAGGATTTTTGCCCTAAAAATTGCGACAGTAAGTTTTGACAGGCTTGACAGACCTGTAACAGACAAGGTTCTAATATCAACCTTACGCCACTTAAAGTGTTCCGAAATGATCGAGACGGATGGAAATCTGACGAAGTAAGGCCTATACGGTGGATGTATCAACACTCAGCAGGCACATTTTTTCTATTATTTTTTAAAACTAAATCTGATCTGGCATTATCATGATGCAAGATTTTTATAAGCTCAAGCCGTATTGTATCATTCGTTTGCTTTATTCTCATCACATACTGTCTGTATAGACCAGAATCTATAATTTTCCTCAGTGGCTATAGCTGATAATGAACGATACCATTTTAATCTTACGGTAAATCCCAAGATTTTCCAGTAAAACCTAACATTTACCAACTCTTAATAGTCAAAGTCCGAAGAATCCTGCGTTTCAAACTTTTACCACCATTCACTTGGTAAATTTTAAGATTTACGTCAATAAAGTGTAATTTTTGTATTTGTTTGTCAAATACCAAATAATAAGAAAAATACTGATTCAGTTAGATTAGCCAACTTAAGTGTTATGTTTGTGATAATTTTAATTGTGTTATTTTTTACTATTTAAGAAGTATTTTGAAGGTGTTTTAAAATGACTGCTTACTAAAAATTTTTAAATAAAAATACCAAATGAAAATAATTTGAAATAGGTAAGGATTTGATTAATTAATAAATTAATTACTCTCATATAAATGTAAGGTTTGGACTATAATAATAATAATAATTATTAATTGAAATAAATGATTAAGAATCACTCTGTTTTATTCCCAAAACCAACATTTACCAGCCGTCAGTGGCAAAACCTAACATCTACTAAATTCTAATGGTAAAAGCCCGAAAAAATCGTCCCTTTTTTATAAATCCCTACATTTACCAACTGATGTCGATAAATCCTAAGATATAATGGGTAAAACCTAAGATTGACCAATATACGGGCTTTTACAGTAACATATACACGGAACGTATGTTCCTGATATAAACGTTAAATTCCCTCTATCTACACGTGTATGTGATACAGCTAATCTCAAATAGCATTTCAGTAATATAGGTTTATTTTAATGATAATAGTAGGTAGAAAGAATAACGTTTTCCATACTCCATTAACATGAAAAAAAATCTAGGTTTTTTTAATTATTCGTATTGGATAGTAGCATCCCGTTTCTTTTCACAAGGCGTTCGTTGTATCTTTTAAAATTTACTAAAAACTCTTAGAAGCTGCAAGAAGGTAGAGCTATAAGTTAGAACAATTAGTATTACGATGTACTAAAGTAATAATAATAATAACACACACAATCACAACAACGTCTAGGTCCCAAACTAAGCATTTGCTTGTATTTTGGGTACCAAGCGAAGACACCACATACATATAACAACCAAGACCCGGTGCCAGTATTAATATTCATCATATAAATACTGACCCGACCTGGGATTCGAATCCGGGGCCTCCAGCTTCGCAGGCAGGGTCGCTACCCACTAGGCTAAGCGGTCGTCAAACCTAACTCACGTATGTCATCACTAACTCACTAGTGATACACTTAGTTTTTTTCTGTATCTAATCCCTACTCTACTAATCTTTCGAATAATCTTGACACAACTAAGCCGACCCACTTAACAGCCCACTTTTCAACTTCCGAAAACTGTAAATCTTATTTCTATTTAAACTTCGATAGCATTTCCCTTTGCGCTGGCTTCAGTCCAGCGAGTCACCTGTTGCCATACTGTATTGTTAGAGCCGCAACGCCAGACTGACTTATTGCTACAATTGATGCGACATGCGCACAGCAACACGGTCTCTTGCTGGAGAGGATGTATTAGCTACGTCTGAACCCATATGCCAAACATAAAAAGCTTGAAATAAAAAAATGGGTGCGTGTACCTGTTAGTTATACATCTAAAATATTTATTTAAACTTTTTTTAATTAATAAAACAATACTAGCTGGAAAAATTTTGATTTATTGAATAAAGTTGACAATAATCGACACACGAAGGCAGATATAGAAAAAAAAGTTTTATATTCGCTGTGAATAAGATAAATTATGAGACTCAAGAAACATAATATCGCGTTTCTAATTATAAATACTGAGCGGAAAACAAAATGTTAAACATGGAGGAAATAAACAACTCGTGAATCTAATATGCTTCATTATCATCGTGAAAAATTCAAGTGTAACCCTTCAAAAGCAGTCTGCTGATTGTTGTATTTGTCTGCATCACTTCCCTCCTTGTAATATATACAGAAAAATAGAAATGATACTCCCAGGCGCTGAACGCTTCCGACTAATTTACTAATCTAATCAAAGTTACGAGTGGCTCGCGACAACCACTGTATCGTTGATCTGCTGTATTGGACCAATGGGAATAGAGATATAAGGTCTTCGATAACAAGTTTGCGGGTTTGAACTAAATTATATCAACGAAATGGCACTGACAGTCTTATTACCCGTTTTTATTACTAATCAATTTTAATATTGGAAACCGCCTGATAAATACATAATCTTATACGTATACTAAAATTCAAAAAGTATTTTTCGACAATGAATCATCAATGAAAACGTGATATCGAACTGAAACTGTGAACCAATGAAAAAAGGTCGAGATATAAGTGTGTGTCAAATTGCTTAGTTCGAAAATAATAGTATAAATACATACGAAAGACATCGTCTGTAGCATGGTAAAAGCAAACGTGCGACGGAGAGGTGATGAAAATAGGAGAAGCAGAAATAGAGAATAATAAACAGTAATTCTGACAAAAAAAAGTAGGCTTTGATGTAATAGATGTGTATACGCTAATTTGTTTTATGTTAAAGCAGAAATAATGGATAAATATCGACGCATGCCGTAAAAATTTTAAATGTAAACACGTTTAAAGATTACGCCGTTAGATGTTTTATCAAAATTGAAATAGAAAAAAAAACATAAAAAAATCGGTTATCTGTATAGTCAGTTTACTGACGATATTTGAACGTGACAACGTCAGAAGAAAATACTGATGGAATGGTTGCATTTTTCAAAAGAAAATTTTAATTTTATTTGTTTGATAGATATTTTGTATGGATATAAAGAAGGAAGTAAATGGAAATCAGAATTGAATTGATAAAGTTACGTTTATTTGTACGCATAAATACAATTGTCAATTTTTTTTTTACAATGTACATAGATTTTACAAGTATGAATGTGCGTTGAGCAATTGTTTTACATGGAACGCCTCAGAGCGAGGTAACGCCGCATGCGTCATGTTTTTTCGTGCGTGCAGCCGGCTCCATCGAATTATAAGACGTCGTCACGTCAAAACCTAACAGTCGGATCACAAGACGAACGAGTGACCAAGTAACACAAATACAATATACGTGACGAAGAAAAGACGGAAACATCGCCGACATATATCTCACCCGATTGTTGCGGTGCTATTTCGGAATTCACACACGTCCGACATAAATCTCACAAGGCCAGCCACGACGGACGGAAATGGACAACGGAACCGGCTCCGCGACGAACGGCGCGTGAAAAACGACTTTCGTTATACTATAGACCTACTAATAATTGAAAGCTCGTATATAAATTTGAGTTATTTGCAGGTTGTCGATCAGTTTTATAGTTTAGTAGAGAGAAGCTAGCGGCTTTAAATGTGATGCGGTTGGTGGTTGAGGAGATTGGAAAGAATAAGCTGGACTTAGATGACCAAACAAGAAAGAGTTTACAAAAGCGAATGAGAAATATTATAAAGAGTATTATTCTACTAATATTATAAAATATTTAAATTATAAATGCGAAAGTAACTGTGTCTTTCTGTCTGTTACGCTGTCACGCTTAAACCGCTGAAACGATTTTGATGAAATTCGGTAGGTATAGAGATAGATTAGATCTTGGGGAATAACATAGGCTGTCTTTTGGTGCAAAAAAAAGGCTTTAAGGAGTTGAAAAAGAGGATAAAAATTTGTATGGGACTACTTCATTCTTAAAGACAAAACTATGAAACTTTGTTTTTAGGCACTTGATAAGAAATAAATAAACATCTGGTATTTGAATTATTTGCAAAATTTGTAGGTGTCCTAGAAATAAAAAGGTTAACTATTCCACGCGGACGAAGTCTAGCAAAAGCTAGTAGAAAATAGAAGAAGGAAGATGATTACCACTTAATACGACACCAATTTTTTACGCAAAGGATGGAAAAGAAAAAATAGGAGGACAAAGAGGTAGGAAAGACTTAGAAGAATTATACAGAAGTTAAAGAAAAAGTCGAAGTCATGTCATATCAGAAATAATGAAAGACCGTTACATCGACAAGAGGGAAGGTCTTTTAAACTTTTAACTAGTCATCAATCATTATCAATCAATTGTCTCTGTTAATTAAATGGGTCGTAATCTTCAATATGACCAAATATGGTTAATGTGTAGTGTACAGGTTAATCATGGTGACGGCGGTTACAGTTATAATTTAAGTCGCACTCAGAAAAATCTGTCGTGCAAACGAAGATATTATACTTGAAAATACACTTTACGTGTCAATTACATCAAGCCACTCAATTAATCTCTCAACAGCTTTACGAAATATTACATGAAATATCGGTCAGACAAAAACAGGAATACACATGATTATGAGGTGTCATGGTCTGGGTAATATGGGAAGAAGAGATAAGAAAAGTGCTCAGCAATATACTAACATATATAATTTATTCTCGATTCTAGGCGTACAAGAGATATACTTAAAAATAAATATGATTTATTTAAAAACAAGTGTTTCAGTAAAACACGCACTACGCTACTTCAAAGAATAAAAGCTTTTGTTTCAAAGATTTTTCGACAGTGATAGACACCTATAAAAATAATAGTCATTAGCGCTTTAGACTATTCAACTGCATGGATAAGTAATTACGAGTAGTATTAGAATTCGCGGTCGGGACTAGAATGTCCAAAGATTATGTTCAGTGACACTGTATACTTTAATTTATTCTGAAAAGGAGACTTTGTAAATAGTGTTAAATGCACATGCTCCATGCCATGCCATTATCGACTCTTCCCCTTAACTAGTTTTGCTTTAGACACTGCGATCTAGAAATAAGATAATAATATACATATACAAGTGATCGTTAATGTAGCAAAATATTAAACTTTTTGTTTCTGTAGTGAAGTCCACGCGCAACCAATATAAATCTTAGGGGAAAGGGATTAAAGAGAGGCAGAATGGCCACCTGAAAAGAATATATTTCGGACCTTCAAGTTTTTATTATTCACGAGCGAAGATGAGAAATGCGAAAGGGCGACTAAAAGGTGAAAACAAAACGGACTGTAAGCACTTAAAAGGGTGAGGGCCGTAGTGACCTATGAAATTGCGGCTTTAGGCCCAATTCCTTGTAACATTAACAACGAAGTTTCAATGTATTAAACAATGTAGTGTAAATATATATATTATCATCAAAGAACTTTCTTATACATTATGTGTACATGCTACAGTAAAATAGAACACGTGAACCGATCATCTAATAAGCAATAACAACAACTCTGTGGAAAACCAAAAGAGATCGAAAGCTTAGTGTTTTATTTCACAACGTCACCTAAGCATGGAAATATCAAAACCAGTATCACAGGCAGACTTTATATATGTAATGTGTATTAAAATGTGTGCTTAGCGTTTTTAACTAGCTCACACACTAATAATTAAACCATGGATGCCGAATAAATACAATTTTAATTTTTTTTAAATTTCTTAGCTTTAGTTTTTCATTTCCTTCGCTGTCGTACTTACTCGTTAGATAAGTTCATTCGGCAAATTGGGTTGCTTTCTTATAAATATGTCTCTGATAGTGATTTTCTATATTCAAACGTTCGAGCTTTTATTCCAAACCTTTCAATAGCGTACATTCGCTATATATTACTCTCTTATATTTAGAATTTTTCGAAACTCAAACATGTCAAACACGAAAACAATACTGCTAGCGAGACGTTTCCTGGCCAATTCTTCATCGGAACGATGATTGATATAAACCTAGCATACATAATCTGATTTATTTGAATCGAACCTAGGCTTTGTGCCTTTTTGTCAAGTATTAATTCTTGACCCGCTCATTCCGGCGTACGTAACGTCCCTGTAACCATGAATATATTTTTACCATAAGTGAAACCGTTTCGCTTCATCTAATTCACTTCTTGATTTCTAAGCCGTTACCATAGACGTAATAAAAACTCTAGACTTTCTGGCACTGAATAATCAATGAAGCACTGTAATTGCGGCCGTATAAGTATAATGAGTAGAACTTATCATAGCGTACTGGCAATCGGTAGACTATGGTATGAGTGTGTTTAAGTCGACGTGTGCATACACAGCCAGCTAAATTACTAGGGGTGCATGGATAGTTAGTTCAATGCTATGTCTGGGTATTCTTAGGTTCAAGGGCATTACTATTCCATCTCACAACTCGGATATTTACTTGTCGATAATTTGGAATCATCGATTAGTTTTGTGTTCCATAGGAACCCTCAATCAAGAAAAACTTATAGTAGTCTGTCCCTTAAACTCCGTGCGAAAATCATGTTTTTCGTTACGACGTGAAGAAAGGACAAATAAATGAACTAATCTTTTATAATATTACTTGTTAGGATCGTTAACGTAGGTACTAAACATTAACCCAATTGGGTTAGATCCAAGGTCACGAGCCATTTGATTGACAGAGACAATTGATTGATAAAAAATTAATAAGTTAAGAACATTCTCAAAAATTTTGTTCTAACCTTATTTGCGTATATGATTTTCTATACACAAAAGGGCGACGCTGTTTGGACGTATACCATATTAGATCTTACATTTTTGTGGCGATAAAATTTTTTAATTTCATTTATTATTTTTTTTGTCATAGTAACTTTTTGGTGATGTACCTTAGAAAACCACGCAAAAAGCATTCACTATTATTTTATTCGCGAAAAGAAATTGTATGTTTGTATAAGTAACTTACCCCTAAATTATTACATTTGAATTGTGGCCTACTCCAAGCTTATCTAACCAAAATTTCGTTTATTATGGTTTAGTTTAACATAGACTAAAATTTCCGATATTTCTCTTACTGTAATTATTATCTCATTCAAGGAATTTAAAATTTAGTCTAAAACTGCACTACATTAAGGGGTAATTCTGTGACAGCGCCCTTAAGTAGACCTGGTTAAGAATATAAATAGTAAACACATCATAAAAACTCACTGGGAAAACTGAAGACATAATTTTCCCCATAGTCATAGCCACACTCGGGAATTCATGCACGTACATCATAAATCACCAGGCAGACGGATGAGTGCGGACGATGCCTTGCGGTCCACGAACGGGCAAGGCATATTCCCAGGTCCTTCGCAGTTTCAATTATTCAGTAGGGCGGCGAATTCGAAGTTTGGGTCCCGAGGACTAGAAAGGTCTTTTTCATATAAAAGTCGTGCATGTAGAAAAAAAAATTATGGCAATTGGGGCTTCCAAGAATCAAGGTTGGTAATTACTTGCAAATGTAGATTATTTTGTAAACATATTGAAATGTGTCAATATATAAACTGACGAAATAAGGAAAATAATTCAGAAAAATAGCAACTACTGCATGCAACCTTCCGAAATGAATGTCTGCGGAAATCTTGTGTCAGTGAGGTAGGACTAAAATTTTAAAGTTGCGCTGATGGTTATTACAATTAAAAAGAAGACAGTTCTAGAGAGAATAAACTCATATTTTTTTTGCTATTTATGAGTTTGCCAAATGTTTAAAAAATCATATTACGGCAAAATTGTCTCTGTGACGTCATCTGGACGGTTAAGTTTGTTGCTCTGCTTTTCACAGTAAAAACTCAAAGCTAAAAGTAAATAAAAATTCGATGGAGATAGTAGGCAACATGAGAGTTAGAAACATCGTAATAACGAAACCATAAAAACTTGGCAACTTCAAAAAGTAATGGCCTAATAACACTTTAAAAAAACCAAGCGCTCACAATCCCTTAAACCGTCGCGTCCGTTCCCAATGTATCGCGTCTCTTCCAATATACGTGGTCGCAGGATGCATGGGTTTACGTACTCTAAACAAACCGAGCCGTACATTTGCAATTTGTGTGTAAATTAGACGGTTCTGGAGCTATTTTTTTCTATCTGATCCTTCCGCCATCTATTAATGGAAATTATGACGTCATAAAAGGTGGTCCGAATTTGAAAAGGACCGGACCTGTGAGCTCGAACGCACCCAATATATTGCACTATCAATATTTATGTCGACAGGTGTGGAAGAAGTTTCGTGCGGTCGAAAGTAATCGATGACCGTGTCGTCGGTTATTTTTGTATAGTTTTATGCTTTGGCACGGAACCGGCTTAGATAATTGAAACTATACCGTCTTGTTTACATATATGTTGTAATGCTGTTTGTTCTACGTAATGTTTCGATACAGATACGGAAGAAGAACTACAATTAACCCCAACTTACTCATCATCACTACATATTATAAAGTAAAGTCCCCCGCCGCGTCTGTCTGTCTGTCTGAACGCGATAAAATCAAAAACTACCGAACGGGTTGGCATATTATTGACACCAATGAACGGAATGATTCAAGAGGAAGGTTTATAGCTTACTATACCTATTTTAATGTTTAAAAAAAATGGTGTCATACGATGAGGTGATTGGAAAGCATATTTATACGAATAAAGTATTAATCCTTATCAAATTAAATACATTATTTACCTTCAGCGTTTAATGCACATCATGATTGCTCTTAATACAACACAATTTAAATTCACATCTTAGGAGCTATCGTGAAATCAAAATATCACGCGACAGCAGCCAGGCGCCGCGTGCCGCAGCGCTTAGTCGGCCATACCGGACGATGCGACACGCGTGGTTAGGATGAAGTTGTCAATATTGTATACATAGAAATATTGTAGTTTGTTTTTGAAGTGAAACTTCTTATGGCACGGAGTGAGCCTAAAACGACACGAAAATG